>CAWUFW010005121.1:0-1399317 GCA_963921515.1 Calotriton arnoldi | reverse complement strand
CCACTGGATTGAAGCTAGCCTGGCTGAAGAAGGGTGATGCCCTGAAACCGGTCCCAGGATGCTTGTTTCCGGTCCAGGGAGGACCTGGCTTGGCAGTTCGGGCTGGACTGTTCCCACAAGGAACAGGGTCAAGACTGATTTGCATATGGCTGGGTCCAAACTGGGGTGGTGTGGGGAGCAAAAGAATGATGGATTAAACCCAGATCCTTGTGACTGGGGGTGAATGTTTGCATTGTCCAGCATTCCGTCCATCAATTGTTTCTTTTGCACTTATAAAGAGTAGGGCATGTTATAAGAAAAAGAAGGCAATTGCACTATAAAGGACCTGCTTCTAAATATATTTTAAAAAAACACAAACATTGGCATGCAGTCAACATTTGTACCTAAATGTAAAAATAAGTTAAAGCTATAGGCTTTCTTACTGTATCTGGAAAAATTACATTAGAATTGTGTTTTTAAGTGATAGAGGCTTTTTTAGGGTTTAGGGTGTGTACTGGTTTTTGGGTGGCAAAGGAATTTCTAGGGTTTAGGGTGGGTATGGGTTTTTGGGTGGTAAGGTATTTTTTAGGGTTTAGGGTGAGTATAGGTTTTTAGGGGATACAGGCTTTTTTAGGGTTTAGGGTGGGTATGGGTTTTTGAGTGGCAAGGGAATTTTGAGGGTTTAGGGTGGGTATGGGTTTTTGGGTGGCAAGGGAATTTTTAGGGTTCAGGATGGGTATGGATTTTTGGGTGGTAAGGTATTTTTCAGGGTTTAGGGTGGGTATGGGTTTTTGGGTGGCAACTGAATTTTTTAGATTTAGGATGGGTATGGGTTTTTGGGTGGCAAGGGATTTTTTAGGGTTTAGGGTGAGTATGGGTTTTTTGGGTGGCAAGGACATTTTTATCATTTAAAATGGGTGTGGGTTTTTGGGTGGCAAGGGAATTTTTATGGTTTTGGGTGGGTGTGGGTTTTTGTGGGGCAAGGGAAATTTTATGGTTTAGGTTGGGTATGGGTTTTTGGGCGAGAATGATTTTATTAGGCTTTAGCATTTGTATGGGTTTTTGGGTGGCAAGGGATATTTTAGGGTTTAGCATTTGTATTGGTTTATGGTTGGTAAGAGAATTTTAAGGGTTTCGGGTGGGTATGGGTTTTTGAGTGGAAAGGGATTTTTAGGGTTTAGGGGGGGTGTGGGTTTTTGGGTGGCAAGGGAACTCTAAGGGATTTGGGTGGGTATGTGTTTTTTCGTGGTAAGGGAATTTTTAGGGTGATAGGTTTTTGGGTGGTATGGATATTTTTTACGGTTTAGGGTGTGTATGGGTATTTGGGTGGTAAGGGATTTTTTAGGGTTTAGGGTGGGCATAGGTTTTCGGTGGCAAGTGAACCTTTAGGGTTTAGTATGGGTTTTTGGGTGGTAATTAATCTTTTAGGGTTTAGTGTTTGTGTGGGTATTTGGGTGGCAAGAATTTTTTGAAGGGTGGGTATGGGTTTTTGACTGGCAAGGGATTTTTGAGGGTTTAGGATGAGTATGGGTTTTTGAATGGTAAGGGATATTTTAGGGTTTAGGGTGGGTATATGTTTTTGGGTGGCAATTGAATTTTTAGGGTTTAGGATGGGTGTAGGTTTTTGAGTGTTAAGGGATTGTTTAGGGTAGGTATGGGTTTTTTGAGTGGCTGGGGTATTTTTATCGTTTAGGATGTGTGTGGGATTTTTGGTGGTAAGGAATTTTGTAGGGTTTACGGGGTGTATTGGTTTTTGGGTGGCAAGAGAATTTTTAAGGTTTAGGGTGGGTGTGGGTTTTTGAGGGGCAAGGGAAATTTTATGGTTTAGGGTGTTTATGGGTTTTCCGGTGATAAGGAATTTTTAGGGTTTGGGGTGGTTATGGGTTTTTGGTTGTGAGGTTAGTCTTAGGGTTTATGGTGTGTATGTGTTTTTGGGTGGCAAGGGAATTTCTGGGGTTTAGGGTGGGCATGGGTTTTTGGCGGTAAGGTATTTTTTAGGGTGAGTATAGGTTTTTAGGTGATAAGGGCTTTTTTAATGTTTAGAGTGGGTATGGGTTTTTGGGTGGCAAGGGAATTTTGTAGGTTTAGGGTGGGTATAGGTTTTTGGGTGGTAAGGGATTTTTTTAGGTTTTAGGCTGGGTATGGGTCTGTAGGTGATATGGGTTTTTAGGTTTTAGGGTGCGTATGGGTTTTTGGCTGGCAAGGGAAATTCCGGGTTTAGGGTGGGTATGGGTTTTTGGTTGGTAAGGTATTTTTTAGGGTTTAGGGTGAGTATATGTTTTTAGGTGATAAGGGCTTTTTTTAGGGTGGGTATGGGTTTTTAGGTGGCAAGGGAATTTTTAGGGTTTACGGCGGGTATGGGTTTTTGGGTGGCAAGAGAATTTTTAAGGTTTAGAGTGGGTGTGGGTTTTGGGGGGCAAGGGAAATTTTATGGTTTAGGTTGGGTATGGGTTTTTTGGTGATAAGGAATTTTTAGGGTTTAGGGTGGTTATGGGTTTTAGGGCTGTGAGGTTTGTCTTAGGTTTTAGGGTGGGTATGGGTTTTGGGTGGCAAGGGAACCTTTAGGGTGGGTATTGGGTGGTAATGAATCTTTTAGGGCTTAGTGTTTTTGGGTGGCAAGGAATTGTTTAGGGTGGGTATTGGTTTTAGAGTGGCAAGGGAATTATTAGGGTTTAGGGTGAGTATGGGTTTTTGAATGGTTAGGGATATTTTAGGGTTTAGGGTGGATATTAGTTTTTGGGTGGCAGTTGAATTTTTAGGGTTTAGGATGGGTGTAGGTTTTGGGTGGCAAGGGTACCTTTAGGGTTTAGGATGGGTATGGGTTTTTGGGTGGTAATTAATCTTTTAGGGTTTAGTGTTTGTGTGGGTGTTTGGGTGACAAGTCTCTGTAGAGATTGTGTGTGATGTCAGTCATGTCCATGTCCCACAAAGATAGTGTCTGATGATAGTGATGCCCGGGTCCCCAAAGAGATTATGAGTGATGTTAGCAATACCCAAGACCCCACAGAAATTGTGTGTTAGTATATTCATGTTCAAGTACATAGAGATAGTGTGTGATGATAATCATGTTGCAGTCACTAGAGATAGTGTTTGATGACAGTGATGCCTAGGTCTCCACAGAGATAGTGTGTGATTATAGCCATGATCAAGTCTCTGTAGAGATCATGTGTTATGTCAGTCATGTCCATGTCCCACAGAGATAGTGTGTGATGATAGTGATGCCAAGGCACCCCAAAGATAGTATGGGATGATATAAATACCCAAGTCCCCACAGAGATACTATGCGATTATAATTATATTCAAGTACCCACAGAGATAGTGTGATAATCATTTAGAAGTCACTAGAGATGGTATGTTATGATAGTGATGCCTTAGTCCCCACAGAGATAGTGTGTGAATATAATCATGTTCAAGTTCCCACAGAGATAATGTGAGGTTACAGTCATGATCAAGTGTCCTTAGAGATCATGTGCAATGCGAGTCATGAGATAACATTTAATTTTAAAACTCCTACAGGAGTTCTAGTTAGTATTCCCAAAGATAGGAATTCCTTGGATTTTTGCTTCCCAATAAGTTATACCTACGTAGGCGTAATGAAGTGGTAATAGGTAGGGAAAAAATATAGGGGCTTATCTACAAGTCCCTTGCGCCATTGGTGCGTCACTTTTTCCCATATTAAAAGTGCTTTTTCCCTAGCTATTACCACTTTATTACGCCCACATAGGCATAACGGCAGTACTTCATTTTTTTAAAATTAAATGTGTAACATACTTAACAATACACTGTAGTACACAATACACATATAGGCACCTATTACGATGTCGGTCAGAGTTGCCTCCAATCGACACTGTCTTGGTGTGGGAACCGACCGGCGGTAGGTTGGTGGTTCCAAACACCGTATTTCGATGCAACGACACATGGTGCGATCGCTAACTCCCATTTCTCCACTGGAGCTTGTGCGCCGAGCGGAAACCTCCCGCAGCACTAGCTCCGATAGAGAAATGGGAGTTTGTGTAAATCCCTGCACCGTGAGGCAGGCACCACATGGTGCCTGCCATACAGTGCAGGGATTTACAGGGGAGCACCATAGGTGGCCCCTCGGCCCCCAACCCTAGGCCATAGGGAGAAGGGAGCCCTGCTAGGGGCCCCCCAATGTCACTTTCCGACCAGCTTTCCATGTCGAAAGCCCGACATGGAAAGCCTGTCGGAAACCAACATCATAATCCAGACAGAGGAAAAGCCGTCAGCACGGGATTATGGTGGTTTTCCAACTGGCCGACGGGCTCCATGAGCCCTGTCGGAAGCCAGCCGGAATGACCCGACGGTTTGAATTTGATTGCCCTAATCCTAAAATACGGCAGTCAGAATTTAAACAAAGGATGTTGGTCGGAAAGCCTCCGACCTGCGGTCAGAGGCTTTCCGATCGACCCCCTAATGAGGGCCTAAGTGTACTACAGTATATTTTTTACATATTTAATTCTTTACAAAAAACGTACAGAGTACCACATTAAGACATACAAATTACCATTCTACATAAACATTTTTTTTAAAAGTTTTTGGGGTAAAAAATTATAAATACACTGTACTACATTAAATTTCACTAATATAGCGTACTACATTGTATTTTTTAATTTTGTTTTTATTTTTCCTGTAACTACTGTGGTACGTAAACTGTTTTAAAAATATAGCAAAAAATATAAATACATTTTCAGTACCTTTATCTACTTTAATATAGTGGGAATAGGTAGGGTACAACAATAAAAAAGTAATACTTACATATATCTAAGGCCCTAACACAGAACGGAGCCAAAGTGTGCTAAAAACTACATGGATGCCGAATATGTTTTGTAAACACAGCCATTAGCCAGTCATATGCTACCTTGCTTTCACAACGTTATACCGCAAAGTTACCGTAGTGTACACCGACACAATATATAAGTAAGTATTGGTAGATTTATAACTTTAACACTACTTAAATTATTTACACCTACTACCAAAAATTACCATTTACGCTCCTTAATCTATGTTCCGGGCACATTACATCTACATCCATTCACCCACTTTCACGCTACATCTGTTAAAGTACCACACTCCACTCTCTGCCACACCACACTCTGCCACTCCACTCAATGACATTCCAATCTATGTTATTCCACTCTTTGCTAATCCGTTGTACACCAGTCCACTCTACCCCACTTCAATGTACGCCACTCCACTCTACATCACTCCACTGCACACTATTACACTCTAAGCCATTCTAATCTGACACTCCAGTCTATGCCACTCCACTGTAAGCCCCTCCACTCTACGCTATTACACTGTACACCACTCCACTCTATGCCACTCCACTCTACACTATTCCACTCTATGCCACTCCACTGTACGCTATTCCACTGTACGCTATTCCCCTTTATGCTAGTTCACTGTATGCCACTCCACCGTACCCCACTCCACTATATGATATTCTACTCTAAGCCACTTCACTCTACTCTACTGCACTATATGCCACTCCACTCTACAGCACTTCACTCTATGCTATTACACTCTACGCGACTCCATTCCACGTCACGCCACTATATGCCACGCCACTCTAAGCTAATCCATTGTACGCTATTACACTCTATTCTATGACACTCCAGTCTATGCCAGTCCACTCTATGCTCCTCCACTCTACGCTATTACACTGTAAGCAGCTCCACTCTAAGCCAGTACACTCTACGCTATTCCACTCTGTCACTACACTCTACGCTATTCCACTCTGTCACTACACTCTACGCTATTCCACTCTGTCACTACACTCTACGCTATTCCACTCTGTCACTACACTCTACGCTATTCCACTCTGTCACTACACTCTACGCTATTCCACTCTGTCACTACACTCTACGCTATTCCACTCTGTCACTACACTCTACGCTACTCCACTCCACACCACTCCACTCCACTCCATGCTACTCCACTATATGCCTCTCCATTCTATGCCAGTACACTCCAAGCTATTTCACTCTGCACCACTCCACTCTATGCCACTCCAATCTACACCACTCCACTCTTCACTATTACACTAAATGTCACTACTCCCTACCCTATTCCACTCTAACCCACTCCAGTTCTCAATTTCTCCAGAAGGATATTTCAGGTGTTAACACCTCGATTAACTTGCAAACTGGTTATCAGGAATACTAGCCCTGGTCTTCAAGGATTCCTGCACAACTATGTGGAGCAATACTTGTAAGCGTGAAGTCCTGGAACAATGACTGCATGCTTCATTTCTCTTCTTATACTCATAATCCAGACAGGGATTGTGGCCTCCTCATCTGTACTTTGAAACCAATCAGGCCTGACGATCAGTTTGTGTATCCACCTTTGGTCAATCCAGACACATTCTTTGTCTTTGGGTGATGGTAAAAAGGAAGGGTGGCACTACCTACATACTCCAGGAACATAGGTGCAAAAGAGCGAACAGCCTTCGCAGGTGCACTTCTCAACTTCTTGGGAGTGACATCTGGAGAAGAACAAAAGTGCTGACACAGGACAGGCCTTGCAGTTCTAAAGAAACTAAAAACAATTCTAAAGAGCAAACTGTCTCCATTCTCCCAATCAATAAGTATAGGAAGTTAAACAAAACACTTTGCTTGCCTGGTAAGCTACATACACTTGTACAAGTTGGTATAGCATGTCTTTTAGTGGCTATCCAAGATGGATTCCATAGGGCCACTGTCAAACAGAACATCTGGCTCACACTACCAGACACCAGCTCTACATACACATGCCACATATAAGCTTGAAGAAGCAAAAGTCCTGGGGCCAGATGTATGACCGTTTTTGCAGTCACAAACTGGTAATCAGCCTGTTTGCAACCGCAAAAAGGGTGGTGGTATGTACAAATGCTATTAAATAGTGTTCATGAGTCGCTATTAGGAAGAGGCGTGCCAAGGGCGTCCCTTCCTAATAGCGAGTCAGAATAGTATGTATCATTGATTTGCAACCGCATTTGCGGTCGCAAAACACTCACAGTTTACCCCCTACTTCAAGTAGGTGGTAAGCCACTCACAAACAGGAAGGGGTCCTCAGGAGACCCTTTCCTTTGTGATTGGCAGTGAAAATATTTTTAAGAGCAGGAAGTGGTCCCACGGACTACTCCCTGCACTTAATAAATGAAACAAACGTTTCATTTTTCTTTTTAAATGCATCCCGTTTTCCTTGACGAAAAACGGGCTGCATTTTTTTTTAAAAACTGCTTTATTTAAAAAGCAGTCGCAGACATGGTGGTCTGCTGACCCCAGCAGGCTACCATCTCTAGGAGTGCTGGCCATTCCCAATGGGGTTGCAAATTGCAACCTGCCTCATGAATATTAATGAGGAAGGTCATTTGCGACCCCATTGGGAATCGCAAGCAGTGTCGAAGACACTGTTGTACATTCCATTTTGTGAGTCGCAAAACGTCGCAATTTACGACTCGCAAAATGGAATGGTCGTACACCTGGCCCCTGGTTACATGAGACTGGGCAAGACTTTATCATGGCAAGGCCAGTAGACGATTTACCCATGGACAATAGTTTGCAGGCAGGGCTAGGCACACACAGCTGCTCAGCGTCGGAATACCCTTACGGTGCGTTTAACAAATACACATAACAAACTGCTACTTTCAGGTGAAGCTCATAGTAGTCACACTCGCTAAAGAGGGCATGTTTGCTTCCCTTCACCAGATTACAGACACCTGCCCGGGGCTGCATTGTCACAAACTAAAAAGAGTCACTAGTGTGCACACTTAAGTATTGTGTGTAATGAGGCAGGAAACAAGTTAGAAATGCAACACTAATTCCTGCTCTCCATGCATTTGTCCCCGTAAAATGCGGTTCTCCTCAGTTTTCCTGGTGTCGGAATATCCTCAATAGTGTCTTCATCCTGCTTGTTCTCTGCATTTTAACAGCTACCGACTTGTACAATAGCAAGAAAGTTTGTTCACCCTGCTCTGATATATTTCTTTGCATCACGATCTGTACATTTTTGTTTTCCCATATTAAATGCAGTTCCACAAGTATCAGAAAGAAAAGATAAAGCCATTCAGCTACCATTTTCATTTTAGTGTCACCTAGTTTCCTAGCCTCTTCCAGATGAGGCAACATTTTTCCTAGCAGCGTAGGAAAACTACTGTAATGTAGTTTCGCCAATAAAGTTCTGTGGTGTTCTTATTTTGTTAAAGAAAAATCCTGCTGAGCTCCCACAGCCTCGAAGAGGAGCTGACATTATACACTGATACTTCATGGTATTTAATATAAATAAGGAGCAGCTAATTCAGCTGTGTGCAGGTTATTTGAAATGCACCAGAGAATTACCTGTTTAAAATAATGTGAATATCGCCAAAAGCCATGCGTGAAATGGTCTCCGAAAGTCATGTATTCCTTTCATTGAAAGCATATCCTTGGACAGGAGAAGTGCTTTCTTTAAATATAAAACGTATATTTTTACAAAAACTGTGTGCCTGTGCACATAGAACTTTCCATGGCATTTTAATTGTTGCGAGCGAAACATAGTTCAAAGCTGGAAGCTTTGCTGAAGGAGCGCTTCCGTTCAGATGTCTCTATTCTTTCTTTCCTCAGACGCAAGTAAGTCACACACCATGCAGCAGCCGGCTCTCAATATGCAAAGGTGTGTTCTGTTACAGCTAGGCCCATCCCCCAGTCTGGAAGACTGCACCATCTCCATTCGGCTTTTACCTACTGGCCTCTAGTCATGCTAATGAAGCTTTTGTTATCCGCGATTAGCACCTCTTGCTGCCTAAACAGCTGATTTGGGTGTGTTCTCAGTAACTAGAAGCACTTGTAAGGAAAGAATTCAGGTTTTCTCCTGCAACATTTTTTTTCTCTGATGCACGCTTTTGTTCTGCTACTTTTAGGGATCTGGTTAATTTATATTCCCGCTTTTCTTAGTTCAGAAAATCAAGTGAATCTGAGAAAATGATTGAATGCACTTTATCTGTCAACATTGAGCGTTTAGTGAACTTTGACACTGACATTTATAGTCTTGTAATATAAGTAGTGTGTTGCTTTTCTCTGAAACTCTGTTCTATTAATATAACCTGTGCGTGTTGCTTTTCTTTGAAACTCTGTTCTGTTAATATAACCTGTGTTATCTCCGACTAATTCATTTACAAACAGACACATACTTCATTGCCGATAGCTCACATTTACATTGCTCACCTACCATTCCTTTATCTAGAAAATATATATAACTAGGCAATTGAAACACAAGGTGATTGACTGCCACAGTAAATTTTTTGTTCTAGGAGCACGCAAAAGTGCGTAATTTTCCACTCCAAAGAATGGGAAATTATGATAAATTGCGCAAACTTTGGTTTATTGCGAGTGAAATTCTCACAAAAGGAAATACCTCCAGCGACTTTTTTTTAATAAAAGATGCCAACAGAAACAGTCTCATGGGTGAGATATCGTCTGTGCAGTCTCCCACAACCGAATTTTACTAATTAGTGCAACAAAGAATCACTAAATAAAATGTTTGCACAGATATAGTTTAACCATCTCAATAGTCATGATATGAACTGAGAAATTAACTGTCATTCTATTCTGTGGTTTCACTAAACAGAAGGGTTTAGGTCTGTTAAAAGGGGTTATTTAGAGAGGTTGAATTTGCATTTTTAACCTGTGCAGCCAGGTTACTGGTGGCAAGCGTCAACCATGTTTTTCATTCTCACTCTAGTGATGGCACATGTGCTACAGTCCACTTGTGACATTTAACTTGCAGGCCCTGGGTACACTTTGTGCCTTATACTAGGGACGTATAGGTAAGTTAAATAAGTCAATGAAGTACACTGAGTCCGAGATTTATTAACACAATGCACAGGCTTTGTGCCTCTTATGATGCAAACCCAGCTCAAAGTGTTGGGGTGGGATATGCTATCCAACTCAAACCAGAATTTGCATTGCAAAGTATCCCAAAGTAATGCAAAGTTGTGCTATTGGTTACTTTTTTTTGCTTTGTGTCAAGGGAGTGTTCCATGGGTGGTACATGTGCATTCCCAGGCACAACCAACCATGGGTTTTGACACAAATCCCTATCTACTAACATTTGTGGAGAGGAATTAGCCCCACAAACATATGCCTTCTCGGGGCAGGCTTAACGTGGAAAAATATTTACATTTCACAATATTTTCCCCGCTTTGCTTGTGTGCTGCATTGTATGGAAATAAAATGAAAATAGTATTTGTAAAACGCAGCTACTACCCAGGGATGCCTAGTTGCTAGCTTTTGAGGTGCAGTTAGAAATTAATGACCCTAGAAATTACTAACAACCAGGTTTTAAATTTTTTCTGAATTCCCCCAAGTTTTGCTTGTTCTTAATCATAGGGGGTAAAGAGTTCCACAACCTGATGGTGCTGGAGGCAAAACTCTTCTCACCCCATCTGACAGCTTTGGATTTGGGGATGACAAGATTGCCACTCAATGAAGAGCATGCAGAGCTGGATGGGACATAGGGTTGAAAAAACTGTGTTAGTTGAGCTGGACCAAGGCCATGTGTAGATTTGAAGGCTATACACAAGGCCTTGAACTTAGTCCGCTTATCAACTGGCAGTCAATGTAGCTGGACTAGAGCCTGAGCCGCAGATTTATGTCTAGGAATACCTAGGAGAAGACTGGCAGCAGCCATTCTGAAGCATCTGTAGCTTATTTAAGCCTCTTTTTTGTGAACTTGTGAAAAGGACATTACAGTAGTCAAGTCCGGATGACATGAGTGCTGTGACTACTGTTTTCCATTGGGATATAGGAAAGGACCTTCCTGAGAACTTTTGGGATAAAGAAGCATGAGGAGGTAATGTGGTTGACATGTCCCTCACAAGATAGTTTTGCACACATGCACATGTATAGCACACTTAAAAAGTGGGAATAGTTTCAAAAGATAGTTAATGTACTGACCGGGTCACCTTCCATTACAAAACCTATGCTTTAGCGAATGCACATATCCTTGCACTATGGTTCAAAGGTTGTTTGATTTGGCACAATGCAGTCAAAATTGCACTAGCTCTGTGGGAAAGAAAAAATGTGCCATATCTTAGTAGATGTGGTGCATTCTTCTCTCTCCTTTGACGCAACACAACATAGTGTAGCAACTTTGTAGGCTGCTCCGCGTTGTGTCAAATATTGGTGAATCTGGGTATGAGTCTTTTCACACAGGGCATTGAATTGTATTGCAGTATTTATATAGCGCTTACTACCCCTAAGCAGGCCCTGAAGCACTTACCTACCTGGGTCCGTGTTATGCATTGTGATTGTTAGCACCCGGTGCGCCAGGCACAAACAATCACAATGCACCCTATTATGTTGTATGTGCTGCCTCCAGGGCAGCCGCGACCTCGCGCTGCCCTGGGGGCAGCACATTCATGTGAAAACACAGAGCAGCTGCTCTGTGTTTTCACAGTGCAGGCAGCATCCGCCTGCACTCTTACAGGGTAATAGAGATCCCCTTGAAGGCGGGTGCAGTCAGTGACTGCACCAGCCTACAAGGGGATGTTTGGGGTGTCCATGGGACCCCCTGCAGAGGGCTGTTGTAAGGAGGCACACTGAGTGCGCCACCTTTTAAATGGCGCACTTTCAGTGCGCGTCCTGAGGGCTTCTTTGACTCTGCGCCCACATCTGTAATATGGCGTGGGCGCAGAGTCAAAGGAATTCCCTCATTTGCACAGGGCATGCCCCTATGCAAATGAGGGAACACCATTTGTTGATAGCGCTGGCGCTTTAAGTGCGCCAGCGCTATCGGCATTATAGACTGGGACGCACAGGCATCTGCGCCCCCTTCTATAATACGAAGGTGCCCCGGGGGCGCGCAAAGCCAGCGCAAATGCCTGTTGCACCCCCGGGGCACTTATTGTAATACGACCCCTGGACAGCATTCTACACCATGTGGGATGTGTGGCTGGAAGGGTGTTGTCTTTGTATGGCTACTTTGTGGGAAGTGTTTACAAGTTGTGTGTGATGGCTACCGATGTGCTGTTATCATGGAATGGAACAGAACAGTGGATAAAGAGGTGTGAGAGACAGGCACGGGGTTTATGGTTTTCAGTAAGGTGGTAGCTTTGAGCAGCTCTGCAGGTCCCTTTATGGTATAACTTATAATCATAGTCCAGAGTGAAAAAAGGAATATCAGTAAGAATACAACAGAATTCTGCTAAGACAGAGCAAGAGTTGGAAGTAAAAACATTAGTCTGGAAATGAAAGAAAACAAGAAATATTTGTATTTAGGTATGTACCAGTCCTTGAACACAAACCCCATGAAACACCTCTTAGCAGGAATCCCTTTTTTAGTACTGTCGAAAGTTTCACAGGACAAGTGGGAAAAAATTCTCAAAAGTCCGTTTTTACTAAATTGTATGGCTAAAAAGCAGGAAAAAGCCAAGACATCTTGTGAATGCACAAATTTACAAAACCGAATTGGTCTTGCCGAAAACGTGCGTGTGTGCAGTTTGAGTTGTGGGTACACACGTGGCAAAATGTGAGCTTGAGTCTTGCCCAGGGTGTGTCAGGTGTAAATTGAAACCCATTTCATTTATAGTGAAATGGACTGATATCTTTGACAGTACAAGCACAGAGCTGCCTCAGTGACAGACAAACCGCAGGCAAGGGATATATAGAAAAGTCTCCTATCTGAATGCAGATCCTGTACTCCTACAAAAAGGAAACACAAGCGCATAGAAGGTCAAATTTATATCGCCACCCATTACTTACTGCTGGATAATATAAATATAGGCCATGAGAAGTATGAGCCCTTTATACCTGAACACAATGTGTTCGCACAAGTGATGGGGATACACGGACCGGCACCTGCAGCCTCAGCTGATTCCCATCCTCATCCCTATGTGCTTTGTGAGCCTATGCAAAGTACAAGCAGGGAGTGCAAACCAGTCACATATGCCTGGCCTTCCTCCTGTCAGGACATCACTTTCACAATAAAAGTTTAAAGAGATGCATGGTTCATGTGAAGCGGTTCTAACTTAAGAGAATGTTTTTAAAAGAGCAGGATGTAGTTAATTCAAGTCAGCGCCTTATCTGCTAACATCGTCTGCAGACGATGCTTCATTTGAAGGGCAGACATCAGCAATCACTTCAGTCCCATTGGAGCCCCTCCCCCAGTGACTACTGCTGGGGTGCAGGGGCTGCCCTTGGATGGCTCTCTGCTGTGCGGACGAGGACGGTCAAGCTCTCGGCCCTTTGTTATGTTGAACCTGGGACGGAGCGCGTTGACACCCGATCTGTCAGCCACTATTATGCAGCAGAGGTTCGACTCGACAAAAGAGGCAACAGAGGTATGGGGAGGGTTGCAGCAAGGGATGGAACACTGAGAAGAAACTCTTCCACAGTCTTTAGGTACAATTTAATACATTCAATACCTGTTCGTTTGTTAGCAGGGACAGGGAGAAAGGAACTTTCTTTCTCAGGCTGGTAAAAAAAGCACAGGCGTTTCAGCACCTCGAGATCTTTGAAAATGTAAAAATCGGCTGGCAACAATAAGCCACTTTCAGAAATAAAATGACATTCACATTCCTGCATAAGATGTAAATCCCCAGTAAAAGGAAACGTTTAATTTCAAATCCCCAAACAGTTATTTAAAAAATAATGTTATTTGCATTAAAGAGGCGGTATAATTGAAATGTGCACAATGTGTACCAGTTTGTGTGTTTGTACTTTTGCTCTTACTTTTAATTTTACATGTGCAATGTTTCTGGTGTTTCCAATTAAGTGCTTCCGGCTTGACACCTCCACCTTCGGTCCTAGCAAGCAACTTCTTGCTTTATTCAGTGTAAACAGTGCACACTCCTCTAAGTAGTCTCTCAAATTATGGTTTTATTCTTTGTGTTCTGCAAACTGTAGCTGTGCTTTTCCAGTTACAAATGCAGGAGTAAAAACACTAAAATGCAATAAGAAACCAGATGTGGTGAGATATGATTTTTAATAACATCAGAACTGTATATGTGGATATTTATATATCACAGCTAGCCAGTGGCAACGCAGGGAAGTACAAAGCCAAAGGAAAGGAATATAATCAGAGGTCATAGGGTGAACATCTGGGTTCAGAGAAGGGAAGGGGACTTTCGAAGGGTAGTGAGATGTAGTGCTGTCTATGAGCTGTCAGGTCGTTTGTAAGGTTACAGTAAAGAATAGATTATGGTGTTGCACTTGCATGCTGAGTGTCGGGTTGGTCAGTCTTGATTTGTTTTGAATAGCATTCCACTTTTGTTGAGCTACCTCATTGGTGGTGTTTGTGTTGCACGCATGGGTTTTAGAAATATGAAGTCTTCCATGGTTTTCCTTATTGAAGAAGGGAGCGATTGATGTCATCAAGGTCTACACCATACCAGGCTGCCAGTGGTTTGGTAATACAGTGTAAATGGCTTTTGGTGGGTTAGGTTCTACCAAGTCTCACATCCAGAAATAAATAATTATTAAAAACGGACTTTGAAATGGGCACCTACCAGGCCCTATATTCATGTCCTTAATTTTCCAGGAAAATAACACTGATTGGTTTTTCAGCAATGACTATAAAACCCGAAAAGTAATCAATGTCAGCAATGCAGTCCCCGTTTACAATTCACGTTTACATTCCCTAACAGTATTTTCTTGTCCTAGATATTGTGTTTTTATAGGTTATTTTCTTGCAACATAGAACTCTTGCCTAGTGCAAACTATGAACATAGTTGCCTTTATGTGTCTGGGTGAATACTGGTTGAGGGCGGCAGCTCATCACAGGTTATGATTGAGAGCTGTGGAGTTGAGGATGAAGGCAGTGAGAATTTCTCACATTGCATGTCACTGAGTCATAAATTGTTCAGAAAACATGCTCATCCAATCCTTGGCCTCTCTGCACAACTCACAGATTGATGGTTACTTATGTGGAGGGAAACAGCGTTTATAACGCTGTCAACACCACGCGGGTAGGTAACAACGCGGACGTTACATCGTCCGCGTTGTTACCACGCATGGCATTACATCGCAAGTCGTTTCTACGACTTGCGCTAGATGGCGCGCAACACCAAGGAATGTGTTGGATTTTAAATCCAACACATTCCCTACTGTTGCGCTAACTGGAGTAGGAATAGTAATTTATACTATTCCTAAGTCCAGCGCGCCATCTAGTGCAAGTCGTAGAAACGACTTGCGATGTAAAACCATGCGTGGTAACAACGCGGACGATGTAACATCCGCGTTGTAACCTTCTGCGTGGGATTGTATGTCGTAGTAACGTCATACATTCAAGTGTAATTACCAGTTTGAATGAAAATATGCATAGTAGGTACACTGCTGTTGAAATATTGACAGTACCAAAGGAGAATAAAATGTTATGTTTTTAGGTAAGAAGGAAGAGAGAGAGTGTGTGTGTGTGTGAGAGAGAGAGAGAGAGAGAGCATAGTAAAGGAAAGGTGACACAAGAAAGTACATGCAGAAGGACAGAATTAAAAGAGTAAATAAAAGTGGAAGGACATTACGTGTAAAATATGCAGATGGATGATTTCAGAAAGATGTGGCAAGAAAAAGAGTGTGCCTAACCAAGTGAGAGACTATAGAGGAAAGTGGTGTGCAGGGGAAACAGGAGTGAATGAGTCACTCTGAACACCACTACCTTTTCCATCACTCTCACTAATGTTCAGTTTAATTCACTGTCTCATATTTCCAGAATTGAAATATTTTCAATTTTAATATTTAACCCCAAAATCATTTTTGTTAATAATTTTCTGATACTATTAACATGCCTTGGAAAAGCAAATAGGTCTGGTTTGTGTTAGGCATATGTTTGCTGTTGTGTGATATGTCTGGATGCAATGACCAAAAACTAACAAAGAGGCCCAAAATAAAGATCAGGTTGCCTGCCATATGAAGCACAAGCTTCTAGTTCACATGTTTTACATACCATCATTGATTACATAGGCTACAACTCTTGGAAAGGATTGCTAGTTAGCTCTCTTTGGCCAGGCCCCTTCTACACAAGCTCCACCATTTTCATCCCACATAAAGCTCTACTCTCACATGTTTTCGTTGGTGTATGGATGGTTGAATGTTTTTTCAGGAATGTGTTGATGTTGTCAAGAAGAATACCACCTTCAGAGAGCTCGGGGATATGTTGGGGTTAATAGAGCAGGAGAGATGTTCAAGCTGTAGATTGTCAATGGAAGTGTCCTGGAAAGACCTGAAGGTTTGCTGTTCTCATTAGGGCTGATGTCAATATGTCCATTTAATGTGGAGCAAGCTGATAAAGATGGGGAAATTGTTGTTCCAGTTGAGTGGTATAAGTTGGTTTGTATTGAATAGTCAGGGATGTTGAAAGGGCAACATGGAGGATGTGGCCTTTGGAATGGCTTTGTTCAGGGCAAAACTGAATAACGTTGAATTTCCAAAAGGGGTTTAAGAGGGTGTCAAATGATTTCTATGTGCTTTAGTTGTCCGGGAGTTTGAAGTCTTTGAAGAGGATGGCATGGTGTGTTGATTGGATGAGGTAGTGAGAAGGTCAGGTTCTTTGCTCTATCTGGAAGATCTATAGGTGAGATAGAAGGTGCTGGATTGGTAGTATAAAGTGGGAAGTGGTGTGTTAAGAGTATTAAGTATTTAATTTTTTTTACCAAGGATGCAGGGCCAGGCAGAGTTTGTTGATGTCCCCAAGGCCTCCTCCTGTGTAGTGTGAATGATCGGTATTTTGAATATTTTAGCCATTGAGTAAGAAGATGCCTAGGAAGCTTGAGAATGGGGCCAGGTTTCCATGATGAAGAATGCATTGAAATTGTTGCTTGTGATAAGGTCTGCAATGTCTGTAGCTTGGTGGGCAGCACAATGTGCTTTAATGAGCATCAGTTGAGATGTGTGTTTGGTAGTTTGTGGGTGCGTGGAGTTTAGTAAGATGTATACGTTTTTGTAATTGTGTGTTGTGTGGGTGTGGTATGTCTATGACGTCTTGATCTGGATGCGATAGAGGGGATGAGTATTGTAGACGATGGGAGAGGTACATCATGTAGGTGCTTGGCACTGTCTAGGTTGGGTCAGTGGCTCTGACCCTAGGACACACCAGGATGCCTAGTTGAAGGCAACTGGGAAGTGTTTGTTGTTTCTGTGTTTCTATGAGTGACATTCTAATGCCAAACGTGTGACACACTGAATGATGACACTTTCTAGTGAGTAAAACCAAGCAATGAAGTCCATGTAAAGCGATACATATCAGAAATGACCCACTTTTGAGCATTGAAAAGCTCTAAAAGGACGTTGTAATTACTGCAACACCCCCTCCCTCCCTTCCCCCCAAAATAGAAGGTCAATAACCCACTTCCCCTTTCTATGACGATCACACTGAAAACAATTTGCCATGTTGCCAACGAATACTGGGAATTTTACACAATTTCTTTATCACCTCCAGCTTTTGACGTTGCAGAATGGTAAAACTTAATACAAATGTCCACTATTTTTTCTGCTAAACATGGGTGGCAAGGAACCCTAGTGTTGACCACTATGGTGTATTTCAACATTTCACAAGTCAGTTACAGGGCCACAGCTGGGTGCACTAAGAAAACCTTACTTCTAGTCTTTTCTATAAAGTCCGTGCATGATTCAGTTAACTGTGAGTCTGAGACCACCTAGGTACATGGCTCTCTGAGAGCATAGCTGGACATCAGTGTCCTTGCTGCTACAGTTAGTGGTCACTCGTGACCTCCTCTGCCATCTCTAGTGATGCTGTGTGTACTTGTCAGTGTCGGACTTGCCAGGTGCAAGATGTTAATCAAACTGGCCTCTGCAGAGCATGAAAGTCGCTGTCACAATGTTTTTTATTATGATCCCATGGCTGTGTCACAACATCCTTTGGGTGGCAAAAGTGATGTGCCTAAGACTTTGAGGCCTCTAAGGCAAGTCAGACAAATGATTAGGCCGAATGCCATGTGAGAGGAGACAAGGGTCTCTGGCAGCCCTCCTCCATAAAGCACATTAAGGTGCAGATTTACTAAAGTGTCACCCAACTCAGTGCAGCAGCCAAAAATGCTGCGCTGCGTTGCGTGACACTGAAGGAGCAGGTGAGTGTCATATGTGCAGAGATATTTCTCTCTCTCGTCCCCTCTCCCTAGTGCCGGCACAGAATTTTGCTGTTGAGCGCCTCCTTTGCGCAGTAATGCAAGGGTGCGCCGAGAGTCTAGCATAGGCTTTGTAATGGAGAGGTTTCCTTCTGGTACAAAATACTATTCTTAGACCAGTTTTAAAACTTCTCCTACTTTGTATGTGTGCTGTACAGTGCAGCACACATACAATTTTGGAAAAGAGAGCAGAATGGGAAATATTTCTCTTTTTAACACCTGCTTTCAAATTACGTTAATTTTTTAAACACAACTCTGTCTCACATTTTTGGTAGGTAGGGTTTTGGTCAAAAGCATGGGTGGTTGATGGGAGTGCCCATGCAATGCCCCTTTGACACTAAGTATCGCAAAGCAGCGCTTCGCATTACTTTTAGGCAATGTCGAGCACAAAACTCGAAAGTAAATAATAATAAAAACATTTTGTGCTGGTTTGCATCACTTTTTTGATAAAAACTCATTGCAAATGGTGGTGAATCTGTTCCCAAGTGTGCACAGTAGCAAGTGCAAGACATTAGGCCCTTATTTATGGGGACTTGGAGTTGGGCAGCGAAGCAAATCAGCTTGCTGCACTGCCCTACGCCAAAGTGAAAGGGCAGGAATGCACCGTATTCATGCAATACAGTGAATTCCTGTCCTTTTCCCCAGCATTGGCGCCATTTTGGCAGTCTAACTCCAATGCATGCACCCTTGCACCATGGTGCAAGAGTACCTGTGTTGTAGGCAGGATTGTTTTTGTGTAGGAAGGGGCAAATTCCTGCAGAGAAACAATCCTAAGCGTTGTTTTCCTCTATCTATGTGTGCTGCAGAATGCAGCACATATAGAAAGAGGAAATAATGAATAGAAATAAAGTAATTTCTCCTTGTCATGTCTCACATTGGCAGGCATAAGATTTTGGCACTTCCCCAGGTTTATGTGCTCTTGTAAATCTGGGAAAAACCCACCGCAAGGCCCATGGAACTCCTCCCGAGCACAGAGTAAGGCAACTCTGCGATTTGTGCTGCTTTGCCTTACTCCACATTTATGAAGCCATTCAAAGGCACGCATAGTGGCTTTGCGTGGCCTCATAAATATGACGTTGTGATTTGCACCGCCGGAGTGTCACAAAAAGTGACACTATGGCGGCGCAAGAGGCTCGTAAATATGCCCCTAAGTAAACAAGTCCAGGCCTATGCTGACAGGGCTGTACCCATAGAAACCAGTCAACTCTCCTCCAACTGGGCCCAGCTAAGTTATGCAACCTTTACCATGAGTTTTTTTTACCCTGCATGACATTTACCTGTCAGTATTTACCACGCAAATAAGTAATATGCAGGTAAATTATGCTAATGGATTTTTGCTCTTACTTTGAATCCTTTACCACTCTGTACTTTGCTTCACAAGTAAGAATTTTGTTTTAACATAGCATTCTGTTAATGTTATTTTAAAGAACAAAACAGGGTAAAGGTGTGAGTAGAGGTAGAGGGGTTAAGGGTGATTTTAGGGTTACAAGGTGCATAGCAGGAAAAGGGGGTAAGGGTGTTTTTAGGGTTACTGGGTGGGTAGAGGTAATGGGGTAGAGGGGATTCTAAGATTAATGTGTTTAAGGTTACTGGGTGGGCAGAGGTAATGGGGTAGAGGGGATTCTAGGGTTAATGTGTCAGTAGAGGTAAAGGGAGGTAAGGGTGATTCTAGAGTTAGTGGTTTGGTAGACGTAAATGGAGATAAGGGTAAGTTTAGTGTGAAGGGTCTGGAAGAGGTATAGGGAGGTAAGGGAGATTTTAGGGTTAAGGGATCAGTAGGGGTAAAGTGAGGAAAGGGGGATTTTAGGGTTAGGGTGGGTAGAGGTAAATGGAGGTAAGGGTAAGCTTTGGGTGAACGGGTTGGAAGAGGTAAGGGTGATTTTAGGGTTAAGGGATGGGTAGAGGTAAAGGGAGCTGAGGGTTATTTTAGGGTTAAGGGGTGGGTAGAGGTAAAGGAAGATAAGGGTGATTTTAGGATTCAGGGGCAGGTAGTTTTTTTGATTAAAAAGGAGGGATTACCCTCAAAACAGACCAAAAAAGAAGAAAGGGGGCTAGGGCCTAACCCCCCAAAAAATAACAGAAAAATATAGATATACATTTCAGAGTGCCAGTAGCCACTCTGTAGTTCTAGTTATGATTCCCAGAGATAGTAATTCCTCGCACTTTTGCTTCCTAATAACTTTGATCCCATTTGACGAATCTCCATAAAACTTTACAGACCTTTAGCTATGTCTACATTGGCTGTTGATGGAAGGTATTGTGGTAAATCGTTAAGAGGGTGCAAAGAAAAAGCGGGGTCCCAAAACAGGTTTTTCCACTACTGCAATTTCTATAGACTTGTGTCGCACATAGCGCAAAAACGGCTGCACTGATTTTAATGAAATTTGGCTGGAGTATAGATTATGGTGAGCAGATGATCCTTTTGTATATGGACGTATAAGTACATATAAGTAGGGTAAGTATAAGTAGGGTAAGTATTTCTCAAAGTTATAAGGCATTTTAACCTAGTGATAACTGTGGCCGTTGTGGTACTGTGGTACATGCTGATGAGGGATTGATTGGCTAATGTCTGCCTTTACAAAAGTTAAAGGCAACCATGTTGTTTTAAGTACACTTCGGCTGCTCTGGGTTAGGGCCTTAGATATAGGTTAGTATTAGGTTTTATATTTTTTGCCCTACCCATTACCACTTTAATAAAGTGGTAATAGGTAGGGGAAATTATTTATAAGTTTCTCTATATTTAAAAAAAATGTCACTGAGTACAGCTGTACTTAATTTGTTTTTTAAATTAAATATTTAGCAAACTTAAAAATACACTGTAGTACACTATATTTTGAAAATCTAGTGTACTACAGTGTATTTTCAATTTTTTGCATATTAAATCCTTTGCAAAAAAGTCCATGGAGTACCACAGTAAGACCTACAAATTACCACACTACTTAAAAATAAAAAATACATAATTTGGAAAAAATTATAAATATACGGTACTACATTATATTTCACTAATATAGTGTACTACGTTGTATTTTTTTCAAGTTTTTCTTTTTTTCTGTAACTAACGTGGTATTTTGAAGGTACTAGTGGTTTTCCGTAAACTGTTTTCAAAATATAGCAAAAAATATAAATACATTTTCACTACTTTTTAGCACTTTAATAAAGTGGTAATAGGTAGGGTACAACAATAAAAAAAGACTACTTGCCTATATCTAAGGCCCAAACCCTGAATGCAGCCAAAGTGTGCTAAAAACTACATGGCTGGCTATTATGCTTTGTAAACACAGCCATTAGCCTGTCATATGCTGCCTTGTTATCGGCATTTACCATGTTATACCGCAAAGTTACCGTATTATACCACATCACAATATATAAGTATTGTCAGATATATAACTTTAACTCCAATTAAACTATTTACATCTACTGCTAAAAATGACCTAACTCCATAGTCTACATTCCTGCCACATTACATCTACATCCGTTCACCCACTTTCACGCTACGTCTGTTTAAAGTACCACACTCCACCACTCCACGCCACTCCACACTATGCCATTCTATTCTATGCCACGCCACTCTATGCTATTCCACTCTATGGTAATCCACTGTACACCCGTGCACTGTACCCCACTTCACTGTACGCCACTCCACTCTGCACCACTCCACTGCACGCTATTACACTCCAAGCCATTCCATTCTACGACACTCCAGTTTATGCCACTCCACTGTAGGCCCCTACACTCTATCCTATTCAACTGTAATCCACTCTACGCTGTTCCACTGCATGCTAGTCCAGTGTATGCCACACCACACCACTGTACGCCACTCCACTATACACTATTCTACTCTAAGCCACTCCACTCTACGCTACTCCACTATATGCCACTCCACTCTACGCTATTGCACTCTACGCCACTCCATTCCACGTCACTCCACTATATGTCACTCAACTCTACACTAATCCGCTGTACGCTATTACACTCTATTCTATGGCACTCCAGTCTACGCCAGTCCACTCTATGCTCCTCCAATCTACGCCACTGCAATCTACGCGATTACTCTGCAAGCAGCTCCACTCTACACCACTACACTCTACGCTATTCTACTCTGTCACTACACTCTATGCCACTCCACCCTATGCCACTCCACCCTATGCCACTCCACCCTATGCCACTCCACCCTTTGCCACTCCACCCTTTGCCACTCCACCCTTTGCCACTCCACCCTTTGCCACTCCACCCTTTGCCACTCCACCCTTTGCCACTCCACCCTTTGCCACTCCACCCTATGTCACTCCACCCTATGTCACTCCACCCTATGCCACTCCACCCTATGCCACTCCACCCTATGCCACTCCACCCTATGCCACTCCACCCTATGCCACTCCAGTCTACGCTATCCCACAGTATGCCACTGCACTGTGCGTCACTCCACTATATGCCACTATACTCCATGCCACTTCACTCCATGCTATTCCACTAGATGGCACTCCACTTTATTTCAGTCTGATGTATGCCACTACAGTCAATGCTATTCCACTCCACTCTACTCTACTCCAATATATGCCACTCTACTCTACTCCAATATATGCCACTCCACTCTACGCCAGTAGACTCTATGCTATTCCACTCTGTGCCACTCAACTCTATGCCACTCCAATCTACACCACTCCACTCAACACCATTACACTAAACGCCATATACACTCTACCCCACTCCACTCCACTCCATTAACTATAACTCACTCACATCCATGCACTGCTTATATCCTTTCATATTACATCACTTGTACCATCTGAAACTATAGCATTCATCAAAACACTTATGATATCACAAATCACACAGTTTGTCACAAGACAGTGCATGGTAGAGGGGTGAGCTATAGGTAATGTAGTGTGGTTACCGAGCTTACTACACCTTATACGTATATGGAGGTGCAGGAGTTACAATAATTCGAAGGTGGTGTGTAAATTATAAATTTAAGGTATAACTAAAACGTTAGAACATCTAATGTTTGTTTAGTTTAAGTTTGGTTTGTATAGATCGAATAAATAAAGGTATAGTAATTTAAAGGTGGAGCGTAAATTATACATTTAAGGTATAACTATAATTTAAGAATTTCTGATGATTGGGTACTTTAAGTTTGCTTTGTATAGAAAGAATAAATAAAGTTTTCCTAACTATAACAAAGGTTTAACCTTTGTTTTTGTTATTTCAAAAGTTGTTAATAATGATTTATAGTGTGTAACAAACGGTTTGGGGTTCTCCTTATGGGCTGTTTTAGAGTTGAATGGTAAAATTAAATCTGCCAGTACTCTGCTTGAGACATTTAGTGCCTCAAACCCTGCTTGCATGCCATCCAGACAAAACAGAATTCCTGGGGGGCAGATTTCCAAGAACTGGCGTATCTCTGCATATTTGCAGAGATGCGCCAGTTCATTTGCGTGACGGAAAAAAAGCCTTGCACCACCATGGATGCGCCGCATTGTAAATGCGGCGCACCACGGCGCAAGGACAGACAGATGCGTGACGCATCTTTTGTCGGAAAATCAACACATTGCTGGAGTTGTGTCGTAAGCATGACGCAACTCCAGCAATGGTCAGGAATGCCTATTCTGACCATGCTGCGTCACTCCTTACGCCTGCGTCAAGCAGCCGCAAGGGTTTGACGCAGTGGCGTCGTAAAAGTCACTAAGTGAAATCTTGTAGATTTCACTGAGTCACTTTTACGAGGCTTCCTTGTGACGGAACGCCCACCCTGCATACATTATACCCGACGCAGGTATAATGTAGCGCAGGACTTTACAACGTGACGCATCTCCCTAGATGGGTCACGTTGTAAATATGTTGCATCGTGGCGCATTGTTTACAACGCTGCTGCATCACAGAAGTGACGCAACGGCGGCGTGAAGTTGGTGCAAGGGGCTTGTAAATCTGCCCCCTGTTATTTACCAGGAACAATAAACAAAATACAGTACAAACCTAGCTCAATGACATGAATCTTAAGAGCTTCGAACCATAACTTTAACTAAATGCCAAGTCACTTGGATTCACACTAGGCACCAACCTCACCCACAAGGAACACATTGGCAAAAAAAAAAAAAAAACAAAGATCACCTGGTACCAGCTCTCTTTTTTAAAGAATGTCAACCCATTTATTACAGAAACTGACTTCTGAACTGCTGTTCAAACCCTTGTACTCGTGCATGTGGATAGTGATGATACCCTGCTTCCTGGCCTCTAAGACTGCAAAGCTGGCAACCGTTAGGGTAGTTCTTCATGCTGCAGCATGTCTCATCCAGGGTCTGAAGAAATATGATCACATCACCCCGATCCTGAACTCCACCGGCTCCCCTTGCCAACCTGCAACAGCTTCAAAACCAGCTGCAAAGATATCATGACTAGCACCACCGCTTATTTTGTAGAAAAACTCACGATCTCTGGTGATCACGGCACACCTGTAGCCAAGACACCATCAGACTGTGACTAAGAAGTATAAACAAGAAAAAAGCCAGGATACCAGGCATTTTCCATCCAAACACCCAGGAACTGGAACAACATACCTGTTTCCATCAGGACTGCCACAACACTGCTCCAAAGATTTGAAGACTCACCTCTTGAAAAACACTATTCCACAATGCATTAAGCACCCTCAACCCAGCTCCATCTCCTATTACTCTTTGACTTTATGATTATCTATGACCATGTACAGGCGCTTCACTACCTTTTGGCTAGTTTAGAGCTATAGGAATACCATAAACATATGTACGTTCATACATGACAACAAAGTTTAAATTATTTTAATTGAAAAGAATGCACAAGATGAAAATTGGTCATCAGAATGACATCTGTCGTGCTATGACTATGAAAACTCTCTGCAGTCAAAGGATGCTCTAATGAAGAGCATACCTCTTGCACCACAAGGTGTAGGATTTTCCATTACTACCCAGCTTTAAAATCTACTTATCTCTTTGGGACATTAAAAGTAGTATAAAATATAAAATAAAGGTTTTATTTAAAGTTGGGTCATAATGGAAAATCTTCCAAAGTTTAGAGGAGGCACGGAACCTGGATGAGAATCTAATGTAGAATGCTACCCACTAAATTGTATATATGTTACAGGATCTACCAATGGTGAAGTGTCCTCTAAATTTAGGGCCAGATGTACTGACGTTTTTTGCGGGCACAATGGGTTTTAGACCTGTTTGCGACTGCAAAAAACGTGTGGCCCATGTACTTATCCTATTTTGCGAGTCGCAAATCAATTTGGGACTCGCAAAATAGGATTAGCGACTCGCTATTAGGAAGGGGCGTTCCAAGGGCGTCTCTTCCTAATAGCGACTCCTGAAGCTATGCATGACTGTTTTGCAACCTCAATTGCGGTCGCAAAACAGTCGCAGTTTACCACCTTTCACAGAAGGGTGGTAAACCACTCGCAAACGGAAAGAGTTCCCAGGGGGACCTCTTCCCCTTTGTGAGTGGCTCTCAAAATATTTTTTAAGGGCAGGCAGTGGTCCCAGGGACCACTGCCTGCCTTAAAAATGAAACTGAAAAGTTTCATTTTATTTTTTAAATGCATCCCGTTTTCCTTTAAGGAAAATGGGCTGCATTTTTTTTAAAACTGCTTTATTTAAAAGCAGTCCCAGACATGGTGGTCTGCTGACTCCAGCAGGCCACCATCCCTGGGAGTGCCAGCCTTTCCCAATGGGGTCGCAAATTGTGACAGCCTCATTAACATGCATGAGGCATGCAATTTGCAACCCCATTGGGAATTGCAAACAGTGTCTCAGACACTGTTGTGCATCCCAACTTGCGAGTCGCAAATTGTGAGTCGCAAATGCGACGCAATTTGCGACTCGCCAATTGGTGGGTCGTACGTCTGACCCTTAGTGCTTTCTCTAATGAAAAGACTAATTGTTATTATCCAACTCCTAACCAGGTACGAAGGTTGCTACGGTAGTGATAATTCAGAGCTAGACTCTTCATTGGCAGAAAATCCACCAAAAGAAAGACTTGCCATGTTACTGTAACACCCATCATTAAATCAGATTGCACCAACATCTCAGAATGACCAATACATCTGCTTAACCACACCAATCCAGGAGAGTGAATACTGCGATCAGGAAACCAAATAATATCCCAGACAAACAAACCTTTGCTCAATCTTAGAACCAATAGTCTGATGTAAACAATTTGCTGGAAAATGAGACAGCACCCTGAGACATCCTTACATTATCTATGATAGTGTCAATCAGATTATCCACAGACAACCATTAATTCCAGTGCATGTGATCTCTTACTACCACAGCCAGCTACATAAAGAAGACAACCCAATTCCCACTAGCTGACCCTGAAGCCAGACATCCTGATGGTATAGGATCAAAATTCCCTCCAACACACAACCCAATTCAACACATTTCACTTTTGCTGGAACCCTAGGTATCTTTACCTGGAGCCATAGTATACACATTGCACACTGTCTCACTCTGCATCATGGTGCACCTTTAACAGACCAGGAGAATGCATTCTATTAGAGTCAGTGCTGTGTTCAGAGTGCAGCCACAAATGCACTGTAAACAGAGCATTAGTGAAATTCGGACCAACTGTTTGAAGCCACCACTCTGCCATTCTCTGCAGGCAGAGATCTAGCCAGAGTTCCAAAAGGGGACAAGGATTTTCCCTGTTAGAGAGAGCAGTGCCCGACTGCACCACCCAACAAGGGTTTCTGCCTTGAGGTTCCATAGAACCTCCATCCCTGATTACAAAGGGCATCATCAGGGTGCACCGACTGTACACCACATCTACGTACAAATCCTGTGCTAGATAGATACCTTTGCATTATGGTGTGTGTGGCTCTAGGCAGCCTGATTGCGCTCCAGTGCTAGGGAGAAAGAAGGAGAGTGCCATGTCTTTGTAAATATGGCAACTTCTTGCTTTCTTTCCTCTCATGCAATGCAGTGCAATGCAGAAAATTTGGTTGCTGCGCTGCTTTGCATGACATCTTAGTAAATCTGGGCCAAGTCTGCCATCCTTCCTACTTCAATAAATTGAGTACCATAAATTGGATAATAAATATTAACAGCTCTTATTTCTGCCTTTGCATGTGTTATGAAGCACTTTCTAAAAGCCTTTTATTGCCACTAGCTAATACAAATTGATTATAGTTACGTGCAATTATGGGAAATACAATGCTTTCTGAACGTGATTACATCATTACAGTATCAGGGGTACTGCCATTGCTTTTTGCACTCACCAATAGAGCCCCCATTTTTCTTGAATGTTTTGTTTCTAACAAGGGAATGTCAATTTAGTTAGTAACTTAGGGCCTTATTTAGATCTTGGTGGACGGGTTACTCCGTCACAACTATGACGAATATCCTATCTGCCGAAATATAAATCCCATTATATCCTATGGGATTTATATTGCAGCGACAGGATATCCATCATCATTATGACGGAGTAACCCGTCTGCCAAAATCTAAATCAGGCCCCTAGTTAAATAATTGACAGTTTTAATACGAGGTGAAATTTGAAGGTGCATCATAGGAAGGTGAATTTCTCTGCGACTTGCCTTCTGTGTATGAAAATGTCTCTATGACAAAGCAGTGCTAATTTGTAGACTGCCTGAACATAGATGTGGTTTGCTTATATTTTAGGGCCATAAAAGCTTTTGCACACACTCAGCCAACCAACATATATTAACCTAACTTTAAGTGCATGCGATCTAACCAGTTCCTACATAAGAAACCCATAATTTTCACAATGCTAACTTCTAAATGGAAAAGCATGAATTCAAGCATTCTGTTTAACTCAACAGTCATATATGGAAAAATGTTTTGTGTGCTGACCTACTACAAACTTATGCTGTAGTTAAAGAGCAACTTGCAACTGTGTACTGATTTTGCACTGAAAGGCATTAATCTGTCATGCACTGATGTCAAACTGCATATTGTTCTACTCTTTAAATCACTCAAAATAAATAATATGGTGATATTTGAATATCTCTTTACGAAGTTCACTAATTTTATAAGAACATGCCTTTTCTGTTAAAAATATATTTTAGGCATTAAAATTTATTGTAGGCATGACTTTGCTACAGTGCAGTCTGTGAGAAAGTAGCCCCTAGTGCAATGCAAAGCCAGTCACTGGCTTATCTAGATATCATCAAAAAGAACATATTCCATAGTGCATAGTACTATGTGAACAAAGACAAAGCAACATAAAGACTCTGAATTTCTGGTACAAGTATTAAGTGTAACAATATGCACTGATGCCTCTAGGTTATGCAGAAAAGAGTCAGATCAGATTATGTTGTATTGCAGTACAATGTACCGTCATTTTTTAATTACAGATAAGGATCAAAAGACCAAGGTGAAGCATTCTGCAATTTAAAACTGACCCTAATTAATGTTAGAAATGTTTACAAAACAACTAACAATTTACAGGCACAAAAAGGCTAAATTTAATAGCTTCATGTAAATACTGTTTTATTTGAATAAATAGAGAAAAGGTTAATTTGCCTGAAAAATATTTGGATAAGTACTATATTGTGCAGCTTTCCCTTTGAAATGTCTGTCCTTTCTGCTGCTAACTTGTGTTTCTGGTGAGCAATGTGTGTTTAAATGCAAAGTGTGTTTAAGGCTGCAGTACCACCTCCTGTCTCCGGGGGCAGAGATGAGCGTAAATATAAAACACACTTGGTGAAACACAGGTCCCCACAAGGCAATTTTGTAAAAATTTGTAAAAATTGGCACAGATGTTCCTGAAGTCATTTTATATCATTTAGAAGACATTGCCTTGTGGAGACCTGGGTTCAGGTCCCCACAGCGTGAGTGTGTTATCACACCCAAGTCCCCACAAGGATGATCATCCACCACCACACCCACCACCACCACACCCACCACCACCACCACCACCACACCCACCACACCCACCACCACCACACCCACCACACCCACCACCACCACCACCACACCCACCACACCCACCACCACCACCACACCCACCACCACCACCACACCCACCACACCCACCACCACCACCACACCCACCACACCCACCACCACCACACCCACCACACCCACCACCACCACCACACCCACCACACCCACCACCACCACACCCACCACACCCACCACCACCACACCCACCACAGCCACCACCACCACACCCACCACACCCACCACCACCACACCCACCACACCCCCCACCACCACACCCACCACACCCACCACCACCACACCCACCACACCCACCACCACCACCACACCCACCACACCCACCACCACCACCACACCCACCACACCCACCACCACCACACCCACCACACCCACCACACCCACCACCACCACCACACCCACCACCACCACACCCACCACACCCACCACCACCACACCCACCACCACCACACCCACCACACCCACCACCACCACACCCACCACACCCACCACCACCACACCCACCACACCCACCACCACCACACCCACCACCACCACCACACCCACCACACCCACCACCACCACCACACCCACCACCACCACCACACCCACCACACCCACCACCACCACCACACCCACCACACCCCACCACCACCACCACACCCACCACACCCACCACCACCACCACACCCACCACACCCACCACCACCACCACACCCACCACCACCACCACACCCACCACCACCACCACACCCACCACACCCACCACCACACCCACCACCACCACCACCACACCCACCACCACCACCACACCCACCACACCCACCACCACCACCACCACCACCACACCCACCACCACCACCACCACCACCACCACCACACCCACCACACCCACCACACCCACCACCACCACCACCACACCCACCACCACCACCACACCCACCACACCCACCACACCCACCACCACACCCACCACACCCACCACCACCACCACACCCACCACACCCACCACCACCACCACCACACCCACCACCACCACACCCACCACACCCACCACACCCACCACCACCACCACACACACCACACCCACCACCACCACCACACCCACCACACCCACCACACCCACCACCACCACCACACCCACCACCACACCCACCACACCCACCACCACCACCACACCCACCACCACCACACCCACCACACCCACCACACCCACCACACCCACCACACCCACCACCACACCCACCACCACCACCACACCCACCACACCCACCACACCCACCACACCCACCACCACCACCACCACACCCACCACCACCACCACACCCACCACACCCACCACCACCACCACACCCACCACACCCACCACCACCACCACACCCACCACACCCACCACCACCACCACACCCACCACACCCACCACCACCACCACACCCACCACACCCACCACCACCACCACACCCACCACACCCACCACCACCACACCCACCACACCCACCACCACCACCACACCCACCACCACCACACCCACCATACCCACCACCACCACCACACCCACCACCACCACCACACCCACCACACCCACCACCACCACACCCACCACCACCACCACACCCACCACCACCACACCCACCACACCCACCACACCCACCACCACCACCACACCCACCACACCCACCACCACCACCACCACCACCACACCCACCACCACCACCACACCCACCACACCCACCACCACCACCACACCCACCACACCCACCACCACACCCACCACACCCACCACCACCACCACCACCACACCCACCACCACCACACCCACCACACCCACCACCACACCCACCACCACCACACCCACCACCACCACCACACCCACCACCACACCCACCACCACCACCACACCCACCACCACCACCACACCCACCACCACCACCACCACCACACCCACCACACCCACCACCACCACACCCACCACCACACCCACCACACCCACCACCACCACCACACCCACCACCACCACACCCACCACACCCACCACCACACCCACCACCACCACACCCACCACACCCACCACCACACCCACCACCACCACACCCACCACACCCACCACCACACCCACCACCACCACCACACCCACCACACCCACCACACCCACCACCACACCCACCACACCCACCACCACCACCACACCCACCACACCCACCACCACCACCACCACCCACCCACCACCACCACACCCACCACCACACCCACCACCACACCCACCACCACCACACCCACACCCACCACCACACCCACACCCACCACCACACCCACACCCACCACCACACCCACACCCACCACCACACCCACACCCACACCCACCACCACACCCACACCCACACCCACCACCACACCCACCCCACCACCACCACCACACCCACCACCACCACCACCACCACCACACACCCACCACCACCACCACCACACCCACCACCACCACCACCACCCACCACCACCACCACCACCACACCCACCACCACCACCACCACCACACCCACCACCACCACCACACCCACCACACCCACCACCACACCCACCACCACCACCACCACACCCACCACCACCACCACCACCACACCCACCACACCCACCACCACACCCACCACACCCACCACCACCACCACCACACCCACCACCACCACCACACCCACCACCACACCCACCACCACCACACCCACCACCACCACCACCACCACACCCACCACCACACCCACCACACCCACCACCACCACCACCACACCCACCACCACCACCACACCCACCACCACCACACCCACACCCACCACACCCACCACCACCACACCCACCACACCCACACCCACCACACCCACCACCACCACACCCACCACACCCACCACCACCACACCCACCACACCCACCACACCCACCACCACCACACCCACCACACCCACCACCACCACACCCACCACCACCACACCCACCACACCCACACCCACCACCACCACACCCACACCCACCACCACCACACCCACCACCACCACACCCACCACCACCACCACACCCACCACCACCACCACACCCACCACCACCACCACACCCACCACACCCACCACCACACCCACCACACACACCCACCACCACACCCACCACACCCACCACCACCACACCCACCACCACCACCACACCCACCACCACACCCACCACACCCACCACCACCACACCCACCACCACCACCACACCCACCACCACCACCACACCCACCACACCCACCACCACCACCACACCCACCACCACCACCACCACACCCACCACACCCACCACCACCACCACACCCACCACCACCACCACACCCACCACACCCACCACACCCACCACCACCACCACACCCACCACCACACCCACCACACCCACCACCACCACACCCACCACCACCACCACACCCACCACCACCACCACACCCACCACCACCACCACACCCACCACCACCACCACACCCACCACCACCACCACACCCACCACCACCACCACCCCACCACCACCACACCCACCACCACCACCACACCCACCACCACCACCACACCCACCACCACCACACCCACCACACCCACCACCACCACACCCACCACACCCACCACCACACCCACCACCACCACCACACCCACCACACCCACACCCACCACCACACCCACCACACCCACCACCACACCCACCACACCCACCACACCCACCACCACACCCACCACCACACCCACCACCACACCCACCACCACACCCACCACCACCACACCCACCACACCCACCACCACACCCACCACCACCACCACACCCACCACACCCACCACACCCACACCCACCACCACACCCACCACACCCACCACCACACCCACCACACCCACCACCACACCCACCACCACACCCACCACCACACCCACCACCACACCCACCACACCACCACACCCACCACCACACCCACCACACCACCACACCCACCACCACACCCACCACCACACCCACACCCACCACCACACCCACACCCACCACCACACCCACCACCACACCCACACCCACACCCACACCCACACCCACCACCACACCCACCACCACACCCACACCCACCACCACCACACCCACCACCACCACCACACCCACCACCACCACCACACCCACACCCACACCCACCACCACACCCACACCCACCACCACACCCACACCCACCACCACACCCACCACCACACCCACACCCACACCCACCACCACACCCACCACCACCACCACACCCACCACCACCACCACACCCACACCCACACCCACCACCACACCCACCACCACCACCACACCCACCACCACCACCACACCCACCACCACCACCACACCCACCACACCCACCACCACCACCACACCCACCACACCCACCACCACCACCACACCCACCACACCCACCACCACCACACCCACCACACCCACCACCACCACACCCACCACACCCACCACACCCACCACCACACCCACCACCACCACACCCACCACACCCACCACCACACCCACCACCACACCCACCACCACACCCACCACACCCACCACCACCCACCACCACCACCACCACCACACCCACCACCACACCCACCACCACACCCACCACCACACCCACCACACCCACCACCACCACCACCACCACCACCACCACACCCACCACCACACCCACCACCACACCCACCACCACACCCACCACCACCACCACCACCACCACCACACCCACCACCACACCCACCACCACACCCACCACCACACCCACCACCACCACCACCACACCCACCACCACCACACCCACCACCACCACCACCACCACCACACCCACCACCACACCCACCACCACACCCACCACCACACCCACCACCACCACCACCACCACCACCACCACCACCACCACCACCACCACCACACCCACACCCACCACCACCACCACACCCACCACCACCACCACCACACCCACCACCACCACCACCACCACACCCACACCCACCACACCCACCACACCCACACCCACCACACCCACCACACCCACCACACCCACCACCACCACACCCACCACCACCACACCCACCACCACCACACCCACCACCACCACACCCACCACCACCACACCCACCACCACACCCACCACCACACCCACCACCACACCCACCACCACACCCACCACCACCACCACCACCACACCCACCACCACCACACCCACCACCACCACCACACCCACCACACCCACCACCACACCCACCACCACCACCACCACCACACCCACCACACCCACCACCACACCCACCACCACCACCACCACCCCCCCCACACCCACCACCACCACCACCACCACCCACACCCACACCCACCACCACCACCACACCCACCACCACCACCACCACACCCACCACCACCACCACCACCACACCCACCACCACCACCACCACACCCACCACCACCACACCCACACCCACCACACCCACCACACCCACCACCACCACACCCACCACCACCACACCCACCACCACACCCACCACCACCACACCCACCACCACCACACCCACCACCACACCCACCACCACACCCACCACCACCACCACCACCACCACCACACCCACCACCACCACCACCACACCCACCACCACACCCACCACCACCACCACACCCACCACCACCACCACACCCACCACCACACCCACCACCACCACCACACCCACACCCACCACCACCACCACACCCACCACCACACCCACACCCACCACACCCACCACACCCACACCCACCACACCCACCACCACCACACCCACCACACCCACCACACCCACCACACCCCCACCACACCCACCACACCCACCACACCCACCACCACCACACCCACCACACCCACCACACCCACCACCACCACACCCACACCCACACCCACCACCACCACACCCACCACCACCACACCCACCACCACCACACCCACCACCACCACACCCACCACCACCACACCCACACCCCACACCCACCACCACCACACCCACCACCACCACACCCACCACCACCACCACCACACCCACACCCACACCCACCACCACCACACCCACCACCACACCCACCACACCCACCACCACCACCACCACACCCACCACCACCACCACCACACCCACACCCACCACCACCACACCCACCACCACCACCACCACACCCACCACACCCACACCCACCACCACCACCACCACACCCACCACCACACCCACCACCACCACACCCACCACCACCCCCACCACCACCACCACACCCACCACCACCCCCACCACCACCACCACACCCACCACCACCCCCACCACCACCCCCACCACCACCACCACACCCACCACCACCCCCACCCACCACCACCACACCCACCACCACCCCCACCACCACCCCCACCACCACCACCACACCCACCACCACCCCCACCCACCACCACCACACCCACCACCACCCCCACCACCACCCCCACCACCACCACACCCACCACCACCCCCACCCACCACCACCACCCCCACCACCACCCCCACCACCACCACCACACCCACCACCACCCCCACCCACCACCACCACCCCCACCACAACCACACCCACCACACCCACCACACCCACCACACCCACCACCACCACACCCACCACACCCACCACCACCACACCCACCACACCCACCACCACCACACCCACACCCACACCCACCACCACCACACCCACCACACCCACACCCACCACACCCACCACACCCACCACCACCACACCCACCACCACCACACCACCACCACCACCACACCACCACCACACCCACCACACCACCACACCCACCACCCACCCACCACCACCCACCCACCACCACCCACCACCACCACACCCACCACCACACCCACCACACCCACCACCACCACACCCACCACCACCACCACCACCCACCACACCCACCACCACACCCCACCACCACCACACCCACCACACCCACCACCACCACACCCACCACCACCACACCCACCACCACCACACCCACCACACCCACCACCACCACACCCACCACCACCACACCACCACACCACCACCACCACCACCACCACCACCACCACACCACACCCACCACCACCACCACCACCACCACCCCCCCCCCCCCCCCTCCACTCACAATTAGCATTTGTGATTGAAAACAGGCAAAGGCACCTGGCTAAATATTTATTTTATTAACAATATGCACAAATAACATCACAATCTATTCATATATCAATTGCAGCACATATCTAAGCGGTGTCCAAAATATGGATTATGTTAATAATGTGTCAGGAAAAATCAAATATAATGATTACAGAGCTGCACATAAAACTGTATTCAACCATTTACTTAGTGCTCAAAATCATAGGTGATAAGGGAACCACGACATAAAGAAAATATCAGATGGAATCAAGCGATATGGTTAAGTGTAACCCAGAGTTTGAATATTTGCTCATATTAGTGTCAAAGTAGCTATTATACCACATCTCCCTAGGAATGTATGTAATGGTAATATCAGCATAGGAATTATGTGTGAAGGTGCCCACAGAGGTGGTACGTCATCGCTGCATTTGGATGGTGTGTGATAATGCTCACACAGATAGTATGTGATCAAGTAGCACAAGTCCCCACAAAGATAGTATGTGATTATTGGGATGTTAAAGTCCCCACAGAGACAGTGTGTGAAAATGTTTGTGTTCGAGTCTCCACTGAAATGAAGTCCCCACACAGAGAGTGTGAAGATCATGGTGTTGAAGTCCAAACAGAGATTGTGTAAATATAGAAATGTTCAAGTCCCCACAGAGATGGTGTGTTATTATAGTGATGTTCAAGACCCCACAAGGATAGTGTGTGATTATTGCGATGTTTAAGCCCCCACAGAGATAGTGTATGGTCATTGGTATGTTCATGTCCCCAGAGAGATGAAAAGGATAGAGAATTTTGTTCATGCCCCCACTGAAATAGTGTGAAAAGACAATGCTCATGTCTCTACAAAGATAGCATGTAGAAATAACGATGTTAAATTGTCGACAAATATAGTTTGTCATTATCTGAATGATCAAGTCCCCACAGAGATAGTGGATGGCGATAATCATTATCAAGGTCCACTGAAATAGTGAGTAAATCTACTGTTCAAGTCCTACACAGAGAGTGTGTGAAGATAAGGATGTTCAAATCCAAACAGAGATGGTATGCGATTATAAGCATGTTCAAACCTCTACAAAGATGTTGTGTTTTCTTAAGAATATCATAACCCTCTAGAGATGGTGTGTGAAGGTAATGTTGTTCAAGACCCCAAAAAGATAGTGTGTTAAAATAGTGATGTTTAATTCCCAAACAATTATACTGTTTTATTATAGCGATGTTCAATTTCCCACAGAGGTGAAGAATGGTTATTGTAATGTTTAAGTCCCTACAAAGTGTGTAAAGATTATATTGTTCAAGTTCCTGCTGAAATAGAAATAAAGACAATGTTCAAGTCTCCACACAAATAAAGTGAGAAGATAAGGATGTTCATGTCCAAACAGAGACAGGGTGTGAATATAGGAACATTCAAGTGCCCAGAGATAGTATGTGAAGGCCATCATGTTTAAGTCCCCACAATGATAGTGTGTGAATAATGTGATGTTGAAGTCCTCATAGTGGTAGTGTGTGGTTATAGGGATGTTCAAGTCCCCACATAGACAGTGCTTGAAGATGTGTGTAAAGATAATTTTGTTCAAGTCCCCACTGAAATAGAGTTTAAAGACAAAGCTCAAGTCCCCACAACGTTAGTGTGTGAATATAATGAACAAGTCCCCACAGAGATAGTGTTTGTATATGATGATGTTCAGGTCCCCACAGAGATAGTGTGTGGTTGTAGCAATAGTGAAGTCCCCAGATATACAGTGTGTGGTTCTATAGATGTTTAAGTCCCCACACAGAGAGTGTGTGATGATAATGTCCAAGTCCCAGACGGCTAGTTTGTGAAGTTAATGATGTGCAAGTCCAGAGATAATGTGTGAATATAGGCATGCTCATGTCACTAAATAGTTAGTGTGTGTTAGTGTGTGATTATAATGGTGTTTTTCAAATCACCACAGATATACAGTATAATTATAGGGATGTTCAAGTCTTACAAAATCAGTGAGTGAGGTGCCAAACCTTTACCTCTCCATTTTTTACCCAGCACGACATCAACACACATTCTTTTATCATGCAGGTGAGGACCAAGTAGGCCTTTATTTGATACTTTACCTTGCAGGCAAGTACTTTTCTTTAAATAACATAATTATTATGTCATTTAAAAGAGGAGACATTAGGGTTATGGGTTTGATATGGGTTCAGGGTAGTAAGGACCTTTAAAGAGTTTTTAGGGTTCCGAGGTGGGTTAGAGTAGGGGATAGTTAGGGTTTTAAAGGTTTTTTTAAGTGAAGGATGTGTAAGTTTTAAGTTTTTGGGGTTTAGGGATGAGTAAAGGTGGGAGGTAGTAGGAAGCTTTTAGAGTTTGGTGGATAAAGGTATGGATAGTAACTGACTTACATGGGTTTTTAGGATTCAGGGGTAGGTAAGTGTACTTGTTAATAAATGGGTTTTAGGATTCAGGGATGGGTAAGAGCACAGTTTAGTAAACGCTTTAAGAGTGTTTTAGGGTTGGTTAAGGATGCAAGTTAGTAAGGTATTTTTAGAGTTCAGGGATAAGTAAAGGTACAGGGGTGGAAGACTTTTAAAAGGGGCTTTAAGGTTTAGAGATGGTTAAGGGTATGGGGTGGAAAGGGGTTTTTAATGCTCAGGGATGCGTAAGGGTACAGGTTACTACAGGCTTTCTAGGGTTCAGAGATGGATAAGGGTATGGGTTAGTAATGGTTTTACTGGGTTCTCAGTTGAATAAGGGTATGGAGTAGTAATGGTTTTAAAGATGTGCACTGCAAATGACCTCCCATATGACATCACTCGTGGAATGTTCTATAACAGTATTTATAAGTTCACTGCAATATCTAAAATGACATCTTTAGTGACAAGTGTGCATGGCGGGGTCACGAGTTATAATTTCTAGACATAACTTTAACTGGTGAATTTTAGCTTTATTTTTAGTTTAAATGTTACTTTAGTACTGAAATTTTCCTCTAACTATAACATCACTTTAACCTTTCGGTTTTTGCAGTGAATATATATATCTATATCTATATATATATATACATATATATCTCCTACTGGCAGTCGCCAGTAGGTAGTTATGGTTAGGACCTAGTTTCCATAGGAAAAGCATTTTTTTACTTGCCTATAACTTTGGTGTCGTTTGACCCGTCTTCATAAATTTTCCAAAAATGTGCCAAAGTAGGTTCTGGTTGTCATGGAAAGTTTGGGGGTGATCCGTGCAGTGGGGGCTGAGAAATAGGGATGTGAAAAAAGGGTGTGTTTGTAATGTTAATTCCCATAGGAACGCGTTGTTGAACCTACAGACCGAACCGCTGGACGGAATTACACCAAATTTGGCAGAAAGGTAGATGTTGTTACACAGATTGTGCTATTTGTTATTTGGTACAAATCCAACCAGTAGTGTTTGAGAAATTTAGGCTGAAAAATGTAGCTATATCTCTGACAGCGGATATTTCGCGATGGTTGCCCGATTAATCTCAGATGGAAGCAACAACAGGAATGCTCAGGTTGGCTGGACGCACCCTGAACAGAAAGTTGCGGCTGACATTTTATCATCTGGGAACAGTTCCCGGGGCTGAAAATTTGTGTGAAAGTCCACATAAGGGGTCAGGGTGGAGATACTCTGACCCCATGTTTGAGAAATGGGTGAGTTAGTGATACAAGTTATGTGTTCAAAATAGATTTTTTTAAACACGTGTGACATTCGTGATGATGCCGCGATCGACAGCGCAGCCCCACGTGTACCGTTGCGGGGACATCGTGAATATCGTGATGTCATCGCGAATATTAGTGAAAATATAGTTTAAAAATTTACATATTTGTACACACCCGCCGGTCACTGCACACACTCATGTATGCACTCACAAACTCACTCAGACACTTGTACACCCATTCACATACCCACTAATACACTTATACATTCAGTCACATACCCACTCAGATACTCATGTACCCACTCACATACCCATTCACGTACTCATGCGCCCACTTACAGGCCACTTGGAGATTGATGTACCCATGTACAGACCCACTCAGAGACTCATGCACTTACTTAGAGACCCACTCATAGACTCATGCGTACAGTCTCATACCCACCTAGAGATTCTTATACTCACTCACAGATCCACCTAGGCACTCATGCACCCACTCACAGACCCACTCAAATACTCATCCACCCACTTACATACTCATTCCGAGAGTCATGCACCCATGTATAGACCCACTCAGAGACTCACACACCCACTTACAGACCCACTCTCACACTTACGTATGTCCTCAAAGACCCACTGAGACACTCATACACCCACTCGCAGGTACACTCAAACACTCATACACCCATTCAGACACCCATCGAGTCACTCACACACTCAGTCACAGACCCTCTCAGACTTATGGACTCAGTCACTCACTCACTCATATACTCAGAAACTCACACACCCACTTACAAACTCACTCAGATATACGCACACCCAGTCAAGGCTCATGCATCCACTCACAGAGCCACTGAGACACTCGCCCTCCCAGTCACAGACCCACTCAGACACTCATGCATGCACCCATTCACTCACCCACTCAGAGTTATGCTCTCACTCACAGACCCATTAAGACACTGATACACCTATTCACAGATCCGCTCAGACACTCATACATTCACTCAGACACCCATACAGTCAGTCACACAGCCACTCATAGACCTACTCAGAGACATATGCACCCAGTCAGTTATACACTCAGACTCATGTACCCACCCACAGTTGCACTCAGAGACCCATGCACCCACTGACAACCACTCAGACACTCACACTGCCAGTCATAGACCCATTGAGAGACTCATGCACTCACTCACAGACCCACTCAGGCACCTACTCACTCACCCACTCAGACACCCACTTAGACACTCATGTATCCACCCACAGATTCAGTCAGACAGTCATATACTTACAAATACACAAAGGCACTTATGCACCTACTCACAGATTGATTGAGAGACTTACACAACCAATCACAGACCCATTGTGACACTGATGCACCCACTCATAGATGTACTGAGGCAGTCACGCATTTTGTTACAGAAGTATTGAAAGACTGATGCACAGTCCCACAGATCCCCTCAAATACTTATACAGTGAATGAGAGGCTTAGTGATACAGTGATGCATGCAGTCATAGAATATATCTATATATATGTTTTACACTTTGTACAAACCACGCGCACTTCGCGACTACCAATGGCACCACAATTACATCGGTAGTCGCAAATACACATTTGTTTGTAAAGGTGGTTTTCTCCTAAATTGATCACTGAAAGAAAAGTTCAAACAATATCTTACTAAATATTTACACTTAAACTTAATTTAAAAAATGTCTTTAAGTGTATTTTTCAGTATGTGAAATACATTTACTGATCACAGATTCTCCACAGTAAATGCGACAATGTTGTGCCAATTAAAAAAATTCTTAAAAATAAAGCCAGTTATTAATGTACTTTCTGATAAACATATAGCAAATCCAAAAATGAGTGGTATATAATATAAATCTAATATACAATATCCAATTATAGAAAGAAAATACGAAAATCTTAGAGGTTCACTTAAAAAATGGATGTTACAATAGAATTTTTAAAAACCTTAGAATTTCAATGAAAAAACCAAAGGTTACAATAACATTGTAGTTAAGAATTAGCATGTAAGAAAACCTTAAAAGTCACTGAAAAAACAAAGGTTACAGGGATGTTATAGTTAGGCTGACATTTCGCTCATACAAAACCAGAGAAATTCAGCAGTTCTAGTTAGCTGAGCTCACTATAACTTGCACCCCTGCAATGCACTGCTTATCACCTCACATATTACATCACTCATGACATGGTCAATGACATCACTCAGCTAACTATAACCGCTGAATTTGACCTCTTTTGTATGAGTGGAACCATGAGCCTAACTATAACATCCATGTAACCTTTGGTTTTTTCAGTGAATTTCTAAGCAAAACAGAGCGTGGAGGACAGAAGGGGGTGGCAGCAAAATGGATCATAGAGGACAGGAGAGACAGGATGGGGCATGGAACTTGGAAAGGCAGGGTGGAGGTGGCAGGGACAGGCGGCAGCCATCTGACCATGCTAGAGAGGTGGAAGGGGCAGTGGCAGCTCAATAGATGGGAGTGTGGCAGGTCCATGGAATATGATGAGCAGAAAGGAGGGAGCAGGGGCATGCACACAGACATCGGAGGGCAAGTGGAAAGAGAGTAGGGGAAGCAAGCTAAGCACAGAGGCTAAGCAGGAGGGCAATGATGAGGCATAGAATTAGGCCAAGGAGGGCACCCTAAACATTCCCTTACCACCCTAGACCCTAACAAATCCCTTTCACCCAAAGAGCCATACCCACCCTAACCCCTAAAAATTCTCTTGCCACCTAAAAAAAACCCATACCCACGCTAAACCCTAAAAATTCCTTTGCCACCCTAACCCCAAACAATCCCTTACCACCCAAAAACCCATACCCACCCTAACCTTAAAAAATCCAATGCAACCCAAAAACCAATACCCACCGTAAACCCTAAAAATTCACTTTCCACCCAAAAACCCATACCCACCCTAACCTTAGAAAAATCCAATGCAACCCAAAAACCAATACCCACCGTAAACCCTAAAGATTCACTTGCCACCCAAAAACCCATACCCAACCTATGCCCTAAAAAATACCTAACCATCCAAAAACCCATAACCACCAAAAAACCCAAAAAGTCCCTTCCCACCAAAAAACCCATACCCAACCTAAACCCGAAAAAATACCTTACCACCCAAAAACACCCACCCTAAACCCTAAAATTTCCCTTATCACCCAAAAGACCATACCCACCCGAAACCATAACATTCTCTTTTCCCCCAAAAAATCCATACCCACCCTAAACCTATAAATTCCCTTGCCACCCAAAAACCCATACCCACCCTAAACCCTAAAAAATCCCTTGCCAATGAAAAATCCATACCCACGCTAAACATTAAAAATTCCCTTGCCACCCTAAATCCTAACAAATCCCTTGCCACCCAAAGACCCATACCCATCCTAAGCCCTAAAAATTCCCTCTCCACCCAAAAAACAATAGCCACGCTAAACCCTGAAAATTCCTTGCCACCCTGACCCCCAAAAATCCTTTGCCATAAAAAACCAATACCTAGCCTAACCTTAAAAAATCCCTTGACTTCCAAAAACCCATACCCACCCTAACCCAATAAAAATTCACTGGCCACCCTAAAACCCATACCCAAACTAAACCCAAAAAAACTACCTTACCACCCGAAAACACACACCGACTCTAATCCCTAAAAATTCCCTTATCATCCAAAAACCCATACCCACCCAAGACAATAAATTTCCCTTGCCCCCTCAAAATCCACACCCACCCTAAACCTTAAAAATTCCTTTGCCACCGTAAAACCCACACCCATCCTAAATGCTGAAAATTCCCTTGCCACCCAAAAATCTTTACCCACCCTAAATCCTAAAAATTCCCTTGCACTTAAAAACCCATACCCACCCTAAACCATAAAATTTCCCTTGCCACCCAAAAACCCATACCTACTCTAAACCCTAAAAAATACCTTACCAACCAAATACCCACACCCTAAATATTCCCTTGCCACCCAAAAAACCCATACCCACCCTACACCCTAAGAAATCCCTTACAACCCAAAAACCCATACCCACCCTAAACCATAAAAAATACCTTGCCACCCAAAAACCTATACTCACCCTAAACCATAAAAAATTCCTTGCCACCCAAAATCCCATACCCACCCTAAACCCTCAATATTCCCTTGGCACCAAAAAACCCATACCCACCATAAACCCTAAGGCACACCTTAGAATCCAAAAACCCATAACCACCATAAACCCTAAAAATTCATTATCACCCAAAAACTCATACCCACCGTAAACCATAAAATTTCCCTTGCCCCCCCCAAAAACCCACACCCACCCTAAACCTTAAAAATTCCCTTGTGACTCAAAAACCCATACACACTGTAAACCCTACAAAATCCCTTGTCACCAAAAATCCCAAACCCATCCTAAACGCTAAAACCTCCCCATCAAACCCATAAAACACATACCCATCCCTAAACCCCAACAATCCCTTACCACTCAAAAACCTACACCCACCCTAAACACCAAAAATTCACTTGCCACCCAAAAACCCATACCCACCGTCAAAAATCCCTTGCCACCCAAAACCCATACAAACACTAAAACCTAAATGATTCATTACCACCCAAAAAACCCATATTAGCCCTAAACCCTAGATGTTCCCTTGCCACCCAAAACCCATGACCAGCCTAAACCCTAAAAAAGCCTTACCACCCAAAAATCCATACCCACCCTAAACACTAAAAATTCCCCTATCACCCAAACACCCATACCCACCCGAAACTATAACATTTCCCTTGCCCCCCAAAAATCCAACCCAACCTAAACCTTAAAAAAGCCCTTATCGCCTAAAAACCTATACTCACGTTAAACCTAAAAAATACCTTGCCACCCAAAAACCCATATCTACCCTAAACCCTAAGGCAAACCTTACAACCAAAAAACCCATAATCACCCTAAACCCTAAAAATTCCTTATCACCCAAAAACTCATGCCCACCCTAACCTTAAAAATTCCTTTGCCACCCAAAAACCCACACCCATACTAAACGCTGAAAATTCCATTGCCACCCAAAAACCCACACCCACCTTAAACCCTAAATAAATCCCTTACCAACCGAAAACCTATACCGACCCTAAACCCTAAAAATTCCCTTGCCACCTAAAAACCCATACCCACCCTAAACACTAAAATTTCCCTTGCCACCCGAAAACCCATACCTACCCTAAAAAATCCCTTACCACCCAAATACCCACACCCACGCTAAACCCTAAATATTCCCATGCCACCCAAAAACCCATAACCACCCTACACCCTAACAATTCACTTGCCACCCAAAAACCCATACCTACCCTAAAAAATCCCTTGCCACCCAAAAACGCATACCCACCCAAACCCTAAAAAGTTCATTGCCACCCAAAAACCCATACCCACCCTAAAACCTAAAAATTCCCTTGCCACCTACAAACCCATACCCATCCAAAACCCTAAAAATTCCCTTGCCACCCAAAAACTCATACCCACCTAAAACCCGAAAAAAATCACTTCCCACCCAAAAACCCATAAAAACTCTAAACACTAAAAAAATCATTACCACCCAAAACATCCCTTACCACTCAAAATCCTACACCCACCTTAAACCCCAAAATTTAACTTGCCACCCAAAAACCCATACCCATCAAAAATCACTTGCCACCCAAAAACCCATACAAACACTAAGCCCTAAATGATTTATTATCACCCAAAAAACCCATATCAGCCCTAAACCCTATATGTTCCCTTGCCATCCAAAACCCATGCCCACCCTAAACGCTAAAAATCCCTTTCCACCCAAATACCCACATTCAACCTAAACCTTAAAAATTCCCTTTCAACCCAAAAACCCATATACAACGTAAAATCTACCAAATCCTTTGCCACCAAAAATCCCACACCCACCCAAAACAATAAAAAATTCCCTTGCCACCCAAAAACCCATACCCAGCCTAAACCCTAAAAAATCCCTTACCACCCAAAAATCCATACCCACCCTAAATGCTAAAAATTCCCCTATCACCCATACCCACCCGAAACCATAACATTTCCCTTGCCCCCGAAAAATCCACACCCACTCTAAACCTTAAAAAAGCCCTTATTGCCTAGAAACCTATACTCACGCTAAGACCTAAAAAATACCTTGCCACCCAAAAACCCATACCCACCCTAAACCCTAAAAATTCCCTTGCCACCCAAAAACCCATATCTACCCTAAACACTAAGGCAAACCTTATAACCGAAAAACCCATAATCACCCTAAACCCTAAAAATTCCTTATCAGCCAAAAACTCATGCCCACCCTAAACCTTAAAAATTCCCTTGCCACCCAAAAACCCACACCCATCCTAAATGCTGAAAATTCCTTTGCCACCCAAAAACCCATACCCACCGTAAACCCTAAATAAATCCCTTACCAACTGAAAACCTATACCCACCCTAAACCCTAAAAATTCCCTTGCCACCTAAAAACCCATCCCACCCTAATTCCTAACATTTCCCTTACCACCCAAATACTCACACCCTAACAATTCACTTGCCACCCAAAAACCCATACCCACCCTAAAAATCCCTTGTCACCCAAAAACCCATACAAACACTAAACCCTAAGTGATTCATTACCACCCAAAAACCCATACCCATGCTAAACCCTAAAAATGCCCTTGCCACCTACAAACCCATACCCACCCAAAACTCTAAAAATTCCCTTGCCACCCAAAAACTCATACCCACCCAAAACCCTAAAAAATCACTTACCACCCAAAAACTAATACCCACCCTAAACCCTAACAATTCCCTTGCAACCCAAAAACCCATATCCACCCTAACCCCTAAGACATACCTTGCCACCCCAAAACCCATAAACACCCTAAACCCTAAAAATTCCCTATCATCCAAAAACCCATACCAACCCTAAACCATAAAATTTACCTTGCACCACAAAAATCCACACCCATGCTAAACCTTAAAAATTCCCCTGCCACCAAAAACCCATACCCACTGTAAACCCTACAAAATTGCTTGCCACCAAAAATCCCACACCCACCCTAAGCGCTAAAAATTCCCCTGCCACCCATGAAATCCATAATCAACCTAAACACTTAAAAATTCTGTACCACTCAAAAACCTACACCCATCCTAAACCCTAAAAATTCACTTACCACCCAAAAACCCATACCCACCCTAAACCCTAAAAGGTTCATTATCACCCAAAAACCCATACCCACCCTAAACCCTAAAGGTTCCCTTGCCACCCAAAACCCATGCCCACCCTAAACTCCAAAAAAAAACCTTACCACCCAAAAACCCATACACACCTTGAACCCTAAAAAATCCATTACCACCCAAAATCCTATACCCACCCAAAACCCTAAGAATTCCCTTGCCACCCAAAAACCATACCCACCCTAAACCTTAAAAAAAATTCTTACCACCCACAAAACCATACCCACCCGAAACCCTAAAAATTCCCTTGCCACCCAAAACCCCATACCAACTCTAAACCCGAACAATCCCTTGCCACCCAAAAACCCATATCCACACTAAACCCTAAGACATACCTTACCACCCAAAAACCCACAAACACCCTAAACCCTAAAAATTCCCTATCATCCAAAAACCCATACCAAACCTAAACCATAAAATTTACCTTGCCCCACAAAAATCCACACCCATACTAAACATTAAAAATCCCCTTGCCACCAAAAACCCATACCCACAGTAAGCCCTACAAATTCGCTTGCCACCAAAAATTCCACACCCACCCAAAGCGCTAAAAATTCCCTTGCCACCCATGAAATCCATACACAACCTAAACACTTAAAAATTCTGTACAACTCAAAAACCTACACCCATCCTAAACCCTAAAAATTCACTTGCCACCCAAAAACCCATACCCACCCTAAACCCTAAAACATTCATTATCACCCAAAAACCCATACCCACCCTAAACCCTAAAGGTTCCATTGCCACCCAAAACCCATGCCCACCCTAAACCCCAAAAATCCCTTACCACCCAAATACCCATACACACCCTGAACCCTAAAAATCCCTCACCACCCAAAATCCTATACCCACCCAAAACCCTAAGAATTATTTTGCCACCCAAAACCATACCCACCCTAAACCTTAAAAATTTCAAAGCCACCCAAAAACCCATACCAACTCGAAACCCAAAAAATCCCTTGCCACCCAAAATCCCATACCAATGCTAAACCCTAAAAATTCATTACTATCCAAAAACCCATACACGCCCTAAACCCTAAAGGTTCCCTTTCCACCCAAAACCCATACCCACCCTAAAACCTAAAAAATCCCCTACCAACCAAAAACCCACAATGCCACACCCACCCTAAACCCTACAAAATCCCTTGCCACCAAAATTCCAACACCCACCCTAAACACTAGAAAATCCCTTGCCACCCAAAAACCCATACAAACACTAAAGCCTAGATGATTCATTACCACCCAAAAACCCATACCCACCCAAAAACCCATACCCACCCAAAGCCCCAAAAATTAATTTGCCTCCCAAAAACCCATTTCCACCCAAACCCCTAAAAATTCCCTTGCTACCAAAAAAAACCATACCTACTCCAAACCCTAAAAAATCCCTTACCACCCAAATACCCACACCCACCCTAAACCCTAAATATTCCCTTGCCACCCAAAAAACCCATTCCCACCCTAAACCCTAAGAAATCCCTTACAACGCAAAAACCCATACCCACCCTAACCCTAAAAATTCCCTTGCCCCCCAAAAGCCCAAAAAGCTAAAAATTCCTTCGACACCCAAAAACCCATACCCACCCTAAACCCTAAAAAGCCCTTATCGCCTAAAAACCTATACTCACCCTGAACCATAAAAAATACCTTGCCAACCAAAATCCCACACCCACCCTAAACCCTCAAAATTCCCTTGGCATCCAAAAACCCATAACCACCCTAAACCCTAAAAATTCCCTATCATCCTAAAACCCATACCAAACCTAACCCATAAAATTGACCTTGCCCCACAAAAATCCACACCCATACTAAACCTTAAAAATTCCCTTGCCACCAAAAACCCATACCCACAGTGAACCCTACAAATTCGCTTGCCACCAAAAATTCCACACCCACCCAAAGCGCTAAAAATTCCTTGCCACCCATGAAATCCATACACAACCTAAACACTTAAAAATTCTGTACAACTCAAAACCTACACCCATCCTAAACCCTAAAAATTCACTTGCCACCCAAAAACCCATGCCCACCCTAAACCCTAAAAGATTCATTATCACCCAAAAACCCATACCCACCCTAAACCCTAAAGGTTCCATTGCCACCCAAAACCCATGCCCACCCTAAACCCCAAAAATCCCTTACCACCCAAATACCCATACACACCCTGAACCCTAAAAATCCCTCACCACCCAAAATCCTATACCCACCCAAAACCCTAAGAATTATTTTGCCACCCAAAAACCATACCCACCCTAAACCTTAAAAATTTCAAAGCCACCCAAAAACCCATACCAACTCGAAACCCAAAAATCCCTTGCCACCCAAAACCCATACCAATGCTAAACCCTAAAAATTCATTACCATCCAAAAACCCATACACGCCCTAAACCCTAAAGGTTCCCTTGCCACCCAAAACCCATACCCACCCTAAAACCTAAAAATCCCTACCAACCACAAACCACAATGCCACACCCACCCTAAACCCTACAAAATCCATTGCCACCAAAATTCCCACACCCACCCTAAACACTAGAAAATCCCTTGCCACCCAAAAGCCCATACAAACACTAAAGCCTAGATGATTCATTACCACCCAAAAACCCATACCCACCCAAAGCCCAAAAAATTAATTTGCCACCCAAAAACCCATACCCACCCAAAACCCTAAAAATTTCCTTGCCACCTAAAAACCCATACCAACTCTACACTCGAAAAACCCCTTGCCACCCAAAAACCCATACAAATGCTAAACCCTAAAAATTCATTACCACCCGAAAACCCATACCCACCCTAAAACCTAAAAATCCCCTACCAACCAAAAACCTACAAAGCCACACCCACCCGCAACCCAACAAAATCCCTTGCCACCAAAAGACCCATACCCACCCTAAATGCTAAAAATTCCCCTATCACCCAAACACCCATACCCACCCGAAACCATAAAATTTCCCTTGCCCTTTAAAAATTCACACCCACCCTAAACCTTAAAAAAGCCCTTATTGCCTAAAAACCTATACTCACGCTAAAACCTAAAAAATACCTTGCCACCCAAAAACCCATACCCACCCTAAACCCTAAAAATTCCCTTGCCACCCAAAAACATCTACCCTAAACCCTAAAAATTCCCTTGCCACCCAAAAACACATATCTACCCTACACACTAAGGCAAACCTTACAACCGAAAAACCCATAATCACCCTAAACCCTAAAAAATCATTATCAGCCAAAAACTCATGCCCACCCTAAACCTTAAAAATTCCCTTGCCACCCAAAAACCCACACCCATCCTAAATGCTGAAAATTCCATTGCCACCCAAAAACCCATACCCGCCGTAAACCCTAAACAAATCCCTTACCAACCGAAAACCTATACCCACCCTAAACCCTAACATTTCCCTTGCCACCCAAAGACCCATACCTACCCTAAAAAATTCCTTACCGCCCAAATACTCACACCCACCCTAAACCCTAAATATTCCCTTGCCACCCAAAAACCCATAACCACTCTAAACCCTAAAAAATCCCTTATTACCCAAAAACCCAAACCCACCCTACACCCTAACAATTCACTTGCCACCCAAAAACCCATACCCACCCTAAAAAATCCCTTGCCACCCAAAAACCCATACAAACACTGAACCCTAAGTGATTTATTACCACCCAAAACCCATACCCACCCTAAACCCTAAAAATCCCTTCCCACCTACAAACCCATACCCACCCAAAACCCTAAAATTCCTCGCCACCCAAAAACTCATGCCCACCCAAAACCCTAAAAAATCCCTTACCACCCAAAAACCCATACAAACTCTAAACCCTAAACAAACATTGGCATAGCCAATAGGTCTCGCCTTTGGGGCCTTATAAGTGTTTAGCCAGAGCTATTGACTTTGCCAATGTCTTCAAGCTGTGCTGTAGAGAAGTGTGGCTGCTGTGCGGCATGCTGAAAAGTTATAATAAAAAAGTGTCAGAAGCATTTTTGTTACTTTATATATGACCAAGAAGGCATTATGTAAAACTGAACGACCATATTAAAAAAAGTATTTACAATAAAAAATGTCCTCAGTTTTCTTTTGTTCTTGCAATGCTGGCAACTTGTTTCTGCCTATTGCAATGGTTGTTTGTTAAAGCTTTTTTTTTGAGGGGGCATAAACAATCGGAGGGTGAAGGTTGGGAACTAGTACCTGTATTATAACACTAGCAGCGGCCAGACGCTAGGGGAGAATCAACAGATGCCAGATTCCGAGAGCATTCTGAGGTGGTGCTGAGGTGGTAGTGGTGGTGGTGGTGACTGTTGCGGAGACGATGCTGAGGTGATGCTGAATGATACTCAGGTGTTGCTGAGTGATACTGCTGTGGTGCTGAGTGATACTGCTGTGGTGCCGAGTGATACTGCTGTGGTGCCGAGTGATATTGTCTTGGCGCCGAGTGATGCTGTGGCGGCGCCGAGCGATGCTGTGGCGGCGCCGAGCGATGCTGTGGCGGCGCCGAGCGATGCTGTGGCGGCGCCGAGCGATGCTGTGGCGGCGCCGAGCGATGCTGTGGCGGCGCCGAGCGATGCTGTGGCGGCGCCGAGCGATGCTGTGGCGGCGCCGAGCGATGCTGTGGCGGCGCCGAGCGATGCTGTGGCGGCGCCGAGCGATGCTGTGGCGGCGCCGAGCGATGCTGTGGCGGCGCCGAGCGATGCTGTGGCGGCGCCGAGCGATGCTGTGGTGGCGCTGAGCGATGCTGTGGTGGCGCTGAGCGATGCTGTGGTGGCGCTGAGCGATGCTGTGGTTTTGCTGAGTAATGCTGTGGTTTTGCTGAGTGATGCTGTGGTGGCGCTGAGTGATGCTGTGGTTTTGCTGAGTAATGCTGTGGTTTTGCTGAGTAATGCTGTGGCGGCGCTGAGTGATGCTGTTGTGGCACTGAGTGATGCTGTGGTTTTGCTGAGTGATGCTGTGGTTTTGCTGAGTGATGCTGTGGTGGCGCTGAGTGATGCTGTGGTGACGCTGAGCGATGCTGTGGTGGCGCTGAGCGATGCTGTGGTGGCGCTGAGCGATGCTGTGGTGGCGCTGAGCGATGCTGTGGTGGCGCTGAGCGATGCTGTGGTGGCGCTGAGCGATGCTGTGGTGGCGCTGAGCGATGCTGTGGTGGCGCTGAGCGATGCTGTGGTGGCGCTGAGCGATGCTGTGGTGGCGCTGAGCGATGCTGTGGTGGCGCTGAGCGATGCTGTGGTGCTGCTGAGTCATCCTGTGGTGCTGCTGAGTCATCCTGTGGTGCTGCTGAGTCATCCTGTGGTGCTGCTGAGTCATCCTGTGGTGCTGCTGAGTCATCCTGTGGTGGTGCTGAGTGATGCAGTGTTGGCCCTGAGTGATGATGTGGTGTCGCTGAGTAAAGCTATGGTGGTGCTGAGTGATGCTGTGGTGGCGCGGAGTGATGTTGTGGTGGCGCTGAGTGATGTTGTGGTGGCGCTGAGTGATGCTGTGGTGGCGCTGAGTGATGCTGTGGTGGCGCTGAGTGATGCTGTGGTTGTGCTGAGTAATGCTGTGGTTGCACTGAGTGATGCTGTGGTTGCACTGAGTGATGCTGTGATGGCGTTGAGTGATGCTGTGATGGCGTTGAGTGATGCTGTGATGGCGTTGAGTGATGCTGTGATGGCGTTGAGTGATGGTGTGATGGCGTTGAGTGATGCTGTGATGGCGTTGAGTGATGTTGTGTTGGTGCTGAGTGATGCTGTGCTGGCTCTGATTGATGCTGTGCTGGCTCTGATTGATGCTGTGCTGGCTCGGATTGATGCTGTGCTGGCTCGGATTGATGCTGTGCTGGCTCTGATTGATGCTGTGGTTGCGCTGAGTGATGCTGTGGTGTTGCCGAGTGAGAGATAGAGTGAAGATATAATGCCCAATTAGAGAGGGTGGTGAGAGAGAAAGAGAGAGAAAGGGTGTACATAGAATAAAGAGTGGAGCGGGATAGAGAGAGAGAAAGAAGGGGAGAGAGAGTGAATGAAGGAGTTTGAAAGAGAAACAGATAAAGGAGTGAGAGAGAATGAAAGGCTAAAAAAGATAGAGAGGGGAGAGTTAATTAAGTAGAGAGAGAATTAGAGAGGGGAGAGAGAGAGAAGGAGAGAGACAATAAGAGTGGGGGTGTGGAGTTTAAATAGAGTGAAGAAGTGACGCGGAAAAAGTAACCTTAAATATAGCTTTGTGCGTTGCGTGAATAAAAAAAAAAAAACAGTGAGAGACAAAAATACTGGTAATTAGGCTGTGACTCCCAATATAAAACAAATAGCGATATAAGGTGAAATTAACCCACCGAAGCAATATTTCTAATTAGACAAAAAAAGCTTGCATTTCAATGCTAATCGCTGTTGTTTTTCATGTGACTGTAGTCCAGGGCCCTCAGTTGGTAATGTGAGCTGCTGCGATTGAAACATCAGAGTCCAGAGAGTTAATGAGCCATGACGAGGAAATGAGGAAGAGATAGGAAACCCACATGGCAGCTGCGCGTGCACGCCATCGTGAACTCAAGCTGGTCGCCAGCCGAAAGCCAGTGTTTGCACTTCCAAAACCCGCTTACTAAAACTTCGGCCAGACCAGCGCAAGCGCTGGTGCAGGCCGAGACCTAAAAATCCTTACCCCCAAAAACTAATACCCACCCTAAACCCTAAAAAATCCCTTACCACCCAAAAACCCATACCCACCAGAAACCCTAAAAATCCCTTGCCACCCAAAAACCAATACAAATGCTGAACCCTAAAAATCATTACCACCCAAAAACCCATAGCCACCCTACACCCTAAATATTCCTTTGCCACCCAAAAACCCATATCCACCCTAAACCCTAAGACATACCTTACCCCCAAAAACCCATAAACACCCTAAGCCCTAAAAAGTCCCTATCAACCAAAAACCCATATCAACCCTTAATTATAAAATTTCCCTTGCCCCACAAAAACCCACACCCACCCTAAACCTTAGTTATTCCCTTGCCACCCAAAAACCCATACCCACCGTAAACACTACAAAATCCCTTGCCACCAAAAATCTCACACCCACCCTAAACGCTAAAAATTCCCTAGCCACCCATACAACCCATACCCACCCTAAACCCTAAAAATCCCTTGCCACCCAAAAACCCATACCCACCCTAAAAATCCCTTGCCACCCAAAAACCCATACAAACACTAAACCCTAAATGATTCATTACATCCAAAAACCCATACCCACCTTAAACCCTAAAAATCCCTTTCCACCAAAAGATCCATATCCACCAAAACTCTAAAAATTCCCTTGCCACCCAAAAACCCATACCCACCCTAAACCCTAAAAATTCCCTTGCCACCCAAAAACCCATACCCACCCTATACCCTAAAAATTCCCTTGCCACCCAAAAACCCATATCCACCCTAAACCCTAAGACATACCTTACCACCCAAAAACCCATAAACACCCTAAACCCTAAAAATTCCCTATCACCCTAAAACCCATACCAACAGTAAACCATAAAATTTCCCTTGCCCCACAAAAACCCACACCCACCCTAAACCTTAAAAATTCCCTTGCACTCAAAAACCCATACCCACCGTAAACCCTACAAAATCCCACACCCACCAAAAATCCCACACCCACCCTAAACGCTAAAAGTTCCCTTGCCACCCATAAAACCCAAACCCACCCTAAACCATTAAAAATTCTGTACCACTCAAAAACCTACACCCATCCTAAACCCTAAAAATTCACTTGCCACCCAAAAACCCATACCCACCCTAAACCCTAAAATATCCCTTACCATCCAAAAGCCCATACCCACCCCAAACACTAAAAATTCCCTTGCCACCCAAAAACCCATACCCACCCTAGAAAATCCCTTGCCACCCAAAATCCCATACAAACACTAAACCCTAAAAGATTCATTATCACCCCAAAACCCATACCCACCCTAAACCCTAAAATATCCCTTACCATCCAAAAGCCCATACCCACCCCAAACACTAAAAATTCCCTTGCCACCCAAAAACCCATACCCACCCTAGAAAATCCCTTGCCACCCAAAATCCCATACAAACACTAAACCCTAAAAGATTCATTATCACCCCAAAACCCATACCCACCCTAAACCCTAAAAATCCCTGACCACAGAAATACTCACACACCCTAAACCCTAAAAAATCCCTTACCACCCAAAATCCTATACCAACCCTAAACCCTAAAAATTCCCTTGCCACCTAAAGACCCATACCCACCCAAAACCCCAAGAATTCCCTGGCCACCCAAAAACCCATCCCTAAGCCTTAAAAAAATCTCTTACCACCCATAAAATCATACCCACCCGAAACACTAAAAAAACCCTTGCCACCCAAAAACCCATACAAATGCTAAACCCTAAAAATGCATTACCACCCAAACACCCATACACACCCTAAACACTAAAGGTTCCCTTGCAGCCTAAAACCCATACCCACCCTAAAACCTAAAAAATCCCCCATCACCCAAAAACCCCAAAACCCATACCCACCCTAAACCCTAAAAAATCCTTTGCCAACCAAAAACCTATACCCTCCCTAAACCCTAAAAAAAATCCCTTACCACCCAAAAATCCATATTCACCCTAAACCTAAAAATGTAGTACCACTCAATAGCCCATGCCCACCCTAACCCTTAAAAAATAGACATCCCTACCACCCCTGCTTTCCTCTATGGTAACTACAGGGAATGGTTGCTTCCCTGTTGAGCCTATCACCTTGAGTCATTCTATGTATGCCACTGCAGAACTAGGTATAAGAGATGCTGCCACAATAGTCTATTTTCAGTCATTACTACTTCCCATGTTGTACCTGTGATGGAAACTTCACTGCTAAAGGCAGTGTTGCATCCATCCTATGTGCCGAGCTTGCATTGCTGGCACCCATTCCATAGTTGGTAAAAAAATTAATTAAAGTGCTGCTGTAAGAGCTGTATCCTTTCTAATAGCGAGGAAGGCTTATAACAGTATACAACGCAGCTTCAGATGATGCACTTATTCATTGTCTGTGAAGGTTGCAATGTTGCTTTTTTGCTAAACTAATCTGGTTGTCAGGCACGGTTGCACTGCTCCATCACTCACTTTTTAATTTTTATGGTGAATAAGGAAGCTTGCACTGCTGCTGATGTAGTTATACTGGATGTCTGTCAGAACCACGAAGGCATTTACCATGCATGTAACCCCGAACACGTCTTTGCAATGTGTTCCATACCCCGTAAGTCGTTACAACGACTTGCCTTAGGGAAAGTATTGGAGCTGGAAGAGTATAATTTACTATTCCAACTCCAGCCTGTGCAACAGTAGGAAAAGTGTTAGACATCAAGTCCAACATCAATCCAACAATGCTTCCTCAAGGCAAGTCGTTGTAACGACTTGCGGGGTAAATTAACGCATTATAAAGATTCGCTTGTGGTTCGAACCATGTTGTAAAGGCACAGCGTGGTTTGAGCCGCAGAGATAGGTTGTTTCCCAGTTAATCTATGCGCCTGTGAGAGAATCATGTAAGAGTGCATTCCTCCTGCCCCTGCTGTTCTTCTGGGTGTTTAAGGGAGCTTGCTTTGCTGTTGTCTAGACTATTTAATTGTGTGTGAGGGATGTGTGAACCTCTGCTGCATGTGCTGTACCTGTTGCTTGTATGAAGAATGCATGCCCTGCTGCCTATTCTATGCCAGCTCCACTTGTGCGAGAAGCTAACACTGCTGCAGTTCATCCTGTGCGCTTGTTCCCTGTGTAAGAGAGCCTGCAGTAACACCTCCAATACTGTGTAACTATTCCTAGTTTGGTGGAAGGTGGCACAGTTGCTGCCCACGATGCCGCCGTCCTATGTGTATCAAGAAACAAAGCTTGCTGCTCATGCCCTATCTTGATGTACACAAGGGAAGCTTGAACTGTTGCTTGTAGTGCTTGTACTATAGAACTGTACTACGATGTACCTTTTCTGTGTGTGAGGAAAGCTTTCACTACCACAGTCTTTGATATTCCTGACCTGTATGTATTCAGAAGCTTCTGTTGATGAATACATACTATTCCCGTACACAGAGAGTATCTTACACTAGGGTTTCCCAAAGTATCTTACACTAGTGTTTCCCAAACTGTGGATCGCGACCCACTGGCGAGTTGTGAGCCGATTTTTGGTGGGTGGCGAAAGACGAAGCAATAACCAAAGATGTCTTTAAATTCTGTATTTATATTGTCACAATTGCTGTGCTTTAAATACGGAAGTCAAATGTCAACATATGTCTTCTGACAAATTACTGCTTATTTAACAAGTGGATCTGTGTCTACAACCTCCTCTCACTTTGCAGTCAGGGATAGAAAAGTAAAGATAATTATGTGACAATCTTGTTTGGGTACAAATAGTGTGAAAGAGAAGGCGGTAGGATGTTATTTATTTTGAAACACTCAACAAAATGTAAATATTTGTAAATGAACTGTACACATTAAGCAGTTAGGAAAGCAAAAATGAAGCACATTGTTTGTTAACTCTAAAGAGTGATAGAAACAGATTTTTAAAGGATCAAAACAAATCAAGACCCTTTACTTGGTGATGCACAAATGATAAATATTCACTGAAACCCGATTTCCACATATTATCATTTATGTGCAATATAGTTTTATCAGTTAAACTGTATGTTTGTGCAAATTTAATGAACATTTCAGTGGAAAATGTGCTGTTTGTAAATGACAGTGCGCTACGACCCAATACTTTAGTTACATAAAAACATCGCCCTGCCCCATGTCCGTTAAAGTTAGGTAAGTCGCGAAAGTTTGTCATTCTGAAAATTGGGTTGTGGTTCTGAAATGTTTGGGCAGCATCGCCTTACACCTCCAATGTGCTTCTGTTGAGTAGTTAATCAGCTTGAACTGCTGCAACATGTGCTGCACATGTTTTTGTCTGAGGAAAACATGCTCTTCTGCTGTTTGTACTTAATCTGAATGTGGGTTAGGAAAGCTTGCATTTCTGCTTATCACACTGTAAATACTCTGGGGCAGATTTACGTTTCCTGGCGCATCCCTGCAAATCAGCAGGGATGCGCCAGGAAAGATGCGTGACGCAAGTTTACCCTTGCGCCACCACAGATGCGCCGCATTTACAATGCGGCGCATCATGGCGCAAAGATAAACAGATGCGTGTCGCATCTGCCGGCGTAAGGTTGGCGCAGTGCTGGAGTTGTGTCGCGGGCGCGACGCAACTCCAGCACTGTTCCAACCTGGCCTATCCTCAACATGGTGCGTCACGCCTTACGCCTGCTTCAAGCAGGCGCAAGATTTTGACGCAGCGGGGTCGGAAAAGTGACTGAGTGAAATCTTGTAGATTTCACTCAGGCACTTTTCCGAGGCGTTCCTGCACCGGAACGCCCACATGAAACCTGACGCAGGTTTCATGTGGCGCAGGGCTTTACAACGTGACGCATCTCCCTAGATGCCTCACGTTGTAAATCCCCCGCAGCATGGCGCTAGCTTTACGCCGCCGCTGCGTCACAGAAGTGACGCAACGGCGGCGCAAAGTGGCGCACGGGGCTTGTAAATCTGCCCGTGTGTGGGTGTGAGACGCTTACAGGGCTGCTGCATGCTCTGTGCCTGATCTGTGTGTATTAGGGACGTTTGTACTCCTTGCGCTTGAGGAAAAATGTCCCAGTTCTTGTTTCTACTTTGTGTACATTAAAGCTTTAACTACGTATGGCCATGCTGTACATGCTCTATGTGTGAAAGGAAGTTGGTACTACTATTGTCTGTATTGTACCTGTTGCATATCCGAGTGACACTTCCACTACTGCTGCAATGGTGCACCTGTTCGATGTGTGTTGGGGAAGTTAGAGAAAACCTTTTCATTATATAAACTCCAAGGCTATTTGGTTGGTCCATTATTGTACTATATTTATAAACTGCAACAAAGAAAAGTTGGCACTGTAAGACGATGCCCTGTGCGTATTGTCACAAAGTACATTTGCGAGGTATAAATGCACCTTTATGGCAACTTCCCTTTCAGAAAATGGAATATCCGCTATGCCCCAGGAGCGAAGGGAGTTTTAATGATAATAATATTGAATATAAGTATATACAGCACATAATAAATCAATCAAGTCTTGTGATAGGTGCAATCATTACACTATCCACCATTGACCTCAAAAAGATGAAAAGCCCTAAGCAGTAGGTCTCAGGGAAGCGCATTTACCTATTGTACCACTCTACCTGCCATGCAGGGAAATGCAACCTTCGTTTAGCATGGAATCATTTAAGTGCAAATTAGCCTTTAGTATTCATTTGTGCTATATAGTTAAAAAAAATACCTATATTTCAACTTCCTTCGTTTCCAATATGTGCTTTTTGAGGCATTGAAGCACTGCTGTTCCATTTAAAGACTTATCACCAAATAGCTACTATTTTTTCTAGATCTTTTAAAATTAATCTCTTACTTAAAAGGTTAACCAGTGTTTCATGAATGTGACAATCACATTCTTCACAAATCATTTTAATAATGCATTAAAACATGTCCCTCTATCGCGGCAGTGAAATAGTGGTCTTTTTGAAGTACTTCAAATTTGACTGAGCTGAGGGGCCGTAAAGAGGGCCCAGTCTGCATGCCCCTGCCTGTGTACTAAACGAAATATATTGTTCAGAGAGTGATTGTTTGCTGTTAGGTCTTACTTCACAATTTAAGAGACAGCTGGCATTTTACTTATCTATTTCCCCTTGAAAATAAGAGAAAGAAAGGCGTTTCCACCTCCTCTTTCAAGTAAGGAACCGAAAATAAAAGAAAATGCATTCAGGGCTACCTGCGTTTCTTATGTCCCCCACATCACCATTACAACAAGGAGGGGAAACCAGACTTTGCATTTCACGCAGAGTTAAGACAAGACCCTGCAAAGCAGTTGTTCTCAAAATGTAACAATGAAGGCCTCCACCCTTCTCTGAACAGCAGCGCAGACAGCACTGGATTAACAACACAATGGTTTCCAGGGCTCCTACCTGAAGAGGTGTTAACGAATGCAAATGACGGCTTTTGCTGGGCCTTTCTAAGGCTGGAAACGCAGGTCAAAGTCAAAGGTTGAGGCCTGCACTAAAGGAACACCGCTCCCTTCCCCCAGCCCCTAGAAACACGCTGGGGCTGCAATTTCAACATTTGGAAAGGCAAAGAGCTGAAAGCGATCATCAGTGTAATGCAAGCAGGGAAATTGCAAACGCACGAGTTAAGTTACTTACTTTTGACTCTTGTGCAGCTGTGAGAATCCAAGAAATAGTTAAGGCCTGTTATTTAATAGTGTTAGGTGTTCATTGAATTCTAACCTATAAAGCAATGCATAAAATGATTTATAAGGTCCAATGCGGCTAATTCATCTGGCGGTCCTTATTTACCTTCAGTTTTTCATTTTTTATTAAACCATTTCTTTTTGTAATTATCGTTGATAAAAGAAATGCAAACTAAACATAACTGGTTAAACCAAATATTGTTTTCAGAATATATCCCATAAATACCAAGAAGAAAGTCTGAAGTACATATCAGACTAAAAAATAGTTTTACATTTTAGTGCATTTTCCCTGTACTTACACGTTTTTAACATAGTTAAACATCTAATCATGATTAAAGAATATAATTTAACAGATTTCTTCAAACGTGAGCGGGATGACAAAACACCCTCCTGGGACATTTTGACCTATGCACTACTGCAAAAATGACCGCAAATGCAAATTGTGCCGTTTAAGCAATACCACTGATAAGTTACAATTTAGATTGCTCCTCCATTAGCACTGGAAAGTACACCCAGGTTTTACTGAGTTGTGTCTGTTTCTTCTATTTAGGGAGTAAGCATTAATAGTGGAGAAGTGTGGCTCAATGGTTAGAGCGGCAGACCCTGATGCAGAGATCTGGCCCGGGACCAGGGTTCAATTCCCGCCTCGGCGGGTCTTGGGCTCAATTTCCTCGGACCTGATAATTCTCGCCTCGGTGCCTATTCTAATCATGGGTCCCACTCTGCAACTCTGGGCAATAGCTTGCTTAATCTCCACAACGGCCCCAACAGCGCTGGGATGCCTGGCTTCACCCTGGGGGTGCCCAGGAGTGGACATTTCACAGGGAAAAGCCAGGAAGGGTTCCACAGCGGTATGCGTACAGCGCCTGGACACCCCTTTGGGGGTATGGGTGCGCTTTACAAGTACAAATTTAATTTAATTTAATTTAATTAATAGTATGTGCAAAGTGACTGTCAAAACCTGTTTGAGCGTGTTACTTCCTATTTCATTGGAAGCAGATGATAATTGGCTGCAAATAAAAAACAAGCATTGACAAAGCCAATATGTCTTGCCTATGAGACAGGTTGTATGACGTTACAACGCATTCCGTTGCAACGCATGCCTTTACCACGCATGCGTTACAACGCGAATGCCATTACCACGCTTAACCTTTACCACTAAAATGCCTTTACCACGCATATCTTTACATGGATTTTCGTTGTAAAACCATGCATGATAATGGCATATTCTTGGTAAAGGTTATCTCCGATCCCTGCCCCAATTCCTTTTACTGCTCCCCTGCGCCCTCCCCTCTCCAGCACTTTTTTTTTTATAATACCCCTTCCCTCTACCCCTGTGCGACCCCCGCCCCCATTCCTTCTAATAAATACCTATGCCCTTAACACTAAAAATCTTGCCCTGCGCGATTCCCCCACCCACAAACCCTTTTTTCAAATTCCCCTCCCCTGAACCCTATAAATGTACCCCTTCGCTACACATCCCCTCATCCCTTAAATTTTTAATTTCTTAATCTAAAATCCCCCTTACCTCTCCACGTCCTCTCCAAGCTCTTCCGATCTGCGTCGCACGTCGTAAAGAGGAAGCGGAAGTGTCTTTCCGTTTCCTCTAATGACGCAGATTGCCTCCACATCGCGACGGAAACAGGTGCGTTTTTTGGGGGGGGGGGGGGAGACCCCCCCCAAGCCCCCTTTTTGAATCGCACGGTTTTTTTGGGGGGGGGAGACCCCCCAAGCCCCCCTTTTTTAATTTTCCCTTTAACACACATGCCTTTACTACGTATCTCGTAGTAAAGGTATGCGTGGTAAAGGCTATTCGTGGTAACCACGCATGCGTTGTAATGCATGCGTGGTTATGGTTATGCGTGGAAACAGCTGCGTTGTAGTGGCCATTTCCCTATGAGACATATTGGCTTGGAGAATGAGTTTCAGCCATGCTGCATCTTATGATTAACGTGATTATAAAATAAGGCTCACAGTTTCTGTTATGCTTTATAGCATAACATATGTAAATGAAGAAAGTGCAGGCTTTGGCAGAGAGGTGGGAAAGGCACGTCTTTCAGCTCGAGTACGTTGGATTCGGGGGACGTAAGCGAGGGCCAGGGAGGCAGACCGCAGGTGGCTGGTGGGGTGGTGGAAGGTCAGGCGGCTGTTCAGACATTCGGGTCCCATGTTGTGGAGGGCTTTGCAGGCATGCATGAGCAGTTTGAAGTGGAGAGTCAGTGCAGGTTACAGATGTGGGAGGTGTAGTGGACTCACCTTGGCAGTTGGAGGATTGTTTTTGCGTTCTGGATGGTTTGGGGCCGCTTGAGGAGGGTGGTGGTTCTGGCATAGAGGGTGTTCCCGTAGTCAAGTGATGAGGGCTTGTGTGACGATACTGGTGCCTGTTAGGATCCATCTGAAGATCTTACGGAGCATTCTGAGGGTGTTGAAGCATATGGCAGCAACCGAGTTGACCTGTTGTCTCACGGAGAGCCCACTGTCGAGGATGATGCCAAGGTTGTGGGTGTTGCTAGTCCAAGGGTGGAGGGCCACCAGATGTCATCTGACGGTGAGGGGGGTCCTCCGAAGAGATGTTTGATCTTGTCGGTGTTGAGTTTGAGGCAGTTAGTTCTCATCTAGTCGATGACATCAGTCATGGTGTTCTGGAAGTTCGCTCTAATGGTGTCTCTGGCGAGGGAGAGTATGAGCTGGGTGTCGATGTATGAGATAATGTTGAGATCGAGGCTGCGAATGATGGGTGCTAATGGCGTCATGCAGAGGTTGAACAGTGTGGGGCTGAGAGAGGAGCCCTGGGGTACTTTCAAGGAAGCATAAAACAAAATATTGTCCCTCTGTATCAGGAGTCTCATGTGCTTTCTACTGCCCTTTGCTTGCTTCTTCTTTAGGTGCATATCTGTGAATACCACTATGAAGTCACCCTTTCTGCCATATCAGATAAGCAGACAACAATTGCAAACTGTTTTCTTCATTTTTTAAGTACATGAAATAATGAAGTGACTGTTATTTTCAAGTCCCCACAAAGATAGTGTGTGGTTACATTGATGTTCAAGTCACCACAGAGATAGTGTGTGATTATTGAGATGTTCAAACTGCCACAAAGATATTGTGTGTTTATTATGATGTTCAAGTCTCCATAGAGATAGCGTGCAAGGTTAGTAGAGTTCAAGTCCCTACAGTGATAGTGTTTAAATATAATCTTCATGTCCCTACACAGATAGTGTGTGACGGTAAGGATGTTCACATTCAAACTGGGATTATAGGCATCTTCAAACCTGTTCATACATAGTTTGTAATTATAGGGAAGTTTAAGTCTTAAAAAGATTGCACATGAAGTAAAGGATGTTTTAGTCCCCACAGAGATAGTGTGTGACTATAGGATTGTATAAGGCCTTACAGAGATTGTGTGTGAGGGTCACCACGTTCTAAGTTGCGGCAATGATAGTGTGTGAATATAATGTTCAAATCTCCCCGCAAATAATGTTCCACAGATAGTGTGTGGTTACAGGAATGGCCAAGTTCCCACAGAGATGGTGTGGTTTACTGGGATGTTCAAGCTGTCACAAAGATAGTGTGTGTTTATTAGGATGTCCAAGTTCCCACAAAGATAATAGTCTTCAAGTCCTTACAGTGATAGTGTTTAAATATAATCTTTAAGTCCCCACGCAGATATTGTGTATAAGTAATGATGTTCACATTCAAACAGGGATAATATTTGATTATAGGCATGTTCACATCTGCACATACATAGTGTGTGTTTATAGGGGTTTTCAAGTCTTTCGAAAATTGCGTGTGAAGATAATGATGTTTAAGTCCCCACAGTGATAGTGTGTGACTATAGGAATGGTCAAGGCCTCACAGAGATGGTGGGAGAAGGTAATGATGATGAAGTTCCCACAAATATAGTGCATGAAGATGATGTTCAAGTCTCCACTCAGATAGTGTGTGTAGATAATGATGTTCAAGTTCCCAAAGAGATAGCGCGATTATAGGAAAGTTCAAGCCCTCACAGTGATTGTGTGTGAAGGTAATCATGTTCAAGTCACCAAAGATAGTATGCAAAGATAATCTTTAAGTCTCCACACAGATAATGTGTGATGATAGGCAAGTTCAAGCCTCCACATAAGGGCTAATTATGATTCTGGCAGTCCATGGACCGCCAGACTTACGGGGGCGCAGTTGTCTTCTGACAGACCTGTGAGAAGTTGGCCTGGCATATGCTGTCCACTAATTATAGTGGGCACCTTGCACCAGTCCAAACAACCCCTTATTGGAGATAGGTTAAAGACAACCTTTATTGAAAGCTATCCTAGTGGTAGCTATGGAGAGCAGCCTTCAGGCTAAGTCTTGAAGGAATGTAAAGCAGCTTGTTTTACCAGTCTATAATCTCTTGAGTGACCAAATGAAAGAGGACCACACCAGGTATATATTCAAAATATATGTATTTATTACTAAACACACCCCTCTAGTCTCTTTATGAGGCTAGAGTTCAAAGTACATAAATTATAAGTTAGTTATCTACAGTAATAGCACAAATACACGTTTGAGCCCTAGGGGCGTACTCAAACCATATACCAATAAAGTGGTATAAGAACCACGACTGAGCTAGGCACAAGGCCTAGAGCCTGTAGAAGTGCTTGGACCACAAGGAACCACCCAAGGTAGTGACACAGGGGACCCACGGGGGACGCGTGCAGTGTATGAACACAGCCGCGAATCGCCGTTAACTTCTATGGGGAAAGTCGCGATTAGAATTTAAAAGAAAAGGGACACTTAGAGGAGGACTTGGAGCAAACCCTTTGAGAACTAGGCTGTTCTAGTGTCAATACCCACGGGAGCACCGGAGTACTCGAGTTACCTCACCCAGGGGAGCCGGGTGCATAGGTGCCTTTCGGGGTCGGGTTTCGTCGTCGTTTTCAATGGCGATCTGCTGCAAAGTGCTGCTGGCGGCCAAGTCGAAAGTGTTCGGGTGGATCCAAAGGTGGATCGAAGATCTGAAGAACCTGAAAGCAGAGGGGACAGAGTCTGGGTCACTAGCCAGTGACCAGGAAGGCGATGAGCAGATGCCCACCGATGTTGAGTGCTTCAGGTAGGTTGACGGTCGTCTTGACTCTTCAGCCATGAGGTCCAGGAGGCGTCGACGACGACCAGGAGCTGGATTCGAGCTGTCCCACAACGTCTGTCGATTGCAGGGGGGTGGACCCAACAAGCCTTGGCAATGGCAAGTCTCGTGGAAATGGAAGAAGGACGATGTTGCAGACCAGCAAGGTCTGTGGGACTCACCCAGCAAGGGTAAGTCAGGGCACGCCTGGGGCAACCAGAGAGCCCAAGCAGAAGAAGATTGGCCTTCGGGAGGGCCTCCTAGCCAACGGACTAGCAACCGCGAAGGAGCCTCGAGTCGATGCACGTGGAGCTGGCTCACAGGACACTCGTGGAGTGGAGGCCAGTGATCTTCGGTGCAGTTGGTGCTGGAGGCTGGGGCTACTCGGAGCCCAAAGCACGACTTCGTGGGAGACCCAGAAGAGGATGCACTTGCAAATGCGTTTGGTGTCCAGGGGTCACGGTTCCACGTTACCCACGACAGCTACGGGCCTCAGCTTTGCTGGGGACTCAGGGCAGCCTCGGGAAGTCTGGAAATCTACCTCTGGTGATGCAAAGACTTCGGCGTCCAACGGGAGCTTCAGCGATGCAGACCGGACAATTGCTTCTTTGGTGCCTGCCAAGCAGGGGAGTCACTCCTTGACCCCAAGGGAGATTCTTCAGTCCTCTAATCTTAAAGTAGAGCGTCGAAGGTCCAGGATTCTGTGTCAGAGTTTCATCCAGGTAAATCTAAAGTCCTAAGGACTGGGGTCCCATACTTATACTAAGGTAGGGGTTGGACATACTCTGTGGCCCCACCTATGGGAGGGTCAGGGCAGAGGGGTGGTTACACCCTTTTCCCTTTGTCCAGTTTCGCGCCAGAGCAGGGGCTGGAAGCCCCTGAGCCGGTTTGAACTGGGGTATGCACAGGGACACCAAATGTGCCCCCAGTGCAGGACTTCAAAGCACCAGAGAGTGCTCCCGCCCAGCCCCAATACACACTATCCTGTCTGGGGAGGTGGTTACACCTCCCTGGGACAGGAAACCTATTGTCCAGGCCTCCCCTGCCGGAGTTTCGGTCAGCAGCAGGAGGCCAGACTCGTGTCTGTGGCAGCGGCATCCATTTTGTGATGCTAGGGCTCTGGAAAGTCAGTACCGGGTATACCGGTGTGTACATGTCTCTCCCTCTAGAAGGGTGGAATGCTACTCCCGCCGCCAGAACTGGCGGGGGGGGTAGTATTCCAAGATGTTTGACACCAAACACGACATGTTTCCGTGCAGCCATCCCAAAGTTAGCATTTAACGCGAGGTTATAATGCGCTTAAGAGCATATGGTCGGGCTGCACTACAAACAGCATCAGAGAAGGGTCTCCGAACGCTGCAGAGGGGCCCAGCTCATGCAGGGGCACCCTCTCACATAGGAACCACGCACTCTGCCTTCAGGATTGATAAGGCCTGCCATAGGAGTGACTTATAGGTTTATATGTGTGTATGTATGTAGTGATATAGGCAGCCTATATCACAGTAAGGGGTGCATGCACCACCTTACCCAGGCTGCAGTAGCAGACCTGTGGTGTCAGTTTGGATGGCCTTCCAGGGGTGGCACAATACATGCTGCAGCCCCTGGTAGGCCTCTGAGGTACCTATGCCCTGGGTACATAGTATACCATATACTAGGGACTTATAAGGGCACTCCAGATTCCAATCAGAGATGTGCCTAAGGCACATGGAAACCATTTTAGAGAGGAAGCAGCTAGGCTGGGATTCTGATTAGCAGGGCCCCAGCCAGACTAAGGTCGAAAAACAGTGAAGCATCAGCAAAAAGTGGGGGTACCCATGTGAAGCAGATCCTACTCTCCTACACAACCCCCCAAACGTAGGGACATTAAACTAACCTTGCCCAGTTAAGTCTTCATGTTCTAAGTGGAAGTACCTAGAGAGTCCATCTGCATTGGCATGGTTACTCCCAGGTCTATGTTCCACTGTGAAGTCCATCCCCTGTAGGGAAATGGACCACCTAAGCAGTTTGGGGTTTTCACCCTTCATTTGTTTTAGTCATAAGAGGGGCTTATGGTCTGTTTGAACAAGGAAGCGAGTACCAAACAAGTATGGCCTCAACTTCTTCAGAGCCCAGACCACAGCAAAGGCCTCCCTCTCAATGGCTGACCAACGTTTCTCTCTAGGGGTCAGCCTTCTGCTAATAAAAGCTACTGGCTGATCCTGACCTTCATCATTCAATTGTGACAGTACAGCCTCTACCCCCAATTCAGATGCATCAGTTTGAACAATGAACTTCTTGGAGTAATCAGGACTCTGTAGAATGGGAGCAGTGCACATGGCCTGCTTTAGGTCATCAAATGCCTTTTGACAGCTATCTGTCCACTGAACCTTTTTGGGCATTTTCTTGGAAGTTAAGTCATTCAGGGGTGTCACTATTGATACATACCCCTTGACAAATCTCCTATAGTACCCAGTCAGGCCTAAGAAGGCTCTCACCTGAGTCTGGGTAGTTGGAGCAGTCCAGTCCATGATGGTCTGGATCTTGCTCTGCAGTGGTTGAACCTGGCCTCCACCCACAAGGTGGCCCAGGTACACAACCTGACTCTGCCCTATCTGGCACTTGGTGGCCTTGATAGTCAGGCCTGCTTTCTGCAGGGCCTGTAAAACATTTCTGAGGTGGACCAGGTGATCCTCCCAGGTGGAGCTAAAGACAGCAATATCATCTAGATATGCCGCACTATAGGCTTCCAGACCTGTAAGGACTGTATTCACCAACCTCTGAAAAGTGGCAGGTGCATTCTTCAGACCAAAGGGCATCACCACAAATTGATAATGCCCACTAGGGGTTGAGAATGCTGTCTTTGGCTTTGCATCATCAGCTAGTCTGATCTGCCAGTAGCCAGCTGTCAGGTCAAATGTGCTTAGATACTTGGCTGAGGCCAAAGTGTCTATTAGCTCATCTGCCCTTGGTATTGGATGGGCATCAGTCCTAGTGACTGCATTGAGACCCATGTAGTCCACACAAAACCTCATCTCTCTTTTCCCACCATTGGTGTGAGGTTTTGGCACAAGGACCACTGGACTAGCCCAAGGGCTATCTGAGGGTTCAATAACTCCCAAATCCAACATCTTCTGGACTTCTGTCCTGATACAGTCCCTGACATGGTCAGGTTGCCTATAAATCTTATTTTTAATAGGCAGACTGTCCCCAGTGTCCAACTCATGAGTGCACCAGGTAGTCTGACTGGGTGTCAGTGAGAATATGTGTCTGAACTGATTGAGCACCTGTCTGCAATCAGTCTGCTGCTGGGTAGTGAGGCTGCCTGCCAAGGCTACACCATCCACTGACCCATCATCAGGGTTCTGTGAGAGCAGGTCAGGGAGTGGGTCACTCTCTTCCTCCTGTCCCTCATCAGTAGCCATGAGCAAGCCCATGTCTGCCCTGTCCACATATGGTTTTAACCTGTTGACATGGAGAACCCTGTGGGGACTCCTGGGTGTTCCTAGGTCCACCAAATAGGTAACCTCACCCTTCTGTTCAACAATGGTATGGGGTCCACTCCATTTGTCTTGGAGAGCTGCTGGGGCCACTGGCTCCAACACCCACACCTTCTGTCCTGGCTGGTAAACAGTCAGAACAGCCTTTCGGTCATGCCAGGCCTTTTGAAGTTCCTGGCTAGCCTCAAGGTTTTTAGTTGCCTTTTTCATATACTCAGCCATCCGGGAGCGGAGACCAAGTACATAGTCCACTATGTCTTGCTTTGGGGGCTTGAGAGGTAACTCCCATCCTTCCTTCACCAAGCACAATGGACCTCTGACAGGCTGACCAAACAAAAGTTCAAAAGGGCTGTAGCCAACCCCCTTTTGAGGCACCTCCCTGTATGCAAATAAAAGGCAGGGCAAGAGTATATCCCATCCGGTCCTAGGATGCTTGTTTCCAGTCCAGGGAGGACCTGGCTTGGCAGTTCGGGCTGGACTGTTCCCATGAGGCACAGGGTCAAGACTGATTTGCATATGGCTGGGTTCAAACTGGAATGGCACGGTGAGCAAAAAAACGATGGATTTAGGCCCAGATCTCTGTACTGGGGTGAATGTATGACATTGTTCTGCATTCTGTCCATCAACTGTTTTTGCGAGTTTCGGTCAGCAGCAGGAGGCCAGACTTGTGTCTGTGGCAGCGGCATCCATTTTGTGATGCCAGGGCTCTGGAAAGTCAGTACCGGGTATACCGGTGTGTACATGTCTCTCCCTCTAGAAGGGTGGAATGCTACCCCCGCCGCCAGAACTGGCAGGGGGGTAGTATTCCAAGATGTTTGACACCAAACACGACATGTTTCCGTGCAGCCATCCCAAAGTTAGCATTTAACGCGAGGTTATAATGCACTTAAGAGTATATGGTCGGGCTGCACTACAAACAGCATCAGAGAAGGGTCTCCGAACGCTGCAGAGGGGCCCAGCTCATGCAGGGGCACCCTCTCACATAGGAACCACGCACTCTGCCTTCAGGATTGATAAGGCCTGCCATAGGAGTGACTTATAGGTTTATATGTGTATATGTATTTAGTGATATAGGCAGCCTATATCACAGTAAGAGGTGCATGCACCACCTTACCCAGGCTGCAGTAGCAGACCTGTGGTGTCAGTTTGGATGGCCTTCCAGGGGTGGCACAATACATGCTGCAGCCCCTGGTAGGCCTCTGAGGTACCTATGCCCTGGGTACATAGTATACCATATACTAGGGACTTATAAGGGCACTCCAGATTCCAATCAGAGATATGCCTAAGGCACATGGAAACCATTTTAGAGAGGAAGCAGCTAGGCTGGGGTTCTGATTAGCAGGGCCCCAGCCAGACTAAGGTCGAAAAACAGTGAAGCATCAGCAAAAAGTGGGGGTACCCATGTGAAGCAGATCCTACTCTCCTACAAGACCTATTACAACTAGGGAGGTCGGGCCAACCTGGGACCGCCGCAGCTGCCAGGGATCAGAGATAACTGGCAGCAGTTTTGAGGCCACATTATGCTTGGCGGGACCGCCACAGTCCTGCCAAGCATATTATGAGTTTCCTCTCCTCCACGATTTTCATGGTGGTTCCACCTCATCAAAACCATGGCAGAGAGGAAACAAAGGGGGCCTTACAGGGCCCCCTGATGCCTCTGGGCCTGGGGATGTATGCTGTGTCATTCACCCAGTACCTGCACGGCATGGACTGCAGCAGTCCATGCCGTTCAGGTACTGATTTTGACTTTCCCAGTGAGGTGCCTATTTCATAGGCACCGCAGTGGGAACTCCAAAGAACCGCCCACCAGCCTGTAGAAAACTCCTAATCTGGCGGGCGGTTAAACCATGGGTTGGGCGGTGCGGGGTGGTCCCGCTCCCGCACCGCCATAATCTTAATCAGGGCGATAGAGTGTGATTACATTAGTGTTCAAGCCCCTATCAAAATAGTGTATGGAGACTCTTATGGTCAAGTCCATACAGTGACAGTGTGTGAAGATGATACCTGAATCCCCAGAGAGATAATGTGTGAATATAGGCCTGTTCAAGCCTCCACATAGTGTGTGACTATAGTGGTGTTCAAGTCCCTACTGAGATAGTGTGTTAAGGTAATGCTCGAGTTCCCACACAGATAGCATGTGAAGATAATCATGGTAAGTCCCCAGATTGGGAATGTGTACAGATGCTTGAGTCGCTACACAAGTCGTGTGTCAAGATAATCATGTTGAATTCCAAGCAAAGATCATAGTGTGTAAACAAAATGGAAGATTTTGAGTGACTTTTACAAGTGATCACGAAGATAATGGGCGATATTGGGGATGTTCAAGGCAAAAGAAGATGATAATTATGTTCAAGTCTAGAGATAGTGTGCCATTATAGTGATGCCCAGGCCTCTTCAGAAATAGTGCTGTCAGTGACATTGTGTTATGGTCGTCACTCTGAAGTTCCCACTGTTATAGTGGGTGAGCCCGATTCACAAACATTACCTATTTACTACTAAATGCAATTTACAAACCTACATGACAAGACCTCCGCCTTGTCTGTCCTCTCAATGGAGAGATCACTGCGCATATATATTTACTACGTAGTACTACATTTGGGAGACCAAGGGGAGTGGTTGGAAAATGGGGAAAATCTACTACTAAATGCAAGTGGTTTAGAGAGGGGAAGGAGGGGTTTAGAAAGTGACAAGAAGGGATTTAAGGAGAGGCATGCAAATGCAAACACCAACTCACAAAACAGTAAGACCATTGGTATTCAGAAACTACACTTCTAAAGTTACCTCAGCCCTAAAGGTCTCAAAACAGTAGGAGGTGTACTCAAGCCTAGACTTGGTTCAAATCTAGCTACACACAATGCCACTCACCGGTACCATAATACATTCCCATTGAAAATAATAGAGGTGGGGAAATAATATAACACCTAATAGAAATAATGTTAAAATAATTACATTATTTCTACACAAATTTCACGTGCAAGCAAATGGAACAAGAAAGTCCCCAACAGCCCTAAGAAGCCCTTCATAAGTGCGGAGAAAACTTCTCCCAACTCTGCAAACTGTCCTGTCCACACTCCAAATGTGCAGGCTACTCACAAGGTCATATTTAATTGCCTCAGGTCCACACATGATACCGGCATTGAGCAGGTAGTTAGCAATCATAAAGGCTCTAAAACCTCAGCTGAAAAGATCTTAAATCATTAAAAATGTTGGGCTACCCTTTTGGACACACTACAGGCAAACGTTGATGCTATGAACTTTCATTCATCCAGGCTCGATATACAGTTTGACCTCTTAAACACTATTGCTGTATTCAGCTCGGGAATAAACACCAAGTTGCAGGCACTAAACAGGCTGATATCCAGGGTGCAGAGAGACACAAATTTCATCACGTCACTGCACCTAAATCATGGAAAAGATGAGTACATTGTCCTATTTCTTAAGCAGCTTGGTAGAGGAGATAAAGGAAAGCTCTACAACATTGATACTTAAAGCACCCCCCAGACCTTTACATGCGCCCACCTGGTATTCAGCAGCACTGGGATACAGTTTACTCGACTCAGAACTAACAATAAAAAGATGTTAAATAAACAGGGATGCATTTATTCAAAGGTTAATTGGTGTTAAAGAAAGGAAGTAACTAGGGAGTCCTGGCCCGCTTAACTTTAGGAACCCCTTCATTCTTAAAGACATTTTCCACTCCCACCCTGACAATAAAGCCAACAGTTAATCTAGAAGCCAGTCAGTTATGTGCACTCTTTGAACAACATTATAGTTTAGTAAATCAAACACAGGAGAAGGTTTGTACAATGCAGATCCTGAAGTCATGTATTTCAAGGTCTTCTTATATGTGATAATGGAAAAAAGGAGGGAAAGTGAAATAAAACAATTGCCTAGGATCACACAATTTGGCAATGTTTGGAACCCGGAATTAATCCCAGTTTTTCCAGTGTCAAATTGTTCAATTTAGCCATTAGATGTATATGCTTTGCTTCCCCTACACCCACCTGGCATTAATGTGGCCCTCGGTCACATCATAGACCAAACCTTTTGGCCCCTCGGAAAATGTTTGAGAGTACCCATGCTCAAGACAAATGGAAGCATCCTACATCTCCAAGGAAAGCACCAGCATAAAGGCAGACAAGCCCTTCAACAAAGTAATGACGCAGAAGTAGCTGTGCGTGGTGTGAGCATTATTTGCCCCATAAACCTAATTTTTTGAGTCAAGGGATGACCCCATCTACATTTTGAGCTATCACAGACATCTATCTGAAATCAACCAGCTCCCATACATATCAAGCCCAAGGGCACAACCAAATATCTCATCTGTTTTCATTAGTTTTGTCCCGGCAAGAGAACCACTATAATAAGGGTATTCAACTAGACAATTAAGAGGCCTCAGTGCAGAGTGAAATAGGTGTAAGAGCTCCAACTAATGTTCAAGCTTGAACTCTTCAACTATAGGGGGCAATAGTACAAGTGGAAAAGGCTCACAATGCAACAGAAATCTTCACAAAGCCAATTGGGTGGATGACCAAGAGAGAACGCAAAAGGCTACGTAAAAGAAGGAAAGGTGAGCCTAGAACAGCAGCCCAAGTAGAGATGTCAATCAAAAGGCAGCTATTCCCAATATCCACCAAGAACTGGGCCTGGCAGGATGGGCCAGGCACACTCAGAACAATTTCTCTCCAAATAAATCAGGAGGAAGGACTGGACACAGGGGCTTACCAAGGCATAACAAACCACTTAGTGGTCTGTGGCAGTCTCCCAATACCGTCAAAACAGATTGCAAGCCCGGCCCTAAGGGGTAAACATAATTATTTTACGAACTGAAAAATGGATTTAGGGTCTCACACAAAGGAATGGGTACAAAATGGGTGTCACCACTTATTTTCAATTTGCTTTGTTATATATGTATTAATGGCTTGTGATTACAATGTGCATTATCCACTTTTTGGGACCATTCTGTTTGTCAATTGTCCCCAGATTGGGAAACGAGAAGCAAAAACTCAACTGCTTCAAATGTAAACAGAGGACTATTTGATGAACAAACCATGCATTTGCAATACATCATTTCCATAAACCTTAAGCAACATAAAAGTAGAAAAATCAAAATGTAATCTGCCTAACAGGGAAAATCTATGCAATCACTGGAAAAAAGCTATTTTGGAATTCCTCATTTGTAGCTCCCTCCTACATCTTGTTTACTATCAGTGGACTTGGAGGCTTTCCATTACTTACCAGTGGTTGGCTTCATTGTCACTTTTGCTTGCTTCTTCTTGGTCAGCTGCTGCAGTTGTCCTTCCTCTTCATGTGGTTGTGCCTCTCCTGAGCATGGACACATTTCTTGTGACCTACTGCTTATCCTTTTAGACACTTTTTTTTCTTCAGGTTTAAGCACACTGGTTGAGTGTGGCTTTTTGAGATGGATACCTCTTGGACTTCTTCTCCCTCCCTGTCCCTTCCTCCTGCGTGTTGCTTGGCCCCATGCTTTCTCCATCTCTTGATAAAAGTGTTGTTGCTTGTTCCCTCCTACACTTCCTCCCTACCTCCTCGAATTGGTGTCCATGTTGTTGCTTGCCCATGCCACTCTCTCCCACCCTTCATTGTCCGTGTGCTTGCTTCTCACCCCTCTCTCCCTCCCTTTGTTGTCCATGGGTCCCCAGCCCCTCTCTACATCCTCCGCTGTTGTGTCTCCCTTGACTTACCCTCCCACCCACAACGTTGCCTGCTGACCCATCGTCCCTCTTTTTCATCACCCCTACTGTCAGTGTTGCTGCAGCTCCCTCATGCCGACCATTCCATGTTGCCCCCACACCACGCCCCTACCTGCAATAAAAAAAGCTCTATAATATGACCAGTGTTGACAACCTCCTGGTGTTTTAAAAAAACCAAAAACATTCAGTCATGTTTTCCATTGGGCAACTCTCAGAGAAGGGTAAATAGAATGAATTTCCATTTGGGAAGTTTAGTGTCTGTGTGTTAATGAGCCTTACTTATCTCTGCATGAACCAGCACATGCACAGTAAGTCAGAACTTCATGTGTGGTCTTGGGCTGCTCTCTAATGTGTTAAATTATGGAAGACCGAAGAGTCTGATTGGAATTCTAGCAGGACATATTTCAATTACCTGCTGATAATCGCCTGCTTATTCGGTTGGACTGATGCAATCTTTACCCTCCCCGCCTTCCTGTTAGACTTTTTCTTTACACTACAGAGTAAACATTGCCCTGTTACAGTTGTAGTATTTACAGTCATCCTGAGTGGTGTAAAAGAAACAGTGGGGCAGGAGACAATTAGTTCTTCCTTTTTACCTTATAATCTAAGCAGATTGACTGTTTACAACAGAGCTCACTGCTTTCTTTATTATATAGAATAAAAAAGATATATATATATATATATATATACACACACGAAAAAAACAGGCAGTTCATCTTATTAGTAGGTGTAGTACTGATGTGTGACAGGCTGCAGCTACTTCATAACAGACCTAGAGACCCGAGCAGTAGACTATTTCATCCTGGCCCATGGCTGGTATAGCATTAGTAGAATTGAACCGCACAAAAGTTCTCATGGTGAGGCAACAGAGGCCACTTCTCAAGTACTTCTGATAATACCACAGTCCCACCTTTGCTGTGCTTGTGTCGCTCCATTTTGGAAAAATGTACATGAGCACCAGTTAGGTCACATTCAATTTCTTAGGCCCACGGAGATTAAGTGAGTTGTCTAGAATCACAGGATGTTGATCCAACATCAAGGCTTGAGTTCTAATTTCCAAGTCTGCAGCTATGGCATAACAACACATCCTCTTGACACTACCAGCTTGAAAACGATCTCACTTATAAGGCAAGTGGTTGAGCAAAGCCTATGATACTGCACTATGTTGTAGTTCAACTAGTGAAGTCTAGGAAGACAAGCTATGTTTAAAAAACATAGGATGCGCATATTGAAGTGGACACAAACATGAGGTAGGCTGTTTCACACCAGAACTTCACACATCAGCTGAACAGTCAGGTCCCAACGTTAATAAGTGTGGGTGCCAAAGCAGTAGCAAGGGCACCATAGGCCCTAATGCAAGGTAGGAATGTGGGTTCCTACCCACCTCCCCTTTTTGGGCTTTAAAAAAAATACTCACTAATATGGGTGAACGTGGACCCAGTGTCTCTGCACCTACTTCAATAAATCTTGATATATATATCTGTGGTCAAGAACGTAAACTACATGGGGGCGTGCCAACAGGTGATCATGGGGCTCAGCTCTCTAATCAATGGGAACTTGGCAGGACATTCAAAGGTGTGGGTGGAGTAGCACCTTGATTGCAGAGGCATCTGACGAAGGCGGTGAACGCCGAAATGCATTGTGCCCATTAGTCCTATTAAAAGGCTTCCAATTTGAATTCCCCGAGGGGCCTCTTACCTTTTCTGAACTGGAGGGGTGATTGTTTGGATATTTTAATCGCTGCCAGCGGCGTGTTGAAGAGGCCCCATCCTATTAAGTGACCGGAGCATCGCTGGTTCAGCTTCGCTGTGTTTTTTTTGTCTAACCAGGGGATTGGTTGCTTCGGCCCGCCTCGAAGTGCGGATGAAGGGAAGGGCTGCTGCCAGGAGCAGCTCGTGATTTCACGAGGAGCCGGGAATCATTGTATCCCAACTCGCGGCCCGCCGTAAATCTGCATGAGGGGCTTGGATGTCAAGGGGACTCAGGAAGCCGGAGGACAGTATTCCAAATTCAAGGCCTTCCACAGTATAATTCTCACCTTTATGCCGGCAATTTGGACATGAATTTTGTCATCCCCACGCACAGCCCATCCCGAAGAAGTGAACTCTGGGACCTGTGGTCAAGAACGTAATCTACATGGGGGCGTGCCAACAGGTGATCATGGGGCTCAGCTCTCTAATCAATGGGAACTTGGCAGGACATTCAAAGGTGTGGGTGGAGTAGCACCTTGATTGCAGAGGCATCTGACGAAGGCGGTGAACGCCGAAATGCATTGTGCCCATTAGTCCTATTAAAAGGCTTCCAATTTGAATTCCCCGAGTGGCCTCTTACCTTTTCTGAACTGGAGGGGTGATTGTTTGGATATTTTACTCACTGCCAGCGGCGTGTTGAAGAGGCCCCATCCTATTAAGTGGCCGGAGCTTCGCTGGTTCAGCTTCGCTGTGTTTTTTTTGTCTAACCAAGGGATTGGTTGCTTCGGCCCGCCTCGAAGTGCGGATGAAGGGAAGGGCTGCTGCCAGGAGCAGCTCGTGATTTCACGAGGAGCCGGGAATCATTGTATCCCGACTCGCGGCCCGCCGTAAATCTGCATGAGGGGCTTGGATGTCAAGGGGACTCAGGAAGCCGGAGGACAGTATTCCAAATTCAAGGCCTTCCACAGTTTAATTCTCACCTTTATGCCGGCAATTTGGACATGAATTTTGTCATCCCCACGCACAGCCCATCCCGAAGAAGTGAACTCTGGGACCTGTGGTCAAGAACGTAAACTAAATGGGGGCATGCCAACAGGTGATCATGGGGCTCAGCTCTCTAATCAATGGGAACTTGGCAGGACATTCAAAGGTGTGGGTGGAGTAGCACCTTGATTGCAGAGGCATCTGACGAAGGCGGTGAACGCCGACATACATTGTGCCCATTAGTCCTATTAAAAGGCTTCCAATTTGAATTCCCTGAGTGGCCTCTTACCTTTTCTGAACTGGAGGGGTGTTTGTTTGGGGGGGGGGATATATATATATATATATATATATATATATATATATATATATATATATATCTGAGTCACCATTTTACAATTGAATAAAGCCAAAGAGGGTCTGACAACTGCATTACATACTGTGATCAGGAGTATTGTATGGTAATTGTATTGTAATTGCATTTATATAGCGCTTACTCCCACTGACGAGGCGTCGAAGCGCTTTTTCGGCGAGTAGCACGCTACTCCGGAACCCATAAAGGATTAGTGTTGAATTAGTATAGTGAAATATGAAAGTAATTTGAGTGGTGGATAGGTTAGTCAGTTATTTGGATTCAGAAGGATAGCGGAGGGATAGAAGAGGGAAAAAAGGTTTGCATTTATATAGAGCTTGTTACCCCTGATGGGTGTTCAAGCGCTTTTTTGGGCGAGTAGCACGCTACTCCGGAACCCATAAAGGATTAGTGGTGAATTATTATAGTGAAATATGAAAGTATAGTAGAGTAGCCACGTAAGTGCTTTTTCTTTTCCTCACCCTCTCCATTATTAATGTTGACCCCTCACATACCAACCCACCCACCCGGACATGCTATAAAAATAAAAGTGCCATGATGTGGTTAGCTCCGCATGTGTCATTTTGCTTTTTAAAATGTTTTTATGTCAATTTCATACATGCAGCAGTGTTCCACATTGCAAAAAAGACTTTGACAAACCCAGTAGCTCTCTCGTAGGTGACACCTATTGGCTTTGCCAATGTTTGTTATATGATCGTTCTTCACCCACCTTTGGGAATGTCAACAAGCTGTTTTAATTTGTAAAGGTTTGGGAACAGTTTTAAAATTAATCAATTCAAACAATTTAAATGTAATTACATGTTATGGAATATTCGAATATATCTTCTAAGAACGTCACTTAGGGGCAGATGTACGACCGGTTTTTGCAGTCAAAAACGGGAATTTGGCCCGTTTGCGACCGCAAAACATGTCAGCCCCATGTACAAACCATATTTTGTGACTCACTAACCTATTAGCGACTTGCAAAATATGGTTTGCGACTCGCTATTAGGAAGGGGCATGCCAAGGGCGTCCCTACCGAATAAAGTCTCATAACCAATGTATGATTGTTTTGCGACCGCATTTTTGCGGTCGCAAAACACTCACAGTTTACCTCCCTTTTCAAAAGGGTTGTAAGCCACTCGCAAACGGGGGATCCCTCCCCCTTTGTGAATGGGTGCGAAAATATTTTGTAAGAGCAGGCAGTGGTCCCAGGGACCACTGCCTCCCCTTAAAAAATGAAACTGAAAAGTTTCATTTTTCTTTTTTAAATGCATCCCGTTTTCCTTTAAGGAAAACCGGCTGCAAGTAAAAAAAAAACTGCTTTATGTAAAAGCAGTCACAGACATGATGGTCTGCAGACCCCAGCAGGCCACCATCCCTGTGATTGCTAGCCATTCCCAATGGGGTCGCAAATTGCGCTTGTCTCAAGAATATTGATGAGGCATGCAATGTGCAACCCCATTGGGAATCGCAAACAGTGTCTGAGACACTGTCGTACATTGCATTTCGCGAGTCGCAAATTGCGAGTCGCAATTTGACACTATTTGCGACTCGCAAATTGCAAGCGTTGTACATCTGGCCCTAATTTTCTAAGAACATGCCTTTTATGCTAAAATTTAATTTCCTATGCAATGGGCATAACATTGCTACAGTTGTCTGGTGAAACATAGGCTTAGCATAATGCAATGCTAGTCACTCACTTATCTAGCCATCATCTAAAAGAACGTATTCCATAGTGCATATTAATATGTAATCAAAGGCAAAGCAACACAAAGACTGAATCCCTGATACAAGCATTAAAATGGAACAATAGAAATTGATGCCTATAGGTTATTTGCAAAAAACGATCAAATCTCTTTATATTGTAGTATGGTGTAGTGCACCATCATTCTTTAATTGCAGATAAGAATGAAACTGCAATAGTGAAGAATTCTGGGATTTGAAACTGACCCAAATTGATTTTAGCGAAGTTTATAAAACCACAAATAATTGTCAGAAACAAATAGTCTAAATTCAACAGCTTCATGTAAATAACATTTTTCTTTAATAGATAGAACAAAGGATAATTTGCATTAAAAATAATTTTTAACACAGGTTTATGCAGCTTTTCCTTTGAAAGGTCTGTGCTTTTTGCTGCTAGCATGTGTTCCTAGTGAGCAAAGTGTGTTTAAATGCAAAGTGTGTTTAAGACTGCAGTACAGCCTCCTGTCTACAGGGGCAGAGCTGAGCAAAAATATAAACACACTTTACGAAACACAGGTCCCCACAAGGCAATTTTTTTAAAGTTGTAAAAATTGACACATATGTTCCTGAAGTCATTTTTTTTATCTTTTAGAATACATTGCCTTGTGGGGACTTGGGTTCAGGTCCCCAGAGTGCAATCAAGTCCCCACAGCGTGAGTGTGTTATCACACCCAAGTCCCCACAAGGATAGTATCTATCTCTATCTCTCTCCCTCTCCCTCTCCCTCTCCCTCTCCCTCTCCCTCTCTCTCCCTCTCTCCCTCTCTCTCTCCCTCTCTCCCTCTCTCCCTCTCTCCCTCTCTCCCTCCCTCTCCCTCCCTCTCCCTCCCTCTCCCTCCCTCTCCCTCCCTCTCCCTCCCTCTCCCTCCCTCTCCCTCCCTCTCCCTCCCTCTCTCCCTCCCTCTCCCTCCCTCTCTCCCTCTCCCTCTCTCCCTCTCCCTCCCTCCCTCTCTCTCTCTCCCTCCCTCTCTTCCGCCGCCCCCCCCCAAAAGATTTGCCTTGGTTCTCAAGTCAAGCTACCAAAGGTGAGCCACGCATACTTCCAAGGGAAACTATTTTACACTTCTGTGTCCTTCTTTTTAGGCAGGGTGGTAGCTGAATCACAGCTCAGATGAAATTTGACTTCTCTCCCCCATATCCTACCTGTCGGCTTCTTTACAATACAACTTCTGGATATGGATTTTGTGCCATTTTTTCTGACAATACAATGAAACTGATATTCAGGAATGTCAATGTTTGACATTATCAATTAAAATGACCATAAGGGCGATGGACATGATCTTATTTAATATGCTAAAAAAACACCTGCAACAAATTGTGATAATCTTTAAGCACACATCACTTACCCATTCTGACAAGGGAGAAAAAATATAGCCAGGTGATGCAAAGGATGGGAGCGGCCAGAGCCTGGAGCACTGCACTAAAATGGATGTTTCGCTCCAGCGTCGCAGGCAGGTAGGCATAGTAGATATTGTGGCGGTCCACCATGTGCTTCAGCAGTAAATACGTAAGGCCTACAGAAACAAGTTATACATATAAGGATAAACTTCCACAAAATATTAACAAAATATTTGCGCAAGACACAGTTTCAAAGACAGATATTGAAAAGTCTTGTGTGGCTCTACTTGGAAAATTAGAAACTGGCTGTTCAAAAACTCAGAAAATGGCTGTTTGGAGTGCTCAGAGCCTCTCTGGCACTTACTGAAAAATCCTACTTGTACCCCTACTGAAAGTACATAATAGGGTTCTAATAACAAGTATCTGTCTAGTACAGCCAACCAACTTCATCAATATCTATGTTGCAATTACAACTCATTGGTAATAAAGTTACCCAAAGACAGGAACGTTAACTGACTGCACCAAATAAAAACTTAATACAAGCATTGTAAGAGCAAATGCAGCACTAGTGTTTCCCAGACTTAGATGCCCCTCCACAAACTTGTATGTCCCATAAATATCTACACTGTTCCTATTTGTAACAAAGAACACAGTGCTTTCTTATTGTCCAGTTTAATTTCTACTAAACATAAGTGATTAGAGTCAGGCCGAAGCTAGGACCAGATGCAGAACAACATAGATCCTACTACTAGAACAAAGAAGCCATTCCCGGCCAACTTTACAGATAAGGATGAAACCAGTTCATCTTCTCTCTTCTTCATGGTTCCCAAGAGTGGTATCACTGGAGAATGTTGAAAAGTGTTCTTGAATGTATCCGCATGGGGGATGATTCTGTGGAATGAGCTGTTTCAACAAGGGCTCCATCACCACAACCTCCACTCCCAGAAGGCGGGCCAGATCACCCCAGTGTTCATGAAGTAAGCACCACTGGCGGCAAAGTTTTCACTATTTCTTGATTCACATCATATTTTTCGTGTGTGCTCAATGCTCCAAAAGTGTATAAAGTTAATTATTATTTAGAATACGGTATTGTAATATTTTATATGTATAATGTTATGGACAGAAATAATGGTAATTGTAATCTAAGAACTAATTACACAGCACATTGCTGCTATTCGTGAGATGCATCACAGGGGGGCGTTGAGAAGTAATGCAGCAATTGCATGCGACAGAAGACATACAGCGGTTGTGCCGGGCAGTTCTATCTTAGAGTTTCACAGTAATGATGCATGTGTGTAGGATTGGCATATGGGCTATCTTTGTGTGTAGTTAAGGTGTGTGAGGAACACAAAGTACTCTAATCATGGCACAGCGAGCAGTAAAAGCAGCTAGGTTAGTCAAGGGAGTATATGAGGCACAACCTACGTGTTCATTATGAATTCAGTTTATACCTTTGGACGGCTTAGAAGAAAAGCAAATTTCCAGGTCGTAAGCAGTCTGTTACACAGACTAGGTCATTGTGATGATTTGTTAGATATTCAAAACCACAGAGGAGCAAAGAACCCTGTAAGGAGGATATGAAGGTGAGTCAAAGTATGAAGAAGGAGAGACTAAAGTTATCAACTTGAGCTTGAGCGGGGTTAGGGTGCAAGCTAACGGAATATAGTCTCAACTTCAGCAACACTGGAAGGGAGCTCTAACAATGTGGATGGAAGAAGTGAAAGTACAGTGTGAATAGAGGGACATCTATCCACTTCGAGAAATACGAGATTCACATGTTGACTGGTGGAATTTCCCCACACAAAGTGTGAATATGCCAGTCTTACTCCTCTTCTGAAAGATATGAAGTCACGCTTTGTCAGTAGGAAATTCCAGATGGAGATTGCTGCCCCGAGAAGAATTGTTTCAGAGATTCTTCAGTTCTGAATTGGGGGGGGGGGGGGATGGGGAGTTACAGTCTTGGGAACCTGGAGCTCCCAATATAGTTGGTTGGCTAGGTAGCTAGGTTTTCTTAGGAGGATGGATTTATAAATTTAACATCCATTTTTAAATCTGATCCTTGCCTGTATTGGCAATCAGTGCCGCTTCTGTAGGATCGATCATGTGGAGTGGAGCACTGTTTCCACTGAAGCAAACCAGGTTGTCGGGATACCAGCCAGGAAGGTCCTACCAGAGTCACGTTGGAGGTGCTTTACTCTCTTGGGTGACTGTCGGTAGACATTCCCTGGTTGTGGCATTCTGTTGATTTGATGTATTAATGTTATAGTGGGATCATTTGTGATAACTAGAGGTTTTACAATTCACAACAAGGAAGGGTCGAATCCTTTAAGTTTTAGTTTAACGATTCGTTTTGGGTCTTCTTTGCCTTTGGACCAGGACACAATAAGGACAGTTTGTGTGATTCGGTGCTGCAATTTCACAAGGCAGAGCTAGAGTGTTTGAATATCCTGAAGACGACACCTCAGAAACTAGGAGGGCCCCAGCCCATGTGGGGATTCCACTAAACATCAGCCAATCTGGAGATCACACATGCATCACTATCCCGCAGCCCATTCCTTTTCTTGCATATTTCTCGAAATCATAAATTGACTCAGCTGTTAGTAAACAAACGTGGGTATGCCTTCTGCACATCCCGCTGTACTTTCGAATCACGATGTCTATTTTATGATTTTTTACTGAAGAGAAAAATACACAAACAGAGGTGGCTTCTTATTCAAATATGGCAAATGCGGGCAGGCCGGGTGCAAATTATTTTGTTCTTCCTCTTTTGGTATGCCAACATTTTAAAAACACATCTAACATTAATCCTTGATAATTGCACAAAGTTGTAATCTAGAGTTGGTTGGAAAATCACTGCAGATTTTTCTTTAGTGCCTAAAAACAAACTTAGTATGAAATCATCAATGTGCCAGTCTCAATAGCAACCAGACACACATTATTAAATGCTAATAACAGAAAACAAAGGGCCTATTGCATGCTGCATTTTTATGAAATCAAACACAGTGATACTTTGAACACCACTGTAAATGAATGATAACTGGAAAGCTGATTAAACAGAAACACAACTAGAGAAGCATGCATAAAGTAGGAGCTTTAAAGTATTTTTGATATATGTGAGTGATCCAAATACAAGCTGGGAAACTGGCACACCCAATTGGCCTGGTGATCTATTATTTTTAAGTTTACCTTTTCACTACATGGAGGTTTTGAAAGATATATCAAATGCCACCAACCTCTACCATAACTTAACTGAAGGTCAATCAATCAACTTACCGAAAGGGGCGATGATGGGACAAACAAGGCTGTATGCCATGATGACTGTAAAGATGCAGAGCATTCGAGCATACATAGCTCCAAACTCAAACTCGTACGCTTGTCGCTGCAAAAGAAAAACAGATATAGGTAATGCAGCTCCTGCAGTCACCTATGTAAAAGTACACCTACAGATTTTATGCTGCATCTGTAACCTTGACTATTGTGCCAGAAGATTATGCATCCTAAACTAATAATCTATTTATCTTTGAAGTGTTTATCCGGAGCATACAAAAGCCAGTATATTTACATGCTTCATACAAAAAGACGCAGTCATTTATGGTTTATTTTTCACATTTCTCATTTTGTGCTTAAACAATGACAATATAAAGTCATTTCATATTCTGCAAATGGGTCACAGATGTGTTTCTTAATACTGCTATGCCTCATGAATAGTATATTTAAACATTGCTTAACACGGTTATAAAGACAGTCCTGCAGCAACAAAATACTGCATTTTCAATGGCTCCTAGTTAGTCAATATTTACCAGAGAGAATTATAGCTAGAAGGGGTGGAGAAGTATTTCGTCACAGAGACTAAAACCCTCATATAGCTGCACCTATTTTGACTAAGACAGGTCTGTGAATTTGAATAATATGATATGCATTTCAACCTCTTCTAGGTATCTTACAACTAATAATCTTTAGTGACACTCAAGAATGGTTGGCCAATCAACACATTTCAGTAGAAATTTCATGCTGCACCAACATCTCACTGTCTGTGTTGCCTTCGAACCCAGGATTCTGCTGTGGAATCACGAAAACAATCGGTCTTGATTTCAGAAGCATTGAATGTTGGGTCGGCTTTGCCAGCATTTGAACTTGTGGGTCACATTAGGAGTTATCTTGGGGAAGTTATATAATTTATTATCTAAAATATCTATGTGGTTCACTGTGTTTATGCCAGGCCACTAAAAGAGTTAAGATGCGTCAGATTCCAAATCATTTGTAAAGGGAAGATACTTTCTCAAAAAACAGTGCAGCGCTTAATAGACCAGTTTGTAATATAGCTGATGCACGGTTTCCTAAAGCCTTAATAGAGTGTAAGTGTTGCAATGTTTTGATTAACACATGAGACAAACTTTTGATTCATGATTGAACTGGGAATACGAGGGAGATAACATGTGGGCTACAGTCTTACAGTACAACATCTGATTCCAGATTCTTTTTGTATTGACTTTCTATTCATACTTTTGGTGTCTGTTTTTTATTTTGGATGTACAGAAATCATAAGGAAAATTCTACTTACCAGTATGCATCTGTTCTTGGCACGTAGAGCTGTAGATTCGTATACTTGTGCATAGATTGCCATCTGGTGTTGGGCTCGGATGTTTGCACTTTGTTTTTGTCTTGGAAGAAGTCTTTGTAGTCACGAGGTAGGTGACTCCTCCTTAGGACGATAGTGCGCATGGGCATCGACTCCATCTCCAGATTGTTTTGCCATGGAGGGTTATGATGGAGTTAGTAAGAAATATAAAAGATGTCCATGTGTAATGTATCTAAGTAAGATCGTTCTGGAACAGATATAGGTATCCGGGGAGGCGGGTGGGCGTATACGAATCTACAGCTCTACTTGCCAAGAACAGATGCATACTGGTAAGTAGCATTTTCCGTTCGAGGCATACGAGCTGTAGATCGTATACTTGTGCATACACTATACAGCAGTTACCTCCTTAGCGGTGGCTACCTGTATCTGTTGCAGTGGTTTGAAAAAGTGTTCTTAATACAGCCTGGCCCACACTAGCTTGTTGTTTTGCTTGCACATCTATACAATAGTGTTTTGTGAAAGTGTGTGGCGTAGACCAAGTTGCTGCTTTGCAGATATCATCTAGGGGAATGTTCCCTAAGAATGCCATAGAAGCCCCTAGTTTGCGTGTGGAATGAGCTATAGGGGGAATGATTAGTGTGCGTTTGGCTTCAAGATAGCATAGTTGGATGCATTTAACAATCCACCTTGCAATACCCGCTTTGGAAATGGGATTGCCCTTATGAGGTGGGGAGAAAGCCACAAAGAGTTGTTTAGTTTTCCTAAAGAATTTTGTCCTTTCAATGTAGTAAAGTATTGCTCTTTTAACGTCTAATGTGTGAAGAGCCCGTTCTGCCACTGAGTCTGGTTGTGGGAAAAAAACTGGGAGTTCAACAGACTGGTTAAGATGGAAGGCAGAAACGACTTTAGGTAAAAAATTTGGGTTAGGCCTAAGAACCACTTTGTTATGATGGATTTGTAAAAATGGTTCTTGTATGGTTAATGCCTGGAGTTCACTAACTCTTCTAAGAGATGTGATAGCGACTAGGAAGGCTACTTTCCTAGTGAGGTACTGTAGTTCGCATTTGTGCAGAGGTTCAAAAGGGGGACCCATGAGTCTAGTAAGAATAATATTTAAATTCCATACTGGAGAGGGTGGAGCTCTAGGTGGAATTATTCTTTTAAGTCCTTCTATAAATGCTTTGATAGCGGGTACTCTAAACAAAGACAAGTGTTGTCTGTTTTGGAGATAAGCTGCAATTGCAGCAAGATGTAGTCTTATGGATGTATATGCTAGGTTACATTGTTGTAGGTGTAGGAGATAGCATATGATGTTTTGAATAGAAGCATCTAGTGGGTTGATTTTGTTATTTGTACAGTAAATTACAAATCGTTTCCACTTTGCGGCGTAACATGCTCTGGTGGTAGGACGTCTAGCTTCTTTAATGATGTTCATGCAGTCTGGTGGGAGATTGAGGTAACCGAACTCTAAGACTTCAGGAGCCAGATCGTAAGATTGAGTTGATTGGGATCTGGATGCCTTATTTCTCCATGGTTCTGAGTGAGAAGCTTGGGTGAGAGGCGCAGTTTTTGATGAGGAACTACTGATAGTTCCAAGAGGGTTGTGAACCATGGTTGTCGAGCCCATGTTGGAGCAACCAGGATCATTGTGAGGGAATGCTGTTTGAGCTTCTGAACCACTAACGGAATTAGTGGGAGAGGCGGAAAAGCGTAAGCAAATTTGTCTGACCAGTTCATCCATAGCGCATTGCCTTTGGACAATGGGTGTGGATACCTGGACGCGAAGCTTGGGCATTTTGTGTTTTGATGTGTGGCGAACAGATCTATTTCTGGCTGGCCCCACATATGAAAGAATGGAAGAAGAACTTGAGGATGAAGTTCCCATTCGTGGATCTGCTGTGTTTGACGACTGAGCAAATCTGCCACCTTATTGTGTACCCCTGGGAGGTTTTCTGCAAGAAGATATATGTTTTGCGGAATGGCCCATCTCCATAAGCTTTGAGCTAGGTGTGAAAGCTGTAGAGAGTGCGTCCCGCCTTGTTTCTGTATGCAGTACATTGCTGCCATGTTGTCTGTACGGACTAGGACAGCTTTGCCTACTAGATGGAGTTGAAAGGATTTTAGTGCTAGAAAAATTGCCAGTAGTTCTAGGTAATTTATGTGGTGCTGTTTTTGTCGAGGGGTCCATATACCCTGGATGGTGTGGTTGTGAAAATGAGCTCCCCAGCCGGTGAGCGATGCGTCTGCTGTTAGCACTATCTGTGGAACCGGGTTGAGGAACGGCCACCCTTTGGAAAGGTTTTGTGTGTTCCACCACTGCAGAGAGCGATGTGTGCGGCTGTCCACCAACACCAGATCGGTTAGCTGACCTAGAGCCTGGTTCCACTGGCGTGCCAAACACTCCTGTAAGGGACGCATTTGGAGTCTTGCATAAGGGACGATGAGAATGCAAGAGGCCATCATCCCGATCAACTGCATGAACACTCGAGCTGGTAATGAGCGTTGAGGCTGAAATTTGGATATTAGAGCTTGCATACTGCTTATCCTGAGAGGGTTGGGGTATGCTAAAGCTTTTGAAGTGTCTATTGTAGCACCTAGGTATTGTTGTGTGTTGGACGGTTGGAGGTGGGATTTGGCGAGATTCACCGTGAATCCCAAGTTGTGAAGCAGCTGAATTGCTTTGTGTGTGTGTTGTACACAGCTGCTGTGTGACTTGGCTTTTATGAGCCAGTCATCCAGATAAGGGAACACGTGAATGTGTTGTCTTCGTAAGTGAGCTGCTACTACTGCGAGGCACTTGGTGAAGACTCTGGGTGCTTTAGTCACTCCGAACGGAAGGACTTTGAATTGATAGTGTTGACCGTCCACCACGAACCTGAGATATTTCCTGTGAGCGGGGTAAATGGGAATATGAAAGTAGGCGTCCTTTAGATCTAGAGTGGAGAGAAAGTCGCCTTGTTGAAGCAGTGGGAACACCTGTTGGAGAGTGACCATGTGGAAGTGGTCTGACTGAATGTAGAGGTTTAACGGTCTGAGGTCCAGAATTGGTCTGAGAGAGCCGTCCTTTTTTGGGATTAGAAAGTAGAGGGAGTAAACCCCTTTGCCTTGATGAGGCAAGGGGACTGGTTCTATTGCATGTTTTTGTAATAGAGAGAGAACCTCTTGTTTTAGAAGAGTCAGATGCTCTGAAGACATTGGACGTTGTCTGGGAGGGATATTTGGGGGTGTAGAGGTGAGCGCCAGGCAATAACCATACTGGATAATTTGTCTTACCCACTTGTCTGTTGTGATGGAATTCCAGACAGGTAGGAACTGTGAGAGGTGTCCCCCGACAGGAGTGGGATGATCGGGGGGAAGTGAAGGGAAGTCACTGCTTAGTGGTAGGGGAGGTGCAGGTATTGTTACCGCGACCTCTTCCCTTACCATTGTTGCCTCTGTACCCTCTGCGAAAGTATCCTCTGGAGGAATTGTTTTGATTGGGGCTTTTATAGGAAGAAGAGGGATGCTCCGAGCCAATAGTTTTGGAGCCAGCCCTGTAAAAGGAGCGACGAAATGAACCTCTAGGGGTTTGCAAGGCCCCCATGGCCTTGGCAGTCTCCGTATCCTTTATCTTCTCTAAAGATGTATCTACTGTGGGCCCAAAAAGATGCTCTTGGTCAAAGGGCTGATTAAGAATAGCGGACTGCACTTCCTGTTTGAATCCGGAGATTCGGAGCCAAGCGTGCCGGCGTAACAAAACGCTGGTATTAATAGCACGAGAGGCAGTGTCAGCTGCATCAAGCGCACATTTGATGGACGTATTTGTTATTAATTTTCCCTCCTGTATAAAGTCATTAGCTTTGTCTTTAAATTGGTCAGGAAGATGTTGCATTAGCTTTTCAAGCTCATCATAGTGAGCTCTGTCATATCTGGCCAACAAAGCTTGGGCATTGGCAATCCGCCAATGATTTGCAGCTTGTGATGCGATGCGTTTTCCAGATGCGTCTATAAGTTTGGATTCCTTATCAGGAGGGGGGGGTGTCGCCTGTGCTTTGTGAATTTGCTCTCTTGTGTGCATTAGACACTACAAGAGAATCTAGAGGGACCTGACCCTTAATGTATACTGGGTCATTGGGAGCTGCCTTGTATTTTTTGTCTATTCTGGTGTTAAGAATCCTGGCTCTGAAGGGGTCCTTAAAAACTTCTGGTGCATGTTTTAACATGCCTTTTAACATTGGCAGGGTGCGTGTGGACTTTTGTGTGGGTGTAAATGTTTCCAGTAAAAAGTCTTCCTCTAAAGGGTCAGAGTATAACTGTACCCCGTGGTACTGAGCAGCTCTATTAATGAGTTGCGCAAACCCAATATTGTCATCTGGTGGTGATGGCCTAGAGAGATACAGGTCCGGGTCATTGTGTGGGTCGGGATCTGTGTTGTAATCATCCCAGGGATCTGGATTGTGTGGAATGGTATCTGCGTCATCATTATCTGGGTCTCCATTCCCACTCTGATCACTATAGTCATCTTCATCATCCTGTGGTTGAGGTGAAAATGTATGTTGTGGGGAGTGTGCTGGAGAAATTAGTAGATTTGGATCAGCTGGAGAAGGAGAGAGAGATGGAGTAGTGTTAGTGCCCATCTCTTTTCGCTTCATGGGTATTTCAGGGTCTTCTGAAGTGTCCAATTTTCTCTTTTTAGGAGGCTTGGCGACAACTTTGCCAGTCTCTGGGTCAATGCAGAGAGTCTTTTGTTTCGGATCCGAAAAATCTGTTGGAAGTTGTTGTACAGGTACAATGTCCTTTGTCGGTGCCGAAGATTTAGGGTCAGAATGTTGTTTAGCCCGTGTCTCCGAAGCTTTCTGTGGTGTCTTGGACTCTTTAGCTTTTTGTATAGGAGTTTGTGGCTCCGAGTGTTTTTTCGGTTCTGAAGTTTTGTTCGGCTCCGAAGATTTTTTCGGCTCCGAAGATTTTTTCGGCTCCGAAGATTTTTTCGGCTCCGAAGATTTTTTCGGCTCCGAAGATTTTTTCGGCTCCGAAGATTTTTTCGGCTCCGAAGATTTTTTCGGCTCCGAAGATTTTTTCGGCTCCGAAGATTTTTTCGGCTCCGGAAGATTTTTTCGGCTCCGGAAGACTTTTTCGGCTCCGGAAGACTTTTTCGGCTCCGGAAGACTTTTTCGGCTCCGGAAGACTTTTTCGGCTCCGGAAGACTTTTTCGGCTCCGGAAGACTTTTTCGGCTCCGGAAGACTTTTTCGGCTCCGGAAGACTTTTTCGGCTCCGAAGACTTTTTCGGCTCCGAAGACTTTTTCGGCTCCGAAGACTTTTTCGGCTCCGAAGACTTTTTCGGCTCCGAAGACTTTTTCGGCTCTGAATGTTTGTCCTTCGTTTGTTTCGATGCCGAGGGCTTCGGCGCCGACGAAGAAGGGCGTGGCACCTCCTTGGTTTTGTACTTTGGTGCTGAAGGTGGTTTTTCGGCACAGGAATGGGGTTGGCTCGATCCCGAGCCGGAAGGCTTTTCTTTTTGTTTCATCGCCGGGCCCGAGGGCGGGGCGTCTGAAGTGTGTTGTCGGTGTCGACCTGAGTCTGAGGGCGAAGGTGTTACCGGAGCCTTAGGTTTGGTTTTGGTTGGGAGAGGGGTTTCGGTACTCACGGACCGCTGAGCCGGGGTGACTGCCTGGTCTTCGACGTCAGAGTCGTCGGCTTCGGAGACGGAGATCTCTCCTTCATCCGCTTGTTGTTCCGGCTGGAGATTGGGATCTGCTCCGAAGATGTCCGGAATCGAGCTGCTTCCGCAAGACATTTCGTGACGTCGAGCCCGACGGTCACGGATGGTTTTCTTCGACCTGAAAGATGAACAGGCCTCGCAGTTCTTGTCTTCGTGCTCCGGGGAGTGGCAGAGGTTACAAACCTCGTGCAAGTCCGTGTGTATATTTTGAAGATACGCGTCAAAAAGGAAACACGATCGAGACAATACCGTCGAGTGGAGAGGGTTTGCGCGTCGAAGGGGGTTCGAAAACGACACCGACCCGGAGCGCAGCAAATCACATCCGAACCCGATGGCGGAAAAAAACAATCTGGAGATGGAGTCGATGCCCATGCGCATTATCGTCCTAAGGTGGAGTCACCTACCTCGTGACTACAAAGACTTCTTCCAAGACAAAAACAAAGTGCAAACATCCGAGCCCAACACCAGATGGCGATCTATGCACAAGTATACGATCTACAGCTCATATGCCTCGAACATGTTATACCTAGTTTTAAGTACAATGGGGGCTGTATTCAGACTGGTTCACAAACTATAACACTCATCCAAACTAGTTAAGTATTCTTTGAAATAGTAAGGTTATGTATGATTTTAGTAAATTCACTGTCATTTGAGTGTGTTTTATTTTCTTATTACAGTTTGTTTTGGCCTCACCGCTCTATTTAAGAAGGTTATACAATGTTTACAATTTCTGTTGCTTATAAGTACCTTTACATGGTTTCAAATGTGCATCGAATTGTGCTCTAGAGCGTCCAATTTGAACCTGGTGCTGGACTGATGTAATAAATGTGTGAGGGAAAAAATAACCTTCATCGTGATTCTAGTACACTCAGTGTTTTCTTTTACTCCTTCACAATTGTTTGGGAATGCCTGCAGTTGCAGGTAAGTCCTGAAAAAGCTTCTCCAAAAGATACACTGTGTCCCTAAGAACTTTAAAATGCCCGACCTGCAGCATTCAGGCAAATTTGGAAATGAAATTCAAGTTGTTATTTGGAACACAAGAGAACAACTAACAAGAAGAATTAATCATAAATAAAGTGGACTTTAAGGACTAACACACAAAATGGGTGAAAACCTGATGGAATTCCTTTTGGATTAACTTTTGAGCTTGTGGAATGAATATCCATGAGAGTTCTTAGATGGTATACTACGAAGAATAAAAATAAAATCTTGGGATATAAATTGTGATATTATGTAATGTGCTTGATGCAAAAGGCTCCCCCGCTTGATGTTATGGTTTACTACCCGTTTAAACAATATTATTGACTCAAGTGGTAGAAATTTAAAACAGGCTGAGAAGTGTAACACCATCAGAATAAACTAAAATGGTCTACAATGTTGAAGAGTATTCTTTTTTTGTGACTGATAAAAAAACTCAGATTAAAGCGAGAGTCGCAAACAATTTTAAGGGTTTTTAGACAGAGCCTTCATCCTGCGTCTTTTCTGATTTGTCTGCGATTACCACAACTCTCACTTGGCACACAATTATCTGCCTTTATCTCCGACTAAGGTATCAACCTGGACCAATCAGGACAGTATTTCCGCTTAATTTAATACCCCTACTGCAGGTTTACTGACCTCTGAATTACACTCTCCCGTGGGAAGTCTGCTCCAACCACAACGCTGGACTAAGTTCTTACCACAAAGACCAGTATTCATTAATCCTGAGAAAATTATCAGTTGCTAACTTGTGACTAAGAACCTCTTTGCCTAGAGAAAGCCCCAGGCCTGCACGCTGACCAAAGGGCAAAACATGTGTTGCCTGGCCCTTCCTTCTGAACATAGCATTGATATTGATACAGAAAATACCTCCATAATAAATCTCTGTAGTAAAGTAATGCAGCATCTGTCTAAATTTCAAAATTGAACATTAAGGGATTCATCTTGAACACCCTGCACATTTGCACCTTGTCTATCCAATAACTTTCAAAATAAGTTTAGATGAATACCCTGAAGACAATTAAGGGCTGCAACAACCAAAAAGCCTTGGTGAACATTCTGGGAGTGAGTTAAGTTTGAAGTTTAGATAGCTGTATTGATAATATTGATTCGGATTGTAAATCTTAGAAACTGACTATAGTGTTGAAAGAGATGTTGAAGTACGCTTCACCGAGACCTACATGATATTCGCCAGAAAGACCATGTAAAAGTAGTTCACCATGAGAATCTTGTTTATGTTGTAAAGATCCAATATTGCCTAATGCACCTAGTCTGCTTGGGTCCAAGAAAGTATTAAGAGTAACACCCCAAGTGGTTTTCATTCTCTTGTAGCAGTTCCATTGTGCCTAGAAGAGGAGGTGTTCAGGGTCCTGATTAGGCGTAGTGTAAAGGTCAGAGGTAAAATTAGAGTTATTTTTAATTTATTTTTGTTTAGGTAATTTAACTTGTTTTTCAATAAAACCTATTTGTAGAAATGTTTTGCATAGTTATTATTGTATTTCTTTTTTTATTAATTATTGCGACATAGATTTGAAGAAAAATGTTGCTAATGCCCATAAGGAGACAAAATATAATTATCTCAAGACAGGCGGACAGAGTTTAGCTGTGTAGAGAAAGCAGAAAACATATGCAGCTAAATTTCACTCCCTATAAAATTAGCCAGCAAGAGGAAATTTACCATCTTAACAGCACAGAGACAAATTTAGCCCAGGAAATGAAAGACTTGAATAAACATTACCAGGGAAATGGATGTATGAGAATCGTTCAGAAGTGCGATAAAAGCATTATTCCTAACTTCCACCTTTCAAAAAGGAGCCAAAAACATTGCTTATAAAATCAATGCCATCATTTGTCTCCTTCCAGTACACATACTAGACTACCCCATTTCCTTTCTTGTTGAAATGTAATTATTCTGCAACTGTTCATATTTATAAATTGTCAATATGTATTCTAGAGTGCTTTTACACTGAAAGCCCCAAACAAGGTGACCTGTGTGATTATTTGCTGAACCTTTACAAATACCTGCTTAATGTTTCGTCGCTCCCCTGCCGACCTGGCCATTATTATTAGAAAGGTGTACTTGAGGAGTCCAGGTAAACGCAAGAGTTCCATCCCATTCCCGATGAAGGCTGCAGCAATCACATAGTTGACGAAGAAAGCTCCCTGATCCGGCAGAAAAACACAGCTGAGGACAAGCAAAGAATATGTCTGTTAACCAAGCGGTCAGACGAAGACAAAACTCAAGAACAACCCAACTGAAGGATCCAGGCACACAGAGTGGTCAATATGGGTTCAGTTTCACTGTGATCTTTAAGCTAGAAGATCCAGATTTTAAGTGATGTGTAAACACAACCAGACAGACAGCACATTCCAGTGGAGTTTGTGATTATCAGACATCGGCCCTCTTGGCCTTGGCTGAAACGAGCGGGGTCGAGGATCCAGGAATCATTCCAGCGAACTAAAAGAAGCAGGGCAACCATGATTCAAGGAAATTGTTGCAGAAGGAACTTAAGCAGCAGGGCAACCATGATTCAAGGAAATTGTTACAGAAAGAACTTAATACAGTGTTGATGATAATATATAAATTGTAGTCATGACATTTCCGTTACGGTACTACCGCCCCACCTTACTTCAGTTGTATTAGCTACAATCTTTTTACTCCAGAGCTCAGTCGATAAATATCAGTTATGGACTGCAGACAAAACATTGTGTGTTCGGTTTCTGGTTCTGCCAATGTATGACTTGGGGCACATCTAATCTTCCACCCTCAGTGCCGTGCACTAAATTAGGAGTATTTACAAACCTTTTGGAATGCAGAAAAAGTAACTTCTATTGTTAATCACATCCTAGCCACTCTAAACACTAGGTTTTCTGGTATTTAGAGCTGCAACATTTTTCTCGTTTTCCTCAAATTTTGAATAAATAGTAGAGGTTCCTTCGTTCTACCAAATATTCCAATTAAGAAATACTGGCCTGGTATTTATTTCTCAACAAAGAACTTCTGAGAAGACCAACCAGCTAGGAGATCTGTAGCTGGTGCTAAATTTGTGAAAGTATAAGTGCCGTGGACCAACGTTTCGCTCAGAAGCCCGCAGACAGCATACTTAATGCCAGAGGTGCTGAATACCAAGGCTCGTAGACTTAATTCCATCTCATGCTTGGTTCATCCACCACTGGACACTCCCTGCCCCTTTACCTCGCTCTTTCAGGTTTTTTTTAATCCCTGCTTTCCTTGTTATTGTTATATGCATTTGTAGCGCGCTGGGCTACTCCAGAGAGTGTCCCGGCGCGGAACCTGAGAGGATCATAAATCAGAGCTTAAAACAGGAAGGTTTTCAACTTTTTCTTGAAAGTGCAGGAGTCTGGAATACTGCGAAGAGCCAAGGGCAGTGCATTCCAACCTAGGGCCGCTTTTCGGACAAGGGAGCAACCACCAAGCCTTTGCCGAAAAAAACGTGGAATCTGGACCAGTAATTGAGAAGAGGAGCGCAACTGTCTCGTCGGCGCATAAAAAGAGAACCTCTTTTGCAGGTAACTGGGACCCCGGCCATAAAGGGCATTATGGGCAATCGACAAGACCTTGAATTTGATCCGCACCTTGTCACCGTTTTTCTGTCTTCCGTCTTCCTCCTCCTTTCTCTCATGTTTTGCACTCTCAACAAACTATTTTGTGGGCATTCACAAACTTCCATGGCTAACCATACCTTGAAACACTCTCAATCCCACACATGAGTAGGATTTAAGGGTGCTGAGATCTCCGCACAGGTAAATGGGCTTGTGCCTACTAGGAATCTCTTTGTGAATTCCTGCCTGGAGTAACTGAGGTAAATTTTGTTATAACCTTAAGTTTATGTCCTAAATTTACCTTTGTGAATAGCCCCTATAACTTCTGCTTTTAGGTTACAATAATGACTTTGAACTAGTGTGTATGCTAAAATCTGAAATGAATATGACGTTCTTTAGGAACTCAAAGGTCAATGGGATGTGCTTCAATGACCAGGTAAGCTTTGAAAGGGATGGCTGCTGAAGATGCTCTTTGGTGGATAGAGATATCGCTGATAGTGGAAAGGCAATTACTTTGTCAGGAGTTATACTGTTCAAGCGAGAAGGAATTAGGGTGCATTTGCCATCTTCTGCTTCGGTCTGAAACCCACAGTGATCATCATAGAAGATGCATGATTTCCATTGCACATTCCTATGGGGAAAGAGCTTTGTCTTAACGTCACATGATTAAGATGTCTAGCAATGAGGGTGTTTGTATGTACCTTGTTTGAGCACCACTACATGCTGCAAATGAGCCCATGCTTTGTGAAAAGGATTTAAACAAACTTAAAATGCATAGAAAAACATAGCTGATCATTTGTCTGGGAAACACAGAAGATATTAGAAAAAAATCTAAAGATTAAGTAAAACAAGGAAGAAAACAAAGCAAAGTTTAAAGCTCATTTGGTCCATTAGACGCAACATATAAAACATTTTTACAGGATTTTGGTTCTGATTACAATCTTTTTCATCTACCCCCACAGTGAGTGAAAAGGAGTTGCAATTTATCTGCCGCTGCAGAAACCTGAAACAAGTAATGTGAATCTACAAACACATCAATGCATTAATGATGCTAGGGTACATCCAACAGACTGAATACTTACTCCAACCTGACTGGGTTGCTACTGTCCGTAGATTTATCAAACAGCCAGCGAAAAAAGAAAGCCAAGCTAAAAAAATAAAGAAAAAAGAGAGAAACCAATATTTTTATTGTGAGCAGTTATTTGTAGAAAACAGTTTTCTGTATTTTACGTGACAAGTGTGAAAGACTTATTTTGTTCATGTTATTTTAATATTTTATCATAAAATTCCTGATTCTCCTCCGTCAGGAAATCTAAAAAAAACTATACAATTGAGAAAAGAAAGTGAAGAAACAGCGAAACACAACAAAATTACAATTCAGAGTCACCACATAGTACATAGCGCGTGAAGATCATTCTCTTTAAAAAGAAAAAAAGGATTGTGTGGGTTAGGAGACAGGACACAATGTCTCTATCTCTGAATGACACAGATTTTCCAGTTTTAAGAAATGGATGGTACTCCTGGCTTTTAATTTGCACCACAAAGGCCTCCTCAACCAACAGTACTTTCTCTTCCTTGACAAATGCATGAAGTTGTATCAGCACTGTAGACTATCATGCCAGGAGACAAATGCTGCCATGGCTCTATTTATTGACCTCTATTTTAGCAGTGTTTATGGGGTCTGTGTTAGCTGTATTTCACGTATGTCGACCACACCAACCCCATATGGGTAGAGAAATATTTGCATTCCGTATGTGTAAATGATTTGTACAAGACCCACATCACTCCTTACTTCAGTGTGGCACCCCTGACAGGCTGGTGCAAAGGGCTGGGATAGGCTCCTTCCTCAATCATGTGGAAGAAAAAAGTCCCAGCTGCGTTAGGAAGCCAACACTGAGGCTCACCAACACTCAGCTCGTGTAGCTTTCTTAAAAACATATTTTTATTACATCTACTTCAAACGGATGATCCAGGAGTTCAGCGCCAGAGATCCTTTTCCTAACGATGAGGTAACATTTTCGTTCCAAACAGCTAAACCATGTACAATTTATTTCCTCAAAATTTAAGATTTGTGTATGCTGATTTTTGAATCCACTGTTTATAGCAGATAATGTAACAACTGTATAATTGGCACTTCAATTTTTATTTATACCAATTGTATGTATTTTGTTTTTAAGAATGAATATATTTAGTGTAATATTGTATACATATTTATATTTTCTTTTTAACAGATTTATACAATTATCTTGTGTTATCCTTCAGTAGGATCCAAAAACATCCAACAAATAAAATAAAAAGACAGAATTCAAAATGGGATGGTAGTTACTGATAACAGTGGATTTCAAAAAGGTTTTCACATGTAAATGTGAAATAGTTTATTTTCTACAATACCTACAAACACAAGGGGGAAGAGACGTCCTTAAGAGGTATTCTTCTGTCCTATCTATCAATTACTAAACACACAGTAAAGAGAACTAGGGCTTCATATGTCTGTCAATAGCTACTTGGTACAGATATGCCCCTGGGAATTGCAAGGCCCTCACCATCATGGCAAGCTTCATCATCAGACATTCCCACACAAACTCACATGGGGTGAGGCAGGGCGAGCAGAAAACGTGGGCACAGCACACAGGGGTGACATGCGTAAACACACTGTGTACAGTGAAGATAGAGGTGTTTATTAAAAACCAATATGCTTAAAATCTCATGCATTCAACAGGTAATCTTACCAAAGGTTTAGACTACTAGTACTAAACCCAGGAAGAGGAGAGGGTGTCACCCTGTAGTCACACACTTAAAAAACATAAAAACATACGTAGGTTTTTTACTTAAGCATTAACTTATTGATAGTATGTTGTACAAAAAAGTACATCACCAATGCCAAATCACTTGACTATACCCATAACATCCTTTTAAAACGAAGCATCACCAAACAAGCCAGCATCTTTGGATTAAGAGGAGGAGTAGAAAGAATTACCACAACAAAGAATCAAGGAAGTGCACTGTACGCACCTTAATTTGTCACGGGTAGGCCACCTCCACAGTTGCTGCCTCCTTAGTCCCACCGCCTGTCGCCACTATGATGTGAGGGATAGTTTTTAAAGCCCCAAAAACATGGCTGTACTACGATCACTGATCAGGTGACCGGGGCTATTCAGTAATTCGTCAGCCATCTTGCAGTGGCAAGAATCATGAAAATAAGGTTTAGTGTGCTTAGATGGTTTTTTTTTTCCGTTAGCCATCTTGGTAGATGTAAACAATGAGTGTAAAACCATGGCACGCTGAAGCGTAATCAAGTAATCGGGTGGGGCTATTTGGTGATCTGTCGGCCATTTTGAAGAGGCGATAATCTTATAAAATTATTGTGGATAGCCCATTAAAGATAGACGAGAACTACTGTACTAAAAACAAACAGTCATTGTAAGGTTTGAGCAGAAAAAGTGGGCACAGCACTCATGGGTGAACTGCGTAAATAAACTGTGTCCAGTGAAGTCAGATGTGCTTATTAAAATCCAATATGCTTAAAATCTCATGCATTCAACAGGTAACCTTAGCAAAGGTTTTGACTATGTACTTATTACCAGTATGTTGTACAAAAACGCACTTCATGGATGCCAAATCATTTGACTATACCAATACCTCGAGTGGGAGGGATGGGGAGAGAACCAATGGGTTTGAGTAAAGTGCCACATTCCAGTTCAAAGAGGTGGGCATCCTTTTAAAGCTAAACATCACCAAACAAGATTTTCCATCCCTCTAAAACAACACAAAAAACCTTTGTTCCCCAATTTTTTTTTCCAAATCTTTTTATTAAGTTGTGCAACTGAAATCCCACTGCAGTGGCAACAAGGTACAAATGTTTGATGTACAACAAGAAAAACAGCTGTGCAAGGCTCACCAAACCACAAGAGTTTGACTGTGGGTTTGGAACAGTGAATCCGCTCCCCATTAGGAAAGACCATCAACGAGTCCCATTTCGCTCCGTGTTCCCATCGCACTCCCCCTTCTCAGGCAACCCCACCAGTCAGTGCTCCCCTGGAGCTGTTAGGGCGCTGTATCATCTGCCACCCACCAGGGACCCCAGATTTTATTAAATTTTTGGGGGCAACCCTTCTCCTGGTGCACCAGTTCCTCAGCCCTCATGCACCAATCCATGCCCATTCCCGCGCAGGTGGGGTTATACCACTTCCTCATCTCTTGATCAAGTCACATCGCACCACCATCTTAGGGACATTACGAAAGAGGAGCATGTAGTTCTCCACAGTCTGATCTCCCCACACTTCCAAGACCACTAGTTGCGGGGTGATGTGTATCACAATGTCTACGGTATCTGAGAGCCTATCCTGCACTCCCTTCCAAAAGCCCTGAATCTTCGGGCAACTCCAAATCGTATGGAGTAATGTCCCACTGTGTCCACACCCACGTGCGCTAAGGTCTGTCTCTATTTTACCTATAAGAAACAGCCTGGTCCTGGTGTAGTATGCACGATGCAGAATCTTCAGCTGAATCAGTTGGAATCCTGCCCTGATCACAATCTCATGGGGGAAGCGGTAGGCTGCCCCCAATCATCATCCTCTAACCTACCCAGGTGCTACTCCCATTTACCCTGAGGCCGCTGAGTGGGGCAAGACTACTGTATAGCAGGGTTGAGTATTTTTGTGACACCACGTGACTAATCAGGGGAGCCCCCAGGACTCTATATTCCAGAGGAGTTTCTTCTAGGATCTCTGCCATTAGGCCTTCGTAGCCCGTAGGATATATGACAATTGTAGGTATCGGAGGTTTTGAAAGCCTGCCAGCTCATATTGTTCTTGCAGCTCAGCAAATGGTATGAAGTTACCATCGTGCCAGACATCTCCTACTTTGGATATGCCCAGTAGGTCCCTTCTATTGCATGCACCCTCTCTAGTACATGTGCCTCCCTAGCAGGGTTTGTAGTGTCACTTTAGCATTCCACCCCAGGGCATCTGTTGCCCTTATCCAGATTTTCACCACCATCTCTGTTGGTGGGGGCTGGGGTGCCCTCTCTCTACTCTCAGAGGCGGCAGACATAGCCCTTAGTGGCCATTGCCTGCTGGACCACCATTAGTGATGGTTCTTGTTGGGATCAGAAAGCCCAATTTTTAACTACCTGAAGCTTGTACACCCATTAGTAGAGATGCAGCTTAGGAAGGGCAACCCCCCCCAGGGGTTTCCTGGTCAGGGTGGCCAGGGCTATCCTCAAGGCACCCCTTCCCACGAAAAGGTCTGGTCACATCGTCCACTGTTGTGAAAAACTCCTTTATAACATCAAATGGAGTGTTTTGTATGACGTAAAGACATTTTGGCAGGTAAATCATCTTATAAAGGTCGGCCCTGCCCAGCATGAAAAACTGGAGTCTTTGCCAGCGACCCACATCCATCCTCTGTTGTTATCCATGACCCTGGTGAGACTTTCCCAGATAAATAACTCCTTGTCTGTGGTCACAAAGGTGCCCAGGTATTTAAATCCAACTGGTTCCCACCTGGGGGATACCCCCAGATTCCTTTCTGCCCCACCTGTGAGAGCAGGTAGACTAACGATTTGCACCAGTTAACACAGAGTCCCAAGTACGACTCGAAAACCGCCAGAATCTGGAGGATTCGAGGCATGGAGCGGTCTGGGTCAGCCAGGTAGAGCAGTATGTCATTGACATAAGGGGATACGACATCTTCCTATCCAGGGTCTCATCACAAGCACCTTATGAGTGCGCCGCAGTGTATCCAAAATGCCAGTGGTTTAATTGTCACCTCAAAAAGTAGGGGGGATAACGGGCATCAGTGGCGAGTGCCCCTGCCAAGGCCAAATTCCGCAGAGACCGTCCTATTAACTTTTACCCTGGCACAGGATTTTTATAGAGGAGCTGCACCCAGGACAAATGGTTCGGGCCAAAACCCATCTTGTGCAGTAGTGCCCACAGTTAGGGCCATTCAAGAGAGTCAAACACCTTCTCAGCATCCATGGCTGCTAGGATAGCAGGTTCAGCAATTCTATCCCTACGGGCTAGGCACCCCGCCAGTTGCCTCCGGTTGTGTCCTGTTTCCTGGTAGGGCATAAATTTAGACTGAATAGGCTCCACCGGGGAGTATATCACTCGCATTAGGTGATTTGCAAGGATCTTCACCAAGGTCTTGGTCTCTAGGTTGAGCAAGGAGATTAACCGATTGGAGGCACACTCGCCAAAGGGCTTCCCCAGCTTGTGGATCAGCACTATTGTGGTCTTTCCTCTGATCCCAACGGAGGATCCCGTCTTGTTGGGCTCTGTAAAACTTATCTCGCATTGGACCCGCCTAGCAGGAGCAAAGGCACTTGAATAATTTGGCGGGCGGGCAGGCCATCAAGGCCCAAAGATTTCCGCACTTTCATTTGGCCAATAACCTCTGAGATTTCCATCTCTGTAATCTAGGCTTCTAACCCGTCCCTCGTGTCCCTCCCAAGTTTAGGGGTTGGGAGGTCCACTACAAAATCCCTCAGGCTATTTTCATCCTCACTGATACAAGTTTGGTATATTGGTTGTTCCAGTCTGTCAGTTTCCATGGATCAAGTTTCCATTCTCCCATCGGTTGGGGTAAAACCAAAGTGCCCCTGGGCGCGCAAAGCAGGTGCAAACACCGCTGTGCCTTCGGAGCACTCATTTAATATGGCCCCATAATGGCAAAGGTAGTTTTGGAGACCCATAAGAACTTTGCAGCTCGGATTCAACAAAGGTTCTAAACCTTTTGTTGAGTGTGTAGTTTCAAATATAATTTTGTAATTAAGCGCCATACCTCCTAACTTGCTCATAAGTAAGAGATGGAGGATTCTCAGCAGTGTGATGCAATAGGGAAATGGCAGACCAATGCCTGCAAAAATGAACCCAGGTAAATAACTACCATAAGAGTAAAGGGCAGCAGAGGGAACAAAAAGGCACAAATTTCTCCTGTTTTAACCATGGGAGGGAGAGGATGGGGAGGAAGCCGGGACATGCCATGCTGTTGGTGAAAGGAGGCCAGGCAGTGCCAGATGCTGCAGTTCAAATGATAACCAGTCTCAATGCTGGGGATACTGATTTCTGAAAGCTCGCTGGCGATAGGCTCTGGTACACTTTTCTACTCACCTTGAGAATTTGCAACAACTTGTGCAAATGGCTTAAAACATGTCTCATCTGACCTCTCATGTGCCTAGGTCAATAGCCCACTCTTCACCTCACCTCTTGTTCAAGGCAGCTCATTTAAAGCACTTAATGGCGGATTAATTTGCAGTTATGCACTGCACAAATATTAGGATCAATCAATCAGTCATATAAGCTCTTAATTTTCAGGCCAAAAGCTGTTCACAGCACAAATCCTGAGATTTTAGTTTGATCTGCAGGCCCTATGTACAAACATTTAACCTTTCCCATGAGCCATCAATTTACAGATGAGAAGTAATGGTCCCTGCTTAGCACCAAGGTTGGTTGTCTAGCCATAGAAATGAAGATGCTTCATACCATAATGTCATCTAGACCTAAATGAGAAATGATTCAATTGACTATTTTAGAGTAAGCAGCACAATGTGCATTCTATAAGGGTCTGGCACACTTACCCTCCTTCCTGTCATGGTCTCCATTTATGTAAAGCTCTGATTTTAGTGAGTCTACAATTGCTTTCATCCATCTAAGTTCAGTAAACTATGGGAAACAAATTACATTTTTCATAATTCACAGTAAAGTCTGCTTAAAACACCAATCAAACTACCTTTCCTTTTTTTTTTCTTCGTAGTTTTATATAGTGTGAACTTGACCCGAAGGTATCAGGTATCAGAGAGCTTTACATGAGCACCAGTAGGCACGGGGAGATTAAGTGATTTGCCCAGAATCATAGGATGTTGAGTGTCATTGCCGAGACTCTAACATGGTTCCCCAGATTAGAGATCGACCGCCCTAGCCATTACGCTACATCCTCTCCCCTTATTTTATTATATTAAACTTTTTCTATGCATTTGTCTCATTTAGGCTGGCCTCTATTTTACGAACTGCTTTGGAATGTGCTAAGTAAATGCTGCATTTTAATTTACATTCCAAGAGAATATAAATTTTCACATTGCACTATTGCTGCTGTCATGGCTCTACAGATTATTTCCTTCCTGCTCCGTTGTTCCTTCCTGTTTTGGAGGTAGGTCACAAAATGGAGGATGGACTAAATAAGAAACATTGTCTCAGTGGTATTTATTTGAAATCTTTTTGATTAGAAAGGTGGATACCCTCTAATCTTTGGAACCCAGATTTGATCAGTGACAATACTTCCTACAGCTTCATTTGTTAGACCAATTAACCAGACACAGTGGCCACCTTGACGAACACAACAAAGTTTGGGTATTTTCAGCAGGTTAGATGAGTAAGATCTTACAAAGCACGATGGTTGATACCAGGTGAAAAAGATCTTTGAAACAGTGAGGTTTGGTACTAGAGAGAGCTTTATGGCAAATGCATAGGTCTTTGTAGAGGGAACGTTTGGTGACAAGTGGCCAATGAATTTTGGCCCAGTAAGGGAGATAAAGTAGGAGGCAAGGAGCAGCATTTAAGGATTACCTGAAGCCGTTGAAATTGGTATTTAGGAAGAGCGATGTATGACACAGTGCCACAGTTTAGTCTTGATCCAATTATGGTCCGGGTGACCTAAAAACAGTTATCATGGGGCAGGGAAAGAAGAATGTTTCTTAGAGTTCTGAAACAGAAAAAACGCATGGAATTAACTTTGGAGATTTGGGAATTGAAAGTAAGATCTTGATCGATGATGAGTCCCAGATTGAGCGCTTCTGAAACGGCATCTGGGCAGGAGTTAAAGTTAGAAGGCAACCAGCAGGAGAACTTCAAGGACTGGTAGATACCAATGATGAGTAGCTCAGTTTTATCTCGATTAAGTTCACCATAGCTGGAGTTTAGCCAGGCGGCTATCACCCTAAGACAATTGAGAAAGTTAGATAGATATAGAATCAGTTGTTCCTCCATCTTGAGAATAATCTGAGTATCAAAAGCATAAAATTTAAATTCTAGGCCAAAAGATCTGATGAGTTTGGCAATGGGAGCTATGTAAGGATAAAAGAGCATAGGGATGAGCGAACAGCCCTGTGAAACACCACATGTGACAAGTTTGAAGTCAGATTTTAAAAAGGAGGGAGACAGCCTGCAATCTGTGGTCCAGTAAAGCGGTAAGCCAGTGTGGAAGCTGATCTCCTTTCATTTTAAAATGCATCGCAATTTGGCATTATGTTAACTCGAAGTTGTGTTTACAATGTCCTCCATCTTGTACTGACGTCACCATGATCTCGTGTCATTGTTGTTGTTTCTTTCATTTCAAATATAGAATTGAAAGTCTCACACTAAAACTGAAAACTGTTCCCAGAGACCTCTTTACTGTGTACCAAGGACACTTCAACTGTCTCAGGCTATGGGCATACAATGTATCTGTTGGACTGCCGAACTAACAGTGAGAATGTCTGCACATTCAGTGTAATGCTACCATGAGAGAATCCTCAAACGTATTCTGTAGTAAATTGTTTCATGTTGTCTGTTCTCTATTGGTGCATATCCTAAGAAACATGTACCCATGTTGAATTTATGACTTTCTTTGTCTAAAATCCTATAAAAGGGTGTAGATTTCCCTTTTCCCACTCTTAGAAGGCAAATCTATGCTGGATTTCACCTAGAACTGTACTGAGTTCATGGTACTTATAACATGTGCTTTGCTGCTAAATTCCCTAATGGCATACATTTTGTAACCTGCCAATAGTTCTTCATATAGAGCTTTTCACCTACAATGAACCTACAACCCTAGTCTGTCATTCGTGTTAGAATGTTTATCAGCTGAGTCAGAGGGACTCATGCGGTGCCAAGATCAATAAATGGTCCTCATAAGTGATCGCTATGCAAACACCAGCTTTTCAGACACGATCGATGTGAAGAGTTTTTACAACCTGCAGAATTTGCAGAGGTAAGATCTGGAGCATAGGTTTCTTTCAGCTAAGGCTCTGTTAAGCAAAAATATTTCTAGGTTGTGACCATGAATGAAATCAAAAGTTTAGATTGCATGTTTGGGTAAAGATCTCACATTTAGTAGCGCTGAGCAAAAAATATAGATATTGTTGACTATGGACACTTCCATAAAAAGCAAAGATTTGTGTCAGCACGAGGTTATAAGAGTAAGGATCAGAGGGGAAGAATGGGCTCGTAAGGAAAGCAGGGAGAAAGTAAGGACGTTGAGCACTCAGAGTTGCGATGACTGCTAAGATTAGGAATGGCTTGTTTAATAGTGGTTCCTTTGAGAATAATGACAGGGACAGAATAACCAGAGAGCGGTGGGCAGTGCAGCTTCTGGCTGTACTGTGGACTTCAGAACTGGAGCAAAGTATTCTCCTTATCTTGCATGTTTACTACCTCGCATCCTTGTTTCTCAGTTGATCATATTGACTGAGCACTGCAGCGTCAACTCACTTGATCAATCTATCCACCTTTCATATATTTTTGACTGTTCTGTGTATACTGTAAACTCGACTGCTGCTGTCAAAACACAATGTATGACGTTTTTATAGAGGAATCTCAGTCCGTTCTTATTTTCTGAGTGCCTTTATGATGAATAACAGCAAGAGTACTGTTTCTAATAAATTAATCTGTAGGAACTCTTATTACAAATCCAACAGAAGTCAACATGTTAATAGTAAGGAGCAATATGCGTTATTTTAAAATATGCACAACTGCTTTGAGAGACCAGGGATGCGTCATGAACATGTGTGCAGGTGCAGATTGATGCTGTGTGCTCATATGGTGCTGTTTAGAGTACATTCACTAACTCAGTAACAACATGCACTGTAGACCACACAATGTCTTGAGAAACAGACAGCACCATTCTAAACACCCAGACACACTCAAGTTCAGCCAAGATAGCCAACGACGTCACAATCTTCCTCATTGAAAAGATCACAAGAATCAACAATGATTTCAGGAATATACACTTTACTTCGGACCTACCCCCACAGACCAGGAGAAGATACTACATAATGGTCCACATATAACCAATTAGACTTGGAATCCATCCTACTTACCTTAACATCAACCAACCCATCCTTGCATGCAGACGATCCAATTCCAGCAAACCTACTAAAAACACGTGCTAAACGCATCACCCCCCTCTTCATAAAGATCATCAACTCATCGCTTAAGAAAAGTGTATTCAGGGTGTGGCTTGCCAACACCCAAGATGGCCGTGTTTGTGTAGAGCTCCGGCCGTCGCCCGATTGCCCCATATCCGCCTCATTTATCCGTTTGATGACCTAGCCCTGACTGAGTGATCCCCCCTGACGGGCTGCTTCGCCCGCCGCTTGCTGGAATTAAAACGGCGGCCGAGATCTGGAGAAGTCGATCCCGACGCTCAGCGCCGCTACGGGGACGGAGCTTCGGCCGTGACGCAGCCGGCTGCTGAGGGAGACGACGGAGGATTTCTGCGGCGGGGCAGGGGTTCCTTTATCTGCCTCGGCCACCGCGGTGCTGCTGTTACCTTCCGGGCCCCCGCCTTGACATCTGGTGGACTGCCGATTTGCTGATGGGAGCCCCCGGCTGTCGGAACCTGTGGCGGCTGCCCGTGAGGGCTCCCGGTGTAGGAGGCCCCCCCTGAGAGCTGGCTTCCTGGTGACACGGATCCGTGTGGGGGTGAGTGTCGGGGGCCCCAATTGGGATTTTCGCATCCCCCAGCGGCACCTTTGTGACGCTGACCGGGGAGCTGGGAGCAGCGTCTGGCGCGTCCGCCACTTTGCTGCTCCACTCCCGTGAACGGCGCGCTGTGCTGGCTGGGCCCCAGTGGAGTGCAGTGCAGGCGGACAGAGGCATGCAGGGGACCCATTGTGGTGACTTTATCCTATGGTGCAGCAAATGTTGGGATCTTTGTTGGGGCTCCTTGTGAGGACTGGGACTTCCCACGCCCCCTCCCCATGTTCGGCTTCATGAGGGCTCTCCTCACGCCTGACGACTGTGGCCCTACCGGGTATGGCGCTGGCGGGGGATCCCTGAACTCTCACTACGGGGTAGTGGAAAGTTTGGACTGTCAGTTGAGAAACTCATTGTCTCGTTTGCCTGCTGGCCCCCCTCATCCGGCTGTGCCCCCCGTGCTCAATTCACGGCGCAATACTACACTGCTGGGATGGCCACCGCTAGGGGATCTAAGCAGCCTCCTGCGGCAAGACTTGCGAAATACGCCCACACCAGGTCAGAAGGCGTGGAGGGGCATAAAGGATCGCCTGATTCAAAGCACCACACAGAAGATGAGGCCCTGACCCTGGTGGATGTCACGGCGGCTATTGAAGGTGTTCGCCCGGCGCTGGAGGGTAAAATTGACACTGTGACCACGGAGAAAACTCTGATTCGCGCCGATTTGCGAAATATGGGTGACGGGGTTAGGGCAAATGAAGACTCCATATCCACCCTCCAACAATCTAATAAATCGTTGGAAACGGCGGTCCAGCGCCTTCAAACGTAGACTTCTGATCTAGCGACTAAACTTGAGGATTACGAAGGACGAGCGCGCAGGAATAATGTGCGCATTTTGGGGGTGCCGGAGAGGGCGGATGCACAAGCGGCAGATCTGTTCATGGAGGACCTCATTCAGAAACACTTGCAGCCTCGTTCCCCCTCACCATTTTTTTCGGTGGAACGCACCCTCAGGATCCCTGGGGGTCCCCCGAAGCCAGGAGCTATGCCTCGCACTATCCTTGCTCGAATCTTCAACTTCCGGGACAGGGATGCGATCTTGCAGACGGCGAGGGCTGCTCCACCGCTTAAGTTCGAAAATTCCACCATCACCTTCTTTCCGGACTTCACTTACAAAGTGCAACTGCAACGTAGGTCCTTTTTGGAGGTAAAGCGTGCGCTCCGAAGTCACAACTTGAAATATGCTATGCTCTTCCCCGCCAAACTCCGGGTGGAAGCCGACGGAAAGATATGGTTCTTTCAATCTCCGGAAGATACCTGGGATTGGCTGGAAAGGTGGCGTTCGGCAGAGGCAGGGAGGCGTTCTTCCCCATCTGGTGAACCTCGAACGGAGGAAGATTAAGACGTGTCAGCAGTTTCAGAAGTCACAGCGCCTTGGTGGTTGCAGATCTGGGCGACGTAGCTGAGATGAGTCACAGGAAGACTTTTTGATCGCCTGTGGTCTGGTGTGGACTGGGGATAGACTTAAGAGTTTCAGAGAGTCTAATAATGGTATAGCCGTTCAGTTTGGTTTTTGGGACAAATTGTTTTACATTTTGCGATGGCTGGTGGGGTTGCGTGGGGGGGTGGAACAGTCTGGGAGGGCTGCTATGCGTTAGGCAATTATGATGTGAAGCTCTTTATGATGTTTAATATTGGGCTGGTCGGTTGGTTATGAAAGGGGGCACTGGTAATTCATGGTCTAGGTTCTTGGGATGTTCCGGCTGAGTAGCGTTCCCCTATATATAGTCTCTTTGTTTTTGGGTATACAGGCACTCTGCATTTTTGGGGGTGGGCAGTTCTAAGTCCACGTTGCAGGGAGGCAGGGAGGGGGGTAGGAACTAGTAGTTCTTGGGGTTTGGATTGTATGTTTTTATTTTTATTTTTTATTTTTTTGCAGTCTTTTTCAAATGGCCGGTTTTCACAGACTAAATTGTGTGGGCATCTTTTTGACAATACGGACAATCATTGTGGGAGCTTATGTTTCTCTTAAGTCTGACTGTTTATCAGCTCTGCTAAAGTTTCCGCTGGGGGGAGACTCAGAGTGGTTTGTTTAATTCCTCTGGTCTGTGAGGTTCCGGGGGCCCCCATCCCATCTTACAGTATGAGTGCGGTTGATCATGTGGGTCCGTCATTGGGCCGCCTCAAACTTCTCTCCTGGAACGTTAATGGTCTGGGTGATCGGATTAAGAGGGGTATAGTGCTGCAGTACCTGAAACGACAGTCTCCTGACCTGGTGCTTCTTCAGGAGACTCACATTCAAGGCCCTACTTATTGTGCGCTTAACAGGTGGGGATATAAACTTATTGCCCACGCCGGTTATACGCGTGGGTCCAGGGGGGTTGGTATCCTGGTGCGTAGTGCCCTCCCTTTTCAAATTCAAAATACTGTGCGTGACCCGCTGGGCCGATTTGTTTCAGTCTCGGGGACATGGGAGGGGAGGTCTCTTAATGTTACATCCTTGTATAACCCCCTAGGCCAGTGGTTCCCAAACTTTTGACTCCTGAGGACCCCTAGTGAGTCACCACTGGAAGCCGGGGACCCCCGAGCAATTTGTATGATTTAAATTTCAAGCATTAAAACAGTAATTCAAAGAAAAAAAAAACACACATGTGCACACAAAACAAATACTCGAATTACTAAGGATTTTAGGGGCATATTTACAAGCCCCTATCGCGATGGGAACGTCACTTTTTGCGATGTTCCCGTGGCGATAGGGGCTTCGCCTTATTTACAAGGCACCGTTAAGCCACTAAACGTGGCTTAACGCTTCCTTGTAAATAAGGCCCCTTTCACGCAAGGCTTAGCGTGAAAGGGGTGGGCAGTGGGTGTTGCGGTGGGGTTCCACCGTTACACCCATTGATTTTGACGCTGGCCCCTATTTACAAGGGCAGCGTAAATAGGAGGCAGCGCCAAAATTAAGACCAGGAAAAACCTGGTCTTAACTTGGCGAAACGAGGAGAAATGCTTTATTTCTCCTCGTTTTGCTTTTCCATGTGTGCTGCCTTGTGCAGCACACATGGAAAAAGCAAAACGCTTGGATTGTTTATGTTCAGGAAGGTGACCTTCCTGCACATAAACAATCTTTAAAAAATTACATTTGTAACTTCCATGTGTGCTGCATTAAGCAGCACACATAGAAGTGACAAAGACATTTCAAGATTGTTTATGTGCAGGATGGGGGACCTTCCTGTACATAAACAATCTTCTCCTACACGCAGACACCCTTGCACCATAGTGCAAGGGTGCCTGCATTGGCGCTACACTGCTAAGTGTAGCGCAGGGAAACGCAGGGCTGCACCAAATTCTTGTAAATATGGTGCAGCCCTACGTTCTGAAGTGGCGGAGCGTGTCATTAAGCCAAGGAGGCTAACGACACGCTCCGCCACTTCTGTTGTAAATATCCCCCTTAATATTTTAAATTGAAAGAATTTGCAAAAACCAAACATTTTAATGGGAAGGTTGGTGCTGCATCTCTGTGACAAACTTTGAAATGGTTGGTTTTACTTTGCAGTACGAGGCTCCTGCCAGGGGCAGCCTGGAAACCCAAAGCAGCCCGTGCAAATGTTTTCAGACCAGTCCCCATACGGTGCACACCAAGTGCAGTGAGTGAGCCTGACCACTACAAAGGGGCTTTGCGAGGCTCTCCACTCCCAAAATTTAGGAAACAATGATGCATTCTACAACACATTTATCATTATATATTGAATTGTATTAGCTTTTAAAGAATAGTAAATAATGACCTTACTATGCACCAGGATAGGACAGCCTTTGTTGGGGTTCTTCAATGATTCCCTTATTATCACCCTCCAACAGTGCCTCATCTCTACATAGCCCCTCTGTCACATGTATTTCATTTGTTTTTATAGCATCTCTCATACCATTGTAGGATGTCGGAGCACTTTACATCACACACATATAGAGAAACTGAATCATTCGTGTAAATCAGTATATAGAAAATGTTACATAAGGCAAAGGGGACTACAAGGTGTAGGATTCGCGTGTCATTCATACTGGTAGGCATTTTTAAAGAGGGCTTGGTCTGGAGAAGCACAAACTCAGGATTCAGAGCATAACACAGTGGTTAGCATTGACTTTAACAATAAAAATGTATTTCCACCCAAATAAACCTTTTTAGCAGCATCAGGATAATGAAAGACTGGGAAAAAACATAAGTTACTAACTTGTACCATGCAGTTTGCAAGCAGCTCTTTGATGACAGTTTATAGGTCACTGTGCTAGATTACGATTGTCACTTATAAACTGCACAGTAGCAAAAGAATCTCTGTTACAAAACCAGTAACCCACTGACCTATGCACATAAAATACAGTTTTTTTAAAATGCAGGGTACTTGTTCTTTGCAGTAGGCATATTAACCTTCTGTGCTACATTAGATAAGTCAAAGCTGCTCCTGGACAAAACTCTCATCTCTCTCTAGCAGCTACATTAATCACTGGCGCTATCTTGACACTTTTATTGTTGCTCAGTAAACTGCTAACTATACAAGGAACTTTGCAGTGCTTTTAAAACTGCTGGCTGCGGACCCCTGGAAATGTGTCACGGACCTCTGGGGTCCGCGGACCACAGTTTGGGAAACACTGCCCTAGGCTACACTCCACCACCTTGAATGATCTGGGTGCACATCTGTTGGGATTGCCTGATGGAGATATGCTTCTGGGTGGTGACTGTAACACAGCGTTGGATGGGTCGCTGGACCGCATGCCCCCTCGTTTGAGTGATTCATCTGGGAAGAGTTTATCTGATTTTCTGAGGGCCCTTGGGATCATAGACGTCTGGCGGGTCTGTAATCCTGCGGAGAAGCAATACACCTTTCACTCTGGTGTGCATGGTAGCTTGTCCCGTATTGACTATTTTTTCTGCAAGGCTGATCAGCTCTCCATGTTTGATAAATTGTCCTTCTTGCCTAGGGGTATCTCTGATCACTCGCCAATTGTCGCTTATTATGGCGGTACACCCGCCGCCAGCCATCAAGACATGGTCCTTAGCCCTTGGCATCTTAAAATTCCCGAAATTCGCTCTAGACTGACAGAGGTTACCAAACAATAATTCGCAGAGAACGATGGTTCGGTTCAATCCGACGTGATATTATGGGAAGCCTTTAAAACCATGGTCCGTGGGTGTGGGATTGCGGCTGTAGCGGGGCACAAGAAAGAAAAACGTCACCAACTGGAGACTATTGAAGCGGAGATCACAGCCCTTGAACGCGACTTAGTGTCAGAGGCGTCTCCAGAGATCTCGCATAAGTTGGCTATTAAGCAAAAGGAATACAGAGATATATCGAACGAAGCGGCTAGGACCTACTATAGGGCCTCTCAACACAGGATTTATGATATTGCCGATAAAGCTAGCAAGTTGTTGGCCTGGCTCGACAGGAGAGACCTAGCTAATAGATGGGTGGCGGAAATTGTGGATGAGGGTGCCGTTCGACATCATGATAGAGCAGGTATTGCAGACGCCTTCGCCACTCATTTTAGCCTGATATATTCTCCGGTGTCTACTTCCACTCAGGAGGAGGCTGCTGAGTTGCTGGCTACAATGCCGCTGCCGCGCCTGGACTCTCAGGAGATCGCGGATCTAGATGGGGCACTGACAGTTGAGGAAATCTCTAAGGCGATTTCCTCTCTACAATCCGGCACGGCCATGGGCCCCAGTGGGCTCCCGATTGAATTATATAAAGCTGTGATTTCCCATATTGCCCTTACTTACTGCGTATGTACAATGCGAGTGTGCAAGAAGGGGTCCTCCCGGCTACGCAGCAGCTGGCTAATATAGTTGTTATTCATAAACAAGGAAAGCCCCCTGATCGATGCTCTTCATATCAACCTATTTCCCTTCTTGACCCCGAGGTAAAAATTTTGGCTAAGATCCTGGCCCTTCGCATTTCCCCCCCTTCTTCACAAATTGCTCCATCCGGATCAAAATGGCTTTATGCCAACCAAAAATACGGCACTTAATCTGCGCCGTTTGTTTGGGGTGTTAGGGCGCGCTACCACAATACAGGAGGACTCTGTTATTATGTCCTTGGACGCCAAAATGGCGTTTGATATGATCGAATGGCCCTTCCGCTTTGCTGCCTTGGAGAGGTACGGTTTTGGCGGTCGATTTCTGTCTTGGGTGAGTCTCCTTTATTCGAAACCTCTGGCGCGAATTGCAGTGAATGGGAGTAGGTTGGCAGTTTTTGAGTTGGGGCGGGGCACGAGACAAGGCTGCCCATTATCTCCCTTGCTGTTTGCCCTTGCGCTTGAACCTCTCGCTGTATGGCTCAGGGGCCCTCCTACGATTCGGGGACTTAATTGGTCACCGGACTGGATGGACAAAGTGTCCCTCTACGCGGATGATATTCTGCTATACCTGGCCAGGCCCAGATTTTCGATTAATTATGTACTCCATATATTTACCCTTTCTCAAAAATATTCCGCTACACCATTAACTGGGATAAGTCCCTTATATACATCCTCAGTGGACAACCCCCCCCCTGCTCCCGTCGGGTTGTGGGGCCAAAGTTGTGACTGAGGGCTTTCGATACCTGGGTATATATATCACAACAGATGCAGAGATTTTCTAGCAACGCAACTTGCTGCCCCCCCTTCTGCGTCTCAAAGCTGACGTCCAACATTGGAAGACCCTTCCTCTTACACTCTTGGGGAGGGCAGCTCTTTATAAGATGATGTCACTCCCCCACTTCCTATATGCACTACAGAACACACCGCATCCTGTCCCGCCTCATTATTTTACCTCCATTGAGTCTGAGGTGCGTAGCGTGCTGTGGAGCAATGGACCACCCCGAATCGCACTGGCCAAGCTAACCAAGAGCTAGTATGATGGCGGAATTGTGCTGCCGGCCATCAGGTCTTATTACTGGGCTTCACAACTTATTGTTCTCAATCATTGGATGCACCGACCCATTACTGATCCGGCATATAGAATGGACAGGCACAATATGCTGCCTGGCACTTACTGAAGGGCGCTGTATGGCGGATCAAAACTAGAACCCAAATTTACTCCGACCTCGACGACCGTCTCCATCTGGCACGCGGCGAACTCGGCCCTCGGCTTGGGGGGTAGACTTACACAAGCAAGTATCAAAGGGAACTAGCTATTGAGTAGGAGCTCCTGATATGTGTATGTAATGCAACACATATGTGTTTTTGAAGACCCTCACTCACCAACCTAGTTGGTGACATGCTTCATCATCGGGTCCCACCCAAGGTACCGAGTATACCTTGGGTGTGCTTCGACGCCTGGATACAGCGGAGCTGGTTCTGTGCAGTGTGTGTGCAGTGAAAGTGAAATGGGTGTGATTTAAAAAGCTGTCCGTAGGGTCCCGTTAAGTAACAAAAAAGACTATTTTAATGTGTGGGCCCTCGGCAGTAATTAAAAGGAGAGGTGGATATCTCTGGAGATAATTAGGCTCCGATATCCTATGTGGTCAACATGTTTCAGCCAGCCTCTCAATGCTGGGCTGGCTTTCTTCAGGACCTTATGTGTGTGAGATTAAAAAGGTGGTCTAAAACTAAATGTGTAAGAGACCATCTATGTGGCGCACTCGCTAAGGTGCGTTATGTGATAGAGGATAGTTTCCTCTCGCGACGCATACCTGTAGTGGGGGTAAAAGGCGACAGACAAACATACACATTGATACATTAAGATGATATCGTTTAGACACATCCATTAGTGTGAATCAGGAGCGTGGTGTCCGTGCTCTAATCGGATAAAATACGTGGTGAGGACGGACCGTGGCGTTGTTGTGCATTGTAATTAAATCAAAACAATGTATATGCCTCTTATATATGCGTTATCATGTGAAAATCAATATACGATAATGCATGGTGGTGAATAAAAAGATAAAAGGATAAAAACAAATTATGCTCACTCAGAAATTGTCTGAGAAATGCCCCATGAGTTCCGTGGGGGGGCCCGACCTATTGTCACACTTTCTTCAAGATCAGAGGCCCGTCTCCGTACCTAGTCTGGCCGCATCGGAACTCCGACGGTAAATGACTGGTGCGAGGCATGAGTTTAAATACCCTGTCAGCTTCTGCCGGTGAAAACAGGTTTCTCTAACGAACTCCAGGTGCGAGTGGTCTGTTTCCATGCCTTGCACCTGTGCGAGTAAACAGAGAAGAAAGCATAGCAAACGCACGTGTTTTTTGCTTACGCTGCGTGTGAATAAAGTTAAGTTGAATCATGTGTAAATTCAAAGGGGTATCGGGTAATTCCTAAGTAATGTTGCTTAACTTTATAATTAGTTTAGAAAGGTTTTAGTCGGCTGTGTTATGTTTAGAGAAAGCGCTAGTTAATTAGAGTGTTTCATTATATCCCCATGGAGATAGAGAGGTAGAGGGACTAAGCTCCGTACTGGGTCTGCATACAGAGAGGCGTTTAACAAATGTGCACGTGTTGGTCCCTGCATCTGGGTATCATGCGTGCGTTCAGGTAATGTTATTGGGCAATTCCCTCTCTTATGTTTTTAATGTTGGAGGGTTAGGAAGGCCGATATTGTGTGAGACGCCCATTAGTTGAGGCCTCGTTTTTTCTGCCTGGAAGTGAAAAAGGCAGGGGGGCCGGTCTCCGTACTGTACGTATGGGGGGCACATTGACCGAATGTGCATATATTACCCTCTGTATTTGGCAGTAAGACGTGTATTGGGGAAAGGGTCATAATGAAGACACATGGGTGCTCTTGATGAATATAGCGACCCTAGGTATGGGGGACTCATGCATTCACCGCAGTTATGAATGCCTACATAGCGTAATTTGCATGGGCATTTGATTAGATAAATCACATTTGTTGAGTTACAGTTAGTGTGCTTGGTTCGATGCCAAGTTTTGTCTGTCTCTAGGTTCAAGGTTTTGGTTGCTTTTGTCAAATGACAGACTCTGCAATCACCACCGGGATAGTGACCTAGGCATGACAAGCCGTAAAGTAAGGACTCGCATCGTGGAACACCGCAGCACCATACGTTGCAAAAAGAACCTGAGTAAACTTACAGACCATTTCTTCACTACAGGGCATACACCTAATGACATCAGGTGGACAGTTATAGAACATATTGCATGCCATAGCAGCACTAATGATAAAATCCTTTTACAAAAGGAACAACGCTGGATATACCGCCTTTCCACTAACAAAACAGGATTGAATGACAATATTCCCTGGAACAGTCTTCACCGTTGACTACCTGTATCTTTTTCATTCATAACTGCGGTGAATGCATGAGTCCCCCATACCTAGGGTCGCTATATTCATCAAGAGCACCCATGTGTCTTCATTATGAGCCTTTCCCCAATACACGTCTTACTGCCAAATACAGAGGGTAATATATGCACATTCGGTCAATGTGCCCCCCATACGTACAGTACGGAGACCGGCCCCCCTGCCTTTTTCACTTCCAGGCAGAAAAAACAACGAGGCCTCAACTAATAGGCGTCTCACACAATATCGGCCTTCCTAACCCTCCAACATTAAAAACATAAGAGAGGGAATTGCCTAATAACATTACCTGAACACACGCATGATACCCAGATGCAGGGACCAACACGTGCACATTTGTTAAACGCCTCTCTGTATGCAGACCCAGTACGGAGCTTAGTCCCTCTACCTCTCTATCTCCATGGGGATATAATGAAACACTCTAATTAACTAGCGCGCTTTCTCTAAACATAACACAGCCGACTAAAACCTTTCTAAACTAATTATAAAGTTAAGCAACATTACTTAGGGAATTACCCGATACCCCTTTGAATTTACACATGATTCAACTTAACTTTATTCACACGCAGCGTAAGCAAAAAACACGTGCGTTTGCTATGCTTTCTTCTCTGTTTACTCGCACAGGTGCAAGGCATGGAAACAGACCACTCGCACCTGGAGTTCGTTAGAGAAACCTGTTTTCACCGGCAGAAGCTGACAGGGTATTTAAACTCCAGCCTCGCACCAGTCATTTACCGTCGGAGTTCCGATGCGGCCAGACTAGGTACGGAGACGGGCCTCTGATCTTGAAGAAAGTGTGACAATAGGTCGGGCCCCCCCACGGAACTCATGGGGCATTTCTCAGACAATTTCTGAGTGAGCATAATTTGTTTTTATCCATTTATCTTTTTATTCACCACCATGCATTATCGTATATTGATTTTCACATGATAACGCATATATAAGAGGCGTATACATTGTTTTGATTTAATTACAATGCACAACAACGCCACGGTCCGTCCTCACCACGTATTTTATCCAATTAGAGCACGGACACCACGCTCCTGATTCACACTAATGGATGTGTCTAAACGATATCATCTTAATGTATCAATGTGTATGTTTGTCTGTCGCCTTTTTACCCCCACTACAGGTATGCGTCGCGAGAGGAAACTATCCTCTATCACATAACGCACCTTAGCGAGTGCGCCACATAGATGGTCTCTTACACATTTTGTTTTAGACCACCTTTTTAATCTCACACACATAAGGTCCTGAAGAAAGCCAGCCCAGCATTGAGAGACTGGCTGAAACATGTTGACCACATAGGATATCGGAGCCTAATTATCTCCAGAGATATCCACCTCTCCTTTTAATTACTGCCGAGGGCCCACACATTAAAATAGTCTTTTTTGTTACTTAACGGGACCCTACGGACAGCTTTTTAAATCACACCCATTTCACTTTCACTGCACACTCACTGCACAGAACCAGCTCCGCTGTATCCAGGCGTCGAAGCACACCCAAGGTATACTCGGTACCTTGGGTGGGACCCGATGATGAAGCATGTCACCAACTAGGTTGGTGAGTGAGGGTCTTCAAAAACACATATGTGTTGCATTACATACACATATCAGGAGCTCCTACTCAATAGCTAGTTCCCTTTGATACTTGCATTATACCCAGGGGAAGTGAACTGGCTTCTACCTTCCTCGCTCTTCATTTTTGATTGTTACCAGACTTACACAAGCGACACCACTGTTTCATTCCTGTCGCCTGAGTCTGCTTTGGCGTCAGCCCGGGTTCGATAAGTGGGACTTGATTGGATTGTCAAAGGTGGGTGATCTATGGGTAGGTGGTACAATAATGCCTTTTGGTGACCTGCAACGGAAATTTGACTTGCATGAGAACGAAACTTTCCGCTATCTTCAGGTGCGTAGTGCACTGTCTAAGGTGCTCTCCAGGGGGGACGAATTGCCGGTGTCCTCCCCTTTGGAGGACAGGCTTTTGGATGACTACCTTCCTGACAAGGCCATCTCTCTAACCTACCGCAAACTCCTTAACAACTCACCTGACCTTCTCGTCAAACTCCGTACAAAATGGTGTTCAGATGTGGGTGAAATTGAAGATGAGGACTGGAGGGAGGCCCTCGCCTCGCCCCGTGAGGTTGCGATTCGGTCCCGGCTCAAATTAATCCAACTTAAGTTGCTGCATAGAACCTATTATACGAGCTCTGTCTTGGTTAAAATGGGTCTTCCGAACTCTCCTATGTGTCCGCGGGGCTGTGGCCAGGTAGGCACTTATCTGCATCAATGGTGGGAGTGCCCCATTCTCCAGAGGTACTGGGGGGAGATTATCACCGCTTTATCCCAGGTCTGCTGTAAAGATATTGAAATTACTCCGAGATTCTGTCTCTTGAATATTTGGGAGGCCACTGATCTGACTAGGCCCGAGCGAATGTGGGTCTCCCTGGGGTGCATGGTGGCTAAACGTAACATCGCCAGAACGTGGAAAGGTGGAACTGAATTGAAATGCTCAGATTGGGAGTCTGATATGGATTGGTGCATGCAGGCTGAGAGGGCGGTGTACGAAAGCAGAGGTTGCCCGGGTAAGTGGACCAAAATTTGGTCCCCATGGAATGAAAGTAGAGGTTGGTAATGCACCCCCTTTGGGGATACCTCTCCGTTTGCGGTTGACAATGAACCACGGTAATCTTGAGCTCTTTGACCACAGTCCTAACAGAGACACCCGGATTTAAACTCTTGTAAAACGTGCCCCTTTTGTACTGTGTATGATTCGTGATTGGCCACATTTGATTTTCTCCTTATTGTATATTTTCACGACTGCTTTTTGTATTTGTGTTGGTGTGTGATATTATTTGATTTTCTTAATAAAAAGATTCTCAAAAAAAAAAAAGGTGTATTCCCATTTGCCCTCAAAGTTGGCCAGATCACTACTTATGTGAGGACACCTTATCTGGACCCCCACTGACTTTCAAAACTGGAGACTAATCTCCAAGTTGCCTTTCTTACGAAAGTCTTACAAAAAGCTGCAGCCACACAAATCCTCACCCACATCTTTAAAAACATCTTAAATACCTAGCAATCTGGGTTCCACCTACAGTGCAGCACAGACTCTGCACCCTTCAAATCATTGATAATGTCCTCAGATGATGGATGAAGGCAAAGTCTGTCTGTTAGTGCTGCTCGGCTTGTCAGCAACATTTGACATGATAAACTTGTGGTTTGTATCCATGCTAACAATTCTCTCACAAATAATGGGAATGGAGGAGACAGTACTGAAATGATTCCAATCCTTCATCATTTCCAAACGACAGTTTGTGAAAATGGGCAAATTCACACTCCCTCCCACTTTCTTCCAGTGTATCGCATGGATCTATCCTGTCACCTCTTCCATTTAACCCCTACATCGGCCCCTGGGTCAATACTTTACATGGAGGGAATTTCAATTCATCAGTCTGCCGATGTCACCTCAATAAACCTCAGGGTATTGAACTCTTCAGGCATCTCTTACTGCAAAAAATATGGTTGCTTTCTCCTTTAAACTTAGCCCCTGCAAAATGTAATTCCTTCTGCTAAACACACAGATCACTCCTCATCTCTGACTGAAGAATTTTACTGACCTGGGCTTTCTACTAACACAAGTACCCTTTGCTAAACATTCACCCTCAATAATAGTATTTCCATGGCTAAACACATCTGTAATCTAAAACTGCATCTTTCCAACTTCACCTTCTTACAAAAATGAAACCCTCCATCCCAACCAAATATTTAAGGACCGTGGTACAAGCTCTAGTACTATCTTACCTTGAAAGCAGCAATGGCCTACTTGCAGGAATACCCATAACTAATCGCACCCCTCTGTGGACCATCCTACAAACGGCTGCTCGGCTCATGAAAGGCGCACAAAATAAATCTGATCACATCACCCCCATCCTAAACGACCTTCATTGGTTGTCTTGAGATGCTAGAATTTACTTTAAAATTTCTTGCATTACCCATAAAGTTGTACACCAAGGTCTGCCCGCCTGCATGAATAACAAACTCAAGGCCTATAGAGGAAAGAGAAAATCTAGGAACCTAGCTCGTATGATTCCGGAAATTCGGAATGTAAAAAGTCCAAGACCCTGAACAAGACCTTGCCATGCTTGCCCCCTGGACTCTGAAGACCAACAATAATCTTCTCCACTTCAGAAGGAACCGGACAACTCACCTATTCAGATCGTATCTATACATCCTTTCTCCTGGACAGTCTCTGCTCCTCTCTAATTCCACAATGACCAGGTTTCTCCTCCACTAAGCTACCTCCTTCATCCATTGCACTCCTATGTGGTTTTCTGTAAAGTGCTGCTCATCCCATGTGGCTACGTCTGTGCTATATAAATACATACATAAATAAATGATATGGTCTCAGAGGTGCAATCAGATAACTACCCTGCACTGAATACACATGTAAATCACCAGGAAGAGGGCAGTGTGCTGTACAGTGGGTGCAGGGAGCCAGGGTAGTCTAGCATCACCTTAATGCATGTGGGGCAGAGCGAAACTAGAAACAGGCTGTAGCCGTGCTGTTCTCCTTTATGCTTACCGCTTCACCTCAACTGATGAACCTAGAACAAACTAACTATTTCTCACTAGGTTTGACTACTGGTTATCACTCTAAATATTCTGATACAGTTAACAAACCTCTATCTTAAACTATTGTAAACAAACAGATGGAAACACTTTGCAATCTTTGAAAACTATAAATTAAGTTGTTGAAATGGGATAAAAAGTTGTCTCATCCTCCATCTGCGTTCCACTGTGGCGTGTGCAAAGTCAGGCCGTGTGAAAAAGATAATGCCATTGAATTCTTTCTCGTTAGTTGGCCATGCTAGGTCATAAAGAAGCTGCCGCAAAAGGAAATTCCCAAAAAATATTAGCATAGCTCGAGGGTATTGAGAGACGGAGTTAGAGCGTTTAGATGGTGTTAGGGGAAAGCGATGTACTCGCTGGATTTCCTTGTCCCAATCCCAAGAGTGTAAATCCGGAAAAGCTCCCTTAAAGAGTGTAACCATAAAGGTCTTGGGATCGTTCCCCTCTGCTCCTTCCGGAATGCCAAGAACGCGTAAGTTATTGCGCCGTAATCTGTTCTCTTGATCCTCAACTTTAAGCATAAGATCTTTCACAATCCCCTCATGCTCGTCTCCTTGCGATTGCAGGGTGGCCACATCCTTCTCAAGGTTTTCAGTCCGTGTTTCCACTGAAGCCATTCTGTCCGTAATCTCATCACACGTCTTGCCCACTTTTCTTACTGTCCCTTGAAGTTTCTGCGTGGCTTGGCGTGCTCTCCTACTATCTTGCTTGACCTCCTCCTGAAAACTCTTGATGGAATACAGCAGATCAGCCAATGTAGGTTCCTTCTCGAGAGCAGCTGACGCGCAATCTGCGCCACCCGGTGAGTTGTAGAGCTCCTTTGAACGCTTTGTTAGTTCAGTCGGGACTGACAGTTGAGATGCAGAATAATCCCACTTCAGGTCCATCATGCTACCCTCTTCTGGGGTCCTGCGATCCTTCTTGCGACTGGATTTCCTCTGCAGGTTTTTCTTTTTTGTAGTAGTTCTTGCGGAAAGCTCTGAGTCTGTACCACTGTTCCAATTGTCGCTCCCTCCTTCACTTGAGTTTGCCACACTTTCTATAGACTCATCAGTCAATGAGTAAAATTTATCCATGTTGTCAGGCGTTCTCGGCGGAGGATCTTGGCTTTCCTCTTTGTCAGTTACGTTTTCACAACAGACTATCAAAGTATCAGTTCTCTCAGCTATGGAGTTGCTAGGTGTTTGCTTAAGGCTACTCTCTTCCTGAGCCATTCCAGAGCTAATAGCCAGAGTAGATTGGAAAATAGGGGTGATAATCTCCTGTTCCAGCTCAGGGGGAACTTCAACCGCACTATCCCCATCTTGAGTACCATCGATTACAGCCAAAGTCCCCGCCATCACCTTGGGCACTTTCCCATCATTTGGAGGGAAAATATTTGATATAAGCGGTTGACCAGTTTGCACTTTCGATAGAGATGATCCTACATCAGAAAGTCTGTGGATCTTTACTTGTATATTTTTACCCCGTTTTAAAGCCCTTTCAGCCTTTTCCAGGGAGTCAGCTCTTTCAGATGGCTCTTTATTTTTTACCCCCCGTGTATGAGAGAGGGTCCGTTTTTACCATGTAACAAATGCCCCGGGCCATCCTTATCACTCAGTCAGTATGCACCCCTAGGTAGGCCCTGCAGTATCTCTGCAGGCATTTTGTTAAATTGACCACTGTTCCGCCATTTTCTGAGCAGCAGGCTCTAAGCCTGTCTGACCCAAAATCTCAGCCAGCTTCTCTCTGCGAGGCACACTGCTCCAGGCAAGATAGCCCCCACCCTACCCGTGTACAAAGTTCATTGTCTCTTTCTTCACCCTGCCGAGATGTAGGCCACCGCAGGCCGGATGTGTCTGGGCTGTGAGAACAGAGAAGTTCCCAGACCGGGGTGATGAATATGGCAACCAGGACATATATCTATATATATGTCCACTCTATTCCTTACATTACATTTTTTCTGCTTGCTCTTTGAAATTTACGGCAAGCGTTTGGCATGAGAACATAACCTTTAACCTAGTCTATGTTCCGCGTTTAACTGAAGAAGCTCGACTCGTCTGATAAATGTGCGAACTGTCGCTATAAGTGACGTAGGTAGGGCTGACGTGGGAATAAGCACTTCTGCTTTAGTTCTCAGCACTAAAAGGTATAAAAGACGAGTCCACTGGGTTCTTGTCGGATTACCTCGTTGTCTGTATGTAGGTGACAGACTGTGTAGGTCTTCCCCAAGAGCTCTTGTTTTATTTTGAACTGTATTACTTTATTTGAAGTATACTCTGCATTTATCTGTTTGATATATACTTTGTTATATGAAATGCCTTATTTTTCTATGTTTTCTTTAATTCTAATTTTCTCCCTTTTATAATTAAAATGCTTATATTGTGATTACAGGGTTGTTTTCTTTTAGGTTTAAACGTGAGTATGCTCTGCATTTTAGAGCAAATAAGTGGTGCACTCTGAGAACATTTTCCTTGATTTAACAATGATGTTTTTCATATTACATTTATAAATGTGTCTTTGAGATTTGTATTCTGCACACCTCATGTTGCATTTTATGAAGCGTCTCTCTTTTAATAATTTCAATGTTTCCATGTAAAACTGCTTCCTGATTTACATGACTTTCTGTAAGTGCGAGGTCACCATATCTTGTATTTTGTATTTTTAATGCCTTTTTCTTGAAGCTGCGCCTTCTAAATAAATCTGTTAAACCTTTTGGCTTGATTTCCATGACTCACACACTTGTTTCCTTCATTTTAGTATGAGCGTTCCTGGGCACCCCGCCTCAAGTTAAGCTGCCCCTTTGCCACTAAATCACTCCCTCGGCCAGCCCGCAAAGGTACCCCCTAGCCCCCTCCCAGGCCCCTAAAAACGCTCCCTCCAACATGTATCCGGGCGTCTCTGGCGAGGCTCAAGGTTTGTCAGAGTAGATTGCTCATTCCCTACCAGGCCTGGCAACATGCTTTTGCTTTTCACAGCTTTCAACCCCCGCCCTGTCATCCTTACTTGTATCTCGGCTCCGTACGCGAAACAATGTATCCGCTGTCCTCTGGATACTTTCCGGCGCTTGACTGCAGTTCCCCTCAGAGTCGGAAGATTTCTGAAGTTTTGAAGGATCACCGAAAATGACACTGAGGAGCACGTCAGGGTTAACATCCGCCGCAGGAAAGCAGTACTCGACGATGCAGGAGCGGGGGGGGGGTTGAAGCCGAGGCCGGAGCCGCAAACGGGGAAAATGCCTTGGCGCTGTACACCGCGAGGTTTGCTCTTCTAAGCCAGCAATCGCCACCACACAATGCAGGTACTGTAACGGCTCCATACAACGCTTTTTCCTTGTAATCGTACATCTATTTATGGCATACTTTTAGCGTGAAATCAGGGTTTTTGTCCATAATCCAGGGTCAGACCGGCGGAGCAAGCGGCGGCGGCAGCTACTCGGACGCCATCTTGCCTCCAAACAAACAACTTGGTGCCACGGTTTTTCTCCAGAACCCTGCCCGCTTAAAGGTCATTTATAAGGGCTCCACGCGAAGCTTCACTTCTGAAGTTCAGGCACAAGCATTTCTATCTGAGATTTCAGAAAAGTAATAGGATGGTATTAACGACTCAAGATTGAGCTTTGAATGTAGAATGTAGAAAGAGCTTTCCTAATAGTTCTAGTATTATGTTACGGTAATTGGTAGCTCACTTGATACTTGGGGAAATTAAGTGTTAGACAGGGTTGTCACGATGGAGAATTACTGACCGGGGAGGGCAGTTGGGGCCACTACTGCTCAGATGCCTTCACCCTGGCTGAGCTTGAGCCAGGTAACCTCATTGGGAGGTGGTGGGTGGGGGGGAAGGATGGGAGAGGGGTAGGTTTAGGGGTAAGGTGTTGGCACTTTGGGGTTCTGTCTTATGCGGTTTGGCCTTCTTTATTTTTTTTAAAAACCTATTCTTCAATGTATAATTTACGTATAGCAACAATTAACATTTGTGGCCTTAATGATGTGAAGAAACAGAGGAATACTGCGATGGGCTTACGATTGTTAAAAGCTGATGTGATAAGTATGCAGGAGACGCATATCGAAAGGGCTCAATCGCACTTGTTAGATACTCTTGGATATACCCTGGTTGGGGCTATGACTCAAAATTCAAGAACACGGGGGGTTGCAATATTGTCAGCTAATCACTCTAATCGGTTTACTAGAACAATAGCTGATCAGAATGGGAGATGGGTAATTACTGAATGCTGTAGGGATAATGGGGCTCCAATAACAATCTGTGCTGTTTATGGGAGTATTCTAGATGACCCTACTGTCTTCAACTACATAAATAATGAATTAGCTACCTGGCCGCTACCCATAATTATCTGCGGGGATTTTAATATAAATTTACCTTCTAACCAGAATATCGCTCTCGACAATTATTGGGTATATAATGGTCGCAAGCACAAGGTTTTTGAGGCCTTAAGAACTCTGTGTCGGGAACAAGCACTCGTTGATATTTGGAACTTGCGGCATCCTACGGACCCTGGCTTCACCTTTTTTTCTTTTCCACACAAGAAACATACCAGATTAGATTTTTTCTTTGCATCACATATTATTATGCATGCTTGTTCAATCCAGAAGGCTCCGCGCATATTGGCCGACCATAATCCGTTAGTGTTAGAACTTAAGGGGTTCGGGTCATGTAATATTCCAGTGTCTAAGTGGAGTTTTGAACGCTCCCTACTTTTGAATGATGAGTACTGTGCTCATATGAAGAAGTGGATTCCTCAGTTTGTTATGGAGAATATAGGGAGTACTGGAGTGGAGATAGTCTGGGATGCATTGAAAGCTGGAGTCCGGGTGAGACACTTAGCTTTTCGTTAGCTTTGAACAAGGGAAAGCGACACATTCTTAAGGCTATGCAGAACGACTTAGCAGCTGCAGAGGAAGGCCTGATTGATGCAATCCAGGCTGGAAGAGACACGTTAGAAGCTTGTAACAAAGTAATGGTTGCCAAGGCAAAAATATTAGAGGTAATAACTAAAAGAGCGGCAGACAGATTAGCCGTTTGGCGCGAGAAGGCTTATGAGTGTAGCGAACAGGTTGGGCACCATCTTGCGACCAGGGCCAGACAGAGAATGACTCAAAATATGATAGCTGAAATTAATGACCCTGCAGGAGGAAGTACCTCTGACCCGGAGCGTATACGCAAGGTATTCTTTTCATTTTACCAAAATTTATATCATGAGGACATTCCCGATAATCCGGGCGATGCAATTTTTTATATTAATCAGGCTCCAGCGGCACACTTTTCTCAGGAGGATCAACAGCATCTTGAGGAACCTCCTCAATGGGTGGATATCTTGCTATGTATTAGTAGTCTCTCGAGTGGTAAAGCCACTGGATTAGACAATATACCCTTAGAGTTCTACAAGAAATTTGTCCCACAGTTAAAAGAGTTGATGCTTCACTTATTTTTGCATGTTTTTAGAGGGGGCAAGCCGCCTCAGTCCTGGACGCAGGCTAAAATTATAGTCTTTCTTAAGAAAAATAAAACACCACGAGACCCCGGCTCTTATCGCCCCATTACGTTAATCAACGCTGATAACAAGATATATTCTAAGATTCTCGCCCTACGCTTAGCTACGGTCATCCACAAGGTTGTCTCTCCCCGACAGCATGGCTTTATACCGGGACGTGGCACAACTGTTCATATAAGAAGAATCATCTCATTATTTGATGCTGCTACCATTACAGGAAAACCAATAGCACTTATATTGCTAGATGCCGAGAAGGCCTTTGACAGGGTTTCCTGGGTTTTCCTTTGGGAGACCCTGTCGAGGGTCGGAGTCAGCGAGGGGCTGGGACAGGCCTTTAAGATGCTGTATTTTCAACCTAGTGCAAAACTTTTTATAAATGGCGCGTTTACAGATTCTTTTGAAATTACTAGGGGCACGCATCAGGGCTGTCCAAGCTCCCCGCTGCTGTTTGCTTTATATATCGATCCATTTTTACGGCTCCTCGAGACCAATAGGATTATTAGACCCGTTGAATCCCAGGGATGGGAAACTAAAATTTTGGCGTACGCCGATGATATTGCTATTATTACACCTGACCCCAATATAGCAATATTAGAGATCGAAGGGGAAGCAGCAAGATTTGGGCAAGTTTCGGGGTACTCCCTTAATACCACTAAAACTCAGATTCTTTGTAAAAATGTTAACATGATCGATACTAGCAGACAGGTAGAGAAGGCAACATACCTTGGAATTGATGTCCTGGTTAATATGGACACAATCGTTAACTGCAATGTCAACCCATTGATTGGTAAAACCAAAATTGAATTAATGAGAATACACAATCTACATCTATCAATTATTGGCAGATGTCATAATTAAAATGATATTTTTCCCTACATTTTTAGGTCTCGCCTAGCGATGCAGCGCCATGCGCTGCTCGCTATGCGAGATCTATTGTTGCCGACTTTTGCTCCGATGCGGGACATGAGATGTGCACACGCTTAAAAGACATCAGCTGTGAACGCGTATGGCGCCGTTCGCTGAAGTTGCATGACAGGATATGTGCACGTGCAGACAGGCGATGTGCACGCTCACGGCATGTCTTCTCTGGCGATCCTGAGCTTGAGCCCGGACAGCCAATGTGCACGCTCACGGCGTCTCGTGCGCTCCCACCGCGCTTTCAGTTTCAAACACTCATTGCGACAATGCCCCCGCTGCACTCGTGACGGCTCTGTGGGCTGAATATTTTATAGTACCGGGAGTGAAGGGCTGCGGAAGAAGGCACCGGCATACACGGACTGTCACGCGCCACACGGCGACGACGTTCTTACACCTACACGAGGCGAGTATAATTTTACCCCTAGACTTCGCTCGCTCCTGGGGTCCCGTCATACAGGCCAATGCTCGTGCGCTACACAACGAAGCAGTCTTCACACACTCCCCAATTCGCTCAGCCCCCGCCATGGAACTACCGATTCTGAGTCGTGCAAAAATAAATATTACAGTTGAGATCAGCAGGCTTTGAAAGCTGTTCTCACTATCCGAAGAAAATGTACGTGGGCATTATGTATTAAAGAGACTTTATAAGATAAGACGCTTTATATAAACCTGTGGTGTTAACAAGGTAGGGGGTCGCGTAAATAAAAAAAACAGCTACACGAGAGTTGTTAGATATTTGAGATATGGGCGCAAAAGGTACATTGTGGTTGAGATCCTAGAATATTGATAACATTAATAAAGGGCACCTCAGAGGAATTAAAACACTGATTTACTTTATCCCATTTATGAGGGCATGTAACATGCGTTATAACTTAAGGTGCTCAGACACGGGCATACATTGTTCACTTGCCTGGTGGTGTGAAGCTGGGCGCGCCCTCTCCTCCTGTTCTACAGCAGGGAGTTCTTGAGTCCCCCCGTGTAATTCCTCTGCGTGGTCTCTCCTAGGCTGGGTGCTCGCGCACGCTAAGGGGCCGTATCAGGGCCGCGAGAGGAGTGTGCGTGCACACGAGCTCGGGAGGAGTCTACGCACAGACTGCCCAGGACAGCCCTCCCCGCCTGGGATCCGGGAGCGGCCCTGACATCGGGCCAGTCCCGGCGCGGACTCCACCCCTGCTCTTCCTGTGAACCTTCTCTTCACAATGGACTTAAATCACAGATAGTGTGTCCCCGCTGCACTAATAACCAAAGAGTCACCGTCTCCCTTAAGAGCAGACCCAGACCGGTTGAATCACTTGTTAACGTGACATCATCATGCTTACTGCGGATTGATAATCTGGGATGGACAGAAACTCTGTGCTTCTTAAAAAACTACTGCGACGTGCTTGTCCAAATGCATTTTGAAATGCGTTGTTTTGGTATGATTTTCTCAACATGTTTTGCCATTTTCTCCTCCCTCACCTCCGCTGTCTAAAAGCATAAATCCAGTTTTGTGCATATACAGAGCCTGCCAGTTTTGTCTAGTCTGCCAAAGTGTAAGGCACCAGATGTCTAGGACATATAGGTTGATAAAGTAATTTGAAATTTCTGAGGATCACACAATATGGTTAGTAACGGAAAGCTAGACAAGGTTAGAGCGCGCTACTCCTGGGGCCACTGTTATCAATTTTATTGTTACTAGATAAAGGGGATTATGTAGTAAATTGTTAAACTGATTTGCCCAGGATCGCACAATATGATCAAGCAGCAAATGGGAGACAGAATTACAACTGGATACTCCTAAAACACTGTCATTGAGTTGGTGATTAGTTCATGGCTCCTTCCTTTGCATTTTAAATTAGCCATGTCTGGATGATTTGCTTTTATAGCTTTACACTGCTTTATGTGGGGCGGGTTCCTCCAGTGCCCAGGACCAGTAGTAATTATCAAGCATTTGCAGTGCAATAGGTCTCGCATTGACGCGAGTTTGAGCTATTGACATTGCAAATAACAATGCCTTTTATTTTTGTTTTGTTTTTAAAAACATAAATAAAAGGCATTGGTAGGTACAATGCCAATAGCTTAAACTCGCGTAACTGCGAGACCTATTGCATTGCAAATGCTTGTTGTATATGTTAAGGGCAATTCCTCTAGAATTTTCCACTATATGTTTAAAGCAAATCGAAGATCTATTTTCGAGTTTTATCTGGGCATATGAAAAACCCAGAAGATCATACAAATTTCTATCTCTTCCAAGAGAAAGGGGAGGTTTGGCTTTACCTAATATCCGATTATACTATTGGGTCACTACCCTGCTATGTAATCTAACTCTTATTTCCGAAAAACCGAGAGATAGCACAGCTAATGAAATACCATCACCTATAGAACTTATAATGGGCAAGGATGCATGGGGCTGGCTCTGGAAATTTCTGAATGATAGTCATTATAAAAAAGTACGCTTTAAATCACTAATTGGTGGACATAGAGTTATGAGGCAAGTACGGAAATTATTAGGGATGGGATGATTAAATTACTACACCCCGATTTCTAGTAACCCCAATCTACCGGAAATTTTTAGAGATTCTGTCGCTAAAAGATGGTGTGAAGCTGGCCTATCTAAACTGGGTGATTTATATTCTTTGTCAGATATAGCTAGCTTTGATAGCCTCAAGGCTACATATAACTTAGATCAGAGGGACTTTTACAAATATTTGCAAGTTCGGGATTTTTTAAGCAAAAAGGGGGAGGCCCTTCTGGCTTTGATAAAAATGTTATGATAGATAGATTAAGGAAAAATGCTACGCTTTCTATCGGTGAAGTTTACTCCTTCTTTAATGCTTTATTGCCTGATGATTTGGAGTTTAGAGCAGGGAAATGGAAGACAGAAATAGGAATGCAGGAAGATCTATTCTTTCACTCGTTAGAATTAGCTCAGAAAATCTTAATCCCGGCTCGACTTCAGGCTCAATACTTCAAATCATGTTTTTCACTCTATTATACTCAAAAAAAAAAATAGCTAAATGGGCAACAGGGAAAGGAACTTATTGCCCTCGCTGTTCACTATCTCAGGCTGACCTAAATCACATGTTTAATGCATGCAGTGCCTTGAGGAATATAAAACAGGAAATCTCTAAATTTTTTAAGGAAGTACTAGGGACTGATGTTTTTCTATCATCATCTCTGATCGGTCTTGGGGTTGATACGCAATTACAAGGGAAGCCTGGCGAGTACCTTGTGTTTATCGGCATGGCTATATTACGTCTCTGCCTAGCTTCTGCCTGGCTGGATTCAACTCCTCCTGGCTTTCAGCAATGGCTGTCCCGCTTATTGGCAAATTATCATTTTGAGAAAGCTATCTACTCGAAAAGGGGGTTGAGGGCCCGATCTAAAGGTTTAAAAATTTGGGCTCCGCTGACGTCTTGGCTTGAGAAGTATTAGGCCAACTGATTTTGATTTTGTTTTTTGTCCAACCCCTGGGGGGAGGGGAGGGTGGGGTCAAGTAACGAAGGGGTGGGGGGAGGGTTGTAAAATCATTAAAATGTGCATAATTTTTGCTGCCGCTCCTTTTTCTTTTATATTGTTGTAAATTATAAATGATACATTTTGATGCCAGGTGTTATGCTTTAAAGTTTCTAATCACTGTAAATTTTTCTTTGGCTATATATGTATGCACTAATAAAAAAAAAATTAAAAAAAATAATAATTTAAAATATATTGACTTTTAAGTTGATGATTTTATTAATTTGTTTAAGTAGTACATTTTGTATGTAACTCAAGAATCTAAATAGAAAATATAATTTAATCTAATTTAAAAAATAAGTGCAATAAAAATATGTTCAATAAAAAAAAGAAAAGAAAACTATAAATTAAAACTTGAAAGACCTCCACTAAACAAATTCAATTCTTACAATACAACTAAGAAGTGGTCAGAAAAGACCCTTACCTGGTCAAACCGAGGGACGGTAAAATCAACACCATGAAGATCAGGAAAAAGTAGACTTTGTACATCATGACTCTGTTTTCTGTTGACCTAATTAAAAGGGGAAGAATATGAAATATGAAGCAGAAAACCATAACCATCGATTAACACTACGAAACTATCTCACATGACCACAACACAAAAAGACCTGAGTTTTGAAAGAGGCTTACATAGTATTAACTATAGTTAATCCATTGCTTACTTTGTAAACTAACACAATGTGAATACCAGTGCAAAGATCCACAACGTAATATTGTATCTAACTGCAGACAGAGCTACATGAAAATAACAGCCAGGCAGTAGAAAACAACTCCCATGACTCACCTAGTCCAGTGTGACTCCAGCAGGGTTGAATAGTAGACTATGGATGGAAGGAGACTTGAGAAGGACCACAGGAGAACAGTTGGGAAGAACTGGCTAATGATCGGGCTCTGCAAAGGATACAAACATTAGAATTACAAAGTATTATTTCACAGGGCTTGTGTATAGTGCTGTATATTTATAATTATTGACTTCAAAGTGCTTCAAACAGTGTGTATCCCTCAGTCCCTGTCATTAAGTCTATCTGCAAGTTGTTTACAGAAGGTAAGAATACCACTCTCTATTGTTGAATCGTTCCTGTTTACTCGCATCCAGAGTTTCCATTGTGGGGTAAAGAATTGCCTTTCATCATGGTTAGTAAGGACGGAAAATGATGTCCTGCTGTCTGATGTGTAATCTTACCTGTTAAAGTTGGGGGCCTCTTGGTCACTGTTTTATGGAGTAGATACCAATTCTTGTCTTTACTCAGAGCCATTTTGTTTAAGAAGTAGGGTTGCGCTGTCCTTCCATTGTCTGTGTTCTAATAATTCATCCACCACATATCGAACCACATGTAACACTATTTAATCAACACATACAGGTGATCATATCAAGCTAAAGGATGTATTATTTGCAAGCTATGTTCTTATCCTGTGTGTACACATTACACAGTCTGATAAAAACACCACGTTACATACAGGTCAGCAAGCCATGAAGCTGAATAGTCTTATTACCTGCACGCCCTTGTTAGTTAAGACCTTCTGCACGTTTTGCTGGTGACCCTTACACAATTTTAATGCCCTACTTATGACCCAACCTCAAAATGCAGGCTCCAAAATCGCACCATATCATTTGAATTAGCAGAGGAGGAGCAAATTAGGAAGTGCATAATTTGCTCCCAATCACGGTTTGTGCATCAAGGAAAAGGAAATCATGTGCGATTTAAATACTTCCATGCCATTTGCATCTGCAATTTGTGACTGGTGTTTTCTGTCACAAATTATGAGTTCAAATTCTCTAGTCAGGCACGATAGACACCTGATTGATAATACAGTTTTGGGTGCAAATGGAAGCATGCGCCCAAAAGGGTTTTGCAGCCCAATATTAACTGTATTCTTAGGAGTTGTCTGCAAGAAGGGGGAGAAATCCCTAGGTGAACAGCTCTTAAAACCTACACTATGAATGTTCCTATTAGGGAAGTAGTATGGACTACTAGGTCAGTACTAAAACAGTAATAACACAACAGGGCATGGAAGCAACTATTAAATAAAGGTGTGCAAATATGGTTACATTTTCCACAAAAAGTTTGAGAAATTCGAGGAAAATGTCAAAATATGGCTTTGCAAAAAGATAATGTGGCTTGCCGGTATCTTGTGTCACTTTTTTGTCTTATCTGCACGTGCACCTTGTATAAAACAATCTAGCAAGAGACTGGTTAGAAGGAGAAAATGTCTAGGCCCGACATATTATGTGACTCCTACATATGTGTACACTCGGGTAAAAAAAAAAAAAAAGTGAAATTGTATATTGCAAGAAATGTTGTGAATATCATGTAATGTGAAAATTCAGGAAATTCACAAATTTTGCCAGCATAATTGAAATTCTACCCAGGCCTACCAACAAGACATCCTCAGAGGCCATTTTGTTAATTAGCACACAAATGCCCTACAGCTTTCTACAAAGATTTTGCTTCTGCATTGGAAACCCACAAGTTTCTACAATAAGGGACTTTGCTTTTAAAACAAAATTCATTCTGGTTCAAATTTAACCTAATAATTTTCAAATGTGGCCCACAGCTAGTGGAACATGTCAAGAGGTTAGAATGAAGGCTGTCACCATATAGTTAATCCTCAAGGACTCTGTATCAGATTTTCAAATAAATAAGCTATAACGAGCGTGAGGCTAATAGGTTTCTGAATATTTTCCTAGAAGTGAAGAGGAGCAAGTATTTTCCTGTGTCCTTAGATTTAGAAAGTTTACTGTCAAAACGCATTAGAATGCTCCTACTTAAAATAGATGACTGATATACATGCATACTAATAAAAACATGGTGAGATACTTTGATCAACTAATATAAAAACAAAATACTATAGCATTTTGTTAGGTCTAGCTAGGCAGTGCTTTTTTCTTTAGATTTTGGTGATGGGATCAAGTTGTCCTGTTGTTAAACTACAGATGCAATAGGACATGTGGCTTGAAACTAAGATCCCATGAGTGTTCTTTGATGTATTTTCTTTGCTGGCACAACAACATTTTCATTGCTGATGTATGGCTTTACTGCTTGGATGCCCACGTCTGCCATAAAATAAAGGAACAGTGCTACTATCCAATATTTTGCAGTGTATGCCATGCAAATTCCACACTTTTAATTTAAACATCTTCTGTCTTTATTTCATTACCCTCTTTTTTAAAGGTGCGACTTAAATCTGCTAATGAAGTATGTTCAGCAAAGGGGCCATTTTTAAATCATCATCACCACTACTAGTAATACGGCTACTTCTACTAATAAGCAAAAGCATCTACACGCAATTGTATTAATAAACCACCCTTCTGCTCTGGCACTGGATTTATTTCATTATGTGAATTGTAATCAACAAGCTTAAGTTACAACATCAAATATAAAAAAAACATTCATCTATAAGCAGTAAAGGCGTTCTTAATTAAAGTAGATGACTGTGCTTCTCATTAAGAATGCTACTTTGTTCCCATGTTAGGAAATACAGACCTATGGTATTCTAGACATTACAATTTTAGATTATTTGGGCTACCCTCGTGCACACTGGCTCAGCTTGGGCACGGGACGGGTATGCCCAGACGTGGGTCCCGTGCTCTCCAGGCCACTGGAGTCAAGCTATCCTGGCTGATGAGGGCTGAAAGCCCGAAACCGGTCCTAGGATGCTTGTTTCCAGTCCAGGGAGGACCTGACCTGGCAGTTCGGGCTGGACTGTTCCCATTGAGTGTAGGGTCCAGACTGATTTGCATATGGCTGGGTCCAAACTGGAATGGCATGGTGAGCAAAAAACGATGGATTTAGGCCCAGATCTCTGTACTGGGGTGAATGTATGACATTGTTCTGCATTCTGTCCATCAATTGTTCTTTTTGCATTTGTCACCCCGAGTGGGACGGGTATGCCCAGACGTGGGTCCCGTGCTCTCCATGCCACTGGAGTCAAGCTATCCTGGCTGATGAGGGCTGAAAGCCCGAAACCGGTCCTAGGATGCTTGTTTCCAGTCCAGGGAGGACCTGGCCTGGCAGTTCGGGCTGGACTGTTCCCATTGGGTGCAGGGTCAAGACTGATTTGCATATGGCTGGGTCCAAACTGGAATGGCATGGTGTGCAAAAAACGATGGATTTAGGCCCAGATCTCTGTACTGGGGTGAATGTATGACATTGTTCTGCATTCTGTCCATCAATTGTTCTTTTTGCATTTGGACCCTAGGCAGGGCTTGATATATAATGCACAAGGGTCCTGTACCCCATGCTCGTCAAATCACCCTCAATCCACACTGTGTTCAGATACAAAGTAAGAATATATGCCCAGTACACTTTGACACAGTCAATGCCATGTGACAAATTTATAACATATGTATATTTGTTTAGGGCTTATACACATTCTTGTAATCATCCTGAGAAGGCCTGAAATTTTGAAGGCCGAAATGTGTCAGCCAGAAATTTGAGGGGGTTCACACTAAGAGCAAAGCCAAGTGAACGGACTGATTGATACTCCAAAAGTGAAAGGTTCACCTAAGTGACATGAAGCCTTAACTCATACAACCTACATCCGGTGATAAATGGACACTTTAATCATGTGTAGACACCCTTAAACCAATGACTACAAGCACTGTAAAACACATGAGGACTTTAATAGTTTTGTGGATATATTGAAATGTATGTAGCATTCTTAGAATGAATTGAAAGGATACAATAAATCACCCAATAATTTCTTAAGAAGACACAACACATGTTAACTTGCTCATATTTGGCTGTGATTTAGAAACACTGCTACAAAAAATACCAAAGTCTGTCACATAACAGAAAACAATCTCACCACAAATGCTTACATTGAGATACCCAAGAATGACATGCATTATTGTTGTGCTAAACGTTTATGTCTAATCAATCCTTTAGGGTTGCTATTTTAATATAGAAACGAGCCAGGACTTGGGCAGAGCGATCAATGAATGGCTGCCCCAATGAGGAGGCTATGCGATTGAGGGACTAATTAGGCAGTCCCTGGAACGTCAGCTATGTAGTCTGAGTGGCCCCATGGGGTAAGGGCCGAGACATAAAAAGCTCTTCATTGGGTCAAAATGTTTGGTCCTGTTCCCACCTCTATCTCAGGGTGCAAAAATAGCTTCTAAGCTCTCTTGCAGAAATTACTTAAGGGCCATTGTTTACACAAAGTGGGTGAAAGCAGAAACCTTACATCTCTGTCTAGTGGTGGCACCAAAACAAAAACGATGAAAAGGCCTTTTATCATTGTATGGAGAAAGTTCAAGGAGGCAAAATGCTATTTTCTCTACAACGCTGAAAATTATTTGACTGTTCCTGGCTTCCTTGCACTTACCGTATAACAGCAAAACAGGCTTCAGCTCTTCAGTCAACAGTAGATTACCACTATGGCCCGGAGGAAGTGTGACTCACAATCTGTAGTCAGCAATAGTTCTGGTGAAGAGGGTACAGCTCTTTGCCTTCTTGAGTTGTAGCCATCACATGGGGAAAAATGGTTATTGGATTGGCAAATGTCCCTTAACTAACCCAGAACTCTAACTTATGTGGCGACTCATCCTTCACAAAAGGTCATCCTCTTGAAATCATAGGACAGTTGTTTGAAGGCTTTTCAAATGTCATGTGTGACCTCCTGCTCAGTTAAAATGGTGACAGTCTCTCACTGCTGGCACCCCTCTCCGTGAGATCAGAGCTTTGCTACTGGGGAGCTAGCCCTCCATTCCTAAAGAAGCACCCACTTTATTGGTTGTGCATCCTTGTTGTTCCGCTTGCTGATAATAAAGTTCACATCCCTCCAGTGCGCGGAGGTAATCCGCTGGCCAAAATATGGAATGCTGCGGAACTAAGAGCGGTCTCTCACTTGGATGATTGACTGGAAAAAACTGCTCCATTCTCCTGCAGTACTCCCTCAGCCTCTTCTCAAACAGCTGGGGTTCACACATGGCACTATGGACTACTTCCCCTGCTTTTGGGGAGAGGGAAGCGGAATCAGCTAGACACAAATAGAAAAAATGATAAACTTTTTTTATTTTATTTTGGCACGTTTGTCTTCCCTCTCAGCAAAGCAATGGAAGGAGCCATGGGAGAATGGAGCCTGCAGCTTATGCCCATATCTAATAGAAGGGTAGTTGACAGCCTCTCCTGCTCTTAAGAGGGGTTAATAATTAGCATAGGAGAAAGAAACTGCACATGGGAAACACGGATAGGTATGTGTGAGAACTGAGCTTTCACAGGGAAAGAGAACATCCTTTGGCAGACATTTTAAGTAACAACCATCAATGCACATTCTAATGGCTGGGAAGAAAGCAGCATTGGGACCTGCATTAAGGTGCTAATGATAAAATGTAAGGTGGCAGATCCACAGTGCAGGGAAAGAATGGAGGAGTAAATACCACCAATGGTTTCTCTCTTCAGATGCGTCACTTCTTCCAATAATATGAAGGTTTTCCATTACCACCCAACTCTACACCAGACCCTTGGTGTTTATGTTGATTGCTCATAATCCCACGCCACCCTGTGTGCTGGTCCCAAAGAGCCAGTTTCCCTTGGAATCACAAAGCAGAACAACATTTGGAAATTAGAAAGCAATATGAATATGCATTAACTGACAGGTGTATGGTCTTTCACTTGAAGAAATACTAGCAGTCACCTGCATGATCACATGGGCGGTAACGCATGAAGGCTTCATGCATGTTTTCTTCACAACTCCATAAATAGGTACATCTTGGCGTCTGTGTACATTTAGCCAGTTCTGGTGGCTTAGTAGGCTAATGCATACGCTGCAGGGATCTGCGTTTGACCTCCTGGTCACAGGTTGAAAATTAATGTGTGTGGGCTGCTTCAAGATCATATATGCAAGTAGAAGATGTCTTGGTTTGTCAATGCAGTAGTCAGCTGTTGTTTGATCTAAAAGACTCCTGGCCAAATAGTCGTCCAGCAGACTACACTGATCTTGACAAAACAATGCAACTAAACAGTTTATTAAGTGAACCAAAGACTTCAATATTGAACGTTCAGACGGAGTTGGAGAGTCTAAGGCCAACAGCAAATGTTCATTTTAGTCACTGGCTGCGACTGGGAGGAGACGCTAGGGCCCAAAATTCCCTATGGAATCTCTGTGTCTCTTAAAGAAATTATTTGCCTCAGAAGAGTTTAGCCATAAGTTAACATTCTGACATGGATTGCCCAAAGAGGATGTGTATTGTTCCATCCACAACCATCGGCAGCAGAACTTGTCCAACAATATTCGTGCAACGAGAGGTGGTAACTGCTCTGTGTTCAGGAATCCCAGATGGGAAATAAATAATGCACAGTTCACTGTTTGAGAAATGTGCCTTATTTCTTTCTCATCTGAGATCATTCTACAAAGAGCATATAGTGCAGACAGTTTTAAAGCCTTAAAAAGTCCAAGCAGACGAAACACTTGTTGGTTGCATTAAAGAATTCAAACTAAAATTAAATCCTACAAAATAAACAAAGTAGATTTTATTCTTACTATTTTGTATATTTACCCAACACTGTTTTTCTCAACTTACAACACATGATTAGGCATGTGCAAGAGCTAAAATGCCAAACTTTACCTTTGACAACAGAAAAGCATGATAGATCTTGGGAGACAGCCCAGGAAATATTTATATACCTCATGCTGAAAGTCTCAACACCAGACTCAGATCCTGTTCATACATTGATGACTACAATCAGTTCAATCTCTTGGCCATACATGGCCAAACTCTTCCACAGAGTAGACTTTTCTCACCACACCCTGAGCGCTACTGTAGGCTTACCTTTTTATTATGTGCCAGAAATGGCTCAACATGCCTTATTTAGATCGACATGCGAAACCTCTGGATTAATAGCAGCAGGCGGCAATAACGCTATCATGTGGTATTACCCCAGCTTAAAGTTTTTTAATCAATACTATTGCCACAAGCTTTTTGCTGGTGTTACTGATAAAACATTCTACTTGCATCACAGTTTTAAGGCTTTGCACTAAATGTCCACTTTACTTTAAATATGTAATAAAAGGAAAAAAGGAAAATGCTACTTACCCAGTATGCATCTGTTCTTGGCATGTAGAGCTGTAGAATCTCATGCTTTGCATAAGATCGCCATCTAGTGTTGGGTCCGGATGTTTGCACTTTGTTTTTCTTGGAAGAAGTTTTCCTAGTCACGAGGTAGGGGACTCCTCCCTTAGGTGATAGTGCGCATGGTCATTGACTCCATCTTCAGATTGTTTTCCGCAGAGGGTAAGAGAATGGAGTAGTAGTAAAGAATAGAGATGTCCATGCGTAAGTATGTATAGTAAACAGAGAACTACAGCAATTACAGGTACCCGGGGAGGTGGGTGGGCGCATGAGATTCTACAGCTCTACATGCCAAAAACAGATGCATACTGGGTAAGTAGCATTTTCCGTTCGAGGCATGTGAGCTGTAGATCACATGCTTTGCATAGACTATACAGCAGGCTCCCCGAAGCTGTGGCTATCCTGTAACTGGGGGAGTTGTCTGGAATAACGTTTTAAGTACTGCTTGGCCGACATTAGCTTGTTGTCTTGCTAACACATCGACACAGTAGTGTTTAGTGAATGTGTGTGGTGTAGACCATGTTGCAGCTTTGCAGATATCAGCAATAGGGATATTCCCTAAGAAAGCCATAGCAGCCCCCAGCCTGCGAGTGGAATGTGCTCTAGGCGGTAGAGTCCTTTTGGCTTTTGCATAACAAATTTGTATACATTTAACAATCCACCTAGCAATACCTGATTTGGAGATAGGGTTGCCCTTGTGAGGTGGTGCAAAAGCGACAAAGAGTTGTTTGGTTTTACGAAATGATTTTGTTCTTTCAGTGTAATACAAGAGAGATCTTCTGACATCTAAGGTATGTAGAGCTTGTTCTGCAACAGAGTCAGGTTGAGGGAAGAACACAGGTAATTCAACCGACTAATTGATGCGAAATGCAGATACAACCTTAAGGAAAAAATTTGGGGTTGATACGAAGAACTACTTTATCTTTGTGTAACTGGAAAAAGGGTTCTTCTATGGTTAATGGCTGTAGTTCACCCACTCTCCTCAATGAAGTGATTGCAATGAGGAAAGCTGTTTTCCAGGTGAGGAACTGAAGTTCACATTTGTGCATGGGTTCGAAAGGTGGACCCATTAACCTTGTGAGGACAATGTTAAGATTCCACACTGGGGCAGGTGGAAGTCTTGGCGGTATTACCCTTTTTAGCCCTTCCATGAAAGCTTTGATGACAGGTACTCAAAATAGCGATAAATGATGCCTATTTTGAAGGTAAGCTGCTATGGCAGCAAGATGCAGTCTGATGGATGTATAGGCCAATGCTGACTGCTGCAAATGTAATAGGTAGCATAGTATGTTCTGTATGGAAGCATCAAGAGGGTTGATGTGATTGTTATTGCAATAGATGACAAAACGTTTCCATTTGGCTGCGTAGCAGGCTCTTGTGGTAGGCTTTCTGGCCTCTTTAATAATGTTCATACAGTCTGGTGGAAGGTTGAGATAACCAAACTCTATGATTTCAGGAGCCAGATCGCAAGGTTCAGCTGTTAGGGATCTGGGTGTTTGATTTCTCCATGGCTCTGTGTGAGGAGACTGGGAGTCAAATGTAATTTTTGGTGTGGTACCAGAGAAAGCTCCAACAGGGTTGTGAACCAGGGTTGACGTGCCCATGTTGGAGCTACTAGTATTAGTGTGAGAGATGTTTGCCTGAGTTTCCGAACCACTGATGGAATGAGTGGGAGAGGCGGAAAAGCGTAAGCAAATATCCCTGACCAGTTCATCCATATAGCATTGCCTTTGGACAACGGGTGTGGATACCTGGAGGCGAAGCTTTGGCATTTTGCGTTTTCGTGTGTTGCAAACAGGTCTATGTGAGGGACTCCCCAGGCTTGGAAGTATGGTTGGAGAACTTGAGGGTGAAGTTCCCACTCGTGTATTTGATGTCTCTGTCTGCTGAGGAGGTCCGCAATCTGATTGTTGACTCCTGGGAGGTGTTCCGCTAGGAGATAAATGTTGTGGTGAATAGCCCACATTCCATATGTCCTGGGCTAAATGGGACTGTTGGAGAGTGTGTGTCCCCCCTGTTTTTGTATGTAATACATAGCTGTCATGTTGTCGGTTCGGACTAACACAGCTTTGCCAGACAGGTGATCTTGAAAGGCTTTGAGAGCTAGAAAGATTGCCAGGAGCTCTAAGTGATTAATGTGGAGCATCTTTTGCTGGTGACTCCACAATCCTTGCACTGTGTGTTGTTGAAGATGAGTTCCCCAGCCAGTAAGGGATGCGTCCGCTGTTAACACTGTCTGTGGAATCGGGTCTATGAACGGCCGCCCTTTTGATAGGTTTTCTGTGTTCCACCACTGCAGAGAGCAATGAGTACGGCCGCTTACCAACACTAGATCGGTTAATAGACCTTGAGACTGGTTCCACTGACTGGCTAAACACTCTTGAAGTGGACGCATGTGTAGTCTGGCGTGGGAAACTATCATGATGCAAGATGCCATCATTCCCAGCAGTTGCATAAACACTCGAGCTGTAAGTGACTGAGTGGGTTGAAATTTGAGAATGAGCGCTTGAATGTTTCGAATTCTGGCTGCATTGGGATACGCTAGAGCTTTTTGAGTATCTACAGTGGCTCCCAGGTAATCTTGAACTTTGTTTGGCTGAAGATGTGATTTTAACACATTGATTGAGAACCGTAGCTGTTGAAGCAGCTGAATGGTTAGTGAAGTGTGCTTGCGACATTGTTGGTATGTGCTGGCTTTGATGAGCCAGTCGTCCAGATAGGGAAAGACATGTATGCTTTGTCATCTGAGATGCGCAGCTACTACCGCCAGACATTTTGTGAAGACTCTGGGGGCAGTGGTGACTCCGAATGGGAGCACTTTGAATTGGTAGTGTTGACCTGCTACCACAAACCTGAGAAATTTGCAGTGAGCTGATTGGATTGGAATATGAAAGTAGGCGTCCTTTAAATCTAGCGTAGAAAGGAAATCGCCTTTTTGCAAAAGAGGCAGTATTTGTTGCAGTGGTACCATGTGGAAGTGGTCTGACTGTATGAAAAGGTTGAGTTGTCTGGGATCCAGTATGGGTCTGAGAGAGCCGTCCTTTTTTGGAATTAGAAAGTAAAAGGAGTACACGCCCGACCCTTGATGTTGAGGTGGTTCAGGCTCTATGGCTTGTTTTAGTAGCAGGGATTGTACTTCCTGTGTGAGAAGGTGTATGTGATCCGGTGGAAGTCTGTGCGACCTTGGGGGAATGTGTGGAGGAGTGTTGATGAACTCCAGGCAGTAACCAGAACAGATAATTTGGAGAACCCATTTGACTGTTGCAATTAACTGCCACTTTGGTAGAAATTGTGACAGTCTTCCCCCTACAGGTGTTAAGTGGTCGGGGGAAACTATGGGCAAGTCACTGTTTTGTGTTGGATGGCGAGGTACGTGTGTTGGAACCTCTACCTCTGCCTTTGCTGTTGTTTCCTCTGTAATTGCCTCGATAGAAACCCTTGGAACCGGAGGGCTGGTTATTGCCCTTATAGGTGGACGCAGTGTCTGAGGAAGCAGTTTTAGATCCTGCCCTATAAAAGGAGCGACGAAAGGAACCACGCCCTTGTGGAGACTGAAGTGCTCCCATGGATTTAGCCGCTTCGGTATCTTTTTTCATTTTATCCGAAGAAGTGTCTACCTCCGGTCCAAAAAGGTGTTCCTTGTCAAAGGGTGTGTTTAAAATGGAAGTTTGAACCTCCGGTTTAAATCCTGATAAGCGTAGCCAGGCATGTCTCCTTAAAAGAACACTGGTGTTTACAACTCTGGCAGATGTATCAGCAGCATCTAGGGAGCATCTAATTTGGTTGTTAGAAATTAACTGCCCCTCACGAACCAGGTCTTGCGCCTTTGTTCTGTGTTCTTGAGGGAGAAACTGGATGAGTTGCTCCATTTCATCCCAGTGTGCGCCGTCATATCGTGCTAGTAATGCATGTGTATTGGAAATTCGCCAGAAGTTAGCAGCCTGGGTAGCTATCCTTTTCCCTGAAGCATCAAGGAGTTTCGACTCTTTATCTGGTGGTGGTGCATCTCCAGTAGTCTGGGAGTATGCCCTCTTCCTTGCATTAGAAACCACAAGTGAATCTAATGGTAGTTGACCTTTTATGTAGACTGGATCTGATGGGGCAGGCTTGTATTTTTTATCTACCCTCGGGGTAAGGATACGTGCCCTAACAGGATCCTTAAAAATGTTGTCTACATGTCTGGTCATGCCTTTCAACATGGGCAACGTGTGTAGATTTTTGTGTGTTTTGTAGAGTCTCAAAAAGAAAATCCTCCTCGAGGGATTCTTTGTGTAGTGGGACTCTATGGTAAGTAGCAGCCCTACTTAATAACTCTACAAACCCTACACTGTCATCTGGTGGAGAGGGTTTGGTAGGATATATGTCCGGGTCGTTATCAGTGGGAGAATCAGTATTATAGTCATCCCACACGTCCCCAGGCTGATCGTCGTCATTGTTATCCCCATCCCCATCACCCTGATTGTCAGGTGTGTGTGGTGGTGAGTGCTCAGGTGAAGTTGGCACAGGTATAGTCTGTGGTAGAGAAGGTGAAGGAAGAGGAGGAGGGGAAGGATTTGTCCCAACTGTTCTCTTCTTCAAATGTATGTGGTATTCCTCTTCTGTAGTAGCACCTGTTTTTAAAGTCACTTTAGTGGTGATATGTCCAGTCTTTGGGTGTATAACCAGGATTTTTTGTTTCAGATCCGGTTTGTCGATTGGATCACCGAAAACATGTTTTTTTGGTGACTTGGGCGTCTCCGTGTGTTTCGGCTCCGAATGCTTCGGTGCCGATGGTTTCTTGGCCGGGGTTTTCGGATCCGAAGTTTGTTTCGGTGCCGACGGAGAATGTTCGGTGCCAGACTTTTTCTTCGGCTCCGAAGTCTTTGGCTCGTTGCCCGATTTGGCATGGGGCTTTTCGGAGCCAGAAGGCTTTTTGGTATGCTTCGGTGCCGAGCCCGAAGGCGGGGCTTCAGAAGCATATTCTCGGCGCCCACCGGAGCCCGAGGGCGCAGGTTGGTGCGGAGCCTTCTTCTTTGATGGAAGTGGAAGGTGGGGAGAGGTAGGGGATGTACTCATGGTACGTTGTCCCTGCGGGATGTCTTCATCCTCATCGGAGCTATCTTCGGAAACAAAGATGTCTTCCTGTTCCTCATCGGCTCCGATGGGTTCGTCACCTAACTCCTCTTCCGACTGAGGTCCGAAGAGGTCCGGAATGGAACCTGCTTGTTGTTTTTGCATGTCGCGTCGTCGGGTCCGACGATCGCGAACAGTCTTTTTGGAGCGGAAAGCTCCGCACGCGTCGCAGTGGTCTTCTCTGTGGTCGGGTGACAAACACAAATTGCACATCTCGTGAGAGTCGGTGCGCGGGTATTTCGCGTGGCACCGAAGACAGAACTTGAAAGGAGTTCGTTCCATCGACTGCGAGTCGAACCAGGGGCTAGGCCCGAACGGCCTACCACGAGCTTTCCGAACGAAGTTTTCTTCAGGAATCACGATTCGCAAAGAAAGGGGAACGCGAACGGAAACAATACCGAGTGTGAGTGGAATACGCGCCGAGAAGGAACGAAGAATCGACGTCGAACCGGAGCGCAGCGAGATACATCCGAACCCGATGGCGGAAAAAAACAATCTGAAGATGGAGTCGATGACCATGCCCACTATCACCTAAGGGAGGAGTCCCCTACCTCGTGACTAGGAAAACTTCTTCCAAGAAAAACAAAGTGCAAACATCCGGTCCCAACACTAGATGGCGATCTTATGCAAAGCATGTGATCTACAGCTCACATGCCTCGAACATAGCATTATGTTACTACACATTTTTCCTGTTGATCGAGTTTGCTACTGTAAGCCAAATGAGCCTTCAAGTACATGCGGCAGAGATCTGTGTGCCACATACCCATCATAAGTTTGAAGCTCAGCCGGTGCCATTAGATTAGCCTACCATTCTTCGAGATTGGTATTGTGAGTAGAATTTGGCTAACGGCATCTGCTATTTTTCTGCTGTGCTACAAAGACACCTATGTGGCAGAATGTGCCATAGAACTACAATGTTGTTATTCTTGCACATTGCATTCATAAGACCCTAACCCAAAGCTAATTTCAGTGAAGGTTAATAAAAATCAAGGCTTCAATGCAGTACTTGTACAGTAATATACCAGTGTGGCAAAATGATGAAATAATCAAGCAAATTATTTTTAGACAAATTTGGTTGGTGAAAAAGGGTCAAATGCACAGAAGGAACAGGTGAACCCAGTGGCACTTACATTAAGGTACTGGATGGGTTTGGTGACATTGAATTTGTCCACGGTGCTGATGACGATGGAAGGAGTAGTCAAGAAAAACAGCACAAAAGATATAACAAGATTAATGGCAAACCACCGAAGCCACCAGATGGGTCCTTGTACCGAGAGGTTGCCCCTGATAAAAATGAGGAAACGATATAACACATTATTACTTCAATCTTACAAGAGGACAGGTCTTTAAAAATGACAGTACATTCCTGAGGGCTGAAGGATTCTGAACAAACAAAAGATAATGAAAGCAAAACAGTACTTAAATGTATCAATCGTGATGGGCTTCAGCCAAAGAATGGCGAGCTTTGAATAGATCACTCATTCCTTAACACGATTGTGTCATGCCAGTCCTAAAAACCCTAAATCGGCTCCCATTGCAGGCAAGATGCTCAATCAAAACAGCCTGACCTACAATATTCCCACAAACACTGTTCTCAAAGAATACAGATCCCTGGAAGATAACACTTTCTTGGGACAGTCAAGCATCTTAAGACCTTCCTGGATGGGATTTCGCCTCCTGATCTGAGCTAAGTAAATTACTCAACTCCCTACAGCAAGTTCTCCAGTGCCAATGTTTTCCTAAACGGACCATCCTCTCCAATTTCAGCTCCCACCCTCTGTACCTTTGCCACCCACTTCAACCAGGACCAGATATCTAACTTCAACTTAACTTGTGCTTCCTTTATCACTATACTATTTATACGTTTATTCACCTCAAATGCAATCAATCCTAACACTCCAAAGCAAGGTATCCACATCAAACACCTAACATATCAGATACGGCGTATGTCATGGACTGTACATACAGCTGCCTCGATATCTCACACAAACTACTCCACAGGTTTCCAAGGTGCTTGTAGGAATCACTTACTATTTGCTCTATAACAGATACAGATATGATTGGAGGGATTGTGAGATATGGTTATCAATAGGACTGTTATTGTTGGAAAACTCAATATTTTTATTTTTTTAATTAAAAATGCAAACAAATCACCTTTCTTTAAAGGTAAAGTTCCACCAGAATGTTTTATTGTCACTGAAAGGCCCATAGTGTAAAATCTCAGAATCATCCAGTAATTTGAACAATTGGAAGGCAGCATCTTCCTATTCTCCGACACATTACAAGTGCAAAATAGGGGCATGTTAGGGTGTGAATTTTCCACATAAAGTAACATGTATGTATTGGTATTTACATAGCGCTGTACATTGCTTGCAGGAATGGTAGATGATCTCACCATGTAAATCAGGTAGGGTTACACAAATAAAATTCAGACATTACACATTTAGGCACATAGAGATAAAGTGACCTGCCAAGAATCACATGATGTGGAGTCAAGTACCGAGGCCCACATTTGAACACGAATCACCAGGTCCAACAGTCAGAAGCTGTAGCTGCTAGGCCACATCAACGTATGTCTCTCTTCCACCTGAATTGTGTCAGAGAATGGCGTACAAATGATCTAAGGTTAGCGAAGGCCTTACTGAAAAATACACCTCTTTGATTTAGCATGTTTAATGAACAGTCCTTAGCCCCTGATTTTAGAGCATCCATTCATCACGGAATGGTCAGAGGCCTACTAGTTATTCCTCCATTCAGCCATCCCATCTGGACCACCCTGATCCATGCTAAAGCTCAGGTTTGCACCCATCATGGTCACTTGGAGAACCAACATCCTCTATGAGCAACAGAGCTGCAATTTCTTTTCTCAAGGCTTTCTCTTACAACAACCTTCTCTTCTTTAAGCTCTTAGTGGTGGCTCCCAGCTGCCTACAACCCTTCAAACAAACACAACACATCACTGTGTGATTTAAGAGAAAGCAGAACCAGGGCTGGTTTAGGCTCAAAATGTGAAATAAATGATAATGACTCCATCTCCGAGTGGGACCCATCCAGGAGCCTAGACACCCCCTTGTGGGGGGTTTTGGCACTAAGCAAAACCCTCCTAACATAACTGCATCTGATGCAAGCTATGGTTGTTTTTACGGCACTTATAAGGCCAGTCACCGCTGAGCTTCATGCCCTTCAACGGTTAGCACTAAAACAGTAAACGCAGTGCAATGTTCACAAGCTTTTCATGAGAGGATGCCAGCCCTCCATACCAAGACCTTCCATAAACACCAGGCTTATCCCAGCTAAGAGGATTACAGTAAGTGGCATCTCTCAGGGTTAGGTTAAAGTAACATCTTAGTGGTTGCCTGACATTTAGTTAAGAATAATTAAAGCACTTTCTTCCATAACTTTGTCATCCGAAGTGGTGTGGGTATGCCCAGAGGTAGCTGCATAGTGTGCTGTGCCACAGGGACTCAGGATGCAGCCCACTGATGAGACCCAATAAGACCAAAACTGGTCGGAAGTTGCTTGAGGGACCCTTCAAAAGGGACATGGGCTGGAATGTGCCTATGTTTGCACAAAGGAGTATATACATGCCTGAGCGCATGTGTGTTTAGGAGCATGTGTAGTGTCTGTGAATGTATATATGCACATGTATGTATAGACGTCACCTAGCACATGGTGACATTTACTTACAGATGATGGACACCTGTTATTGACTGGCATAGGATATACTACATGGAACAACAAAATATGAACTCGTGCAACAGGGACAAGGTCACTTGGGCCACAACATGGCACTAACTGGCATATGAAAGACACCTGGGACAGATCATGGCATGGATTGGCAAATGGGGATAACTGGGGCTTATCTCGGGATTCACTGGCATCTGGGGAATATCTCGGGAACATCATGGCATTAAGTGAAGTGATAGTTGGGCCGCATCATGCCTTCAATAGCTTAAGAGGGATACTTAAGAGGGTATAGCAAGGTACTGACCCGTTTGACATGGGGGGGCCAATGCAAGACACTGACGGGCATGCATGGAAATACTTTTATAATACACCTCAGACATGAGTACGCCTATGAATGAGAGCAAGGACTGTACAGTTTAGTAGCATGTGCAAAACGTGATACAAATATTAATATTGCATTATAATATATGATTTTGAAAAGTAAATAAACTACCTCTTAGACTAAACTGACACTGGATGGGTCACCTGAGCATTTGGTAACATTGTCATCTAGGGATACTAATGTACGAGTCGCTTCTAAAAAGAGGTTCCCTGGCACCTAGTGGCACTGACTAGCATGTGCAGTAAACATGACATTAACTGACATATGATAGGTGAATGAATACATGGTGGCACTGAATAGCAGGGTAACAGCACAGCATACTTGCCACTGACTGCGATGTTCGATACAGGAGCACCTCTGCCTCAAGCTGGCATACAGGGAGTTCCTGAGAACATCAAGACACTGACTGACATACAGGATCAACCTGGATCCCTCATGGCATTCACTACCTTATGTTGGGACCCACAGGTGCACTTGAAAACACTGGCTAACTTAAAACGGGTGAAACCTGGGGGGTGGGGAGGGAAAGAGTTGAGAGTGTGTGTCCTACAATCTGACATTTGAGAACATGTATTTCTTTAGTAAAAGAATTGCAGGCAGGCATTTGGTGTTTTACAAGTTGGCGAGCATGTTGGGGACAGGAGTAGTGGCATCATAAAAACTCTCAGACTGTGGCGTTTGGGCACAAGGGTACTTTCTTGCTGCAGTGGTGGTTATATCATGATTCATGCAGAGGGAATGGATAATCAATATCTCGTTATTGATTCCATATTATTAAAAGCACCTGCTGTCTCAACCCTCTGTCTGTGGGACTCACAGTGACCCAAGACTACTGTCTGAAAGGATAAGATTCATCTAACCCGACCTGCTGTCTAAGGCCTCAGGTTGGTAGATCTCTGCAATTTTTGGTTTACCAATACCGTATTACCAAGTAGCACTGTGCATCTACTGGGAAAGGGAAGAAAGGGGAACATGAAAGAAGTGAAAACAGAAGTAATGGGAGATGGATTATATTTTTTGACAAGTGATAGGATGCTGCGTCAAATTGCTCCCCAGTATTAATTGTACTGCCCATTAAACCTGAGGCTTACAAGCCATTTTGTTAAAAAATAAAGAAAACCTTTGCAAAATGTGCTGTAACGTGCCAGATGGCTCCACCTTTTCAGATTATTTCTAGGAGAGATTATGGAATGCATAGGGCATGCTTTTAGATGGAGGTGGGAGGCAGGCAGGTCAAGCTTGATTGCTCTTTGCGAGTTAGGCAGAGCATTTATGCCCAACTTATTTTGAAGTACACTAGCTGCCACTGCTGATCGGAGTAGGGTCGGCGAGGTGAGTATGACAGAGGAAGGGATCCATTACAATTATGGAGTTTGCCCAACAAAGTCGGGTAATGTCTTCTTTCTGCTGACACACAGGTCTTAAGTTATCAAGATCAAGGACCAGGAATGTGTTATTTCCCTCTGTTGAAAGGAAGGGGAGGGCTGCAGTACTCACCAGTATATATTTTCTGGATAGGTTGCGTAGGCCACAGACCAGCCGGCAGTGCACAGCTCTTTGCTGTGGGTTGATTGCTTGAGTGTTCTACACTTGCATCCCTGGCACTGCAAGGCATTGAAATCACTCAAAATCCTGCAAAGGAGAGAAACACAACAATTATTCATGGAAGGAAGGAGGGAAAATGGACTGGCATACACCGAGTAGTTTTGTTGCACAAAGGCACTTTTACTAATGTACTCTACAGAGCATCAAAATGGTATTTAAAAATGTACATTAAAAAATAAAATCACCAAATGAGTTGGGTAAAGAAACAATAACCCTTAGCACTTTGTACAACCTAAATATATTTTTTCACATATCATATATTCACAATATTTTTTTAAAAGGAGGATTTACTCACCTGTTCTTCATTCCGCACTGGTGGTAAGAAACAGAATTTGTAAGGACAGAACACACTGATGCACCACTGCATCGAGTACCAAATACCAACGACCATACACCTGCAGCATCTGCACAGCTTTCTTAAAACAAGAGGAGTCACACATAGTGGAATGGAGTTTGGGTTGGTACCCAAAGGAAAGAGCGCAGAAATTGGGGTATTTAATTCATTCAGAAGTAAAAACAGCTTCCAGCTTCTACCTCCACCTCACTCCATAGCTCTTCAGTCCAAAAATGAAAGTACAGAGGGAGGGAAGGATGATATTATGGGAAATGAAAAAAAAAAGGTTTACCAAGGATTGTGAGGGTTTCCTTGCCAGGCCTAGCTTACATAGCAGATGACCTTTCATTAACAAATAGAGGAGAGGAGTCTGTGATTCAGGTGGCTGAAGGGATTTAAGCTTATTAATGCAACACTTTTATATCTAATGCAGCACCATACAACCCCCCCTTGCTTCTTTCTCTATCATACTAGGAAACTCTGGTAATCTTAGTGCTCGGCGTCCTCTTTAAATGCATGAAAACCTTGGCCAACCCCAAGCATGACTCTCCACTGATATCTTCAGCTCTGTCATCTGGTGTCATAGGATACTACGATCACAAGTGAGTCCGAGGCGGTAGCCGGGAGTCTATAATGGGAGAGTGTTTACTTGCGCAACTCTGAAAATAGATATCTTTGGGAAGATCCCGGATGGTATAATGAAATGTTAATAAATTCTCTCGAGAGCCCAGCACCTTCAATAGGATGGGAATATGTTAAAGTGAACACAATCCCATAGGAAGGCTGCTTGGTACAAGCTTCTGCGTCAATGTCTATGCTAAAAAGGCACTGGGCGCAGGATGGTTCAGAAGCTCTTGGGCTGGAGGAAAGTGCAATGTTTACAGAGAGTGCAATGCATATGGGATCTAGGAAAGCTTTTAATGGCCACCAAGAAGGGACGAGGGCCTGTTCAGGTGTCTGAAAGATAGTGCTTCGAGGTACTAGGCCTTCAAAGTAAGAAATGAAAAGGAGATGTGGAGAATGCCCCATGATCATTAGGCAGATTCAGACTCATGAGGAATTTCAGGACGAGGAAGCCCAAAAACAGATCTGGAAGCTCAGGACTGGGTAATGTAAATAAACCCCCGAGTTGTCCAGAGTGAAGTCAGATGAAAGTACATCACCAGCGGTGCTTTCGCCTTTGGGGAGGGAGACCATCTTGTATGCAGTTATAGGTCAAAGGTTAGAAATGTAGCCCTTAGCGCATCTAGCCTTTGGTTTGTGAGTTCAGGCCATTAACTGACTCATCATTGGGGTAGAAGGTGGCATGAGGAAGGGTTAAGCATGGGAAATGAGGCAGAACTATCCAGGGAGGAAAGGAGCTGGTATAATTTGATACGTAAAATAAGTGTTTTTAAGTGTTTCCTGAGTGAGGTGAGGGTGGGTTGAGGTTTTGATGGTGGCCGTTAGTAAATTCCAGGCTGAGGGTGCTGCCCCTGAGAATCTTCTCTTCTGCGTGAAGGAGGTTTTGAACTTCAAGACTTTGATTTCTAGGCTGCTCCTGCTCTGTACGTTTCTTCGGCTTCCAGATATGGGTAGTGGGTTGGACCAGTAGGCCGGACAGTTCATATGGATTGCATTGTAGGTGAGGCAGCAAAGTTTGAAAATAATTCTTGCTTTCAATGGTAGCCAATGCAGTGTGTGCAATATTGGAGCCATATGGTCATATTTTTCGATGAAAAACAAACACAGGCCAACGGCGGACCCAAGTGGCCGCACTTCACCGCTAAGTTCCTTTTGTAAGTGTTGGAATGAAGATTAGTAAAGGTGTGCACATGCGACTCCTGCTGGCTCTTACCATGGACCCAGGCTTTTGATGCTGTAGACTCACGACTAAGGTACATATACCAGGCCCTTATCAAGGAGGCCGAGACAGGACGCATCGCCCAGCACCCTCCGATTTACTTCCACCCACGTTCCCTTGTAAGACTTCCGCATCGTGCGGTGCGCCATTATTGGAAAAACCGCCCTGATGAAGTTCAATTCCTATTGAACGAAACGCGTTGGCTGGAACCTACATTGTTTGAGGTCATTGAAATAAAGAAATTTTTCATATAAAGGAACTGGTCAGTCTCTTGTTATCAGGATAGGCGGCCTGGTGGTGCACCACTCCACGAACACCCAATATTTTTCGATGAGGTCACTAATCTTGCTGTGGAGTGAGGGCCTTTTGAGGAGCAATGTGCTAAGACGCCAATGTCTAGTTCATAAATGACTAGAATGTAAACTGCAGTTTTCAACTTATCTGTGAGAATGAAGTCTGCACTGCTCTTCAACACAGGAACTTTCAAAATCAGAACCATTTCCTTAAAAATAGCAGTTCACAGGAGCACAGGAATGAACCAATAACATAAGTGCTGCCTCTCTATTACACATATCAGGGCTGAAACGAAGAGCGTACAACCAAACCATCACATATGGAGCACTTAAAACATTTCTAGACTGGATTCATGCATCGTGAAACCACTCCACTTCTCCCAAAGACAGCGATATTATAGTAAATGTTTCTGTTCATTCACTCCACACCAGAGCTCAACACAACACCACCAGATATAATTCAGTTTTATGAACTCACACGGTGGACGTAGATTTCTCAGCAAAGGTTACAAAAGCCATTCCCAGGAGTCTATTGTGCACGGTCTCCTTCTCTTTCAGATACTCCTGCTGCAGTTCGTCCTTCTTAGCAGTATAGTATTCAATAGCTTCCACCTTTGAGAACAAAAACACCACGGTAAACAGCTGCTGAAAGGTTTTCAAACAAATTTCCATTGGCATTTCAGATATAACATACTGTTAAACATTGCCCATTATACCGACCCAAGCCCCCTTTATACAGGTCATTAAGCTTCACATTGCATCGACTATGTGCTTTTGAAACTACCCATAACAGTGATAATATTCATCTGGCTTCAAGCGTCCTCCATTGTGGACACCTGTGTGAGGAGGCGAGGATGATCTCAGCTGTGTGTATGAGAGGTAAGTCTGGCTAGTTCTGTGTGAGGATAGCATCATACGTGTGCTACCCAGAAATTCTTGGGTTGTACTTGATCACTAGTACCACTACTGTTATGGGTGCCAGGGCTGCCCCACTAATGAGTTAAATCATCATTTTTGATCACTTTGGAGAATGCAACTGTTTACTCATCCCAAGCTCCAGTTATTGGGAATTTCCTTGGACCCCTGGCTTTATTTCTTTGTATCGCCACCCGCCCACTAGTCATACATTGTTCAACAGTATCGCACAACGGGTTTACGGAAGGGCCTGTATCACAGCAGATGCGGCGATCTTGTCCTACAAGGACTCTTGCGGTCTCAGAGGATCCAAAGATTGTGGATAAGGAAACCTCGCCCACTCTGTTGTGGCATGCTTCATCATAGGTAACCTTACCCCATCTTGGCTAGAAGGTACTGCCGGGTTGGGGGTGGAGGGGCTTATAGGCTCAACCTCTTATTGGAGGGCGCTCTTAAAGCCGCCCTGGATAATCAAAGGGATCCAGATATCTAAAATTACCTTGGAGGTAAACAAAATAATTTTATTTGTGGAAGCCTGAGTAAGGTTAAAGAATACCCATCAGGAGGCCTTGTAAACACAATTTTCTAGCATCCCTGTTGTGCCATGTTTCGGCTTTTGTTATGCCTCTCAGGGCTGATGGACTTCTTGAGGGCTAAGTGTTATCCCTATCTGATTTGTACAAATATTCATCCAGTCAGAGTCAATGTCCTAATTAAAAAGGTCAAACGTAAGGTCTCCAAGGTTGTTTTTCTCATAATGTAGAATACCAGAAACAAAACGGAGGTTATACAGATGGTGCCTTTTATTGCACCGCAACAGTGAGTACAAATGCAGTTGCAGTGATCCCAAAGCGAAACAGAGTGAGAACACTGCAAACATGAAAGGGTGAGCAGGAAATTGCTATACCCAGGTATAATCTATCCTGCGACTTACTCTAGCTATGAGCTAGACATACATCATGGTCAGGAGGAAGGACACCCTCTGTAGTCACACACTTTAATAAGTGAGAAAGTCATGAATGATTGTAAACTGGTATTTCAATGAGTATGCCAAACTTCCTATAGACAGCCCTAGCACGTAGTTCTCAAATAAAACGTTTGTGGTGTCAGCCTGGACTTCCTCTTATCGGTTGGACCTCGTGTGCAACAAAGATGCGTTATTGATATAATAATTATGACAATCATGTCATGTAAGTTCAGAAGTTTTATCTCTTGGTGATCACTTGCCTCGCCACCATTTCAGCACGATCCTTATTGTGGACGCCTCATTGTGTTACATTTATGAATTGACGACTGTGGTGGATAAAGATTCACAATGCGCAATCACAATCAATCGTCTCATTAATTATGCATCAAGTGATTCCATACTTAATAAGCATGTTGACTTATGCCCAAAAACTAGCTATTTGGTTCTGAATGCCTTTCAACATGCCTATTCAGATGATAAGTGTTACAGTGTGCAGTCACAATCATTGCCTGAGCAGGCCTTTTAATTCATCGCATTAGTGCGTTTCGCCAATATTAGGAGATCAGAAAACCTCGCTTTAGCCTTACCTACTTTGAGGCGAGTGGCCAAGCTGAATACACAGTTCTCCCTGGTGGTGTAATGACACCTTCCAACAATGCTCTCAATATATTTTCTTCCAACCCTCCAGAATTGTTCTACTATGGGGCAATCTCCTATAATGTGGATAAAGTCCATCTGTTTAGCATGGCAGTGGGACTGGTTGACTATGCTGCGCGGTACACTTTACTAAGTGTTTTTGGAGTCAATTAGGCCCTGTGCAGTTGGTTATATTGGATAAATTGAAGTTTTGTATTTCAGGATACCTTCTGGGGGTATTCTAATACTTTGTCCAATTCCTTTTCGAGGAACAGTCTGCCAAGATCAAGTTCCCACTTGTCCTTTAACTTGTCCAGGGGAGCTCCTCCAGTACCCAAGGGAACACGGTAATGCCAGGTAATTGCTCCCCTTCCACAGCCCATCGTAAAGATGGCCTGTGTGTATTAATGTCTCAGTCTCTGAAATCCCCTACAATGAGTGCATACCCACAGTCAAGGCTCTTTGCTTCAAGAACTGAACCGGGGAAAGTCCGGACCCCTCCTTTAAAGAGTCAAGTGCTGTTGGTGCTCCTCTTTCGAATCTGATCCCCCACTGCGTCTAAGCTCACTTGTCCCCACAACCTCCATTCTCGGCTACTACAAGGCCTCATATGTGTCACTATACTGCTCAGCTGGACTTCGGGTGCGTAAAGTACCCTGTCCTGAGTTATCTGCAGCGCCCACCGTGACAACGGAGGGCCACTAATTCCAGTCACGCTAAAGAGCCCAGGGATTTCACAGTAGTAAATAGCCGTCCCTGCAATAAAAATCCATTGTTTGCTTTCATCTCTTCACTGAGTTAATGTACGTTTTGCCTTCCCAGTCACCTAGTAATCCACTGGGTCTTAGATGCCTGTAACACAGCTCAACTTTTGGAACTCCCAGGTCCCCAAGGCCAACCGTAAGTTTCAGATTCCCCAGTGCGAATCTGCATCTCCCTATATTCAAAAAGTGGTAATTTAACAGGGTGCTTCTGGGGAAAACCAGTGGCAGATTGGCAAAACGATAGAGAAGGCATCACCATTTTGGTTAGGGTGATCCTCGCTGCAATGGTGAGTGTCAGGGAATTTCAAGAGGCTCTTTGCGATCTCGAAGCCCTAAAAGGAAGTCCTAAACTAGCATCTAACAGGTATGCTTCAGAGCGGAAGAGTTGCAACCTTAGGTATCTAAAAGTAGTACTCTCCCATCTCAACGTCTCGCTGCCCCTTGCACTCTGCCCGAGATGCCTCCAGACCCAGTGGATAGAAACAGGACTTTGTCCAGTCAACAGGTGCAGACAGTAATTAACACAGAGATAACGAAGATATGAGACTGAAACTTGGGTTGCAGGCGATCTGAGTTGGCGGTGCTAAAGATTCAAAAGACACACAATTGATGGATAGAATGCAGAACAAATCAAAACATTCACCCCCAGTCAAGAGATCTGGGTTAAATCCATCATTCTTATGCTCACTAGCCACCCCAGTTTAGACCTGGCCATATGCAAATCAGTCTTGACCCTGTGCCTCACGGCAACAGTCCAGCCCGAACTGCCAAGCAAGGTCCTCCCTGGACCGGAAACAAGCATCCTAGGGCCGGTTTCGGGGTTTCACCCCTCATCAGCCAGGATAGCTTGAATCCAGTGGCACAGTGAGCCCGGGACCCACGTCTGGGCATACCCGGCGCACTTAGGGCAAGAAAGTAAAAGACACACAATTGATAGATGGAATGCAGAACAAATCAAAACATTCACCCCCAGTCAAGAGATCTGGGTTAAATCCATCATTCTAAGGATTACCAGCAATGTGAGTTACAAGAAATATGGGTTACTTCAAATAGGGGTTAATACGTTGTGGATTTCTGGATTTGTGGGATAAAAAAAACTGTGGTTACATAAGTTATAGGGTAAAAGATGCGAGTAAATGAGACATGGGGTCTAGGAAATATAGGTTACAGGTCATATGGGCCACAGACTGAGGTCATAGGAGTTACAGGCAATATGGGGTCAAGGAGATACGTGGTACAGCAGAAATGGGCAATATTTAGTATAAAATATATGGGGTACAGGAGATACAGGTTATAAGGAATGTGTGTTACAGAAGAGATGGGGCACTGGCATGGTAGATTACTGACTGTGTGGGTTGTACGAGACATGGGTTACAGGAGATCTGGGCAACATGAGACCAGGGACAGAAAATATGGGATACAGAAGATACAGGGCACAGGTGATGTGTGTTGTAGACCTCTGGAAGGAAGATGTCATTCAGGCTCAAAGACCACTATAGCATTGGAGCAAACCAGAGCAAACATACTAACAACTGTTTGAACACCTCCACATTTTCGGCCTTTTTGGTGACCTATGCCATTTTAAATTCTGACACATTTGGTCTTTTTGCATCCTTTTAAGGACATCAATAAAAAAAAATGTTATATGCTTTATCTATACATTTCTACATACACCTCTACACTCGCTGGCCCAAACATGTTCAATGTTTGAAAGGTGCTTCAATCTAAGGCTCACATTTTCCAAATGTCTATCCAATAGTGTTGACATTTCAGATTTTATAAGTAGATCTGCACGGTAATGAAGGGTTTGGTGACAAATGTTTTAGGGCCAGATGCACAAAGCCTTTCAGCGGTCGCAAAAGGCCAGATGCCTTTTCTTATGTACAAACCACAAATTGCACGTTAACAAGTTACCGAATCATAATGTGGTTGTGTGACCCAATACCAATTCTGTATTTGGAAAGGGGCCTGTTTAGGAAGTGCTTTCCAAACACCTATTCGCAGTTGTATGTATTAATGCTTTGCGACTGAATTCCGGTTGCAAAACATTAATATTTTACCACCTCCTGTAAGGAGGTGGTAAGCCATTCAAAACGGGAAGGGGGTCCCCAAGAATGGAGGCCCAACCGCTGCTGGGCTGAATAAGAACAAAACATTGCTAATGGCCCCATTGCACAGGGAGATAACACTTTGCCTATCTGGGCATTTAGTTTTTGGTTTTCAGCAACAAATCCCTGTGTTTGTTTCTGGAAAACTCTGCAGAGCATGTGCAGCGAGCCTGGTGCCCAATCAGCATATTCAAAGCCATTACTGCAAGTGACATATCAGTGGTTTTAGAGATCCCTGCCAGGCAGGTATCTCCAAAGAGGGCAGGCAGGTCTTCGGCCAGCAAGAGGAGGCTTCTGCAGACGTGGCAGGCAGGCCACCCACTAAGGCCTAGACTGTAAGGCTTTAAGTTTTTGGGATCCTAAAAGTGAGAACTGAGATTTAAGCACCATATATAAGCCATCATCAAATTTCAACAACAGTCAGACCCAAACATCTAGAACAGACTGGTGGACCAGCTGAAACGTAGTGCTATTGATTTTGAGAATTTCGAGCTCTGGGGTCCTCGTCAGTGCATGGAGAGTTGAACATTGCAATGATGTTAATAAAAGTTATATTTCTGGAAAGATTTTTTTTTACCTCTTTTTAATACTGCTTTGTAGGCCCCTTCACTGACAATCTATTCTGGCAAGATTCTGAAGGCCAACCTGGCTCTCTGCCCCTACTGTGTCCTTCACCTCATAGTGCCATCTGTCCTAGTATGATGAGTCTTGTTTACTTCCCCACAGACGCAACACATCACCAATGCACTGTATTAATCCTCAAATCAGGGTTTGTTTATTTTTTACAATATTTCTCGGCTTGAAAATATTTTCTTCATGTAGGAAGCCCATTCCACGAACCCCCAAAGGAGATGCGATGTGCACATTCATTTTTCACCCTGAAAAAGGACTTACTCCTGAGGATGGGAAAAGACTTGCAAAACGTGAATGCCACAAATACTTGCTTATAGGTGTTCATCAACTTTTTGTTGGGCAGCATCTAAGGAACTTTCCTTTTCCACCGCTGATCAGAGATTTACTTCAACAGACACCTGGGGGATTGCCAGTTTTAAAGAGAAGGGGTTTGCCTCAAAGTCGCTAATCCCTTAGTATTGGGTGGAATGTCCAATATTCGTGATTGACCTCAAAATTCGAAGATACCCCTTTCCCACTAAAATGTATAGATCACAGAGAATTAGAGGTAAAAATCGAGCTACTTATCTTGATCTTATTTTATGTGAAAATTCATAGATCTAAATAGTATAATGTCCCAAAATGGGACTCCCAAGCTTCAGGCGCTATATTAGGCTCGATGGCGTGTCTCCCGTCTCTGTCACCCGTACTCACTATTGCCCAGAACGTTTTCAAATCCTTGTCCACCAGGGCTTTCCTTAACATTTCCCACCTTTCTTGCTCCCATTCTTTTTTCCCCCACTCGATAGATCGATTATATCTGGCCCTCGCAGTTTTAATTTGCACCCTATCCTTGGCTGCTTCCAATAAAACCCGCTTATCCTTACGACACTGTTCGTTAAACCAGGGGCATCTGTTGTGACCGTTTACTCTAACACGGCTCACCGGGTAGAAGACCTCCCCCAGATTAAAGGAAAGCTCAGAGTGTATTTCGCCTACTTTGTCTAGCGTCAAATTTTGGCCCACCATATAAACTGTCTCCCATATTTTAACTAAAGATGGCAATGCTAACTGGTACATTTTCGCCAACTTGGTAGGAGACTGTTGGATATGGCCCCATCTAATACGTCTTCTATTATTGGTCACTACCAAGGGACTGTGACAGTTGTCAGGAGGGAAAGGCGTTTTTACAATGCCCAAATCCTCCTGATTGAAAATTAGGATCAAAGCATTGTGGTCACTGTCCTGCCTCTGCACAACATGAAAATCAAGAACCTTTCCCCAATGTCTTGTTTCCACCAAGATATAATCAATAAGTGAGGTCTGGCCTGCTCTATTGAATGTAAACTGGCCAGGTTGGTCAGATTTGGTCCGGCCATTGCATGCTCTTAGGGAGTAGGTGAGAGTGAGTGAGTTTAATTGCATGACCAGTGGAGACCAAGCTTTAATAGGTGTAGTCAAAGGGTTGGGAATAGACCAATAAAGGTCTTCTTCTGTTGGGGCAGAGTGTAAAGGATCGATGAGGGGTTCAAAATGACAATTGAAATCACCTCCCACAATCAACCAGATCGCCGGGTCTAAAGTTGGAATAAAATCTCCCAGCAGAGCAATAGTAGATGATTCCTGGCTGTTGTTAACGGGGCGGGAGTACACATTCACTATGGCAATTTTCACCTTTGTTGGGAAGGAGAGCAAGACACATTGAATGTCACTTGACGGGGTTAGTAGCTGCTCCGCCCTACATCCTAGATGGGTAGCTACCCAAATTGATAGGCCTCCAGATGGTCTCCCCCTCCCTGCCATAGAAGCTAAGATGTTGTAGGGGGCATAGCCTACCCGATGTAAATCTTCCCTTGCCCAGGTCTCTTGGAAAGTGCAAATGTCGAATTTATCGACAAAGTCACCCCAATCCGTACAGGGCAATTTGTTTTTGAGGCCTGCCACATTCCATGAAAGTATCCTTAGCCCAGTCGCTTGGCCGGTCTCCCCACTCTCAGCCCCTGGTACCACGTTCTCATGTATAACATATTCACCAAGATCACCCATGCAACACTCACCTATTTTCCCACATTCTATGCTTTCTCTATTTTGATCTCTCAAAGAGACATTAACTTTTGCGTCTAGGGCCATCGATGTGATGGATCTACCTCCTATCTGGTTGATCAAGAGGGGGTGGCCAGGGCTGTCACCTACCATAATTCGCTTCAATCCCGCCGGTTACGCTAACACTAGTATTACTACCATGGCTACTGAGATTCAACTAGAGGGGGAGAAGGAGATCACGTGCACTGAAGTGAGGAGTGCTATTCACAAGCTACAAAGCAATAAAGCCCCAGGCTTAGACAAACTTCCAGGGGATCTTTTTAGGAACGAACCTGTAATATGGGTCCCATACCTGTGTGCCCTATTTAATGCGGTATTGCAGGGCTCCAATCCCCCTGATACCTGGCGCGGGGCCGAGATTGTCCCCATATTCAAAAAAGGCTGCCCCCTTGCTCCCTCCAACTATAGACCGATTAGTCTAATCGACATCTCACAAAAACTGTATGGCCGGGTGCTTCTAGACCGCCTCCAGAGTTGGTTGGAAGAGGAGCTAATAGTAAGTCCCTATCAGGCCGGCTTCAGATCAAAAATGTCAACTGTTGACCAGATATTCAGACTCCAACTACTGTACTGGAAAACAGTAACCATAGAGGGTGGCAGCCTCTATCTGATATTCGTTGATCTGAAGTCGGCCTTCGACCTTGTACCCAGAGAAAAACTATGGAGTGTACTGAGTGAATTAGGGATTCCTACATATCTTTTAAAAGCCATAAAGAGCCTACACACTGACAATTTTGCTCAAGTGCGTTGTGGGAGGTATGGGGAACTCACCGCTCGCTTCCCAGTTGAAAAGGGGTGCGGCAGGGATGTGTTTTAGCTCCTACTTTGTTTTGTATATTTATTAATGATCTTATCAACCACCTGTTATTAATTAAGGATAATGATGCTCCAAGGCTAGCCTCAGGGAAGGTCCCGGCGCTGATGTTCGCAGACGACACACTGTTGCTCTCCAAATCGCCAATGGGCATACAGCGCATTTTAGACGGCTTTGCAAACTTCTGTAAGCTAAGAGGGCTGGAGATCAACTTGGACAAAACTAAATATATGGTCTTCAACCCTCCTAATAAAACCCGTCCAAGTCCTTCTCTCTTTGGTGTCGCTTTGGAGAGAGTTAGGACATTTGACTATTTGGGAGTTACCCTGGCTGAGAAATTCGAATGGGGCCCCCAAATAGACAAAGCGAGGCTCAGACTAACCCAGATTGCTTGAGGTATAATGAAACTGTATAGATCTTCTGCTTTCAAACCGGCGGCCCCTGTGGTGGAAATCTATAAGGCCCAGGCAAGGGGTGCCACACTTTATGGGGTAGAGTTGTGGGGACATTGTCCTACTGGAAGCCTGACAAAGGTAGAGAATAATTTCATGCGACAAGTCCTAGGTTTACCCCGTAGCACCCCGTTAATTCCCCTACGTTTGGACCTCGGATTGAGACCGCTGGATGAAGAAATTGCTATAAGACCCCTAGTTTTCTGGCGGAGGATGTGGGTGACACCGGAGTTGTCTGTTTTTAGGGATGAACTGTCTGAGTTTTTAACTATGAGTAATACAAAGAAAATCACATGGCTTTGCCATATAAGGGATCTTGCCCGTAGGATAGGTAAGCCGGACCTTTGGAACACGCCTGAGATCTCGTGTGCTAAGCTCTCAAGGCTGGATTTAGTTAATACATATAGAGCAGTAAAGCTGAGTGCCATCCGAGAAAGTGCCTCAAGTGGTCGTTTAACCCTAGAGTTTTTATTAATAAAGGATGTATATAGTAGGGAAACCTTTTTGGACTTTGTCGAACCCCCAATTGCAAGGAAACTGTATATGCAATTGAGGTTGGGGACTCTTCCACTTGCAGCATATTCTACCAAATGGCTGAAGGATCAAAACGGTGAATGCCCTGCGTGTAAGTACAGGTTGGAGTCTGAAATCCATGTTTTGCTCCTCTGCCCCGCCTATCGGCTGCCATGTCAGCGTTGGTTAATCCAACTGTGTAAAAATCTAGGGTTTGAGCGCGCCACAGAGGCGCACAGAGTCTTAAAATACGATACCCATCCCACAATTGTTTTTGCTGTATCGCGCTTTTTAAATTGTATGTGGCTCATCCGAATGGGTTATATAAAGTGACAACTGGGGCTTGGGGGAATTTGTGATATGGGTGAGTAGGTCTTTGCTATGGTTCCCGGCCCTCCAATATAGCCCCACTGCTCTATTTTTACAAGATTTTAGCTCAAGATTTTATTGCTTGGACATTTTTATGTATCTTGATGTGATTTTTTTTGTGTTTTTTTATCTGGTTGGTTGTACTACAACTGTTTATGTTTTATATAGATAATCTCCATCCCTGCCGCCCCTATGAGGCATGTGTTATGTGTTTGTGTTCCCATTTTTTAATTGAGGGTTGATTAATGTATATGAATTTTCATGCGAGTATTTATCAATTTTTTTAAAGATAGATGTACTGATTGTTTGTTTTCTTGATGCACTTTTATGGCCCAAGTGGCCGAAATAAAGTATTTTTGATTGATTGAGATCTAAATAGTGATTAGAAAGAACTATTTTTGTTTGTAATTAGACAAATGTACTGGTTTGAACATTGAACCAGATCTCATAAGAACCTAACAGCCAACACGTGCAGGCCCGTGGCTTTCTCAAGGCGGCAAGGAAGGGAAACGTGTTAAAGTTTTATTTGGTATTGTTTTGTGGCATGTTGCTTATAAACAAAATCTTGTGGAAGACGTGGATATTCAATACGGTCTCTGAAAACTAGAATCCAATGTGGTCCTGGTTGGCAGAGTCAAAACTCTGCTGACCAAGACCACACTGGACTCTTGTCCGCAGCTCATCCATGGAAGGGAAAAGTATCACTAGACATTGGGGCGCAATGGCCTCCACCATTGTTTGCGGTCCATGTCTTGAGGCATAGTGTTTCTACCCAAGGGCTTTGATACCTGAGCAGGAATCCAAACTACTGGCCATTTTGTTGAAGGTCTTTCCCTTCCCTGGGGGTGGTGATGGGGGCTATCTTGCCTCTTCCAACCTCAACTGGCCCCTTTTTTCCTTCCCTGGGGGATAACTGGGCCTCAGCACTCCAAATCGGCTCTGCCATGGAAAGGAAATGGTCCACTAGATGTCAGGGAAAAACAGAGTGATTTCCAGTTGTGCTGCTTCCAAATGAATTCCTGCTTGGGGCTCGCAGAAAGGTCACGCTCCTCTCCCATCTCAAGGCCCCTCTCAATCGCTATTTTTTCCATGCACCCCAAGCACATAGGGCTGCCTCCCGGGCATGGAAGATGGCGGGAGAAGAACTGCTGGTCCTTCCAAATGGATTTCTGCTGATTAACTGTGGCAGTTCCTGTCACAGGTATTCTGTTAAGATGTTCACCTTCAAAGGGCTTAAATCTTGTTGTACCATAAAAATCAGATGCCACTTGCAAACCCAAAAATTCACAAAAGTGCTGGCTGAAAAAATTAGGGGCGTGTAATTTGCAGCAGATTACGTTTTTCACATCCAGGAATAAGGATAATCTCACAATATTTGCACATGAATGTACCCATTACTGGGTGTGCAAAATGGCATTTTGCTCCTGCAATTTTCTTCAGGTGTTTCCTAATTCTAACTGTAAGTGCAAACTCCTTTGCTGGATGAAATTTGTGCCTAAATTGTAATCCTCTTTTGAGCACCAATGAGAAGGTGCATCGATAAAGTGTTTTACGCCCCAATCATAATCAGGGACCAAGTATACATTTATTTTTACCCCTCTAGCTTGGACGATGTGAACAGTATGTCCTCAGTACTTGATCTGTAAAATTAAAGATGTGGAGATTATGTCCTAGCATTCAGTGCATGGAAACCCTTTGTGATCTCTCTTTACCAATAAAAAACTATGGGAATGCAGCAAATTTCCCTGAACAGTCATCCTTTTATGAGTCTGTATGTGCCACCCCTGAAAAGATATGTACTTTGGAATCACAATCCAAAAGCAAGAATGAATCCTTTTCAGGGGTACAGAGGTTCCCCTTTCCGATGCTTCCTCTCTCTCACCTGCTTCCTGTCTGACGGGCTACTTACTATCTTTGCCTCTTTCGTTGACTTTGCATAGTGGCAATCTCTCCATGGTGCATAGTCACTCTAGGGAAAGATATAGGGTAGAAGGATATGTAGCGCTGGCCTCCTCTTTTTAGTGGTCAACCTACCAAACTATTTCCTGCGTGGGCATGACAGTAAGACAGCTAGTACCCATATCCCTTTACACAATTTAGACTTGAAGCTGGTCATGACCAGAGAGGTTGACTATTCAGTTCTGGGTTTCGTATTGGCATTCTGTCACTTTTAATTGATAATTTGTGAAGGAAACGAAGTACAAGAATGGACAGCGTGAACCATGACTATTGGAACAATAGACATTTGACATGAGACATCTTGAGAGCTTTGATTGATCTATACTGTTTTGCCTAATTGTTTTTTTCCGATTGTATATGTAATTACATTTCAGTTTCTGTTCTAAAAGCAACAGAAACATAATTGTTCCCACTCCAGCAGTCACTTGTGAAGGAGTTCCTATGCTATAATTTTTCCTGAATGCGCCAGGACAACTGTACAATATTGTAATCCTGTTTTTCTTTGTTGTCAGCCTACAGAGCAGGACTGAAATGTTAATTACGCTTATTGATGCTGGAATTGCCTTTTTTATGTGTATTGCAAGCTGCAGTATTATTTATATTGCAGAATTAATCAGTATAGTTTTACTGGTTTCTACTTAAATTTTGGCAACAATCTGCCCGTCATAAGCATAAACAGTGTAATCTGCATTGCAATATCAAATCTGCACATTGCCACCATCATCCGGACTATGACAGACTGTGGTGGACCATTTTTTAGCAAAGTTTGAAGGGAAGAAAACTTTTGCACAAAGGGTGGCTGCTCTTCAGGCAGTACATACCTAGAAAGAGAACACGGTTTGGCATCAAGATTTATATCTTGTGCGCGAGTTCCACTGGTTACACATACAGATTAAAGAGTGTATACAGGAAGAGACTCCAGCATATATGTAGCTGGTTGCATTTTCTTATTAGGAACTAGAGAAAAGACTTTGTGGGATCTTCCTTACTCTCTACTTCGCAAAGTTATAACCTTCATATAGACAACTTCTATATAGCAATTTAGCTGTTTAGCAAACTGCACAAAATTGGACGTATGATGTGTGGGACAATTTGAAGCAACAGCAAATGATTCTTTTAGGAGATACTTTTTAAAAAAGCTTCAAAAAGGACAATGCAATGCTTTACGTTGCAATGAACTGCTCAATATGAAACTGTGTGACAAACAGGAAGTGCATTCATGGTGAGAGAACTTCTCATGTCATCTTTTGGGGGCAGCTGGACGAAGTGCATGAGCCCAACTGTATACTTGATTATAACAAGTACATGAGTGGAATAAATAGAGCTAACAAGTTGTTTCAACCATATGATGCAGCACTTAAAACCTGCATTTAATACAAGAAGTTGGCTGTTCTCCTGTTTCGTTGGGCAAAATACAATGCACAAGCTGTTGATTGTCAGATACCACTGGAAGTTGAATTTTCTTACTCAACTTATGAACAGGCCACTATCCATCTAATTGCTGTAGAAGCAGTAGCCTCAACTTCATCTATTGAGGAGGACGTGGCAAAACTGAGGGTTCAAAACATAGATGAATGCATTTCAGTGACAGAGACATATCAAAAGTGCAAAATCTGCACTCAGCAAGGAAGGAGACAGGAGAGTCGGCACTACTTTCCCCGTGCCCTTCTAAGCCGGACCTGTGCATTCTGTTTTGCTTCACTTCGTACAACACAAAGTTGAAGTTAAGAAAAATTGACTAAAGTTGCACCGGTGGTGCTAGTAGTATTGGATTTTAAATGGATCTTCATGGACACATATCTTTCATGGATTCTTTTTTGACTTGCCTAGGCTACTTTTGAAATAGTTCCCACTGAATCAGAAAGTCATAAAAAATGATTTCACCAAAAGAATTAGCATAATTTAGAACTATTTTTCTTTACTGATTTCAGGAACCGAGTTTGTAACGACTCAATGGGCATACAGTGCTGACACAAGTGGCCGTCTTGCTAGTGTTGTGCTTAGTTTGGCTAGAAGCTTCTGTCAATGCTTTTTAGATAATTAAGAAAAGTCTGCCATAGGATTTGTACCTCAATTTCAAATGTATTTATGCTCATATTTCTGAAGAGTGGGTCCCAGAGATGTCCTTTCACAACCACTAACATTTTATAACGCCATGGAAGGAGTTGAGTTTTGGTTGGTAATGAGCCTAATTTCACCACAAGGTGGAAACACAAGCATAGTGATTGCACTAAAAGCAAAAGGAAAACAAATCCTCTTGACCCTGTCCAGGCTGCCACGGGGAGGCGTTAGTGAGGATCCACCTGCCTACTCGCAGAATGTTGCACCGTTCTCCAGCAAAATAAAGGGATGAATCAATAGTTCAGGGAAAGGATGACACACAGACCAAGTCAATATTTCTGTTGCATCGCTAAATGCTCATTCTGCAGTGAAACACAGACCTTGTTGTGGACTTAGGGCCTGATTTAGAGTTTGACGGACATATACGCCTTCACAAACCTGATGGCTATCCTATCCGTTTTATTACAAATGTATTATATCCGAATGCACTTGTAATAAGGCAGCCAGGATATCAGTAACGTTTGTGACAGAGTATCCATCTGCCAAACTCTAAACTCGACCATAATCTCGAACAATGGCCTTCAAATTTTAGCCTAAACTATACAAGAAATTGATAGATGAAATGCTTGAAATGATCTCAGCCACAGGTAATCACTTGGGGCCTCTCCCACACCCATGGTTATTTTGCATACCATGCCACAACAGGTTCGACCTAGCCATTTGCAAATCAGTCTTGACCCTGCTCCAATGGAAACAGCTAGTCCCAACTGCCAGGCCCTCCTTAAACTGGAACACAAACAACCCAGGACCGTTTCACCCTAATTAGAAATCAGCCGCCAGGTATAGCTTGGTTCCAGTGACACAGCATGCATGGGACCCACACTGGGCATACCCATCCCACTTAGGGCGTGTTGTTGCAATTCAAATTTCAGCCATCATGAAATCCAGGTGGCTTGATAATTATATCTCCCCTGGTGAAGGCCTGGCTCCTCCTAGATACAAATAACTTAAACAAGAGAGGGACGATAGGAAAGGTGGTGCACTATGCTACTTTTTCCTGAAGATCTTCACTCAAATCTTATGATAGCCCACAGCTCAAAGGTGTCAATCTGCTTATTGTTTCGCTACAATTAAGTAACTTGATTACTATAGGTTTTATACTTCTGTATCTACATTAGAGAAATGTTGGAGACTTATTTTAAATGGTTAGAGGATTTTATGTTGAATTGTCCTGCCCAATTTGATGGTCTAATAATTTTGGGAGAATTTCATGTATGGGCTGATGATTTGCTGTTATGCCAATGCAAGATGTTGACCCAGATTAAGGAAGCCTTCGACCTGAAGCAGGGCATAATCAGGCCAACTCACTTCCCTGGCCATGCAATTGATGTAGGGGCAGATGTATCATCGTACTTTGCGAGTCCTTAATAGCAAATTTTACCGATTCGCTATTAAGGACTCGCAAAATGCAATGTATGTAGGTTTCGCAATAATGATTGCGATTCCTACATATTCCTTAATTGCGAATCACAAATTGCGATTCACAATTAAGGAATACCTTCCCATTCATTCCTATGGGCCTAGAGGCCCTAGAGGCCTAGAGGCCCATAGGAATGAATGGGAAGACATTCGCAATTTGCGAGTACCCAATAGGTACTCGCAAATTGCGAATGCAATTTCAATGGTGCCAAAAGGACACCCTGTTGCACCCCTGAAATATGCATGTGTGCACATGTGGCGCACATACATGCCTTAAGGGCACATATGTGCGCCACATGGCACTTTAAAAAATGCAAAAAAGTGTATTTGTCTAGGAAATCGCAATTTACCACCAACTTGAAGTTGTTGGTAATTTGCGATTCCTTAAGGCCAGATCGCAAATTTTGGGTGCTTCCAGAATTGCATTTAAGGAATCGCAATTTGCGATTCCTTAAATGCATTCGCAAAATAGGGAATCGCAAATTTGCGATTCCTTATTTTGCAATGGCCTTTTGGGATGATACATCTCAAAAGGCTTTTTCCCGTTCGCAAACGGGCCGATTCTGCGAATCGGCCCGTTTGCGAATAGGAAAACCCTTGATACATCTGGCCCTAAATCTTGTGCCTTTCAGATAGCCCTATTGCAAGTGAAAAGAACAAACAAAACCTGTGACTGATGAAGACCACACTGACCTCTATACTGACTTCATGCAGTCACAGTTTTCATCTTTTCCTGTCAGGTCCGATAGGCCCACTGACAAACATGGGTTACTATTTTCATTGCGAGAAGTGTGGGAATGCAGGTTGTCAAGAGATTTGCTGCTGGCTACAATTTCAGAGTTTTATGTCATATAAATATAAGAAAACACACACACTTTGGCAGTTGCAGGGCAATCTGGGTAAGAAAACGTGGTGTTAGCCACACAACCCTGGACTCCCCAGAGTCTCTATTTTTCAGGAATAATCCAGGATAAGAGGATTTGCTGGGTGACGACCGGCCCAGGATCCAAATACTGCAGCTATCACCCCATAGAGGAAATTGTTTTAAAGACTTGTTCTCTGTCCACAGACCCTGTGTTCAAGCCTGGAGAAGAGAGGGGTCAGTACAACATCCACTGGAGGGAATACGAGGAGAACTGTCCTGAGAGCAATTTTCACCTCTGTCCGTAAGACTTGTTCCAAGAGAGCCTCGTTATTTGGCTCCTGTGAACAGAAGAATCAATGGTCTGCTGTGGAAGACTAAAGCTCACAGTGGAACCAGACCCCTGAATGTGGACATGCCTGAAAGCTCAAAGGTCCTGGGACAGAAGATGCTTGCTGCTCAATGGAGAGACTTCCAATTTAAAGGCGATCCGCTGGCAGGACTTTGAGACATTTGGTCGAGCATGTGGCGGACCACAAACATCTGTCTTGAAGTGCAATGGGTTTGTCAGTTCAGTTCAATGAATCTTTATTCGGCAATAAAATGTCATAAAAGATACATGAAAGCCACATAAAACCCATGAGGAATGAAGCAAGTGTACAATAAAAACATTGAGTTATAAGATAAAGAAGATAAAAAGCAACCTAACCTAAAAACGTAATCATATAGGCTAACGCGTTCTTACATATTGATTTGATAGTCGCCCTACATACATGTCATCACGTCTCTAATTCCAACACGTTGTTGAATATACCTGCCTACAGAAATACAGACCAAATTTGTAGCAAGTTTTTGTAAAAATAAGAAAGCAGGTCTATAAAATCAAATTTGCCAGCATGCAACAATGGAAGTAGGAACAGTCTAGTAGGTTCCTTATAGAAACTGAAAAATAAAATAAGGTTCATGGTGCTTTGTGCAGAACGGTTATCACAGGGGCAAGGAGGTACAGCTTGTGCCACAGCCCCTTCTCTGGGAAGGTCAACAGAACATGCCCTATGCTGAAGCTAAACGTAGTAGGAAGGAATCAGTGATAGACATTTGATAGAGTATCACGATATGGCTCAATTATACTGGCGGGCGAGATTGTTGTGCATGTACACACCATAGATTTCGTTAAGTTTTTCAGCAGGTCTTTGGAACAAAGGTTCCCTTGATTGGGTTTAAGAGCATTTCAGGATTCCCAATCAATTCAAATCCTTCTTTTAGATATTTAAACCAAATGATACGATAGGTGAGCTGCAGAGCTAGACAATCCCCTATGATCTTGCGGTTACATTTGGTTTCCTCTTTAGAGCATATTGAGATGCAAAGGACAAGTGGCCATAACTTGAAATAGTCGTCCAAGGTAGACAACCCCTAAATGAGTGCGGCAAATTAAATTTGAGGTGCTTCTAGGGACAGCGAGAAGTCTAAATAACAAGTCATTCTCAATTTGTTGTAAATAATTTGAATCTTTAAAAGTCCAAAATTCAGCCTCATATATGGCAATTAAAATTAATTTACTTTTGTAAAGGGTCATCATCTCTTTTAGGGGTTTCGCACCAGCTTACTGGAGAACTTAACGACCGCTTCAATTGCCAGTTCCAATTGTGGACCTCTTGTGTTACAGAAGTGGCCCCATCTTAGAGATACATCAAAGGGTTCTCCTAAATACTTAAATGTTTTAGCCTTCAGTATAGGGGTTCCACATACAAGCTGGGTCTAGGTTATCACTGTTCTCAGGCTGCAGACCATCACATAGGATTTAGCAAGATTTATCTGGAAGCCTACCTCCTCTATACATTGAGCAAAAGAACTGATAATTTGAGCCCATTCGCGGTGCGGGCCATTAACACAGCGTCTTACGCATAGAAGAGTACAGGCAGTGGACGCAACCCTAACTGGGGCATCCCTTAAGAAACCTTCCAGTTCGGTAACATCCAAAGGTAAGAGAAAAGGGGCCAGCAAACAGCCCTGCTATATGATTCTGTGCATTCATCCTTAGCAATGTAATGTATGGAGGCCATAGTATCTGTGTGCAACTGTATCATAAAATTAACAATGGCAGAATCAGCGCTCAGAGCCACCATTTTACCCCAGAGTTTCATTCAATTAACACAATCAGATGCGCTTAACAGATTCATAAAAGCCAAGTGCAAGGCTCCGTTCTTAACAATCAAGTATTTCAACATCCGCAAGTACAAATTAAGGCGCTGTTCAATTGTGCCTAAACCCTTATTGCACATCTGACAGAATAGTATTTTTGTGGGCGCACTGCGAGTGCGCTACCTAGGGCCCCTTTGCGTCTGCCTCTAAGTATATTAAACGGCGCAGAAGCCGAGAGATTCCCTATTTTGAATGGGGCCACGCCCCTATGCAAATGAAATGAAGAAACGCCCTCATGATAGCGCTGGTGCTACACATGCACCAGCACTTTCAGTATTACAGAACAGGATGAACAAGCATCTGTGGACCCTTCTGTAATACCATGTGCGCAAAAAGAAGGCGCACATGCCCGTTGCGCCCCCTGAGGGCCAATTGTAATACAGCCCCAGGTGTACAAAAAGTGCAATAGTCATTAATGAGAAAACACTAAAGTTCCTGGAGACAAAAGCAGTCAAAATTGCTTAATAAAAGTTAGCCAATCAGAGTAGGCCAGCTTAGGATCTATGCTTGCAACATTCCATGAGACACATCGAAAGTGATTAGATTTAGACACAGCATAGTTATAGTTATTAAAAACTGCTCCGAGGGGAGAAGATAATGGGATATTTAGAGAGGTTTTTTTAAAGGGCTTAAAAGGGAAATAGACTTTCTGGTTGTCAATTATTATCGTCTAAGGATTCTAAAGAAGAAAACATTTTTCAGTAGAACATTTGAAACTGGTGGACCTGCCACTGCATTAATGTTCAAATGATGACAATTTCCCCCTTGTCTTTTGTACAATCCTCTGTAAAAGTACCCTAGTGGATGTACACTAATCAGTCTCAAGTTTGGTTGTAGGGAACAGGGACTGCATAAGAGTGTTGCAACAACATGGGGATCTCTATAATTATGCACCAATCTCCTCTATTCTCTTTAATGCAGGTACCCATCCAAACTCCTCTTCTTGCCATGTTGTTGTCCTTGTATCCACACAAACCCTGGCCAGCATCATGGAAAAACCAACAATAGATTTTGTTCTTGAGGACTGGCAAGTCCTCCCTCTGGTTTGATCTAAGCACTGGGATATCGTACAAAATGGATACATAAAGGGTGGTTTGAGGGGGTATTTGCAACACAGGACAGTTCGATATAACATCCGGCCATGAATTACTCAAAGGAGGAATTAAAGACGGACGGCTGGGTTGAGCCTCCATCATGACACCAGTTGAGTCCACCACAACAGTACTAGTTGGCTCAGCATTTGACTGCTGTGTGTGTCCGTGACTTCCACCCCCTTTGACCGGACGGTCATTGGAATTTGAAGGTTTAACAGAGTCCATAGCATGAGACTAAACTCCCCAACCTCTTCAGCCCCGTTAGCATGGGTTGAAGCCAGCTCTGTAAACATCCATGAGGCCTCTGGAACCCTTAAGCCTAGTAACAAGGTCTGTAAGATTAATAATAGCAGATTGAATATTTTTGAGTCTTTCAAATGCCAAATCAAAGGAACTTTAAACAAGAGATTCTAGTAGTGTAGTGCTGCTTGGCGGTGACTGCGAATCGTTGTTCAAATTACAATCATTTCCCCATTGGTTGATCTGTTCTTCCCTTGTTTAGCAAGCCTATTAGAGGGGATGCATGATTTAAATTTGCTCTGGTTCTGCATGTCATCGTTTCTTTTGTTTATAGGGGGAGGAGAAATAGCCAGAGTTTTGATTTGCAGAGATCCAGCACAGACACACAATTATTATTTCCACATTGGAGCTTTCCTTTTAACCACGATTATCTTTCTCTACTGGAGAAACCAAGAAGGGTGGCCCAGTCCCCTACAGTCTCTGATGGGCCCGTTTTGGCCAAGTCTTCACCCGGGCTCGTCCTAGGTGGAATCTTCTGGTATCTGGACCCAGCCTCCACCTCCTTGGGCAGTGGTCCGCAGCAGTCTGGACCTTGGAATCCACAGTTCCTGGCACATAATAAAGCAATGAGTATGTCAAAGAGCCCTTGACTTTCACTCACTGCTATGTGTGATTTTGGAGACCAGGACTGAGGGCACTTGTCTGAAGAGTGTCAGTGGGTTCAGCTAGGGTATGCCCAAACAGGTGTCTTAAGCAAGTGCAATAAGAACTTTAATGCTGGAACCTTGGAATGAAGGCCAATTCATATTAAATTTGCCTGGGATTGCTTGTGGGACTTTGCTTTGCACTTTGGACTGTGCTTGCCCTTTTGAGACAGAACCCAGACTGATTTAGATACGGCTGCCCCTCTTCTGTGATGGCTCACAGAGTAAACTAGTGAAGCAACAGCGTGTGCACCTGGTGGCCACTGGAGGCCAAGCAGAATTAGGAGAAGGATCTTGGCAATGGATGCCTGATAAACAAAAATTGGCGCACCGGTGTACACTGGTGAAGGAGACACCATTTAACTATAATCATAAGCTAACACGTTTTATATTTTTGTATAGATATTATTCTAACACCCGAAAGAATGGATAAGTTAGGCTCTGGTGACAGGTGTTGCCTTTTGCACGCTTCTTTCATAAATCTGGCGTGGAACGGTTCACATTTTTTAAAATATTGGTCAGATTTGTTAGACCTATTTAGTGACCGGCTGGAGATACAGCGGTCTCCTACAATGCAACTGGCACTGCTCCTGTATCGGTTTGTCAATTTGAACCTATGACGCCTGTGCTTGCTATAAGGAGGCGGCAATGGAGTGGATGCAGAAGAAAGTAACCACCACGAATCAATGGCTTAAGGATATGAAATCTTGTAACAATCAATCTGAAGTATATGTTGCAGATCGACATCCTGAAGCTCGACCCAGGGACTTTTGGGGTCCACTTAGACTCTGCACTCTTGTCGAATGGCGCTGACCCCTGAATCGCCAGATTAAAGTGCCATTCTGATACTGTTATATATTTGTGCATGCCTGCTCATGACATTTTCATCTTTGATATGTACATCAGTGTGTGTATGATCGGGTGTCCCCTTTCAAGGATTGCTGTATACAATTGAGTGGCACCAACTATGCACTGCATTTTGCTGTGATCTTCAATGTACAAAAATGTCAAATTTTCACCAACACTGCCTCATATTATATTTTCTTTAAGTCTACCACTTTGAAAAGCTGAGGAAAAAAATAAGAACGTAACATTAAGTACTCAGACTTTCGCCTGTTAACCACCTAGCAGGAAATGTTAGATCCAAGGACCACAAACCTATCATTGTATTCTTAAAATGCCCCACACATAGCGTGAAGGAGTGCTGCATAAGAAATCAGCTAATGAGAGTTGAATGCACACAAGTACAAATGTACGCCCATTTTTAAAAGATTTTTCAGATGGGTTTTGCAATGCTCGTCTTCACGGACGTTGTTGGAATATGAAGTAATATTTACTTCTTTTACTCCCGGGGATCACAAAATTGTTTGTACTATGTGTATTGTATGCAAAAACAATAAATAGAGGTTAAAAAACAAATGAATCACATTTGATACATGATAGTTTTTGGATTAGTAAATGTTTTTGCTTATACTGGTCCTATCAGAGATTCTCCAATATCCGTTTTATGTCAATCGCTTAACTTTATAGCCCTGGAATGGGCAACAAAAACTATACCAACAGTGCACAAACTTCACATGCTGTAAGGACTCTCTTGCAGATTTCTGTAAAAGCTCCAAGACCTTTGAATAAAGTGACACTGCTTGATTCTCACCCTTTCGCACCCGCGGAAGACACAGCAGCAAAACTGTCCACATGGCTTGGGGTTTAGCATCACAATTGCGCCATTTTTAGCTTGAAGGTCAGTAAAATACTTCAGGGTTTTCTCTGCATTCTTTCTAGAAATAAAATAAAATAACCTGGTTTAATAATTACTTGTTAGCACCACAAAACAATACTGTGTGCCCAAGGTCATGTACAATTCATATATAAATCGATTTGATGGCCACTAAATTTAAGATGAATAGATTTGGACTAAATGAATAAGGGAAGGAGATTCCAGAGCAGAGTCTGAGGTGACAAATGATGAGCATCGACCACCAACAGTGATGTGTGCATTATTAGGTCTGGCTCCACAGCAGAACTGTCTGAATAACCTATTGTTACCAATTCTTTAAGTATATATAGAATTGTGCAGAGGAGAATTGTGCAATCCGCCCAGAGGAGTATCATGCTATTGGCTGTACAGTTTAGCATTCAGTCTTCTTGACAGTCCCTCACGTGGAATGCATGAGGGACTATTTTGCATTACACTGTGTCAATCAATTCTTTATTTCCTGTAGACATTCTATAAGAAGGCAATACTTGTAGATACTTTTTTCCCCAGGGATTGCACATGGAAACAGCATTTGTGAATAGTTGTGTATTCCAGTGACAGCACATTCAAGCCAGAACAATTTGGTTTGCCAATCCTAGTTTTAAAAGTTCTTCCAACCATTGTAGTGGTCCTGGGAGGGGCACCCTGAGTTTTACACACACACACACACACACAAAGAAGGTACATTGGTGTAGGCGTCGATGAATGCAGCATGAGTATTTTTAGAATAGTATCATCCACCTTTATTGATTGAACTTACACACAAGAATAAAAGAGAATATGTATTTTAAGTGGCGAATGTGAGAGCAGCAAGATTGTGGGCACAGCATTAGTTGAGGAAGGGGAATAATTTTAAGGTCAGTGATGATAAAAAAAGATCAGAAAGGATGGAAATGGGCACGAAACTGGGCAGAACAAGTGTTAACTAGTAATATGAAGGGCAACTGTCTGAGTTTTACACCTGTTAAGCTGGAGCCAATTCTTGGACATGCAGGTTTTGAGGGATGTTAACTTGTTAACCCAGACCATTTATTGCTTTGAGACATGAATGTATAACTGGGTTTCACTGAAATAGAATTTATATGCAAATTTTAAAAAAGGAAGTAAATGACAAGAAGCCTGATATCAAAGAGTAGACAAGAGAAAGGAAACACTTCCATGTAATGTTTGTAACAGGAAAGAAAAGGGGCCAAACTGAACACAGTGACTTCAGTCTTTGAGAAATGAGCCAAGAAATAAGACTGAGGATTAAATTTACAGCTGTTTGGAGTCTGCGTTATTGGCTTTTGTAGACCACTGTATCGAATGTGGCGAATATGCCAAGCCAGTTCGGCCCGTCTGGCGCATACACCAAGAAGGGTGGATGTTGTCCTCTGCTGAACAGAAACAGATGCTGAATGATCTGGACCTTGGAGTTAGCTCAATTTTCTCTAAGTTTGGAGATAGGGTTAAGAATGGCAATGGGTGACAGCTACTGGAAGGCGAGGCGTCAAAAGTGGTGGCCTGAGAACAGAGAGGTTGATGATTCTATTTTCTAGCTGTTGCAGATCAGGGTGGTAAACAGGTGAAGGATTAAACTAACTCCTGCAGCTGGGGTTAGCTTAAGAACCTGTAGGTCTGGGAGTTTGGTAGGAGGTGGATAAAGCTTTGTTGGAGACAGGTCCAAACACTGAGAGGATTGCAAGTGCAAAGGGATAAAATGTATCTCCAGCTACTTTTATGCCCCCTCCTATTTTTTGTCAGGGGCACTGGTGACCAGTTAGTTTGCAATGTCGTTCCCCCTGCTTGTGCGTATACAATGAGTATGTGTGTATCTGACAGCAGAGGCTGTATGCTTGCAAAGAACCCGTCAAAACATCACGGTAGGGCAGGGGGAACCGTTCTCAAAGTGCTGGTCACACTTGCCTCCATGCACATCTCTGAGCACTGCAGTCATTCTCAGAGGTTATAGGAAATGCCGGAACATCTGCCAATCTCGATGCTTCAGGGGCGTCATTTTTCAACCGACAGAAATGTGATCTTGGGGTTAGGTCTGACATTTAATATGTTGAGTCAACTGATGGGCGTCCATCTTAGGCTGCCTGACTCCAGTTCCCAACAGAATGTTTGTAAGAACCAACATTATGTGAACATCAGCTAATTCGAGGAAGGGAAATAAGACCCATTTGAGCCATTTTCATCTGCGTGCTAGAGAGGACAACCACTGGGTAGCCGTGAAACTTGATTTAACGCAGAAACTTTATTTTGTCTTTGTTACTCAACCAGAATACTTCTACCCCTCACAGGATACTCATTCCATTTGACCGCTCCTCCTGCATGAACTGTGTAGAGCCCCTGGTCATACTTGACGTTTCAGGTACATATGACACTCTTCACCAGAAACTTGTCTGGCGCCTGCTTTAGCAGGCATAAAGGGTAGCACAATTTCTAACTGACAGAAGCCAAACTCTTGCAACGCCACAATGTTCTACTCACTAGAGGCCAATCACCTGTCGTATCACACAAGAGTCTGCACTAATCAGAGATTAGTTTAACTTTTCTCTCTCCCCCATGTCCTCTCCGAATCATGCCCTCCATTTATATTTACACAGATACTCTCTTGAAGCAAAATCATTGTAAAGATGTGGAACCAGATACCAACTGGGCCAGCACCAGAATGGAGCTATCCTTACCCCCTCAGGTGCCTCTCTTACTCACGTTTACCTCTGTAATTTATTTCAGTCAAATGCCCCAATCTACAAACCATCTCCCGCTATCCATCACTTGCAGGAATTGTGCAGGGCACGTAGGTGGTTTGCTGCTAAGTTCTCCAAGCTCATGAACCCTTTTCTCACTTCACATCAGATCACCTCCAACCCTCCTCTACTTCCACAATGCCTGTAGCTTTCCTTTCAATAATGCCCCTCCCTCGTGATTTGCCTTGGCAGGACCCAGGAGATGATTCTGGTCAAACTGGACACATAACAAACCACATACTGGATCAAATAATGTGAGAAAAACATTTAATGAAAAACTCATGGAACTAAAGAACAACCTCTCAACAGGTCACATTATAGCCCGCTGCCAAGGGCTATTGTTTGTACTAGTTGGTAAAGGCCCATAATACAAGTTATAGGCCCAATTTGCAGACGATGGACTGTAACAAAGAACAGGGCCTTTAACAACTGGTATAGCCCAGGGCACAAGGGTCATAATGCTATTAGAACATTCCACCGACTCAGGATAAAGTGCCAACACGCCTTCAGGCATTCGTGCGCTTTACAGATTTCAAAATCAAATCATAAAATGTTATAAATTAAAAAGGCAGAAACAGGACGACAAAGATTGAAATGTTGTGCAGAAGTGCTACACCCGCCATTATTGGCCCTCTACCGCTCTATTGTCTTCAATCGAGCTCTCAACATTCCTATGTTCCAATATTCATTCCTCACACTAGCAACCATTAATTTGTACATCGCAGTACATTTCTAATGCCTATCACTCCCTTAAAGCATCCAGGTACTGCCGCTGAAAGGCAGAGGACCCCACACATTCCATAAAATGTTAGTGCTCTTTATTGGAATACGCACCTTTCTTGGTAGATGTTGACAAGCTTGGCGACGTCGTAGCACAGCTCCACGTTCAGCACATGGCCCTCTGGGTAAGCTTCTCTGTGGGGAAGCATAAATAGAGTCACTTTGGAACCACACGAACATTGCCTATGTATGGATTTCCCTGCAGCTTACATCTGTTTGGTCAAATTGTGCATTTGTTATGTGACTAGAGCAATACAACAACCAGGTTACAGTAATCACTCTGAAAATATTTTGTGTGTTGCACTTAAAACAGTTTACTGTTCTGAGCACAGTAAATACCAGATGGTATTATTAACCAGTTTAGGAAATTACCAACCAAATGGTAATCATTCAACAATGACAGATTACACAAGTCCTCCTTTTTCACAGTTTCCATGTATTGACTACATGCACTGAAAATACATTTGAAATGAAATAAGGTTTGAGTTTAAAGAACAAAATATGAGAACTTTTATGGGACAAAACCACTTCCTAATTTCAAAGAGAGGCATGTTTAAGAAATTAATTCAATAATCTAAGACCAATTCACCCTGACAAGGAAGAAAGCCTTATGGGGCCCCACCAGGATTCTTTTGCAATGCTGGTCACACCAGGTGTCAGCAAGAAGCATGTGAATCACAGAGATTTTGTTGGCAGCAGTTTTCACTGCCATCATATCAGGATTTTTTGTTGTTCAAAAATGCCTCTCAGGACCAGATACAGTGAATAAAACGTTCCTATGGTCTCACATTTTTTAAATGAAAATAAAAGCCATGTATTTAGGTTTTGAAATTCGGGTAGTGATTTACTCTTGTACTTACTATTTTAGGTTTATATTTCAAAGACGAAAAAATACTACTTTTTGCCCTTTTTTTTTTTTTTTTGCAGTAGACATTGAAAAATAATGACTTTATGTCACTCGGCCAGTAAGTATTCCCATTGCTACACTCCACATGAATGCAGTCGCCAGGGCACAATTGTTCACTCTGGCAGTCATCACTCTTCCCTAAGCCATCTTTTACAAGAGCTACAGCATATGTCCATCCATGCTTGCTGTGGTGTCCCACTTTTATTCAGTGATGTTCGTAGTTTTTTTAAATGGGCGATTTTGGGCGTCACATTATTTTTGGTACTAATTATTTTTTATGAGGAATTCTAGTTGTAACTGATGAATTGATGACATTGCACTTGAAGAACAAGTTACTTACCTTCGGTAATGCCTTATCTGGTAGAGACTATCTAGATACAGATTCCTTACCTTAGAATTATCCCCAGACGTCAGAATGGATCCGGAAATTTTTCGTGAGCTGTACCCCTGCGTACCAGTAGGTGGCGTCTTAAGGCTCCACGTGGCGCCGTTGGTGCCACAAGTGACGTTTGCAGTGCTTAACAAGCGTCACCCAGGTGCGCTGATGTCAGTTATTTTTCGTGACTTTACACGCCAGAAGCGCAAGGCCACAAAGAATACGGACCACTGGTGTGGAAAACTAGGGCCCTGAAAGGGGAAAGTCCTGTCCTGTCCCTAGAAAGTCGTTCGGTGAGCAGGGAGGATGGGTGGGTCGGTAAGGAATCTGCGGCTAGATACGGTCCCTACCAGATAAGGCATTACTGAAGGTAAGTAACTTGCTCATCTGATAGAGACTTCTAGCCGCAGGTTCCTTACCTTAGAATAGATACCCAAGCAATACCTGCCCGGAAGTGGGTCTGTGGACCAATTTCACATGAGGAAGTCCTGCAGGACCGAATGGGCAAAGTGCCAATCCCTAAGTACCTGATTGCCCAGGCAGTAGTGTTTTGTTAATGTGTGTAGGGAAGCCCACGTTGCTGCCTGCAGATGTTCAGGACCGGAACGCCACAAGCTAATGCAGTAGTGGCAGCTTTATCTCTGGTGGAATGAGCACGCAAACCCTCGGGGGTTGCTTATTAGCCAATGTGTAGCAGATTGTGATGCAGAGTACGGTACATCGTGCAATGGTCCACTTCTGTACTGCCCGTCCTTTCTTCGCCTTGACATACCACACGAAAAGTTGGTCGTCTACCCGCACCTCTTTCATGCGGTCAAGGTAGAACAACAATGCTCTTTTGGGTCCAGACGGTGAAGTCACTCCTCTTCCTTGGAGGATGAGGCAGAGCATAAAAAGTAGGCAGAGTGATGGCCTGGCCTAAGTGAAATGGAGTGACCACTTTCAGGAACAAGCATTGGCATAGCCAATAGGTCTCGCCTTTGGGACTTTGTAAGTGTTTAGCCAAGCAGCACATTCTGTGTAACTGTACTAAATTGATGTAGTGAACTCCCAGTATTAGAAGTTGCACCACAATTCATACTAACAAGTCTGCTTTCACTCACGTTTGCCTTCGAAATTTACTTTTGTTTTTTGTTTAGAAGAACTTTATTAGGTTGCGCTCTTCTCAACAGTGCTGCCAGGATGCAATGTGTAGTCCCAACCCTTTACAACAGGGCTAATGCAGTTTATATTTGCCATTCCCATCACATATTTGCAAGAGAAGTAAAAAGCCCTAAAAAGGGGTACCAAGAATTCAGCCGCGCACACTTTGTTTTTTCTTTTGCTAAGTACTACAAACAATGACCCATTTTAATGCTACTCAATTTATCGACCTTGGCAGGATGAAAGGCTTAGGTGACCCTACCAGGATTCAAACTCCAAATGTGCAGGTCACAATTCTGTATCGAGTGCTCAGCTCACCGAGCTATCTTGCAGACATAAGCTGGACAGCGATATATTTCTTATAATTGAATTACCGGCGGAGTGGTTCATTGGGTTTAGAAGCGCTGCCGGTCCTGGGTGTGACCCCAGGCATGCCATTACCCAGCACTTTGACTAACAGCAGCTTCTATTCTGTCTCCGACTTCGTATATATAACCCTGTGTAAGTCAGCAGCGCTGCCGCCGTCTCGGTACTCCGCCTCCAAAATTATCCGCGACCAGAGGCGAAGCACTTTAGCTCCCGTTTCTGTTCAGTAGACTGTAATGAGGTCACACGGCAAACTGAACATCGCCAGTTCTGTCAGGAGAGCTAAGTAGACGAGAGAGATGGCAGCTCCGTGGGGAGAGAGTGGGGGAAGGTGCGCAGCCGGAACGAGAAAAGAGCATGCAGAGAAGGCATGAGGCGTAAAGCTTGTGACAAGGAGGAGACAGAAAGAAAGAGAGAGGAACCTGGGAGGAAAAAGTAAAAGAGAAAAAAAGTAAAGAAGAGAACAGGGTGAAAATTAAAGGGTGAAGAGGGGATGAGTAAGTGGAGGAAAAGATACACACGGAAAATCCAAAGCCTGCGTCAAATGGGACTGAAATGAAATAGGAAGAGACCGAAAGGACGAGTAACTAGCGGAACAAAGAGGATGGAAATAAAGTACAGAAAACAGGGAGATAACACAGATTGGAAGGGTCACAATCACCTTTTAAAAAGCGCACACATTTCTGTTGGTCGGATTCACACACGCCGCTCTGTATCCGAATATTGCACAACTTTCAGTTTAATGCGTGCCAGGCGAGAACTTTTCACCGTTACTAACTGATTTCCGGAAATAGACGGGCAGACGAAGGCACGAGGTGTAAAGCGACAAGGAGGAGACAGAAAGAGACGGGCAGACAAGCCCGCGAGTGGTGCGCGCGCTGTAAGGAATGCAGGAAACCTGATCCAGAACAGATGGCACCCTGCGCGCCACTGCTCGCTCCCGAGACCCCTAGGCAAGGGGAGTGAAAGTTTTGAGGAAAGGCGGGACATGCACCCGTCTTTGGCCATTTGCGTGCTTTCATTATTGAAAGCCACACGCAAAGGCCAATGGGATGTGTGGGAGGAGGCAGACCCACACGGAGAAGGCTCTTGGAAGTCTGAAGTGATTCCAAGAGCCCTCTCCAAGAGCAACGCATGCGCGCTGCGCTAGGCGAGACCTAACAAACATTGGTGCAACACCTGTATTTGTGTATGTAGAAATATGTTCTTCAGATAGAAGGATGCCAAAAAGTCCTTGTGTTGAATTAGTGAAGAATTTGTTATTAACCAATTTTTCTTGCGTTGAGTCCCAGATCTGCCTTTATTTCTTCCCTGTGTTGTAAACTGCTTCCCCGAATTTTCATATTTTTAAAAAATATATTTTTCTTTTTTATGCTTCCCCTACTTTTATATCCTCAGCAGATTTTACAACCAACCAGTGTGGCCTCTGTGTGTCCCTTGTGTAAATGTGGCAAGTAACGCGGCTTCTTGATGTTCGTCTCTGAGGCATTGCCCTTCTGATCTTCCCCAGGTGTCACACTGTTCCACTTAACCTTGTCTGCAGTCACTTAAACCATGTTATGCATTCCTCCACATCGGCCTCTGGTGAGCTCAGGCAGGGAGATCCCATGTGGTGAACACATTGCCCGAAAATCCCTGCAGTGGGCTCGCCCTGTGTCGCGTGGGTCCTACATACAACGCTTCACGGGCTCCCACGGTTGATCAGGACTCAACCATAGGGGCTGTTACAGTGTCGAGGCCAATAATATTGACATATTGACCCACACTATCAAGCACAAACTTATTGCCCACATAAACATACATAGGGTAGTATATTTGTACTGTTCTACTCCACATCTCTTCCCTTGATGATAAGTCGGTAGTCGATATTGGGGCGTCGATGTAAGGGCAGGTTCATCTTATAACTTTGATATTGTCAAAAGCTTCCACCGGCATTGATGAAAAATGTGACATATGATTGTTTTGCTGAGCTGTTATTACAATGTTGCGACGTTAAGTTGTGTTATGTGTAAAAATCTAAGAAACCTTTTTTAAATGTTTATACTGTCCTTCCCCACCTCCCATGATGAGGAAGGTTTTGTCGAGAGACTTGGCAGGTACTGGTAGGCAGTGCTGGGGTTCCACCAGGGTGTTTGTCCCTTCACGCCTCGTGCATTGGAGGTCAGAGGCTTGTGGAAGTCTCCCATGCAGTCCTTCATAACCATGGTAGGTGGGAAGGGAGCTGGTGGGAGTAACTGGATCACCCCTTCACTAAGTCAACCTCAGTCACTGAACCACGGTATAATGACCTGTGGAGCAAAGAGTGGGGTATCTTTACCACAGGAATGTCCAACTCATCCCAACATCTCCAACATTTAGCTGATTTTAGGAAGCTGTTGTGTAGATGGAGTAAACTGCATCTCTTGTGTTCCACACGTTCCACCAGTATTAGTAGGCGATCAGCTTCTTTGTTATCATAGTTAATTGCTTCCCTGTCATTTCTATAATTGATAACTTGCAATATTTCTCCTTACATTGAAGTCGGTAATTCCCACAAGGAAAATAAGAATAGATGCATAGAAATGCTTGGTTTGCTAACCACTCAGGACATCATTCCATTCCGTTGTTTTGGCTGATATTGCTTTTAACTACTGGCACGAAATATATGCAGGGAGGCATTGACACTGGCCTTTAAAGGGACATCCACCCTGAGCTGCCGGGCCCTGTCCATACTGCAGGGAACACAAACTTCAGCGCCTCGTCACGTGTATGTACTTTATTAATCTGCTGGTATAATTTAATTTTCTAAACATTCGTGGACCCCTAGAGGTCCACAGGTAAAGAACCGCTGACCTAAATTGTCAAATTTCCTTTAAAGTCCACAAGAGAATATCAATTTTGTTATATGCCTGGAATGTTTAAAATGCTGCAGTAGAGCCCAGGCATTTCTCTTATCTATAACCTATTTGAGTATGAACAGAAGCTACGAGAAAGAAAGTTACAACCACCTGTTAGCTTCTTGCCAGTCCATGGCTCACATTTAGGTCCTGCTCGGGGCTTTCACAGATCCCTGTCTTAACCACAAGAGGGCAGTGTCTGCTTGCAGTGGACGAGCCTTATCAGCAGCCGCATGGCCCCAGGTCAGCAAGCGGCAAGGGACCCGCTCGTATTGGACAAAAGCTACAAACATTAACATATCTGTCCCTACAAGCTTGTTGTGACCTTGTTTAAACTAGGGGTGGGCGGAATTTGCGTAGTCGCGCTACGCAAAGCTCCGCGAAATGGTAAAAAATCTCCGCGAGCACGCAAAAGTTCCGCGAACACGCGGAATTGCTTGTTCCGCCCGTTCGCGGTGCTTTTTTCCTGTTCGCGAACGCTGTTTGCGTGCTCGGGGAGAAATATCTCGCGAACACGCATTTTTAAAGCGCGAACAAGCAAAAAACTCCGCGAAGCCGCGGATCGCGGAATTTTTGGCAATTTCGCGTTCTCTGCGTAACGCAAAATTACCCAAATTCCGCAAATTCCGCGAGCGGAACGGAATTTACCGCCCAGGCCTAGTTTAAACATGCAGGGCCGCTCTTAAGACTCGGTCTTTCCGTGTAAAGGTCAATGGTCGTGGTGTCAACACAAAACTCGATTTCACGGTAAAAACACCACCTGAATTTGTAATTAAAGAAAACTCTGTACGTACTATTTGCCTCGTTTCTTTGCTGCAAATGGACATTTTACTTTGGACAGTTTGAGCTCATAAAACTAAAATGAGTAACTTTTGTTGTCAGAAGCCTACGGCAGCGATTTGGGGACTATAAAAGTTCTTTTGGTTGGTCATGAAAGTCTGGGAAATCCCTACTGCGGATACTTGACCTTAAAATGACAGATGTTTCGATCTAAATTCTTTTGTTCTGGGTGTGTAAAAAAGTTTTTTTCTGTGTGGAGAAATCCTTCCCTCTGAAAATATGGGAGCGTTTGGGCCAAAATTTGTTTCGGGGCTTTATCATTAGTGGTCAAAGTTCTTTAAAAAAACAAAGCGCGGCCGCGAAAGTTAAAGCGACCGCGCTAATTACACAAGAAATGTCAGGAATGCAGCAGGCATCCGGCCGCGCTGCTGCTCGCTCCCGAGCTCCCTAGGCCAGGGGAGTTAACGTTTAGAGAGAAGGCAGGACATGGACCCGCCTTTGGCCGATTTTGGGCTTTCAACTTTTGAAAGCCACACGCAATGGCCAATCACTTCAGCTTTTCAGCAAACTCGTGCGTGTGGCTTTTTTTAGCCACACGCACGAGTTTGCTGAAAAGCTGAAGTGATTCCAAGAGGTCATTTTCTAGAGCAGCGCGCTGCGCTAGGCTCGACCTAAAAAGGAAGCTCTCGTACGAAGTACCAGTTTGTCTGGGTAGATGTTAATATAAAAAGGCTTGGATGACAAGGCCTGAAGCTCACTGACCATCCGGGCAGATGTTATTGCCACCAGGAAGGCCGTCTTGATGGTAAGGAGCCTGGGAGGACAGTTATGTAGGGGCTCAAACACAGCGCAAACAGGAACGTCAGGACCAGATTAAGGTCCCACTGAGGCATAACGAAAGGAGTGGGGGGAAACATATGTTGCAAGCCCTTCAAAAACCTATGTAAAATAGGGGATTGGAAAAGGAAAGGTTGGTCAGGCAACCGAAGAAAAGCAGAGATTTCAGAAAGATCTCTTAACAGTGCCCAGAGCAGAGCACTGAGAAAGGGGGGCAGAAAGGGGATCAATGTTTCTTTCTGTACACCATGGCACAAATTTTGCCCAATGGCAGGCATAAACCATCTTGGTAGAGGGACGCCTGGCTGCCAAGATAACGTTACAGACTTCGAGAGGAAGGTCGAAAGCTGCTAACTTGCTCTGCGCAATGTCAAAGCAAGACGGTGAATAGTTGACAGGTTCGGGTGGAGGACCCTCACCTGCTGCTGCAACAGAAGATCCTACCAAAGGGGCAGCCTGATTGGAGGACCGATGGCCATGCTCAACAGCTCGGAATACCATACTCTGTACCCAATCCGGAGCTACAAGGATGACTTGGGCCCGGTTGTTCCTGATGTTCTTAAGAACTCTGGGCAGGAATGTCATGGGCAGAAAGGCGTACATGAGGCCGGAGCTTCACTCAAGACGAAAAGCTTCTCCGAGCGACAGCCACATTAGAAACTCCAGCACGCAAAACTGCGGACAGTGCACACTCTGGTGGGTTGCGAGCAGATCTACCCAAGGCTCTCCCCACTGCTGAAAGAGACCTTGCACCACCTCCAGATGGAGACGCCATTTGTGATCCGCTAGGCATCTTCGGTCGAGTTTGTATGCTCTGGTGTTCAGATAACCGGCCAGATTTTGAACCACCAGGGACATGCATTGCTGTTCCAGGCATGTCCAGAGATGCAGGGCCTCTTGACAAAGGGTCCACGACCCCACCCCAACCTGCTTGTTGCAGTACCACATGGCGGTGGAGTTGTTTATGAACACATGCACTAGCCTTCCCTGGATGGAGGGCAGAAAGGCTTTCAATGCCAATCTGATCATTCAGAGCTCCAACAGGTTGATGTGGAGTCCGGATTCTGCCGGAGACTAGAGTCCTTTGTTCTCCACCTCTCCCAGATGGCCGCCCCATCCCAGGTGTGACGCATCTGTCACTACTGTCAGATCTGGTTGGGAAAGGGGGAAGGGTCTGCCGCTGAACCAATCGCAGTTCATAAGCCACCGCTGCAGGTCCTTTGCAGTTCTCTCCAAGATCTGGACCATGTCCAAGAGATTCCCCTGATGCTGTGCTCACTGGAACATCAGGTCCCACTACAGAGCCTGCATATGTCAATGGGCATGTGTCACAAGCAGGATGCATGAGGTCATGAAGCCCAGCAGCCTCAGAGTCAGTCTCACCGAAATTCAGGATAGAGGCCAAAACATCAGTATCTTAGCCTGAATATCCTGGACTCGCTTACTCCTAGGAGGATAGCCCGAAACTGCACCATGTCCAGAACAGCGCCAGTAAAAGGGAGCGTCTGAAAGGGAGTCAGGTGTGACTTCGGCACATTGATAGTGAACCCCATGGAATGCAGGAGGTCCGCCGTTGTCTTGAGGTGGGAGATGACAGCTTTGGGCAAGCGCCTTCAACAGCCAGTCGTTGAGATAGGGGGAAGACTGGCACCCCTGATCTCTGCAGGTGAACATCAACCACCACCATCACCTTGGTGAACACCCGAGGGGTGTTGGTGAGGCCAAAAGGGAGCACAGAAAACTGAACATGCTTGTGGCCCACCATGAACCACAGAGAACGCCTGTGGGCATGAAGGATGGGAATATGGAACTATGCATCCTGCAAGTCTAAAGCCACCATCCAGTATCCAAAGCAGACAGGACCAGAATAAGAGTGAGCATCTTGAATTTCTCTTTCTTGAGGAAGAAATTGAGAGAGTACGGGTCAAGGATAGGACAAAGGCCTCCGTCCTTCCTGGGTACCAGAAAGTAGCGGGAATAGCAACCACGTCCTACTTATGGCGTTGGCACTCTCTCTATGACAATTTTGGCCAAAAGAGGCATCACTTCCTGGCGGAGAAGAGATAGGTGGTCCTCCTTCAGCCTGTTGTAAAGTAGGTGGCATGGAGGGTAGGGTAATCTCAAAGGAGAGGGAGTAGCCCCATTGGACAATCTGCAAAACCCACCTGTCCAATGTTATGGACTGTCAGAGGGGCAGGTAATGGCGAATCTTGCCACCCAATGGGTGCCCATGATGGTAAATGGGCAGACTAGGAAGTTTTAGAGGCTGCGGCTGCCTGAAGACTGACCCGACCACTGGCAAGTTGACCCATGAGGCCGGTAGGAACCGCGTCCATGGCCACACAGAGGCTGGAAAGCTTGCACTCCACCCTGGCTGGGCGGGTAATGACGCAGCTGTATGCCCTTTCCGTGGCCATGAAAGGAGCAAAAGGCAGATTGATGGTGATGAGGGGCTATAGAAAGGCCCAAAGACCTGGTCGTAGCCCTCCTGCCCTTAAAGCGATCCAGCACCAAATCAGCCTTGTCTCCGAAGAGACGGGAGCCATCAAAGGGCATGTCCATGAGTGAGGACTGGACATCCCCAGAAAAGCCAGTAGTCCTCAACCAGGCATGGTGTAGCAGGGCCACTGTCGACAAACCCGCTCTGCCTAGTGAGTCGGTGGTGCCTAGTCCACAGCGAATGGTGACTTTAGCTGCATCCCTCCCATCAACAGACTGGGAGAGCACAGCCCGGGCACCCTCCGGAACCGCTGGCAGCACCTGCGCAACCCTATCCCACAGAGCATGTGAATAGCCGCCCAAAAGGCATGCAGTGTTCACAGACCGCAATTATATGCTGGTGGAAGAAAACATTTTCTTGCCTACGTTATTCAGCCTCTTAGATTCCTGATCCCACAGTGCAGTTGGGAATATGCCAGGATTTATGTAGAGGTCTGGACCACCAAGCTCTCTGGAGTGTGGTGTTGGGTGAGGAAGTTTGGGTCCCCTGGAGTGGAGCAGTGGTGATGGGAAATCGTCCTGTTCACAGGGCCCCTGTACTGGGCTTGGACCCAGTCCCAAGCAGGATGTCAGTAAGTGTTACATTGAAAGGGAGAAGCGGTTCTGATGGGGACACTCCCAGATGAAGCACTTCGATCAAGACATTAGTCTTGACTGCCACAGAGGGCAAGCTAAGGTCCAGGACCTCAGCTGCCCTCCGCACCACCATTGTGAAGGAAGCTCCCTCCTCCATAGCCACGGTAGAGGGAGAAAGCATGGTGGTATCTGGAGAAATATCCAGTCAGCTGGCTTCACCCAGATCCTCACAACAGTCATTTGTTTTTCATAAGGCTGTTATTCTTCAGGGTCCAGCGACCCCTCCCATTCCTCCCAGAGTGCTATCCCATAAGAATAGGGCTTAGGCTATGGCCTGAAAAGCATGGTTCCAATTGGCACCAGAATCGGACGACGCCCCAACGGCTTTGTGTCGGGGATGGCGCTGCCGGCAGTGACGGGAGCGTCAGCCTCGTGGAAGTTCAAGGTGGTACGACCGGCACGAACCGGATCCATTTGTGGATCTCTTGGGCTCGACTGGCACCGGAGCCGCCGGCATGGATCCAGTAGGGGCCCCTCTGAAACCTGTGAGGCCCAAAAGTATGCTGGAGGGAATGGGCCACCCAATAGGAGGTGCATGGCCTCATAAATTTCTTTTGATAAGGAGGGGGTCGCTCCGGCTCCCAGAAATTCGGGGAGGCGTGGAGTCAGCCCAGGTGCTGACTCAACTGCGGAGCCAGGCCTTGAGAGGCGACACTCTCTCATCTCGTTGGCTGACAGACGAGGAGAAGTTGAAGCATGCTTCGACTTCTTTTTCTTCTTGTGCGAGTGGGACTTACCTGAGTGGCTCAATGACGGAGTGCAACGACAACTTCAGACTCCGCGACCGCTCCCGGGACCTTCTTGTTGACCGGGACCTTGATGGTCGCAGCGTCATGCGTCGTGCTGCTAGAAGCTTGAGGGAACGCTCCCAAAATGGCCTTCAGGGTCATGGCTCAGCAGTCGGGGCATGGTCCCGTTGGAGACACCAGAGGCAAACAAGATGCAGGTCTGCCACCGACATCTGTCGGTGACAGGCGATGCAGGGCTTGAAGCTGGACCTTTTTCGATGACATACCGGCAACACCAGGAGGTAGATCTCAAAAGACTTCGACAAAACGTCCAAAAAGCTTGGTCAAAAAGTGACTAACCGGATCTGCACTTACTGGTGCGGAAAAAAAAGAACTGATGCCAGCATGCCTGGGTGGTGCATATAGAGGTACCGCGAATGTCACTTCCGGCGCAGACGACACCAACGACGCTAAGCAGAGCCGAACAACGCCACCTACCGGGACGCAAGGGGTACTGCTTATGAAAAATTACCAGAACCAGTCTCATACCTCAGGATAATTCTAAGGAATCTGTGGCTAGAAGTGTCTATCAGATTTTTAAAGCATTTAGAAATGTGTTTTAGTTGTGCCACATTTTCTATTGATGCACCATTTTATTGCTCGGTGCATTTAGGCAGCCCTCCATGTTTCCAGTACTAGTCTTTTATAAATAATTTTCTCAAGTAACTGATGCCCCATGTACTAAGACCAAGTTGCAAATCGAGGTGTGTGCACCAGCAAATTCGCAGGGCAAGCAGGTTCAGGGCTGAAATAAGGATGTGGCTTGGATCTAAGTGTCCATGAACGAGCCAAGTCATGAAAACATCTGCCATGTATATCATGCAACACACATAATGTAAAAATATGATACTGTGCATTTCTTTAACATGTGGACGTGTTTTACCTTAGCACATCTGATTATATTACTGCATAGACAGACATTTAAAACCTGAACTTAGAAACATTAATGGCTCGTCCCAAAACAATTTTTGTTTTGTCCTGTGGTGGACATCTGCACTCATTGTAGGAGATTGGGGCTCATTTTCCACCAACAGACGATGACCCAAAGCAAGAGAGAGACAGACAGAAAGGGGAAAAAGGATAAAGAGAGCAAGGAAAACAACGATGAAGCCAGAAAAGGGGATGAAGAAAGAACCTGCAAGAATAAGTAGAGTGGTGAAAGAAAAACGTTATGGCAATCCTGGAATTCAGCAATAGGACCCTAAGAAAAGGTTTGGGGCTCTGCATTTACGTTTCTACAAATCCCACACTGCCCCCCCCACCCCCCAAAATGTCACCTCCAGATTTAGCAGCAGACGTCGCTCATGTTCTTATTGTTGGCATAACTAGATCTAAACCACCCTCACATTCGCCAGCGCAACCTGACAGCTCACCCTGGAATCAGTACCACCAGAATGCCCACACGAAGAATGGACCATAGATTTCACAGTACGAGGTATCAACTACATATCAAAATAAGTGTAAGTTACCCAGTATCCAAGGATGAGAAGGAAATGGTGATAAAGGTTAACTCACAAGAAAAAGGCACATGAAATTCCAGTCCCAACTAGCACATTTAAGAAAATATAGGCATTTAGAAGGAAATATTGCTAGTTTGCATAGAAAAACCCACATGGGGAGATGTAGGAACAGCGAGAGACACCACAAACTATGGCCAGTAATCAGAATCTACACTAGACTACTCTCGCTAACAAGAACTTTGCACTGCCAAAATGGGGCACTCGAGACGGCCTACTTGTTTACAGTAACACTGACCTGTGGGCTTGCCTATTCACTGTAACCTCATCCTGAAAGAGCCAGCCCTAAGTAAGCACACATTATCTTTCATTTCATACATAGCATAACTATGATTTCCAATAGTCTCCCAGACCTAAGAGCATCATAACATCAAAGCTACCCTGTGTTATTCTTTTACAATACAGTACAATGCAAACTTTGCAGCATTGCTACAGTAGGTAGGTGTGAGAAGGTAAAAAACAAGACCACCCATTCCCCAACAGGGTAACAATTTGGCAAAAGTTAACACTACCATATCCAGCGCTCTCAGATTTCCAGAGCTACAAAAAAGCAACTTGTCTTCCTTTCAAGGAAAACAGCTCTTCAACATTTAGTGATTGGAGCTGATAAATATAGCACATAATTTCAAATCTTTGGAAATCAATTTTTGTTGTGGTGCAGCGGATTTATATAGTTCTGCACAGCACTGAAATACTTGGGTCATGGAGGACCAAGCAGGATTATGCAAAGCAGTCCTTATTTGACTTGAAAAATGCACAGTTGTGACAAATGCCTGCTACCCATGCTCCAATCTCATATGCCAAAAATTAAAACCAAAGAAATAACCTTTGATGTAAAATAGGAGAAATAAAGAGATGTCCATCTAATTGCTGAAACGAACAATGTGAATGCAGAAACCCCGGGTTCAATCCCAGCTTCCCAGCTTAACCAAACTGTGTGATCCTAGGCAAATCTCTCTTGGGTTTGATTTAATAGACTGCGGTGTAGCACCATACATAATAAGAATCTAGGCCACATATAGGATGCACTTTACACTTGACCTTCAGGTGGCTTCTGCCTGCCAGCCACTTTCTAACCTCATGCGCCAAAAATTAAAGTCAAACCATTAACCGTTGATGTGAAATAGAAGAAATAAAAAGATGTCAATTTAGTGGCTGAATTGCACAATGTGAATGCAGAAAACCTGTGTGATGCCCATGACCTCCGTATGCCAGATGGGGGAAACTGTGATAATTGAGGGCTGTCGCCCTTGTGCATTGCTCCATCGAGAAGAGGGCAGTCGCCCTGTGCAATGCAGTTTCCTTGTGTGCACTGTTATGAACCCTGTATGCTAGGAGGGGCCGTGGTGAAGTGAAAGGGCTATCGCCCTGGAGCAGCATGCAGCTGTGAAGAAGAAGCAAGCCATTACCTGCAGAGGATGAGCAACAGTTCAACTACCCAACAATCCAGGAGGACCCAAGACCTGCTGCCGAATTCATAGGAGCATGCGGACACCTGCCATCGCTCCCGTAGCATTGAGGTTTCTGCTAACCACTGGGCCGCAAATGCATGCCAGAGCACTCCACACCTCCACTCCAGCGAGAGTGAGTAAGACTGAATACTGGACTGCCAGGCCTTCAGAGCAACTTGCTCTGACCGGCACGTTACAGCGCGGAAGCACTTTGACTTTCTCAAAGCCATCATGGAACTTCAATGACTTGAACTCACTAGCAGGGCCTAGCTGGAATGGCGCCTCACATAAATGGGGAATAACCACGATCCTTTGACAAGGAAGTGGGACTCTAGAGCTGACCCAGGGAAAGCTAGTGCGCCTGCGTTAAGAAGACTGTGTGTATTATCTGTACACAAAATACATGGGTGGATGCATGGGATCGCACATGCACCACCCATGTCATCCCTACCTGGCACACGGTAATGTAAGGCAGTGCAATGCGCTGCCATGCGTTCATTTTTTTTTTTTTTTTTTTTTTTTAACAAAGCCACGCAAAAACTATCCTAAGGGCCTACTTCCTCTTTATGTGTGTGCTGCAGAATGCAGCATACATGCAAAAAGGAAATAACAAGGAGAAAAAGATGTACACCAGCCTCAAACAGACTAACCAGTTAGGTGCAAACCTATGTTTACAAGTCTTTGTAAATATGGGTTTGTGTCAAAATACATGGGTAGATGCACAGGAACGCCCAAGCACCACCCATGTAACGCCTACCATTCGCAAGTTATGCATGATACGGCAATGTGCTGCCTTGTGTTCGTTTTTTCTTTTTACAAAGCCACGCAAACTAGATGTGTGTGGCACTGTAAATTCCAAAATAGTTTTTGCGTCAGGTTTGTGCCAGAAAAGTGAAGCAACCCAGATGCAAAATCTGGGCCTTAACTCATACATTTATGTTTATTTAAACTCTGCCACAAAGAAATTGACAAGAAGGAGAAACGTTATAGCAAATCTGTTCAGCGAAATTGGTTGCAAAGCTTGAATTGTAAAATATTTTACGGGATTAAAGCACCTGCCGCAGAGGTCTTTGTGTTCCCAGTAAATCAGAGGGAATAATAATAATGATGGCAAGATAACTCTGGAGGTTAATGCATTTGATGGAAAGATCTGAGTTTTGTCTAGCCAGTTTCGACTCAAAGTAGCATAGAGGGTTAATGTGCCTCCTGCAAAGCACATCTTGTAACATGCGGATGACAGATTTTTTTAATGTTGATAGGTAAATGGGTTACTGCTTTTAACACAGAGATCCTTTTATTACTTGCACTCTGCTGCTTCTAATATAGCACAGCTATGAAGGATATTATGTGACTCCTACACCTTGTTACCCTTGTATGATTTATTGTCAATGTAAAATGTATGTGCGATGTAAAGCGCTCCGACACCCTGCATTGGGATGATTAGCGCTATAAAAGAAATAAAATATAATGGTATAAAAATTGTTATTTTGTGTAAATACTAGGACAGACTAACATCTGGCAAGCTTACAGTGCATGCATATCTCTTATATACAGGGACTGAACAAAGTCAGAAGCGTGCCTCTCTTAAGTGCCTGTGAAGTGCTAACAAGTCGTGTGTCTTTGATTACCCTCCACTGCATTTGCATCTAGGTGTGAAGCTCCAGATAGCTCCCAGCCAGGATACTCAAACAAAAGGAGGCCTGATTGCCCCTTAAATTTGGCCTTTGTTATGGTTCTCGCTGGAGTCTAAAATAGGAAAGACCCCTCGCTGCCTACACGTTGTTGCTCGGATCGAAAGGAGACAACATGCAGGTGCTGCTGAATGTTTTCGGGTGCTTAAATATTACACTGGGACGAGTTCAGCATATTTTACAGTGGGGCCCAACTTCTTGGCAAGATGGACCGCGTCAAGCCTGTGAAAATAATGCGTGTCCCCCTAACTCCTGCCCTGCTTATACCAAGGGTTGGAGTGGCCTATAGGACAATTGGTACAGTGCCCAATGGGCTGGTCTGACTGGTCAGTGTGTGGACCGGTATTTTGGCTGTTTGTGGGCCTGTTTTATGGTCTGCTTGGCCGGTTTTTTGGTTTCGCCTGGACAGCGCTTGCGAAATCTCTTGTAAGGGGGCTTACAGCCCACCCATTACTTACTTTTACTTACCATTGGTTGGCTCCCACTTCACTCTCATTTCCTTATTTTTTATTTGATAGCGCCTCCTGCTTCTTCCTTGGGCTTCATGAGGGTTCATGTCAAGGAGCATAGAGCAACTACTACTGCTTCCTGTCTGTGCCTGCAGGGGAATTTTTTTCATTTTGTACTGTAGCACTCCATCAGAGTGCATCGTTTTGCAGGCTGTCTCTACCTGCCCCTCTGACCCGCCTGCATTCGTTACTACTTGCCCTGATCCCCCCACCACCTCCCTCCTGTCGCTGCTTGCCCCCTTCTCTACTTGCCCAGTCCATAAATCACCTCTCCCCCTACCCAGTTACTGCTTTCCCCTTCGTTGCTTGCCTCCCCCATAGTTGCCTCCAACTGTCCTTTATTGCTTGTTATCATCCAACAGTCAGTTTTTTCTCCCCATAACCCTTTTTCTCCCCATAACCCACCCGCCCCGTCTGGCGCTTTTCCACCACCCACACGCCCCCATCCGTTTCTTCTCCTATACACCCACCCACCCCATTTGTTTCTTTTCAGCACGTGCCGCCACCCTCCCCTGCTCTCCCATTCATGTAATTGTGCAAGTGGTGGGCGTACTGTGTGCTCTTGTGCAATTAGGCATCTTAAAGTTAAAAAAAAAAAAGTGCTAAGACGCAGCCAGCATTAACCGCGTCATAGCATTTTTGGGGTTTTTTTGATCTTTACACCATGTGTGCAATATGCAAAAAAAAAAAAAAAAACACATTGACAAAGCCAGTGCATCTCGCATAGGAGATAACTATTGGCTTCGCCAATGCTTGTTACTGTTCATTTCCCTGATGTTAAAACAAACATTGCCTGCAGGAAGCTCCAATCCATGCAGACTTCCATACCTTGCAAAGCACTTATATAGCTTATACACCAGTTCAAAACTGCCCCAATTTATAAATATGGACCACTTTTTTAAGTCTATTTTCTGTCCCAGTCTGACCCTGCCGACACCATGAGGTTTGTGTTTTTTTCCTGGAATGCAATCTTACCACAGCATTCAGCGTTCATAAGAGATAAAGCAGCAATACCATGTTTCAAGCTGCGGGGCTCACTGTATTTTTTTTTACCTGCCAAATAGACAGATTTTACCTAGTGGCATTTGTGTGGCAATTTCGCACCGGTTGTAATCCAGATTTATGCGTAAATGGCAGCTGTTTGCCAGTCTATTGGTCAATCCAACTCCTGCATGATCAGAAGTTATCTGGGGCTCTGCATCCTGCTCATCCTAATGTTACAACTTGGAGTCTGATATTTCTTTTGTAGTCGTTGCCTGATGTTCCCTTCTTGGGGCTGTGATACGATTGTCATTAGAATCGCCAGTGGATTCTTGTACGTGCATATTTATTCGCTTGATCTGTAGTTTGAGGGTCTTTCATAAGATGTAGTGGGAGCAAGAGCAGTTACTTAGGAATTTATTTTGGGAACCAAAGAAATCCCCACGCCCTCTTTTACTCACCCAGTCTGATTCTTACAAGCAATGCCTAGTCAAGATTCCAAGCTTTGCTTCTATTTGTTTACAGTCCTGTGAAACACTTTAAGCTGCTTAGCACATCTACGTAAGCATAAACAGATCTCTTTCATAGGCTTTAAATTCTAAGATAGGAGTTGTCCCAGCTGCTGGTAGGCCACTCTTCAACCGAGAACCAAATGCATGCTGCAGATCAACTGTAGGCCTAAACCCAATTTAATATACAACCTTCAATTCTGCAGATTCTCTACACCCAACTTAACATATAACCTTAAATCTCATACTCGGAGAATAAGACGTTTGCTTCCTGGTCTAAGTATAAGCAGGATCCTCTGCGCTTCCCCTGCTTCAGGATCCAGCCTTTACATTTCTGTCTTGTGGTACAGCAGTCTCATCTTCTCACTGGGATCCATCTTTTCATCCTCAGTGGCAATCTTCTCTAATTCAATGGCCAGTGTTTACTACTTGAGAATCAATTTCCTGTGTTCACTTTGTGACCAGCAAAAAGCCACACTGGCGGATCTGGAGGATGATCCAGAAGGACACTGGAGAGCAGGTTCACTGTTTCATGGAGGTGCAAATCTTAATGAGACATATCTTCACCTTTCTCCAGTTTCCCCGCATCCTCTCGTCTGCCCTCCTCTGAATGTTTCACAATCACAGCATCATCTGTGCTGGCTCTTTGGGCCTTCTCATACCCTGGCTGTCCCGCATTACTTTAGCATTCTTGATGCATTCGCCATTTGTTGATCTCTTTCCCTTCACCCCCACTACAGTACAGGGATGTTGAACTGTTTCCGAGTTGCTCTCTCTACTTCCATTCCTCTTTTTCATCACTTTCCAAAGTACAAAATAATTAGTGTCTACTATTCAGAGATTAAAAGAGTATTGTTTATTGCAATAAAATACCAACCACTGACAACAAATTTAGGAAGATATGTCTTAGATTTCAGCAAGTGAAAGAGCAGGCCTGGTATTTGGTTAGACCCAAGCCAGACTGTTACCCAACCTGAGCGTAGGTAGGTCACGCACAGAGGGCCCTGTGGCATCTTTAAAGCTGTTGGTAACAGGTAAAGCACCAGGCTTCAGAAGAGATGGGATCCGCCATAACCCAGTGCCATGAAATATATTCGGTAACCAGTGTAAGTGAAACATATACAATTTAAAAAAAGAATTGCACAAATCTATCTGCACACAATAAACGTACACACTCTGGATAAATGCTGCTATAAGTGATTTAAATTATTAAAAGGAATATATGAATGAATAAAATACCTATGTAAACAGGAAGCAAATTTAAAGGAATAGTTTGAAATAAGTAGCATTTTTCTACAAATCTAGTGTTTCCAACAAAGATGATGGAAATCCGAACAACAAGCTCTTTCAACCAGTGTAAAAAATAAATAAATGAAGAGCACACTGAGCAATATAACAGGGAGAAGCGAAAAGTGTGTAGCTATATATGTTCAATTGCTTCATTTCCTGGGTTAATATCACGCGTGATCTTGATGCCAAACTAGAATTAATCATCATCTGAAAATTCTAGTCTTTGGTTGGGTTTAATCTCTGAATGGCTTTGAAATCATTTTTTGTTACTCCAAAATGCATTACAAGACTAATTTGTAACGTTCCACATTCAACTCCAATGCTACTAGCGCGTTCAAAGCTGGGTGTAAAATCATTAAGCATAGTGGGGCTCTCAAACCTCATTGCCACAAAAACTATGTTGATAGAGGGAAAGCTGTGATCAACTCTGAGGACTTCTCTGGTAGCCAGGCAGTTTTACATCACGATTGTCACCTGTAACTTCTAACAAATGAATGAGCAACATGGGCCAATGTGAAGACGAGACCCATTTCCTTTTGAAATATCCCTTTCACTTAAGACTAAGAAAGTCTGGTCTTAAACCTGCTTTAAAAATCACTGAATGTAAGATTCCTATACCTTGCTTGATAAGATAGAACATAGGTACAGAGCCTCCCTAGTGAATACAAGCCGCCGCTATACAGCGGACATGACACCTTTGTTCAGTAATAAACAGCTAGAATAACCCACACTGGATAGGGGAGGGGCATTCTTCGAAAGTCTGCATTACAAGGACCACATATTTGTGGTTTTAATGGACAAATGATAGATTTGGCTGGTCTCCTCTGCATAAGAAGCTTCAATTACAACAACAGACTCACCCCAAGACTGATCATAGCAGACAGAAAACTGACTACGGTCTTGCAATCTTAAAAACACATTTATTTCCCTCCCCTTCAATTGCAACACAACACATTTAGGGATTTGATGGAACATTGGTTCACACAAGTCACAGATGGAACAGCTCAACTCAAGTCTACATGAACTTTATTACCAAAAGGGAATGACTGCATGTAATTCTTATACGCAGCTAGTAACGATCCGCAATATTCACTGTGCAATGGCAAACTGTTTGGCCAACATTCAGTAAAAAATCATATGCAAATAAATCAAAGCCACAAGCACTAAATAAGGGCCTACTGTGACCCTTTGCATGTCCCAAAATCTGATCCCAAAGTGCGTGGAGCATCTCAGGCCCATTACAGTATGTAATTACAGTACGTAAAGGGTACACGTAATGTTTAGTGGCCTGATTTTGGTATTAAACTTACTTAAAGTACTCTTGAATGGTGATTTTCTCTGCATTTTGTGGCAGTCCAGTTATAAATAATGTTTGCCGCACCTGAGGAATAAAAAGATAGATATATAAATTGCTTACAGTAAGAAAGGAAAAGTGGTCGAACTTTAAAAAAACAAAATGTTAATGCCCTGGGCCCTCATTTAAAAGTAATCTTAACAAAAATTAGGCTGCTCATTTTTAAACTTGCATAGACAAAAAATAAAATAAAACATCATATTTGACAACATTGAAAGCCCCTTCAGAAGAATATTAACAATATCAATAGAATGGAATCCATGTATATCAGGCTCTTGGGGTCCTGTTCACGAAGATGTAATCATACGCAGGCACCTTGCACACCAGCAAGTACGCATGCGGATCCTCATTTACAAAGGGACCTTCATGCGGAGGGCCAGGTCAGCAGCGCCTTTCCTGTGTCCCAATAACTGCATGAGCTCACAGGCACTCCTGAGCCACTGGGTGGAGAGTCAAGGGGACTGTGCTTGTCAGGAGGACCCTCTCACCCATCCATACATGGTCCTAAAGGCATTGTGCATAGACATTGGGCTCTATACCTAAATAGCCACCCGCTCTGACCTATACTTTACAGTGGTAAGGGCACCCGCTAGACCAGGACACCCACAGCAGGGTTAGTGGTGACTGCAGCTTTACCGGTGACATTTCCAGCACCATAAAGGCTACAATGATGGTTCAAATGGTTCCAGACTCAAAATGACATCCTCTAGCATAGAAAGAGTCGCCCACCGTTTCCGTCCCAAACTTTGAATCACCCTGGGCAACTTTTAATCATATATGTGATGCCAATTTCCTGCATATTCTGGGCACTATTATGGTAGAGGATCGCCGCTGGATCCTCTACCGCCTGGAATGTTGAAAAAGGTTAGCGCCACTTTAACCCCAGTTCTGGAAAATCTGCTGAACACCTCGATGTCAAATGGTGCGGCCCCTCTAGCTTGGAAAAATGCCATGGTAGTTCCCCTGCTAAAAAAGACAAACTTGGAGAGATCTGAGTTTTGCGAACTAGTGCCCGATTTTGCTTTCGTCTATCTGTGCAAGGATCCTCAAAAAATACAACAATCGCAAATTGTCAGAACATTTAGAATTTCATAACCAACTCCATACATCTCAATTGGTTTACCGTCCTTGTCACAGTATGGAATCTGCTTCTAGGAGTGACCGAGAACCTCAGATCGATTCTGGACAGCCGGGGATCTGCAGCAGTCTCCCTTTTGGCTTCAATTCAGTGTTTGACACGGTCTTCCACCCAATGCTCATTAGGAGATTAGCACAAAACGGCATCCAGGATACGGCTTTACTATGGTTTTGCTAATTCTTGTACGATCGCTCATTTCAAGTTGTCCCAAAACTTTATGAGTCCACTGTGCCGCAGCTGCAATACAGTGTCCCGCAGGGCTCCTCCTTGAACCCCATGTTGTTTAATTTTATGTTTGGCCTCGGGCTGACGTCGCGAAAGCTTATGATCAGACTTTGTTCTCTTTTGCCGACGACACACCGATTATCGTGTTGCTAAATTCAAAGTGTGAACCCAGGTCGCCCAAACTTCTCTCATGCCTGGCCGAGGTTTGCGAGATGGATGGGGAAAATCTGTTTAAAACTAAATGGTAACAAGACGGAGGTTCCACTGGTTGGCAATCAGCCTCATTTTTGGGGCTTGCACTGCTGGCCGGAAGAACTTTGGCCCCTCCCTATTACGAACCGGTGGTTAAAGATCTGGGTTTCTGGGTGGATAAAAAGCTGACCACGGACTGTCAAATAAATAAAGAAGGTGGCTGCCAGTTGCTTCGGCCTACTCAGATGTATGAGAAAATCTCATGGCTACTATCCCCTTCCACTCAAAGAACGATTGTGCCGGCCTTGATTATTTCCACATTAGACTATGGTAACGTTCTTTACTTGGGGGCTGCTAAATCCTCGGTGAAAAGGCTCAAGACAATTCAGAATGCCGCAGCTCGTCTGCTATGCCACATTCCAAAGTATGCCTTGGTTTCTTCTAATCTTCGGAATCTTCATTGACTTACCATTGATAAGTGTATTAAGCTCAAAACGTTTATATGCATAAAGCCATGACTCATTGTGGACCTATATATCTAAGGATACTTGTCCATCCGGATGTATGACGATACCACGCATGCATTACATCGCATGCCATTAGATCGCGGTTTTAACAACGCAAGTTGTTACAACGACTTGCGTTGGAGGGCGCTGGACTTAGGAGTAGTTTAATTTACTATTCCAACTCCAGCCTACGTACAGTAGGGAAGGTGTTGGATAGTAATTTAAACTACTCCTTGCCCTATAGCGCCCTCCAGTGCAAGTCGTTGTAACGACTTTCGTTGTAAAAACCGCGATCTAATGGCATGCGATGTAATGCATGCGTTCTAAAGGTTGTTTCCCGTCCATCCTGTTGTCTTGAACCATACTAAATGTTTGGGGATCAGAAACCAGCTGTGAATCCCCGAGTCAAACTAGCTAGACAAGGGGGTGGCTCATTTGCTTTTGTGGAACCCAAAACGTGGAACCCTCTTCCACTGAAGTTTCTGAAAACCTGGCTATTGTAAACTCCCAGCTTTACCTCCAGCTATTATGATAGCGCTGGGAAGCCCCGGTGGGGCAGCTATGCGCTTTACAATTCAGACTAACATAACATTTCTTCAAGCCCTTGGTGAGACCTGCTGCGGTGTGTAGGATGCAATTAAGGGAAACCAGCGGGGACTCTGTGAGGTAGAGGGGAAGGGTTTAGCCTCAATTGTGATGTAAGAGTACGAGAGCTTGAACAGATGCTGTGAAGTTGTATTCCAGGAAGAATCGTTTCACTTTCTTCAGTAGGGAGAGTTTAAACCAGAATGTCTAGATTTTCTTGCCGATGTGCTCCCTGAGGGTGGGGTTGGTCTCCAGGATGAATCTGAGTGATTTGCCACTCAGTGAGAGATGGGGTTTGAGTCCAAATCAATAGTGAAACTGTCACTTACCTCTACAGTGGGTGGGTGTGCTCTATATAACACACTGTTCTACACAAATGCTTAATTACACTGTGTAGAGAAATTATTTTCCAACCGTGTTCCCTCTTTTTTTGTTTTCCTAGAGACATTTTGATTGTTTAACTTCTGCGGTTCCAAAGACCTGCTAAACACGCCTCTGCCACAAGTGCTCGGTTTAAAGAGACAACCTTTGTATTCAAAACTGCTGAAAATGTCACTTTGAGAAGTAAAACATCTGTGCAGTTGTGTAGAACAGCTATGGGGGGTTGGAGAGAAGAAAATATTTTCCCATCAACACCTAAAACATACCATGATCAGAATACATGTATCCTGTCTAAACTGCAGGACATGTTCCCAACATACATATTGCATTAAACAGGAATTCAGTCACTCTGTAGAGAAAATGTGTTATTAAAACAACTTCTCAGCTTATAAGGAATCAGCACTTGAAAGATCAGTGGTGAAGTTCGTTGTTAAGTACCTGTAACCATTTCACTACTTTGGAAATATAAAAAAAAGATCTACTTGACATCAGGTCAGTGTTTAACAAAAGACAGAACACATCTATTGCTGGAGCTCATTTAGTTCTTACCTCTTCTTGTTCTGCCCAGGCCAGCATCTGGAACTATAAAGGAAAGCCAAGCCGGGGCTCGAACGGGGACGGTTGGTCACCCTTGGACATTTGTGGGTCACATCTACCTCTGAATAATTCATGTAGCACATTTTCCATTTCATATTGTGCAACAGGAAAAGAACACTGAAGCCACAGTCAGATAGGGCAGGTAGTGTTTTTACACAGGTGAGTGGGGTCCACAATACTGGCCTTTTAAATTCATGGAATTGTATGGGAAAGGACGTGGATCACAATTAAGTAAAATCTGGGAGGGGAAGCTTAAGAATTGTATTATTGGGTATGGATTATCACCAATCACTGGATGTTCTACCATTTGAAATGCCCTGCATGGCCACCATAAAGAGAGAACAGACTTGAAACAAAAGAAGATAAGACTTCTCTATATATTGCACAGGAGAATTCCTTTGTCTCTGCTTAAACACAGAAGACAAATGCAAAAAGAACAATTAATGGACAGAATGCTGAACAATGTCAAACATTCACCCCAGTACAGAGATCTGGGCCTACATTCATCAGTGTTTTTGCTCCCCATGCCATTCCAATTTAAACCCAGCCATATGCAAATCAGTCTTGACCCTGCTCCCCATGGGAACAGTCCAGCCTGAACTGCAAGGCCAGGTCCTCCCTGGACCGGAAACAAGCATCCTGGGACCGGTTTCAGAGTATCAGCCCTCATCAGCCAGGCTAGCTTGAATCCAGTGGCATGGAGAGCACAGGACCCACGTTGGGGCATACCAACCCCACTCGGGGTGACAAATGACAGAAGAACAATTGATGGACAGAATGCTGAACAATGTCAAACATTCACCCCAGTACAGAGATCTGGGCCTAAATCCATCGTTTTAGCTCCCCATGCAAAACACAGAAGAGAGGCATTGACTACTATGACTTAACTGTATATATGAAAGTATGTCGTAGTTCTGTAGCGCGTACCTAGTCAAAAGTAAGCGAAGTGCTGTATATAGTCCAAGTAGCCTAAAGTCAACGAATGATAGGAGAAGTAGGTGGTTTGTTAACTCAGTGCATTGTGATGGAGTGTTCTTTAACACGTGAGTCTTCAACTCATGTTGTCACAGATCCTGGGTGCACAGATGGAAAAGGTCTGTCGCTCTTCGTTCAACTCTATGTGCCCATTCATTTTGTCCGGGTCTTGCTGCTCCAGTCCTGTGCTAATCCCACAGAGCTAAAGATGGTGAGGGCCCTTCCAAAAAACCCTGTTTGCCCTTGTGGAAATTCCCTTTTGCATCTGGAGAGCGCAGAAGGTCCAGCAGTAAAGCAAGCTGTTGAAGACCAGTGTACCAGTTACAACTGGACATTGCTCATACTCGTCCCTTCGATGGTTGGAGGGTTCAACGGATCCTGTGGACAGAGGAAGCAGTTGCTCAGACAGACAGCTAGTAGAACAGATTGTGCTAGACATTTCTCTGTGGACCTGAACTGGCGTGTGGAAAACATCTTGCAATTGAGAACTCTGCACTGGGGATTCCTTTTAATAACATCTTCTGTTCTAAAATTATTTTTCGCCTGAATAAGTTCCTGGGTTCTTGTTGCTTCCTTTCACTGCCCAAATTAATTGCATTGTAGGCTCTCTGTGGCCATGTTGACAACTGGCTATTTGATTACGTTGCACACAGCTGTTTTTACCAACAGTCGATTGCAACGCATTTTTTAATATACGTTTTGAGCCCTTGGCCCCTTTTCTTCACTTTGTTGGTATACTACATTATTATCTTATTAAGTAACTTAGTTACGACTGTAGAACATTTAAAAAAAATTATGTCTTATTTGTATTTAATTGGTATGTCTAGTTGCTGGATAAGTCAACATCACACGCACTTTCCCTAAGGAATGTCTTGCTCTTTCTGCCAGCCTCCCAAGGCAGAATCAGTGATTCATCACAGAAACCAATTCACTTTTGTGGGTGAGATTTTTTTAGTTTTGTAGGAGATTGGTCACCGCTCACTTCAAGACTGTTGTATCTCTCCCTAAAATATTAACAACCCGATGTCCCTATATATAAAAAGAAATTCTTCCATAAAGTTCTGGAAATCTTTGAGAAGCAGAAAAGCAATGCACAAGCAAGCCTCTTTAGGGTTCAGGAGTTCTGACAACAGAAGTTGATCATGCGGTAGAATTTGTGACAGTACTTATTCCTAAGAATTATTACACAATATTTATCACAGTTGTGTATTGTCCTACTCTTAAACGTACAGTATTTTCATCTTTGTACTTAATGGCGGACGTATGATGCCTCATAAAAAGCACCGTCACAAGCAGGTAGACTACGGCCATGACAGTGTGCAGCCAAAGGAAGTCGCTTCTGTAAAAAGAAAAAAAAAAGTTATTTCAATCAGTTTCAATTCACAAACCTATTTTTAAAATCTGAGAAAATCAAACCATTCTTTAAAATCTCGAGATTTTTATGAAAATCTGAGAAAAATCAAATCAAAATCTTCATATTTTTATGACAGTGCAATTAAATGCAAATAACATTTAAGCAAACATCAGGTAATAATTTATTAAACTACAGCCACCACAGAGCAGTAGAAAAGTGAGAAAGGAAAACGAGATAAAAAATTATTATATAACATCTGACAGTACTAGAAGCAGAAAGTGTATCAGTGAGACACTTAACAGTGAGTTATCGACAATAAAAAGACAGGCCCTATGTCTTCTTATACCGTGGTTGTTCACTTAACAGCAAAAATATGGATCCCTGGTAAATTTTTATAGCTGAAAATTAATGAAAAACCCTGTAATAAAGGGATTTTTTTAAACTGACCTAGAAGCACCCCAGCTATTACCAGCTGTTAGGTGGAAATATTTTACTGAAACTTTTCTTTACATTCAGTGGTTTTCCTGGTTGTACTTTGTGCAAATTATATAATTCTTAGAACTATTTAGTAGCCCACGAAGCCAATTTTGCTCCTGGATCAACATGCTTCAGGAGACGCCATGCCTAGTCAAGAATATTGAGTCAGGGTCACACTGAGCTGGTTGTGTCAGTGCCAAGAGATAATTCCAAAGTCTGGTTAAATATATATCAAGAAATAAAACTTAAGAGGATTGACCAGAGGCAAACTGAACAGGAAGTCCAGCAACAACAAGAGAAAGGACCAAAGCCAATAATCAAGCGACAGGGTCAAAAGCAAGCAAGCTCAAAGAACTCAACAGAAAGCCCAGCAACAACAAGAGAAAGGCTCAAAGCCAATACTCAAGCGACAGGGTCAAAAGCAAGCAAGCTCAAAGAACTCAACAGAAAGCCCAGCAACAACAAGAGAAAGGCTCAAAGCCAATAATCAAGCGACAGGGTCAAAAGCAAGTAAGCTCAAAGAAATAGCATCTGAGACAAAGTAGAATTGGTCTGTAAGTGGCAAAACTGAGAATCAAGGGTATAGTTAAAGCAGCTGGATAAATAAGATGTGCAACAGCAACACGCAAACACACGGCGCGTTGCACCATTAAGGCAATCCCGTATTATTTGTATAGATAAAGGAGCCAGCATGGACTTACTCTTTACTTAAGTTTGCAATAGTTGTTCTTCCAAAACTGTAGGCATCATTATCTAAAAAGTAATAGTCATAACACGTTATTAAAGGAGGCTTTCTGGACTGAAATGTTGTACATGCTCCGACACACAAACATAGGCGAACACGGACCAACAACAGACCCCTAAGCCATCTGGTAGATGCAGATTATCACTTATCACTCTTTGAAACTGTCCCCTTTCCAGATAGGAATCCAAGGAATAAGTCACAATTTTGCTTTTAATGCCATTATAAAAGGTATAATGAGAATAAAAAGTACTAATCCGGTTACCTTGCTCCCAACATTCCACCTCTGTTCCATCCCCCAAGTTTAACCTCAGCTATTGAACACAAGAGCCCTAAGGCAAGCGTGGTTTCTATATGTGGTCCGATTAAGGTATGGGAGGCTGAGTGGTAAACTGCCTAAGCCGGCAAGATGGCTCCATGATGTATACGCTAACTGGCAACATCTGCTGTAAACTGCGCATCATGAGTTTAAATCCTGCAAGGACAACTCACCCTTCTATCCTTCCAAGCATCATTAATGTGGGTGATAACCACAACTATTATTTACAATTCTTTGAAACAAAGGAAGTACATTATGAAGCACTGTACAAGAACAAGTTATTACAGTTACATAAATCAAGAATCAATAGTTACAGGTAAAGAAAGTGTCACTCCTTTACAACATGATGCATGTGCATTTCCACAATTTAAATCCTAGTGATGAAGTAATTAAATCTGTAGAACTCGTAACGCGAAAGGCTTCAGAGGACTCTCCTGTAAAACCTGGCATTACTCATGTCATCAAACCCAGATGTGTGACTTGCAAAAGTTTGCAACTGTGCACCGAGGGCTGGTCTCTGCCAGCGAGTTAGGGTCAACACCAGCAGTGGTACACTTCCCATTAGCATGATACGTAACCAATTCTGAGCTTTAAAGGAAAATACCACTAAGCAAAAGGTGAGGTTTCATCCTGAAGAAGGCTCCAGCAGAGTAACTTCTCCCCACCCTTTGTAACTATTTGGAGGACTGGCAGTGTGTGGTTTAATTAACACACTTATTTGTCTCCTATTCCAAGCTAGTAGATGCCTGCTATGAACTCAGTGCTTATCCTGCTTGCTCCCGATGAAGTGCTCTCACTAGAAGATTGCTGGCGAAACACTGCCTTTATAACAGTGGAGGGCCTTAGCTTTTCTAGATTCACTGGAAATTTCAAAAAGTAGAAAAATGTAGTATTTTCCCTATGTAAACAAATGTTTCTGCTCAATGCACAGTAACAGTTTGGGGAATGGGGAACTAATTTATGTCACAGCAAACAGAACAGCTAGAAAGACTTGGAAAAGACTAGTAGGGCATGAGACCGATTGCTGATGAAAAATTGCCCTCTCCAACATCTTAGTCAAGTAAGGCAGCCGGGAGACAAGCAATATAAGGGAGGTGCGAGGGAGGGTGGAGGGAGCAGGAACACAACAGAGAGCAGGAGGAGGGTGGGGGGCAAGCAACAGGGCGGGGGCACGGACTGCAGACAGGCACTGTTATAGAGTGCATGAAAAAAGGTTTTTTTTTTTTTTTTTTTAAGTAGTTGCCGGAGTGCGCAGCCAGTCGAAGGACATTGGCCGCAGACAGGAAGCTGTACTTGGTCCATGCTTCATGGCAGGGACCAACACTTGAAGCCTCAGGAGGAAGCAGGACGCGTTTACCAATAAGATGCAAGGAAATGAGAGGGACATGGTAGTGGTAAGTAATGGACATGATCTAAGCCCGATATAAGCTTTTATTTGGTCTCCAAAATAATTTGCCGAAGGCGCATGTACTGTCTGAGACGAAACCTAAAATCAAATTGTGCATTTGAATTCACACGGTCAGGGTCTCCAAGGCTGAATGACATTTAACGTACTCTTTAGTATATTTCATGTGATTCTCATAAGTAAAAGCCAAACTTCCAACGTATCTCTCAAGGTGGTGGGCAAATAACACAGAACACTTAGGGGAATTAATTCCTTTAACATATCTGGAAAAACCATGGTGATGCCATATTTCAGTAATGCAAAGGATATCTTAATCATGCTCTTCCATTAAATCGCAAATGGTTGTGGTAGTCAATACTGTAGATATAACATTAATATAACTATAATGCTTTTCTTTGGGCCCCGTGGGCAAGCACTTCAACATGATGTTTAGATATCACGTTTCTATTACAGAAAACACCTATACATCATACAGGCGAAGACCTTTGTCACTGGTTCTGCTTAAAGAATAACTTCTGTGCATACCAAAAGGGGAGAGACCACTAATAGGCCAGAGAGGTGCTCTTACAGTGAAAAAATTATGCTAGGTAATAATAAATACAAAATACACAAAAGTTCAATCCAAGGGGGTGATTATGATGGCGGGCGGATCGCCATCGCCTGCCAGGCGGTGGCGATCCGCCCGCCATCTCTACCCGATTTACCCCCCGCCATATTATAATGGCGGGGGTACCGCGGCGGACGCAAAGTGCCTTAATATGGTCATCCATATTAGGATGTGTGTCTCAAAAGGCCTTTCCATGGTGGATGTGCTTTGGGGGCCCGTTGCGGGCCCCCAGGAGGGGTGGGGGGTGCACTTGGGGGGTACCCATGGTACCCCCCTGCAGTTCCATGTACAAGGTGGCAGGGACCGCGAGGTGCCTGCCACGTTGTGAATGGGAATGCACAACATGCTCATTTGGGATTGCAGTGGGTGCTGCTTACAGCAGCACCCGCCGCAATGTCAAATATGCAGAATGCGACCGCCAGGGTGGCGGTCGCATCCTAATCAGGGCTGCGGGACCGCCGCATGTCTGGCGGTTGTCCCGTTTCCACTGGGATGGCGGGCGGACTAAAGTCCGCCCGCCATCCTAATCAGCCCCCAAGTTGGGACAGTGTCCGTGAGGTTGTGTGAACAAGGCGAGGAGAATGAGAAAATAAAGTTGAGAGAAGGCTGTGGAGATAGAGAATTATAGAAGGGTAACAGTGAACTGGGATAATTTTCACCCAGGGGTTCTGAGTGACATCAAATAGAGGAGAGCGGAACTAAAATGGTCTATGATGTCCCTCGGAATCTGGAGGTGAACAACATCCCAGGTACTCACTCTTTACCCATCTATAATTTTATGTTCTGTATGGCCCAGCCAAAGCATCAGCCCCTGCTTTCAACTGCTGAGCAAGAGCGGAGAAGTAGTGGGGGAGCCATACATAGCACTGCCTCTCCTCCCTATCCCACGTGTAGAACGTGGCCTCCTGCCACCCACCCCACCACTCTGAGACTTCCTTTCCCTCCCCTCCAGAAGATGTGCAGGCCGCTCTCCAGCACTGCTCTGACATGCTCTCCAACAGCCCACACAGAGCAGCCTAGCTTTTCTTTATGACTAGCAACAGGGTATAACAGAATCTGTTGCTACATCATTGCAGTGAATTACTGAACTGTTACGCATGGATTCCAGAGGAAGCCTTTATCGCTTACACCAGATTCTAAATCCGATGCTCACTGCTATGACATTGTAACAGTTGGTAACAAAACTGGTTACCTGGAGTGGTTACGTCATAAAAGCCTTCGAGGCCAGGTGACCGGGCTCTCCGAGAGGCGGTCATCGCAGCTCTGCTGGTCTCCTTCGACAGAAAGCACAGCTGCTGAGGGGGAAGGAACGCAGGGAAGGTGCCGAGTGTAGGTTAAGGATGGCAGGTAAGATATTTGTTTCACATTTTTGTCAAGTATGAGAGGCCAAGTTATGTATGGCTCTCCCATTACTCCTCTGCCCCGAGAAGCAGCTGAAGCAGGGGAGATGATTTTGGAGGTCATACATAACATGCATTTATAGATGGGTAAAAAGTGAATTAAGGGGATGTAATGCAACTGGTGCTATGTAAAGCGCTCTGATACCCGATTCGGGTCAAGTTCGCGCTATATAAAACAAAAAAAAAAGGGGGATGTTTTTCACCTCTGAGTTCTCAGGGACACATCATGGACAACAAGGTTTATTTGATGTCACTCAGAATCCCTCGCTTAAAAAACATCCCCGTAATTCACTGTCAACCATCTATAAAATTCTATATATATTCACGCTTATGGCTCTGCGTTACAAATAATTAAACTCGCATTAATTCCACACTTCCAAATCTTCTGAGTAGTTCAGGCTGTCATGAGCAGCAATAACCGCTTGAGGGCAGCGAGTCGCCGCTAGATGACGGTGTGTCACCGGGAAAACAAATTGCCTCAACCCGCAGGTCAGTCTCAAAGAAGCAGTGCCAGGCAGGAGAGCAGCTCAGTGGTGCAGCCGCTGCAGAGGCACCGGGGCCCTCAGACGGGACTCGGCGTGCTCTGAGCCAGCCGTAGTTTCTTTAACGAGCTGCCCCACCCCTCAGAATGCTGCATACCGCCTCGCTGGGGTCAGGCTCTGTGTTGACACTTCCTCCAGGACTTGGGAGAGTACACCTTCAAGGACAGAGAGCCGAGCCCCGGGCAGCACGAGCAAACACAGACTGAAGGCCACAGAGAGCAGCGACCAAGCATTTAGAGTCAGGACACAGGGCTCATTAAGAGAAAGACTTTGGGGAGAAAGAAAAGGGTTCATTTTCCTTGCTTGCATTAAGGCCCACGACACTCTTGGTATGGCACGGAGTGCCCATGAGAGAATAGTGGAATGGTGTGGAAATGACTGAGTGGGAACAGTAGTAACTGTGACAACTAAAACGAGGGTCACTAAAGACGATTTACAACTAAGAGACTCAAAGATTGGTGCCCTGTAAACAACACATGGCGACGGGGCTTCCAGAATGTACAAAATGTCTTTTCCTATTACTACTTAAGGTGAGAATTAATTATTACCAGGTCCAGACTGTAAAACTACAGAGATGTGGTGATAATATGGCGTCATCTCTTGCCGTTTCCAACATTTAAAACTAAATTCACATGAGACGCCTGGAACGGTGTACTGCCCCCTACCGCCCTCTACGGATCAGGACCGCTCCCAGACACCCCTTGTGTATCCATCACAGCCCCCCTATCTGCCATTTAGGATGAAAGATATAATAACTGGCAGGACATCCCTTCAGAGGAGCTGACAAGCAAAAGCAGAGCTACCCTGAAAGGTAAATGTTTCTTTTTAACCACCGTGTGAGTCTAAAAACCTGTCTTTCCTAGAAGCTCTTTACTTTTTTTAGTTCACCACTTAATTCACACCACCCTGACTTGAAGTGCACTTGAACAAAGACGAAACTTCTCTATGATATCATTTCAAAGTTTAAGATCCCCGTGACCCTTTTTTCAAAAACATTTCCACTCCAATAAATCAATTTCAACAGGGTCACCCTCATTGCAAATATGCAGAACCCTTCAAAAATGGTCTATTCTCTATTTATTTTAATGTGTTCACCCTTCTAAATATCAGACACCGCCCACATTCGAGAGAGAAAAAGATTGATAGGTAAGTTGGCCAGTTCATTAGCAAACATTTAAAATTCCATTAATTCACTGCTCTGACGTCACTGGATGGAAAACCAGTTTTTAAACTGCTATAAAGTCACAACAGTGGCAAAGACTTTCCCCGCAACTGAGCTCCTCTCCTAACAGCACAGAAATCCTCCCTACGCCGAAAACAAAAGGGCACAGTTATGTTTTCTCCACATAAGACATTAAGATATACAACCGTCTTTGAGAAACAAAGAAATGCCAAGGCACTTCAAATGGAATTAATTAAAAAAGGTGATTTTACACAGAAAGTAAAATAATGATAAAATGGTGATTTCAAAATCATGAGAGATTATGAGTGCCTGTTACTTCCTAAGCCTTAAATCTACAACCACAGTGAGGACTCTTTAAAGCTGTAGAATGTATTTCTCTCTTGAAATTTGACAAGTAATGCTGCGATTCTGTTCTTTGTCGTTGGGGAACAATTGCACCAGGCTTCTTTGCTATACAATATCGATACTTTCATAACTGACTAAAAACCCACATAATGGGTACATGGCAGGTGTCCGAAGTATTTTTTCTCTCATGTAGTGTTTACATCGCCTTGACGCCAATTGGTATTTGAGCGCTTTATAAATTTATTTTGATTTCATTCCGCACTCACCAGCATGCTTCACCAAGAGTTCACCCCAAGCAGCAGTACTCATGTCACCATAGAGGTGGGTGAGCCAACAAATTAAAACGGAGAGCCAAGTCAGAGCCGAGCCAAGGGTCTGGCTGGACTCAAAGAGTCTGTGCACAAGACGAGCCCTGAAAAAAGTAGGCATCTAAATCATGCAACAGACACCACGCGAAACCATTCAGATGTGTTTCACCTTAATAATCAGATTATTTTTGTACAGTGCACACCCTGAACTCATGCATTTGAAGTTGCTCTCATATCTGATAACGAAGATCTGTAAAATAAAATATTTGCCAAGGATCAAACAATTTGGTCAAGCGGGGAAGCCAGGATTGGTCCCAGGTTTTCAGATTTCACATTATGCAATGCACCTACTAGATGGCTATCTCTTTCTCTCCTTTTAAAACCAATAGTTTGTGCTTTGTTTTTAATTCTTGGCACATATTTGAAGAGTATGTGTGGCATGCAGAAGCCACATTAAAGCTCGGCTTGTTTAGGGCTCGAGTGTCCAAGAGGACCTCGAGCTGAGCCAGAGCCAGGCCTCTGGCACGATCCCTAAGTGGCTCGCCCACCTCTAGTCAGCCATCAGTCATGCCCTGCTCCCACCTGGGTGGAGTTTGTTGTTTAAATACTGAACCTAAGTCTTAAAATTTAACATATTTCATCAGGATCAATAGCTACTTCATGTGCTGGCCTGCCATTTTTCCAAGTTCCCCCAGAAAACTTAGAAACTTTTATGAACTTCTGTACTTCCTCTCGTAGGGGCCTATTCACAAAGGTTAAACAGAGTGCAATGCCCTTGGAGGGGGGCAGCGCTTAGGACCTGGGACCACCGTGGGCCCGGCTTCTTCTGGCTCTCACAATGCTCCAGCCAATCACAGTGTAAGGCGTCCTCTCCTTGGCGCAGTTCGCTTCCTGTTGCCTCGCATCATGAGATGTGGTGAGCGGCGACAGGAAGTAAAGGGTCGCGCATCACTTCTCCTCTCCACCGCCGTGATGGCCAGCGGTATATATGCTGACCTGTCCTTGGCCTCCGCCTTTTCATTGAAGCATTGCGGAGGTGGATTGGAGCCATGCCGAACGGCATCTTCAGAAGGCGGGGACGGACTCAGACACGCCGCGATTATGGCGGTTGTGCCGGTCCCCCGCAGCCGGCAGGGAGGCGGGGCTGCGCCGCGCACAGCAGTGACGCTGCGCCTCTCGCCTCACTTTCCTGATTGGTGGACGGCGCGCGACCCGGAAGCAGTAGGAATCACTTCCGGGTCGCTCTAACGCCGGCAAAGCTGGTTAGAACCGGCGCAGGAGGTCTTTAAAAGGCTGTGGAGCGGCTGGGACGTTCTCTTTCCTCGCCGCTCCACAGCTAACTGCACGCCAGGACCTCGATCGGAGGTCCCAACGATTTTTTTTCTTCTTCTTCTTTTGTCTCCCCTTGCAGGTGCAGCGTGGATCGTCTGGAGCAGGAGCTCCTTTCCTTTTTTGCCCCACCTTTTCTTCTGTTTTCTACAGGGTTCTCGCCTTGAGCAGCACCTTGGAGCTGCATTTTGCCTGGGAACCTACAGCACAAGAACATTTGGGAGCAGCCCTCTCCCCCTTGCCTAGGGTGCCCTGTTGGGCCAGCTTGGGGCCATGCAGGCTGAGTTCTACTCGCCGGTCCCGCATGGTGGTTTGCGGTGGTGGCTCCAGCTGGTGTTTTTGGCACCCAGGCACATCGGGGCGTTGACGGCGGAGATTGCAGGATTCCTCAGGTGATGGGCTTCTGTGTCTGAGGGGGCTGGGAAACTGGTTGTGGTATGTGAGAAGGCATTACCAGGGTTTGCTGGGGCTGTGTTGGCTAGTTTTGGACAGGCGTTTTATGGTAGAATAGCCACAGGAGCGGGCCCACCGTTTAGTTAGTCAGGGTATTTGTCTGGATCTTATTTAAAACCGTATAGTTGGTGGTTGTGGGGTGCACTGTAGTCGGTGGGTTCAGTGGGCTGCGCAATAGTAAATTATTACTAAGGAAAAGGGGTTTCTTCTTGTGGTGATACCATGGCCCCTAAAGCGAAGCGAACAGCGCTCGCGCATGGACAAGTTTATGGAGTCCATGATGCAGAAAATGGAGGACATGGGTCAAGCTATAGCGGAGTTGAGGAACAAGGTGGATGGGCAGGATGGGACAGAAGACAGGCCCAGGCGAGCGGGGGTGGCCCCTAAGGCAGCATTCCCCCCTGTGCCCAAAAGGGCGAAACCTAGGAGGAGGGTGGAACCTGCCACACCTCCACCGGGGGTAGGGAGAGTGGATGGGTCTGCGGCACCTGCTCCAGTAGGGGAGGTGCCACAGGCAGCACCGCTGGTGCCAGCAGGGGTGGTGCCACAGGCTACTGATGGGGGTGGTCAGCCAGGTGCAGCGGGTACCTCTCCTCCGGGGTGAACTTTACCAGGGGCGTCAGGTGCCGCACCCCCGCCTCAGGCCCCAGTTATCCCTATGGTGGAAGGCCCGGCAGGGAGCCAACCAGGGGCGTCTGATACAAACCCTCCGGCCACAGGTGGGCCGTCAGGGGGCGCCCCAGGGCAGCCTGATTTAGTGGCGAGCCTGGCAGCAGTTCTGCCATGGTTGGAGAAGTCAGGTACTTGGACCCCAGCAGCAGGGTTGTTGGGTAGCGGGGAGTCCGCACTTGAGAAAGCAGCAAGGATAGTGGCGCAGTCTGCGGGTAGTAAGCCTGGGGAGGGGCAGTCAGAGGCAGGTGGAGCAGCTCCCGCAGGGAACGGAAAAGAACCACGAGCATTAAGCACACCATTAGACGCAGGAAAGGAGAAATCAGTGGAAGCAGCTGGAACAGGTACGCCGCGGACATTGCCAGCGTTAGGCTTAGGCGAAGTGCGCTCGTCCAGGGAAAAGTTGGCGAGACATGTGTCACAAGAGGTGAAGAAAAAAATTTGGAAGGGAAGTTATGTGAATATGTTTTCCTTGTTGTTAGATGAGACTGAAAGGGAGGAGGCCAAAAAGAACAAAGAGTGGATGCACCCGAGGGAATGGGCGAATCGGTTGCAAAAATATAGGGTTGAGGAGTCTTTGGTTAACTGGTTCAGGGGTTTCTCAATTTACATGGCAGTCATGTCCGAGCGCTTTCCAGGCTTGGGTGCGGAAATGGCATGCTACCAGAGTAGGATCGCAGGCGCTCACGATAAGTATGGTGGTATTGGATGGAAGGAATACGATAAGGACTTTAGGAGAGCAAAGGCTAATGACCCTTGGGACCAAAGAGACATGATTTTGTGGTTAGACCACTTGGGGCACGGATCGCAGGACAGCCCAAAAGGCCAGTCCTTTCGGTCAGGCCCCCCTGTTAGCTCGGGGTGTGGTGGAGGAAAAAAGGGGGCATGCTGGGACTTTAATAGGCGTACGTGCACCAGGGCAGCAGGCACGTGTAAGTTCAAGCATTCATGTTCCTTCTGTGGCAACACCTCCCACCCGGAGTCCAAGTGTTTTAAAAAATCAAAAGATAGAGGGTAAGAAACAAGAATGATTGTGTTTCCCTCACGAAGGCCCGGTCCCCCATAATAACCAGTGCTCTGATCCCATGGTTGAACAGGTACAACTGCCCCACGTCCGCTACAATTTTATTGGAAGGTTTCAGAGATGGCTTCAGAATCCCCGCGCCTGACTACGTAGGGGTGTCACAATGCCAGAATCATCTATCGGCGAGGGCTAATCCTGGGGTGGCGTCAGCAAAAATTGAAATGGAATTGCGCCTGGGCAGAGTAGCAAGTCCATTTGACAGCTTACCGGTGGAGGGCTTTGTCTGCTCCCCACTGGGGGTGGTCCCCAAAAAAGAGCCAGGGGAGTTCAGGTTGATTCATAATCTTTCGGCTCCCAGGGGCCAGTCGTTTAACGACGCCATTGATGGAGAACTGTGCACGGTCAGGTACTCGTCCTTTGATCAGGCAGTTGAGATGCTCAGAGGACTGGGCTCTGGCGCACTTTTGGCAAAGTCAGATATCGAGTCAGCTTTTCGCCTGGTGCCGGTACACCCTCTAGATTTCCATCTGCTGGGTTTCCAAATCCAGGGGAAGTTTTACATGGATAAATGCATGCCTATGGGGTGCTCTGTTTCTTGTGCTTACTTTGAGAAGTTCAGTTCCTTTTTGGAATGGGTTTTCAGGCAGGTGACGGGGCACCAGTACGCTTTGCATTACTTAGATGACTTCCTCTTCCTGGGAGCTCCAGGATCTCAGGACTGTGGCTGGGCGCTACGGAAATTCTGTGCGCTCATGCAGGATTTTGGGGTACCCCTGGCGCAAGCTAAAACTGTCGGGCCATCCACTGTGATAGAATTCTTGGGGATAGAGTTGGATTCTGTTAAAGGTCTCTCACGTCTGCCCAATGAAAAGATCACGAGTTTCAGGTCAGCTTTGCAACAATGCTTGGCAAAGGAGAAGGTTACATTGCATCAGCTCCAGCAAACAGTGGGACAGTTAAACTTCACACTAAAGGTCATTCCAATGGCACTCCTAAGACATTCCGAGAATTGGAGCAATTATCCCGGGATTTAATATGGAATAAGGGAAGACCACGTATCGCGTTGTGGAAAATGTATGCTCCCACTGGCCAGGGAGGGCTGTCGGTCCCCAATATGGAACTGTATTATTTAGCTGCCCAGCTCCAATGGGCGACTAAGTGGTTGAATGACATGTGCCTGGAAGACACGGCGACCATGCACCAGCCCTGGTCCCATTCCCAAATTTGTCATTTGTTCCATCCCATCGCTAAACTCCCACGGCCACCGCAGATACATTTGGGATTGGCCCTTAAATGCTATAAAAGAAGCTTATATCTCACCCGCGCGACGCTTCCATATGCCCCAATCCTACCACTGATGGGGACGCCACGAGGGAGGCTGGGTACCACAGGGGTGGCCCTCACGTCCTGGCACGCGGCAGGGCTCGAGACACTGGGTGACCTATATAGGGACGGCGCATTACTAGCATATGAGACGGTAGTCGCAGATAATGAACTCCCAGTAGGCCAATTCTTGTTGCATACCTCCCTCCTGAAAGCTCTGTCAACTGCCTGGGGGGATCTGGCTATTGAGCCATCAACGCACCTGTTGGTGCAATATTTACACGTAATGGGTACAGGGTCACATGTGGTACACTGGCTGGTGGAGGCACTTCTCACGCACACGCTGAAGCCGATGACACGACTTAAAGACAGATGGGAGGCAGATAGAGGCCGGCCTTGGACGGACAAGGAATGGGATGCTATATTAGAGAGTGCTAGGAACATACCCAGAAACTCCAGGTTCAAGCTTATCCAAACATACATTACACAAAGGGCATATCTCTCGCCTGACATGATCAATAGATACTTTCACATCACTACTTCCGTATGTCCCCGTTGTCAGCATGTTGATTCAGATCTGCTCCACATGTTGTGGACTTGTACCTCCCTTCAGCATTACTGGCAAGAGGTAGTCACAACCCTAGCTTCATGCACAAACACGGAAATGCCACTGTCATGGGAGGTGTGCCTTCTGGGGCTGTACGCCAGATCTAAATAGAATAAAGTTACTTCGAAATTTCGGGACCTAGGTCTCATCACTGCAAAACGCCTCATAACTAAGAAATGGAAAAATGCAGTCCCCCCGGAGATATTAAGCTGGAGGCGTTCATTCATAGTATGGGCTCAGGCGGAAAGCACAGCATTGCATAGAGAGGAGATAGCTGGGCTTCGTAAGTTCCCCATTGCACAAGACTGGGACACACTGCTAGTCGCCTTCCAGACTGACTATCTGACAGCAATTGATGCCACCCCGTCAGCCAATCAATGATAAACTTACCAGCCCCCCCCAATACTCAGCTAAGGGAAGTTGCATGCCACGGAGTTTATAGAGTAGGTTTATGTCGCTTCCTCTGGTCGATCATGGATGGCTCCTCACACCCCCCTCCGTCCTCTGACACAGGGATCCTCCTCGTTGATGGCTGCTCTGCCCTGTTATGTGAACTGTGACAACTATCCATTGGGTGTGCGAATACGCGGAAGTGTTCTGATCATATTTATTTACATACAGTCATGCATGGTTAATATTAATGGTGTTTAGTGGATGGCAGATGTTCTTTTGATGTTTTACGTTCTAGTTATGTTTAGACTATTTTGGAAAATGTGCTTTATTGGTACTCACTAGTGATTGATATATGTGTTCCACCATTATTTAAGTCCTTTCTCCTATTAAACAGTAATTTGCCGATAAGACCCGATCGGCTATACACTGGATGTACCTGGTGTGCACACGCAAGTTCCTGTTAGGACTGCTTCGATAAGATGTGTTATGAGTATGCAGTAGATAGCAATGACATTAATTGGTAATCTACGATGTAGCTTCGCTGTGGGCAATAGCATACAGAGGTGCTCGTACATATGTTCAAGTATGATATACATGTCAGTACTAGGGAATAGCAGGACTGTGTTGTTTCTATACTGCTGTGATGGTTAAAGTTATTCTGCACATGGGATTTGCATTTCTGATATTCACATCAAAATTTTTTGTATGGATCCGCGATGTCAGCCATGTTAAAAAAGTAAAATACCAGTAAAGATATTTAACAAAAAAAAGGGTCATTCCAATGGCACGACCATTCTCACGCTCCATAGCACAGGCCATGTCATGACTCCAAAAAAAAACACCACCACACCAGGTTATCCAGCGAGGTCAGGCAGGACATGCGGATTTGGATGTCATTCCTGCGTGACTTCAATGGTAAGGTACTGTGGCCCGGCCCTCCCAAGCCCAGTACAGAGATAGGCTTGATGACCGACGCAGCAGGTAGCGAGGGGTTTGGCGCCATACTAGGTACCGAATGGGTGGCACACCGCTGGCCGGCATGGTGGGAGGAAGCCGGGTTAACAGGTAACATTGGTTTCTTGGAGCCGTTTCCCATCTTGGTGGCATTGTCTGTCTGGCCAGAGCAACTGAGCAACCAATCAGTGGTTTTCTGGTCAGATAACAGGTCTGTGGTGGAATGCATCAATCAGCAAAGTGTAAGTTGATCCTGCGTTTGTTGAAGGAAATAATACTGCTGTGCATGAAACTAAATATGCTGTTTAGGGCCAAACATGTCCCAGGGATATTGAATCACTCTCGCTTTAAGATGCAGGTATTCAGGTACCATCACCCGAAGCGGCGGAGAACCCAACGCCTTTCCCAGAACAGCTTTGGCAGCTTGGTGCCCCCAATTGCCGGACCTCGTGGCAGCTAGCCTAGCACCCAGGACCAGGAGGGCATACGAAGGAGCGTTTTGGGCTTACTGTAATTTTTTGGGGGAGGAATGGGAGGAGAGCTGGCATGATACGGGGGCAGTGTTTTCCTACCCGAGAGCAATAAAAGATGAGGGGCGCTCAGTGACATCAGCAAGGCGACACATAGCGTCTATCTCCTTTTTTGCGAAAGTGAAGGGCAGAAGGGATCCCACTAGTACATTTATAGTGCAGAAAGCGTTAAAAGGGTGGCAGCGTTTGCAAGGTTCACAGCCGGACGCAAGGCGACCAATAGGTGTTAACACTTTGGCCGCATTACTGGAGGTGCTTAGTCAGGTTTGCAACACAGAAGCCGAAACACTATTGTTTAAAGCCGCCTTTTCGCTGCCATTTTACGGCGCTTTCAGGCTTGGGGAACTGGTGGCAAAGAATAAGCAGGACTGGCAGGGGGGCCTGCAGTTTAGCCATGTAAAAGTGCAAGGAGACTCCTTACTCATATCAATCCCCAGGTCTAAGACTGATCAGGAGGCCAGAGGGGAAGGGATGGTGCTGCGACGGGCACAGGGGAGCGCTTGCTGCCCCATCACCAGGCTGGAGGCATTCCTAGAACACAGGCCAAAATGCGCGGGGGACCTTTATTAATTCATGCGAATGGGACCCCACTCACTAGATTTCAGTTCTGAAGGGTCATGGGCTTGGCCATACAGAAAACTGGTTTAGACCCAAGCAGTTTTGGGACCCACTCTTTCAGGATAGGGGCCGCCACCAAAGCGGCAGCTAGAGGTTTTGCTAGGAGCGAGGTGCAGAGGATCGGTAGGTGGTCCTCAAATTGTTACAAGCGCTATGTACGGCTGCATATGCTATAGGGGTTGGAAGGACGGTTTCACTGACGTTGTTTTCTTCTGGTTTGAATTGCAGTTTCTACATCCTGTCACGCGGGAGGGAAACTTGCAGCGGCTCGTTGTCTGTCAGCATCTACGGTAGACCAGGTACCCGCCTGGGAACATGGAGCAAACGACGTATGGGTCATTGGCCACTCTTATGTGAAAAGGTTGCAACAATTTTTTCTTACAGGCAATTACGAGCTTAGAGCAAGGCAGGCTGGTATTAGGGTCTCTTTTCATGGGCAGGGGGGCCTCCGCTTTGGCCAACGCAGAGATTTGGTGGTAGGCCTGCTGGGCCGGGAGAGGACTCCCCCTAAAGTCTTTATTCTGCACCTGGGGGGGGGGAACGACTTGGTACATCTGTGTAGAAGGAGGTTAGTGGAAGCCTTAATCACTGAAGTGGGATGGTTGGCCAAAAGATGCCCTGGGGCTATACTGGTATGGTCACATATGATTCCAAGATTTCAGTGGAGGGGGGGGGGGGGGGAGTCCGTGTGGGCCTTGAACCATTCAGTTAAAAGAATCAATAACCGGATTGATAGACTATTCAGATCCCCAAAATTGTAGACAATAGCGCATGGGTGCATTAGGGGGGGGAGCCGTTTTTCCTACAGGATGGCGTGCACCTCTCTAAGCTGGGTAATGAGCTGTTCATGGAAAACCTTCTTGCCTGGTTAGTGGGGACACAGAACGGGGCATGACCTTCAGAGGGGGGAGGCCAAATAGTCGGGCAACTATACTGGCCTGTGGCGGTAAGGTCATGATTGGTGAGCATAGTTTTACGGTCCTTAGCGGGCGTCGCCATTGTAAAATGGGGACGCCCGGGGGGGGGGTGGGGGGGGAGGCTGGGGGGGGGGGGGGACAGATGGTCTCTCATGGAACTCCAGGGGCAGTTACAGCCGGTAGGCTGGAAGGGTGCGGGGAGTTACGCTTCCGGTAGGCTGGTTGGCCACCCCGCACGCGCACAAGGGCGCAAGTAAGCTGCGCTTAACTGCACGGGCTCCTTATGGAGATAATCTTGAGGGCGTAGGGGGTGCCCGGGGTGTGTGGTATCCTTCCAGTGAACGGGGCCCCCTGCGCAAGGTCACTCCGGTAGGAGTTTGGGACATAGCTTGATCAGGATCTGGGGCCAGTAATTGACCTTGCCGTAGGCTCAAACAGGGATACGCAGAAAGATAATGTTATGTTGTTGAATGATTAGCTTAGGATAGGAATGGCTATGTATTAGAAACATGTTAAGGTTAGCCAAATGACATACTGTACCTATCAATGTAACGGAACGGATTTTCTGCGTATTGTGTACATAATGTAAATATATTAATGTTTGATTATTGTTATGTAATAAATACGGCCGGGGTTTACGACCCTTAATCCAAAATTGGTATTGATGAAGTTGTTTGCCTTGGGGGAAGATGGTCGGTGAGCAGCTTGGGCACCGGGAAATGGGGCCATCACCCCAAGGGCTGGAGTTAAGGGAGGAGGGGGACTCGGCTGTACCTGGCCATATTCACCCACTGGACCATGGGATGCGGACATGGGTACAGTGAGTCGGGACCGCCCCTCACGGATACAGGGGGTTCCACCTGTGTGGTCCATTGGTATGAAGGGTTGCCGAACAACCCGGTGCTGGAATGTTCATTGCGGAGACCTCTTTTATGTCAAACTGTATTCTTGCCCTTAGATCTTAGGTCTGTTATGATTCAGTCACGTTTATCAATTTATTTGATAGATGTACTTGATTGCTTGCTGTATGATGTTATCTCTTGAGTGTTTTGGCCCTTGACAATGTTAATTTAATTTTGTGTGCTTCACCCACTTGTAATAAATATGAATTTTCCCACAAATTACTGTCTGTACTGTCAGTGTCTCGTTTGATGGAGGGGGGGGAAGGGGGCGGACCGACCAGACTGGGGGTATCCGGGACATAAAATCTACACCTGTAGATTCACTATAAGCAAGTTTACACTTTTGAATAACTTTACTATTTTTGGCTAATCACCATGTAATTTTACTCAAAGTGTAGACTTATATGTCCCTACCCCCTAAAATATGGGGTGGAGTCAATCAAACATCAAATACAACTGTAAAGTTACAACTAGTATTGACCTCACAACCGGATTTGACATTCCACACAAATGGCGGAGACTGAGACAAGTTTAAATGTTAATATAACTTGTTAAAAAATTAGATAAAATATTTTTAACAAAAATAGTAATGTTAATTTGATATATTCAAAATGAAGAATATATTACAGCATTAAAAATCAATATAAAACATTTAATTATTTCAAATATATTGAATACAAATATTTTTCTGAAGTTTAATTTTAAAAAATCCCACCAAAAGTAAAAAATATATACTTCATCATGCTTTTAAAACTAGTTATGTATAAAACCAATGAATAGTGATATAATTATTTTTTATTGCATATTATTGATAAATTCATTAAAAAAAATTAAAAAGGTTCATTAAAAAAATGATGTCTTATTTGTAGATACTTTTTTACACTAAATGAATTATTTTTATATTTTTTTATGATTTATTTTAACATTAGTTTCTAGGGGGGTTTGCTTTTAGTCACTACCTCCATTATTTTCTATGGAAGGGTGTTGCAGTACAAGTGGTTGGTCATGGGTGATGGTGGACTGACTCCAGCTCGGAGTACATTTATAATTGTTTTGGGTCCTTTTTGGCTGTATTAACTATGGAAGGGCATTTCATGAATAGCAATGGGCTTACTCTTTTGTGGGTGTGTGCACGTGCCTACCGAAACCCTTCCCGAGCCCCTCCTTATTCATGCTGTAGCCCTTCCCCTTTAGTAGTAAACATTACCCATTTTCCGGAGACTTCCCTCTGGCCTGCCTACATTTACTACTAAAACACATACTTACATGTGTGGAGATCGAAGCAGTCAGGGCGGCGATATCCGCACAGAAAAGATAGAAGAGACCGGTGCACTGATCTCCACACGTAGGTATGTGAATAGCATTTTGTAGTAGGCTAACAGTACTAATATAGTACAGCTAACGTGCTAGAAAACGGAGTTTGTGAAGAGGCCCAATAGACGACGTAACTTACATAAAAATTTGTGTTGAAAAGGTTCCCACTGACTCAGTAACATGATTAAGATCATTTCTATAGCCCTTTCTCTCCCCTTAACCCTAAACCTTTTTGTAATTTTAAATGAATAAATATGTATTTTTGTATAATAAATACTCTTGCTTCGACCTTAAGTCCTTTATGTTGAACTGACATTGCAGCTGTGCCTTTGGTGCCTACACCGAGGTCTCTCTGGTAGAGAGAAGCCTTGAACATGGCATGGGCTGCTGCTGGTGGGCCTTCGATACTACTCAGAGGTTGTAAAGCACGACTATTACTTCTGCATGGTCTCGTGGTGCCAGTCACTGACAGAAATGAATAACAGAACCAACGTATAAGTAGCAGTAACTAAGACTAGGTTTTAGGGCGTTCCTAAACGGAAGGGGGTTGACAGCACAGGCCCCCATTCTTTATTTTTTGGTTCCGGGTTGGTCGGCTGGAAGGCTGGAGGTGACCTAAAGACTCTAGTAGGGATGCAATTCATGTGTTGCCCCAGGTATGCACCATGCACACTGTCCTGAATTTAATAATGATGACAGCTGGGAGTAAGTACCTTGATTGTAAGAGGTAAAGAGTATAGTCGATGCTTCTAGGACAGGTGAAACCTTGCAGTAGAGTCCTGTCATCTCTGTGAGGAGTAGATTAGGCATATGAACACCAAAGGTAGCACGGATAGGAGAGTTTACAAGCAAGAGTATAACAGAGCAGAGAAATCAGCTTAAGGAAATTTGGTTCCAATCTAAGATTTCATGGATATGTTAGTGTAAAAAAAAAAAAAAAGACTCCATGGCTTCTACCCACTAGAAGCAGGGCAGGACAAATCCCAGGAGCTGATGGTCAGACACAAGTGAAAAAGGCTTCTTGAAGAAGTGGGGTTCATGGACTTTGGTAGAAATGCGCAATATTTCTGAACATGTTTCTTTCTACAGAACTCAGAGAACCTCTGTGGATACTATTTGGATTTCAAAAGTGGTGTGAGAGTTCTGATCAAGGATGTTAAGCCTCCGACCACTCTCCCGCTCCAACAACACCCGGTGTTCCGTAATATCGGGATATTATGGAGCGCTGCAAAAGGAAATATCTGATTACACCACGAATGAGTATGAACGCTTGAAGTACACACCTTATACCAACTGACTGCACTCAAAAAGATTACCCTAGGGGCCTATTGTACTCTACCTACATGCATGTTCATGTACTAAGATTTTATCTCACCGACAGATACTCTCGTTTGCTCATCTGCTTGTTAGTGACCATCCAGTTTCACAGTCCTTGGTATCAAAGTGAAGTGGTGTGCTTTTTCCTAAATTGGGCTCAGGGCTCCCAGAACCACCTACTAGTAAGTACCTAGAGACGACAAAACTTTCAACCATCTCACTGAAAATTGCCTTGCTTCTTATTCATTGATCCCTGGTCAGATTTAGGAATATTGAAAAAGCAAGGACAGCCAAAATGTGCCAGAAAGGGCCTACAGACCTTCACGCGGCCATTTCCATTCCTCGGAATAGAATATATATCCATAAGGTGCACGGTTTAGACAAAGCTACGCACAGCTTTTGCAATCCCAAATATGTGTCACTTCAACAACAGATTCAGTCCTAAGACAGTCATGGAACTCAACATCAAAAAAACTTAAAAGATTAAAGAAACAAATGCTGAGCCACTATGCCAGTACAAAAACATTTAGAACTCTCACCATATTTACTTGGGCACCCCTACTCCATCAGCTGCTAAAATAGGACAAGCATAGCCTGCATTCACAACCATAGCCAAAGAAACAGAAGACATACTTGCAACCAGAATGCATGCAACTGATTTGTGGAAACTGAAGGATGATTGCCATTAAATCAAAGCCAAGCCAATGGTTAAAACTACTGAAATTTAGTGTTCTACATCCAGTGCACTGATTTAAGAAATATAAGAAAGACCAGCATGCTAAGCGTCCGGTTTTATACCATCAAATATTACAGTAAGTAATGTAAAAAATAAAAAAAGATGGCAAATGCAAGATTCATCTTTAGGTGTCGCCTGCACAGCGCTTGAGCTGTGCTTGTTAAATCTATTGTTTTTAATCAATCTTAAAAGGGGCTTCTCTTATCAGTTCCCAAGGCCAAAGTACTCATCCCAATCCGGCTTTAGTGAGTAGAACTTTTTTCTTACATTAAGGCTGAACAGCATGTACTGTTTCCAGTACTTATCTTCCCCTGGCTGCATGCATTTACGATACTTATTGTCTACTAAAGTTGTTCACACTGTTCAAGCCCCATTCACTGTCCAGACTTCAGGGACTGTTAAACTATGAGATAAGATCTCTTCCAAGGGAAAAGGCAGACAGCTTCTAACAGTATGCGGGAATGCTTGTTTTTTTACTACTTTGTTGTGTAAAGCAGATGCTTATCCTTAGAATGTTTGTGGCATTTCCTATTTATGAATCAGTACCTTTCTTTGAACTTTGTAGGCATATTCGGATCGATTGTACTACTATACAGGCAGTCACAATTGTAGTTTAAAGGGACGTGATTGGAATGGTGCAGCAGGTGCAGTGGCACTGGGGCCCAAACGCTCTAGGGACCCCACTAAACACAGATTGTTGCTAAATTGTACTTCTAAAAAAGACAGTCCCAAGTGCAGTTATGTAGCAGGCAATAGGGTTATAATTTCAATGGTGCAGCCGGTGCAGTGACACCAGGACCAAAAGCTCTAGGCACTCCACTAAACACCTAATATTGCTATATTTTACTACTAAACATGCAGTCACAAGTGCAGTTAACTTGCAGAAAAAAGGGTCATGATTTGAATGGATCAGCAGGTGCAGTGGCACCGGGGCCATAAGTTGTCATAACTCTACTAAACACCAAATATTGCTATATTTTACTACTAAACAGGCAGTCATAAGTGCAGTTATCTAGCAAACACAAGGGTCATGAGTTCAATAGTGCAGCAGGTGCAGTGGCACCGGGACCAAAAGCTCTAGGCACCCCGCTAAACACAGATTATTGCTATATTTTACAGCTAAACAGGCAGTCACAAGTGCAGTTATCTTTCAGGCACTTGGGTCATGATTTGAATGGTGCAGCAGGTGCAGTGGCACTGGGCCCAAAAGTTGTCAGAACTCCTATAAACACCTAATATTGCTATATTTTACTTCAAAAGAGGCAGTCACAATTGCAGTTACATTGCCGTTAAAAGGGGCTTGATTTGAATGGTGCAGCAGGTGCAGTGGCACCAGGGCGAAAAGCACTAGGGACCCCACTAAACGCAGAATATTGCTAAATTGTACTACTAAACAGGCAGTCACAACAGCAGTTACCTATACAGGTACTAGGGTCATGATTTCAATGGTGCTGCAGGTGCAGTGGCACCGGGGCCAAAAGTTGTCATAACTCCTCTAAACACCAAATATTGCTATATTTAACTACTAAACAGACAGTCACAAACGCAATTATCTAGCAGGCACTAGTGCATGATTTGAATGGTGCAGCAGGTGCAATGGCACCAAGCCAGAAAGTTAGCAGAACTCCTCTAAATACATAATAGTGCTATAACAGATTAATTCTATTATTTCCCTCTTTCATTTAATTTTTTTTAATATTGCTATTACTTACCCACACTATACCACTAGTAACAGCACAATATATTGCCTTTTTATACATAAACAAGTCATAACACTTTATTATTAATCCTATAAGCGAAACCTAATGCGTTTACCAATGTTTGTTTGGTTTGACACAACTTGATTTTGTTACCAATGGCTGACAATCCTGGTTGTCTAAAACAAAAATGAGACAAACAGTCTGGAAGGAAAGGCTAAGACCTTCATTAAGCGGCATCAGCTTTAAGCACAATTGCAATTATTTCCCATCACTGATTTTTATCCACAGAAACAACAGTTCCTTGGGTTCGCAACAAAGAAAGAGTGGGCATGTTCTTGGAATCCGCAGTTCAAATGCATGCACCCCCATTCTGCAAAAACATAGCTGGTTTAGATTCAATTCATTCTTACCGAGCAGGTTCCCCGAAAGGTTCACAGGCAGGATAACTCCCACTGACAGAATGGCGACGATGATCATCAGACAGATAAGGTGCTTCTGGAAGGAGAGGTAGAAGACGGCATCCTCGCCACAGCGCTCTTGGATTTGTCGCTCACTGCGATGCAGATGGTAAAAGAGAAGTACCTCATCAGAGAGCGAGTAAAATAGAAGTGCAACATCGGTAGAACGTGCAGAAGGGCAATGTCAGACCACTAGAAGGCTAAAATGGGCATGTTACACATGTATGTCAAGTAAAAGGAAGTTTCACATTAGTAAGTGTAGGGCGTCTCCGTCCTAAAAACGACCATGGTGCCCTCCTATCGGGAATGGACATGTGGGTGGGCACCCACAGCATTGCTTTGGAATTGGGTGGGCATGTGGGAGTGTTCACTGTTTTATAGTGTCCCAACTTACTGGTCGGGGAACTCAAATCAAATGAATAGTCATTGTGCTGAGCCGCCAAAAAGTGTCAAGTGGATGAACAAGAGCGGGAAAGCAGGTCCCCCACAAAGCCAACCAATTTTAACTGCGATTTAATGACTAAAGTAAAAACCCACATTTGTCTGGTCTTATAGAGCGGTCTTGGAAGGAGGAAGGAAAAGGAGCATTCGCTTCCAGAACTACAATATGCTTCTGCAGCGGGGCAGGCTGTGCACATTTTAGTAACAAAGTAGGAGCCAAGCACAAGTGGCGTTCCTCGCTCCACAGGACATCATTAGTGATAAAGGTAAACAAAGTGCCAGTGCAGGGGCAGGGTTAGACACATGGACCAGTGGCTGGGAGAAGATGCTGAAGGGATGGATTCAGACTGCTAGAAGCATGCATAATGTATGCGGCAAACTGCATGTCTTGGCACATCTGAGGTTTAGCAAACTAATATAGTACTGTATAGGCTGGATGGCTGGTAACATTAGGCACTCTGAGAAGGGAATAGACGAATAGGTTAGGGATGTGCGAAGAAACATGCTTGAGGCCTGTCTAATGTTCGCTCTGATCTGCATATTATCTGCAGAGTTGTTTGTAATAATTATGATTATTCTGATACATCCAATTTGTAGACCAATATTGCAAAATAAATAATCATATGATAGTAAAATATCAACCACTGTGTTCGTATTGATTTTGGGATACAAGATACATTTATGATCACCTGCAGACTTATCATGATCTGCAGATAAGAGATTCTATGGCCGGTTTATCTGACTCATAACATTTCATGTACAACAGAGTGTAACTCGCTAGAGAAGGGGTGAGACACACCTGCCAGTCCCCTTTCTCTGAAAAGAGTGCATTTCCTTTTGAGGCTTAAGGTATCTACGGGGTGTTACCCAAATAATATTGGGGTGTATACAATTAAGCTGGGTAACAATAAATATCTGTTATTTAGGGCCACAATCCCTTCCGGGTGAACATGTGTTTTACAAAACGTTACATCATGTCAAGATATAATAAAAACTAAAAAAGCCTTAATCCAGAGATTTGAGAATGCTTAGTGGTGCAATCTGTCTGTTACAGGCTGCTTCTCCAGTACCCGGTTAGTAGGGACCTCCTAGCACTTTCACATGAGATTAAATGGTAGAGAAAAAGCCTGACATCAGGGGAGCAAACTTGTGTACATTTTACTGTCCCAATGTGGAATCTGAGTACATTGAGGCCTAACAAGGTGGCCAGGTATCCCTAAATATTCTTGGAAATTAACCTGGAGCTCCCTACCCTACTGTTGTGGAAAAAGTGAAATATGAAAACATAGCGCAACAGCAGGCACCAGCAAAAAGCGTTGCACAGCTGTACGTGGTAAAAGAGCAGTGTAGGCCAAAATCCTGTGCTGACGAGAGAAAGGTGAAGAGTTCACTTGAGGACATAATAGAATAAATAACTTGAGTTTAGACTGGTTAGTTTGTTAAGCATTGTTAGAACTACAATAAAGAATTTGTAGAGGATTAGGTCAGAGTTTGCGATTATGGGGTCACAGACATTTTAGTGTTTTTCCATTTTCAAGCTGCAACTATCAAGTCAGATATTATTTGCTGTTTTGTAATAACGTATTGTCTAGTTTTGTATTGAAGAAGATATCTGTGAAACAACAAATTGAGACTGGCTACCTGCCTGTGTGAGGAGGGTCGATCTACCTGTTGCGACAGTAATGAACTGTCTTTACATTGCCAAAGAGGAGTCTGTCTTTTATTCATTTTTTAAGTTTTAAGTCACCCTGCAACACTACAGGTAACCAAAGTAATTTCATCAAAATAGAAATTACAAGCTCAGTTGATTGGTGTCAGATGCAAAATATTATCCAGTATTCTGCAACCGCTGCAGCTGTGCCATCAGACATTTGGGCAACACCAAATACAAGCCATCACAGTAATCCAGTCTTGAAGAAATGACTGCAAATGGCATTGGTTTCTTGACCTGAAGAGTAAATTATATGGTATCGGCATATCAGCATATCATTCACTGTCAGAGATATCGGTATACAGGGATTTTGAAGAAAATTCAATATGAGAAACACATCTTTAATAAAAAATAAAAAAAATTACATTTAACTAAACAATTTTTAATGAAAATTATTCTGAAAAAAAAATTATGATTTTTTTAAAAAAGAAACACACAAGGACCCTTGTTCCAATAACAGGCCCGGAACATCTTTCACAAACTTCAAAACTACAAATAAAATATAATTGAACTAGAACATTAACGAAAAAAATACATTATTTCAAATAAACTATTTATATTTAGTATAGTAAGTAATTTCTTTCTGGGCACATTTTTGACATAGGCTAGAAATCATGTTGTCCTGTTTTAGGTTCTACAGGAGTCACATGCATAGCAGTGAATGTTTTGAGGACATTTGCTTCTGGACACCACTTGACAATGGTGAGTGGAATTTGCAAAAGGGGCAGGCGCCGGAAGGAAGGGATTGGTAGAGGGGCTCAAGAGAGGTACTTAGCAGGGGGAAAGGGGAAAAGGTTGGGGGCTGCAACTGGGTAAAAACACCCTGAAAATAAAGGAAGGTTAGAAGGGGACTGGGTATTGAGGAGCGGAAGCCCTCTTTACAAAAGAAATGTAAAGCTCATCCTGAAGAAAATATTTTTTTCAAGAAGGGCTTTTTGCTCACCATGTTGGATTTGACAACTTGCTGAAATCCACTCTTGGAGAAACAAATGTCAGAAAAGGTTTGATAAATGATACTCAAGGGAACCGGTTTCTTCGGATCGGTTTTTATTGGATACACATAGAAATGAACTATCATGTCCTAGCTATTGCATACAAAAATATCACCCCAATAGAGCTTATAATAAGAGAATCTACACCCAAAGGGACGATATTTTTGAAAATGGAATTTAGGAAACAATACAATATTTCTGTCCGTGATATTCTGACATACAACAGAGGAAGCCTGGATTCCTAACTTTACAAGTTGGAGAAGGTGATTGTAGGAAACTGGCTCTTTATATGGTATACCAAAAAGAGGTATACTGTGCAAAGAGTCCAGGTATTCCCCTATGAGTGGACAGGGCCTTGCTCTAGCAATCCCAAGGTGCTCTCGCAGGGGGTAATGTGGTCAAGCAGCCTTAGGCTTATCAGAGAGGAGTGTTAGACATTCACAAATACACACAATAGTCAAATTATGCACACGACTCAATAAGGTGATCCACACCCATTTATAAAAATAACACAACAAAATAAGCACCAGAATCAATACAATCAGTTAAGTACATTTTGCAAGAGAAATATTTCACGTTTTAAAAAGTCGACAGTGCATTTTTCAGAAGCTGCAATGTTATTATCCTTTTGGAGGAAAACAAGTACGGCATTCAGGTACAGCACAGCGACTTACAAAACCAGTATCCTGGACTTAAGGTGAGTATGGGGCAAGGTCCAAGGCAACACCAGCAGGTCACCTCCAGCGGTACTTGGGCGGCCGGGTGCAGTAGGGCAAACCAGCATTGGGTTCCAATGTTAGTCAAAGGAGATCGGTCTGCGGAAAAAGAGGATGCAGGTTTGGAGTGGGAGACCAGTCGGGCTGAATCAATAAGAGGGTTCGAGTCTTGCGATGCGGGGGGGACGTGGAGACACAGGTGGTCCTTTTCTCCTCGGGGTAGGGCAGCCGGGTGCAGAGTGCCTTTGAGGTGTTGGGTTTCTTCATCCAGGAGCACTCGTGGTAGAGGGAGCCTGCACAGAGAGGCTGCAGGCGACATCCGAGAGTTCATAAAGGGTGAAGCCAAGGTGTACTCTGTCTCTTGAGGGCTGGGAGACCACGCTGACACCGTTGACCCACTTTGACTCGAGCCTTGGGGGCCAGGTGCGGTGGTGCTTGGCGGCTTTGGGTTTTTGCGGGTCTGAAGTCCTCGCAATTGTTCTTGGAGTGCCTGAAGGATACAGGAGAGCAGCACCACTGCTCCACGGGAGTCCTTGAGTTTTTATTGAAGGCAGGCAGTCCTCCCAGGCTTTGGAGGCACAACAACTTGCAGGACGAGTCGGTCTGTGGTGCAATTCGACAGGGAACAGAAGACAGGTCGGCAGGGCTGGTGCCAAGTCAGTTGTACTTCTCCGGTCTTTGCTTTCGCGGCTCTTAAGTGTCCTTTTTCTTCGTAAGTCTTCAGGATCTGATTTCTTGGTGCCAGAGGCTCCCCTAAATACTCAATTTAGAGGTGGTAGTGTAGGGTAGTAGCCAATGGGCTACTTACCCCTAGGGTCACTACGCCCCCTATATGACCACTTCCTGTGAGAAGTGGGCATAATCCTGATCCAGAGATCCTAAGTTTGCCATCACCAAGAAGGCCAACTCTTAAGAGTGGTATCCACTTCAGGTAGTCCAATGGGGTCAGCCTCTTCTCCTGTGAGAGAAGCCAGATTCGCATACCAAAGTTGGTGGGCTCTTTGAAGCTCCCCTGCCTTGGAATGCTAATCTGCAGGCCCTCCTGTGGGAGGGGGTGAAAAACGTCCTCTGCCAGAGCAGGCTTCGCTTCTGGAGCAAAGGCCCTCACCCTTGGCGGTCAGAAACTTGTCTCTGGTGGCAGGCTGGCGAAAGCCAGTCAGTCAGCACACCAGTAGCAGGTAGGTTTTCAGAGGGGCACCTACCTGTATTAATAAATTCAACACTTGAATCAGTGGGGGTTTATTTATACAAGATGTTTGATACCAAACATCCCCATCTTCAGTGAAGCCATCATGTAGCTGGGGAACTCGCTTTCACGAGTGTCCAGCACAAGCTTGTAAAATGGCTTCCCTGATAACTTGTACTGGCAGTAATAGAATAGTAAGGCAAGGGCCGGCATCGGACACGCCGCAGGTATGACGGTCGTGCCGGCCCCCTCCCCCCGATGACGTCACAGGGAGGCTAGCTGGGTCGCGCACCTTCGTGACGCGGCGGCCGCGCCTCCCTCCGGATTGGCTGGTCAATGCGTGACCCGGAAGTGATAGGAATCACTTCCGCGTCGGCGAGCCAGATTAAACCGGCTCCCGGCGCTAAATCGAAATAAAAGCGGGGGAGCCGCGCAGGAGTAGCCTCTTTGCTCGCTGCTCCCCCAGAACGAGACAGCTGTTACGCAGCTGAGCTTCGCCGGCCTCGTTAGGAGGCTTAATCAATTTCTTTTTTATTTTTTTCTCTTTCAGGTCGCCTTTCGAAGGAGAAGAGCGCTCGGTCGGCGATTTGAAGGGGGCAAAGCTTGTGTCCAGTGTGCTTCCCTTTAAGGAAGCAGTGCAATCGCATCTGTTCCAAGTGGGGGACAAGCAAATTTTCCTTTTCTCTTTGCAGGTGGGCAGCAGGGGCTCGCAGGGCACAGAGGATCAGCAGCTGGCAGAGGACACCAGCAGGCAGCTGAGGAGCAGGGTACAGCCCAAAGAAAGGGTGTAGGTCGCAACACCGGCGGGGAGCATCGGCAGGGGTGTGCTGGTTGGAGCTTTTCATGGAGGATCACCAATGCTCGTGTTCCTTCAAGGGGTCACGGACAGGCCGGTATTCCAGCGCTTCCGGGAGCCACGCGGGTTTGAGATTACTCACCTGACCCACTGGATTAGCTGGTGGGCGTGGCTCTGGTTGCGTGGGTGCTTGTGGCCGGTCGTGTACCCCCTACGTTGAGGTAAGGGCAGGGGCAGTGTCCCAGGCCGAGTAGCGCAGTGCGAGTGTGTTTATTGCCTAGGACTAGTCTAGGTGGACTGCACCAAGGGTGCCTCAGCTTGTTTGGGGTTGCAATTTTGCTGTATATAGCACAATGGCCCCTAAGGCAAAACGGAGCGAGCAGCGCTCCCGCATTGAGAATTTTATGGATACCTTGATGCGTAAGTTGGTCGATATGGAAGACCGCTTAAAGAAGGTTGATGAGATGGGCCAGGCCATAGCAGACCTTAGGGATAGGGTGGAGGGGCATGAGGAGACGGAGGACAGGCCCAGGAGAACTGGGGTGGCCCCAAGGGCAGCATTCCCTCCCGTGCCCAAAAAGAGTAGGCCTAAGAAAGCACCGAGATCAGCAGAGGGAGTAGACTGACCCATGGAGCCAGTTGCCCCTATCCCAGACCCTCTGGCAGACAGGGGGGGTAGGGGGGGCGGGGAACCAGCACCTGCGGGGGGTGGGGGGGGAGTACTCCGCAGGGCAGTGGGGGGTGATACCCCGTCAGGTGCAGGGGGGCAACCGGGACCGTCAGGTATCAGCCCACAGGCCCCAGGCCTCCCAACAGGGGGGGCCCCGGCGGCAGTTCCTCCGGTTCAGCCGGATTTGGTAGCCAGTTTAGCGGTGGTCCTCCCTTGGCTAGAGAGGGTGGGTAAATGGTCACCGGTGGCGGATTTGTCTGGCAGCGGGGATGACACGCTGGAGAAGGCAGGAAGATAGTTGCTCAGTTAGACGGGGCACTGGGCGGCAAGCCTGGGGAGGGGCAGGGAGCTCCATCTCCTGGCATTCCGGGGAATGGGACAGCTCCTACCGGGCCCGGTAAGGAGTTGCCGGCAGCAAACACAGGCGCGGATGCGGCAAAAGAGAAGCCAACAGAGCCAGCAGGAGCAGCCGCAACAGGTAAGCGGCAGACATTACCTGTGTTAGGGGTGGGCGAAGCGCGCACGCCCAGGGAAAAGCTTGCAAGACATGTGACTCAGGAAATGAAGGAACGTATTTGGAAAGGGAGTTATGTTAATATGTTTTCACTGCTGCTTGATGAAACTGAAAGGGAGGAGGCCAAGAAAAAGAAGGATTGGATGCTCCCAAGAGAATGGGCCAGTGAACTGCAGAAATATAGGATCTTGATTAATTGGGTAAGGGGCTTCTCGGTATATATGGCAGTCATGGCCGAACGGTTTCCAAGCCTAGCGGTAGAAATGGCATGCTACCAGAGCAGGATCACTGGGGCACACGACAAATATGGGGGAGTGGGGTGGAAGGAGTATGATAAGGATTTTAGGAGAGCGAAGGCTTCTGACCCTGCCCTCACATGGGATCAAATTGACATGATTTCTAGGATAGACCATGGGGGGCACGGGGCTCAGGTGGCGCAAGACAGTGAGAGGGGCCAGTCCTTTCGGTCATTCCCCCTGGCTAGCGCCAGCAGCAGCGGCGGGGGGAAGAAGGGGGCATGTTGGGATTTCAACAGCCGTACATGCTCCAGGCCTGCGGGCTCGTGTAGATTCAAACACTCATGCTCCTTTTGTGGCAATACTTCCCATCCAGAGTCCAAGTGTTTTAAGAAATCAAAAGACAGAGGGGGAAAGAAGCAGGAATGAGGATATTGTACTATCTAAAGCCCATTGCCCCATAATAACGAGTGCCTTGGTCCCATGGTTAAATAGATATAATTGCCCCACATCCGCCAGGTTGTTACTGGAGGGTTTCAGGGATGGATTCAGAATTCCTGCACCAGAGTTTGTGGGGACGCCCGAATGCAAGAACCAGCTATCAGTGAGGGCCAATCCAGGGGTAGCAGCAGCAAAGATTGAGAAGGAATTGCGCTTGGGCAGGGTGGCGGGTCCATTTGACAGCATTCCAGTCAAAGATTTTGTCTGTTCTCCACTGGGGGTGGTCCCCAAGAAAGACCCTGGGGAGTTTAGGTTGATCCATAACCTTTCGGCTCCAAAAGGCCAATCCTTGAATGACGCCATTAATGACGAACTGTGCACGGTCAGGTACTCATCCTTTGATCAGGCTGTCGAGATGCTCAGGGGTCTGGGCCCGGGAGCGCTTCTGGCGAAGTCTGACAGAGTCAGCTTTCCTCTTGTTGCCAGTTCACCCTTTGGATTTCCATCTTTTGGGTTTCCAATTCCAGGGGAAATACTACATGGATAAATGCATGCCAATGGGCTGCTCAGTCTCTTGTGCTTACTTTGAAAAATTCAGTCGCTTTCTGGAGTGGGTTTTTAGGCAGGCGACGGTGCATAGCCATGTGTTGCACTACCTGGATGACTTCCTCTTTCTGGGAGCACCAGGCTCTCGGGAGTGTGGGTGGGCATTAAGAGAATTCTGCGCCCTGATGCAGGTTCTTGGAGTACCACTAGCGCAGGGGAAGACTGTCGGGCCAGCCACTGTGATTGAATTTTTAGGGATAGAGTTGGACTCGGTCCAGGGTTGCTCACGGCTGCCTAAAGAGAAGGTCACAAAATTCAGGTCTGCCTTACAGCAATGCTTGGAAAAAGAGAAGGTCACATTGCATCAGCTGCAGCAGACGGTGGGTCAGTTAAATTTTGCATTGAGGATCATCCTGGTGGCGCGACCATCTCACGATCCATAGCGCAAGCCATGTCAGGTCTCAAGGAGAAACACCATCATACCCGGTTAACCGGCGAGGTTAAGCAGGATATGCGGATTTGGATGGCATTCCTGCAGAACTTCAATGGCACCGTGCTATGGCCCGGCCCGCCCACGCCTTCAGCAGAGTTAGGTTTAATGACTGATTCTGCAGGTAGTGAGGGTTTTGGAGCTATTCTAGGTACTGATTGGGTGGCACAACGCTGGCCGGCATGGTGGGCCGCGAACGGTTTGACAACAAACATTGGGTTTTTAGAGCTGTTTCCCATCTTGGTAGCGTTGTCGGTGTGGCCTGAGCGACTGAGGAATCAATTAGTGGTGTTTTGGTCGGACAACATGTCAGTGGTGGAATGCATCAATCAGCAAGCAGCAAGGTGTAAAATGATCCTGCGGCTGTTGAAGGAGATTGTTCTGTTATGCATGCAATTGAACATACAATTTAGAGCTAGACATGTCCCGGGGGTGTTAAACCACGCTGCTGATGCACTCTCTCGCTTTAAGATGCAGGTCTTCAGGTCACATATCCCAGGAGCGGCGGAGAACACGACGCATTTCCCAGAACGTCTCTGGCAGCTTGGTGCTCCCAACTACCGGACCTCGTGGCAGCTAGCCTAGCACCCAGAACCAGGAAGACATACGAAGGGGCGTTCTGGGCATACTGTAACTTTTTGGGCAACGAATGGGAGGAGAAGTGGCAAGACAGGGGGGCAATGGTCTCTTACCTGGGCGCTTTAAGGGACGGGGGACGCTCAGTGGCAGCAGCGCGGCGACATGTAGCGGCTATCTCCTTTTTTGCTCAAGCAAGGGGTGGGGGAGACCCCACTAATACTTTCACGTTAAAGAAAGCCTTAAAAGGGTGGCAGCGTCTCCAAGGTTCGCAGCTGGATCCAAGGAGGCCAATAGGCGTTAACACTTTGGCCGCGTTATTGGGGGTTTTAGGACAGGTTTGCAACACGGAGACAGAGGCTGTATTGTTCAGTGCCGCCTTTTCTCTAGCATTCTACGGTGCGTTTCGTATTGGGGAACTGGTGACAAAGAATAAACAGGATGTGCAGGGGGGCTTACAGTTTAGCCACACCAGGATCCAGGGAGACTCCCTATTCATAACAATCCAGAGATCTAAGACTGACCAGGATGCCCGTGGCGAAGGGGTGGTGTTGCATAGGGCACAAGAGAACCCTTGCTGCCCTATCACCAACGTAGAGTCTTTCTTGGCGCACAGGCCCAAAGGGGTAGGAGGGCCATTGTTAGTTCACGCAGATGGAACCCCACTCACGAAGTTTCAATTCAAAAGAGTCATGGATATGGCCGTAAAGAAAGCAGGTTTGGACCCCAGCAGTTTTGGAACTCATTCATTCAGGATAGGGGCCGCCACTGAGGCTGCGGCACGGGGTTTCACAGGGAGCGCAGTGCAGAGGATTGGCAGGTGGTCATCAAAATGTTACAAGCGCTATGTGCGGCTACACATGCTATGAGAGGAGATGCACAAACGTTTCGGATGGTGCTTTTGTCTGTTTATTTTTCAGTTTCTCAAACCTGTCACGCAGGGGGGAAACTGGCGGCGGCACAGCAACACTCGGGATCTACGCGGGAACAGGTGCTCGCCTGGGAGCAGGGTACTTACGACGTGTGGGTCATTGGTCATTCTTATGTTAAACGTTTACACACCTTTTTTCTTTCAGGTAATTATGAGAGGAGAGCTAGGCAGGCTGGCTGTAGGGTCTCTTTCCATGGGCGGGGGTGGGGGGGGGGGGATGTGCTTTGACCATCTCAGAGGCTTCGTGTTAGATCTACTTGTCAAGGAAGGGGGTCCCCCCCGAGGTCATTATCCTGCACTTGGGAGGGAACGATTTGGTGAAGCTGAGTAGGCGGGGCCTAGTTGAGACATTGATCACTGAAGTGGGGTGGTTGGCTCGGCTATGTCCTGGGGCTATCCTCGCCTGGTCGCATATGAACCCGAGATTTCAATGGCGCGAGGGTGAGTCCGTGAGGGCACTGAACCACTCAGTAAAGAGGATCAATAACAAAATGGATAGGCTATTCCGATCCCCGCAGTTACAGACGATCGCGCATGGGTGCATCAGAGGGGAGCCGTTCTTCTTACAAGACGGCGTCCACTTGTCCAAATTAGGTAACGAACTCTTCATTGAAAACCTTCTGGCCTGGAAAGTTGGGATAAAGGACAGAGCATGACTTTCGGTAGAGCAATAGGGGGAGGCCTGATAGTCGGTCAACTATGCAGGCCTGTGGCGGTAAGGTCATGATTGGTGAACTTAAATTTAAGGTCCTTAGCAGGCGGCGCCATTCTTTAATGGGGACGCCCAAAGGGGAGGGACAAGTGGTCTCGCATGGAACTCCAGGGGCAGTTACAGCCGGTTGGCTGGAAGGGTGCGGGGGGAGGGGAGTTACGCTTTCCAGTAGGCTGGTTTGCCACCCCGCACGCGCACAAGGGCGCAAGTAAACTGCGCATAACTGCAAGGGCCCCTTATGGAGATAATCTACTGGGCGTAGGGGATGCTCGGGGGGGGAAGTACCCTCCCAGTGAACGGGCCCCCTTGCGCATGGGCACTCCGGTTGGAGTGCGGGCATAGTTTGATCAGGATCTGGGGCCAGTCATTGACCTTGCCGTAGGCTCAAATAGGGATACGCAGAAAGATAAATGTTATTTGTTGTTGAATGCTTAGTCTAGGATAGGAGTGTCTATGTATTAGAAATATGTTAAGGGTAGCAAACAAGACATATGTACCTATCACTGTAATGACTGGACTTTCTGCGTATTGTGTAAATAATGTATATATTAATGTTTTGATTAAATTGTAATAAATACGGCCGGGGGTTGATGACCCCTAATCCAAAACCTCTTGTGATAATTGTGTGCACGCCTGGGGGGCACATGGGAGGCAGGCAGAAGTTGGCAACGGGAAAGGGGCCATGACTTAAGGGTGTAAGTCACAGGAAGAGAGGGGTGGGGGGGGGGGGGGTGTAAGCCGTACCTGGCCATACTGACCAGCGCAGGGGCATATCTGCCCATGCAGATATGTCCTTACATGTAAAATAATGCACCATGCCTTAGGGCTGTAAGGCCTGCTGTAGGGTTGACTTACAAATACTACATGCACTGTTAGGGACATGGTACACAGGGATGTGTGTTGTGTTTTCTATCCTATTCTAATAGCACTTATGTAGTACATAGCTACCCGTAGGCATCCCAGCACTGCTAGTGCAGAGGCAGCTCTACAGAGAATCAGAGGGGGCTGTTCCGGAATAACCATGTTTTGAGTGACTTACGAAAACATTGTCCTTTCGTGGTCAATCTCAAGGAGGTGGGGAAAGAATTCCACAATTTAGCTACATTGTAGCGAAAGGATCAACCGCCCCAATGAGATCTTTAGATCAAAGGGATCTTGGCCAGAAAGGCATTGGAGGAACGCAAGGTACGTCCTGGAAGACAGAGGAGATCAGAGCAGTGGCGGTGCGTCCATTAGGGCGCTTGGACGTTGCCCCACTAAAGCGTCGCGCGCGCCCTCACTCACTCACATTTTTAATCCCATTCCCAGGCCGGCCGGCCACAGGGCCACGCCCGAGGCAGTCGGCTCAGAAGGGGGCGGGGCAGCAGGAGTTTAGTGCAAGTGCTGATGACATAAATAATCAGGTGGTCGGGGGAGCGCAGAGCAAGAGTGCGCATGTTCTGTTTAGGGCTGAAAAATGTTGCGACCAGCCCGAACATGCGCACTAGGCTGCTCATTAGAAGAGCGAGGGTTGTTCCATGCCGCAGCCCCCGGTCTCCTAATGAGCGGCAAGTATCACTGCTCAAGCCAATCCTGGCACTGCTGGAGCAGCATGTGGATTGGCTGAGACATATGTGGTACTTGCCAGCAAGCCAGGAGCGAGCGTGGTGACGTCGGAGCCTCCTCGAGTCAGACTCGTGTTCACTGTTCACAGGGGCGGTTTGTGCTGCTTACGGGCCTGCCCTGCCGCGCGGTACCCCGGACCCGGTCAGGTAAGTTTTTTTATTTATTTTACCCTACCCCCCCCCCCCTGTATTGCGAGCCGCGACTGCCAGTCCCATCCACAGCTCCCGGCCTCGGTCCTGAGCTGTCCTGGCCCCCGGGCTCTGGCGGGGGCCGGAAGGTGTCAGGGATTGGAGGATGTATCCTTGGTCTGGTGCAAAGTGTGGAATACCCTGAGTCGCCCCGCTCTCTTATGATGCTGACTTCTTCTTTGTAAGGGGGGGTCCCTGTCTCCCAGTCTGCATCACACACAGGCCGGGTGAACGCACCCCCCTGACACTGCAGCTTCTCTCCGGCAGTCCTGGGGTCTTGGGGGTGGGCTGGGCCTTTCTCTAGGTCTAGCGGTCTCAGAAGCCCCATCACAGCGCCCTCCGTCCTCTCAGGCCAGTGTCCGGCTCTCGTAGCCTGTGGCAGAGGTGAAAGCTGCTGCCCATTAACTGGACCGCATGTGCGTCCATAGCAACCACTGCCTGCCTTCCCAGAGCCCTCAGGTGCGAGGAAGGAGCGCACACGCCATCACCTGACTCGTTCCTCTCACTACTGGTAGCTAACAACAAAGTGAGACCGGGAGGGAGGGCGGGGGAGCTGCACCACACTAACTGGAGCCAGGCTGTGAATCAAACACCCAGCTGAGGGGAGAGTGCCCACGGGCCCTCAGGTGTGAGGAAGGAGCGCACCTGTCATTACCCGACCTGTTCCTCTCACTGCGGGAGCCACAGTAAAGCGCAGGAGCTCGAGCGCACAGACATTGTGCAAGTATTACAAAGGGGTGCAGACTAACTTGTGACTGCTGACCCAATCATGTTTTTTACAGACTTTAGATTTATAGCTAAAGTGCCTCATGCAATGCTACGTTTTACACTGCTAGAAGCTCAATCAATTTATAATAAAGTGAACGCAAATGATATTAGCATGCATCACCCAAACCTCAAAGAAACCACAAGCCTACAGGATCCAGAAAATAAAAAAATAGGAACCAGCGATATGGCCTTTTTACTTCAGTCAGTTAATATTCAGACTGACATTAAAGGTACTGAGGTGGTTAGAAACTAATATGGAATTGTAGACTGGGTGCATGGGGAGTTATGGAAGTCAAATTTTGCTATTAATTTTGAAAAAGTTTATTGAAAATTTCGAGAACATTGAGTTTTTTTTAAAGAAAATGTTATGTGAAACAGCGGACTTGTAAATGCTGTAAAGTCAGTGGATAATAGTGTTGAAGCTCCCTGAATCACGGTTGAGCTGTGAACGCTTAAGCAGGCTTCATCTCGAGGTGGGCAACTGCCAATGCTACACCATCAAATCACCTCCCGTCTAGCTATGTCTCCTGCAAGTGCCTGTATTTCTATGCTTGCCTTGAAACTCAGAGAAGAGGCGTAGATCTAACCCTAAATATTTAAAGAGAGGATGAATTACTATTTTAACTCTGGCCCTTGAGTATTTGGGGTAGGTGTATGCTGGAGTGCCTTGCTGTGCGTTCTGCAAATGGGGAGGGTAAAATAGTTGCCTGTCAGTGCGCATGTGTGAAATGCTTTTCCATGCACATCAGAGAATGTGGGCCATTGAGAGATGAGGAGCTTAAAGAAACAGTGCACTAATAGACTGAGCTCCTGATCCAGAGTACATTAGACCCAGACTGTAAGGGCCTCGTGCTTTTGTGTCCTGGTTTTGTAGTGACAGGAACCAGCCTGTGATTTCTTGCCCATCAGGGTTGCCTATTTGTATGGAGGCTTAAGTTTGGACAGGGGCATTCATTCCATGATTCCCTGCATTTGCATCTGGTGTTTTGCAAAGATGTTTTGGAAATGATGAGCCCAATGATTGTGGGTAATCGTCTTCGAGTTCTGAGGTCCTTTAGCCTCTGCACCCAATGCTACCATCTGACTGAACCTTTTCATGTCCTTGTTTCATGCTGTTTAACTCAATTATTCATTATTCTTATTCTGTAATTCATTGTCCTGCTGTCTTATTAATGATGTGTATGCTTTTCTGTACTCCTTAATGTTCTCTGTGATTCGCTAGGTGTAGTTTTAGTTCAATTTTGGCTCCATTATGGTCTGTGTCTGTTCACTGGTTATGTGTTTTTCATTCCTGTGGATGTGCAGATGCGCATTTGTTGAGTAATAAGGCGTACAGCATCAGTATGGAGTCCTGGGACATTTAGTTGGGAGAGTTGCCTTTAGAGGCACGGCCTCAATGAAAGCATCTCTCTTTTGCAGAGCTTTGTGTGACCATAACCATTCCTCTGTGTCTTCTTTGTTCGTTCCAACATATCTGAGTCTGGGGTGGTTTCCTGTTATGGCTCTGTTTCTTTCAGTGCAATGAGTTGCTTTTTCATATGCCCTTTGTATGTTGACAGTCAGAATAAATGGTCATTTTCTACCTTCCAGGGAAGGCATGCTTCTGTCAAATCAGACCATGTCAGTAGAGGGACTGGGGTGTATCTAACAGAGAGGACTCACTACCAGCACCTGGTTCTGCACAGATGCTCTCCCACAGTTGACTTTGTCTCCCTGGCCCATTCCCGCTTGAGACCTGTGCTGCCATCAGGGCCCACACCTGCATTCTGCTCTTTCTGGTGCCCTGTATTGTCTACTGGCTCAGGCTGTGTTCGTCTGTTACCAAAGCAGTGACCAGAACTCACTGATTCTGAATCTGACTAACACTGCTTTCCAGATGAACCTGGGTTTGTGGGTCGGGTATAATGATGGTAATTCCTACCGTTTTGTAATTGTGTTGTACGAGTTCACACCGAGCTGGTTTGAATGATAGTTTCACCCATCAGTACTGGTATGATGTGTTATGGCGCTATAAGTGGTAATGGTTTCAGCACGTTTCTGGTGATTTTGGGGGGCTCAGTACATGCCCTAGCACATTTTTGTGTAAGTTTCCACGGGTTTGTTACACCAGCAGACTTGCAGATTCTTTTATTTTCCTGTATGTGAAATGTATTGTATGAAGTGTTTACTACCACCGGTATTTATCACATTTGGTAAATTTTGCATGTGGTCACGCAGAAAATCTCTCTATTGGTATTTGTCACGTGATCAGTCTTCCATCGAAAAATTAATCGCCTGTGATCATTAACTGATGTGATTTTGCAAGCAGACCTGTTTGAGGATTGGGCACATTTTTGATTTGATTCTAATGTTTTCTTCACACTTGTGCTTCAAAATGCTATATTTGGACCCCCCTTTTTTCAACAATTGCAGTAAATATGTGGTGTAAAACCCACCATTTGAATCCATTTTTTTCAAAATTTTCTTGCGGGGGGAGAACACCCTCCCCCCCGCACCCTCCTTTTGCTGTTCGGGCTCGCTCGCTTCGCTCGCTTACTACATTAGGGTACAACATTTTTCGTCCCACCACTTTTAAAATCCACCAGCCACCACTGGCTCAGAGATCGAGAGATCAGTGGCCCTCTTTTCAAGAGGGCCTCGTGGGCAATGTAAAGAGATTTAAATTTAATCCACTCTGCCACCGGGAGTCAATGAAGAGATTTGAGGCTTTGACGGGTGGGATGGTGTTTAGGGACACTGTGCAGAATTCGGGCGACTGAGTTCTGCACCATCTACAGTTTGTAGGAGCATCCAGGTAAAGAGAGTTTCCGTAGTCCAGACGAGCAAGTGCCTGGACTACAAGTCTCTTGGAGAGAGGGAGAAGTAGATGAAGAATTTTTCTAAGCATCCTGAGAATTTCAAAACATGTTGCCACAAGCTTTGTTGCTTGTGAGACACCGTTAAGGGAGTCAAACTCCCAGGCTCTTTATGGCAATTTTTAGCGTGGGGGGAGGGGGTCCAAGGCAGTTCGGCCTAGATCCATTAAAGGATTGGGATTATTGTCAAGGAACAAGCGATCGGTTTTATTACTATTTAATTTCAAGCACGAGTTGTTCATCCAGGTAGCCACTTTCTGTAGGCAAGGGCCCAGGGAAGCCGAAAGGGGGATGTGATTCTGAGTGAGGGAGAGGATCAATTGCGTATCGCCCATGTAGTAAATTATTGATATCCCAAATGAGTGGACGATGTCAGCTAATGGCCTCATATATAAATTAAACAATGTAGCGCTAAGGGAGGAGCCTTGTGGTATGCCACATTGAAGGGGGGAGAGTATCTGAGGCATAGCACCATCAAAGGTCTGACCCAGTCTATCCTCAATAAAGGATTTGAGCCAGGCGAGAGCAGATCCAGTGATACCATCATTGTGTATACATTTGATAAGGATAGCATGGTTGACCGTTACAAGGGCTGCACTAAGATCGACGAGGATAACAGCTGCCAGGCTTCCTCGATCAAGCAGCTCTTTAGCTTCTTTCACTACTGCTAGAAGGGCAGTCTCCGTGCAATGGAGAGGACGGAATCCGGTTTGGGTGGGATGTAGTATCCCATGACTTCCGTAGAAAACAGGTCAGCGGCGGCTCCTCTGCTAAAGTGGAGGAGCGTTGCCCCACTGCTCTCTGAGCAATTGAAAGAGGGAAAATAAAATGATAATGTTGGAGCGTTATCATTTTATTTTTCCTACTGCAGTGGCTCAGTAGGGGTGGAGCTGGGCTCCATGACACCATAACACTGCAGGAAAAGGAGTGGTGAGTGCACTCTGTAAGTGCGTATTACGCTTTGGCCGGGGCTAGAGTCATGCACACTTTGCATGTTCTCCTCCCAACATGGTCATGCCCTCAGCCCCAGCCTGAGTGCTGAACCACGGCGTTCAGACCAATCATAATGCTGCATTGCAGCGTTGTGATTGGTCAGGGGAGCCTGGGAGCCCGGGTGCTTCCTGCTGCCGGACTCGAGGAAGATGAAAAGGAGTGGGTAGAGGTGGCGTCGACTGCGATTCCAGGTGTTTTGTTTTTCTTTTTATCTTTTTCATTCCCTGCCGGGTAGCAGCTGCTACTGAAACTGGTTAGAGAAGCATTAACGCGCTTCTCCAAAAACGTGCTTGCACCCAGGAGAAGGGAAATGGGCCTATAATTCCCTAGGTCATGGGGATCAAGATTAGCTTTTTTTAACAGGGCTTTCACCATCACATGTTTCCATTGCGGTGGAACGATTCCTGTACTCACCGAAAGGTTCAATAATTCTACCATAATTGGAAGGATCTGCTCGGCGGCCTTCGCTAGAATCCGGGGGGTGGGCGGGTCAGAAGGAGAGCCCAATTTGACTTTGGATAGATTGTTCAGAAGATTCTCTGGGCTTAGAATGGGGAACTCGCTTAAAGTATGAGGGGTGATCGATGTCTGTTCGTCCATGGTTGGGACTTCCTTAGGTGGTTGGAGCGTCTTATATACATCTTGAATTTTCTTCTGAAAGAGTAGTGCAAGGTTATTACAGAGAGTCGGGTGGGTTGGGGGGTGAGACTCTTTGAGGGAGGCTCTAGGAGAGTTTTTACTACCTGAAACATTACCCGGGAGGAACTGGGTGTCAGGTTGATTTTTTCCTCATGGTATACTGTCTGAGCTTTGTGGATTTCGTATTGATATAACCTGATCTTTTCACTTTTGTCCACACCAAAACATGCAGCCTGCAATGGAAATCCTGCATGAGTTTGGTGAGGGGTCCCTTCAGATGGCACAATTCGTGCGGCAGCCCTTAGGGACCCTCTTTAGTACCTCAGGCCCTAGGTACCCAGGGTACTATTTACTAGGGACTTACAGAGAGTACTAAAGGTATTGCCAATTGAGTAAACAATTGCACATTTTTGGGAAGGAGATCTGGCACCGGGGAGCTTGTTAGGAGGAACCCAGTGCACTTCCAGTCGAAATCACATCATATACCAGGAAAAAAGTGGGGGTGACCATGTCAAAAAGGGGCACTATCCTGCAGTGATGTTCCTAAATCTTCAGCAAATAGGTGTTTTATCCTCAAATGGGAGTTCTTTCTTACTATGGTTAAGCTTGAGAAGTACAATACTCAGACAAGATCTCACATAAAGAGCAGCTGCGGTGTTTGGCTCATTGGTACACAAAAAAGTGTGTTTTCTGCATGCCAAGGCAGCACAAGCTCAGCTTTAGTGCACAAAACCTATTATGCATATCGCACAATTAGTGCCTAAACCTTTCAGCAATTTCCCTTTTTAGCCTTGAATTTGAAAAATGCAGCTGTCAAAGAGACCGAATGCTATCAATGTACATAGAGTAGGCTTTATGTAAGCAAATGAACAGAAACACACACAATATATATATATACATATGTGTATATATATATATATATATATATATATATATATATATATATATATATATATATATATATACACATATATGTATATATACACACATATACATACATACATACACACACAGGGCTTTAAGTGGGGGGGGTCTGAGCACCCCCAGTTTTTTTGGGGGGGCCTCGAAAGGGGTCTTTAGGGGGCTCTATTTTCGGGCCTCAAAGGTCAAAGGTAGGGTGACCAGACGTCCCGGTTTTTGTTTGGTGTTTCGGGTGAGCATGCGCGCGCGCACTGCTTAAGGCGTGACGTCATTGTAGCAGGAAGGGAAATCCTTTGAAGAGAGACTTTCTCTCGGGATTTCCCTTCTCTTTGAACACCCAGCGCCACCTACGTCATCGTGCCAGCCATCGGCACAACAACAGCTGGTTAGAACCGGCACGACCCTGCTTTTACGGCCAGCAGCAAGATTTCTCCAGCAACCAGTGTGACCCTGCTCTGCCTTAAAGCAAGCGAGGGACGAGGGTCTACAACAGAATCCAGCAGCAGTGACACTACCAGTGCAGCCCTGCCCCTGTCGGCCCGTCATCTCTATGCCTCAAAAACCTGTCTGATTTCTCTAGATACATACCTGCCCGTCTTTTTTCTCAATCATATGTCTATTTCTAACCAACCAACCGTCCACCCATCAGTCAGTTTATCCATCCATGGGTCGTTTCATTTACATTATATTCCCTTCTGTGTGTTAGTCCGTCCAGGTGTCTGCTTCTGTTCACTGATCGCCTAATAAATAACGTTTACAGTAACACATATGTGATAACGTGGAACCACACATGTCAAATCACACATAGGATGAACAATAACACATGAAATACATACCGACGTTGGCATACACTCTAGCGCCAGTGCTTGCACACACAACCTGTGAGCCTTCAGAAGGACTTGTGCCAGCGCCGGAAAATACCAATAAACCACCCAGCCACTGAATATAATACCTCTAGATGCATTAGGAAGGGAGTTGATATATATATATATATATATATATATGTGCTGTGTCCCCCTTACTTGAAGAGGAGGTGTGCTGTGTGCTTTGCCCCTCTGAAGCCTGCCTATCTCCAAGGGCCTGAGAAGAGCTGGCCTCCTGTTGGGAACTCAGGGATACAAAAGTTCTCCAGAACCCACCCTTCCAGCTGCTGTGTGTGTGTCTCTGCGCACAGCCTGTGCCTTCGTGAAGCTGCCTTCTGGTGATGAATGCATTCTTTATGGTGAAACAGATATCCAGAAACTGTGTTCAGAGTTTCAGCTGCCAGCAAGAGATACTATCCAAGCTTTTAGACTTTTCAAAGATTTTGGTGGAAAGAAAACCCCTGAAGCATTAAAAAAGTTAGTAGTTTGCATGGAAACCCTGCCAGCAAGTAATGCGGATTGCGAGAGAGGTTTCAGCGCAATGAACTTAATTGCTAGTCCAACAAGGGCCTCTCTTCTTGTAGAGACCATTTCTTCATGCTTATGGGTAAAACTCAATGGTCCTCCATTTGAAACATTTGACGCAAAGCTGTATGTAAAGAGTTGGCTGGCAAAAGGTAGAAGGTCTGCTGAAGAAAATTGTTGTGAGAAACCCCAGCAAAATAGACACAGTGAATATCTTCAAGGGTTTTGGGAAATCCTGCAATAGATTTCTAAGTAATGTAAATAATTTTTACATGTTTCTTAAAGTGTTTGGTATTTTATGGCTTATACTTAATAAATATACCTTTTTGCCTATTTTATTATCCTTTGCTGGATGCGACTTCATGACTTTCTTAAGCACACAATGCTAGTTATCTTGATTTAGACCACGCCCCTACTCGGATAGGCCACACCCCTTTAAGAAATTTGCCACGCCCCTTTTGGAGCACCCCCAGTTTTTTTTCCCCACTTAAAGCCCTGTACACACACATAAATGACCAGTTAGTAATGTACTGCGTCATGGTATGTAGCTGCTATAAGTATAAATTAAATCCTCCAAATATAGATGCAATTTTAAATGCTTCTATTTTTAGTAAAAATAGGGTTCAATAGAGTGTAAGCAATTTGCACAAGAGCACACAAAGTCACCAAGTGGGTTGTGCCACGACTAGAGACAAGGTCTCTTGGGTAGAGGTCTGCAGCTTGACGGTAACCTGTATACTAGGCTGCACCTACCATGAGTGCAGCAGATGCAGGGTCACCGGGGAGGGGGGGTGAGCGGCCCAGTGTACCTCAATTAGGTGGTTTTACTACCAAACATGGTGAAGGGGACCTATTTTCCTTGCTAGCTTCAGGGCCCATGTCAGTACCATGCCTCTACCTATAAAGCAAGCTCTGAAAATGGTATTGCCTCTTGGAAAGTGAATCGAAACATTGGAAACTACTATCCGGAGGACTCCCACTTTTTTTTTGGTCGGAGGGGTGGTCACCCACTATCATATTTGCAGACCTGTCTGGACCTATTAGGGTTAAGTAACAACAGCGTTTTTCACGCACAATAAGTGCACTGGAATTTTCTTATCTTGGCGTATTGCTCCACATTTCAACCTCTTTGAATTCCTTGCGGATTTACATATGTATTGTGTTCGCTTTCCATCTTGAGCAGACGTGATGTCATGTCAGAGGTGTTCCCTTGAAGCTTGCAATAACTAGTGTCATAAACTAAGTTAAATAAACCCTCTGTGGACAGAGCGCGTGCAGGCAAGGCAACTCTGCAAAACGGAAAAATAAATGTGTACTTACTGCATCTGAAAGGCAGACACTATCCAGGAACAAAACCCCTGAAAGGAATACAAAGAATGAGACAGTCAGCTGTGCCCGCAAGAGTGTTACATCAGAAGAAATCACGTTGCCATTTAAAGCTATCTGGCTCTTTGTAAACACACATGCAATGAAAGAGAAAACGGACTGGCGTGAGAGCTGTATCCACATCACTCAGTGACTTCACAGGAGGAAGGTGGTCTCATTAGCAAGCAAAGTGCGAACTCGGGGGACCCCCGCGGGGTGAATCCACAACCCGCTCACAGTCCTCGCGCTCGACGTGAGATTAACATGTATTGCTTACACCCCCTCCCATGGTGCACAGCTGGGTGTCCCCACCAATACACATCCCTGCTGCAGGCCTAGGCCGGCTGTGGATTGGGGCTCTAATGGGTATCTGCTGGAGGCTGCAGATTACACATGGCCACCGCACAGCCGCTGAGACTCGTGTTGTTTCAGCAGGAACACAAACCCCCTCAGTCATTTGTTCTCGGCCTTGAGTGACCTGCAAACAGAAGGACGGCAGTCACATGTGTGGGGCAGAGGGTAGGTGGCCAGAGGAGAGGTGACCAGCAGTAAAACCAATACCACAGCCTCGGATCAGTTCATATCAGCAGCCATGATCTCCCGTGCACCGAAGACCAGTCATCGAGGCATGCAAGCGTCACCAGTTTGCCATCTTCAAGCAATTCGGATTTATCGATCCTAACCCATAATTATTGTTGTAGCCAAATGTTGTAAGCTCCAATGCCAAATGACTGAAACCAGCGGTTGCATGAAGTTTAATGTATAAGTAAATACATATATTAAGTTAACACGTGCACGATGTTTTTTAGAAGACGCCATCAGTTACGGAAAATATAAGCAAAGTTATTTAAACTAATATTATAGAACAACATTGAATGGATCCCAAACAAGCATTTGCAAGGCAATAGGTTTCGCTTTTACGAGAGTTTAAGCTATTGGCATTGTAAATGACAATGCCTTTTATTTATCTGTTTTGATAATAAACAAATAAAAGGCATGGTCTTTTACAATGCCAATAGCTCAAACTCTCCTAAATGCGAGACCTATTTCACTTCAAAGAAGCGGCCGCCATAGTCTCGGGCTGCTTGGAAAGTGAAAGCACGCATGGCGCGCTGAATGTTGCAGGAAAGCTTGTCGTGCCTGCAGTAGGAGAAACTCATTAAAGAAAATAGTGCTTACAGACTAAATAAGACATACCGTGTAACAACAGAAGTAAAAGGGCCCGTCCTCATGGGAGGTTACAAATGAAGACAAGGCGATACTAAGGAGGGACTAACAAGCCTATTAACGAATCAGAAGCCAGCATTTACAAAGGACAATGACACAAGCCAATGAAAAATATATGCGGAGCTTCAAGTCCATACTCTAATACAGCAAGCCTCGCAGAGCAACGCATGTGCTGCCCAGGCTCGACCTACAGAATTAACGTGCAGTCACACGTGGAATGCAACTGAACCTTTAGTTCATAAACAATCATTTGGGCTAACTAGTAATGAAGAGGACAAGCTTCCGGGATTTACCAGGCCACTCCCGGTTTTTCACAATCTGTCCCAGCAAATTCCAGTCATTCTAGCACACGTTAATGGGATCGATTGAACACGGACGGAGGCAAGATTTATGTGTTCCAGTACAGAACTAGCGCGTTGTAACTGAAAGTAATTGAGTTAACACAGACGACACAGCATAAAATCTGTATGTAATACCCTCAGGGGCGTAGCTTGGTCAGTATTATTGGGGAGGGGCGAGCTTCAGATTTCCTAACAATCACGCTGGCACATACGGGTCTATTTACCAAATTCTCACGCCGTGCAGCGCAGCAGCCAAAATGCTGTGCTGCGTAAGAAGGAGAGCGCCATATTTGCCAAGGCACCCCGAGCTGGGGTGGTGACGCGCCTATGGCAGAATGCCAGTGCCTGCCTGTGGGGCTGGGGCGGCGTATGATGCCGCCATCACTCCGGGGGGGGGCTCACAGGTAGACCAGTCATGATCTCACTCGTAAGCTCAATGCAGGATACGCAGGGACAGCCAAAGTTATGGTTAATTTCAATTTCAAGGTTCTTATAAAGCGCATGGCTACCCGAACACGGCTGACAGGTAACCTGAATGAGGAAGACTGAGATCAGTTCAGGAGAACAGAAAGGTTTTCAGTTGTTTCCTGAAACTAAGCAGATTGTCATTAGATCTTAGACTTAACAGAAGGCTAGGTTAGGAGGGGCTATGTATTAGAGTCTAAGTTAAGGTTAGCCATCCAACAAATTGTAAATAATACTGCATGGAGTGTTGTGGATTTCTGCGTATTAACTTGTAAAAGTGATATTGAAAGTTTTGTTATTTGATGTTTTTGTTGTGTAATAACGTGTAAAATACGGCTGGGGGTTTTACGTCCCCCAACCCAAAAGTTTCCAAAAGGAAGTGTTGTGTGTTGTATGTGCCAAAAGGAGGTGGGGGGAGGAGGGGGCTTTTGGTGGGGGCCATGGGGGTTCTTTACCAGGTCATGGGTTGGCACTCGGCAATACCTGACCATATTCAGAGATATGGCACCCTCCGCCTCTCGCCCAAGCGCCAGCACACAATCATGTAGCCGTGCGCCATGCACACACCTTTACACCACAGTGCAAGGGTGTCTGCGTGAGTCTAGCATAAGTTTTGTATTGGAAGGTTACCATTCCAGTACAAAATACTACGCTTAGATGGACTTTAAAACGTTTCCAATATTGTATGTGTGCTGTACAGTGCACCACACATACAAAGTCAGAAAAGAGGGGAGAAATAAAAGCATTTCTCCTTGATAGTGTCTATTTGAAATGGGTGTTATTTTGTGAGGCAAAACTCTGTCTTCTTTTATTAGCAAATAGGATTTTACGTCAAAAACCATGGGTGGTTGCATTGAAATGCCCATGCACCAATCATGGAACGCCTGATTGGCACTAAGTAATGCAAAGCAGCTCTAGGCGCAGCTTTGTGTTACTTTCAAGTGAATTTTCAGCACAAAACAAGCTCTGCACTGGAAAGTTCATTGGGAAAAAAGATTTTGCACCGATTTGCATCACTTTTTTGATGCAAACACAGCACAAAATCTTAGCAAATATACCCAATGTTAAAATACAGTATACGACAAGCAGGCGGCACGAGAGGGGCTTAAGAGGCAGTGGAAAGGGAGATTAATGCAGAATGAGTGAGAAAACTCATCTCCTTGGGGAGAAGAGTTGGCCTAACGGCTACGGCGGTCGACCTCAAATCTGGGGAACCAGGTTCGAGTCTCAGCAAGGACGCGCAACATCCTGTGATTCTGGGCAAATCACTAAATCTCCCTGTGTCCTCATGTAAAACGCAACTGGTGCTCGTGTAAAGCCCTCTGATACCCGATACCTTCGGGTCAAGTTCGCGCTATATAAAACTCTGTTTTAAAAAAACTAACATTTATTTTGTAAAATAACCAAAATTCTTTTCATTCTCTTTCCAAACAGAGAGAGGGAGAGTGTGTATGTGTGTGTGTGCGTTTTTAGTCAGTGTGTGTGGAGATTTCTGCTGAAATCCGACAGACACCTCACCATACCCGATTGAAAGCACCTGTAGCCAACTATTTATCACAAAATATATTTATTAGGGGGGTGTAACATCCCAAACACCCCTCCTGAAGCTACGCCCCTGAATACCCTGTCTGTTATCTAAACTGTTGAGCGGTGCCATTGAAGTCATTGTGCACCCGTCAGTCTATGGAAAATTGTAGTCCTATTTCTATGGGACTCTCCCAATATTTGGATTTCAAAATTTGTTCATACACATTAAGCATTTTTCGCCATTTAATGACGACCACATTACAATTGAAATAATTAATGTGGGCAAAAACTAAAAAAAAAATATATATATAAGGTGTCAACTGTTTCAGCAAGACCTTAATCTGAGTCAGCCTGATTCAGAGCGAAATGTAGAAGATCTTAGGAAGCAACGACAATTCTTTTTCGAAATGTACTTAGGTAAATCAAGAAACATGCATTTCTATGTGCAAACGCATCTGAGAACAGGGGTTCTTCAACAATTATAAATGCATTGACAATGTACTGTGGAACAGCACTGTAAAACATCCCAGATGGAACACAAGGGGCTCCTTTGATGAGGATTGGAGTGTGCTCTCCAGATAGGGGTCACGCTTCCCTGGGGAGTGCCTTCAGATTGTATGTGCAATGTGTGAAATGTCAAATTTAGTTTCGGAAACCCTGTCAACGTTAACTGCACAGATCAATTTTCTGCTTTTTAGATATGGAATAAATGGCAAACATTGCATGAAAATCGATGTGGTCAGAGGGGTGAAAAGTTAATTTTCTGGAGTTTTACACGGGCTGATTAATTCAAAGCCCTTTTACAAGCTGTGCTTGTTAATAGTAGCAGGCCAAGAAATTAATCCCAGGTCTCTGTGCAGACACAGCCTAACTGTTTCATTAGCAACAACACACTCACTAACACCACAGATGTCCTTTGCACTTTGGAATGAACCCGGACTGATATTTCCAAATAGAAGTTTGCCACAGCTGGGATCCGTGCCTCCTCTATTCAGGACGCCTTCCTTTGGAATTCACATCCCCGATCAACTGTCTGAAATCCAATCACGTAAAACTTTGGAAAAGTAGTCTCCGAATGGCTTTTACTTAAAAAAAAAAAAAAAATGGCAAGACAGCCTTATGCTGTAGACTGTCTACCACCTAGAAACGTTTACGTGTTTGAGCGCTATACGAACATCAATATACATACACTGTAAGGGTTTGTACAAATGCACTTACAAAAAGCCCAAGAGAGACTAAAAGTAAAATTTGAAAGCAAACAAATCCAACGTGTACACGGCGAGTAATACTGAAGACAGAAGTATGTGCTACCTTGGAATTTGGCTATATGGTAAAGGTTGTAATGACACATCTGAATATAATGCAGAATGCAGTCCCTCCACTCTTCTCTGGAGTGGAAAGACTTATTTTACTGTTAAGTGCATGAATGAAGAACAGAAAGACAGTTGAAGAAAAAAAAATGGGAAAAAAAACCAAAAACAAAATTATTCAGAAAAAACAAGCTGTGTTGCATTTCTCCATACAACCTAAGTAAATGTGTCTTAGATTGATATGATGTATAGTTCTAAGGATGAGATGATGCACAACACATTATATTAGAAAGAAAATGAAAGCACAGGTGAAAATATTTGAAACAGGGTAACGCAAACTGGTGTAATTAGGCGAGGTTAGAATAACAATGGGCCTATTTTAGAGATGGGCAGTAACAGACAGGTCTCTGGTCCACACACCTTTCACATTCCCGACCTCATTTAGTGGTGGCGACATATGGCTTTTGTTTTCAACATCATACCTGGCACAGTCAGAATTTGGTTTAAGGATATAGGGCCAGATGTACTAAGGAAGGGCTTGCAAAAAGTGGTCTAAATTTGCACACTGGCTTTTTGCGAATCATATGGTGTTTTGCACACGGGCCAATGTACTAATAGGTTGGTTCACAAAATGCAGAATCGCAGTGGGTCACAATTCAACCTGCCTTATGAATATTGATGAGATAGGCCGTAAAATGCGATTTAGTATGATTTGCAGCCATCACAGTGATGGTGGTCTTCTAGCGTTAGCAGACCACTGTGTCTGAGATTGTTAAAAAAAAAAAGTGACCTTTTTATTTTTAAATGCAGCCTGTTTTCCTTAGAGGAAACCTGAATGTGCTTAAAAAGGCAGTGCCTGGGACCCCTTTCCATTTGAATAGGTTACTACCTCCTTTGAGGTGTTGGTAAAATAATAATTTATCGCAACTTGATTTCAGTCGCAAAACATTTATACATACCATAAGGAATAACTATTTGGAAAGGACACCCTAAAGATACCCCTTCCAAATAGCGATTCCTTAGGATTTGCTAAACCCATTTAGCAATTTGGTGGCATGTTACTGAATCGCTAAATTGGTTTAGAACATTCGACAGTCACATCCTCTTGTTGCAAACACTGTGAAATACTGGATCTCAGGGTTTGCGACAAGAAAATGCGTTAGTATGCATGGCAGTATATCCCCAAAGGATATAGCATGTAGTCCTGATCTGCCACATGTTCCAACCAAAGTACTGAATATTATAAACCCGGGGATAAATAGGGTGAGGAATAAGGAAAGAAAGACAGTGGTTCGGAATGTTGCCAACAGTACCGTCGGATCATCACAGAACCACTGCTCTGTAATCTTGACAGAAAATAAAAATATGACAAGGACCGTTAGAACTCTTGCGAGCAGACAAGTACCACCATACCACACAAAGAAACTAACTTATCAGCTTACTTCTAATTTGCTTGGAAATACCGTAACTAGCTCTGGATCCATCAGGATACAGACCCAGAGCTGAAGACGCCAATGAAATGGATTTTTGACCATGGTCAATGATGCGAAGTAAGGAAGAAGAAATCCTGTAGCAGTCGAAGGTGCAGGAATAACCAAGATGCAAGGATAAGACGGGCGAAGCAGAGGGATTGGGAAATGAGAAGGGAAAAAAGTAATCCAGTGCTGAGCGACAATGGCTGGCAACAAACTGGTTCAGAAGTGAAGAAGCCAAAACAACTAGGCATGGTGCCAGGAACCTAAGCACTGCCTGTGAAAATCCTGTATATTGCTGCTGCACTCACCTCCCGTGTAGTACTGTCCTTCTACCATAAGTGGGGTCACAAAGTTGTAAATTTAGTTTCCACATCCCTGTCTACCATATTTTCCATGCCTGACCCCTTCTTATCTTCTATGAAGGACTAAACCATGGACATCAGCTGGCACGTACTGCATTCCTACATATAGTCTCACGATGTTCGTTATTTTTCCTGACAGGTAGTGGCTACGCCATCAAGAAAATCCTCTCTGCTGTGCATTTGGCAGAGTATAGAAGGTTTGACATGGGTGACCCTGTAATTTCAAAGAACCTGGGGTAGTAAGCTATAGTATAAAAAACAATAGTTCACTAAGATTTAAATCGTCGTAACAAATAAAACTGTGCTTACCATCATGCAACAGGAAACCAATACGGGCTGCGAAGCAATACCAATTGGCGTCCAAAAGCGCAGTGACTTACTAGGCCACTTTTTTCATTCACATTGCGCAGCCATGAGCTAAATTAGCTTTCATCTGTTTTTTCATTTATTGTAATCCAGGGCTTACTTCCCCTATTCGGATGATGCATACTTCCTGTGTATATACTGGATGACTTGATTTCACGCAACCAATTAATGCTGGCTAAGCGTTCCCCTCATCCTCAGTCAGCCACATATTGGGCATGCCCTCATATGTTGTTCTTCCTCCTTAGTAGATGCTGAGGCCCCATTAGAACAGTCACACGACCCCTAAATATCAGAGAAGGCAGCACCCTGTGAGTGGACATCATCTCTCGACATCCAGCAACTTGCCCCTCACACTTCGACCCCCTTGAAGTCAGTATATGGTTATATTAGATAATGGAGATTAATTTTCACCTCCCCACATTCCTTAAATTATTTTCCATCAATGCCCCCTTAGGACCCTGATTCCGGTTCCAGGCCCGATAGCAGTATCTATGGTCCTTTCCGTAGGTCATTTGGTACTTTGGACCCCTTCATCCTTAAATAAACTTGGATTTCCTAATTTAATACAGGATTATTCTTTACAAAATGTGATTTTTCACTTTAGTAGTCATTTTGAGATTGGTTAAACGTCAAATTGTTCACCCGTACTGACCTGCTTTTCTATGAATTGTAGGACACCTTGTGCCTCTTTGTATGTTCCTGCAAAAAAAAAAAAATTCAGGACCATTCTCCTTGATACAAGGCAAGTGTGGCATCTGCTCGATACCATACGTTTTAGGCAGATCATTCCCTACATTTTTCTTATTCTTATTTCTCTTTATTCTCCAGAATCCGGGCACTCTTGCTCTTGTCCTGATGATGACCTTTCATTAAACTAGGTCGAAACGCTGTCGACAACAGACCTATATAGACTCAAAGCATATTGTTAAAATGATCAAAAAGCAGTCATGTGCCTTCTTAATTCTGATGCACTTTGTTTTTATGCCTTTTCTCCCCACTGCACTTCCCTTCACTATAAGCATGAGCACTGGATCTTCTATAAAAGTAAAATGCTTTTGATATCGCAAATCTGTAATGAATAAATTAGTTGCAAAATAAACCTGCCTATATGGTTTGCCTCAGTACAGTATAAATCAAGATATACTCTCGGTCTTCTACTACGAGGAGTCCCTCTTTGTTTGTTATGATGATTTAATTCCTAGTGAACAATTGTTTTTTATAATATGTGCATTTGGCAGTGGACCTGGCATTGAGAGGCTTGGCTTATTTAGTATGGGGCTCCATTTCTTCCCGTCTGCCATGTGACCTGTGCATGTCCAGAAAAAAATGCAAAAACCAAATACAGTGCTCTAGATGAAAACTCTTAGCATGTCGGGGACATTGACTGTGTACTAAGTGATGTCATGATGGGCTGGCTGGCACAATTGTTTCACCACAAAGGCAGGAGCCACTTTGGCAAAATCAAATCCAGCGACAGCAGGAAAATTTAAATACGAGGGGCTCCCTGTCAAACAATGGGGTAGGTGGAGTCCCCTGCACCAGTGCGACCATGGATGCCCACCTAATGCTAAATGAAGCCAAAAGCCAGTAAAAGGGAAGCAAAGCATCCTGATAGGGCAACAAACTCAAAGAATGGAACATCTGCAGGCAGAAAATTTCCAGAGTAATCCTAGTGTTCATGTACATATCCCATGAGATATAAAGATTACATCATAGTTCTTTTAATTGGTACAATAGCTGCTGAGATTTCGGAACAACCTGTGCACTACAAGTTTGGATTCTAGAAGAGTCTGCTTACACCTTAATTCTCAAGAATTTCGCAGTAAATTGAATATCATTGTTAATGTTAATTGGGATTTATAAAGCGCCTAATACCGGCAGGTCTCTAAGCGCTGAGAGAGAGTAGCCATGGCCCACCCAAGTGAGTGATTGTTCGCCCCAGGTCAACGTCTGCATTATGTCCAGGTCTCTGTGAAGAGCAAGGTCTTCAGTTTTTTCCTAAAGGGAAGGAGGGCTTTTTCTGATCAGAGGTATCCTGGTAGCTCATTCCACAGCTGCGGGATCAAGACCGAAAAGGCTCGACCCCCTTTAGTCGTATTGTTGAACCTTGAAAAGGCCAGCCGGTCTCCCACGGATGACCGGAGGGTATGACCGAGGACTTATTTCCCTAAGCGCTCCTTAATGTATCCTGGGGCCTGCCCATGAAGGGCCTTGTGGGCAATGCAGAGGCCCTTGAATCTGGCTCGCTGTTTGACAGGGAGCCAGTGTAGCTGTTGCAACAGAGGTGTGGCCCGTGCCCGTCTGGGGAGCTTGAAGATCAGCCTGGCTGCATCTTTCATCGCTACTTGCAGCTTGCCTAGCAGCTTTTCAGGTAGTCCAATATATAGCGCATTGCCATAGTCTAGGCGGGACATAATCAGTGCAGTCACCACAGTCCGCATGGTGGAGAATGAGAGGAGGGGTGATAGTTTCCTCAGCTGCCTCATCAGGCCCACGCAAGTCCCAACCACGGAGGACACTTGGTTAGACAGTGTGAGTTTGTCATCTATTTTAATGCCAAGGCTTTAGGCATTGTAGGAGAAAACTAGTATCCAGCAAGTAGTTTTGCTGTCAGAAAGTCTGCATTTTGCAAAATCACAGGCTTTGAGACCACAAAACCACGAGTCGCAATGCACCAAGGGCAGACTGAGAAAAAGTCTTCCCAAGTCACTGTGATTAGGCAGACGAAGAGGGCTGAAAGAGGCTTCCACCTCCTCTCGAGTCGCAATGCCATGTATCAATAGTTTCTTCATGTGGACTGTCAGCACTCCGGCAGTAGACATTGGTCCACGGTTTAGCTGCATGCTCCTCCAATGCCATTTGCGGAATACGTATATAAATTTATATGATTGCATCAGTGATCCCTTTTTAGGGTAAGAGTTGGAATAAAAGGGTATCCAATCTGCAATGCAAAAGCAAGAATGCAGGTCTGCTGTCCCTCATAGCTGGAGCTCCCTCCTTGTATTTGCAGCCCCTTTAATGGGATTCACAAACAGAACAAATTAATGTTAATGGGACGGGATTCTGTGGATCCCACACAATGGCCATTTTGTGCTGTTTAGGTGTAGTACATTTGTTGCAGCTCAAGAACAAGATAATATCGCACAGCACTCAATTTGCAAAAACACTGACTGCTTTGTGGCCTAACCTTTAGTACATCAGGCCAATAACTGGTTACTACCTTCTGATTTTGATATCTCTCTCGGCGCAGAGATGCTGAATAATATTGCTTGTATTAATGGCGGACATTACATACCCACACGGCGTCAATGAGATCTGTGGACGTGTGAATAGTGGGATAGTGCAGTCTTCGTGCCAAGAGGCCCCGGGTAAACAAGCGTTCAAAAGTACCCCTTTCATTCAAAGACAAATTGCCACACAACCAAATTTATACCTACAAATGTTGAAGCTTATGAGGGAAGAATGGGGAACTCACAAATGGCCTTCAACATGCACTCCTGTACTCACGTCATGGAGATGCGGTTTGAGGGAAGCAAGATAAACGCGGGAAGGACGAGGTATCAGTAATGAAAGCCAAACATATTTTATTTTATTTTTATTTATTTGAAGAGTTTTATATAGCGCTGGCTAGACCCGGAGGTATCAGAGCGCTTTACATGAGGTAAGACAAGAACAGTGTTACATGGTTACATCAGATTACTCGAGGGTCGCATAACAAAGAAAAAGAACGGAGATTACAACATTACATCAGTTATTAGAGCATAGAACAACATAGTACCCAGTCAAATAGAGCATAGAAGGTGGAGGGGGAAATAGAAAAGGGGATTGGGATACAGATCGGGTCAGACCGAACATGAATGATAGAATTTCAGGGGACACCAAAAGTCAGAGAGGTAAGTGAACAAACCGGAGGGGGTCCAGAAAACATAACTTCCAGTGATGGACTCCCTCACTGCGACGAATCATCTTAGAAATGGAGCGTTCCGTAGGGGGGGGCGAAGGGTGCCTCACCGTGACCAAAACAAGAAGAGAGGGGTGTAGGTGTCCCAGGTGGGGGCCGACTTAAGGCAAAAGTCAGTCATGTGTAAACCAGGCGCAGACCAGCGATGAGAATCGATCAGGGAGTCTGTCGAAACCTCCAAGATGGAGGATCCAGGACATGGACCCCCGGACTTCGTAACTAAGATGGCGGGATTTCAGGAATACACAAATCCGATCAGAAAGCCAGCAAGGGAACCTACCCCATGGAGCAGGGCTGAGTGGAGAAGGCAGCCACAGGATCTGGCGGGAGGACGGCTGGAAATCACCGATCTGACTCGGGTCGTCCTAAACATAACACTCGAGGCTCCAAAGGTAGCAGTGCCTCAATTAAATATGCTGTATAGTTCAGAGAAGTCAGCGCGGGCACCCAGGCAGCAGACCCCGGAAGAGGAGTGAAGCTGCGGGGTCAGGAGGGCGCGGTAACTCAGGAATTGAAAAGGGAGAAACAAGCTCCGTGTTACAGGGCAGCAGCGACGCGGGAAACTCACCGCTGCGTCGTGGGGGAAACAAGAACTCGAGCGTCCCATCCGCAGTCCGGGAATGGCGAAGCGGGGTGCGAAGCAAGAGGTCCAGCAGCAGGACAGGCAGCAGCGGCCCAACCCAGGAAGGCAAGGGGACGGCCAGGAGGGGCGAACCTCAGCCCAGCTCACTCGATAGCCATCCGGAGAATCCGGCCGGGCATTGGCCGCGCCGAGTCTGGCTCCGTCTTCAGCAGATTCCCATTGATACATCTAAAGGAGGGGGTGGAGGGATACAACAGCGGAAAGACGAGGAAGATCATGCCCAATGTCCGGCTGGGTAGGTGACGGCAAAGGGAATAAACCCGAGCCAGTCTCCTCTATAGCCGAGCAAGCAGCTCCACCGGGCATCGGCCATGTTGTCTCGGACTCCTCAGTCAGAACATTAATCACGGATTCTTCAGAAGGAACTCGAAATTCGGTCGCGGTTTATTAGAGCATAAGACAGAGTAGCCGATGAAATGAAAAGGAGAAAGAGAGGTAGTAAGGCAGAGTGTGAATGTTTAGAACCGGTTCTGAGATCTACAAAAGTAGACACGAAGAGAACTGAAGATTTGGAAAGGGATAGGAAAGCCATGTCTCATTATATTCTTCTAAATCACATAGTAAAGTGTAGAGAGTATATCCAAAAACAAGTTAAATCTCTCAGGTGCTTAAGAATACAAATACAATTCCTCCACAGTCTCATTAATCACATACATACCGCATCACTGTCGAGGTCTGCATTTGAAACCGATGGGCTACGGTAATATCGTGATCCAGGTTCACTAAAGAAAGTGAAAAATAAATGGTTTAGATTGAAAGTAAACATATTAATAACTTTACGTAATTGTTTTTTTTTTATTGCTTATACCATGCACAGTATGGGCTGATTCAAACCTCATCTGTGAGAAAGTGTGGCTTGCTTTGTGAATCGAGTCCAATTGATGATCTCTGGTTGTGCAATTGACCTGGTCACGTCAGGCTTGTTTCTGCACATAGACTTTTTTTTTTTTATACATTTAACATTACCACGGTTCTTTGCACAATTTAATGGTTGCACAAATTTGCAATTGAAGGGTTCCCTGGCTTCTATAGGAATCCAGAGCATTGCGATGTATCTCAGTGGAGGACCTCCTTAGATGAAAGGCCACACAGGCTGAGCATCAAAGACCTGCAATGCACATCATTGGCTTGCCGTTGTACTGACCATCCCTTTGAAAAAATGGCACTTTGCGCCCACACACCAACTTAATATTATAGGGGTGGTGCGCCAAGCCTGGGAATGCCGGGGTGGAGGGTGCGCATCACCGGAAGCCCCTTACATACAGCGGGAATAAGTAAAGTGGTGGTGTGGTTTGTTGAGCTAATGACTTTTCCTGCTCCCGCTGCCTCCAATATGGGCCTGGGATGTGGTTTCTGGTTTACAGAGATGCCATACTTCTGACCGCTGTGTCCTCAGCCCAGAGAAGTATGGTCCATAACGTGGATATGTCTGAGGCAGCAGCATTTAGGGACAATTGCTAGGGAGTGGTCCCATAGTGAGGGTGTTCAAATGTGGTATGGGCACTAAAGCATGATAATATTTGTGCACTACAGTCAAATAATATGATTTATGCAAGTGGGTGTAGCTTGTCAAGCGAATAGGCATGGCCATAAATAACTGAGGTTTTGCAAGTTGCAGCTTGAACGTGGTTTATGAAAAATGTTAGATTTGCATGTCTGGAGATGTTTGCATAAGACTGATTTCATGACTTTTAAAGAGAATTCTTTTTCATAATGTAAATAAATAAGTCCAAAAAGATTTTTCACATTGTAAACGCGTTTTGGTTGCTTTCTTGAGAAGAGGGGAGATAGGGGTTCCACAGTTCGCTTGTATCCAATTTGACTGCTAAACAAAGTCGCTGAGTGGACAGCGGAATAGGTGTTTGAGATATCACAAGAAATTGCATTTTTTAAGGTAAGTTTAACTGGCCCAGTAGGTAAATTTATTTTCCTTCGCCCAACCTCTTCCAGATAAGATGGATAATTGTCACAAACTAAAGTACTCCCTAAAGAGTAAATCTCTGTTTCAGACACACATATTGTATTGTTTTGTAATTGCATTTATATAGCGCTTACTACCCCTGACGAGGCGTCGAAGCGCTTTTTCGGCGAGTAGCACGCTACTCCGGGACCCATAGAGGATTAGTGTTGAATTAGTATAGTGAAACATGCAAGTACATTTTAAGTGGTGGATAGGTTAGTCAGTTATTTGGATTTGGAATGATGGCAGAAGGATAGAGGAGGAAAAAGGTTTGTATTTATATAGCGCTTGTTACCCCTGATGGGGTGTTGACGCACGCTATTCAGGAAGCCCATAAAGGATTAGTGGTGAATTAATATGGTGAAATATGAAGTAATTTCAGTGGTGGATATTAGTCAGTTATTTGGAGTGAGAAGGATAGCGGAGGGATAAAAGGGGAAGAAAGGTTTGCATTCATATAGCACTTGTTACCCCTGATGGGTGTTGAAGCGCTTTTCTGGTGAGTAGCACGCCACTCCGGAACCCATAAAGGATTAGTATAGTTGAATATGGAATTTGAGAAGTGAACATGTTAGTCTGTTAATTTTGATTGAAAAGGATAGTGGAGGGATAAAAGAGTGAAAGATTTATTTGTGTTTTTTTTTGTTTTTAGCAGTAGGAGGAGGCTTATGGATGAGTAAAAAGGAGTTTGAGGGGAGGAGTCAGAGTGAAGAGTTTAGAAAGGTTTGTTTTAGGGGATCAGTATAGTAAAAGAGGTGTCAGATGATGCAAGGAGGGGTAGAGTAGGAGAGAGTCTAGAAAGGGTTATTTTGGGGATCATAGTAGTGGTATGGGGTTTGGGATAAATGAGAGAGTGGATGTAGAAGATATATTGATAGATGTATAGGATGAGAGATAGGGTAGTGCATTGGAAAGAGTAGTAGAAAGATGTTTGAGAGGAGTCAGAAGGTTGGGCTAGAAGATATATTGAGCGAAGTATAGGCTGAGAAATAGGGTAGTGCATGGGAAATGCTAAATTAGAAGAAAGTGATAAATATATAGATCCATAAGTACCATAAGTTTGTGGATGTGGATGGTGTGGGCTGGGTATTGCTAAATGGGAAAATGGGCAGCATTTCTCGCCCTGGCCCTGGTCCGTCTCGAACAGGCTCAAACAGGCAACTGCCCTTGTCCTCTCTGCCCTTAACAGGCAACTGCCCTTGTCCTCTCTGCCCTTAACAGGCTCAAACAGGCAACTGCCCTTGTCCTCTCCGCCCTTAACAGGCTCAAACATGCAACTGCCCTTGTCCTCTCTGCCCTTAGCCTCGACGCCCTAACCCTGGCCTTTTATAGCCCTAGTAATCAGGTGACCCCTTCAGCCAATGGGAACCCTAGCCCTAACACTATCCAATCACAACACTAGCCCTAAAATCTAGAACCAATAGGAGACCAGGACATTACAGCCAATCTTAGCCCTAGTCCAAGCACCCAATCAGTTCAAAAACCCTGATCTCTACGTCCAATAGAGGCCCTAGCCCTACCAGTTGTCCCAACCCAAGTCCAAGCAACCAATGGCACAGGAAGCCCTAGTCCCTACTTCCAATAGAAAGCCTAACCCTACTCTTAGTCCCACAACTAGTCCAGCAACCAATCACACCAGAAGCCCTAATCGCTACTTCCAATTAAAGGTCTAACCCTAGCCCTAGTCCCACCCTACTCCCAACAACCAATAACATAGGAAGCCCTAGTCCCTACTTCCAATAGAAATCCTAACCCTAGCCCTAGTCCCAACCCTACATTGATTGAATCACAGACCCAGAAACCAATCAGAACCCTCAAATACCCAACCAATGAGGACATTAACCCTAATCCAATAGAAACACCAGATACAACCACCAATCAGTGTACACATGTACCAACCACTAGCAGACCATATAAGGTCCTAGCGACCTCAGACAAGGGTTGCTGGCCAGGGAGTTGGAAGCTGCTTCTCCTGTTCAGAATCTCCTAGGAGACAGACCGGCTCAATCCACACTTTGGTCTTCTGCAGGTAAAGGCCTCACTAACTTGAAATCTAACAATACTGTTTGAATAAAACTTTACTCCCTCTCCTGGTCAAAAAACGAAGTGCACAGTCCCTAGTAAACACAGTTTAAACAGCTCACAGAAGCACCCTCTGATGTAGAATATCCCTGTTGCTGAGGGGGGGGGGGGGGAGGCAGGGGGGCTGGTTTCACTCGCTTGTGAACACAACCTGTCAACCTGTAAAAATAACCCCTTTTGACAGGCCTAACCCCCTCCTTTTAAATAGTAACAAGTCACCCCTAAGAAGGCTTTAATGCCCAATAAAGCAGGGTGCATGGTATTTAAAAGAAGAACATTTAAAAGTTTCATGTTAGACATGTCTTTACAGTGACAAGGCCCTAAAAACTGTGTTCACTCTGGCAGGGTTTGCTGTTGCCTAATAAAGCAATAGAAGGTAATATTAAAATTAAATAATGTTATCTTCACCTAGAAAGCAGTTAAAAAGTTAATTCTCATACTTTTTAACATATTTATTACTAGTTCAATTTATTGGTAAAGTCAGATTTCTACTAAAATATTTCACAAAAGGTACTTTTTAAAAGTCACCTTTTACCTGCCTAAAGCCTTTAGAAGCCCATTAGCATGCACGTTCAACTGTCACCCAGGAGCTAAATAGCTCCTGGATGGGGTGTATAGTTGCCTGCAGAGCTGAGACAAAGGCCTTGGATGTGGGGAGGTGTTCTGTTCCTATGACACAATGGCTATCTGGGCAGGAACTTAATTAAATTCAACGATGCCTACCCTGACACAGGCAGGTTATAGCTAACACCTGGGTTTGCGTTCTCTGTTTTTTTAGTCAGATCAGCACCATTCCCAGTGGGAGAGGAGCTGCCCCCAATTCTGGTTTTGAGTGATCACAGAGGAGGGGTTGCTCATTTCTCTGGCAACACACCTCTCTAGGGTGGGTACATGAACCCTGCACAGGGGAAGAAGGGTTCTGTCATATTGCATTTAGGAAGAGGGGGCATTGTGGGATTGTTTGCAGTAGGTCACACAGTAACTGATGCAAATGTGGACAGGGTTACTCCAGGGATTTTTTTTTACTTTTGGTTGAGGAGGGGCCAGGAGTTACCCTCGCCCACAAGCTAGTACCATACATAAATGGTGACACCCCTGTGTACATTCTTGAGAACACTAGTGGACCTATGGAAGACAGAAGTTGGACTGCACCTGCTTTTGAGACCTATGATAGACCTGATTTTTATTTTTTTTATTGATGCAATCCAAAATTTCAAATGCATACATATAGTTTAAATTTCAGATGAGGTAAATATCATATGAAAATAAAAATCCAATTGTTCTTGCAGAGGTTAGCATACATTTCATGACAAATTCCTTACATATAAACAGGGGATACAAGACACCAATTTGTGTTTTCAAATAGATGAGAATTTCAAAATAATCAGTACAGGCATCGGGGATTTCTCCGTAATAACAATTATACTGCATAACCTTCACATTTGTGCAATCAGAAATATTTTATTTAGATCCTAAATTCAAATGGTGCAGATAAGATTACTTCCAGTTTCTTGGCAAGTCGAGGAAGCGGACAAGTGATCTTCAGACACAACGAGTCTATCTAGTAAAGGCTGAGGTGTGCATTACATGCACCCAGGTATCCCAAAAAGACCTGAAACTTCCTGACAAGGCAGAAAAGGGGATGTAGGACTCCATATGCCCTAGACAGCCCCTCACACCCTGAATATAATAGTGAACCCTTTTACAGGACTATACTCGGGCCTATTCATTGAAGAGATTCTGGTTTTGAGAGGTAAAGTACTAAAATAGAGAATGTTAAAACAGAGTAAAACAATGTAGGCTATAAAAGGAACGAGAATTGGAAGGCAGGGCACGGACTCGGGAACACCGCCATTATGGCGGTCGCGCCGGTACCCCACATTGGTGGGAGGCGGGGTGCGCCGCGCACGATAGTGACGCGGCGCCCCCGGCCTCCCCTTGATTGGCTGGTGGCCCGCGTGAACCGGAAGCACTTATTAAGTGCTTCCGGTCCGCGCGCTCGGGCAAGCCGGTCGTGACCGGTTTTGCTCTACCCTACACTAGGGTATAAGAAGGCTGGGGAGCAGAGAGGACGGCCTCTCTTTTTCCGACGCCCGAGGGGGAGACAGAGGGTCTCTCATGGAACTCCAGGGGCAGTTACAGCCGGTAGGCTGGAAGGGTAGGGAGGTCACGCTTCCAGTAGGCTGGTTGGCCACCCCCGCACGCGCATGCGCGCAAGTGCGCAAGGACGCATAACTGCAGCGGCCCCCTTTTATGGAGTTGAATCTTTAAGTGCGTAGGGGGGGCCGGGTGGAGGTATCCATCCGGTAAGCTGGACCCCCTGCACAAGGTCACTCCGGTTGGAGGTTGGGACCTAGCTTGAACTTGACCGTGACCTAGGGCCGCCAGTCATAGACCTTGCCGTAGGCTCTAACAGGGATACGCAGAAAGAGAATATCTTCATTGCTTAGCTTATGATAGGAACCGATATGTATTAGAAACATGTTAAGGTTAGCCAATTGACAGCTTGTGCCTATCAATGTATTGGACTTTCTGCGTATTGTGTGTATGATGAAAATAATAATAAAATTTTAATGTTTGTTTATATTATGTAATAAAATACGGCCGGGGTTTACTACCCCTAATCCAAAGCAGTGTGGTGCTTGAATTGTTTGCCTTGGGGGTAAAAGGGGGGCGGGGGGGGGGGAGCCCCTATGGGAGCCAGGTGACTGCCCACCCCAAGGGGTTGCGGGTGAAGAGGAGGGGGACTTTAGGCAAGTACCAGGCCATAACATTTTTATCAACAAATATTCCAATCTGCACCTTATCCCACCATCAATAGATTGCCCCTGATCAGCTTACCTAGAGTTAAAATAGTAATTTAATAGAATCAGTGTGAAGAGAGTTTTGGTAGATTTCAGAATTTTTAATATGCTGAAAACTGCTGCAGGTCGCTATGTATTACCGCAGTCTGTATTCTCAATATTTATTTTTGCCATGTATACTTATTATCTGTACTTTTGAAATTAACCATTTTGGGGCGAATCCAGATTGTCACATAGGCAAGATTTTACTTTATTCTTTAATGATCACTCACAATTTGTACCGTAGACAAACCTACCCATGCCTAGCATCCTTTCTAGGTCAGGTGGAGGCAGGGTGGCCTTTGGGTCAGACTCTTCCAAACCACCAGCTTTTTCAGTGAGCCGCCTACAGCCATTGGTTGAAGTCTTTCAATCACATCTTGGATCAGCCCAGAGAAATATTTTAGTCTCAGTATCATGCTATTTTTGGGGTGTATCCTTTCACCTCCTAAAAAGTACTTCCGCTGGAATGCACAAGGTATTATTTTACATATGAGGAGAATGCTAAATCACCAGTTTTTGGCACATCAAGTTCTTTATCTTATACATTTATTGCATATAAAAAGTAGTTCTATTTTGTTATCTTTGCCCTTCAAGGCTCATTGGTACACTTTAAAGCAATGCTAATTAATTGCCAGGGATGCAGAGTGTCTGTTTTTCTAATGGGATTCAGCATACCATGCATCTCCCCTGCTCCGGGCATTGAGTTCCTGCTGAAATGCAAATTTTGTGCACCCAGTGGCTTTGGCAAAGCCAATAGGTGTAGCTTATAACTGAAAATGCAAGCCACACCTTTTAGTTTTGCCTGTGCTTGTTAAAATCCAATGTCCGGAACATACACAACCAAGACATAGATTATTGTAAGTTATTTTTAAAAATTGGTATTTTTCGGTCAAAATTTCTACTTTTCCTGCCTCCAGATTCATTATGGGTGGCAAAAGCTCTGGAGCCAAGATGGTTTAAGCTTCTTTGGTTTTAGCAGCATGTCTCCTTTTAAAATATGTATGTTAGCGCTACATTTCTGTAAGTTAGTAGTTCGCATTTAAGGGTAACTGCAAGTAAATTGTACCTTGAATTTGGATTAATGTCTCCCCAGGCGTGGCTTGCCTTTGTTACTGCTGAGGCTTACAAATGCAATTATATGCAAGTTACGTGTACAGTAAGACAGTAGGGCATTTAAAGTTAGAAATGCAGTTTCAAATTTTTTGGGGGACTAAATTACATTTTATTGTTTAACAGAATGCAATATGTGTCATACTATATGTAGGAGGAACATGATTAACCCTGACAAGCGTTCCTTGATTCCACACAAAGGACATCATTATCAGTTAGGCTGAATAGCTTGGTGAATTTACCACACCCGGTAAATACCAGTGGCTCAGGGTGAGGTATTTAACAAGTCTGGTATTTACCGCCAACTCCAAGTTTTCACAATGAAAATGAGCTATAAAATACAGAATCAGATTTTGTACATGACAAGTTCCACTTGTGTTGCCTTTTCTAGGCCTTTTCGCCTAATAAATTTCAGCTGGTTTCACCTGTAGGAATACATCAGGAGAAATGTATCAATGGAAAATCATCACACAACTCGTAATTCCAATCCCACTGATCAGAGTTTATTCCTGAACTTGTACTCAAAGCCAGTATCCTGTTTCTACTAAGGTATGCTACTGCTCAGCTTTCCTGTTGTGGCATTTTAGAAAAGTGCCGATAATCCCATGATGTGAACCCACGCATGCAACACTGCAAACAGGAGAAGTAACTGGGAATCACAGGTGCACATGGAATACACAATTATATTTCCTGGTAGTTAATGGTCTAGGTTAGACTGATGAATGTCTGCCATTTTTCTGCTGCTACCGACCTGATGATTATTTTTCATAGTAAGATCTGGTGGCTCGTATCCTCCATGTTAAAAATATATCCACTTGAAAATGTCATTTTTTTAAAAAAAATAGTCAGAGGCCTCCCCCTTCATAGCTGCCCACTGATCTACCTCTCACCTCTTTATGTTTTTTAATTGTATGTGCTCATGTGTGCAAATGAAATCGTGCTGAGTGTGACGAGAGCCACCTACCCTGCCACCAATGATTGTTGGCATCTTTTTAGATCCAATAAGCTCTTTGCAACAATGTGCGAATGTGACTGAACGCATTTACGGACAATTTAGGATTAGTTTCCCACCCCACTGTCTCAGTGCTTATTGGTACCATCGGTGTGTTCTTACATGCATTAATGCTATACTTGTATGTAGTATTATTGAGTATTTTCACATTTAACAAGTGCAAAAAGCTGCAAATATTAATGTATATTCATGTGGTAAAATTGAGAATTGACAATCTCGCATAATATACCTCCAGGAGCCCACTTGTATCTCTGATTAGTTTCTGAGTAATGGTTCACTATCCTAACCATGTGTCTTGAGTATTGTTTACATACACAAGGGTCATACATGTTAACCTTCATTTCCCTAAGTGTGCGACTACAGAAGGTGTCCTCTTCAGCTGAGAGCAGGTGGTGAGATAAATCCTAAGGTAGGGTAAGTAGGACCACAGTGTGAATGGGTTCATGTTTTCCCTCACATTTACAGTGTGTGCCATGTACTCACAAGTGCCTCACCTATCTGTTATAATAAATAAGGACTTTATTACAACATATGTGTAGTGCATGCATAATTGAATACAAGTGCTGAATTATAGTTACTGTTAAACATATCCCTTTAGGTGTTAAATCACACCTTTTGATTCTTAAGATTAGACCTACTCTTACCTCTGTAAAGATGTACACCAGCACTCAGAGAAGGGATCCTGTTTACCCTGATGAAGGCCCGAGACCATTTGTGGGCTAATTAATGGGTTGAAACATGTCGGCATTTTAAAGGATGACTGAGATATAACTCTCATGGTTCATTCTATTTTTGAATTTTAATCCTGCCCTGTGTACCCTTGAATAAAGGATTCCTTTGGGTCTACATAGAGGCTGTTTTAGCAGTAATCTGGATCCCTCGCTTACCCAGTTATATTTATCTTGAACTCCCTCTCATTGAGGTTGCGGGCACCCCAACAGTATCTTTTCAGGTTGGGATGAGTCAGCCTACGAGGAAGCATGCAATAGAAGTGTGGATGAGGTTCTCTCATCCATTATAAACAAGTGCTTCTCCTTGGGTCCTTGCCTTGTCAACAAGACCGGTGTATCTGGTACATTATTGCATTCTTTCTGTGGTGTATAGCAGTAATAGTGAAACAAGCAGTAGCGGTGTTATTAATTGTACAATTCGTTTTTTGAAGAACTAGATGTAGCACTACTAGTAAATGTGGGGCTAGTAGTAATATCACCAGTGGAATAACCATTGGTAGCTGTATTAGACAAAGCACTACTTGTAGTATGTGCTGTGGTAGTATTACTAAGACCAGTGTTAGGGGTACCAGCAGTAGTAATAACAGCTGAAGTATTCAGGAGTAGTTGCAGTAGAAGTACTGCTAGTAGTAGTACTTTACACATTACTTCTAGATGTGGGAATTGATTAGATGCACCATTAGTAGTTGTAGTGGCACTTACAGTAGTAACGCCAATTGCAGGTACAGTATTAGTAGTAGTTATAGGCATATTACTACTAGCAGTAGTGGAGCTGGTACTAGTATAGAACCACTTTGAATGTGATTGGGTAAATCAGCGCTAGTAATATCAGTAGATCCAGTATGTACAGTAGTTGACATAGTAGTGCTATGGGTAGCAATAAGTGCAGCACTGCTAGTATTAGCTATGGGTGTCTACTTTAAGGTAACAAAACATTGGCTTTTCATTTTAATATTATATGAAATGCCATGTAATATTTCTTTGCTTCATTTTAGGAAATAGATTACATTTGAGTCTACAAAAGTGTGTGATACAACAGGCATCCCTGTCAGGGTCTGACCCTTGCGCCTGCCGAGTGCCACAGTCCAGTGGTGGTGCAGGAACTACATGTCCCAGGGGGCCTGAGGAGGAAGGGCTTCCGGGTATTTGAGGACAGCACGCACGTACACGTACGTGCGTAATTCTTACAGTGAGACACGGATGGTGTTTCACATGGAAACTAACACCAGAGGCTGATCGGGGATTCTGTCGGCCTTTCACAGCGGTTCGCTGTGTCCTTTTCGGCTGCCTACTGTGCTTAGTAGGTGGGCCGTTTCTTGGTGGCAGACTCGCGGTCAGGATTCAGACCGGAGTGAAATGTTTGGCTATTCCTCAGAGTCTCATCTCGGATATCGGGAAGCTCGAGGGAGGTTTCCGTCTTCGTTGGCTTCACTCTGCTAAATTCCCAGGATACTCCAGCGGCTGTTGGGGTAATTGAACTGCTCGGGATCGAGTGGTTTCTTTGGGAAACTCCATTAAATTGTGACAACAACAATAAGGTACTTTTGTTCAAAACACTGAGTTTTGTTTATGTTTCTTGGTTGGCTTTTCTGTGGAGTTTGACATTTAAAAGACTCTGGAACATGGAACTGATTTTTCCCGGCGACACAGGAAATGTGAAACTTTAACTATGGACATTAAAAGGCTATAAGCTTACTTTCTGCATATCCCTTGCCACCAGAACCTTTGAGAAGTTTTGCTTCTGTTTCAAATCTTTTTATTTTCTTTTCATAGTGTGAGGTCACACTCTTTTCTTTTGGGCTATTGAATCCTGCTTTTCTTTGAGGGGGAATTTCGACAGAAAGGGTATGTATGTTTGTTCAAGGGAGGTGGTTTTACAGAGAACCAAAGGTGATCTGAATGCAGTAGTAATTGTGTATTTGCGTTATAGGTGTATCCTTCTTCAGTGGTGAGCGGTATCATTGCTGAGGATAGAGAATTGCTAAGGAACGTAGCTGGTGGAAACCGGCTTTTCAGGTATTACTTCATTTAGTGAGAGTAATTGAGTGTAGTAGAAAGTCTAGTAGTGTCTAATCACTGTTTTTTATACTTTCAGGTCTCCCTTCCCTGCTGTTCCTACCTTTCCTTTCCCTCACTTGATCACCCCAACATTCTGTGCCGCTAGTGTCAGAATTGGGGAAGTCGAGAGGTGGACCCCTTTTTGAGCATCATCTGGATCCTGTGGAGTATCCGTCCACCTTGACAATCCCAATGCTAATGTACTCGTTAGATGAAAGCAGATTACAAGTGACCTGATGAGCTCGGTTGTAGATGAATTTGAAGTCGTTCGATTCTTGTATAGGAGAATAATAGGGAGAGACTTAAAAGGAGCAGGGTCTATGTTTTTATGTGCTGGAACCTGAACTATGTACATTTTAACATTCTGAAATCTATTAAAGTATTTGAGAAAGGACTGCTGAATTGGGGTAACAAATTCTATCTAATGTTTGTATTACAAGAGTTTTTAATGATGCCATACTGTTTTGCTTTATATTTACAGTTTGCATATTTTTTGTTATAAACTATAAATAAACCAAAAATAATCCATATTAAATGTATTATCGAGCCTCAGATGATACAAGGTAATTGAAGAATTACATTTTTTACTACCAAACCACTGATAAAAACCAATGCAAAATATCTAGCATCCAATGCACACAACCGTGCACCTAACTATAACAAATGTCAAATGCACAGGCAAATAACAGAGCTTGATTTACAAAACAGGACCTCAGAACATTTACAGGTGTAGATGGCATTAGAACTGCAGAAACTCCACTACCTGGGTACATTTTCCACCAGGTGGATTAATTTTCCTCACACACACGTGTAATAATGGGGCGAGAAAATAGTTAATCCCAGTGGTGGGTCAGTGAGGACATCATTTCAGACACTTAAGTATTAACAGATACCGCTGCTAACCTCCTCAATGTCACATAAAATTTGATGAGAACTAAAACATTTGGAAATCGAGCGTGTGACCCTTATCTATTTTCTGTTTGACCACAGTAAGATTATCCTCCAGTCTACCGACAATAATGTCGACATGCGCACCACAATCTTTAACTCAAATGTTTATGCTATACAGAATTTACAGAACACGCTCTCTGTCTTGAAGAGAGCATCCATCAGGTTTATCACTGTTCCTATTTCATACATTATTGACACTGACTCTTGACTCACATAAGTGGATAGCTCATCCTAAGAGGAATATCACCCTGAAATATCTCTGAACCCCCACATAGTAAATGTAGGTAGGAATCAACACTCATGCTGGTCTTCCACGTGTCAACTAGCCCTTTCTTACTCAAAGCACAGAAACTATTTGAATAAATACCCATCCAAAAATGACAGCCTCTACTGTGAAGTTTTTAGAAGTAGCCATTACCCTTTTTCAATGAATTATGAAATGTAGAAGTGCTTTTTATTGATGTGGCGGTGGAAGAGGCAAAAGAGTAACTACGTAATCAACATTTCTATGTAGCTGTATAATGGCTCAAGAGATAATCAATGATATTTTGATATTTGTAATGTTAAGGGCTTATTGGCACAGTTTATTTACATGTATTGCGAATTTTCTATTTTATAGTGGTGTAAGAGCCATCTACCAATGTTCTAGTTTCTGAAATGAGAGGGCCTACTTGCTTACTTAACCTGCGCTTAATATAAAACTGTCTGCCTACGGAATATTTTAAATAGCTGAAGTAGCAAGATAGACATGATTGCTTATTTCATTTTGGGTTTTGCTCTGTTTTTTATTACAACAAATCTTTAATATACGATTCTAGGCAAAGATTGTGATTTACACTAAACTTGACTATCTAAATAAACACCTCTGAAAACTCACATCAACAATCTTTACCAGAAGCTAGAGCACTTCTCTCTACATTCCCACCTTTAACAGGCCTAAAACTCAGACTGAACTGTAAATCCATATGCACAGTCTTATCAACACATGCTCTTAACAATGCAACACATCTACACAACATACTACCCATAAATAACTCTGGGGCTGAGACCTCCTGCTCGACACCTATCTTTACCTTGATTCTGGACAACAGCCTTCACTTGCTTGCACTCACAGAAATATGGTTCACACCACAGTTAACACCTACCCTTGATCTATTACAAATGACTCCACCTGCATAGAACTGATATACCTTGTGATCAGGTAGCTATTATTTAAAAGAATCCTTAACTTTGTACACCAATAAATTCTAACTCTACCAAAATATCTGAATCTCTTACTGTCAACTTTAGCAACACTATACCCCATAAAGCTAGATTACACATCACCTATCCACTCCTACACAAGTTGAAATAATGTGTTATTCAATGAATTTATGAGCTCCCTGACAACCCGGCAACTAGATATTTGCAATGTTAAAAGTTTCAGCATATTAAAATGTCCTTGTTACAGCCAAACAAGCACAAAAATCCTAAAAAAAAACAAAACACATATTTAACAAGGAAATTAATACAAAGAAAGCTCCTACATACAAACAAGAGGAGATAAAACTCACACAGACGGAACCTGCCTTTCCACACACAGAGAGTGGTGAGGGCGTGGAGGGAGGCCACCAAATACCAGGGTTGGGAGAGTAAACTGACAGAGATGACTCCACTTTGGGACAGTGATCTTCTTAATGGGGTGGGGGAACTACGGGGCTTCACGAAATGGGAGTTAATAGGTCTGGAGCAATTAGGTGATGTGTGGAGGGGCAGGCATATGTCTCTCCTTTGAAACTCTCAAGTAGGAATACGAATTGGGGGATGAAGAGTGGCTCCGATACTTACAGATTGGACATGCACTTCGGGACCACCTCCAAGAGGGAGAGCAGCTGGCCGAGGCAGCCCCACTTGAGGACCGCCTGTTGACGGACCCCTTGATAGACAACGCAATCTCAGCCATCTTCAAAAAACTGATGAATAATTCCCTAGACCCTCTGGTATCATTGACGGCAGCTTGTGAAAGCAATCCTGGCCCGCTAGAGGATGAGGACAAGCAGTGCCGGCGCTAGGGCGGTGCGATCGGTGCCACCGCACCGGGCGTTGACTTGGGGTAGGGGCGCCCTGTTTGCAAATATATTATGGCTTGAAAACCACCTGCTGCCGTGTTCCTTGCTTCCAGCAATTTTCAGACATCCACAAAAATGTCAAGATAACTCCAGATTAATGTTCTTCCTGGAGAGAGACGGAGTTTTGTCTAGTGAAAGTTTGACTCCTCGTAAGGTAGGTAGCTCAGAGGGTTAATATGGCTGTTGCTAAGAACGCGTGCCATGCAGATCACAAAGTGCATATAATGTTAATAGGTCAATGGGTTACTGCTTTTGTCAGAGAGATCTTTTTGTTACTTGCAGTTTATAAGTTAAAATCCTAATATAGATAAATGAGGTATTAACTGTCAACAAAGAGCTGCATGCAAACTGCAAGGTGTATGTTAGGCCTACATGTTTTTTTGCCCAGTGTTTCCTTAACCTAAACTTGCAAAAAGGGTTCATTTGGGTAAAAATAATTATTATTAAAGAGAACCCCTAACAATTAGTGTTATGTTTTAAATTCTGAATTTGTGCTAATCCAGACCAAGGACTCAAACTATACTGCCTACCAGTATGGACGACATGTGACTCCTACATCTTGTAATCCTCTGTCTTATGTAACATTTCCTATACACTGATTTACACGTGTGATTGTCTCTGTTAAATGTGTGTATGATGTAAAGTGCTCTGACACCTCACACTGGTATGAGTGGCACTATAAAATTAAATGAATCTGAGAGACTGGTTATGGAGACTTGAGGGGCACTGTTAAATGATGGTAGTGAGGGAATCTGTGGCAGCGGTGGTCATTGGGGGGCGCCAACAAACATTGTCGCACAGGGCGCCACCAGTGCTAAAGCCGGCCCTGAGGACAAGGGTGAAGGCTATATGGGGTCAAAGGGAGGTGGCTATAAGATCTCGCTTTAGGTTGGTCCAAGTGAAGTTTTTCCACAGAACTTAGTACTCTAGGCCACTGTTGCACCGCATAGGACGGGCTAACACTATATTATGTCAACAGGGATGTGGTAGGGGGGGGACCTTTTATCACCTGCTGTGGGAATGCCCACTGATCCAGAGCTTTTAGGCAGAAACAGTACGGATAATGGCTGAGGTGGGGACAGGAGGTCCCTCTAGAAGCTAAAATGCACCTGCCCCTTATCCAAGATGCCGAGACCTGGCAGAGATATCAAAGATCGGGCTTGCACTGGCTTTGGCGGTGGCCAAGCGCAATATGGCACAGTGGGGGAGGGGGGGGCTGTCTCTCCCCCAAGGTGTCTGAATGGGAAGCTGACCTTGATTGTTGCTGGCGAGCAGAACATACAATCTATCTAAGTAGGGGATGCCCGAGCAATTGTGATAAAGTGGGGGTGGGGGGGCGCCCGATTTTTTTTATTTACTGAGTAACAACAGATTCTGCTATACGTTTGCTGATGTAACCACTGTACCTTTCAGCCAAATGATTGATGTCAAGCTGTATTTTATAACAAAAATGTACTGTTGATTAAACATTTGTTAATAAAAAGTTGTTGTTTTTTAAACACACAGAAAAAAAGAACTTACAGAAAGCTACTTTTCCAGTGCATATCTTCATTTGCCAGCTTACTAGTTGCAAACTAACTTGTGACCAATCCGAGAAAACTAGGACTACTCCATCAATAGATCCCAACTGAAATGAATGCCAAACACTCCTCTCAAAAAATCCAAAAGATAAGTGATGCCGTTAATGGCTTTTTCACTCCAATTAGAACCTGAGCTTAGTCCCCTAACCAGAGAAACTCCCTTCTGTGCCATGATCATGCTTCACTGCCATTTTCAAAACTGGCTTGAGAATAGCCATCTCAAGCACCAACAATCACCCATGAGTTCTGACACAACACCACCATCCCTTGCCAAGGAACGTACAGGTGCCCTCATGCATCTATTATAAACAACCCTTTGGCAAAGATACCATTCCAGATGCACCAAAAGTTAGCCAAGGCCATACTTTACTGAAGAAAATGCATACCCATTACAAGGCCACACTTCTTGGCTAAACTGAAGAAGAAATATGTTGCCACCTAAGTGCAAAGGTTTACTTCTCAGAACCACTAACTGGGACTGGACCAGTGTGGATTTAGACCTGGTCACAGCACTGAAACCTCCATGCTGAAAATCACAGAAACCTTCCTAAAGATCTTTGATGTGGGTAAATATTGTATGCTGGTACTTCTGAACTATCTGCCGCCTTTGATACCATCGACCACAACATGCTCCTGCACACCTTATACAAAAGGATGGGCATTGAAGGTGTGGTACCACTGGTTCAGTGCATTAAAACATGTAACTTCATATTGGATCCCACAATTTTTCCTTTTAAGTTCAACACAGGTTCATCGCTGCTTCTTCTATACAACTTGTATCTTGAAAGCTGGAGTGAGATCGCATCCAATGCTGGTTTCAAGTTACACAACTGTACCTCAAGACTGATAGTACAGAAAACAATGACACACTAGCCCAATGGCTTCCAGACAAAGGCTCATGGATGTCCTGGATGAAACAAACTTAACACACAAAAGACTTACTTGCTTCTAGTATCGCTAAGCAGCTGGAAGGTCATATCCCCAAGCGTAGATTGTTAAAGCAAAGGCTCTGAATATCTTCCTTAAGAATGGAAAACCTTTAGGCCCTGTGATGGAAGAAACTCTCACAGTCTGAACTTCCAACTGAAGCTCAGGTCTTTGCTACCCAAAAATGACTTGTACACAAAAACACTTGATTAACTGGACCGCCTAACTGCTGCCTAACCCCTCTCAAAGCCATCCTCTACTGTGCAGCCAGACTGATTACAAATATTTAAGAGATTCTCTCCAGTTTTATACCTTCTTAAATGGCCAACACTAAAATCTTGCTCCCCTTACAAGACTGCGTGCCTCACATATGACACCATATACAATAAAACAGTATTATCTTGTAAACACAGGACTCTAGGAAATCTATATTACTTCTCAAAACACCTTGCCACAAAAATCATCCACATTTAAATGTAGCTTTTCTGGAAATGCCCCCAAGAATATTTAATGTCCTTCCACACGTGAAACTTGCATGCTAATTGCAAATCGAGGGGTCTGCCGCCCTTTGGAGTCTAGCAGTACCATATAAAATATTAATACATAAAAACGAATTCAATAATAAGATATCAGAAATACCCAGAGTAATTATAAGCTTTGTGAGTATCCATAAACATTCTCTAAGGCTTTCCCACCCTGAATTCACTTCCAACTTTAAGCTCTAATGAAATTTGGAATAAGTGTGCAATTAGGACAGAAAAAAGTCCTAACACCCATATTTTCAGCTGCTTTTAAGGAAAGGGGTTTCTTACCATTGAAAACATATTTTCCATCAGGAGAAAAATAAATAGAGAATAAGCTTCAATTGCATCTTAATTAGAACTCCAGACAGGCAGATTGCAAGCACTGCTGATCAGCAAGAGGCCCAGTGGAAGAGTTTGTAAAACCGTTAAAAAGAAGAAGGGGCTATTTTAAAGTGCAGCAAAATGTGTAGATGGCAATTTAGTCTCAGAGAATTACTGATAGTGCAGTGTTCAGTATTTTGCCAAAATTACCTCCAAATGTACATGTCGGAATGGCAGTGGTGGAGGGGGGTACCAAGAGGATATAGTATAACTGCATGGAAACACGCATATTTTCTTGGGATCCAAGCTACAAAACTCGGATTCTTTAGATCTCTCTCGGCACTAACTTTGCAATATTTGTATACGGTGATGTGTGTGTGAGGGGGGGGGAAGCAATATCTGTGATAACTTGAGCATGAAAAAAAGTACAGTCTTGAAGGAAGCTAAGGACAAACTGGCAAGTATCATGAGAGAAATGCAAGACTTTGACGAATACTTAGGACGAAAGAAAACTGAGAAGTTGAAAAAAGATATTAGGTGGTATAGGCAGGAGAAAGCATACCCATATTTGGGTATCAGTTTTTACCAAGAAGGGCCCTGTGAGGAAGGACAATTCAATCAGCCAAATGTCAGAAAAAGAAAAACTAACCTTTTCAGATACCTATTCTACTGATTCTGATGGTGACTGCTCTGGGGTATCAGAAGGACCATCTTATAATTATAGAGCCCAGAGAGGTCAACAAGGAGACAACTATTACTATCAATATTGGAGAGCCTAAAAGAGACCAACACAGTGAGCAATGACACCATTCTGATCTTTAATTTATCCACCCATTATCTCACGGAGGAGAAATGTACCCTCCTCAGTAGAGGTCTTTCATTTGTACCTAGCACTCGGAATAACACATTTAAACTTAATCAAGATGTGTTCTTCTTCCTACAGAAAGTCAGACGTAAGAATTTTTTTCAGCAGCGTATTCAGCCTGAACAGGAAACCAATGCTTCGGGCTGTAGATCTGCTTCCAAATTTACTCCAACATTGGAAATGGTAGGTCCTGAAGTGGCCGTTTTCGAAATCAGTCATCGGAGACTTACAACGGTTTACTAAATATATCCCACCAGCCGAGCACAATCTGACACAGCAGGAACTGGCAGCACTTAAAAAACTGCAAAATAATACCCACATTACCATTAAACCGTGTGATAAAGCTGGCGGTATAGTAGTCATGGACACCGATAAATATATGGCTAAAATCACATCTATGCTACAAGTCCCAGAACACTATAAGAGGGTGAACAATGTTATAGATAAATTGAAAATTCAGATAGGGAACACCACACAAAAAGCTCTCATGGATGGCAACATTTGCAAAAAGGAATGTGAGTTTTTGAATAAAATCGACCCTGTGACACCGGTCATCTATGGAGTTCCCAAAACGCACAAAGATGTACATGATCCTCCACTGCGCCCCATCATATCTTCCATCAATTCCAGCACTGAACCACTCTCTAAATATGTGGATACTTTCCTATGCCCTCTAACCAAACAGTATGAGTCCTATATAAGAGATACAGGAGACTTGATAGTCAAGATCAAGAACATGCCCTATAAAAAAAGAACTTTAGTTCCTGGTCACCCTTGACATTGAGGCACTATATACAAACATTCCTCTAGGACAAGCCCTTGAGTCTGTGGCAGCTCAATTGGCTAGAACACCTGGAGATCGACCAGATCAATTCATTTTGGAATGTTTGGATATAGTGCTGCACAACAATTTTTTTGAATTTAATGACTCTCAGCCAATCAAGGGGACCAGCATGGGGGCCTCTTGTGCCCCCAGTATAGCCAACATCTACATGGGCGAGTACGAACGCAGACACATCTTTAATGAAATAGCACTCTATTTTGAGAACGTTCATTGCTGGTATAGGTTTATCGACGATATACTCTTTGTGTGGTCTGGCGAAGAAAGCGACCTCCTGAATTTCATCTTGTGGTTGAACCTTAGTGATGTGAATTTAAAGTTCACAGCAAACTACAGCAAAGAAAGAGTCGAATTCCTAGACATTTGGATTATAGGCAAAGATGACATGTTGCAAGTGAGCCTCTTTAGAAAGCCTCTGGCAAAAAATACCATCCTAGAACATCACAGTTTTCATCCGAACTGTCAGAAGGATAGTATCCCCTTTGGTGAATTTTTGAGGGTCCGACGCAATTGCACGAATATCAAGGAATATATCACACACGGAGAACAATTGGGTAACAGGCTCCTAGCCAGAGGTTATCCTAAACGCTTGGTGAGACAAGCCTTCAAATGAGCAAGATATTCCAACAGGGATGCCCGCCTTCAGGGGACACACCCGACAGAAACAAGATAGGCTAGACTGTGTTGTGAACCATTCCAACATTAATGACAAAATAAAAAAAGTCCTTGAAAAGAACTGGAAAATTCTGAATATCAATTCTGAGGATGAACAACTGCAGAAACCCATCCTTGCCTATAGGAGAAATGCTAATCTTAAGGATAAGTTGGTCCACAGTAGGATAGCAATTACCAAACGGCAACAACAGTTGGCAATTGGTGGTCTCCCCGCAATCAGAGGACACCACAGGTGCGGGACATGCCATGCCTGTCAATCAGCCATTACAACTACTAAGTGGGAGTATGGCAGTAGAATAAGACAACTGCAAGACATGACAAACTGTAGAAGCACCAATGTGGTCTATCTTATCCTTTGCCCGTGTGGCTTAGGATGTGTGGGTGAAACGGGGAGAGAATTTCGTATTCGCTTCTCTGAACATAAATCAGCTATCAAAGCAACCAAACTCCAAGCACCAGTGGTCCGAAACTGTTTCGAAACTAAACATACGGGAGATGAACTGAAATGGCTCATCCTAGAAAAAGTACGACCCAGGCTTGGGCGACCGACTGAAAAAGTTCACAAAGAAAGAGACATTCTCGATCTTCTCTCTCAATACAGTAGAGGAAGGTTTGAATGAAGAGATTGTATGGAATGTTACATAAACTGGCATATGGCCCCCTTCGGCACTCCCTTACATATTGTATCAATAGTTTTCCAGTCTGGATATGCCCCATATATTGCTGCGTTTTGTACATACTTACATTTCGCTTAGTGTGCAATCATTAAAAGACTTCCTCATATTCGTAGACCATTTTGATTGTCAAATGAGGCCGCTATCGCTTTTATCATTGGATTAAAATACATCACTCACTTAGTACTCCCCTTCTGCATTCATATCCTTCCTTTTTTAGGTCGAGCCTCGAGTAGCGCGCAAGCGCTGCTTAGAGGCGAAGACTTATTGTAAGTGAGTTTTCAAAGCAGTCCAAGAAACGCTCGTGCGTCGTGGCTGGCCTTTTTGAGATGGGTACGCGCGGCAAACATGTGTTTCCAATTATCGTGCCCAGACGCGGGCGCGATAAGTGGAAACACATGTCTGCCGCGCGTACTCATCCAAAGGCCAGCCACGACGCACAAGCGTTCTTGGGACTGCTTTGCAGGCTGCCGCGCTCGCTCGCCCCCGCTCCTCCGTGCTTGTTACACCAGACCTTCGCTGGCTTGTTTTTTATCTTATGCATCTAACAGCCATTGACAAAGACAATAGTCCTGGCTTGTTGTAACATAATCAGCACAGCGCCCTTTTACGAGCGCCGCGCTGTTAATGGTTTCTCTCTGCTCTCACACACCCCTCCCTTCTCCCACTCCCTCCCCCATGCCCAGTGTACGTAGTTTAATCCTACTCAGGAGGTGGCCCCTCCTTCAGTGACACGCGGCAGCCCCCTCTCTTTGCTGTCACGTTAGTGATAGAAGGGGCCTCCGCTCTCTCTTCCACGAGTCTACGTCACGCTTTCTCCGCCTCTCTGCTCCGTTACTGAAGTTACTTTCCAGGCCTCAGTGCCATGCCGGTCACTGTCTCAGAACCGTCTAGCTCGGGGGCACACTCTGCTCTGCTTGTGTTCTTCAGCACACACCGCTCTGCTCTCCGTCTCCTCGGCGCTGCTCTCACATTCCATTCCATGGGCCTCCCTTCCTTGAACCTTAGCTGTCTGATCAGCCCCTCTCTGTGACTGGGACCCCGCGGGAGCTTTGCTGCTGATACCGCCGTCTCCAGGGCCTGTAATCTCGCCAGTCAGCTCCGAGTTCACCTCCTTATCACTACTTTTGTACGGCGGACTTAAGTCGAGCCGTGTGATCCTTGACACAATGGCCGGCCCAGGATCCAATCCCGCTAAGACTCTTAAAAGATGTACCTCGGGCCTGAGCCGCCCCCGCTGAAGTTTAAATTACTGCAAAAAGACTCTGTTAGGCAAAATAAAAAACGAACACACACATAAACATGACCAGCACAAATATTCTCTCAAACAATTAAAACAAGCATTGGCATAGCCAATAGGTCTCGCCTTTGGAACCTTATAAGTTTTTAGCCATGCAACAGTTGATGTTATTGCACCAAGGATATTGTGCTGCATAACTAAATACTTATAAGGTCCCAAAAGCGAGACCTATTGGCTATGCCAATGCTTGTCATGTTTAGTCACCGTCATTCAACTCGGACCATTACCTAGTGACGTGCCACTTACCTAGTACCTTACATATATTGGGAATCATGATGAGCTTCAAATAATTCTTTCTGAGCCTCCGCGAGGGCTCTCTCTAACGACCATGTCTGCATCTCCCATAGTTAGCCCGTTCCAACATGGCGCCTGCCCTGCTGGGCTTGTTCCTGATCGGAGGTTGCTCTGATGTATTCTACATGCTGATACAGGCATGAATCAGGCAAATCTTCACCCTAATTTATATCCTCCCTTGTTTAAATCGTTTATGACATATGATAACTGCACGTGTCCTTTCTGAGGTGTACTCGATCGGGTAGTGTATACACCCAAGATGGCGCTCGTTTCAGCGCATAGCTTTGAGAGTGTTGAAATGCTAACGGGTAGGCGTTACTACACCACATGTCCAGACGCTACTCGCCGACTTAGCCTCTTTAATAAAGCCCGCCATGAGAGAGAGCAAGTACGTCAGTTCCAGCTAGAAGGAGATGCGAGAAGATAGAATTCACTTCATTTCAAGTAAGGAAAAGTAGGGTTTTAGGCATATCTGGGAGGTATATTTCGGTTGGGGGTTGACTTGATATGCCTGGCGGTTATCCCCTATGAGAAATTTTCATGTCTACACATTGAGACCGCCTCTCTTTTTCTCCCCCCGGTAGCAATTTCGATATGGGCAAGATATTTTCTCACATGATTATTGGTACAGCACAACCACTTGCTAAACATGTCCCGTACATAGCAGATGCATGTATTCGGATCCTTGTATGGGGAGGATATGTTTTTGCTGGAGCAGGAACATAGCGTAGCTGCCTTTTGCTCTAGTCGCATATGCAGGAGGGACCCCTTGAGCCCCGTAGCTGTCTGATACTTATGTCTCAGGGATCTGAGTTTATCCCCATCAGGTCTATATAACAACATGGTCTGCGACCAGACTAATTGTATTTAGACACTGCATTGGCCCACTACCTTACGTAGCAATTCTGTCTCTCTGTCCATCAGGTCCGCATGTAAAATGATTTTTGGCGGAGGATTCCCGTTTTCAGTTGAAGGCGTATACCCTATTTTTCCCTCAGAGGATCAGCCCAGACTTACAATCCTTTGGTAAGATAACCAATCCAATCCATAAAGCTTTATTCGACGACAAGTCATAAAAGCACAATACATACAGCACATAAAACTCCATAAAAATACAGGCCCATTAAAACCACATAAAATACATTAGTTTACATATATACGATTAAAAAGCGTGACGTCGAAGTTAAGCAATTAGGGCAAATAGGGACACTAGAAAAATGTCCTAAACGATACCAAAACACAATCAGTTATATACAGTTAAAACTTTAAAACCTAAAAATGTAATTAACTTGTGGATAAAAAGCATTTCATATTAAATTATGTAATTCCAACCCTTTAAAAATAAATCGGATAAACCTTTCAAGGTGCTTGTAGTGCCTTCACTCTAATAATCCAACACCAACCCAGGACCTTTGCCACTGCAATGACAATGGGGGCTAAGGTGTTCGTGCGCAGGATTCGTTGTGCATCAGCGCTCAGTCTAGTCCCCAGTGTCCTGCAGATAGGTGCCAACCATGCTCTGCGTGGCCTGTCATACGCAGGGCAGGTAAACAACAAATGGGCTAATGTCTCTGCCTGAGCCAAACAGGAGGGGCAGGCACTATCACCCTCTTTAGACCATTTTGCTGTATAGGACCTGATTGGGAGTGAGCCTACTCTAAACTGGAAATATAACTTCCGATCCAAGGGTTTAGTTATTAAATCCCAGAACTGCTCCAAGCATGGAAGTGGTTTAAAATCCATAAAATGACCAGTAAGGGTAGACATATCCACATTTCTATAAGAGTTGTAGGTAATTGTGGCCCAATACTTCTCTTTTAAGGACTCCTTTGAGGGAAAAGACACGTCTGCAGGGTTCACCCAGAGCGTTTCCAAGCCCATGCTTACTAGTGTAGCTCTGATCTCCCCAAGCCATTTAATTTTATGAAAGCGATCCACTCTAATTAGTTCCTTTAGCCCTGCGGCATAGGTTGCTAATTCGGGAGTTACCCAGATTCTCTGCCAGAATAATATTGGGCGGAGTCTTGCTACATCAGCCAAAGCATGTTTCCCTAGGTCATATAATAGGGGACGTACAGGAGTACTTTTCGGGAGACTTGTAATTTTCCGAAAAAAGCCATTTTCAGCTACAGTTAACTTTGTTGTTTTTCCGAACCCTCAGAGTTCGGCTCCATACAAGGCTGAACTAACCACTTTCAGGTTGTATATTTGGAGCACCGGGCTAACTGGTTTTGTTAGAGAAGTATTATATTCAGCTTGTAATAATCCTGATAGCTGCCGGTGCTTTAAAGTGGCCATACCTATATGTTGATCCCAACTCATGTCATTCTGTAATATGACTCTCAGGTATGTGAATGAATTAACCTGTTCTAGTGGGCGGCCGTTCATGAGTAAACCTCCTCTGTATCCCTTATGAAGGTTAAATACCATGAGTTTTGTTTTGGAAACATTAACTTCCAAACCCCTTAGAGAACAAAACTCCTCAAAAAGATTCAATGCACGCTGTAACCCCTTTACGGTTTGCGGATGATACTCTAATCATCTCTAAAACATTAAAATTGGGATTTTCACACCAGCTAAGGTGGGGGCGTCTGTTGTTATAGGCTCTAAAAGCTTTGCAATTCCATTGATAAACAAGGAAAACAATGTAGGCGCCATGGCGCACCCCTTTCTCTACTGGGAAACAGTCAGTTACGTCGCCCTGGGCGCCCCAGCGAATATGGGCGAAATTATCCTCATGGAGTCTCACTATCAATGAAAGTAGTTCAGGTTGCATCCCCAGCTCTTGAAGCACACTCCACAGTTTCCCCCGAGGCACTAGATCAAACGCTGATTTAAGATCAACAAAGGCAGCATATAGGCTGCCCTTGCTTAGAACTACCATTTTCCAATACACTAATTGGAACCGAAACACCTGGTCAATTGTACTTATGTGCGATCTGAACCCAGCCTGTAGTGGGGATAAAATGGACTGATCTTCGATCCATTCTTGAACTTTGTTCAAAATTAACTGCCCCAATATTTTTTGTAGGGAATCTATCAGGCTAATAGGTCTATAATTACCAGGGGCTGATTTATCTCCTTTTTTAAAAACCGGTATGATCTCCGCACCCTTCCAAGAGCCAGGTACCGGGTCTCCTTGCGCTACAGCGTTTACTACTATAAGAATATAGCGGGACCATTTTTCCTTATCATGAAGATATATGTCAGCCGGAATACCGTCTAACCCTGGTGCTCTACCACCAATTACTGCGCCTAAAGCTATAATAACTTCGGCCTCTGTAAACGGGGGATCAAGATAAAACATATGTGAGTAATCCTCTTGGTTGCCTTCAGATATGCGACTCGCATATTGAGGCTCAAAATAATTGAGCCATTGCTCCTGGGTTACATGATTCTGTGGCATTGGCCAGATACATTAATACAAATTTGAGATTTCCTATTACAGGCACGACACACAGACTTATGGCATTTGCACTCTTTTGCCCCATACAGAAGGCCTGCAGATAAGTAAATATAATCGCCTACTATCAACCAATAGCAGTCACATGGTAGTTTCTGCACTAATTATGGACCGGCAATACGACAAGTGAGAATTGCAACCTACATTGCCCTCCTAACACAACAGAGGAACTTTCAGACTTTTCTGGGTTCATGGGTTCTTGGTTAGTTATCTGTATCGTCGAACGATATAGCCACACATGGGGAGGCTATTTTCCTCTTCTCTATATTTCATATTTTCTTTTTTCTTTCTTCTTCAAGGCACTTAGGGGCCGATTCCGATCTCGGCCGGTAGGGCTCCGAATCGGATTTACCGGATCCGATTCGGAGCCCTGTTTCCCGACCGAATCGTACGCGGGTCCGAGCGAGTACGATGCATGCGCCCGCGAAATCGCCGACCGACTCGTACGCGGCTTCAACACGCTCCGACCGACTCGCACGGACACGACTCGCACCGCGCTATGGAGACGTTTCCCGGCCGGGTAAGTACGATGCGCGCCGCAAGCAGTCCGACCGACTCGCGCCATCCGGCTCGAAAGAGCTGTCGGAGCCGGACTTTGGGGGTCCGCGTCGGACCCCCCTGTACGCGTAGGCACGCGAGTCGCACACAGGGGGGACCCATGGGTCCCCCCTACCTGTGCATGTACGCCGCGATGCGCATGGACGCGTACCCACTGTAGGGGGCGCCCTTGTTCGCCTCGCACCCATTGAGTCAATGGGAGCCCGCGTACGCGTCGTACGACCGGCTCCCATTGACTTCAATGGGAGTCCGACCGAATCGAGTCCGATAGCATGCGAATGCATCGTACTCGTCCGGTCGGACTGCTGGGGTCCGATTCGGTCGGAATTCTCTCCGGGTCCGGCTCGGTCGGAGAGATTTCCGGCCCGAATCGGATTCGGCCCCTTAGAGTGACAGCTCCACGAGCTATTGGTGTCCTTTATCTTGCTTGATTATTTTCTTTTGCTCCAATTGGGTTTCTCTCTTGGGAATATTGGCTTCTGACACGCACATTTATTAGCCTGGTGGAGGCTTTTGATAAGTTGAAGATCCAAATAATATCTACATCGCAGTACTTGTAGAATAAACCCTTCACCTGCCATAAATGTTTCTTTGTTAATATATTTCCTTGTTTAGGGCTGTCCCTCAATATTGACATATCAGTACACTCATTGTGCATTTACCCACAGATGCCCCCCTGCACTCTCCTGAAAGTAACCAATAAGAGTGATCCTGATGAAGGTGGAAGCTACTTTTTCCCACCGAAAAGTACGTTGACCAGACGGTTGGGAATACCTTAAGGACAACATCAAAGCGGATCAAAATTGTGATTTGTTCAGTCCGTAACTCTTTTCATCGGTGTATGTCAGCCAATTTCTGAGGGTTCCCTACTCATTTTTGTGTATGAGATTGTTGTGTTCGTGAGAGTATGGTATGAGAGGTGAGATTGCTTGATGTGAGGCATAGCTGCTTGGGGGTTATGTGCATGTATTACGTGTATTAATAAATGTGTTTTTCTATGTATTTTAATTGCAAACAATATTTGTTGTACATGTCTACTGTATAAAAATTCGAATCAAATATTGATTATGATTCTGTACACACTTTTACTAATAGATATGTGATAATTTAAAAAAAGAAAAAGATGAATAAAAACAATATATTCTTGCATATTCAAGCATGGTAAGACTTATTTCTGTGGGGCAGCCTGTTTTGAGCCTTGCTTTGGCCATAAGATAAAGAGATTTAGGTCTGACAGGAGCATTATCTATGTTAATAACTTGAGCATGACACTTAATCCAGATGCAGCGGTAAGCTCGTATCCCATCTGACAGGAATATGCTACGCATGTGCTATTGCCTGTGACGGGGGGTGCTCGCACACCACTGGGGTGCAGGCTGAAGAAGGCCTCTTACCAGGATCTATGATTTAGGCTGCAGTGTATGCAATGGAAGGATGTTGGTACTAGGGTCCCTCAAGGGAGCTTCTGTGACTGTCGCCCTTGTGGAATGCCTGATGCAGGGTGCCAGACTCTAGAAGATGCTGCGCGACCCTCACTCTCTGGTACTCCCAGTAGAGGGTCACAAAGTCTATCAGATGCTGCTTGGCTGTCATCTCTGTGGTACAGCACTGCAGGCTTGTGAGCACTATTGGAAGCTGTGTGTCCAACGCTTCTGTTGTTCTGCATTATAGGGTCATTGTTGTATCACATGTATTTATTTGCATATGTGACATATAGAGCAGACCCGGCTAGAACGGCAACTGAGAACTGTACAAGAGAAGGGTATTACAAGGGTGTAGATGAACATGTGGGGAATGAATGGGAACAGAGATGGGGAAAGGGTGGCATTGCAGGAAGAAGTGGGGATGCAGGGGTACTGCACTCTGCGCAGTACGCAGGAGGGAGGGGAAATACTGGAGATGAAATTACAGGAGAGGGACACTGGGAAATTGACTAAGCCCATTGTGGGTACAAACGTAGGGAGATGTTAAGGTAGGGTGTGGTAAAAAAAGAACAGAGGAACCTTTAGTAATGTGGCTTGTAGTAACGTGATGTGAGGTGGATTGGAATGTGAAGGGTGTAAGATGGAATGTATGATGGTGGAGATTCTAGTGTGGAAGGAAAGGGTTTTGGAATATACACAGTGCTGTTATAAAAGGTATCTGAAGACGTGAGCAGTGTTACTGTCTGCACTGAATAAAGAAGTAAAAGGCCGCTTTGAGTTACAGTCCTATGTGGTGGGCTGTCACAATGGCGACTAGCGGAAAAGCCCCATGCACTATGCAGTATCCTTAAAGCCTGGCAGCACTCACCGGTGAGAGCGAATTTCAGAGAAGATTATTGCACACTGGGCTGCAGTCAATGTTGGAGACGGCTGCGGCGCCAAATCATTGGGCAGTTTGTGATTAATTGGAGGCACTTGTAAATTGAGTGGTGAGTGCTGGGAAGTTAGATGTTGGGAAAAGTCATTGCGGAACGTGCGTTATCTAAATGTGCTATTTTGGGATCAGGCCTACTCACAGAGCATAGGAAGTGATGTATTTAACAATTATATACAGAGTGAACATTGGTGATGAATTGCCCGACAGTATTGTGCAAAGTAAGGATTCTGTAGCGCGGCAACTGTCATAACTGTGTAAAAGAAACAGGAAATGTTTAAGCGACAAGGATACCGAAATACCATGAGATTTTAGTCAAATCTCGATGGCCATCTTAAAGTCAGGCATAGTATATGAGACTTTGAGAAACAGTGGGACACCGTTTTTAAGTCAGGCAAAAATATTTTTTAATTAAAAAAGCTATTTTTCGGTGGCAAATCATAATATTAACATTTTAAAAAGTGATGTCAGGTGAGGAAACAAGCAGTGAAGTAACAATAAAAATGGATACAGAAACATGCAATGATGAAGAAAATGTGGAAAGTGTCTCAAGTATAATTTTTCGAAGACCATTACCATTTGACATATCACATCAAAAATATTGTGCAAAGATGGGAAAAATGAAGAAGAAGATTTGAACATTTTCTAAAAGCCACATCAAAAAATATTCTGATCAACAAGCAAAAGATTTACTACTTAATCTTGTGGGAGATAATGTGGGAGACTTGATAATAACATTTCCTGAACAAGAACGAAATATATACAAAGGTCTCATGAAATGCCTGAAGGACAAAAATTGATTCTCAGAGAAATCTGGATTTGGAAAGATACAATTTCAATATAGCTTGAATGATGAAGATGAAGCAATGAATGAATATGTAAATAGACTAAGAAAGTTAGTGACTGTCTGTGAATTTGAAAAATTTAATAATGAAGAGGCAATAATATTGGAGAATAACTGGAGACTAGTAAACAATGCAACTCGATTTCAGTGTAATATAAAAAACATGATACTTTGGAATTCAAGAATATACACTCTGAACTATCTGTGGCCTCAACTGGAATACTTCTGAGACGTAATAAATGTAATCATTCCTTCCAATTTACAAAGGTGTGTAATTGATATGGCTCATAAAAGCCACAGCGGTGTGTCTGCTACAGAAAAACTTTTTACGAGAAAAGATGTGGCTTCCCAGATTAGACAGTCAAGTAGAAGAGGTAGCCCAGACTGGTCATTTATGTCAATGTACTACTAAAGAAAGAGTGATGGAAGAATTACACGTCGAGTTGCCAGATACTGTATGGTCTAATGTCGCAACTGATTTTTTTGGACCATTGGATTCAGGGGATTATTTACTAGCAATAATCGATGAATATTGCAGTTTTCCCATTGTAAAAGTAGTTTCGTCAACATCTACATCAGTTGTGCATCTTGTTCTTGATTAGATATTTTCCACTGGGGAATACCAAATGTATTAAAAACAGATAATGGGCCACCTTTCAGTGCTAATGAATTAAAAAAGTGTATGAGTTATTTGGGAATAATGCACAGAAGAGTAACTCCAATGTGGCCTCAAGTGAACAGAATGGTGGAAAGGCTAATGGCCACCATTAAAAAAGCTGTGCAAAGGGCAAAACATTTGCAGATTTCGATAAATCAAGCTCTGTGTCAAGTTCTATGTGATTATTGGATCAACTGTGCCCTTCAGAATTCAAATTGAAAGGGGGGACTCTCTGTGAGGCTCAACTGCGACAGTGAAGGAGGGAGGGAGCTCGGCTGATCCAGACGTGCATGGAGGTCCAGGCCTCATCTTTTAATTCTTTAATGTCTTGGATTCCAACATAACTATACTGCTGCTATGTATCTTGTGTGACTTCCCTGCTGGGCTTGACCTTCCTCCTCTGGTAAGGCACGATGCCAGAGTTGACCATTTTGTAGACGATGCAGCATGTCTTGAATGTGATACAGGTTCGTAAAGGGAACCAGTGCATTCTTTTTCTGAGATCTCTGATGAGGCACGATGCAGCATGCAGAACATGTGTCAGGATGCCAGATGTACATGCTGCATGACTGTTTGGCAAGTTGTACCACATTTGAAGGTTACAGCTCTATTGGATGATGTGATTCTGTTTTCCCTCTGGTATTACAGCCCAAGGTAACGCACTCAATCAGCTGCTATGTGAAACTCGCCTCCGCCGGAGAGCAGTCAAGGACAGACACACAACTTCATCAACATTGCTGGAATTTATACTTGGAATATAAAAATTAATTTGCTTTAGTTATATACAAAACCACATTTTCCATTATAGATTTACACTACAAAAGAAAACCCATTTAGAAACACTTACAAAGACACTAAACAGTGAATGTGATTCTTAATTCTCAAGTGGACGTACACAATACAGAAGTGGTTTTAAAATTAAGAAAAAAACTAGGCCAAACTGCAGCATCCAACCATTCTAATCTGCTCAGTTTGAGAAGTAGACAGGTCCGAAGTATGAGCCAGAAAAAAAATCTCCCTCTCCGTAACCATAACTGCCAAATTTCAGTGGTTGTATCTATTTCCGCCACAACCATAACTCAGTTGTGAACTGTGTTTACGTCAGTGACTTTCATTGGGTATTTTTTTTACTTAATTCATTTTTATGATGTACTTCCTTTCCATTCTCCCCTTTGAGCTGTGGGTAGTGGAGGCCTAGCCAGCAGTGAGGCCCTTACCCTCCCACCCACACCCACACCCGGCATAGGGGATGGGAGTGTCAGACATGATTAATTCAAAGTAACATGTTGTTTTATTAATCAACGTGAACGTAATTTCTGTAGAAATAGTAAGAAAGAAAAAGAATTACTAAAACAAGTAAACATTTTGTCCATATGGCTGTAGGCGCGTCAGCCTACTTTCTTGCTTACCTATCAAATTCTGTCACCAGCGCCAGCCGACCATAGTCCCACATTCTTTTTCTTATGATGGAAAATATCAACAACAGCACCTGAAACAAAAAGGAACCCCTTTTTGTAAATACAGAAGAAAAATGTTTATTTAGCATTTTATGCCTTAGAACAAGCTTCGATATATATATGAAAGCTTTGCCGAGCCAAGGAACCAATAGTGTAATGGTATAAGAGTCAAAGGGCCACCTTGCCCCTATAGGTAGACATTAAATTGTTTTAAGGGCATCACTGTGATGATTGAAGGGGTCATCTACTGAATGATGCCACAGTACATTACAAAACCCTAACTGACGTCATCGAACAAAGCAACATTCTCAAATGCCTTTTGTTGTCAAAGGTTAGAGATGCAGGGGTGAGTAAAGAGAACAGTGTTTCCTCTCTACACTAAATGGTCCCTTTAAAGTAAACTCCTCTGATTTAAAGGCTTACTTCACAAAAGCACAGAATAAGATGTGTGTACAACCATTTATTAAGGGAGTTACCGTTGTAACGGTAAAGTGATTCTTGGCAGGATAACGATTGAAGCCTACGACCAATTTCCATAAGGCTCTGCCGTGAGCCTTGTATTGCAGGAATGGAGTGTACCCTGCACTGGTGCACAAGCTGCTGGATCTTGAAGCGGGGACTATTTGCTTTTTTTGGAGATAATGCACGGTTAAAGATTTTTGTGCATCATTAACAATGTGCAGAGCGGAGTTTTACACTTATATGTGTATTCATGATATAGTGCTACTGTCTTTGAATCAAATTTCCTATGAACTGTATAAGTGAGTTCTCCAGATCCTTGTTAATTAGGCCTCAATGTGGGCCTGGAAGCCATGTTTTAAAAAAAAAAAAAATGTCTCCCCTTGCACATTTCAGTGTTTGTTATTTCTGCAGCACACAGTCAAGCAGAGTCATGTTTGTTTATTTCCATGAGCATTGTTCTTTCTGTTCTCAATGAAATCTCTCCAGCTTGGTCACAAAACTATGTCTCCCTTCGGTGTTCTCCCACTAGCTCATCTTCCCCTATTCATTCATAATAACTTGCTGTTGTTCATGTATCTAGTTTGTTCTACCTTCTCCGGATGGCATTAGCATAGAGTGGGCAGAATCAATATTCATGTTATGGGATAGTGCTTAGATGCCAGGCAATATGATATTTAATAAAACTGTGTTCTGATTTGCTAATAAGATGATACATTTGCTCACACCATGATGAATCTGCACTTTCTATTCTATGAAGAGATTTCCTACATAAACCCCTGATTTTGGGGGTGAGCCAGAAGACTTGCCGATTCTACTAGGGATGCTATCTGTTTCTCTACTGATTTTGCTGCATCTAATGACTTTTTGAAATAAATCTTTGACATTTTTTTCTGCTGATCTAGAACTCAACTATTGAATGGGACCTTAATTAATTAACTGAATTTTTGATGCGTTGGGAGGTGCCTTACCTCAGGGACACATTGCCTCATGAAACTGAGGTTTAACACCATCTCAGATTCATTAACCTCTGGTCTTTGTGTTGAGGCAATGTTTTGGGGTGTAAATATTTCAGTGTTCAGCGCGCCCACCGCACCACCAAGCCTCAGATGGCGAAGAAGCTGTGCAGGATTATTGCCAAGGGCATACCCCAGGATCTGGAGCAGGCAAAACCTGGATTCCTTGTTCAAAGGCGCCACAATCCTGTATGTAGCACAGAGGCAAGGATTTCAGATCAAGGGGCTATAATCTGTACAATAAAGTGGAATGGGTTTGTCTATGGTGGTGAGTAAGACGGTGGGTCCTAGGGTCACATAAGGATACCTTCAGCTTTGTCCAAGACATCAACAGTGGCATCTAGCATTCTGAGTTTTAAACAGAGTGTAAGGGACTCCCCCTCGTACTGTGCTATAAATTCAGTGGACCGGTTAAGAATTCTTTCTACCTTATTTAGTGTGAGGTTTTGAACATTCATCTATGTGTTCAGAACAAGCAAGCAGTATAGAGTCTGTCCGTGGCAATCCTGTAATCTCAAAACCATTTCACCTTTTTTTTACAGCCTCTCCCAGTGTGGGCACCCATGTTTTGTAGTTGTGACTCCGCAAGATATATCTGGTCGAAATCACAAAAAATACCATGGGGAAGACGTGCTGCTTTGGGCATGTAGAATAAACACAAGTGTTGATTCGAGCCATTCTGCAGGGTCATGCCAAATTTTTCCCATCCTTTTGCTGAACCTGTTTTTGTTGACTTTTAGGACTCTGCACACTTTACTCCTGCTTAACAGTGGTACGGTGCTTGTACTCTCCCTTCTAAACATGATAACATTGGCCTACACCTGATTGGATTATTCAATTTACTTATAAATCCCTAGTATATGGTACTAAATTACCCAGGATCTGTTAATTAAATGCTAATAGTGGCTGCAGCATTCATTGTTCCATTTAATGGTAAACTCGGTTTTAAGTTACTATTCTGAAAATGCCACTTTTAGTAAGCTGCCATTTTTCTGCATACACAAAACGTGCCTTTCTGCCAGCGTCTAAAGTCACAGGACTTTGAATGGCTTTCCTGTGGTGTGTTGTGTATTCCTTTCAGAAATGGGGACAAAATTACCTTGGGTGTGGAGCTGGATGTTTCTCTCCTTAGCAGGATGCCCAGGGGGGAGTTGTACTCAGTCCTTCCTGGGCTTCAAACTGTAACCGGAGGGCTGTGCCGACCCCCTTCCTGACTTTTAAAGCTGCCTGGTCAGTCACTGGCAAACGCAGCCGACACCCGGGCCTGCCTGTCTGCGCTTTGTCACCCTAGATAGATTGAAGCCAAACCCAGGAAAGGGAGAAGGTTAGACAAGGGGAGCATCCCCCACCCATAGCCTGGAACTGGGTTTAAGAATGGCACTCTCAGAACCTCTCCTCAGAAGACTCATGGAGGTGTGGAAGATTCAGAAGAAGGACTTCCTGGATTTCCGAAGAAGGAAGACTGGACCTGCTTATCTTGAATCCTGATCATCAGAAGTGACTCCAAGGGTCATGAAAGACCAGGTGATGTCTACCACTGGCACCTGCTTTTATGTTATGAGGCTACTATGAAGAGTTTTCCCAATGCTCCCACTGGCAGTACGCAAGACCCTAGTCCAGGCGCTGGTGATTAGCCGCCTGGTTTATGGCAATGCTCTTCTGGCCTCGGTCAACAAATCACTTCTGGATAAACTCCAGGTGGTTCAGAATACAGCGGCTCGTTTAATTCACAATCTACCAGCAAGATCTGCTTCGGTCCTTTACTACGAGCACTACACTGGCTGTCTGTGAGGAAGCGTATCACCTTCAAAATCTGCTGCCTAGTGCACAAAGCGCTTAATGGCAAGGGACCCAGCTATTCGATGGAAAAACGTATTCCCTATCGCCCAATAAGGTCCTTAAGATCTATGAACAAGTCTCTACTTACCATACCACGCATCAAGAAAACCCGCTCAGGAGGCTGTGCATTTACATTCCTAGCCCCCCACCTTTGGAATAACCTTCCCCTACACCTACGAGAATGCACTGCCCACCATAATTTTAGGAAATGATTAAAAACGGAACTATTTTAACTTCTAGGCTACTGCCGACGTTTTTGTTCCTGCTGCGCCGAGATATCCCTTTGGGGGTGATTCATGCGCATTACCAAACAAATACATTTTAAAAAGTTGGCTGACGACCTATTTGAGCTACAGGGACACAACAAGCTCCCAGAGACCTCCCTGCAACTGCCCAGGAGACCAGCACAAACAAGACCTGCCTCAGCAGCTGGCCTCTGCTGAAGGAAGTCCTGATCCTCAAGATGTTCCCCAGGCCCTAAACCCTTAGCTGGCATTGGAGCGTACTCTTGCTGCTTCAAAACTGAACTCCAGGTGCAAATCCAGAAGTATGGAGCTCTTAGCAACCACCAGCAGGCTCCTCGCACCAGCAACGATTGCCATGTCTCCCGCCAATGCGAGGCTCCAACGCTAACCTGCTCTTTGTGCCACACAGTAACTATCTGCATCCTGCGCCAAAGCAAAGCTCCAGTGACGACCATTCCTCACGCCAACAACAATTTCCTCATGTCCGCTCCAGCTGATGCTCCTCACGTGGACTTGGACTCAGAGAAGTTAAACTCTGCTGTGAGTTTCCTACAGGGCCCACTATGTTTTCTCCCCTCTGTTAGCCTAGCTGCACGCTGTAGGCTGCTTTTACTTTGCACACATTACAGAAGATCATGCTTGTTTTTGTGCCACACAGGAATGTCATAAATAGGCACACATGTTTTGTTATTTGGCTCCCCTGCTGGGATTCAGTTGGAACATTTCATACAAGGTCAAACACCTAGACATAACCGAGAAAACCAGCTGCTGTTTTTGAACATGCAGTTCTTATCATATAAACCGGGTCTGTCGTTTTGAAAACGGAGAGGAGAAATTCTTGTAGAGCAAAGGTCCCGTGCAGAGAGAGCTACACCATCTGAGATGTAGAACAGCTACCTATGCATGCCAGGTATGAGGTTCGCCACTAATCCCAGAGATCACTAATATATCTCTGTGCTCCCGTAGTGAGAGTAGGCTTAAGCAGATCTGTCATTCAATATGACGGGGCTTTTTATTGTGTATAGTCTATTGATCATTCTAATTACATTGTTGATCTGCATATGTTTTCTAATTGCAGTGCAGTTGCTTCATGATAGAGCATGATAGTTTCAATAGATATTGGAAGCTTTCTTCGGTCTCTTTTTTATTTATTGTGGACATGTATGAGTGACAGAACGAAAGGAGATGACCTGATGCCGTGTACCCTTAGAGGGTCTAGAGTGTTGTGTTCTGGGGTGAAAATGGACTTGTTTCTCTGGGAAGGTTAGGAGGACAAGTAAGGCACTATGAGCTAGTCTTGATTTGGGCTCACAGGTACTGATGTGGTCTGGTGGCTCAGTCCCTACATACTGATGTTCTTTGGGCCCAGGCATAGTTTTCTTTTTAAGCAAAATCCCTGCAACAATTCTTCACCGGGACGAACCTGGTCCCTGTATCCGACCTGCGCTCCATCGCAGTCGGCCTGAACGTGTGACTTTGACCCACTCCAAGGAGAAGAGATTACCGCTAGTGGAGCTTTGTGCTTCTTGGTGCTATTTTTACTTGAAAATTAAAAAATTCATAACTTCGGTTCCACTTATTGCTTTTTTGTTGTTTTGGTGGCATTTTATTTATTACATTTTACTGTGTTTTACTAAACTTGTTTGTGGTTCTTTTGTGTTGTGTTTTCACTTAATTACTGTTTGTGTGCTGCATAAAGACTTTACACATTGCCTGGCAGGTATGTCTAAGTGCTTTTGTTCCAAGCTACCAGTGCGTTAGGCACTGCTTTATTTAGAGACTTTTGTGGTTCACCCTGACAAGGATTGTTTATTATTTGAGAGTGGCTCTCACTCCTCTAAACTAATAACCCAATTTCTTACAACAAGGAAAGTAAAAAATACAGTGGAAGGCTTGCACTGCACTAAAGACACCAGCTGCTAAATAGGCCCGAAAATTCCCCCACACTGCACCTCACCTGTGAAAGCAACGCATTATCAATGTGCAACTAAAAGGGAAGGCGAGGGATACAAGCAATCTAAAACACTGGATTAGTTCTGACAGCATACATATTAATTCAACACAACTCCTATTTGGTCCCCGTTAAATAGTTCAATCGTGTTATTTGCTACTTGTGTAATGCACCAGGGGTCATTAGCAATGCATTGCACCACATTTAGTAGACTTGGTATTACTAATGCCAACACAAAGAAAACATTTACTCATGCTGATTATTCAACTCGAAATATGTTTTGTTGAAACAAAAGGGCGATTGTACTCTTACATTTTCTCCAAGGTGACTTTGATGAGCAATTGCTTAACTTTAGTATAAAAGTGTAACTTTTCAGAACTGTGTTCAAAAGGTCTAAACACCTGAGAACCATAAGATAAAAAATATACCCAAGTCTTGCCATCAAGCACGGGAAAAGTAGTCACTTTGCCACTTGTACATGCTCACATTTACTGAAATGGAGACGCATTTATTGCAAGTAAAACAGTCTGAAAAAGAACATCACTTCGAAGTTTTTTTGGGGTGAATATATTTTGCCAATTTGTTTTTTCTGAGACAGATTTGGGGTAGACCTAGCTGTCGGTTTCATGCCTGCCAAACATGACTGTAATTGCTAATGTGGCATTTCCCCATTTGAATGCAGGACACTCTATCCTTTCCTTCTCATCATAAAATAATTTTATCTTGACTGGCGGCTCTAATTTAAGGATTTAGAAACGTCTGTCTTAGTGGGGCCATCGCCAAATTTAGAGAATTATGCATGTTCTTTTCTGAGTGCCACTTGGCTACTTCAGTTTGCCCTATTTTATAAACTTTGTGATTGGTGGATCGGATTCTTTTTGCACAGAAGGCGACAACAAGGGAAATCATACTGATTAATTAAAGATACCACCTGAGGCAAGGGGAGATGATTAAACACTACTGAAAAACAATTACATAAGGGGCAATCTGCAGCTGGCATTTTATTCGCAGTTGTTCAGTAGCTATGTAAAAACCCATTTGCCCACAACTGGATTGAGTAGAAACCATTTATAAGCGGTCAACTGCAGCTTGCAGCAGGGATACGGAAGACAATGGAAATGAGTTAGGAGAAATCAATGAATACAGAAGCAAGATCATCCCTTCATGACAATAAGGGGGAACCTACAAATCACAAAAAAGAATTATACCCAAAGTAGGTCTGCAGACACTTGCTCATTTGGTTGGTGCTGACAAAATCCCCCCATGTGTCTAAATTCTCCAGGCCAAACGCATGGAAAAGCAACTCTAGGATGTTCATTCAAATTACGTTGGGCGAATGTTACTACGTGTGCGCTTTGAAATACCAAACGTTTGGAAGAGATACACGTGAATGAAACTTATGATTTCCTGATGACAATTTCAGAAAAATCTGAGATGAGGCAGAAAGTAAAGCTGCATCACCCAGTTTTACATTTTAACACCTAAGGGTGAGAAAAGATCAGCCATCTACAAAGAGTTCCAGTAGAGGTTGGGAACTGGTCCAAGGTTGACCTGCCCAGCTTTTACCATGAAAGGAAAATTAGAATATGCTGCATAAATGGAGAGAGTGGCAGAAGATGATCTACAAGATTTTTATAACTCTGGGCATACCAAATGAAACTATTTAGCATCTGTTATTAACAAGAATCAGATAAACAGAAAAACACGTCAGATACGGCAAAAATACAAGCAACGCATGATAAAATAAGGAAGACTGAGGAGCAGAGTGATAAAGAAATTAAGAAAGGAGATAGAGATTAAACTAATCAAGCTGGTCAAAGTACACCTGAATTACGCTTTACAATTTTCAGGAAACAGTTGTCCAGTGTGCTTAGATAGTAACAGCCTTTCATCTAATGAACTAGCAATGTCTTATGGACAGCACTACTATGAGCTGCTGGAAAGGGAAGATGCCAGAATTTCTGATGGGGACGCATAAAGCTTATGAAAACCTGCTCAGCCACAAAGAGCATATCACTGACCCAAAAATTCTGTGATACTCAGATGGCTGGGCCCAGTGCCCTACAGGAAAGTACATTTAAAAAGAACTAGATTACTAAACCTCTAATCTCCACCCCTTAATCTTCCCAAACCTCTTTAAGAATTTAATAAAAGGACGCAGAGGTGGCCTTATGCGGCGTGCCTCATACCATCGAACTGTACTAGGACTTTCTCCCATTTTTGCCCTTGCACTCCCATGCCCTTCTTTGGGCCCAATACAAGGAAACAGGTTCATGGATAACCTCTCCAGTAACATAACATGTCTGTTAAAAGGCTCCAAGATGGCAAAGTGCACACCAGTGTAGATGGGGCCATGCAGCCCATCAGTGGTTTAGAAACAGTGTTAACAACACATGGGACACTACTTTAAAACATCAGCATTGCCCTTACCCTCAAAGTTAGCGTGGAGAACATGGCATTTGTGCTGCAACTGAATGTATAAGATTACTAACACCTGAAATTAATGTCTCCCTAGGCCCATGATGGAGTTCACAAATTACTAATTAAAGTCATCTATACTTTTGACCTGAGCCAAGGCTCTAACAAGATATGCAGAGTAGCAGCATTTTGATATCCCACAATCTGCATTTGGAACTGTCGAACAAGAAGGTCAAACCCACAAATATTTCCTTCCATATTCAGTAAAGGTTTTGTTCAGACCTTCTTTTATATGTCTGCTCATTAAAGATTTTTTGTGCATATATAACTTTGTGCATTAGCAATGTGCGAATTATGTTTTCACACACTTGATTACACATGTATACACTCATTTAGTACTGTTGCTTTGGAAGGAATTCTCTATTATCTGTAGAAGTGCGTTTTCAGACTAAACGCCACGGTTTCCAAAATGGATGTCACCCTCGTCACTCCTGTTTGTCCCCCTCCTGCACATCTCATTGTCATTTCTGAAGCACGTAGTCAAGCAGATTATTTGCTTATTTCCAATGTCACTTTTTATGCTGTTTTCGATAAACTTTCCCCAGCACAGTCATAGAGCTACAACCATTTCTTCAAGGTCTTTCCGCTAGATCACTGTTCCCTAATCATTCAAATAACACACTAGTGTTTATGTATCTATATTGTTCTAGCATCTCCAGATTACATTATCATAGAGGAGGCAGAATGATTATGTAGTGGGATAGTGCTTAGGTGCTAACGCAATATGTTTAATAAAACTGTGCTCTGATTTGCTGATAAAATTATACCTTTACTTACATCACGAGTCCGCAGTTCTGTTAACTTCATATGCGGAAATAATGTATAAAAACCCTCGATTTTGAGAGTGAGCCAGGAGACATTCCTATTCTATTAGGGGTGCTGTCTGTTTCTTTCTCAGTTTTGTTGCCACTTGGACTTAAACTGATTTCCGATTTTGCATATTTCTGTATTGCTGTATTTACTGAGCGCCTTCCTGACAGGGACTCTGTATCGCTTACTTTCGAATTGTGCAATAAATCCTTTAAATATTCTATTGATCAAGAACTCAGTTATTGAATGGGCTCCTTTATTTATTGATTGAATTTCTGATATTTTGATGCATTTGGAGGTGCCTTAACGCAGGGGCACATTGCCTCATGAAGTCGGGGTTTAGCAGTCTCTGATTCATCAAATTATGAGCATTCTGTTAGAGGTAATTTTGGGAGGATCTGAAATTTCAGGATTCCCCACGCCCACATGTTGTCAAAGGTTTTCCTCGAATAGGACGACAGAACTCAAGCCATCTTGGACCAGGAGACAATAGACTAGTTACAGATTATAAAGCAAGTGTAGCTTCAGGATTTCGAAAGTTCCCCCAACTCCTATATTTTCAGATGACACAAGGGAAGAGAAAATCTTTTAAGAGATGGAGAAAACCAAACAATGAGCAAGTGTTCAATTGCTATCTCCTTACACTTGCACGTAATCTACCGTAATGTACAGGAGTGGAACTAGGGAATGCACACCTACCCAAGAAGATGTATGATTTATTTTTTTATTTTACGGAGTATTATATAGCGCGAACTTGACCCGAAGGTATCGGGTATCAGAGAGCTTTACAAAGCACCAGTTGCATTACATGAGGACACATTCATTTTTTAAAATTTTGTTAGGCACGGGGAGATTAAGTGATTCGCCCAGAATCACAGGACGTTCAGCGTCATTGCCAAGACTCGAACCCGGTTCCCCAGATTCGAGGTCGACTGCCCTAGCCGTTAGGCCAACTCCTCTCCCCAGATGTATGCAGATTCCTGATGCGCGCTTGAATATACTTGTACATTCAGAAAAAAATAGTAAAATTCTTAAATTCGCAGACACAGAGCAACAGCCCATAGACCTATTGATTAATTTTAGAATGTGCCCAAAGCTACTGACAGGTCAACGTATTGCGCAATATGCATCAGGTACCAGCGGTAAAGTAGTGTCATGTAAACAACATACGGTGTGAGATGCCAGACTCAAGCTTTTCATCACCGCATTGTCATAGTGGTTTGTCTGCTCTAACTTACTCTTTGCACCGGACATGGTAGGATATAGTATGATCAATGAATCCTAAATAAAAATGAAAAAGAAGCTGCATGGTGGGATATTGAGAAGCGGTGTACCCTGGTAGATGAACTACTCACAGGGTGACACAAACTGGGGTAAGACAAAATGAAATAACAGATTCACTTACCACAAAGCATCCCACATCCAAAAGGAGCACAGTAGGGATCCCACCAAAGGTCACTCCCTGCAGCACGCTGCTCCCTTTGGTGCCCGCTTGGAAACATGTGTCGTTGCTCTGTGTTCCGTTGGAAGGAATCCACGGGGAAAAAGGAAAGAAATCGCTATCCTTGACGAGTCGTGAGTAATGCATCCTGGGAATCTAACCTGCAAAGGAACAAAGAAAACCACAGTGGTCAGCAGTGGCCTGGGAAAGGGAAATGTTGCCTTTTAGGACTCATGTTGTTTTAATAATTAAATGAAGAGATGTGTTTGCTTTAAGGAGTCTTTCACCTGGATGTACTACAGGCTGGCATTGCAGTCACTGGACTGCGGCTTGGAGACCTGGCAACATCCACAATTCATAGTGAAGGAGCAACAACTTTATGAGATGTTTTGTAGAGAGCTTGGTTTCTATAGTCCAAAGGATTTCAATTCATCCCACAGTTGTCTGACGTGTAACCAGTGTCATCTTAAGGATTCTGGGGGCCTAGGACAAGACATATTTTGGTTGTCCCTGTAAATAACGAATTTGAATTTCATTACCCAGTTCTTACTAATTCAAGCACGCATGATGCCAAACTAAAAAATTATATGTTCAACTTTAACAGGAATACACAAAAACAGTTGAAATGTATCTTGGCCAGGCCACAAAAATCCTTAAGATGACAAATGGTAGAAAGACAGAGTCAGAGGTAGCGTGAGGCAGAGATGGAGAGCAGCTTGAGAAGAGAAATAGAATACACAGATCAAATAGAGAGAAAGATCACTTTTCTCCATGGTGCCCTTTGGAAGGTCTGGGCACTGGGCAATTGGCCACTTTGCTCATGCCTTAAAACGTCTATGCATTAACCTGGGATCAATGGCACTGTGGGACAGATTTCATAAAGCTCTCCTAACTTTTGTTTCTTCTCCAGTTGTATTGAAGGCAGGGTGGGGAGCATGCTCTTTACCGCATCAACCTCCGAGCATCTGCCTGACCCAGTAGAACAGGGGACGCTATGACCCATTCTCTGTATCACCTCAAGCTCAGCTCTTCTTGTCCCAAAGGCATGAGCCACCTACCAGTTCAGCTTCTGGATTAGCCAAGCCTGTCCTCCAGTACTTGAAAGCATCAATGTGCCATGCACAACACACTCAAATCCTAAAGCCAACAAGTAAGTGAGTCTTAATGAGGTAATTATTTTTTTAGTGTAAAAGCAAATGCAGACTATTTACAAGAAGTCACCTCCTTCTCACTAAAAAATATCATTAGCTGCAATTAACAAAACTAATAATCATGAGGCATTACTCTCACTTTAGCCTATGTGATCTGACAGACGGGTACAATGTGAAACCGACTAGTGTCATGTTTTCCTGCTAGTCCCTAATGTAATAATAGGACTTTGCTACCTCGTTTTAAGAATCCCTCAAACAAACATAAAAAATATTGCATCAAAGATAGAAGGTCTCTAAGGCCGCTGTATTGAAATACCACCCTAAACCTAGAAACACCGTCAAAGCTGGGTGGTCTATCCTGTGAAAGAGAACAGTATACAATAACGATGCTGCTGTCAAGCCTGGACCATCTTCCATGTGAAAGAGAACTCCATACAATAATGATGCTGCTGTCAAGCCTGCACCATCTTCCATGTGAAAGAGAACTCCATACAATAATGATGCTGCTGTCAAGCCTGCACCATCTTCCATGTGAAAGAGAACTCCATACAATAACGATGCTGCTGTCAAGCCTGGACCATCTTCCATGTGAAAGAGAACTCCATACAATAATGATGCTGCTGTCAAATCTTCCACGTGAAAGAGAACTATACTCCATAATGAGGCTGCTAAATCCCTCTCCACCACCAACATCAATTCACCCTCCGTGGGCTTTCTTCATGTCTTTAACAACTACACATCGGTTACTTTCCAAGCACCTCTATAAAGGATCTAAAAAGCTGCAGATAATGACCTTCGTTGAAGCCTCAACCTGCCAAATAGACTACACTGCATCAGGCCCCCTCTAGCTCTTCCCAGAATAGTCTGTAGCATAAACAGACTCCATCCGACCTCCTCTAGTCTGTTGACTTCTTTGAAGCACTGTCGTCAAGGCTCCATCTAACTGCACTGCTTTAGTCATAAGACAGTAAGTACAAGGCTCGCACCAGAAATTCCTTGTAAAATTTGAAGAAACTTGCAAATTGAGAAACCCCTCAGTATGTCATACATGAGTGAAAACAAAAGTAAATAAATGTGCCTCTGTTGATGAAAAGGAGGAAGTGGTTAACTTGCTGGGAAGCAGCCACTAACTTAGGGGAATGCCTTTGTTTCACAGAAATCCAAGCAGCACTGAAAGCGGTTCGGAAGATACTGCAAGGTCTACATGGCCTTAGTCCTTCACAGTATTAAATAATCGGTTTTTTATTTTATGAGTTTTATTTATATAAAACAGACCTAGCACCAGCAGCGCATATCACATAGGTCACCAAATTATGTGCCGCAATATGTAGGTGATGGATTACCAGATTTTGTCTCCCAATCACTAAATTGTGTATGTACAAGCATATGGAGCAAGACCCCACAGGGCCAGTACTACTTCAGTTTCTTGGTTCTAGATGCTAAGAGATAAACCTAGTCCCACATGATTCTCAACCAAACATTACCATTGCTGCTAGGGGTGGTTGCTTTAAAGTGTGCTCCTCCAATAGTCATTGTTTGTTTGGCAAGAGGATGCTAGAGATATTGCAGAACAGTATAAAGGAGTCTGAGGCTTGTGCAAAGTCTCCACACGTTTCTAATTGCTTTCCCGGGCTCTACTGCAATTGTAAAACCTTCTTCTATTTGGGCATTTTCCAACAGATGTAGAATCCGTGTTTTGAAAGATGGCCTAAAGATTTTGTCAAGCTATGCACATGCATTAGAAAACCCAGTGTGGTGAAATAATTGTATTATTTTGTAATTATTTCTGTACTTTCGTGTGCAATATTGTAAAGGTTTGATGTTTGACTAACAATAAATACTTAAAAAATAGATTACCAAGTGGAGCAGGGTATGTGGGCAGGGAGGGGAGTTTTGATCCTGAGGAGGCAGCTGATTTGGTACTGAGCCATCTAGGACTTTTCTTTACATGCTCTTTGAAAGACAGGCTTGGTACTAGTGAGGAAGTTGGCAAAAATCAATGAGGCTGCATGCAGTTGAGCTTCCTTTTAGCTCTTGTTGATGTTTGGCCCTATTGGTCAGAAAGAACTCAAGTCTTGGTAGCATTTGACTTGACCTGGGCTCAAGTCATCCAAAACTACATGGAGTCCAAGTAATGCCGCAGGTGCAAAATGTCAGTTACTAACTTAAACTCCATGGACAGCGAATGTTGACATCCTGTAGGTGTATGGTGACAGGTTGTTCAAGCAATGTGATCACTACAGGCTCCACACAGGGAGTGTATTTCGCTTAGGTAAGAATAGGCGTTTTTAGACTACTAACATGATGGCCAAAGCAAGATATGGACGATTGAAGGTCAACACACGGATGTATTTTGGCTAAAAAGGAAGATTGGTTGAAGACTATTTCCAAACAGGTGTCATCTAGGGCTTGGGGACCAACAGTGTCAAAGGCTAGCAGCAGGTCAAGGAGGACCAGGAAGCATGCGCACTCTTAACTAGGATTTCGAGTGCTTCGTTGACGCCTTCTAGTTTTGCTGTTTCTCTGCATCAGTACGCACACACATCTGATTGATGGGTCTAAAAGAGAATGCGATCATTGTTGTGATGGGGAAGTAGCAGCGTCAGTTTCAGCGCAACCTTTCTGAGGAAGGTGCAGTGGCTGATGAAGCAGTAGTTTATGAGTAGTTTATGAGGCCGTCTGGGCACTGTTGAAATTTCCTGAAGTTGGAGGATGGAAAGTGCCTATGACAGAGAGAGAGGTTGATAGCCATAAGAAGGGAAATAGATTAAAAACAGAGATAGGTAGAACGTCTTTATCATAAAATGAAGCTTTGAGGGAAGTTGTTAATCAGGTCACTGGTAGTGAGGGGATTGAATCAGGGCCAGGTGGGGATGCCAAGTGAGGAGTAGGAGAAGTCACTACTTTGAGAATCTTTGTGAGGTCTGTATTACGTTAGTGCTTAATGTTAGTCGATTTTTATATGGAACAGAAGGTAATGGATCACTGAAGTGAATTAACACAGTGTTTGTTTGCCTTGAAAAGAGCTTTGCTTTTGTTGTTTGCGGACAAGTGGATCTTGGAGTAGAAATCACTTTTAGCCTAGCACATGAAATGTTAACGTGTACCTTGATTGTTCACTTTCCTGAGGTAAGATATGAATAACAGGGGACATTGGGTTTTGGCGTGAACATCTTTGTGCATCTTATTGCAAAAGATATGTCAACATAGGTTTGGAGTGTGGATTTAAAAATGTGAAAGACTATGTCACTACCATCTCTTGGGCATAGGTGAAAAGCAGAAAGACCAGCTCGATTGGGTCAATTTTTGAAGGATCTGTAGAAGATAGCCACATTTTTTAACTGTCCTTTGTGCCGGATGATGAAGCTGCAATATGTAGAGCAGTATGCAGTAAGGTAGCTGAAGGGATAATCCAGTGGCCATTGCTGAGAACGTAGGAAGGTGCAAACATGTGCGAGGAGAAGTTAGGCGTGGTGAGGTTCAGAAAGGAGTCTCTTATGGCGTTGGTTTTATAGGAGTAAGGACTTTGAAGTCACCAAGATCAGTGCACTTACTGTTGGATATAGAAGTAGAAGACGTGAGAATAGAGATGCCCTCCAGAAGGTTGAAGTCATAGCCAAGGGAATGATGCACACAGAGGGAACTTGAGAGTCTGGCTCTATTAAGATGGGAAGGTTGGAGAGGATGGCAAGCCACGTGGTGGCTTGCCTATGAGGTACAGGGATTCTGGCCCCAAGAGAGGAATTGTTGCTTGCTCCTTTGGCCTTTACCTCTGACCCCAAGCTAAATGTCCTCAGAGCATTTGCAGAAAACAAATCCCTCTAAGTCACATGTCAGAATCTTCCGATTCAAACACAACCTCTGGCCAATGGGCAGAGACAGTGGCAGCTGGGATGGGGAAGGAAGATGGTGGTGAGGCAGCCCAGGTGGTCGTAGAAGGACTTCCTCAAGGGCACTGGTCTTTGAAATTGATAAAAATCAATAATGATGTGTATTTTCAATTTAACAAGACACCCGACAGCCAATTTGAAGGAAAGCCTGAGCATGGGTTAAAAGAATACTTCCTTACCAGGTATACAACATAGCACTCACAAATGCCACAAAGGTTAAGCACTCTATCACTACGATTAGTGCTGTATCATTTTATAGAGATAACCTGTTCATATATCTTATAAATCCACAAAGTGCAAGTTCATTTGACAGTGGTTTTGCAAGAAATTAAACAGATCAGACACCTTAAACTCAGATATCTCTTTCCAGATGAGCACAAAAGTTGTTTAATAATTCAATATACAATAAAAATGACTAATACCTGCCACCCAAGTCATTCTTATAGCTTTGGGGGCCTGGAATAGTCTAACATGCCACACTTGAAGGAGTTTGAGGTTCATACGTGTGTTTAACGGTCACTGACAGCGCTGGCTGGGGCAATGGATGGTGCAAGCTGCAGAGACCACCTGACAACAGTCCGGCCATTTTTAAAAATTATTTATTTTACAAATTAAGCATTGGCTCCAACTCATGCAAAACTGTGAGCTTTTACTAAAGACAATATCCTCAAACATTAATGTATATTCTGTGCACATATATAACAGTATATATATAGTACAAACCTAGCATGGAAGTAATAGAGCACTGAGCATCGGATGAGAGCTAAAGGATAGGATTCAGATCATTTACATAAACCCCAATCAAACTGAACGTTTTCTACCACAACACTATCTTTATGATGCATGGAGCGCATTACAAATCAATTCTCTCCAATTCTAACATATTTCATAAGGCTTGTAGCTATCACTGGGGTAACACCAATGATAATGCTGCCAATTTGCTCACCTTGTTCCTACTAGATAATGAGTTTATTCAGTATTGCTACAAACCTAACCAGTGAAAAGGAAGCATACGTTTAAAAAATAAAATAAAACTAATTTGTATTGATTTGTAACCTACAAAACACACAATAGGTGGCATATCTGCAAGTACATATCTTATTACTGGGAGGCATACTTTACAATGATATCCAGCAGATTACAAGCATTTTATATGATTTAGGGAAAGACAATAGCATAAAAATCCCATCATTGTTCCGAAACCTTTTATGTTTGTGAGGCCACCCTCTTGCACAATATATTGCCTCCATCTTGGCACGTGGTTCATAGCTCTCTTCCATTCATTCAGAAGCAGTGCCATTTCGGATATCTAATATCTGACAATGTTTCATTTAGCTAAGAACGCACAAAGTCTGCTAGTATTCTTTCCCCTTCGTTTACATCCAAATCACCCATAATATTAAGTAGTGTAATTCTGGGAGTGGGTTTGGCTGCGCGACCTATGACCTTTGGTAACAAATGTAATACTGACCCCCAATACCCCCAATAACCTGCATGCTTATTTTATCACCCCTATAGATGATCTACTCAATACAGATGATCTAACCCCTGTCACCCGTACTGAGTAGACCCTTGGAATGACCATTTCCACATCCAATGGTCATAAAAGGTCATTTGGTTTCGTGTCACTGATTGTTTTCACATCAAAACTGTTGCACTGGTGGAGATCTGGCGTATAGCAAACGGGCGTCTTGGATGGTCCGGAGTACTGACTCAAGCCACGCCACTATGGTCCACCCAAAAACTAGGATTGCTCTGTAACCAGCCTGGGTTTGATAAATGGGACACTATTGGTATCTCCACCATAGGCCACTTGGGGAAAAATGGGAAAATATTAACATTTGCGGAGCTGGAGGCAAAATACGAATTGGCTTCCAGGGAGGTTTTTCGTTACCTGCAGGTTTGACATGCTCTTAGAACAGCACTCCCTGATTTGGCAAATATACCGGAGTCATCCCCTCTAGAGGACAGACTGCTATCGGAACCAATACTAGAGAAAGCAGTATCATTAACCTATAGGAAACTATGCAATAACTTACCTGATCCGTTTCATGCTCTTTGTGAACAATGGCAGGCAGACGTAGGGCATATTGAAGACGATGACTGGCAAACTGCACTGATGTCTCCGAGAGAAGCAGCCATTCCCCATAGGCTCCGACTTATCCAATTAAAAATATTACAGAGAACTTATCTTACAGGGGTCACATTAGCGAAAATGGGGAGTAGGTGAGATACGTTGCGTCTCCGCCACGGTTATCATGAGGCCACCTTTTACCACACTATATGGGAATGCCCCAACGTATACACCCTATGGGAAAAGGCCACAAGACACCTGCAGAGAGCATTGGGAAAAGAGATTGCCTTGACACCGCAGCTGGGACTTTTAAATATATGGGAGGCCACAGACCTTACGGAGGTGGAGCAACAACTGACCACTCTAGGATACACACTAGTGAAGCGAGCGATTGCAATGAAGTGGGGGTGGAAGAGAGGCCATCACCGAAAAGTTGGATAAAGGAACTCGACAAGTGTATGATAGCGGAAAAAGAGGTGTATAAGTCCAGGGGTTGCCCTAAGAAGTGGGATAAAAAAATGGGGCAACTGGAACACATACCGGGGTGAATTGTGTACCTCACCGACTAAGGAGATGGAACTGCAGGAAATTTTTGGGGGAAGTGACAGGAGGGCGATTGATTGATTTTACAACTGCTTTATAATATCTGTATAAATGATGTAAATGTGCTGAAATATATGCAACCAACAGAATTGTGACTCACTTGCATTGTTAACTCAATAAAAAAAATCTTTAAAAAAAAAAAAACTGTTGCTCTGATAGCCCTGATTAATCTCTCACCCACTTGCCCCCATCAGGATGTCAATGCCTAGACGTGTAAATTTAACAAATGCATTTATGATCATCTTCATAAACTACCACAGCTTAAAAGTAAGAGACAAACATTCTGCCACGCCATTTTGTAGGGAACTCGTTGAAGAAATACAACTCTGGGAGTTCTGGAGAATAACTGGGGACAAGTTCCTTCCCCTTCCAATCTGGATAACCTTAGAGAAGCCAGAAGACTTTATAAGAGACACCTCTTTGTTGCTAAGGCCACCTTTACCAGAACGCTTATTGACACTGCCAGTATTCCTCCCACCAATTGCAGTAGTTGAACTATTCAGATTTACAGAAAGTTGTATACAGCATAAGTTAAGGAACAGGACATTTTTCAGGCATTTAATATGGCATTGAGGCTTTAGCGTGATCTTAGTCAAATCCAAAGATAATAGTAATATTTCACCCTTTCTAAAATCTTAACACACATTCACCACCCACAAACAATTTTCCGAAAGATGACTATTTATGTTTTCTTAGAGTTAACCTCCAAGTTATTAGTAGGGACAGTTGAAATATGTGAAAAGAGTTTTTAAATCTAGGGAACTTTTTTCTTTTTTTTAATCTGCAGGAAACTGAGATAACATTTGAGGAAAATGCACCAAAATCTGTGGTAAAAATCTGCCAGAGAAATTGTTAAGTATGCAGAAATGACAAGATGTAAATTGACGTTTTTTTGTCTAGAATTCAAACAAATAATTTAAATTCACTCTATATTACTCTATATTCTTGATTATTTTGAAAGCAGAGTAATTTGAATTTCTATTCCCACGGAGGACATACTACAAATAGACACTTCTCCAAGCACAGAGCTCTGTATCGCTCTAAACATTTAGAGAATGCCACACTAGTGGCACTTGTGTGCTGTGCACATGCCAGATAACATAACAAAATGAAAATCTTGCGGCTTTTAATGGTTTTAAAGGTAATTCTGGCTGCCTCGCGTTTTCTAGAAGGTATTTCTGTGATTTGGGAAATGTTCAGGTATTTTGAGGTGTCACTTTTTTACTTGCAGGTCATGGGATTGCAGGGTGGTTAGGATACCTTCTCTTTCAAGAATGCAGTTTCTTTAAAAAGAAACTATTTGGGGGCCATCTGAATTTGTAGCATTTTACTTGTGTTTCAGCTGCTTCTAAAATAAAGGAGCCTGCTTAACACCTTGCAAGGTCAGTTGCACTATCACAACAACCCTTTTCAATATCATTATTTGAGTTAACATTTGGAATCAAAAAAATACATTTTGAAAATATGTTAAAGTTTTGCAAACAATGTTTAGGAAGCATGAGCCAACCTACTTTATTTTTAAGGGAAGTGAAATGCGAAAAAGGCTTCTAAATGTTTTCTTGGGGCAAGTACATTTAGGAAATGCGAAACACCAGAATACATTTTCAGACATAGATTACACAAATACAGATATTAAAGAAACATTGGTAAAATGGATGGAAGAAAAATTTGTAAAGCTAGTTTTCGGAAATAGTATCTACTGGAATTATAATGCATCCAGCTTGTTGAATGAAGAAAACATTGCTAGTTCATGATTATATAAATATTTTTCTGATAAAGCGTCTAAAAGGAATAAGGTAAAGGCAAGTCAATTTATTTTAGAGGTTGATGAAACACTAAACTAAACAAAATGCTGCTAAGAAAAAATCATGTTTTTTTTAAAGCCATGTTCATAACAGAATCTACAAGGGTAAAAAATGCTAGGCTGCCAAGTTTATTTTAGATAAGGTACATTCTCAAAAGCAAGTTTTAGACTAATACAGAAATTACAGCTTTCTTTGCAGGCTGCGTGCCTTCTTTGGAATGGTCTGATAAAAGCAGAATTTACTGCCATGGACCTATGGCTGAAGTTATAAATCTGCCCTTCTCTCCTACTATGCTTCAGTTGTTTACTGCTAGTAAGGTATAGTATTGTAAGGTTTATATAGCGCTTACTATATCTATGTGGGGAGCTGAAGCGCTTGCCTACATGATACAAGTAAGCAAATGAAAGAAATCTCTGCCATCAATAGGACATGGACAAGGCTTAGACACAGTAAATCTGCAGAGAATTACAAAATCTTGCATGAAAGATCAGTGGCGAGGATTCAGCCTCTCATTACTTGTTACTCCTATTACACTGCTCCGCAGTACTCAATGCCCCCTGAAGGCCTACTGCTATCCTACCGGTATTATGAGAATACTAAAGCAAGGATATGGGCTGCTGGCCCAATTTTGTAGGAAAGTTCTTCCTAAAATCAAGTGCCCATATTAGCGGTATGGGGTAGAGGGCACTCGATCCGCCCTTGATTTGTCCATCTCTTTCTGAACAATCTTTTTTTTATTTAAGAGTTGTTGTAAAGCGCTGCAAACCACCAAGGAAGCCTCAAAGCAATTTGGTTTAGATTCAGATAGGGGTGGGTCTCCACAAATGCAGCCCGACAGCAGACTTAAACCAAGTGATGACATCACAAATGGAATGTAGATGGCACAACCTTACAAGGGGAAAGCAGTCAGAAAGTGAACTAATAGAATGGCGGGTGATGGTTTTAGGCATCTAACTAGTCCGACTCAAAAGGTCAAGCTTGAAAGGAGCACAAATAAATTATGTGTAGACCTTGCCCTGACATACCCAGTAGACTAAGACTTTGCCAGTGTATTTCTGTTAACTTTGCAAATATCTACAGAGTAATCCAGCAAGCAAGTATAAAGTATTGCCCCGGGATCCCCCGGCAGTAATCCAACTCAGCATTTGTGTACAAGTAACATTATCTAAGAATTCAATAAACTGGCAAAGACCACCCAATATGTTGGGAGAAGACCTTTATTTACATCCCATTTCCTCCAACAACAAAATTCAGAGTAATTTACCTTAAAACGTAAACTAAGAATTACTGTAGGTTCATTTGACTCTCATTTAGAGTCAAACATTGGTACACGATGCACAGAGAGCAAGGACCTGTTCACAGTATTTTACGATTAGTGCAAGGTTTGTTTTTTGAATGGTGTTGTATAAGCGAATAACTGTTTCGTAAGATTTACTTTGAAACTCAGGTTGAGTGAAGGAAACCTCGGTTCAGGTGAAGAACCAGCACCTCTGAGGCCTGAATCAGTCTAACAGCATATGATGTCCAAGGATGTCTTTACTCATGTCAGTGTCCATCAGTGATAAATGATCCCACAACTGGGAGTTTTTTTATCCCATAAAATTCCATGCTATGGTTCTTTCCTGTGCTCTCACTTACTATCGTCTTCAGAAACACTATGAGGCCAATTCACTATGTAAGTGCAAGTATGGAGATCTGCATCTCTGCTCAAATGTACTTTTAAAGTATTTTTTTCCAATTCATAAGAATTCCCAGTAGTATGCTCCTCTTGCACCTGGGTGGAAATCAGTAGAACATAGATTTAAGAAGAGGGGAATTAACCCATTGTGGAGCTGCACAAATGTGTTTTTCCTCTGCGGGGAAAGAATTTTTTTCCCATGCATAAAGCATTCCCCAACAACCCCAGCAAATCTGTGGATGATCCGTTTCTCTTTCCCTACCAGAATGGGAATTGCAGCAACCCTGGCTGGAGTAAAATTCCAAACCATCTCTATGGTAGGAAAGGATCCAATCAGAGTTTGGGAATGCCCACAATATAGAGATTTCTGAATATTTCCAAACTTATATGGCTAGCTATATTTGTAAAGCCGACTTCTCGGCCCTTGCATGGGATTCAGAACTGCAGATTCTACAATTGTAGACCTGTGAACTTCTGGCAGGCATAAATGATGTTTTTTTGTCCATAAAAGTATGATTATGGCCGAAAATACCTTGGTGAATCAGGCCCTTCATGTCTTGTTGTGTTATATTTGCCATATGTCACTGCTTTGAGGCACCGTCTCTACTCCAACTACTTATGTAATGTAAATATTTAAAGAACCACTAAAGTGTTCATCTTTGTATTGTGAGGCAGGCACCTGCTAGTGAGTGTCTGAAGGCCAGAACTACATAAAGACGAATAATTCGCGATCTATTCAAATACACGCGATAGGAGAAGCCCCGAAAGAGACCAGTGGGCCAAAGCCTGGCTGAACAAAAGAGTTTTTAAAAAAACACAACTCCTCATTCAAACCCACTCAACATGCGGTGCTCTTCTCGCTTGTAGGCTGGACAGATTTTGTTATAGTATGTGGAAAGAGTAAATCACAGCGCCTGGTGAAAGTTGACGGGGAGTATGTCTCCAGCCCCAGGCAACTGAACCAGCTAACAGTGATAGACATGCAGAATAAGCACTGTACACCGTGCATAACCAATGACTGTCATGCATGTGTTAGCAAAATATTGTAAATTTCTAGAACCTAGGAAATAAGATCTAACCGACCCTACGATCTGAACCTACCCACTGCCACACCCTCGCCTTTTACCTTTGTCCCTCCCCTACCGCGACTACCCTTCTATGTACAACCTTGCCTCCGCGGAAACTCCTGTAGGCAAGCAGCGAGCATCTTTCGTCCTCCCGCTCCATGGACCCGCCTGTACCTTCCAGTAATACAACCATCCTTCCACCTGTCCCCAGCACCACGCCATTCCTCTTCCCCTAGTCTCTCCCTCATCATTGTCCTTATGCTCCGTTATGGTGCTGTCCTTCACCGCTTTGTAGTTAGGTTCATGCTCGCTAAGTAATACACATGCATTTATTTATTTATTCTGCAGTCATAACATTTCAAAATGGTTCGCAAAAAAGACAATAACTGGTGCATAGCATCTGAGGCGGATAACTGGAAACAGATGTCAGACTGAGCACTTGTGGTGAGAATCATGAACCCTGTTTTGTGGTAATAAACAGTGAAGACAGACACATATTAAAGCAAAAGTATAAGGGATAAGAGATAAAATAAAACGAAATGTACATATGTACAACTTTTGAGGACTAGAAGAGGCAGAAATATTATTATGTCTTTCAACCTTTGCTTGCCTGGTCATCTTTGGTAGAAAAGCTGCACTAATGCCCTTCAGAGAACCCATAACAGGAGGCAAGGCCAAGAACCTTCCAGTTCAGATTGATTCGAAAATGACCAACTAACAGGGGCACTCGTTATATTTATATTTGTATAGAAATTAAGTACTATTTTCCAGTAAGACCAGCCACAATGGACATCTTGGCAATATTCATACCAACAGCACCTAGAGACCCATTGGAGGCATAGAGCACTACACAAAGGCAGTCTAGTGAGAGCAGTAGTTGTAGTTGAGCTCCCACTCACTCTCTCCAACAAAGGCTGCACTGCGGGTGTCCGGGTGGTATTTTCGATGGGGTAGGTCTTCGATGTGATGTATTCTGGGCTTTGGCTTCTCTCCGTTCACTCCAACTGACTTCAGGGCCTGCTCATCAAAGAAACAATCCCACTTTGTGGTTCTGAGGCTTTGTGCCAGTTTCACAAATGGGGAAGATTAGTAAAAGTGCATTAGTTGAACCTACATGTCTACATGCATTTGTTGAACGAAGGTGCTGTTTGAGCCTTCCTCGCTTCTACTCCTGTTATGTTAAACAGCACTTGTATCGCGCACAGCTACTCCAAGGAGTGTGCTGGCACGTGCCGCAAAGGTGATTAGATGAGAAACTGAAAACTATATAAAAAGTAGGGTCTTCAGTCTCTTTCTGAAAACCTTAGGGTCACTCAGAGCACGCAACTCCACTGGGTGTTGGTTCTAGGCTACAGCACCCATCCGTGAGAGGGCGCTGCCACCGATCCTCTGCTTGCGAAACCTGGGGACGCATGCCATAAGCTTGGTGGATAAACCTTACTGCCTAGTCGGAGCCTAGAACCTGAATCTTGCTCTCAGATAGGCCGGGTCATGCCCATAGAGAGCAGAGTGAACAATTACCAGAGATTTAAATTTCACCCTCTCTTTCACCGGCAACCAATGAAGGTGTTGCCTAACGCTTACCCTCTTAGGGAGGTTCAAAAGTAGTCTCTCCGCAGCATTCTAAACAACCTGAAGTTTATTAAAAAGGTAGCCAGGCAGACCAACATACAACGCGATGGCATAATCAATGCGGGATGTGATCAAGGCTTGGGTCACAGTTTTCCTTGCTGTAATGGGGTGCAGCTGTAAGATTTTTTTCAGTGCCTTCAGAATACCAAAACATATTCCCGATAATTTTTTGATCTCAGGGCCAAAGCACAATTTTTCATCGAACCAGATACCAAAGTTCTTTGTAGGTCCCCCGTGGGGCGAAGGCAGGGGAGACTCGTCAGGCCAAAAGGAGCGCCAAAACTGCAAAGGGAAGATACCAAAAAAGAGGACCTCTGTCTTGTCCTCTGGAGGGAATTTTAATTAATATAAGATCCATTCTAAAACAGTGACGTAAACAAAAGACGGGAAACTAAACAAGATGCCATTATTACTTAAATTTGTATTCAGGTTCTAAGTGGGAGACAAGAGTGGAGTGGGTTCTGCAGAACTGATTCCCTTGAAGTACATTAATACTGCTTAGCTGGACACTAGAATGAAAACCAAAAATCAGGCTAAAAAGCAAAATATCCGGCTAAAAATGAAAATATCAGGCTTTGTTACAGTAGGAGCGGGATTAAGGGCGAGGGTGCTTTAAGAGATACATAGAATGGGATATTGGGGCAAGGAACTCAGCGAGGGTACAAAGATGTTGCAGCCACAGTAGAAAAGGAGAAATCTGGTTTCACATTATCAGTGGAAAACAATTGCCTGGAAGGAGCTTGGGCGGGACTGACAGTGGTCATATCTCTGCCACATTAATCTGAAATTTAGGAGTAGGCCATGGTGAACACCTCAGAGACGCGCATTTTACCTCAAAGGGGAGCGGCCCTGGGACGTCAGAGACAGTGCAGGCTAGTCCGAGACAAATGTGGCTTGGGACAACATGAGGAGGCCTGTCTGTGCTGTGTAAGTAAACACTATATTTGAACAGCTCCACAATAGAAAGCCTGAGGTGCATGCAAGCAGCCTGAGCAGGAATTCTCAGCCGCAGAATTCAATATGAAAGAGCGTAGAACAGGTTTTTCCAATCTAAATGCAGAAAGCTACTAGAGCCACTAGTAAAAGCAACAGTGAAGAGAGGGAAAACCAAACACAGGGTCTGACACTTGCTGGAGAAGAGAAGGCGGAAAGCCTACATTAGTGTATTATTTAATGCACAATTCACATATCTCTTCAAAAGGCCACGAGGCGCTAATCGTGTTAATATTTTATTCTTTGTATTTTTTAGTTTGGTGAATTATATAGGACATTCCATAGTCCCACAATTCGTACCACACAAATGGTATGCCCTTATTCGTATTCAAATTTGTGTTTAGCGGAATCCTTCCTCAAGGGCTTCTACAAGGAAGCAATTCTCCTTCAGATCCTGAGATATTAAGATACCCAGCCGTGAACTGAGGTTCTTGAACCCGGATGTTACTCAGAGTTTCGTGTATGGCGAGGACAACTTACCTTCGGCTCTACCAACTCAGCCTTTATCTTAGAGGTGTAAATAACACTCAAAGCAAAGACAATGCACTGTACCAAATAGATGACAAACGCAATGAAAAAAGGAAAACAAACAAAATGTGATAAAGACATCCTCATATATTCAAAGTATCTAGAACTAAGTATTAAAAAAACCTGACAAACTGTCCACCACATCCTTTCTACAAATTACCATCATTGGCTCTCTTGAAAAATGGCTAGTAATCACAGGCGATTTCCAATGAATCGTAATCAATAAATACACACCATCAGCTCCTCCTTGAACTGGGTAAAGTAAGTATATACGTCTGCTCACGAGACATTTGCTCATGTGCAAGGTCTTCGTTGCACACCAATCAATCCAATAACCTCTTATGTACAATGTACAGCTGCTTTATACAGCACTCATTGTGGAAATGGCTTTGCTGATTTTACAATAAATAAACATTTATATACTCTGTGAAAACAAGTCCAAAATAGATCTGTCACTTATTATTAGGGCTTCCAGTTTTCCATTTTTACTGATTTTTACAGAGAAGTACAGACAGAAAACAATCTATTTCCTGTATATATTTATTCTTGAAAGCGGAAAAAAACTGAAAATTGTGCTTCTTGTGAGTGACTCTCCTTGTTGTCCTTCATGAGTTCCAGACCAACTGCTAAGCAGATAGACACTATGGGCAATTAAAAACGGGATGAGATTTCCTTAATTGCAGGCATACGTTAACATATAGCTGTATATAATGCGAATATTTACCTGTTGGAGTAGTGTTTTTTTATTCTCGCCTGCTTAATTTGCTAAAACGCGACAGACATTAAAGTATAAGTGCATGTTTATCAGTTAAATAAATGTGGAAATATACCATTTTATATCTCCATTTAGTCTCAAAACATAAAATAAATAAGGATAAATATCAATAAAATGGGCAAAAAATAAATATGGATAATTAGAGAAAGAAATGTTAAAAAAAATAAGTGCCATAAAACCCGGACCCCTATTTATTATATATAGAGAGGGTCCTGGATAAAAGCCTACATTACATGGGATTATATTACATTATATTAATTGGAGGTTATTTTTACATTAACTGGCACAATGAATTAGAAATAATTTAAAACATCACATGGACAGGCGTAAAACTGAAGACGACCATTGCCTATATCTTTTTTTTTTAAGTTTTAAAAAAGTTTTTCAACATTCCTGCACATTTTGTACAACTCCTTGTTCCAGTTTTTGCAAAACAATTTTGATATTAAATGGTATAGCTAATTGATTGTTGGATAATAACTGAAGTGGATCTCAGTGTAAACCAGGCCAGATAAGCTTCTTGTTGACCCTGAGGGCCTTTATCTACCTTCAATGAACTACCTTGTATATTGTTACTTTTATAGTTGTGGTGTCAGGAACAACCTTCAGATTTGTGGGTTTTATGGAACGCGCTGAAGTCACCTCAATGAAGGCTTCCTAGAAAACTGGATAAAATAGAAGCTTGTAATACCTGATCTTTCGCCTTGCTTCCTTGTGGAGAGGGTACAGAGGGCCCTGGCACCCACTACTCTTCCTTGGGCCCAGGCTCAGGCAATCATTGCCAGATTTTTAAAGCACAGAGATAGAAACATAATGCCAGCGGGATCACAGGCCTACAGTTTGAAAACCACAAGATGGCAATATATTCCGACTACACTACAAAGGGTCACAAGCAGCGCAAGGCCTTTGTTGAGGTCAAACAACAACTTGGGACGATGGGAATACAGTGTCAACGCCTTCACCACTCAAAACTTAAAATCTTTTCTGAACCTGGTAGCCCCTTCTCCTGATAGATTTTGAGAAGGCCTTTAACAAGCTGGATTGGTGCTTCTTGAGTATGGTTCTGGAACTTGCTGGGCTTGGCCCTAATCTCCGCAGGCTTATTAAGCTTTTGTACTCCACACCATTGGCACAGGTTTGCATCAATGGGTCGGTCTCTTCCCTGTTGGTTGGGGATCACGCCAGGGATACCCTTTCTCTCCTCTCCGCCCTCACCACTGAGCCTCTGGCGCGGCTCCTGTGTTAGGGTAGTTTGCCCCTCCACATCCTCGAGCATGTGGCCCTAATAATAATGAGGGTGCTGCCTCGTTTCCATTATGTGTTCCAGAATTTCCCCTGCCCAGTGGTTTACAGTCCTTCACTCCATCGCCTATCCCTTCCTTTCGGCTGGGAGTCGGCCTCCTATCGACTTTGACAGTTGCCGACAGTCGCCTTACGACGGGGGTATGGGAATGGCAGACCTGCGTCGCTAACATATTGCCTCCCAGGTGGTTGTGGTGAACGACTGGCTTAATGGGGGTTAGAGTTGCCTGCCTATCGGGCTGAGTTGGCCCTTTTAGGGCCTGACCGAATAATGGGCATCTTGTACGGTTTTCCAATCCCTCCCAGTCTTCTTGAGCTGGAGGGCGGGGCTTCGCCTTATGGGCTGGGACTGTAGACTGACCTGTATGACCTCTCTCTGCCTGGGCACATGGCTACATAACACTGCAGACCTGGACGAGTTTGTAAAATGGGGCAGAATAGGGATTTCCCTGCTTGGGGATGTCTGGTTTGGGGCCCACATGCTGGCATTCCATGCGCTACAGGAGCAATATCAACTTTTGAATACTCAATTTCACAAATACCTACAATTACGACACGCCCTCGCGACTCACCCACCCTTGGACACTGCAGTCCCGGACTCAAGTCCTCTGCAGGCTAAACTGGTGACTGGCAGGCTTACTGAGGGTGCAATATCACAGGTTTACAGTTCCCTGGTCATTAACTCCCCTTACCAGTTGCGAGGCTGAGACAGAGGTGGGTGACGTGGGTTTGGGGAACTGAACAACACTGACTGGAGGGCCACCAAGATGGTCCCATGGGAACTGGCCATCTCCACATGTCTTAGGTTGGTCCAACTCAATTATCTCCATCTAACCTATATGACTCCCCAGGGCTCCAACAGGCGAGTAGGATTTTGCAGGCTGAATTCTTTCGCTCCTTGGCAGCGGATGCAGGCTTTTTTCATGTGGTTTCCCTGCCTGGCGTCGGCCCCATACTGGCGGGGAATAGAGTGGGAACTCTCATCAGTCCTTGACCGGCCTTTGGATCTTTCCCAGAGAGTTGCCCTGCTGGGACTGCTGGGGGCCCAGGACTGAAGCGTGACCTAGTGGGAGTGGCCACACTGGTTGCTAAGAGGGATATTGCCCAGGGTAGAATTCCAGGACTCCTCCTTTGTTGGCTTCCTGGCAGCCGGGAATCGACTGGTGCACCCAGCAGGAGAGCCCCATTTACTTGCCCCGGGGATCTCCACAGAAGCATGGGAAGATTTGGGGCAAATGGTGAGACTTTCATGGTTTGGGGTTATATGACTTATGGTACTATGTATGTGCTTTGGGGGAGGGGGAAGAGGTCTGTGACAGGGTATATTTGACTGTACTGTTGTTCGCGTTTTATGAACAACACTCAGTAAAAATTGGTTATAAAAGAAAAAGCTTTCCTTAAAGTAGGAGCCACATCTTCACCCTGGCCGATAATTGGGAATGGATTGAAAGATGGTACAGCTGCAAAGAACCAGGAAAGGTCACAAAGAGCATGAACTAGTAACTACAGAAGGTACTCAACACCATGCTTGTAGCGCTCACTAGAGATAATTTGCGGTTGAGAGCGGACATCGTGTGTACTAGTGCTGGAGATGGTTCTCCGGTGCAGGAAAGGACAGCAATGGTGGATGGAACCGTGATCAGGATACACCGCTCGGAGACATCAATATACTAGAAGAACATGATATGATTACTTGAACTCTTGAGCTGCTTCTCGCCTAAAGAACTGGTACAAGGGCAAGAAAACGGGGATATGCGACACTCCTACAATAGTAGTGGTAATATAGAACACAACATTTTGGTTTGTTTAAAGAAATTATGATTCACTCCGGTTTCTGTCACCTTTATAATGGAGGGAGATGCAGCATGGCAGTGACATAGTTGATTGTTATATAACTTGCAGTCACACTCTGCTATCGCGGGCCCTCAATATTGCTGGGTGTGGATAAAAAGGCCATTTCCCTCACTTAGCGCAAGATTATTAATAACCAACCAGACCCAACAAAACCACTTCGAGAGAAATGTCAGGCCGATATGGGGGAGCTGGAAAAAACCGACTGGCAGGAGGCCCTAGCATCCTCACGAGAAGTGGCAATACCGTATAAATTAAAATTAGTACAGTTGAAAATATTCCATCGCATTTACTTCACGAGGGTAACTCTACAAAAAATGGGAAAAACCGATAGCCCACTTTGCCTACGGAACTGCGGAGCACTTGGCACTTTCTATCACACAATCTGGGAATGCCCTGAGATTACGACATACTGGGGCACGATAATGCATGCAATTACACAAGTCAGCGGGGTCACCGTACCCCCAGAACCCAAGAGATGTCTACTCAACATCTGAGACCCAACGGATCTAAACCACGCGGCCCAAGACTGGGCAACGCTGGGCATGATGTTAGCCAAACGTAACATCACCAGACAATGGGGAACACATGCTACCCCAACATATCGGGACTGGTGTAGCGACATGGATAGCGCCATGGTGGCGGAGAAGGCAGTATACACACACACAGGGGGTGCCCCAAGACGTGGAACCGGGTCTGGGGAAAATGGAATGATTTTAGAGGTAACATCTGTGACCCACCACCTGATGAGTCGGCAACGGACATTAGCGATTAAAGGAAACAAAATAATGTTATGAACGTACCTATGTTAATCATGTACTGATTGTGTAACCATGTCAGACAAGGTTGTTTGTGCTATGTACCATGTATGTATCCATGCCAATCTGTATTTGAACTGGTATATATTAACCAATGTATAATAAAAAGAGTTTAAAAAAAAATATTGCTGGGTGGTATGGGTTTTGGGGCCTGGTTGGGTCTGCCTTACTAGGCAAGGATGAAAGGAGCCATAATGGTCACCACACTGTTTATTCAACTTTGTTATTTTACATTTCAGGCACCTGATTTAACACTTAACATAGTTAAGAGGTTTTAATGAGAAATGGGTGGGATGCTTGTTTTTTGTTAATTTGAAACGAGTATTCGTGCTTTCAGCTTTGCTCTCCCCAAAAGCAGAGGAAATAGTCCAAAGGACCATGTGTGAACCCAGCTGTTTGCGAAGAGGCCGAGGGAGCACTGCAGGAGAATGGAGCAGTTTTTTTCACTCAATCGTGCAAGTGAGAGACTGCTCTTAGTTCCGCAGCACTCCATATTTTGGGCAGCGGATTACCACAGCGCACTGGAGGGATGTGAACTTTATAATCTGCAAGCTGAACAACAAGGATACACAACCAACAAAGTGGACTCTTGTTTAGGAATGGAGTGGCTAGCTCCCCAGTAGCAAAACTCTTATCTCACTGAGATGGGTGCCAGAAGAGACACTCTCTCTCTTTTACAATTTTAACTGAGCAGTAAGTCACATATGACATTTGAAAAGTCTTCAAACAACTGTTAGATGGTCTGCTGAACATTTACGCCCCTAAAATAGATGATGGAACCTTCTTATGACAAAGCTGGTCCCCTGTAAATATGCGTTGATTGTGTGGGGAGGCGGCTTTAATTGCATCGTGGATGGGAATATTGATAGATATCCCCCAAAAAGGGACTCTAAACCTAACATGACAAAAGCCTCAAAAGAAACGCTGCAGGCAAATGATCTTCTGGTTATGTGGAGAGGCACCACACAGGAGAGGGTGCATTCTTATTGCTCACATGTCCAAACACATAAAAGACTAGATTATTTTTGGGCAAGAAGGGATGATCTGGAAAACACGTGGTTTCACAATATCTTGCCAGATCCCTAAGGATCGCTCTCCGCTGTGAATGGAGATTCTGTTAATGAGACCGAGGCCCAAAATCCCAACCTGGAGACTCAGGGTAGAAGCCCTGGCTGATGCACCATTTACTGAGCTCATACGTACGTTCATACACACCATTTTTTAACAGAACAGGCAAGCTGCTAGTAGTTGAGGTAATGAATGGGAGACCATCAAGGTTACCCTTCAGGGGGACCCATCTGTCATGTTTATGTGGTGCTCAGATGCAACTAGGGCATACATTGAAAGAAAAGAATGCAATTTTACAAAAGCTGGGGGTTTGACAGTGTGCTAAACCCCAAAAATGTGAACAACTGGTGAGGTCAAAGGCAGATTGAAGAGACTTTGGTAATACTGGCAATGTACACCTGTGTGAAATATTGACCGAAATTACACAGAGAGGGAGACGAAGCTGGGCATTTGCCATCCTGGCTACTTAAGAGAGAACAGCCCCACGCACATATATTAGCAAAGCAAACACTTGCAGGCTCGATGGCGACTACCCCAGAAGGGATTAATGATGCGTTTAAAACCTGGCTAAAAAAGTTTCTAGACAAACACAAAGGATGGATCTGCTGGGAATCTCAGCTTAAATGTACACATTGTATCTACCTAAAATAACTCCTGAACAGAAAACAGCCTTAAATACACCTATTGTTAGACAAGAATTGAAGAATATGTTCTCAGGCATGATTAATGACAAAACACCAGGCAGGGATAGTACTCTCTGAGATTTTTAAGAAATAATGTCTGGGGAGTGGATGGATAGATTACGGGCGATATATGAGAAGGCGTATGAACTTTGATCCCTGCACTCTATGCTGCGAGGCACAATAATCACTATGAAACCTAAACCAGATAGGAACCCTGAAGTAATAAATTCCTACAGGCTATTATCAATGTTGAATACTGACATCAAGCTGTTGAGGAAGAAGTCCCCAAGTAAAATCACTGCAGTGGTAAAGGAACTGGTACATCCTTGTGCCTGGTAGGAGCACCTTGCATTATCTTGGAAGGCTAAATCACGTAATGGACTTACAGGATAATAGCGATGCCCCTCGATCAAGGTGGCGTTTCTCCCACAATGTCTGTATATACTACCAAATTTAATGTGTGTCACACCTATGGTTGCATTTCGAGAACTGGATAGCCTTAGAGAAAAATTGTTATGGTTTGTGGAGGAACTGAATAAACTGGAGATACTAAAATTATCATGAGAACAGAGTCGACTAGGTCTTTCAGATATGTTACTATACTATGCTGCTGCCCAGTTGCACCACAAAATATGTTGGTTCGATAACCCAGCTGCCCGGGAGAAGGTACTGTTAGCTGGGATGTACCTGTAAGGTTCGTTGTGAGAAGCTAATGAGGGGTAACATCATACCAGTAGAATATCCTTATGTAGTTCATCAAGTAACAGTTGTGGGGGAGAAAGTAGTCCAGAAAGTACCCAGGATGTCTCTGTTTGCCTTAGACCTGCTGCGATATCTGAAGTGAAGGAGAGGATGGCAGAAGTCCTCAGCAGCTTAGCACCTGACTCATTGTGGCAGCCTAAGCCCAGAGACTCACACTTCGGAGCTTCTGGGATGACCTCGTCCCTTGGTGTAATATTGTCATTATTGCAAGGTAACCCTCGATCGGCTTCACACCAATAAGCTTCGGCCGAACAGCAGATAATGAAGAGGTACTGGTCAGAGGTGAGGAAGAGAGTCACAGCATCATACTTCAGCAGTAGCCGGTGGCAGATCGTTTCTCCTTTTTTTTCAAATTTTGGACAGAGTTCCATTGCGGTTGTGCCACCTGAGATGCTGATGCAGGGCTGCCTGTATTTCTCCATTCTAGACATGGATTCCACCAGCCTACCCAACCTCAATCTCTGCCCCTAGATGGTGGTCGAGACTTTTACTAACTTGGCCCGCACCACTGGAACAAGCTTGCATTATACATCTGTGTATGCAACAGCCTCTCGGGCTTCAAAAAACACCTTAAAACCTGGTTGTTTTAATGCTGCCTCTACTTCATCTCCCTGCAGGTCACAAGCGCTGAGACATCCCTTTGGGGATGAGTTGTGGGCTTTATCAAGACATAAATAACATAACATAATGGCTACAGCACCCCCTCGCCCACTCCCTGCAAGACCCCTTGGGGCACAGGGAGGACGCTCAAGAGGAAGTGACAGGCTAGGGTTATGGGGATAAGTAAAGAAGTAGCCAAGGGGTTAGCAGGTACTGGGCATCCTATTCCTCCACAGCAGGAGCAAGTCAAAGCCCTTAAAGAGTGTTTTTTCTTTCTTTCAAAACACTGAATGAAGCCTTACGAGGTTCAAAAATACACAACTTAACAGACTTTGGTGTGACTAAAGGGACTAAGCAAGCCAGTCTTACCAATGGAGTAAGTTATGTAATGGGGAAGCACCATCAGAAGAACTCACTTTCTAAGACTAGGTCAACCCAGTCTTAATCTCTAAAACTCGTACTCCAAAACTCTGGGTACTATCACTCTTTTCCCGAAGGCTTAATTCTGCCTCATCAACCCCAGCTGTCAATAACACAACAAACACAGATAAAGGGGCAGCTTTGGAATTATTGACATCTGGGCCCTGAACTGTTATCAAGATATCCCAGTCAAACGAAATAGGTACTCTACAAGGGAGTATAGATAACGTGTCCTCATCTCTCCTATTTAGCAGATAAGAATGTACTGAACTTAAATTAATTGATGGCAACACCGAGGTACAAGCTCAAGCTGATCTTGCTCCTAATCCTCCCCGACTCCCTTTCCAATGTCTTATTTTTAAGTCTAACAGTAATACGTAATTTCTGGTGCAAGAATCTATACTCATGGGCTGGATAGTTCTTTAGAAACCAATATTCCATCTCACTCTGCGACCCTTGGTCATATAAGCAGTAACATTTCTGAGATTATAGTGCATTCGGATGGCAAGTCAAATCTTGGCCCAACTACCATATTTGGCACTTCTGCTTTTTACAAACATGTAGAAACTTTGGCAGTCGAGGGAAAAGACTTACCCCTTCATGCAGGTCCCACTATGCATCTATATACTCCTAGCAACAAAAGCTTGTTTCAGAAATACAAGAGATGAAATGTTCCTGGCCAGAAAATGCAGCCAAAATAGACTCCAATTTGGAAATCATGGATAAAAGACTTCAAGCTTTGTCACAAGACTGAAGATGAACAACCGACTGTAGTACCTTGCTCCCCTATGGACACCGTAACTGACATACTGTCACTCCACATGCAGGCATGGGACGAGCCCTTTAAAAATTTACTCAGCGCCCACGAGGAGGAGCCCCGTGGGGCGTGCCCGATGACGCTGGCCACGTCGGCCCTATCGGAGACCTGCGGGAGGAGAGGCGCGCCGTACGCGTTTAAGAGGGAGGAAGTGGAGACGAATAGTGCGGAAGAGGAGCAGGAGACGCCCACGCCGGTTCGGGAAGCAGGACCCCGGGAGTCCCCGAAAGACGAAGCCAGGAACACCATCCTAGAAGACACCAACACGCCAGGAGGCCAACGGGACCGCGCATCGCCCCGCCACTCTCCAAGAGGAGGGTGGCTAGACAAGGTACAGTCCAGACTACGGGGCTTCTCCGGGCACTGGGCGGGGAAAGGAAAGTTGTAGAGGGAGGGCACCGCACTTCGGTAACAGCAAAACACATGGTGCTGGAAACGGGTGATATTCCCTCACGTCCCATACCCTGAGTCTAAGAAGGATTTCCAGTCCTTCCTACTGACCCTGGTCTTATTTAGTTTTGTTTTCCCTTTCCTACTTCTCAGGAGAACGTTGGAAGCCAGTGATCTCGGCCTGCCTCTTGGGAATCCTCGGTGACTTCGGGAGTGCTCCGCTAACCAGGCCTCAACGGTTACCCCAACTGGATGTTGCTCCATCGTATGCCCACAATAAAAGACGTATAGAGAAACATAGAAATCGGTCTCTATTGCATCCTTTTGCCTTCGCATTGTATCTACTCGGGGTGGTCCTGTGACAAGCTTTAACTGACAAATAAGAGGAGCTGGAAGAAAGAGTATCCTCTTTAGAAGACACCCAGACAGGTTTCAAGAACTAGCATATCAATTACAAAAACAGAAGGAAGCCACCAAAGCCAAAAAAGAAGACCTAGAAAATCGATCTCGCAGGTCAAACCTCAGACTGGTTGGGATCCTGGAAATGTGTGGAAAGAACTTGGAAATGGCTGAGGAAGTCACAGGACTCCTTTCTAAATTGTTCCCAGTGCAATCTTGCAATTGCCAGAGCTCCTAGAATCCCTTTCTCTCTTCCGAGAGAAGGAGCAAGACCTCAGACTATAGTTGTCTACGGTCAAGACTTGAGTAAGGAAAAAAATTGTGTATAGGGCAATTTAGCTAAAGACAAGGTGGAAAAACACTTCTCCTTTAAAAAATTTCCTGACCTGCCATATGAGACTTAGACACCTCTGGGAGTTCAAACAGATTTTTGAAAAATGTTGCTCATTAGGACCTCAAACTCGGATTCTTCTACCAGTAATACTTAAGATCCTCTGGTCAGGCAGTTTTCATATTTTTTCAGGGCTAGTTGATAAGACATTTTTACTTCAATGCAAGACTCTACTACCTAACCACAGAAATCTGGGATTTAGGGCGTAAACATGTACCTAAGCTAGTTGAAGTATGTATGTATGTATGTATGTATATGTATGTATGTATGTATGTATATGTATGTATGTATGTATATGTATATGTGTGTATATGTATATATATATATATATATATATATATATATATATATATATATATATATATATATATACATATATATACATATATATACATATATATATATATATATATATATATACATATATATACATATATATACATATACATATATATATATATATATATACATATATATACATATATATACATATATATATATATATATATATATATATATATATATATATATATATATATATATATATATATATATATATATATATATATATTTCATTCTGCTCCAAAGGTTGTCCACCAGGTGAGTAGCACTCGATCAGCAGCTTTGTTTATGAAAGGCAGGGACGAGGATCCGCTTGTAGAAGCTGCTCCGTAATGGAAATGCCTGACGCGTTTCGAAGCTCCATATGCTTCTCTTCAGAGGCTTGAACGGAGACAGTGTGTGCAAACGCTGAACCTACTTCGCCATTTTCATATTGCACACCCACCAATGGGAAGCTCGAATGAGACTGTGCATTGTGGGAAATGTGGTCCGGATAGCACACAAATCTTGTCCTGTATGGACCCTGCAAGTGGACTCGTCCTCAATCCTGTTTGCGGCTGCTGACCCACGTAGCCCCCAAGACATTACGGGGTGGTGCACACTCCGCGGCAGGACGGCCGCGTATTACATTCTGCTCCAAAATCTGGGATTTAGGGCGTAAACATGTACCTAAGCTAGTTGAAGTAGGAATATATATATATATATATATATATATATATATATATATATATATATATATATTTGGGCCACTAAAGGTGCAAGGTCAATGCACCAGCACACATGAAAAACACAGGTGTTTTCAGCAATCAAGGGTTGCATATCCCAACATAGACACAAGGAGTACATATGGTGGGGAGATAGGGAGGTTGGTGGAACACCAGGGCAAAGGGGGTTAACACAAGATGCAAGATGGGGTAGGTATAGCAGAATTGAAAATAAAAGATCAACCTTTTATAAATTTGGAATGCACACAGAGTGATAAAAACCTTGTTCAATTAGTTGTTTCCTATCGGAATATCTAAAGGAAATGTAAAAAAAAAGTCATAATTAGCTACAATGCCAACGGCCTCATAATACACACAAAAGGGATGCTGTTTTCGCCTGGTTTAAACAGTTCAACCCCATTATCATATTTAAACAGTAAACACACCTTACCAAGGGAAAGTAAAAAGACAAGCTTAAGTAACCATTATTTGGAAACTTCAATTTTTCCTCAGCCTTCGCGGCTCATAGGAGGACAGCTGTGGTAATTAACCCACACTCGTCAGATAAGTTCGCAATGTTAAGAAGGTTACTGTTGATCCCACTTAAAATGCAAAGCTGAAAATCGGTTGACATTTGAATTGAACATCATAATTTTATGCTATAAAAGTCAATTGTATATTATATCTACGTTACACTAAATAAAAACAGAAAAAAAGGAAATACCCACATTTAGTGCAAAATTTATTATAAAAATAGCTTTTCGATGATTCTTCCAGTAGTGATCAGGGAGATGAATATCAACCTTGTTTCATTTTATGGCCCGATATTTCATATATAACCTAATAACACTAAATCTTTACAGAATTTAGAATGGGAGTTCTGCCAGTTGCTGGGTGAGACGATAGTGGGTGGCGATATTAACGTTTTGCCGATAGTACATCTACACTGGCCTGAGCCAGTACGATATATAGACACAGGTACATCCAAATAGCAGAATTTGTACTTCCTGGTCAGGTAGTTCAGGTTAACATCAAGGATCAAACATTTTCTAGCCTTTCCTACATTTCCAGATATAACAATCACACATCATACCGGTGGGTTTTGTGATCATGTTGTAGGTGTCTTACAATTTTTGTCTAGGCTACCTCCCAAACTATATAGATGGGCAATGGATAAAACCCTCCTTTCACAAGACAGCAATATTACCCTAATTAATACGGAAATTAAAAATTTTATTTTGCATAATGAGATCACAGTAAATAGTGCTGTATTATGAGATGCCTTCAAGGAAACTATTAGGGGGCGTTTATATCTGATGAGAATAGAACATTTAAAAAAGATAAACAATTAAACTCAATCCGGTTTGAGTTGGATAGGGTATATCAGGCAGCTCTTTAACATAAATTGGAGTTCATCCTTACAGACTGGTGGGTCAATAAAGAAAAAGTGGCTCATCTATTAAAGATCCCATCATGGAGCAGCTCACTAAAGATATATTTTTAAACTATTATGCAATATTAAAACCACAGGTGGATTGTCTGCTTCATGGGCAGGAGAGATATCAATTTCTTCAGGAGCTAAAACTGCAAGCTCTGATCCCTGCAGCAGTGGATCCAATTATGAAGCATATATCAGAAAATAGGGTCAAAGAAACAATAAAACAGCTGTCAAGTTCTAAAGCTCCAGGGGAGGATGACTTTGGATCACAATTTTTCAGGAGGTTTCTGTGCTGTCTGGTTAAGCCTTTAACCACCTTATTTAGTTCAATTCTTGTAGTAGGATCTATTCCATTTTATTTTTTAGAATGGTGTTTTGATAAATTTACCATCTTCGTGTAGACCCATACCGCTGCTCAATACAGATAAGATTTATTCAAAAATGGTAGCCAACTGTTTAACAACTGTCGTTCCCAGTCTCATACATATAGAATAGAGACTTGAACAAATTTATAACAGGCAGAAACCTAAGTGCCAATACGCATTACATGTCATAATTTATCAACTTATTCACTGTAGATGCAATACCAGCAGCAATTAGCTTATTAGATGCTGAAAAGGCTTTGGACCATGTGAGCTGGAGGTTTCTGGTTAAAAAATTGCATTAATTCCCCTTGCCTCCATTCACAAGGTCTATTTCTACATTATACCAATGTACATCCGCTCGGGTAATAGTTCACAGCACATCCCCCAGCCATTTTTCCCCGCAGGAGGTACCAGTCAGTGATGCCTCTTTCGCTTATACTCTTTGCTCTGTTTATCGAACCCTTGGCTCAATATATTTGTTCACACAATGCAATCTCAACCCATTTTTCTGGAGCCTCAAAGATTAAATTATATGCAAATTATATCACTTTAATCCTAAAACCAGATATAACCAATATAAAATGGTCCTGTAGGCCATAAGAAAATAAACTACTTTGGGGAGCTACAAGATTAATGAATCTCAGACTGAATATCATTTAATATGACACAGAGATCCTACCACTAAATGCAAGTGAAAATTACAAAAAAGATCCCAAGAGATATTTAGAGCTGTATTTTTCTGAAAATGAATCTGATATTTGTTTAATAATTACTCCCAACAATGAAGAAAGATTTTAGTCTTTTTCAAGTATGGAAAACCCTTCTCTGGTTATTAACTGGGAGGGCTGCACTAATTAAGATGTCAATTCTTCCCCAAATTCTGCTTTGCTTTTTTTTTTTTTTTTTACAATTTCCTGCAATATAAATGCCACATTTTTTGCTAAATTAGAAAGGGGAAACATCACTTATGTGGAACCAGGAGTGCTCCTGAGTAAGAATAAAAATTTTGCAAGTATCCAAAGAGAATGGTGGACTTGAGTTGCCAGATTTTGGTTTGTATTTTGCTGCATCATTTGTTTTACAGATTCGCTGTTTCTCTATGAAATAATCTTTTTTAATAATTCCTTGGTCACATTTATGTTTAGAAATTTAGATATAAATAATGTACACTGCTTTATAACAAAAAAGCAATACAATAATAATAATTCCTGCGGTACATGCCAAAACACCATTTCAAGATTGGAGGCATTTATCCCCCTGCTCCACAGATGGAATGAATCACAGGTGATCAGGTTTACGCATAACCAAAATCTGTGATTTCTATGTAGTTATAATTCTTAAGAATTTTCTAAAGCTTTGTCCTGCAAACATCGCTAATAGACATTGGTATTATTTTTTCATTCTTACAAATAAATTCTGTACTTAACATCCTCTCTCTGATTTAGCTAAGCAAAAGTTCTCTGGAGATAAATTAAATTGCTCACTCAATTTTTGGTACAGAGAATTACGAGACTTCCATAACTACTGAGATGACAGTGAGAAAGACTATACTGAAATCCGTTTGAATGAGACCCTGGGGAAAAGATATTTCCAGCTGGGTTATTCAATTTTGTGAGGGGCTAATTTGCATCATATGATCTTTATTAATATATATATTATATGCCCCTTATCAGCAAAATGTTTTCTTCTGCCACTAATGTATGCCCTAGATGTAATGATAAGGGGGATTGGATATGTAGGTTCTGGTTATGCAGGGCTTTAGCCTCATTTTGGAGTAAAATATTTAGCGTAGTTAGTATTCAAGTACAAATGGTCATCCAGCTAACCCCTAAAACTGCCCTTCTGTGCTTAATTGACTACCCCACTTTGCTGGATTAGAAGCAAAAATGCATTTACATAGCTATGCTGACAGCTCGGTCTCTGATCACAACTATTGCAAATCCCCATTAAGCCCAATTTATGCTGAATGGATAGCGAAGGCATGCAAAACCAGACAGCATGCATTCTGGTACAATGCTAGGATGAATCACCTATCTGTATATTAAAAATAAATTGGGAATTGGGCACATACAGATTGGACAATGTAGTCAAGAAGGACATAATATAGAAATTATACAATCTTAATGATGAGTGTCTAGGTGACGGTGATGCTTGCCGAAATCTAATAGCTAAAGGGAATGAGTACTGTCACTTTATAAGGGTTTGTTTATGAACATGGTTATATTTTGATAGAAGGAATATTTGGCGCAGAGGAATTGTCTTGTTTGAGGAATCTGTTCTGTGTATGTGAATTAGCATAGTCGGTTTTTAGGAGCCTTCCAAATCCATATCTACTTTCTTGCTTCCTTTTATAAGCCTGCAATAGGGTTCATACTTTAAATGTTTTTAAAAAATTGCTACTGCTATGGATTATTATTACGAATTATTAGGAAATATTTTTAAATGAGATGACTGTACACAAATGGTGACAAAGGGCTTGAGAAACTCTGAGTGATCTCTACATAATTATAAGGTTATTACTTTTGAGAAAGCAAAATAAGTGTTTGGTGCTGGCTGAGGGCAATTCTTTTTTTAAAGCAACATTTTATTGATTTTATCTCAATCACATCAATACAGAACAAGGCTGCAGTTACATAACTGAACTTCTTAAATGAATATCAATCGCCTTACAGACAGCAGCCTCCTGGTCACATAGTAAAAGCTATGCCCGACCGAATTCTCAAGCTGGCACAGATTTTACATAGGTCTGAATTTCCTCATCCAGAGACCGGAGTGAGTCTCCACGTCATTTGAGGAGAATTCCTCTGTATTAGCACCACTCAGCCCATATCTGTAATGTTTTTGTGGACACCCTCTGGCTGCACAAATTGGAATTTCCATGCTCATACAACAGTCTAAATCAGTTTTACATCCTTTCACGGATGGAGGGTCTGCAGTTTTCCATGCTTTAGCAATGTCCCAATCACACCGAAACCGCCTGATATCTATTACCATCAATGTTTGTTGTGATGTGGAGGAGAGTGAATTTGGGATCCCTGGGTAATGTCCATCCCAGACTCGCCCAAGGACATAAATACCCCCTTCCAGAAGGGAAGCAGTGTTTACATGCCCAAACAGTGCATAGCAGATTGCCCTCCCGAGCACCACATCTCAGATAAGTTGGCGGAGATATCGCCTCATCTTCCACAATTGTTCCCGCGTTTTATAGACTCTGTGTAAGTATTTCAGTTGGATGAGTTTAAACTGCGAAGCAATTGCTGCTTCTCAGGGAGAGGCTTAAGCCTCTTTCCAATCATCATCCGTTAGGGATTCTAAGTCCCCAGCCCACGCCACTCGTAATTGGTCAAATGTGCCTTTCACATTAATCACTAATGAACAGTACACGTGTAATATCTCATGAACAATCAGCTCGACACGTAGGATCTTAGCCTTTATGGGGCTTCAGTCCAGTAAGTCTCAAAGTCTGCTGTGTAGGGCATGCCGTAGCTGTAGATATCTGAAAAACTGACTGCGCTGTAGATTTTAGTCCCCAGCAGAGCTGCAAAGGATTTTAGCACCAAACCAGACACAACGTCTCCAGTTTGGAGATACCAACGGTATCCCAGGACTTGAAACCCTGTAGATCAGACACTTGTCCCCATACAGGAGAGTCTCTTTAGTAGTGCAAACCTCCCAACCTAGAGCTCTGCGAGTGTCCCTCTATACTTTTAGTACCACCTTTGTGGCCGGGGGAAGTGACCTTGGGGGAGCTCCTCCGTAAAGCAAATGTAAGACAGGCGTTTCTTTCATTGCCCATCTCTCCAATGGGAAAGCAGGAGCTCCTGTGTTGTCAAACCACCATTCATTGATAATTAGGTGGGACACCCGGTAGTAAAAGAGTTAAAGCATTTCAAGCATTTAGATAGGGCAATTATCGGAGATCCATGGTTCCACAGGAAGTCCCACATGAGCAAGTCTACTCTCCTGAAAAAGGAAGTGGCAGGGGCAAAGGATATTTCTGTGGGTGGTATAAAACACACAGCAGAACGACCATCTTATAGATGGAGGAGCGTTCTATAATGAACAAGGTGAGTGCTGACCAGAACCCAAGTTCACCAGCAGCCAAGGTCATGGGTCAGGCGATCCAACTGGGGTTTCCTGTCACAAAAGCCAAGGTATTTAACCCATTCCAAGCTGAGGAGAGGCAACCCATGGGATACACTGAGGATTTGGCCTTGTTGATAGAGAGCCCTGAGAATCTACCAAAGATTTGAAGTATCTGGAGAACCCGACCAGACTCCTTTGGGTCATCTAAGAATATAAAGACGTTGTCTGCATATGCTATTCTGTTCCAAATACCTGGTCTCCATTCCAGTCCTTTGACCAGTGCATCTACCCTTGGCCACCCCACAAGAGGTTGAATCAACATGGCAAATAACAAGGGCGACAAAATAAATCTTTGTCTTGTCCTCCTTTGTACCACGAAAATAGAGGGAACCGCCCATGCTCACTCAGGCCGTCCGGTTGGTGTATAGTAGTTGGACCCAGATGATAAACCTGGTACCAAAATTCAGTATGGTTAGAAGGCAAAACAGGTAATCCCAATGTACAGAATCTAAGGCCTTGCAGCTAAGGCTAGCGCATTGAAGACTCGACAGATGTTGTGTCTTGTGGCTCGATGAGGCATGCAGTCTGACAGGTATGGGGTAACCTGCAGCAAACAAATGGCAAGTACTTTAGCCAAATCTGAACTTCAATATTCAAGATGTAAATAGGGTGATACGAGGGCCAGCGGTCAGATGGGTGTCCAGACTTGGGTATAACCACGATTTCTGCCAGTTGGAGGTCAGGGGTAAGTGCCCCTGTCCTCTAGACCATGGCAAAAACCTTGGATAAAGGATCAAGGAGCTGGGCCTTTCACAATGTGCAAAATTCTGCTGGGAACCAGTTGATGCCTGGGGTCTTTCTAGAATGTGGTAGAGGGCCATTCTAGCCACATGCCATGACAGACTAAGTAGTTAGAGAGATCTGGGCCTCCTTTCCTGAGGCCACCAACAAAACTCACAGAAAGCAAATGATTTAGGCCAGAATGGGGAACGCAAAATAATCCCAAATCTTTATAAGACATTAACACAAGAGAAACAGATTGATGCAGCATATGTTAAACAGTCAAACACACCCACATCAGATAACGTTAGATGATGTAATTTAACATGTCATAAGTGATATATGTGAAGTTATAATCAGTGCATGGTGGAGAAGCACGTTCTAGTTAGCTCAATAAACTATAACTTGCGAATTTCAGAGGTTTTTTTGTTTGTAAACATTAAATTTTTAATCTCATTTCAATATCCAGCTATAATGTCACTTTAGCCTTTGTTCTTTTAGTTAATTTGTAGGGGTTTTATACAAGTTATGATCGTAATAGCATACCTAACTATAACATAACTATTATTTCTAGCCTGATATATATATATATATATATCAGGCTAGAAATAATACCTACTAACCTACATGGCAAGTAAAAGGCACTCTCCCAATGTATCATACACTTATGTAAAGACCCCAATGGTACAATAACCAAGTAAGATTGATTAGGACATCCCCCGTGGGACTCTTATGGCAAAGCACCCCCAAGATTCCTGTTGCTTCCATAACTACATGGTTCTGTACAATTGCTGACTGATTACTATCAGGTCGGTGTGGAGACGCCGCTTACAGGGAGCAGTGACCCACCCTCTGAGACCCACTAGGGAAAAAACAGCAACTCTCCCCGGCTCCTTGACAGTTCAAATGCGGAGGCCACTGACCACCATGGGAAACAATGCACCATGAAGAGGGGAAGGGTTATCATTTTGTTTAGGGGTGGGATTTACACAGTAGCTGGCCTGAAGAGAAAAGAACAGAAGTGTAAAACCTGTAGTTACCAAAACAAATCCTTGGTACTGTTAAAAGCAAAATGACAATTATGAACATTACCTGCGCCATCTTGTCTGGTGGAATTCTATGTGCACATAAGTTGCAGTCATTTTGATCTATCACAGCCATTTTGTACTCTGTTGGTCACCTTTGTTTCACCCTGCCCTTACTAGCATCCCTCTGACCGACCTGGTATGTGTGCTGGGGGCTATAAACTCTATTGCCACAACAAACCTCAGCGCCACTTGCTGCCACAAACTCGTTTTTCCTCTCATCCCTGTTTTCAGACAAGCCTTTGGACGCTCTACCCTTCACTACACCTAGTTACACAAACAGGTTCCAAACACCAAAAAGACTCTTGCAAAATGATTTATTGCACTGCAAACAGCAAGACTTGTTGTTACCAACAATGGGACCTGTTTTTATCAACAGAACGGACTCTTAGATCTGACCGGTCTCACATGTTTTAGACCCTGAAGCAAGGTCCAGCTGGAAGATAAGATTGTCTGTTTGACCTGGGTGGGAAGAGAATTACTGTTGGGCTTGTGTGACAACCTGCCCGGGGCGGGGACCCCAAGCTTTTGTAACCATGTTGATCAAACAAATGCATTGTGTCAAACCTGTATAAAAGGAAGAGCCAAGGGAGTTGTCAGCAGAACACTTCCCTCAGACATCCCGGTGTCTCAGTTGACGTGATCTCCTCATGAGAAATAAACCATTTTCTTCTCTTCCAGTTTCCAGCGCTTGCCTCATTATTTTGATAGCGAACCCAAAGTGAATTAGAGGTGGAACCCTGCACCGGGCAGCATTGAGGGTCTTAGAAGACTCGCTGCCTTTCATAAATTGGCGCCCAAGCGTAGGGGCCCATCAGCGACGCGTGGGTCTGGTAGAGAGGTCCTAACGACGGAGTGAACAACTAAACGATTGGGGTATACCTGCCTGAGAAGACCCTTGTCTGGCTGCCCATCGACTGAACTTCACCGGTTCCGAACGGACCTCTCTCGAGTGACCTGCGGTCCTGAATGGAACCTTAGAGGAACGCCGCATTGATTGTTGGAGTGAGAGGACAACCAGGCGCTGGAAGGGGAAGACGAAGAACTGTCCATACGGTCCGGGTAAGGTCGTGAAAAAAAACCGACTTAAATTGATTGATTGATTGAATAGTTTGATTGAAATACTAGTATTCCTTTTTTTGATATTGAGTTATTTACGACATTTCCCTGCTTGCAAACAACAAAGAATAGGAATATTCTCTCTCTTTGCAGGCAGCGAAGGACAGGTAGTGCAGACTTTTTGTCTAAATTGATTGATTGAGATATTCATTTTGACCGATAAATACGTCATGCCTGTTTTCTCTAGATTGTTTGATTGTAATTGTTTTGGACCAGACCGTTCGTTAGAGGTCAGTCAGCCGGCACCGCCGGAAGGCACCCCTAACAAGGACATGTACGTCAAGTATGGATTAGCCAGCGTAGCTTATAGCAAACTATGGCATAAATACACTAGGAAGGACCGGGTAAATCAGTGGCCACTGACGGGATCTTTCGATCCCGCTAAAATAGAAACGTTAGATTTAGCTCTCCACAAAAAGAAAACTAGACCAGCCATGTTTGACAGTTTTGGCTTATGGCGAAAAGAGGCAGCTCAAAGAAAGAAAAGGGACGAAGCTAGACAAGATAAAGAAACGCGAAAATCAGCTTACCAAGCCTGTAAAAGATTAGAAGAAAAACTAAAAGAAAAGGAAATCGATAAAAAGGAACAGGAATCAAAAATATCAGATTAATGCCCTGTTAGAACGCCCTCGACTCTTTACCCCAAGTTACCAGCAAAACAAAGGGTAGATGATGATTTATTGTTAGGTCCCCCAATCATATACATGCCACCCCCTTACGCCCCTACTCATCCCGTAGTACGACAGGACCACCAAAGTATAGCCGGAGATGGCACGATCGCCTCAGTCTCCACCGCCTCTGCTCCCACCGAGTCACCCACACCAAATGCCTCATCAAAGGATACAGTAGTAGAGGTAGGATCAAAAGAAACAGGAGCGCCCAGGGTCCCGCGATTAAGTAAAAATGAGCGAGCAGGCATTGATAAAGTAGTTAAATCCCTCATAGATAGGAAGGAGACAGAAGCGCATGTAACTGACATATGCAACTCCTATGTTGAAAACCGCAAACGATACTTTATTGTACGTCTCTGTTACCACACTCTTACTGCATATGAAGAGAAGTACCAAGATGTAGGGCCAGATCGACTAGTGGCTCTCTATAGGAAGGTAGACACCGGAGATGAAGGCGACAACTATGTTACAGAACTCTTTTCATCCACACTGGAGGTATTCCGTCACCTCGTGGAACAAGGACGGATAGATAAGGACAGGACATCTAAGATAGCAGGACCCCCGGTGGAAAAACCAGATAGCATGATGCCGATAAAAGAAGCTGCCCCTTATTGGGTACCTCCTAGAGGACAAGGGACTCATGACGATATGAACCATCAAGATGCTAGAGGAAGGGTGGTCTACAATTGGGTGTATCAACCATGGGACAGACAGGACATTTTGACGTTCCGTAAATCTTTACCGGATTTGCGAAAGAACCCCACCGCCTTTTACACCGAGCTAGGTACCGCTCTGGGATCAACAATAATGACACTTGCCGACATAGACTTGTTCTTCGGGTTATGTTTGCCAGCAGATGTGTGGAAACAGATTAGGAAAATAGACCATACCGAACTGCTTGGTCATACCTGGGAACAACTTAACACACTAGATAAACAGCGGAACCCTGGTCAAAAACCGATTAAAGCAATATTGGACCTCCCTGACAAAATAGTGCAGAAAGTGAAAACGCTGATCCCAGAGAAAAAGATAGACTGGTCCATAGTAACCGCGTGCCGCCAGAAACCACAAGAGGATGTCTCAGAGTATTTCTCCAGATTTGAAACGGTGTTCTCCGATTACAGTGGACAAGACATGTCCACCGCAACCGGACACCACTTATTTGTGCAGAACTATGTCAAAGGACTACTACCAGATGTATCCCAGAAATTACAAGCCAGCGAAAGTAGTTGGGCAGCATCTAAACCGGCGGCCATTCTCCAAATGGCCCAGTACTATGAGCATCACAAAAACGAAAATGACAGGGCTACAGAAAGGAAAAAGAAGGACTTGAAGGAGAGGGTAATGGTAGCACAACTCCAGGGGGCGAATACAGGAAGGGAGCAATATAGGGGAGGATACCAGCAGAATACCCCTAGAGTACAGCCACCTAGAAACAATTCATCGACATCATATGTAGGACGCCAAGACCTAGGAAAGGATCAATGTGCATTTTGCAAAGAATATGGACACTGGAAAACCCAATGCCCTTTGTTAGGAGCTAGTAGGGGCAGAGAGGCGAGGGAAATAGCAAGTGGACAGAGAGGAAGAGGACGTGGGAGAGGGTACGCGAGTGAAGCAAGCGAGGAAAGGCCAGGAAGAGTGAACACATTTGACCATCCCAAACAGAATCAGTACCAACAGACAGATTATGACAATGCGTACGACTTTGCATAGGACAGCCAGAGGCAAGGGAGGGATCCAGTCGAGCTCTATGTTGATCAGCAAGGCCCTTATGTTACCGCTGAGGTCCTGGGCACAAAGTCGCCATTTCTGGTAGACACGGGAGCAACACGTAGTGCACTATCCAAACGACTGATTCCAAGGGCACCCTTGTCAGGCTCACATGTGACCTCAATAGGATTTGACGGTACGCCCTCCACCAACCCTTTGTCCCGACCGATCCCTTTTAACCTTGACAACAATAGCGTTGAAGCGACATTCCTCCTCTCTTCCAACACCCCAGACGCCATTATGGGTCTCGACCTTTTGAAACACTTCCATGCGACTATCAGATGCTCACCAGACGGAGTGCGTGTCGTCCTGTATGACAACCCCCAGAGCCATAAAGAGAACCCTAATCAGCACATGTTTTCCATCTCCGAGACAGACGCATCCCTACTGGACACTTTGCCATCACACTTATGGGCTAGGGCTGATTCAGACGTAGGACGAATGATGATTGACCCAGTACACGTAACAATACGACAGGACGCAACCCTACCGAAAGTACCGCAGTACAAAATATCGCCAGAGGGTGAGAAGGCACTGACAGAGATCATACACTCTTTGGTAGAGGCAGGGGTGGTAGAGGAAGTAGTGAGCAACGTTTGTAATAGTCCCATACTACCGATTGTAAAGAGACAGGGAGAGGGAGACGGAAAAGCCTACCGCTTCATCATTGACCTGCGGGAGATAAACAAAATCGTAGTGCCACAATACCCAGTAGTTTCCGACATCACGACAATTTTGACCTTAATCCCCTCCACTGCCACCACCTTCACTGTAATTGACCTCAAAAACGCATTCTTTTCCATACCTATACACAAGGACAGCCGCTATCTATTTGGATTCACCCTAAACTCCCGTTCGTACAGATTTTGCAGAGCACCTCAGGGGTACACTGAGAGCCCAAGCATCTATAGCCAGGCGCTTAAAAGACAGTTGGACGCCATACAATTGCCAGATGGAGTGGCACTAATACAATATGTAGACGACATCCTTCTAGCAGCGGACACCATACCAATAGCCGTCACAGCCACCATCAAACTACTCCATTTTCTTGCTGAGAATGGTCACAAGGTCTCCCGAAAGAAATTGCAGTTCTGTAAATCACAAGTGACCTATTTGGGTCACCTTTTATCCAAAGAAGGGAGGAAACTCACGCCTGACAGGATCCAGACAATTCTAGACACCCCTGTCCCCAAAGATCAGAAACAAGTCCGCTCTTTCATAGGTCTCACCTCATTTTGCCGACAGTGGTTACCGAACTTTAGCCTCATTGTCAAACCCCTTCTTTCCCTCCTAGCTAAAGACATCCCCTCACCTCTCCCCTGGACCCCCGAATGCCAGTCAGCCTTTACAGAACTACGCAATGCCCTTTGTTCAGCACCTGTCCTAGGAACCCCGGATTACTCCAAACCATTCTTCCTCTACACGCACGAGAGGGAAGGATGTGCATTGTCTGTCCTAACACAATCAATTGGTCAAAAACAACGCCCTTGTGCATATTTCTCTGCCACCCTCGATCCAGTAGCCAGAGCACTGCCAGCGTGCCTGCGCGCTGTAGCAGCTGCAGCAGTATCGATACGCCAGAGCGAAGGATAGTACTCTCCAATCCAGTCACTGTTTTAGTACCCCATGCAGTCGACGCACTACTAAACCAGACCAAAACCCAACACTTGACTAGCGCCCGACTGACAGGATATGAGTTGACCCTGCTAGCACCGCACATTACCCTAAAGCGATGCACCACCCTCAATCCAGCCACACTGTTACCCCTACCCGAAAATGATCCTAGCGTGACTCCACTACACGACTGTGTGACACTAACCGATGAACAAACAAAGAGTAGAATAGATCTCAGAGACACCGCCTTTCTAGAACCAGATGGAGAACTATGGGTGGATGGTTCGTGCATCAAACTCCCCGACGGCACCACCTCAGCTGCATACGCTGTCACCACCGCCCGAACCGTTCTGGAAACAGCCCGTATTCCTCAACGTTCAGCCCAGGCTGCAGAACTCATTGCCCTCACACGAGCATGTATCTTAGCGACTGACACGACAGTTAACATATACACCGACAGCCAATATGCCTTCGGGGTGGTTCACCATTTTGGGATCTTATGGAAAGAAAGAGGGTTCCTGACTTCACACGGTACACCCATCCTGCATGGAGATTTAGTCTCCGCCTTGACGCAAGCAGTCCTCCTCCCCAAGAAGTTAGCAGTGATAAAATGCCAAGCACATAGGAAAGTGACTGATCTCATTGGACAGTGAAATGCACTAGCAGACGTTACTGCCCGAGCCACGGCAGGAGACAGAACTACGACACGAATGTATGTGACCAGGTCACAAGCTGAACGATGGACTGACGCTAGGACCACTGTAAGGGACATACAGACTACAGGCACACAAGACGAATTGACCGAGTGGGAAAAGGTGGGACTAAAAGACGAGGAAGATTGCTGGAGAACTAAAGACGGAAATAAATGGCTGTTACCCAATGCCTACCTCATCCCCATATTGACCATGGCACATTTACCAGCACACATAGGCTCCACCCCCATGATTGAACTAATCACCAGAGTATGGCATAACGTCAAGATAGCAGAATCTGCAAAACGCCTAGTACAACAATGTATAGTCTGCCTACAACACAACCCAGGGAAGGGGACAGTAGTACCACGGGGAGGGTTTGGAGTCCCTGACCACCCCTTTGAAATCCTTCAAATGGATTACATTCAACTAGAAAGATGCCTTGGTCTAAAATATGTCCTGGTGGTTGTGTGCGCTTTAGCAAATGGGTGGAGGCCTATCCCACCCGCGACAATACCGCCTTAGCCACTGCAAAAGTATTGCTAAAAGAATTCTTCCCCCGATACGGCCTTTGCAGAATTTTATGGAGCGACAACGGCCCCCACTTCGTAGCCGAGGTGATACAGAACATACTGAGAGGGTTGGGGGTAAAACAAAGGTTCCATGCCGTCTTCCACCCCCAATCAGCGGGCCTGGTAGAGAGACACAATGCAACGTTGAAACTAAAACTAGCCAAAATAGTTGCCACAACCGGGTTGAAATGGCCCGACGCCCTCCCATTGGCATTGTTATCGATGCGCTCCACCCCAACCAAACACCGACTGACCCCGTATGAGGTGGTCTTCGGCAGGCCTATGAGCATTTGGGCGGCACCAAGACCCACCTCCATTAACGATGTCCCGAACATATTAATGTCGGATTACTTGCATAAATTGACAAACGAGCTAACAATTATCCACCAACAGGTGCAGCAAGCCTTGCCGGACGTATCCAGGGGCCCGGGACATGAAATAAAGCCAGGCGACCATATATTAATTCGCAACTTCCAAAGAACGAAGAATCTGGAGCCTAGGTGGACGGGCCCCTGGCAAGTCCTGATCACCACCCGAACTGCCCTCCGAGTGCAAGGAAAACGAAACTGGTTGCACGCCCATCACTGCAAACGAGTCCCTCCAACCCTGGCAACCTGTGAAGGGGTGGAGGTGCAAGAGGAAGTACTCGCGAGAGACCGACCAGCTCTGAGTTGCTACCCACAAGAAGACACCCTCGAACTATCAGAATTTCCCGACCCCACGGTGCCATCCAGGAAAGGGTACAACCTAAGATCGAAGAAAGGAGGGAGCTCCAACGACCAGGCCACTAACTGAGTCAAGGTCTCAGATCGGTAGCACAGTCAAACAACGCTACCAGGAAAGCGCCAGACAAAAGTCTGTGGTCCTAACAGTTGTTGAGCTCCTCGAAGATGATGGAAGAAACTGAACACCTGCAAAACCACCGCAAAGACACCAAGACTGCTAACCTGCACAGCACAAAGACAATTGCACTTGTAGCCGCATTTCTCACCTGTCTCCTGCTAATGGTCGCACTCTGGATCATTGAAGAGAATGCACCTGCATACAGAACATTGTCACCCACCATGCAACCAACCACCAAGAAAGAACACTACCTGGTATCACTACCGCCACATCTCCGAGAACGACGCAAAGAATTCTGGAATAATTCTTTCGTGCAGATGTTGCACCAACACAATCTTGCCACCAATGCTACCAACTGTTGGGTCTGTGGGCTGTTACCACATGCCACTGAACATTCCATCCCTTTCATCCCTTCGCCCTTTTCTATTCACGGATCTTGCCTTGCCTGGATGATGCTCCTACAAGAAAGTTACAAAGACAATGCCACTTCCGACGGAACAATCGCCCAGTTCTACGAGTTCTGGCGAAACAAAACAGGAACGACAGCCGCCCCCTTCTGCCCTCACACCTTCAATGCGACATTCCAGATTGATGTCCCCGCCAAAGAACGAGTGGAAATGCAAGTGTTCAATAATCCTAACAGAGCCACATTTTCCTACCTGAAGAAAAGAACTGCTGCAACACTGACTGTGGCCCTATCTGTGGTGAACGTCTCTGGCCTTGTATGCATTGAAGGCCGTGGGACTAAGAATGTGGGTCACAGCACCTGTAGCATTGTAAGGACTTTGAACACTGCCAACCCCCAGCGCTTGTTGCATCACCCAATATGTACTTTGTTTGTGGAACCAAAGCCTACACCTGGCTCCCAAGAAACTGGGGCGCACATGCTACATCGCCTTTGTTTTGCCACCAACCTACACAGCCCCTGCAGAGCATCATCGAGAAAAGCGTTCTAAAGACATTGATCAAGCAGACTCTGCCTCATCACAGTTCCTCGACGCAGCAAAAGGGCTCGTCCCGCTATGGGGTCCGATGGCAAACAGCCGAGCCATCAGACATCTGTCCCAAGCGGTAGAGACCGCCCTGAACGTCACTGCTGGCATCCTCACCAACAACACTGCTGAGCTCCAAGCGGTCCGTCTGGTTACCCTGCAAAATCGCATGGTCCTGGACGTGGTACTAGCGGACCGTGGAGGAGCATGCCGCATCATCGGTGCCAGCTGCTGTGTATACATTCCTGATAATTCACCTTCTGTCTATGAAGCAATCGAACATCTCCATAGACTATCTTCAGAAATTCATCAAGGATCAGAGACTTGGACAGTTGGAAGTTGGCTTTGGGGCATCTTGAAGGAGTGGGGTTGGAAAATATCAATGATTCTCTTGGTCCCAGTATTGACAATATGTGGTTGTTGTTTGGGTATACACTGTATACCACCTTTGTGTTCTCTTTGCATAACTACCTTGCACCCTAAGACTATGGACACTCAGCTAACAAAAATGAGAGTAATGTATGATCAAGAGATACAGGACATTATGGAGATCAAAATAGACTGACAAGCTGGCTAGTTATGTTCAAAGGGGCCACTGTTAAAAGCAAAATGACAATTATGAACATTACCTGCGCCATCTTGTCTGGTGGAATTCTATGTGCACATAAGTTGCAGTCATTTTAATCTATCACAGCCATTTTGTACTCTGTTGGTCACCTTTGTTTCACCCTGCCCTTACTAGCATCCCTCTGACCCTCTGACCGACCTGGTATGTGTGCTGGGGGCTATAAACTCTATTGCCACAACAAACCTCAGCGCCACTTGCTGCCACAAACTCGTTTTTCCTCTCATCCCTGTTTTCAGACAAGCCTTTGGACGCTCTACCCTTCACTACACCTAGTTACACAAACAGGTTCCAAACACCAAAAAGACTCTTGCAAAATGATTTATTGCACTGCAAACAGCAAGACTTGTTGTTACCAACAATGGGACCTGTTTTTATCAACAGAACAGACTCTTAGATCTGACCGGTCTCACATGTTTTAGACCCTGAAGCAAGGTCCAGTTGCAAGATAAGATTGTCTGTTTGACCTGGGTGGGAAGAGAATTACTGTTGGGCTTGTGTGACAACCTGCCCGGGCGGGGACCCCAAGCTTTTGTAACCACGTTGATCAAACAAATGCATTGTGTCAAACCTGTATAAAAGGAAGAGCCAAGGGAGTTGTCAGCAGAACACTTCCCTCAGACATCCCGGTGTCTCAGTTGACGTGATCTCCTCATGAGAAATAAACCATTTTCTTCTCTTCCAGTTTCCAGCGCTTGCCTCATTATTTTGATAGCGAACCCAAAGTGAATTTGAGGTGGAACCCTGCACCGGGCAGCATTGAGGGTCTTAGAAGACTCGCTGCCTTTCACAGTACCCAGAACGGGGGGGGGTCAGGGGGGGGGCCAGGGGGGAGAGAATAAAAGGGAGTGGCCTGCTCTATATAAAGCCACAAACTCGGGATTGAGCAGAATCTCATTCCGACACCTCCTAATCATCCATCTGCATAGCTCTCAATCTAAATAACTGACTAACACATCCACCTCTCAAATTACTTTCATATTTCACCATACTAATTCACCACTAATCCTTTATGGGTTCCGGAGTAGTGTGCTACTCACCGAAAAAGCGTTTCGACGCCCCGCCATTCGATTTATAAGCGCTATATAAATGCAATTACAATACAATAGCAGGCAATCAAGGAAAAAGGGGAGCACGGTGGGGCTTTGCTAATGGGAGAAAAAAGGTAGATATATCTGAGGTTTGAACCACCGTCCCGACAACTCCTCCAAGTCCTTCTCCATTGCCGGCCTCAGGAGTCGGCTCAATGGCCCATCCTTACAGACCCCAGAACTAGGACCACCCCAGGGTGTGTGTATAAATGGACCTGTGAGGAATAACAACCTCTCCTGTAGCCAATAAACTTCTGGAAATTATATCCTTTATGAAGCCACATACAAACAAAACTAGTCACTGTAAACCAGCTTTAAGAAGGGACAATAATCCTGGCCAAATTATCTCCTTGCACAAATAAATATTGTATTACAGACATAGCCCGGAGTGCTCCTCAGTTTTTCCGCAGGGGCAAATGGTCATTATCAAGCTCCTTTTTTCGTTCAAGAGAGCTACCTTGCATTTACCTTTGGGTTTTCCATTCAACGAGTAGTGAAAGGGATACCACAGGAGTTAAAGGGTCTAATAGGATTGAATCTTTCATAACATCTGAGAAGAAAAGCCAGTGCCCATTAACGTTCAACTAAGGTCCAAGTAGGATAGCGTGTGGGTAAAGTCAAAGTTTACTGCAACAGCAAAGTTAACAGGAAGTAAGTAGGCTATAGGAATCCTTGTAAGCGCCGACCTACTTATGGTCCGTGCACCATAGAAGCTGAATCCACCTCAGTAGTTCAAACTATAAAATCATTATAAAAGTAACACTTCATGTGAAAGAGTGCGATGCAGGTGCATCCAGAAAAGAGTACAGCAACAAAAACATACAAAGACAACTACAGTCATCGTACATTCAGAAATTTTAAGAATTATTGGCTTTCACACACCTCTCTCAAACTCCCCAGGAGAACACTTGATGTTGGCAATTTCCATAGAAGAGTGAAATGGGGGGGCAGCACCAAGTAATTTAAAAATCAGGATGGCTCCTAGAATAGCGTAGTTCTGCCATATTTTCCTGGTAACTATGGATTTCAACCATTCTGCATATGAACCACCATACGCTTTGTAATTACTCATTTCAATTCTAGCTCAAACAGATCAAATGTTGCAAAACATTCTGCATATGGAATCCAATGTATTGCCTGATACAGTGTGAATATTAACTGGTTACTTTGCAGATTTCTGGGTTTAGAGAATACCATGGTTTTGGTCTACATCAGGAAACAAAGGCCCTGGAAATCATTTGTTAGCGCATGACCTAAGGTCTGGAAGAAAGAAGTACACTGCACTGAAGAAGACAAGCATCCAATGACGCAGGAAGTTGGAGACCATAATCAGAGTAACTTGAAAAATGTGCAGAGTGGATGGTTCCTATTTATTTGTGTTGGCTATAAACTTCTATATTTCTATGGATTTTCTATCCGCCATCTTGTCATGATGGTGACCTGGTTACCCTAATGTACAAATTGAGGATAGCTGTCCAGTGCTTATTTTCATGTGGAGAATGAAGGTCCACAGGCATTTGAACCAGTTCTTCGTATAGGTGAATGGATCTCCTGATGGAAAGGATGAAGACGGTGACTGAATGCCACAAAAGTTTTTTTGTGCTCTCTTTGATCATCGGAGGGGTGATTTTTATAAGGCACATAAAGGGCAGTTAAAAAAGAAAAGGTTTCCTCTTACATGTGCAATGAGAAAAGGTAAAAGAAGCACATGTGAGGACAATTCACCAAAGGCACTTATATGCATCTGTAGATGCATACCCACAAGCATTTGATTTTGCCTTTTTGTACCGGTTTACGGCAGAGGACTTTCCGGTCCAGGTTGTCTACCCCAAAGACATATCCATCCCTGAGTGTGATGGAAGCAGGCTGTTGCACATTCAATAGGTTGCTTTCGCCTGTTCAAGCACAAGCCGCACAGCAGACATTTTGGTCCCTGTGTGCCTAGCCGCTCATGAGAATTTGTGCTTACATTTCAGCATTCTTCAAGAGGGCACTCAAGGTTTGGAAGAATTGCAAACATTTGGCAACTTTTTCAATGGCTGGTGCTGTGAACCTTTAGGTATCTTTAGTGAGTCACATGCGGTTATTAGTTGGCACTAGTATAGCATACACTCGGCTACTGGTATGACATCAAAGCACTTTTTGGCTGTCCAGCGGTTGGTTTCATAATAAATATGAGATTATATAAAGTTCTACAAAGTTCTTCGGGACTGTTCCTTGTTGGAAAGGAGTGCTTCCTCAGGCCCTATGGCGTTGACCCAGAATAAATCAGACACCAGGATGCAGACCACGGGTTTTAAAGCATAGCTGGGATGAGCAGAATAAAAAATAACTTATGACAAGGTTGTGGGGAGGGGATATGTGCCTGGGTATGTGTGTAAATAGGTTTTAGGCTATTCTCACCACTGTAAATATCAGAGTCAAATTGTTTTATTCTGGGAATTTGAAAGGGTACCATTATTAGTATTATTGTAAGAGGATCCTGTGCTTCCATGCCAGAAAACAAGCACTGGCAAAGCTAATAGGTCTGGTTCTACCTGCCAACCTTTTGGCTTTGTCAATGCGTATTTGCTTTCTATATAGTTGAGGGAGCTCCTAGGCCCTCACCAATACAAACAAGCACTGGCAAAGCTGACAGGTCTCGCCTTCAGGACGTTTTGGATTTGCCAGTGTTTTTTAGCCATGCTGCACAGCATGCATTCAGTGCAGCATGGCTAAAGAAACCACTTTTTTTTTTTTTAAAGGCATTAAGACGCGGAGGTCCCATCATTTTGTAGCACGGACACCATGCATACATGTGCCTACAAAATGAAGCAATCGATTTTTGAAAATAATTTACAGAATGGGATCGGGGTGGGGGAGGGAGGGGGGACACAGAGGCCACTGGTAAGGGAGACAATCACAGAAGGCGTGGATGGGGGGGGGGACGGGACAATACAGAGGGCTGGTGTGGGTGGAAGCAACACGAAGGGCGTGGGTGGAGAGAAGCAACACGGGGTGGAAGCAACACAGAGGGTGGAGAGGAGAAGCAACAGGTGAGAGAGCAGGAGGGCGCAGGGGTGAGGAAGCAACATGGAGAGCAGGAGGGGGGAGGAGAAGTGACACGCAAGAAAGAAGGTGGGTGCAGTTGTGGAGAAGAAACAGAGTGGAAGTGGTGAGGAGAAGCAAACGAGCCAGAGAGAGAAAAGGAAGTACATGAGGGCAAGCACAACATGGAGGGGCCAAAGAAAAACACTTGCCCGACAGATCAACACAGAGTGCGGGGGCAGAAAAGTACATGCTGGAGACAGCTGGAAAAGATATGCACTCTCATGGAGTGCTTAACCCAAAAGAAAAAGGTTGTGCTTGAAATGCAAGCAGCAGAAGCACAGAAGCCAGCTAATCTAAGAGATTGTAAAGAGGCTATGCTCCATGGGAGGGGCAAACACAACATTGATAAGCTGGGACATGGCTAAGCAGCAGGCAAATGAGTGACAAGAAAGCCAACCAATGGAAGGGAGGGTGGACTCCAAGTCCCTGTATATTCCTGGTGAGACCAAAATATGTATTTTGAAACTACACAGCTGCAAACAGGCTCGACATAAAAAGGCATTGGCTACAAGCAAAAAATATGTTTTTCAGGTCTGCAAAGGCCTGAAAAACAAAAAGGCTTGAAAAGTGAGGAGGGGCGGGTCCTCGGAGGGGTGTGGCCAAGTGTCAAGCACGGCCTGGCGCACTCTAAAATCACTGCCCAATCCCAACCCCATACCAAAAAAAAAAAAGGTCCTGAGGCTGCCACTGATGTTCTGGCAAAGTTTCACATCCTGTATTGGACATCTGCTGCGCATAGCATCAAAACAATTACCTGAAGACCTCTCTGCAGCTGTTTCCAGCTAATTGTGTGCACACCATGTGATATCAGCTCTGTGAAGGAAGCCAATATTGTGTGACACATTGTGGCACCTTGTGAGTTGGAAGGTCTGGTTTTTGGTCTCAAATGCACATGTTGCCTTAGTAGTCCTCGCCACTAAAAAGAACTATTTTATTTGTCGATGTGCTCCTCACAGTGACTGAAGTGAGCTGGTCCACTGCCCCATTGAGAGGATGGAAGAAAAATGTGAATGACTCAACAACAGACCAATGAATGAAGGACGACGGCTGAAAGCCCCTAAAAGTAAGTATGTATGTATGGGTATGTATGTATGGGTGTGTATGTATTGACCAGTAGGTAGTTACAGTTAGGAACTAGTTTCCATACGAAAAGCTTTTTTTGACTTGCTTATAACTTTGGCGCAGTTTGATGGATCTTAACAAAATTTTCCCCCAAATGTTGGGCATGGAAAGTTTTGGGGTGATCCATCAAGCGGGGTCCGAGAAAAAGGGGGAGTCAAACAAAGTGTGGCCATGTTAATTCCCATAGAGATTTTAGACACAACTACAGCCCAGACAGCTGAACGGAATTATACCAAATTTGACAGAAAGCTAGAACTTGGTCAAGAAAGCGTGCTTTTTGGTGTAAATCAGTTCAGTACTTTTGGAGTTATTAAAGAAAAAAGAATATAGATATCTAGAGGCGCGGAACCCTCCATGGATCCTCCACGGTGGATCCGCGAAGTCACGCGCCACAAAGAATGCAGTGATTTGCTGGCCGCAACGAGGGAGGAAAGTTGCAGCCGCCTTTTTAGAGATGAGGGAACAGTCGCTGGTTGAACAAATTGACAAAAAATGGAATAGGGGTTAGAGTAGAGGTTCCCTGACCCCATGTGTGCAATATAGAGGTGTCTGAGGGACCCATGATTGAAAAGAAATTGGCCTTTATGTATTTTCTTCCCCACGTGTGTAAATTCGCAGAAAAGCAGCGTTGCTAAGCGTGCCGCCCCCCCCCCATGCAAAATCGCGGTGGATACACAAATTCAGCCATAAGTAAAAAAATATATATACTAGCACTAACTCAGATAGTGATACACCCACTCACAGACACTCAAACACCCAGACACCCAGTCAGAGACCCACTGACAGACACTCACAAACCCACTCATAGATTCTTACAGCCACTCACAGACCCATTCATACACTTACACACCCAATCACATGCTCACTCAAACACTGACACACTCAGACGCATAGATACGCACTGTCTGACACCCACCCACTCACAGACCCACCCAGACACTTACACACCCACTCACAGACCCATTCACATACTCACACACCCACATACACTTTCACACACCCATTCACAGACCCAGACACTCCCACACTCAGAGACCCATTCACATACTTACACACGTACTCACAGACACATTCACACACAGACACACCCACTCACAGACCCACAAAGACATTCACAAACCCACTCACAGACCCCGTTTGGATCTGCAAAGTCACAGAGAAGTTTCACAGGGAGCCGCGCTGAGCACCGCGGTGGATTTGTGGATAGAAAACAACCAAATTGAGCTTCTTCACAGAAATCATGGAAAGGGTTAAAGAAATACTGACCATTTAGAAGTGGTATAACAAAAATAAAAGATGAGAGGAAGCCTGTGATTTGTTAACTACAGCAGCATAAGTAAGAGCACATGGTCAAGGGTAGCCATTTTAGCTGCTTTTCTACTGAGAGTGGAGGTGGATTGTCAGATTTGTCACTGGAGATTTGGAATGAAAACCGATGTTAACAGACATAGAAGTAAAACTGGAAGAGCAGCAAAGAACTTTTACAGGTATGTTAATTAGAATGTAGTATATAAAAGTATGTTTAGATTAAAAATTGTGAGTGTATATAAGCTGAAAGAAAATGTGTAGCTTCTAGACACTATACTAGAAGGGAGCTTAGATGAGAACATTAACTAAAAATTCAGTGAGCAGGAAAAGAGAAAATGGTATACTGAAAGTATAGTAATTTTATTAAGCCAGTATGAATTAATGTGTTTGAAATTAGATGAGTGTTTGCTTATAGTATCTAATTTGCACACACTCAGTCTAGGCAGGCCCTTACACACCCAGTTACACTCCCACAAAAACACTTATGCACCCACCACTCATATCCAGACAGTGACTTCAACACTCAGTCACACACCCATAAAACCATCAACACACCCATTTACTCACCTATACGTCCAAGTTTGAGTACTAGTTCTCCTTTAGAACCTGGGGGACATCTGCAGAATGCATTCTGAACGACAAGAAGTGTTTTAAGAGAACTACGTCAGCACTCTTGAGAAAAGAGAACCCTTATTGTAGTTGACCTCAGAATTAGGGCCCCAAAGGGTAGTGGCTTTGAGAAGGAGGTAGAGGAGCAGAGAAATACTGGGCAAAGTCTCCAGAGGGGATTCCCAGAGAGAGAGAGTTCCCTATTGGATATATTGCAGGAAGTACTGTCTTCTCCCAAACCCAGTCCCCTGAGGACCTCATGGGCAGACAGGTTGAGTGGGACCTGAGGCTGCAGCTGGCTTAGCTGGCTGCAGAGGAGAGAAAAGCTGAGGCTAAGAGAGCCTTGGAGGAGAAAACGGTCTTGTTGGCTCATGAATTGAGTGTCAAGGAGCTGGACTTAAAGGCCAAATAGCTTAGAGTCTAGCAAAAATGGTGGGAGCACCACAACTGTGTCTAGTGCAGAAGAAAGAGTCTATATATCCACACAATGGTATTTAACTTTAAGGAGGTGGGTGATACAGACAGGTTGTTTCTGGCATATGAAGTAGCTCTAGAGGTACAGAGAATCTCTGAGGAGGATTGGAGAGCTGGCCTTTGGAGTCTTATTCTTAGTGATGGGAGGGACGATGTACTGGCTCTAGAGAAGGGGAAGAGGTTGAGGTATCCCACCATAAAGGAGGCCCTTATCAGTAAGTATGAATTCACCGCAGGGGAGTGCAGGTTGAAATTCAGGGGAAGTGAGAAACTGTGTCACCACTACTGAGAGGATTTTGTGGGGTACTTTTGAAATGTTTATAAAAAGTACTGTTGTTTTTTAAGAATGTTTTTCTAACAGTTTTATACCTTTTCTTTTTTGTCAAAGAGAACTGGGGAGAAGCAACTGGCTTCAGACTGTGGAAAACATGAAGGTCCAATGGGGAGCTAAGAAAAAAATCAAATATTTCTGCTGACAGTACTTTCCACATCTATGTGATTGGAAACGCAGTACTTGCCGCTTTCGGCATTTTTCCTCAGTGTCTTTTGGATCTCTACATGTAATACACTGTTCTATGAAAGAAAGTACAGAGCCATCTGTGACTGTTCCAAATTTAGATGCATCTTTTACCTAGAAAAGCATATGAATATGAGTACCACCTCTTGCTTGGTACTCTTTGAGAAAAGAAATCAGTAATTTCTCCAAGAGGTGCATTTTTTTTGTTGCAAATGAAGGACAGCGTAGTTTGAAATATGTGATTAAAGTACCACCCAACATTTGGCGACTCCAAAGAGCAAAGTTCTCCTGGTGTCTCGAATTTGATGCCTTTATTGTTACAGTTTGTTTTTCTCAAAAAGTCATGTAAGTCACCCATGGATATTCAGCACAGCTCAGAGTTGATGTTCCTAACGTTCTCCTACCTGTAATTAGTTACATACACATAGTATGCAGTTTTTTTTGTACAATCTTTATCAGCCCTGCCAACTATCACGGAGCCACCGTGTATCACATGATTTCGACTCCCTTCACACAGTTACCCGGTGAGGAGCTGAAATCACATGGTGGCAGGGAAAAGGAGCTGAAAACAACTATAAACGGTGGATTTCAGCTCGTTTTCAGAGGCAGTAACCAGCCGATGTCCATTTAGAGGTGTGAAACCACCCCAGGACATTGGTGATAGCCTCAATGACCCTTTGATTTGATTTATTGGGAGGGGTGTGGGGGGCTTGGTGAGCGGCAGAGTGCCTCTTATGTAGCTCTCAGCACGAGGTTCCGCCCCCCTCCTCACATGGTGGCAATAATTTGTTAACTAGGCAGGTAAGTTTTTCCACACAGTTCATAGATGATTATTTCAACAGTGTACCACTTTTGGCGCACAGTATAGAACCTGACTGAGAACAGTAAAAAGGGGAAAATGCACCCACAGAAGACATTTGTACGATGATAAGCATGTGGCTTTTCGCACAGTGAGTAAGCACCTCACTTAAATTTTTCAAGGCAGTAGTATTATAATGACTGTAGCTGATGTTGGTTCTCCCAAGGGTGCTGTACAGGTGGACTGTCCTGCTGCACCTAGTTTCTTCCTCATCACCCAGTTGTACCCCCTTTCATGATTGTTTTTAAGTACTTCCACATGGAATTTGTCCCATGTGAATTCTTCTTGGCAGTGCTCCTGGGTAACTGTATGCCGCAAATATTACTCCGCACATATTTAACTGTAAACTTCTTTCCCCCAAAGGTATTGTAAAATGCTTCCAGACATCACTTTGTTTTGTGCTTGCTGGTTTAAAGGTATACCTGCATGTATCTGAAGTGGTTGTGCAGAAAAGTGTTAAATTGTATTGTAATGTGTTAATAAAATGTATTTGTAAAGTTATAAAAATATATATTACTAAGTTGAGTTATAGGTCACAAACCTACCTATATAGGTGCTCATACATAAACTCACACGCACCTATACAGTCATTCACAGAGGTAGTGACACACCCACTCAAAACCCCATAGTCAGTCACACACCCATTTACACATGCAAACTACTTACATAAACTCATACACCCATATAGTCATTCATACACCCACTCATACAGTCACACACCAATACAGCCACTCATACACCCAGCTATACACCGATACATCTACGCACACACCCATCCATATACTGTTAAAGCCACAGAGACCGACATCCATGCACAGACCAAATCAGTCACTGACACACCAAGGCACTTACCGATACAGCCACTGGCAGAACCAAGCTCACAATGATACAACCACTGACACACCCAGGGACACATCGATACAGCCACTGACATACCCAGACACACACCGATACAACTACTGACACACCCAGCCACACTCCGATAGAGAAACTGACACATCCAGGCACATACTCACACAACCATTGACACACCCAGTCACATATTGATACAGCCACTTAGACCTTCAGCCAACACTGATATAGCATCTCAAACACCCTTATATACATACTGATACAGCCAGTTACACACCCAACCACACACTAATTCAGACACTAACACAACCAGCCAAACACTAATGCATCCAATACTACACCCAGGTACACACTGATGCAAACGACACACCCAGGCATACACCAATGCAGACACTGACACACCCAGGCATACACGAAAGCATCCAATAACAACCCCAGGCACACACTGATGCATACACTGACACACAGGGACATACCAATGCATTCACTGACACACCCAGGCATACAGTAATGCAGACACTGACACACCCAGCCAAACATTAATGCATTCAATAACACACCCAGGCACACACTGACGACTCACTGACACACCCAGGGACTTACCAATGCAGACACTGAAACAGCCAGACATACAATAATTCAGACATTGACACGCCCAGTAAACCACTAATGCATCCAATAACACACCTAGACACACACTGATGCATACAATACCAGGGCCTATATTGCAACGCTTGTTCAATCCCTAAACATGCCTTAGAGTTATGGGATTAGTTGGATATGGAAAAGCCTGACGTCTGATTCTTAACAGAAACCTGACTGCATTCAGTAGCCCTCCCCTATATCTCGCTGGCTTTCCTCTCTGACTATAAGTTAATCAGGATGGATAGAGAAAGAAACACTAGGGTGTCGCCATTGCCTTTCGCAATTCGATAAAAATTACCTTATTGGAGTCGCCTAACACAGAGTGGGGCGGAAATCTGTATCTTTAAGCTGGAAACAGCCATAAAAGGAACATGGAGAAGGGGACTTTTATATAGGCCCCTGGGACAAAAAACGGTTTTTACAACAATCTGATGGAATGCTTAGACCCCCAAATCCTTGCTGTGGACAATTTTCTACAGGTGGGGGGATTTTAACCATCATGCAGAACTTACCACCGAGCTTGATACCACCTGCCTACTCACAGACCTAAAATCTTTAGGCCTGCACCAAAAAGTGGTAAGATCTACTCATATAGCAGGACACACTCTGGATGTACTAGTTACAAACACATCAAATCTCTCGGTTTACCCTCACCCCCCACCCTTCTGGTTTGGACTGATCACTATGCCATCAAATTTCACTTTCAAGAGGGAATGCTCCCTGATGTCAGGATCACAGCTCCTAAATTAATCAGGCCTTGGAGGAAAGTTGCCCTCGCCTCCTTTACCTCACATTTTCTTCCTCCCTCCCCGACTGATCTGATTAGTATGGATATGGCCTTAGCAGCCGTAGACAGCGTCGTCATCCTAACACTAGATAAGGTTGCCCCTGCCAATATGAGTAAGCCTAAACCTAAGACCTGCTCTGGCACCATGATTTACTGACTCCCTGAAGAATGAGAAGACTGTGTGTAGGAAATTAAACATAAATGGAGGTCTTCAAAAAAACCTGAAGATAGATCAACCTATAAAAGGGATTTAAGAAGCTATCTTAAAAATATTAAAGCAGCTAAGAAAGCCCATATTGTGGACAGAATTGATAATCAGCTAACTCCGCAAAAGAAATGTATAAGATTCTTAAGGAATTCACTAATCCCACATCTTGCAAGGAACCTGTTCCTGCTTCTCAGGCCTTGGTAGATGATCTTGCTAACTATTTTGAGGAAAATATAGCTAGAATCTATAACACTTTTGTAAAAGGAGACCACACAGGAAGGGCTGACCCCCATCCCGGCGGGAACTGTTACTCCTGCATCACCATATATTATGGCCACTCTGGCTCCTGCTCTCCTTCCCTCCTTCAAGCTATTCAATCTTTCCCTTGGCCTGGAAACAGTCTCAGCTAAGAGGAAATCCGCCAGGGTCAATCCCATTCTTAAAAAGCCCACAGCAGATCCAAAAAGAATTAGTAAACTTTAGACCCATCTCTTTCCTCCCTTTCTTGTGGAAAGTTGTGGAAACTTTGGTGAATATCCAATTGACAGCTTCCTTGGAAGGCCATTCCTTGCTTGATCCCTCCCAGTCAGGTTTCCGAGCAACTTTTAGCACTGAAACAGCACTGGTGGAGGTTTTAGACAACATAAAACTTTCCCTGGATGATGGACACTCAGCAATGCTGGTTCTATTCGATCTCTCAGCAGCATTTGACACCATCTCTCACGCAGTCTTCATTAAAAGACTGGGAGAGATTGATGTTGTTGGGAAAGCCCTGGGTTGGCTGAAGAACCTTCTGAGTGAGCGCACCCACTTGGTGCAGCTAGAGTCCTTCTGCTCTTGAACAACAGCCTTGGACAGGGGAGTGCCACAGGGATCCGCACTGACTCCCACTCTCTTTAATATCTACATGGCCCTGTTGGCACAAGTGATAAAATCCTTTGGTTTTGAGGTAATCTCTAATGCAGATGACACTCGGCTTATCATCACAACGGGACCTAATCCGGAGTCTACCAAAGTAAGATTCTGAGATTGCATGAATACAATCGCCTCGTGGATGTAGCATAACTATTTGCAACTTAATACAAATAAAACTGAAATTGTACTGCTTGGAAAGGCCCACTCTGTGTTGTCTGAAGATTAGTGGCCTCAGAGTCTGGGCTCAGCTCCCATTACGAAAGTGATAGTGCGAAATCTAGGAATCATGGAGGATGAGAACCTTTCCATGAAAGAACATGTGAATGCCATCACGGGTTCCTGCTTTGGAATCATGCGCCCTCTCAGGAAAGCTTTTCAGTAGCTACCGCTTCAGTCAAGAAAATCCCTGGTCCAGGCCCTTAAAATCAGCCATCTGGACTATAGCAATGCGCTAATGATCCCTAAACAACTGGGACCTCGTCAGGCACCCCAATCCAAGATGCACAGCTGAGAAACGGTATGTGAACCATCCATTAAGATTAACACATTTCTAGTCTGCATTTTTATCAAATTTATTCCATATGTAATTCAAGGTAATCCATATTTTCATCAAAATATTTCAATCTTCTTTTTTGCTCAAGTTCAACGAGTGCCTACACAGGTTTTACACATAGAGGTGCATAATTTCACATAATCCAACGTGGAATATTCAGTCCCAATGCATTTCAGGCAAGTGTTGCCCTTCCTCAGGGGTTACTACAATAAAAACATTAGAATCAGAACCACATGTTGCGGATATCAATTGATAAAACCATTTTATTTTTTTAACAGCTTTACCTTCATATATTGCTGCTGTGCCCCCATATTACTTGCATAGAACTGAAATGTGTGCAACCTCTAAAATAAAACATGCTTTCCAAAAATCAAAATAAAACGACAGTGCCTCCGAACCCATAAACCGTGCTCAAAGGAAAAACGCTCCTCATTCCGTGAGCAAGATTTGTTAAGTCCTCGTTTAGCCAAGAAACCCCACATACACCAACAGCAGTGTTGTGATTTCAAAGAAAACAAAACAAAACATCTTCTCGGTAGTGTTTAAAAACACCGAAGCCTGACCGCTAAAAGATACATATCTCCACCAAATCAATAAACCTGTGATTCGATTATCCATGCATGCCAAGTCAACGGGACAAGAAATGTGTTAATCTTATTGGATGGTTCATATACCTTTTCTCAGTTGTGCATCTTGGGTTAGGGTGCCTGACGAGGTCCCAGTGGTTTAGGAATTATACTGATGCTCACGGACGGAGCACGCTCCAGGATATCATGCGCCAACACTGCCTGGAGCATCGCATAAATATGGAAGAACATTAGTAGTGGATATGCGCTCAACCTTTTCATATATGGACAATGCGCCAATGGTCACCATGAATGAAGGACTATTTGCTAAACTTCAGGTGGTTCAAAATACTGCGGAACGGCTAGTCTCATCGTCCATGTCGATCGTCCTCAGAACCTATTTTCAGAAGCCTCCTTTAACCTATTAAAAAGTGATCGGTGTTTAAGCTTCTATGTCTGGTCCATAAATCCTTGCATGGGAACGGACCCCAATACCTGCAGGATAAACTATGCCCCCAATCGAAGTCTTAGGTCTAGTGGGAAGCTCTTGTTACATCCTCAGTGCATCCACACCACTAGGTATGGAGACCGATCATTCTCGTACCTTGCCCCTCAGCACTGGAATCAGCTTCCGCCACATCTACATGCCTGTGCTGATTTTACACAGTTCAAAAAAGCCCTTAAAACTTGGTTGTTTAATCTTCCTCTTTAATTTTTAGTTTAGAGGGTTCACATTTCTCTGCTTCTTACCTGTAGAATTGTAGAGACCCTTTCTCGGCTGAGTCGTTACTTAATAAGAAACTAATAATAATAAAAATAATAATAATACACTGACACATCCAGGAACATACCAGTGTATTCACTGGCACACCCAGGCATGCAGCAATGCAGATACTGACAAACGCACCCAAACACTAATGCATCCAATAACACACACTGACACACCCACTGATACAGTCACTGACGCATTAAAAACACAGAGGTAGATCTTTGTTTGACCAGATGGTGGTTCTAAAAAGAACCCTTTTTTTCTAGAAGGGTTTTTTTAACAGTATTTTAATTCTTTTCTTTTTTCTTTTTTGAACAAAAGGTGAACAGGGTAGTAAATGGGTAAGAATGGGGAAAAGTAAAGAAGCAACTCACATCAGGCTTAAAAAACATTAAGTGGCAACTGGAAGCAGAAACAATAAAAACTAACAGTGATGCTTCTTCACTGTATTCAAGTATGCACCCACAGAGGATATTTTACAACAACAAGCATATGGCACTTCGCACAGTGAGTAACCATCTTACTCAATTCTTCACATGCAGTTGGTATTGCAATGAGTGCAGCTGATGATGGTTCTCCCAACGGTGCAGTTTCAATTTTATCACACAACGGGAGTGCGGTTTCGCCCCTTGGGCAAGTGCGTGATAAAATTGAAACGGTGGTCTAATCCGTAAATCCGCACCACCGCAGGGAACTGTAAGCTGGCCTGTTTGCCTTTGGATTTTCAAAAGCTGAAGATGGGACGTCGTTTTGGCAAATTATAGGTCGCTACAGACAGAGCGTCTTTGCCCACTGAGGGGCAACGGAAATATTTTAATTTTTATGAAATGCACAGCACCCACTTGGGAAAGACTATGTTTATAAAACTACCAGGACCATAATGCTTGGAGACTCACTTGAGGCCAATGAAATCGACCACTCACTTGAGGCTAATAAAAATCGTACTAATTACCTGGTGGTGTATAGCTGTTTTGTTGTACATTTCGTGATGGCAGCCTGTGACCAAAGGACTGGAATAGTCTGAAATGTGTTAGGCACTGTGCCGGATGCCTGCTCTGTCTTTGTGCCATGAGACGGGGAGTGCGGTTTTGTCCCTTGGGCAAGTGTGTGATAAAAAAAAAAAAATATATATATATATATATATATATATATATATATATATATATATATAATAGCTAACACCAGATCTAATCGTTCACTGCACCCAGAAAACCACCCTGGCCACAAGCAAGCTGGACTATGGAACACCCTCAATGCGGGATCAACAGAAAAACTCACCAGAAGGCTGCAGACCATTCAGAACTTAGTGGCCAGAATCACTATCAACCTCCAATGCCTTACTCACACCACACCACACCTGAATGAGCTCCACTGGCTCCCCATTCACAAACGAGCACAATTCGAACTCCTCACCCACACTTTCAAACCACTACACAACACTGGCCCAGCATACTTCAACAATCACATCTGATTTCACAAACCTTCCAGACACCTCCTCTCTTCCGGGCTCTTACTTGCACAAATCCCACCCATACGGAAAACCAAATCTGGCAGTCAAGCCTTTTCCTGCATCCCTCCTAAAGCACGGAATGGCCTGCTACCACACAAGAGCCTCTTCCTCCCTTCTTCAATTCTGCAAGAAGCTCAAGACCTGACTTTGAGTAGTTAGGCCATGGGTACTCGCAAACATTTTCCCAGCGGTCAAAAAGTACGGTGTGTGGTGTACTCGAGGGCCGCATTGATGCCACCAGGGTGGAAGTGGGGCTTTGGGAGGGGGGTTGTAAAGTCAGACCCTCCAGCTTTTCGCGATTTGCAAAATAATCGCGAAATCAGCTGAAGGGCGCGATGACCGCGATATTGACCTTTTTGGCCGCGAAAAAGGTCTCCGGCAGGTAGCAAAAAAGATGGTGACATCTTATTGGCTGTACGCGCCCACGTCACTACGTGGGCTCGTACAGCCGTAATAGCTGCCTGCTTACTCCTTCGGCATTAAGGCATCTTTGTGCGTGCGCTTTAAATGAAGAGGCAAGCCTCCGAGAAAGCCGGGCAATGTTTGCCTTTCCGCTTCCGGAAGTGCTCTTTCCTTGTACAATAGAGTTCTGAAAAGTATAGTACAATACAAGTACCCCTGAGAACACTTGGTGTGGAGCAAGAAAATAGCAACAAGTTTTCCTTATGACAACTGCTCTTCATAGATTTTTCACTCCTGAAAAATGAAACTAAGTGTTTGTGTTCTGAAAATCTTCAATCAAATGTATTCAAGCAAACAGGCTACCCGCATAAGCAATTTCTAGGTTTATCTGCCAGGATATAAAATAACCATGTAATTTTAGAGACCTGGGAATGGCAGCAAACTGTGCGTGTTGAAGAACACTGATTAGGAGGAAACAACTGCTAACAGCGGCTGAAATAAAAGGCTCACTGACAAATAGCCATTTCTTCATTTGAATGCGCACACATCAAGATTCCCTCAAGAACAGAGAGGGTTCTTTCTTCTTCATGAAGCAAGACACCAACATTCTCACGTAGCATCCCAGCACTCCCACAACATTCCACGTGCACCTAACACTCCGCCTTTCATTCCTCTAACATATCACCAAAAGCCACTGCGCATCTTCCGTTTCATGAAACTAACACAAACAACAAAATCAAAGAGCACAAAAGACCCAAGATCGGAAGTAAATATTAACCTCAAAATCGCATATGGAGCATTACAGTCTTTGAAATTGCAAGGTCTATTTCACATTTTCCCGTTACTTTCTCACTCAACTGACCAAGTTGTGCCCCTTCATTTCACTACAATATCATTCTAGCTAATAGCATGCTTGGCAACATAATTAGGAATCCACACCCAGACACAGGGACAGCACATCAAGCAGTTCCTAACTGTAACGGGTTTCAAAAAGACACAGGCACTTCTCCTTGGAAACTACCCTAAAGGAACTTAAACCTCAACATCACACTGTCCTGAACACAGGTTACTTTCACAGTCCTTCTAAAATTGTACTTCAGTTTGTTTTACACCCTGACAACTTTCTGGTCCTTCCTCATCTCACTCGTGCAACTTCACTTTTTTTTGCTCCTCTTTCTCCAACCTGGACACAACTGGGGGTTGATTTCCAGAAGGGTATTTTTTATTTTATTTATTTATTTTATTTATTTTGAAGGTTTTATATAGCGCTAGCTCCACCCAAGGGTATCAGAGCGCTTTACAACAGCAATGGCAATAAACAAGAAAGCAGCAGTAGCAATGTACGAAACAAATTCTGCAGATGATCAGACAAAAATAGAAGGAACCATTTAGAGTACATAGTGAGAAGGGTGCACATCAAACATCTTTTTAGCTATGACAGCATGCAGCATCACAGGACATTCTCCATAAAACCCCTTAAAAATTAATGCAAAAAATTGATGCCTCTGACACAACACCCTCAAATGCTAAAAATACAGCTATTAAAGGAAGGATGCAATCTGGCCTGGTAATACACCAATTCCAAGTACATTGTGCTAACAAATTATGCATTACCCATGACAGAGACCAGGTCATTCACAGGAGGCAAATGAAACCCGTTCAAATTGTGAAGGTCAATGTACAATGTCATCTCACCCGACCCTTTATGGGAAATGATCACTGAGGAGAACCACTCTGTAGTATTTGTTTGTTCAATTAGTGATTCCTCAAAAAGCCTATCTTCTGTCCACTGGCGTAGCTAGGGGGGGGCGGTGGGGGCGGACCGCCCAAGGCGGCACGAGTTTTGGGGCGGCAGCCGGCCCCTTTCCCCCCTCTCTAACCTGTGGCCGTCGCAAGAATCGCAACCGCAGGGGCTGCCACGGGCAGCCTGAGGCCTACCTACACCACTGCTTCTGTCCCTGTTTCTCACACATATATACCAGAATGCTCCAGATTTCATACTCCACCAGCCTGTCATTACCCTCCTCCGGCTCCTTACTGAATAAGAATATTGAATGAATAAACACTATTGCTGTGTTCATCTTGAAAGCACAAATACATCACCACTATGTGGCAGACTGTCATCAGTGCAGATGTTGACAATTAGGTGACGATGCAGAGCACCGGAAACCACTGGCTCAAATTAAGCCCTGCTACTACCCTCTAACAGTGCCCCTCATATCTCCATAGCCCCTCTCTGACATACATTTCATTTTTATAGCGCTACTCATAGTTCACTCACACTCAGTTTTGCCATCTCCATGGCACACGTTCTTTGCAGCACGCAATGCACCTCCACCAAATACCATCCTGCGCCCTAGGGCGCCTGATGAAGAGGTGTCATGCCTCTTGGGTCCAGAAGGCAGGGGTGCGTACATGGGCGCTAAAACATTCCAGGGAGAAATCGGGCCCCCTTTCATGAGGTTAGGATTAGAGCTGTGCTTCCGTAGAGCTGCAGGCACCTTAAACATGCCTATTTCAAAGTGGCATTCTCTGCTACAATAGTTTCCATTGATTTAAGGCTGAAAAAGAATGATTACTAGTAAAATAAAGTGCCGCAATAATGCCGCTAAATTTCCATTTTTGTGCCGCTAAATTTCCATTTTTGTGCCGCTAAATTTCCATTTTTGTCCCGCTAAATTTCCAAATCTATGCCGCAATAATCTGGGGGGTCTGTAAAGTGGACATACAGGAAGCACAGCATGTACATGGTGTGGACAGGGAGTCATGGTGTTATTTTGAAGGTTTTCATTCCATCCCACCCTCTATATTAAGCCCTTGTCTCTAGAAGAGTCATAGACAGGGCCAATGCAATTATGCGTCAGAGGAGGGCCAAATTATGTGGCAGGTTGACTAAATTATGTGGCAAGAACAGGCAAATTATATAGCGTAATGTGGCAAAATTTGTTACAGTGTTATTTAATTTTTACTCGTTAGTACTGTCTGGGCATACGTTGCAACTCTTTAGTATCAGTTTAACATCAAAAATATAACAATAAACAACAGAAAAGTGACCAGTCAAACTTTGTGAAGCACCTTATACTGCGCATTAACACGGCACTGTGTTTTTAGTAACTTTTGAACCGTTCAAACTAGAAACAAAATCTTTAGTTAGAATCTGCAGATAATCCAGCAAATGATGGATTGTGTGGTACGTGCGGCAAATCCATAATAATGCGAAAAACACTGCAGCCGCACAAGTGCATAATTCCAGTGGTCTTGGTCATAGATTTGACAATACTGTGTTATGCTGTTTCTGAATCGACATCCCTCTACGACACCTTGGAGTTAGCCTTCTCTGCTTACTACCGCTACCTTGGGGGTGTCAAGTTTAAAAAGAAAGTAACTTGTTTATTAAATTAGAATGAAATAGAATTGCACTATGTCATCCCTGAAAACCTGTGATCAATCTCCACTTCCCCACTTGATCAAATTGTGTGATCCTAGGCAATTGTTTTATTGCATTTTGCCTCCTCTTTCTTCATTAGCAAATATAAGAGCACTTTGAAATACATTACTTCAGGATACGCGCTTTTCATAACCTTCTCTTGGGCAACGTTGTAATTATTAAGTTAAGCACATGTATAACAACCCAGGCCACCCAGAAGGGTCCACGTGACAACTGACTTGCCTCGTAGGTCACTATTGGCATTGTAGTCAGTGTGGGAGGAGCCATGAACGTTTATACTTTCATTTTTCATAACTATCACTTTTAATAAAAATACTCATCAATGCACTGATATCATTTGATGTACTAAGGTGAAAAACTTCTGCATGTTAATGAAATTAACTTTTTTTTTTATTTTGAAGAAACGTTATCATACTTTTTGCACATTTGTTGCAAGATGTCTTTAAAAATGAATGTGCTCCTAAAGTTAAGTGGTGACAGACACCTTATTGGAATCTTTTCTTTTACTTAAGTTAGCGTGTAAATAAATGCTTGCCCATGTATTCAACATATTTCTGAATGTTAGTGCCCTCTCAAGAAAACAGCAGCCCAGTGCTGGTGCTACTTAGCGCCAGGACACCCTCCCAGGTGATAGATAGTGCGCGCTAAAAATCTGCATAAGATACCATTCCTGGGAATAACATTTGAAACAGTAGCTACTTATTATGGAAGATCTTTATTTTCTACAGCTTTGAGGGCTTCTTTGTATCGCTGTCCATGTTTGTTAAAATGTCAAATTAGCTCAAAAATGCTTTCAAATGTGTTTTTTATATATATTATCTGGATTTATGCAGATTTGATTTGTGATCAAGTTTTATATATATTTTTTTTTCATTTTCTGTATTTGTGTGGTCTGTGAAAAACTGAAGTTGACAATAGTAGCTTTCCACGTTTATTTAACAAATAAAACTACACCCACACTTGGAGGCCCATCACATTTTAGTACTATAGTCATACATATTTTACCAAAATAGTCATCTGAGCGACTGTAGTACAAGCAGGAGCCCCTCATTGTTGACAATCTGTACAGCCGTTGGCATGGAAATGATGAGTGACGGCAGGGACGGTCATTTAAAAAAAATAAGTTTTCAATATTTTCGCTTTTAAAAAAAAGAATACAACGGAAACCATGTGAACGCAAAACTATTAAAAAGCGAGAGGTTTACACACAATCCGCTTGTACTTGTATAATTTACCACAAAGTTCACCTTTCCTTACCGCATAGATCTGTCAAACGTGCCGCATATTTTGATCCTTCATTGCCACATAATCTCAGTGAACCGGCGCAAAGGCCAGGCATGGAGAAAACGCAGCACAGAGAATCTGCTTCCGCTTTTGAGGACCCAGGATCTTGTTCTGGGTCCCATCCACAGTCCTGCTGCGAGGCTTGAATTTATGCACCGTGTAAAATCCCGCCTTTCCTCATTACCACTACGTCACCTGGACAACTGCCTGCTTTAGTCAAACATTTCAGTTAAACATTTTCCAAGAGACCTTCGGCTGTATCATTTTCTTATCTGCCGTCCCCTTAAGAGGGGTTTCTACCGGTTCTTATCCGTAATTGCTCAACCCCCGAGTTTACAAACAGTGAAACACATTTTCTCAGGAGTTGGCGCGCCACACACGCACTGTATTGAAGGGCACCACACACGCACTGTATTGAAGGGCGCCACACACGCACTGCACTGTATTGAAGGGCGCCACACACGCACTGTATTGAAGGGCGCCACACATGCACTGTATTGAAGGGCGCCACACACGCACGGTATTGAAGGGCGCCACACACGCACGGTATTGAAGGGCGCCACACACGCACTGTATTGAAGGGCGCCACACACGCATGGTATTGAAGGGCGCCACACACGCACTGTATTGAAGGGCGCCACACACGCACTGTATTGAAGGGCGCCACACACGCACTGTATTGAAGGGCGGGTCGCCATTCACTCAGAGTACGTTTGTTTGTAAAGGGATGTCATCTACATGACACGGCAGCTCCGGGAGGGCACGTGATTTTATTTTGACGATATGTTTACCCATGACTCATCCCGCTCAGAGTGTATGAATATTAAACACTTTACAAAGTACTAGCGGATGTGACAAGTTCACTTCATAAAATCATTGCATGTAAAGAGCGTTCACAAACACAAAATCTCTGAATGAAAAACAAAGGTATCTTTGTGGTAGAAAATATATAAAGGGTAAACTGTCTGCTGATGAACCAGAACTCCTCTCTGGTTTCACTCTTAACAAACCTTTGTAAGCCATGCCCGAGCACCATGATGGACAGAACTGTGAGGGTTTAGAAATTGAAGTCATATGGCGATAGGCGCTATATTAATAAAGAACATGGGAATGTCATTTAGAGTTTGGCATGTGCCCCAGCCGCTAAACTCGTGGTCACTGCACATTGCTTAGATTTGGGACAAAGGCCAGTGTTCAAACTGCAGGGCCTCCGTTGCTCCATCCGCTGAAACCTACGATTGTCGACCCGTTGCCGTGAACCTGGCTTACCCAAGCGTACGATGCGGGGACTCGAGCATCACACTATAAGCGCACTTGCATTAGGTCCAGCCAGAGGCGCTGGACAAGGAATGTTGACACCATCTGGAGGAAGGCTCTGTGTCTATGGAGGATGCGCTGCACGACTGCACCGAAACAGTGGTCCTGGGCCAATTGTTCAAGGAAGAGATAGATTGACAGGGGGTAGCGTCGACTGGCTGCTACCGCGATGGAGTAAGGACGTCGATCAGATCGTCTCCAGTTGCAAAATTACGCTGTGCCCCGAATTGCCCGATTTATTCAGCAAACTCTTGCCACACACACGGGCCAGAATATTATGTTCCATGGATGGTTTGGGCACCACCGCCATGGTTTATATCTACTGAATAACGGGAATTGTCCTTAGTTGGCCCTTGCCACTTCATGGGCATTGGTGTAACCAGGTTTTGGACTCCAATTGAGCATTGCAAGATTAATGAGGGTCATTTCACCTGTCCCCTTGTCCTGAGGAAGATCCGCATAGCTGAGGTATTAAAGTCCCTCGTTTGCCGATAAGCCGGACCGAAACGTCGACGCTACCCCCTACCGCACCTGGACCAATTTCCCCTTCCCCATTACCCCTGTTTACAGCCTTAAGGAAATTCTCCTTACAAATTCAAATGAATAATTTGCATGTGGCCAGGTTGCATCTAACTGTTTATTGGATATCAGTTTTGTACAGTTTTTTAAATATATGCCCTTTACTTTTCTACACACCTTGAGCTCTTTTGACTCCTATATATACACACTTGAGCACTTTTTCTTACACGTTCCCTAGAACATTCTCCTTTTTTTCTTGACCCTCTAATGATTATTCCTTTCAATGACTAAATAAATATATTGTAATAATACTTAGTGGTTTTTCTGCACATTTATTTTTACGATTTACAGACGTTTGGGAGCTGATTAATGTAAGCTCAAATAAGTTGATAATTCTGTCAATCTATCTCTTCCTTGAACAATTGGTCCAGGACCACTGTTTCTTTATAATAACCGATACCCAGGTCCAGGGACTATTTGGGAATACCCCATTGTTTATAATGGCACGACTGCACCGAGCACAAGCGATTCCCTGGGACAATTGTTGACGCTCTAATTTAGTAATTAAGAGGATCGATGCACAAGAAGCCTGTGCAAGACAGGATTCCAGGCTAAACCGTCACAGCTTAATTCAAAAATATGATAAATGCAGAAACTTGTTCAGAATAGTCAAAGTAATAGTCCACAAGAGGACTAACATAAGGTCAGCCTCTGGAATTAAAATCAAAAGAAAGAACAAAGTATAAATCAATAAACAGATAGGCACAGAGTCTGTCTTCCAAGAAAACCCAAATAAGAACGGTCTCTTCTCCGAAATAACACAGCTTTCATAACGTTTCAGGGTACAGAAGCCACATGCATTTCATGGTCCGACATGACAGGTTTGAGCTAGCAATGTTGCAAACACATAAACAAATCAATATTCTTGTAAAGAAGATACTTCTAGAGACATCTACTTCCAACTGAATCTCATTGGTTAGGCTATGCATAACTAATTAAGGAAATGAATTCACATTTTATGAAGACAGTGATACAATGGTTCATTCAGCTAATGAATGACATGTACAGAACATGGTCAGGAAAGTTGCAAAATAGAGAAACATCCTGAACGTTGCTTCGTATAGTGAGCACAAATATTACATACAGACCCCACATTTGAGCCTCCTTTTTCGATGAATTTCCTGAAAAGGAAAAAAAACGCAAGTATACGCAGAGAGAGAAAGGCTTGTTCCCAAGAAAAAAACTTCCACTATTATTCTGCAAATATGGATAGCTGCCAATGCAAACAGAGTGAGGCCTAGTCAGGCTAAATGAACCACATCTAAATTAGGCATTATTTCTAATTAGTAAAAACAATTCACTGCTCTGATAATTTTATCAAAACAAGTATTACACTATACGACTATAGCATTTCCTCCATCATTCTTGATTTTGTTGACTTCTTCTGTAAGGCCTTCGGGTCCTCATAGGCTCTCGCTTTCATCTCACTGAGTATAAGTTCTACCTTCTTCCTTTGAATTGTTGATTACTACTTTCTTCTGCAATTACAAATTACCTTCTAATACAAATGACTTCTAAAACCTTCAAAAGGAGTATGACATCCATTATGGTTAATATTATCATTATTTTCATTAGTAAGTCCTTACCCAGTTCCCTAAATCATGCAACCATTTTCTCCCACACACTAGATTCTCCCATAGGATGAGTCACTTTTACAATATTAGTTATATTATCAATATATTTATTAGTACTCCCCGAGTTATCAGAGATACAGGTGCAATATTGTTGTACCTTAATTACATGACGCACACAACCTTCTTTCGACAAAAGCATATCTAATGCAAGATGGTTTTGTATAACCATTGATCGAATAGTAAACATTTCTTCATTAATTTTGGTTAATGCACCAACTGTGCTATCAGCCAAGCGCTCCATCAAAGCAGTCAATTTTTTTGGTCTGGCTGAACAGCACAGTTGTCGCCAGACAATTATGTGGGGATTACTAAAGAGGGTCTTTGTTATCCACCACCATGTTGGGAGCCAAGAGTTTTGATTGGCAGAGGTTGTGCGCTTCCACACAAAAAAAGAGCTTGCTCTCCACACAGTTGCAATTATTTTATTAATCCATATGCCTGAGCTTGGACTTTCAGAGGCATACACAATACATTTGAATGCTATTAAAGTTTTTTAAATATCTAGGTAATATATGGTATTTTTCTCTGGCAGCAGCACAGATGGGAGGAGGACAGTCATTAATCTACATGAATGTTTCGGTCTGGATTGAAAGTGAAACTGTCATCTGACCTTTTAACCTTAACCAATATTATTCTACAGTTCTTTGCTTCCACACAAATACATATCCATTCCCATGCTATTTACTTTTACTGCTTCATATTACCATGCAATATTCGTTTAAGACCAAACCTTTTAGCATTGCCAATGTTTGTCTAATGTTAGCATCATTCAAAGCCACACCAATAGGCGGAATCAGCACACCCAACAAATCAGACAATGTTGGTCCTACATTCTCTCTTTTCACTCTTCCATGAAGAATTACACTCACTTTGCTCAATCTACTCACATGATATACCTTTGGCAAAATTAAATTTGAATAGCAAAAACCTATCCAACCTTGCTGAAGTGTAAAATAAGCAATCTAATTACAGTCATAATATATGCCTTTTAGCTTTAGGTTAATTGGCCCTAACACACAGAACCTACCTATAATCTAATTATAAGCACATTCACTATTCCCTACTTCAACTGTACTTTGATATACACTTCTCATTCTCTTAACACATATATTATACTTCCATCTTTTTGCTTCCAAATCTTAAGACTAGGATGCATCTGAATTCTAAATCCCCTTCTAATATTCCATATTACATTTTACTTTTTCTGTTTCTTTCATTTTAGATTTGACTTCTTCTGTACCTCTCAATCTACCTTGGTCTTCTCTTATTGTATTTGCTAATAAAAATCACACTCAACTTCACTCTACTTATACACGCTTCTTGAATTAATATGTTTAGTATCAGAGTGGTTTTATTAATTAGAAAAATGCCTAAATGAGACATGCTTAAATTAGCACGAAAAGGCAGAAGCAAGTTTGCACGGACATCTGTTCCTGTTTGCACAAAGAAATATGCATTTTTTTTATATGTGAATGGCCTTCTCCACATGCGTATGTTTTAGGTCCTTTCCATTTCAGAAAATCAGCCTTTACCGTGGTCTCTACAGACCTTGAAAAATCTACTTGCACAATCCATATGACGGGTAGGATTAAATCAGTGAGAGTGAGAGCAGGTCCCAGGCCCAGCTCTCATTCTCGCTGTCGGCCCCTGAACAGCCAGATTCTTGCCCTCCTTGTGCCTTGTTTTTCCTTCTTCTGGTCTTTGCTGTTTGTCCCATTTCCTTTGCGCCTTTCCCTTTTGTGCCCGCTTGTGCTTAGTTTTTTTTATCCCGTTTTACCCGCTTGTTTTCTTCCCTACTTTTTCTCCCACTTGTTTTGTCGCTGCCTCTTTCTCGCCAGTCCCACCCACCACCCATCCCTCCTCCCAGGACCTACTTAATGGAGGCCATGAAGCGGCCACATTGAGCATGTCCCAGGACCAGCTCTCACTCTCGGCACCCGAACAGTCATATTCTTGCCCTTCTGGTGCCTCTTTTTTCCTTCTGTACTTTGACTTTTGTGCCTTTTTCTTTGTGCCGTTTCCTTTTGCGCTTCGTTTTTCCCCTCCTTGTTCTCTCGCTCTATTTGCTCCCTCCTTTTTCTCCCGCTTGTTTTACCGCCGCCCGTTTCCTGCCTCAATCGAGCCCCACCAAGATCACACACCGACCGCACCAACAAATACTGAGGAGGGATTGCCATCAATCTCAAAGACAATATCCACTGCACCACCGAGACAAAAGACACCATCCAGACCATGGAACACCTCCACTTCAAACTTCAAACAGATGGAAAAACCACAGAGGCACCCTCACCTACAGACCACCTGGACCATGCCCCAGCTTCTGCACCATCATCTCCGACTTCATCGTCCCCTCTCACCATTGACTCCAAAGACTACATCTTCCTCAAAGATCTGAATTTCCATCTCAACGGCACCAATACCGCTAGCCTTCTCGACAGCATGAATAACATCAGACTCACCCAACTCCTCACTGACCCCACTCACAACGCATGACACAAGTTAGACCCGATCTTCACCTCCAGCAATAGGGTCAAGTACAGTCACGTCACCGAAGTCACCTGGACTGACCACTCCATCGTATACTTCAACTTACAAAGTCCCTGCACCTCGACCGCCGCGGCACCCAGCGTCCCCCATCACAGTTGGGGCAAAGTATCAGAGACCCAATGGACCGACACACTCAACACACCATGCCCGAATATTGCATCTAACCTGGACCAAGCTGTCAACAACTTCAAATTCTGGATCACCAGCTGCGCTGACATTATCGCTCCCATCAAGACCAGCAAACACAGGAGATCCATCAAGCATTCAAAATGGTACACCATGAACTGAGAACAGCAAATCACCACTGCAAACAAGTGGAAAGAAGAAGGCACACAAGCAAGGACACCTCAGACAGGACCACCTTCAAGTCCTCCTTCAACCTCTAACACCGGCTACTGAGAAAGAAAAAAGAAGAAAGCCTTAGCCGACTACGTTGAGTCCAGTTACAACCACAGCAAAGAGCTCTTCAACATCATCAGAGAGTTTGACAAACCAACAACCATAGAAAACAGCATCACCCCCTCCTAAGAACTGTGTGACAGACTTGCAGACTGTTTCTACAAGATCACCACCATCTATAAGAACTTCGAACCCCAGTACTTAAATTTCCTTCACCTTCATGCACTCACCGAAATAAATACGGACCACAAACTTACCTAATGGGGCCAGCTCACACCCAGGACACCACCACCACGAACTCCTGCACCACATTTTTAACTTCGGAAGCCACAGGATCAGAAGCGAGCTCACCACCCTCTTCAACTCCTCACCTGCCACAGCCACCTTTATTGAAGACTGGAGACATGCAGAAATCAAACCTCTCCTCAAGAAACCATCCGCTGACCCGAGCGAACGCAAAAACTACCACTCCACCTTCCATCTCCCTTTCCCCGCCAATGTCCTCGAAAAAGCCATAAACCCACAACTCACGAAATACCTGGAGCAGAACCTTCTCCTAGACACACCCCAATCTGGATTCTGCACCAACCACAGTATAAACACTGCCTTAATTGCAGCCACCAATGACATCAGAGCCGTCCTCGATCAGGGAGAAACAGCAGCTCTGATCTTCCACGACCTCTCAGCAGCCTTTGACACCATATCTCATCACACCCCGATCAGAAGACTGCATCACATCGGTATCCAAGGAAATGTCAGAAGAATGCAGAAGGTCAGCCTACCTCCATTCATTTCCGAACCCAAGGATATCTGCGGTGTCCATCAAGGATCCTCCCTCAGTCCCACCCTCTTCAACACCTAAATGACCCCCTTGGCCAACATTGTTTAATCCCACCGACTAAACATCATATCCTACACAGACAACCAGCTCATCCTCTCACTCTCAGACGATGCTGCCAACACAAGAACCAACTTCCACAGGTGCATAACGAGCATCGCCAACTGGATGAAGGGCAAAAGCTCAACACAGACAAAACAGAAGTGCTGATCTTCGGCAACACCACCATCCCTTGGAACGACTCCTGGTGGCCCTCAGAACTAGGACCATCACCCAAACTGACCAACCACGCCAGAAACCTCAGCATAATCCTGGACAGCAAACGGACCATGAAGTCCCAGATCAACACAGTCACCTGTGCCAGCTTTAGCACACTTCGCATGTTACGTAAAGTGTTCAAATGGCTTCCACGGAACACCAGGTGTACCGTCACTCACGCCCTAATCACCAGCCAATCAGACTACAGCAATGCACTCTACACTGGGTTCACAACACACCTTCTGCAGAGACTCCAGACCATACAGAACTCCACTGCCAGACTCATCCTTGACATCCCCAGATGGACCCACATCACCCCCCACCTCAGAAACCTCCACTGGCTCCCCATACAGAAGAGATGCCAATTGAAGCAGATGATCCACGCAAACAAAGCCCTGCACAACCAAGGACCATCCTACATCAACCATCACCTGAATTGCCACCACCCTACCAGACAACTACACTCCGCCTCCCTCTCACTCGCCCACACCCTCTGCCTCCACTGAAGCAACAGCGGAGGATGCTCCTTCTCCTACCTTGCAGCGAAAACCTGCAACGACCTTCCTCTGCAGCTACGGACCTCCACCTCTCTACTGGAATTCCGGAGAGCATTCAAGACCTGGCTGTTCGACGAAGTCACCCAAACCATCATCACCCTGAAGAGCATGGATACCCTCTCAGGTTATTAGCCGCACTATATAAATCCACCTGATTTATTGATTGATCAGGGCAAGCTAATTTTATGGCCTACTGGCCAGTTCTGCAGAGAGAGTTCGGGCTGGCAAACACCTGGTGTTCTGTTCTTTCAGAAAGTGAAAGAGCAATAAAGAGGCCTTTAAATCTTGCTTTTTTCTTGTCACATTTGGTGTGCCTTCAAAGACAGAGGTCAAATGTCAAATTATGTCTTCTTTCAAATTACAAAGAAACAATATGGACGGACCCTGGAATAGTGGAGATCTATCAATCACTATGTGTGGTAAGTCCAAGGACCATTAGGTATATTTAAAGACCCTCACACACCAACCTAGTTGGTGTCATGCTTCATCATTGGAGTCCCAACCGGGAGGCCTAATGCCGCCCGGTTGTGCTACGACGCCTGATTACAGCGGAGCAGGTGTAGTGTGAAGATGTGATGTAAAATTAAAAATACCTCTGAGAATCCTTGCCCAGTAAATTTATTAGTGGCGGCTCAGGGTATGGTTAAAAACTATGTGAAACCGACTAACAAGAAATATTCATCTGTAGTGGTTTAGGTGATGCGGTCTACATGTTTCAGCCCGTCTAAAAATTCAAAAGGGCTTTCTTTAGGACCTAGAATTCAACCGATTTGATTCCCATGAGACTACCTACTGCGGTCTCCCGAAGCCCCGGGGCTTCGGGAGACCGCAGTAGGTAGTCTCATGGGAATCCTCACGGAACCAAATCGGTTGATCGGTTGAAACCCCTCTCATGTCCCGATTAGCTGCTTTCTTTTTCTACTAATTGTTTTTTGAGTGGTGTCTGTAAGTATATCGACACCGGGTCCACACACCTTAGTGCGTGTGTTGGTACTTTACTTTTTCACGTGGCCTTCACTTTGCCACTCACTTGAATTCTAGGTCCTGAAGAAAGCCCTTTTGAATTTTTAGACGGGCTGAAACATGTAGACCGCATCACCTAAACCACTACAGATGAATATTTCTTGTTAGTCGGTTTCACATAGTTTTTAACCATACCCTGAGCCGCCACTAATAAATTTACTGGGCAAGGATTCTCAGAGGTATTTTTAATTTTTACATCACATCTTCACACTACACCTGCTCCGCTGTAATCAGGCGTCGTAGCACAACCGGGCGGCATTAGGCCTCCCGGTTGGGACCCCAATGATGAAGCATGACACCAACTAGGTTGGTGTGTGAGGGGTCTTTTAAATATACCTAATGGTCCTTGGACTTACCACACATAGTGATTGATAGATCTCCACTATTCCAGGGTCCGTCCATATTGTTTCTTTATAACTTTACCCAGGGGATTAGGACGTACCCCAAAATCCTCGCTCTCTTTTTGTTTTTGGGATTCTTTCAAATTACTGCTTATTTTATCCTGGAGATCAGGGTTTACTTTTCTTTTGCTGACCACAAGTTTAGAGGATTTTGTAAAGTGAACTGTCTGAATCATGCTGAGGTACAGGGAGTGTAAAATATAAGGCTGTAGGATGTCAGTTTTTTTTCTGAACACACAACATTTAACTAGCGTGTAAACAAACTGTACAAATATTTCAAAATATATCAGCAGTTAGAAAAGCAAATTTTCTATTAGTAATTGTGAAGTGTAATGGAAACAAAGATTTAACAGGATCAAAACAAATCAGAACACGTTACTTGGTGATGTACAAATGATAAATATTTGCTGAAACCCATTTCCACATAATATCATTTGTGCACTGTATAGGTTTATAAGTAAATCTGCCGGTCAGTGGAAAAGTTTATGGCTATTGCAATGGAAAATGTGCCGTCTGTAAATGACAGTGCACTACCACCTCATGCCTTTAGTACATTTATTAAAAGTGTCAGTTTTTAAATGTGAACTGAGAAACCTTCCTTCCCCCACCCTAATGACAATGCTATTAGTGAGGTAAGAGGCAAATCAGGGGTCATGTGTACCCTATATGTAGGCTAGATTCTTATTATACATGGAGCAAATGTTTAGTCTATTAAATAAGCAAAACAGTTTTTTGTACAGATGACATGCCGAACTCGCATATTTGAAGGTGCTCTCATACGTGATCATGAAGAAAAATGTAAAATAAAAGATTTGCCTTAGATCACACAATTTGAGACCAGTTTATGGGTCAAGTGCATTACAGTTAGGTAGATTGAGGTCACTAGTGTAGTAACAATTTTATGGTTTTTCGAGGCCTGCTCTGTATTAATAAATTATATTAAAATGCGTTTCTCTCAAGCAAGCCATGTTCAGGATGTCCTTGTCTTTGTAACTTTTCAAGGTCCTTTGCTCGAGTCTTTTCTAGAGTTCATTCATTAGTTGAACTGCCTAATGTAGTGCCTTCATTTCCTATGCACATCTCATTCACTAATATGCAGTATAAGTAGGTGTTTCTAGATGTAACTTATTGAATGCAACTTAAGTATTAGAACATTTGTTGACTTACTAGGATGATACATTGCTACCCAAAACTGTGCCAGACAGTTAGAAGTAATTGTGTGTGGCTCTTCTGTCTAAAATCCTACAAAAGATGATGCTTTGGGGGTACACGCCAGTCTTTTCTGGCTTGCCTTTGAAGGCAGTCTTAGTCCTCTTGCTGAACAATACTTAATTCTTGAGGATTACTCACTTGGAATGTCAACCTCATGTTGATCCTCTCAAATTATTTGATTTTCATTTACTATTGAGGCTTTGAATCATGTTTAACGAACTACTTTTTGCCTTCTGTAATGATCTTAATTTTGAATAAATCTATAAGGTTTATCTTGGCATTCTGTTTTGCGTATGTTTATTTCAATTGGCTTGGACTAAAATTTATGAAGATTCAAAACTCCCAGTCCTACGCATAGACCCTCTTAATTATTTTAATTGGAACGTTGATACTCCAATACACACTGTAATCAGTCTTTACTTCAGCAACATCAGAGGGCTCAACAATAGTTCAAATGATTCAAGCCTTCTAAACCAGGTAATTTAGTTATGGGCAGGTTAGGTTATAATCTACATTACGTTCTTGTAAATAATTTTGATGATTAATCACATAAAAATAAACTGCACAGGACAATCCAAATGTCACACCTTCAGAAACAGAACTAAGTAGCTGAGTACATATAAGACTAAGATAGATTATTTCTTGATATCCTTCAATACATGTGTACAAGAAGTTTCTTCAAACTCTTCAATATAACCATCTCTATTATCTAAACTAAGACTATTTGGAATGCAAACAAAACTTTTCTCCAATTGTGATAATTTTCCTACATTCAAAATATAGTCTCTCAATAAATATTCAATTTCCAAAAGCAAAATACAAAATTCAAACTGTTAAACAATACTGCAGCACTCACTATGTATTCATCTATGTAAGTATTGAAAATTCAGGAGACAGTTTATATGGGCATATAGAAAAAAAACTTCAAAAATAGATTTCCGAAAATATTAAATATCGGCACAGGATTCTAAAAAAAATGCTAAATGCGAGGAGGTCTTAGACAACAAATGCAAGAATTCTGAAGCATGCAATTAAAAGAATGCAGGCAATTAAAAGACAATACGAGCTGAAAATGAAATCCAAATTCTCAAAAGCTATGCAAGCATTAAAATAAGTTTAAAAATCAGTTCAGTCTTTTCAACAATCAATATCAAAAATTCAAAATTCTGAGTCAACTTTCTGATGAAGGAGTAATTTAGCATCAGGTCATTCATCCTCCTATTCATGTGCCTTTTGAAGGATGTCCGTCGAGCACAAACTGAAAACTTTTCATGGCAACGCCTCTTTCTCACGGCATAATCTTGGTCAAATATATCCAGTTAGGAGCTACGTATTTCTTGCTTGTTACTTTTATTCTTTATGGTCTTCTGATAACTGCGTCATCAGTTTCTTAATCAATCAGTTCCCTTACTATTTCAGCTAAACATTTAGCACTTTCTTTCAGGCTCTCTTTATTTTGCAACCGGGGCCAGACTGGCCATAGCAGGCATCGGGTGTTTTCCCTGTAGGCTCGAAGGGTGGGGGGCAGGTTTGGAGCTGCGGGGGCTGTTTTTGTTACTGGGAGCCAGTTTTGCAGCAGTGCTGCAATATCGGTCCCCTGTAACAAAAGCAGCAACTGTGCTTCACACTAGAATGCAATTTTTACAGGAACATTTGCTGACAACTTATTAGCCATTTGTTTATTTGAAAAGTCTACACTTGGACTTCTTTACCTGAGAAGGATAGGTCTGGAACGTCCACTGCTCTAACTGGGGATCGAGAAGCACCAGTATCAATCAAAAATGATACAGGATGGCCATTACCAACTCCTTCTAAATATGTACCATTCTAGTCCACCGCTAAGACTGCACCAATCATGCACTCCTCCTCCCGCCTCAGGCAGGCACCGTCATTGTGCCTCACTCTAATCAGAAGGGACTCGGGTGCAGCTACAAATGATGGAAAATTGTAATTAACTGCTGAATGATTCTGCTGAAATTTTTAATTTGGTTGAAATCCTGAAATGTTTTTCGGCATAGGTTGTTGTAGGACTAGGTCTGAGGGCATAACCCCGTTAAGGGACCAGTTGCACCTTATTTTGAACACATTAAACGTACAACTCCTTTTCCAATGCCCTTTTTTACAGCACTTGGCATGCTCTTAGTAACATTTGGATATTGTTAACATTATTAACATTTTTACTAAAGCCTCTTTCTACCTCTACCTTGTGAACCGCCAATTCCACCTTGGATACTTAATACTCACCAAATCTACACACACGGGTACTGTGGATGCCACCTTGAAAAATAGCTTGACCACCTTTCTGAAAGAACTGCACCTGTTTAACCGTCAACCTTTCCGACAATACTTTGCAGAGGCAAGGATTTCATCTAATTATTTCACTTGCCAACACACCATGCTCTGCTGAAGAGGTGTACTGATCACTGGATGCAAATCCAACATGTAATCAGAAATTAATCCAGACACCCCTTCGACAAGATTTGTTCTGAATGATACAATGTCTTTTTGTAATTCACATTCGGTCAATCTCATTCTGTATGTTTCATAAATTAATTTTTTCTTCAAATCTACATTAAACTCTTCCGCCAACCTCTCAAGTTTTTCATATGCAACAGTAGTACGCTTCCCTGCTTATAAACTCAAAAACACTAATTCTTCTTTATTACATTTTGGATCTTATTCTTTACACGGCTGAATCGACAATCTGATCTAAATCCTCGGAGTTCTAATGTCTTATTTTCCACCACATTTGCCTCACATGACTATGCAGCCTAAGACTGAATGAGAATGACCTTCGCTTGACTCACTTGTTCCAATTTCTTACGCTTCTGCATGAGCCTCATTATACAGACGTAGTCTCAACATGATTATCAAATAGTCTATAAATTCATCATTTATTGGTAAAGTTTTGTATAGTGCGAACATGACCCTAGAGGGTATCAGAGAGCTTTACAGAGGGATGCAACACATATGAGGGGGGGCAATCGGGGGAGAATCATAGCAATAGACAAAATAACAATAGTTACATGACGACATGGTAGTCGAAAAATAGCAATAGATACATAGCGACTTAAATAGTGGGCAAAAAGAAATAGTCAGTCAGTAGGAGAAGGCGAGAGAGTCATCAGCGTGATAGAAGATGCGGTGACTCAGGCCCCCATTGGACTTCAGGATAGGCAAGTGTTCATCAGTAGCGCTTTCATTTCCTTTTTGAAGGACACTGTTGATGGAATCAGTCTCATTTCCATTGGAAGGGAATTCCAGATTCTTGGGGCGATTCCTGAGAAGGAACGGTTGTAGGTTTTTGTTTTTTTGAATTTCTTTGGTTTAAGTAGGAGGGTGCTGGAGCTCCTGGAGATTCGGGCACCACCCGACAGCTCAAGTTTTTTTGCGAGGTAGAGAGGTGTGTTGAAGTGAAGGGCTTTGTGGGTCAGGCAGGCAAGTTTTAGGTGTATCCTTGCTTCAAAAGGTAGCCAGTTGAGAGTTTTCAGATCCGGGGAGATGTGATTGTACTTCTTGGAGCCTGTGATGAGCCTGGCGGCCGTATTCAATGAGGCTCTGAGGGGGGCCAGTCTGTATTTAGGCAGACCGCAGAGTGTTGCGCTGCCATATTCCAGTCGCGATATGACTAAAGCTTGTACTGCGGACTTGAGGTCATCGGGGGGAAGGAAAGGTTTTAGTTTCCTTAGGATGCTCAGTTTGAAGTTCGCTCCTTTGGTAGAAGCACTAATGTGATCCTGCATGCTCAAGTTCCTATCCAACACTATACCCAGGGATTTCGTAGAGTCAATGATATGTGGTGTGCAGTTGAGAGCAGACAGATTTTTTTATGTATTCCTCAATGATGAGTGCTTGCTTGGGCGGGGAAATAAGCATCATCTTCCTCAGAATCACCCTTATTTTCACAATTCTATTTTTGTTTTTCATCTTATGCTCTTTTATTTTGTCTGAGTCAGTAGCAATCGCAGTAAACATGTCCACAGTTTATAATAGGTTTCTGTGCAACTCCTTTTCCCACATACACAATCTTGCTTCCAATCAATTTTTCATGGCCTTACCAACTTGACCCCTCATCATTTTTTGAGGTCTTTTCTCACTGGCCAAATAATTTAATGTATTCAATGCTTCAAATTGTGAAGGTCTCGATTGTTGTCTCATATCAAACAGGACACGCCGCAGATACTCAGGTTTCCCATCAAACATAACATTCTTAGGAAATTGCAGCTTTTTGACATCCTTTGTAGCCTTGTGCCATTCTTTAAGCCACAGGCACATACGTAAACCATGATTCAGCAGAATTTCATATGTAGCACTTCCCACTGGAGGTGGACCTTCCCAACCATAGAATGGTTTCTTAAATTTTACCATTAGCACACCCATTTCCAATTCAACCAAGCTTTCACAATACACATAATGAATCACAATACAATTTCATAACAATGTCAACAAATCAAAACAACTAAACCTTTGTCTGCCTTCCCGGAACATGGGAAGGGAATCAAACTCATTAGTAAAAGGGATATAGTATCTCGCGATATTACATACATACAACTCTGAGCAAGATTTTTTAACCTGAGGTTCAAACCAACCTGCGTTGTATGTATTCTATATCCTTATGCACAGAATAAAATGCCACAAGTCCTAATTAGCATTCATCCACAGCTAGATTACTAAGAATCTTATAAGCTTTTGCTTATAATTAACCTGATGTCACACCTTATTCAGCAGACAACTCCAGTTTTCCATAAATCCAATACTGTTACATAATCACACAAAATCATCAATATCTTCAACATATGATCGCAAGACGCATTACAATGATGTACAATGCATTTCAATACATGCATGCTAACAGACCCAATTCAGGTGAAAGACTCCCAATTTTTAAAGCTAAAAATGGCTTTATTTTAGCTAGCATCTAAAATGACCTTTGCTTCAATAGAAGACAAATGAGAAAAAAACATTCCCCCAATTTTTCTTTAAATCTCCCATTTTCCTATTTTAAGATTTTGTCATGCAAGTCAATGTGTCACAGCTCACATGTTACGCTCAAATATAACACTAACACATTCACCAAATCAGCCTGCACCGCCTTACTATGGCTTCAATCTTTTTTAGAAGATAGATTGGTCCAGGTTTTTGAAGGCGACACCTGCTCAAAACCCATCCCCCTGCACTGTGGAGTCCCCCAGGGCTCATTCCTGAGCCCTACTCTTTTTAATGTTTATATGTCTCCATTGGCGGATATTACCTCCCCCTTTGGGATTCATATAGTAACATATGCTGACGACACACAGCTCGTTGTCGCACTGAACCAGATCGACCAGACGCCCACTGATCTCCATTCCTGCCTTGAAGAAGTGGCCAAATGGATGAGCTTATCACATCTAAAACGTAATGGTGATAAAACCGAATTGCTGCTTCTAGGCAACCATCTAAGCTTCAAATCAAACACCATGTGGCCAGCCTGTATGGGGCCGGCACTGTCCCCAAAAACAGAGATCAAAAGTCTAGGTATCTGGTTAGACCAAGACCTCTCATTTAAAAACCAAGCTAAGAAGACGGCAGCATCTTGTTATGGGCTGCTAAGAATGATACGTAAAGTGCTTCCTCTCCTACCCAGCCAAGCCAAAAAACTGCTGGTCCAAGCGCTAATTCTGTCTCGGATAGATTATAGCAATGCCCTTTACTTGGGTGCCCCAAGTTCAGCGGTCACGAAACTACAGATCGTGCAGAATTCCGCTGCAAGGCTGCTTACGGGGACCCACAACCGGTGCTCAGCAAAGCCTGCTCTGCACGCTCTCCATTGGCTCCCGGTGCAAGAAAGAATCCATTTTAAAGCCCTGTGCGTTGCCCATAAGTCTCTGGGAGGGAGCGGACCACCTATGATCAAAAATCTGATCCGCCCTTACAAGGCCAACAGAAGACTACGCTCAGATGAGCTCCACCTAGCAGTAATACCCAAGATCAAGAAGGCCAGAAGCAGGGGACGGCTCTTCTCTTACAACGCCGCCAAACTCTGGAACGCCCTCCCGCTGGACCGCCGTAAAGAACCCAACCACTTTACATTCCGAAAACATCTGAAGACCTGGCTCTTCCCATAGAGGCTCTCTCCAACTCTAGTTACTGTCACAGCGCTGGGATGCCTCCGGGTAGCCATGCGCTTTACAAAAACCCTTTTCATTTCATTCACAACATTTCACACTGCAAAAAAACCCTATTAATACTCACCAAATCCACTTAGACAACACACACAGCTACTCTAGCAATAATCAAAAACTCTGCAAGATTCTTCAACGTTATGCCAACAAAAAGTGTCATTAATTAGCTTAGTGTTAAATAGTTTATTTAATTAGCCCGTTGCCCACGTTCTCCAGCAGAAATCTGTCTACAAATCTGTTGATACCCTAATTAACTAATCAAGATCAGGACTGCCTGAGCCTTTGTAAGACCTTGTGAGTCTTTGAAACACATAGTCCAAGGGTAATAACAGATACCTGCATGAAACACGATTCTAGATTAAAACCTCATAGGTTTATTCAAAAATATAATCATTATAGAAATCAATTAGGAATCAGCGCAATCAAAATAGTCAAAATAATATTCTGCATGAGGACTAACATAAGGTCTAATATAAGATTTACAGAGGTAGTAATTACGAAGAAAATCTAAGGAAGGATTGAATACAAATCAGTAAACAGACTGATATAGAGTCTTCCCAGTTAGTAAGGCAAAAAAAAAAAGCTTAAGCATAAATCAATAAACAGACTAGCGCAGAATCTGCCTTCGAAAGAAACCCAGTAAGAACTGGCACTTCTTCAAAATACCACAATTTATATAGAATTTCAGGGTACAGAAGCCACATGCATTTCATGGTCTGATATGATATGACAGAGATGAGCTATCAATGTTGCAAACACATAAACCAATCAATATTCTAATAAAGAAGATACTTCTAGGGACATCTACTTCCTTAATGCATTTTATTGGTTACGCTATGTATAATTAATTAAGGAAACAAACTGACAATTTATGTAACACAGAAATACAATGGTTTGTTCAGCTAATGAATAACATACAGAAAACACTGGCAGAAAACCCTAAAAAGTTACAGAATAAACATACTAAACATTGGTTCCTCAAGTAAGCACAAACAATACATGACAGACACCATAATTCAGGCTTCTTTTTTGATGAATTTCCAGAAATGGAAAAAACACACAAGCATACAGAAAGAATATGACATGCTCACATCAGGAGCAGCCCGTGCAGGTAAAAGCAGTGGGGCGGGAGGGGGGGTAGTAGTCGACAGACGACGATGAGGGAAAATAAAATGTAAAAAAAGAAAACCACTTACCTTGCGCTCGCTAGGCTAGGCGATGCGGCGAGCGCAAGGTAAGTGGCTCTTACCTGCACGGGGCACTCCTGGCTAACATAAAGTAAGCATTCACTATTATTCTGCAAGTATAAATAGCTGTCAATGCTATAAAATTTTAGCACCACTGCTTAACCCTGCCCTAAATCAGCTCTGCAACACCTCGTTGGAAACTGGCATTTATCCTTCATGTTGGAAAATTGCTGTTCAACCGATTCTTAAGAAGGAGAATGCAGATCCTGCAATATTAAAACTTTTTAGACCTATCTCCCTTCTACCAGCACCTGCTAAGATCCTTGAAAAAGTAGTGCAGAAACAATTATCCACGTTCCTTGAAACAAATAAATTACTCCATGACTCTCAGTCGGGATTTAGAGCAGGATATAGCACTGAGACAGCATTACTCGAAGTGGCAGAAACTATTCGGGAGACAATGGATAAGGGGAATTGTGCAATGCTGGTGCTATTGGACCTGTCGGCGTCATTCGACACGGTTTCACATAAGATCCTCCTAGATAGGCTCAGACAATTGGGAGTCATGGGGACCACCCTAGCTTGGTTCAGATCCTTCTTAGAAGGCCGCTCCCAGAGAATCCGGCTACACCCGTACACCTCCAACTCTAGCCCTTTGATCTGTGGAGTGCCTCAGGGTTCGGCCCTCAGTCCGACCCTTTTTAATGTCTATCTCACTCCCCTCGCTTCATTGATAAAGCAACACGGTGTCGATGCTGTCTCATATGCGGATGACACGCAGCTCGTGTTCTCTTTCCAAGATCATTCTGAAGCGGCATTCTCAAACTTTAGGCAATGTCTTATGGATATCTCCATATGGATGACTGCTAACTGCCTAAAGTTAAACACAGAAAAAACGGAGGTACTTTTCTTCAATAAGCCCTCCCCTCCTTTATCCGACCTTTGGTGGCCCGCAGAACTCAATCCCCCTCCCCTCCCTGTCTCATCCGCTAGAAACCTCGGCTTCAAACTGGACACTACTTTGTCATGCAAGACACAGATTAGCCATGTCTCCTCGTCCTGCTTTTGGAAGATGAAGGCCCTTCGGAGATTCCTTCACTTCCTGCCGATGGACTGCAGAAAAACAATAGTCCATGCGGTGATTACGTCACAGCTCGACTATGCAAACAGTCTGTACCTGGGGCTGCCAGCGTACCTGTTCAGAAAACTGCAAATGGTGCAAAACGCGGCAGCCAGGCTTATTAGAAACGTCCCGCTAAGGCACCACATCTCCCCGCATTTGCGCAGCCTTCACTGGCTGCCCGTCAAGAGAAGAACCGAGTTTAAAGCACTGACCCTGGCCTACAGAGCACTCAACGATATTGGCCCGCAATACCTCATGAAGAGAGTCCGCAAATATTATCAGTCAAGGACCCTTAGATCTAACCACCTTGAGCGCCTTATTATCCCCCGGTTTTCTAAATCCAGAATAGGAGGACGGTCCTTCTCCGTTAAAACCGCAACCTTGTGGAACTCCATGCCGGACCACATTAGGAAAGCTAAGTCGGAACCTATCTTTCGGAAGGCTTTGAAGACTTGGCTCTTCAGCCTCCCTTAGTACACAGTGATTCGACATTCTTAGCTCCCCCTCACCTTCATCTGTATCCGCTAGCGCCGGGACACCTCCTTTGGGGGTAGCTGCGCACTTTATAAGCTTAAATAATAATAATAATAATAATGCAAGTTAACTGAGACAGTCATGCTAACGGAACCACGTTTAAATTGGGCATTATTTCTATTTAGTAAAAACTCGTCAGCACAATCATTTTCACGTCATTTAGCAGTAGCGGCAGCCAAATTGGCTATTGAGTTTAAGCTTTTTTGTTGCCCATGGCATCCTAGGCAGTCAAGTTGCTGCAGCTAAGATCTTGAAACCCGCAACAACTTCAGAAGAGTTGTTCCCACAAACGCCTTGCATTCTGGAGCGCCATCATTATGTTCAAAGAATTTCTCTAAGGATGCAATTGTATTAAGGACGTGAGTTTGTACATTTATATTTGGATACTATTCCATTTGATAACTCATGAGCTAGAAGTCAAACTTTAACTACAATTTAAAGGGATTTATGAACTATTGTTTCTCAGTGCATTTGGTCCATACCACCTGAAGTTAATGGACAGGATCCTTAACACTCCAGACATTAACACTGTTTATGATGTACATGTTGTGTTTAAGGTATTCACTGGAATTATGCTATTTTTGCTTCCCCTGTGTTTCTCCATAATTATGGATTTGCTGCATTTGCCACACAATCTGCTGCATAATCTACAGATTTTAACACAAATATTGCAATAGCACAAACAGATCAAAATTTACTAATAATGTGGCAACTGCAGGGCAGTGGAAGGACTTTTGCAAAGATTAACTGCCCAGCTTTCTGTTGCTTATTCTTGTACATGGTTGTTAAACTGGTACTAAAGCGGTGAAACATTTGCCCAGGCAAATAATGTGTAAATATGACCCAATAATTAAAGAAAATGTGTCACATTATGCAGAATAATTTAGTCAACTCTGCTGCATAATTTGGTTCTCCCCTGCAGCATAATTCCAGTGGCCCGGACTATAATTCATAGACACTATAGTGCTATTTTAAAGAATCACTATGACCAGCAGAAGTCAGTGTGGCAATTTCCAGTCTGTATCCTCTCTCTTTTCCCATTTCCCTAGGTCTAAAGCAAACTAACAGTTGTGGATAAAATAAAGTGTGAAAACTTATATTTTTCCCGTTGGATCTTGATTACACGGTTATTGCTGTTTGGCACCCGCTCACGAAAGGGCCGTCAGCCAATGTACTTCAGAGCATCCAGTCGATTTAAGGTGGTCGTCCGATGTACATTTTTAGGTTTCCCTTACAGATTTTAGCTGTCTGTTTTTGAATACCTATGGTGTACAATACCAATACTTAGATGGGATTGGACTCAGCTCTTTGCTTACCACTGATTGGTTTTCTTGTCAACCTTATTTGATTTTATTTGATTGCTTCTTATTTAATGGTATTTCGACTTCTCATTCTTGTCCTCCCCTTCCAGCATAGTTTCTTTACCATCCTTTTGACTGAATGATTTGTATCCTTCCATGACCATTTTATTTCTTTAAGCTCTCCATGGAAATGTTTTCTTGCTCTCTCTTGCATCTTCGCCCTTTCCCTTCGCTCTTTGTGTTGTCTCCCTCTCAAAAGTTTGTCTGTAGCTCCCTCTGCCCTGCTCCACCCCACTCTGAATTTGTGTTTTTTTTTCTCCAACTCTCACTGCCCACTCTCAGCTCCTCTACTGTTACCCTGAAACTCCTCGATTCCTATTGATCTCACCGCTCAGCTGCATTTATTTGCTTCTCTCCCCACTTTTGCTCCGTCACATTTTTTTTCTTTTAATAAAAAAATACACGTTTTCCCATTTTTGGAGGCTTCGCAGCTGTAGTTTGCCATTGGGCTGCTCTATTCAAAATATTGTGCTCTAATCCACTTTTTATAATGTACCGCTTACCATCTTGGAACTGTACATTTAAAAAAAATGCACCCACAGTGGCATGGTGCTCGTGTGTGCACGTGTCATCATGTTGGGGCCGACTTAGTGTCATGACTCATATGAGTGTATACATATCATCGCGCTGGGGTTTTCCTTTTTTTTTTGCTAATGCTCCTCAGCATCAGAAATAACCATTGTTTTTTCTTTTTGAAGATGTTGATCAGCATCAGCAAAAAGCATTAGCAAAGCCAAAAGGTGAGACCTAGTGCCTTTGCCAATGTGTGATCCTATTTGAGAACACAAGAGAAAGTCTGGGTATTTCAAACAGGAAACCAGTGAAATGACCCCCACATGCTGGGAGAAAACTTCCAGCTCATCGGGCCATTTTTTTTCTTTCAATAAACTCTTGCTTAGGGAGCTTGTCATTGTAAACCAAAAAGCTGTACTGTTGGCACATAACTATGGCTTTTACTCAGCAAATCCTAATGACCTTCAGCAGAGCCACCACAGTGGCAGCTCAGCTGAAGCCATAAAGACACTCCACTGCCCAGCAGGGACTCCTAAATATGGTGGGCGTCTTCTGCCAGGTGAGTATAGACGTTGACCTAGTGGCCACCCACCACACTGCATATCTGCCCCAATGACACGTATAAAAGCGACAAATTTTCCTCTTCCACAGATGAGCTGCCAGTCCAGTTCACATTTTTCTTGGCATTTTGGTACTTGCGTCTCTTAGTCTATAATGAGATAAATGGGCAAGTAACAAAATAGAACAAAAACCTCAATCAATCAGGATTTATAAAGCGCGGCTAATCACCCAATATGGTATCCAGGCGCTTGCCACGATTGGAAGATCTACTCACGCACACTACCGGAAAGCGCAACAGTGCTTCAATTACTTTTCTATGAAAACACTAGATTTTAAAGCAGCCACTAATTACAAAAGTTCCACATAAGGCACACTCCTCATACCCTTGAGACCTTGCAAAACCATACTATTATAGTCAGCAGCAAATTGCATTCTGGGACTTATAGTTTCATTTAACCATGTATGCAGTAAGCATGGATTTCAAAATCACAATGTTCAAAGTTCTGTGGGCTAAAAAGTCAGGACAGCTAGAAGGTGTCCCACATGTCACATGTCACAATGCCTATTACGGGTCAGGCCCTGAAGCGATTAAGTCCATTATCCATCGTTATGTTCCCAACAGGCGGCTCCGGTCTGCAGATAAGAATCTGCTTATAGTACAGAGATTTAAGAAGGTTACATGGGGAGGGCGAGCTTTCTCCACTGCGGCTGCTAGACTGTGAAACTCCCTCCCGGAACAGCTCTCAAGTCAGGTGTCCCATTCTCTTTTCCGCAGGGCCATAAAGACCTGGCTTTTCTCTCAGACCTCGGTATGAGCATGTCTTTCTGTCTGCATCCTTAGGTCCGCTTATAGCGCCTTGACGCCCTTGGGCTTAGTTCGCGCTTTACAAATTTTATATTCATTCATTCATTCATGGCCTGGAGTCAAAAGGTAGCTATGGATAACCGTTTCACAAGATTGTCAAGTCCAACAGAAACAGTTTTGAGAGTGTGAACACCCTGAGAGCTGCCAAGTGTCCCCACGTCATGTGTCAGATAATCCTGGTTTTCACACAGAAGAGCCCTCGGGGCTGTGAAATGACAAAGGAATGCGAAGACAGGAACGTCAAAGACAGTAAATACGTAAATGTTACAGACAACTTATCAAAACAGTCTGAGGTGCTGCTGAGGTGTTGCATTCGAAAACAAGCATTGGCAAAGCCAATAGCTTTCGTCTATGGGTGGGGCTTTGGCAATCGGGTGGCAGTGGGTAATGGGGGGGCAGGAGGGTGATTTTGGGTAACGGGGACAGGTGGGGGTGGGTAACAGGGAGCAAACGGGGTGGGTAAAGGGACGGTTAGAAAAAAGCACTATGAAGCGGCCAGCACAGGCCGCTTCATAGCAGCTTTTTTTTAGTTCTGTCAGTGGGAGGAGAAGACAAGCATTGGCATAGCCAATAGGTCTCGCCTTTGGGACCTTATAAGTGTTTAGTTATCCAGCACAATATCCTTGGTGCAACATTAACTGTTGCATGGCTAAACACTTATAAGGTCCCAAAGGCGAGACCTATCTTCGCATTCACGTTGTTTTCATACTAAACTACAAGTCCCAGAGTGCTAAGCGGCTTGGTGAGCAACACATGCTTCTCGAGCTACAAATCATGCTTCTAAATGTTCTAATGCTTATATGAGTGTTAAAGATGTTTTTCGGGCAGTACCTTGACCCGGTGTTGCACTTTGTTTTTAGATTGGTGGCCGCAGGGCGGGTCACAGGCAAAGCACACAGTAGCACAACTGCACTGCTCCTGAAAGCCAGAATTATCACCAATATCGGAAACAAAACTGGAGAAGATGAGGCATTACGATAGAGCTATTGAGAACTGTGGAGCCAAGCTTGAGTCTCGGCGCCAGGTCTACAGCCTGCGATTCTGGTCACATCATATAATTTCCCCGTTACAGCTAAGACAGGCGCATGAACAACTGGGATAGGTGCATACATTTCACGCGCAGGTAGGAAGGGGGCGCACACCTCGTGAACAGCTAAAGTGGAACCACACAGTGCATGAGCAGCAACAGTAAACGAGTGTCCCATAGTGCCTGCCAGTGGGGCATGAAGGTGTTCATTACCCGCGCTCGGGCAGTCCTGGGCCTCCGTGCAGTGGCACCGAGCGGTGGTCCCAAGTGGAAGTGATGATTGTTATTTTAGCAGAAGTGTGTGAAAAGCAGCGCTGCAGCCCTACAAGGTAACGAGCAGCACAGACCGCCCTGTGACTGGTGGGGGGGGGGGGAGGTGAGCCTGAGGGAGGGGTGGGGGGAACCTGGCGGGGGGGGGAGGGGGGCTGGCGGGGGTGTGAGCCTGGCTGGTAGCACTCAGAAGAACAGGGAAGGCTGCAAGAGGGTGAGGGCGAGAGGGATGGTGTAGGAGAAAGATATGAAGAGAAGATGGCGGATGAGAGTGAAATGAAACAGAGGGATGGAGGAAAGAAATGAACAAGGAAGAGATAGGCAAGAGAGAGGAGAAACCACAGGACACCGTTAAACAGAAGAGAAGAGCACAGAAAGGACCTGGGCAGAGCATGGTAACGGGGCACACACACATGTTCTTGGGAGGGTATACCGGCGACCTGGTGCAGTCTGGAGTGAGGACCATTTGCAGCCAGAACGGGAATGCCAGGTTCCATAACAAAACCACACGGGTGAATGCCAGGATGGGAGAGAATAGCAGCTGGCTGTAGAGCAGAGTCGGCCTTTGCCAAGCTAGCTCCCTGTGCGGAAAGAAAGTTGGCGCCCTCGCTGATGGTGCATAAAACGAGGCAGCAGAGAGCAGCTTTTGTGCTCAGAAGTCAGCCCATGGCTGCCTGCATCAGAGTAGTGACTGGCCTCGGAACACCCCCCTGTACCTCCACCCACCCACCCACCTGATTATGCCGATTAGTAACTCACGCTGCTGCCAAGATGTTTGTTGGAGGAGGGTTAATAGTGTGTGGCAGCAGGGGGTGAGAGGGGATGGGGGGGCAAGAAAGCAGGCTGATGGGGTGTTAAAACAGCGCCCGGAGGACCACTGGAGCCAGGTGACAGGGACTCTGCTGTCTGCGTGACCTGAATGCATACAGCTCCTAACGCCCCTCTGAAAATTGGCGCCCTGAACATGGGCCCAGTTCAACAACAGCCAGCCCTGCTGTCGAGCAATGGTTTATGGGGTGAAAGAAGAAGAGAAAAGGTGTGGTCGTACAGTTAGATTTTTTGGGGCAAAAGAGGAAGAGGGGATAGCAGTTCAGCAAGGGTTTCTCGATGAAAGAGGAGAGGTCAGCGGAACAGCAAGGAATTATGGGACGAAAGAAGATCGGATTAGTGGCCTGCGGTGCAGTAAGGGTTTCTGGGATGAAAGAAAAATGGAGGGCGGCACAAAAAAGGCTTTCTGAGATGAAACAAGGGAAAAGAGACGGTGGCCCAGCAAGTGATCCTGGAATGAAAGAAGTGGAGCATAGAGGCCAAAATATAAGAAGGGTTTTGGGGATGAAAAAAGAAAAGTTGAGGTTACTGGTGATACAGCACGGTTTTCTGAGTGGGTGATGGTTCAGAAAATGATTCTGGGATAGAATGAGAAAGGGAGAGGGGCTGGCAGGACAACAAGGGTTTCTGGCTGGGATGAAAGAGTTTGGGATAGGAAAGGAGGTTAAGAGAGAACGACGGCTGCAGATGACCAAATGGCCCCTGCGCGCGCCGCTGTTTAAAACAAGCCCGGCAGTGGTGCGTGCGCGCACAGTCTGCTCTTTTTGGAAGCACATACTCGTGCTTGTGGCGCGCCCCTGCTCGCTCCCGCAAGGTGGATGCCGCCACAAGCACGAGTATGTGCTTCCAAAAAGAGCAGAGCGACGGCTAAAGGTCCTCCTATGCAACGCATGCGCGCTGCGTAGGCGAGACCTAAAAAACGGACAGGAGGGCGGGTGGGAATGGGCAAGAAGAAACCGGGATGGGAGGGAGGTGGTGGGGGAGAAGAAACAAGGACGGGAGGGCGCGTGTAATGGGGGAAGAAATAGGATGGGGCGGATGGAGGGGGGAAGAAACAGGATTAGAAGAAACAGGATGGGGGTGGGGGGATAAAAAAAGGGAGAGAATGGCACAGACATCTGATGGTACAGACAGAATCCCATAAAGACAGATGGAACCGTACAGATCTCAGATTGTTTAAGTACAGAGCTCTGACAGCAAAGAGGATACGGACGAGAGCTCACGACACTGTGGTAACGGTAAAGAGCTCATATGGCAGAAAGAATCACAAGAGGGTTTGATGGCAAAGAAGAGCATACAAATCTCTAACAGGACCTACAACGCACTTCTCAGATACTAATGGGCATGCGTTTTGGGTGGCTGCGGACGGTCACTTTATTAGGCTATGACCAATCAGATGACTTTGTTACATATTAAAATAATTTTAGTAGTTAGCATCTTTATGTCTTTATTGGACTGCTGAACTGTAGTATTTACCATTCTGGCCCTACATTGGTTCTCCCATGATTACACGTATTAGCAGCTTTAGTTTTTTAATTTTTTTTATTTCATTTGTAGAGTGCACAGCTACCCATCGGGTTTCCCGGCGCTAAGCATAGGCAAAGGCTGCTGAAGACACCGGAGTTAAAATAGCCATGTTTTTAAAAGTTTGCGGAACAGCATTAGAGAGGTGCAGTGTCTCAGGAAGTGTGGTAGGGCGTTCCGAAGCTTAGGACCTAGGTATGCAAATGAGCGTCCACTGGACCGAGCCTGGCGGATTCTAGCCACACAATATAGGTTCTGACTAGCTGATCTCAGTTTCCAGGAGGGTAGGTAAGGGGAGACCAGATCCTGGACACATCTGGGGCAGAGTCCAGTCCTAGCTTTCAACATGAAACAAAGAGCTTTAAATTGTACTCTCTTTCTAATTGGCAGCCAATGCAACTCGCGCAGAATAGGAGCACCTGCGGCATATCTAGGGAGTCGAGCAAGAAGTCTAGCAGAAGAATTCTGCACGACCTGAAGGCGGCGGATGTAAGCCTCGTCAGCTCCCAGATAGAGAACGTTACCGTAATCCATTCTTGAGAGAATGAGGGCCTGAATCAGAGTTCTCTGTGCCGAGTGGGGAATAATCCAGATCATTTTCCACACTCATTTCATTACTGCAAAGCAGGTAGATGCAACTTTGGCAGTTTGTGGACGCATAGACAAAGTTTTGTCTAACCAGAAGCCTAAGCTTTTAACTTTGGGGGATAGAGTAGGAACGGTCCCCAGGGATACAGGCCAGTGCTCAGGGCCCCCCAGCTGAGGGTTCCTGTCCAGAACCATAAACTCGGTTTTATCAACGTTCAGTTTGAGCGAGTTGCCTTCCATCCAGGAGGCAATCCGTCTGAGACCAAGGTTGAGAAACTCAGAATGGTATGCCTGAGGGGACGACAGGGAGAAGATAATTTGAGTGTCGTCCGCGTAGGAGAAGAGCGTCAGACCGCAGCTCTCCACCATGTCCGCCAGAGGGCGCACAGAGATTAAACAACAGAAGGCTCAGCGCGGATCCCTGAGGTACACCTAAAGTCAGGGCACAAGTCTCGAACCTAGTATGAGAGGAGAAGACTTGGAATGATCTATTTTTCAGGAAAGAGCTCAGCCAAGCAAGGGCCGCTTCCTCTAGCTATCCTGAATCTGTCCACAAGGATGAGATGGGATGCCATATCAAAGGCCACGATGAGATCCAACAGAATCAGAGCGGCTGTGCTGCCCTCATCCAAAAGACGTTTTAGATGTTCTGTGGCCCACAGGAGGGCGCTCTCCGTCCTATGTCTTGATCTGAACCCGGATTGAGAAGGGTGGAGAAGTTGCTGGGCTTCCACAAAGGTAGTAAGGCATGCATTTATATGTTTTTCTAAATTTTTTGAAAAGAGGGGCAGCACGGAGATGGGTCTGTAATTAGTTCAATTAGTAGGATCAAGATTGGGTTTCTTTAGAAGTGGGAGGACCATTGCATGTTTCCATGAGCGTGGAATGTAGCCTTCATGGAGTGAGCAGTTGAGGAAACCTACTACTACTTGTAGCAGATCAGTGTCTAAAAGCCCTAGCTTAGCCGGAGGGAGCGGGTCTAAGGGGGAGCCTGATTTAATTGATCCTAGGGTGGACAGAAACCCAGCGAGGTCCAGCTGTGGCCACGTCTCCAATTTATGAGCAGAGCCTGGCAGGTGGTGGGAAGACTGCCTGTTAGAAGGAGGAGACATCTGAGTTGCGCTATCCAAGTCCTCCCTATGTAAGCCTGTCCTAATATTAGCCTCTAATTGTGCTTGGATAGTGGCTACCTTGTTCACAAAGAACCATGCTACTTCAGTACATTGAGAATGAGACAGGAGGGGTGTGGAGGACAATTTACTAGGCTCAGACAGTTCTTTAACTACATCGTAGAGTGTCTAAGAATAGTTCTGCGCCTTTGAATTTTTGTCCGAGTAATAGGATGCTCGTGCTACTCTACAAAGAGCATGATATTTATTAATGGCGGTTTTGTATTTAATTTTGGCCTCCAGCTCGTAAGTTTCCTTAAGAGTCTTTTGAGGCCCTTACAGTGTTTCTTTTCTAGGTGAAGCATATCGTTAAACCAAGGAGCCGGCGGATGCAGCCTGACGATGGCCTTGGCTGATTTTCTGGTTGCCTTTGCTTTGCGCAGTCACACAGAATACATTTGTTTTTGTGACATATTATTTTAGCATGCTATGCATATTATTTGTTATTTACTGACTTTTCCTGGGATTCAGTCTGAACATTTCGTACAAGATCGAAAAACATGGTGAACTGTTTTTTTTATGTTCGGTCAGCAACATCTCCTAACGTTTTTAGACATAACATGATAGCACCGCTGCGGGTTTTCTAACACAATTTCTATAATATAAACTGTGTCTCAATTCCTTGGAGGTTAGAGGGGAGAAGTCCAGCAGAGGGATCCGTCTAGGAACAGAGGCAGAAGCCTTGCGTAAACTGAGTTTACACCTACGATGCGGAGCACCTAGCTACATACACCTGGTATGGGGTTTGGCGCTAATCCCAGAGATCAGTAATATATCCCTGTGCCCTGTGATGGATATATTAGTTGACATGGTTGGGCTGTTCATAGTATACAGTCTGTTAGTAATGTTAATTACTTTCCTTAGTTGTATTTGTTTACTAATTGCAGCAAACCTGCTTCAAACTAGACTACGACAGTTTCAATAAATATATTGTAAACTTCCTTTGTGTCTTTCTTCTGTTTACTATGGACATGCATGAGTGAGAATGACAGGTAATGATCCATTTCTACGGTTCCCTTGGGGACTAGAGGTTCATGTTCTAGGTTTGCCGAAATCACCTGTTCCTCTGGAAGGTTAGGAGTGCAGGTGAGGCACTGTGAGCTAGTCAGGATTTGAGCATACAGTTACTGAATAACTGTGGTGATGTAATAATTTGGTCTACATGTTTCAGCCACATGGATTATTAATCTTCGGCTTTCTTCAGGACCACGAGAACCATATATTGCTACTGCGGTGTATGAAAACAGAAATATAATTTTTTGTATTAATAAGTTTGGAATAAATACAACCATATAACCTGGCTTTCAGGTATTCAAATCCTCTGTCATACAAGAGATGCTGATGGCACCCGTGTCTGACGAGGAGAGGACCTCACCTCACCTGGCAACGGCTCAGGAAAAGAGGCCCCGCTCTGTCCGTTGTTGCCTCAGGCTCCAACTGAGCCGTATGTGGAGGTAATTATTACATCACCACAGTTATTCTTTAAAACAGTTTTTGCACTGTTTTTAGTGTGGATAACTAGAGACACCTATTAAAACTTTTTTCTCTTGCGATCCATTTTTAATCTCACTCTCACTTTTCATGCACTGCGCCCATCACCCTTACATAATTGTTCTTTCACATCTGTGACATTGCAGAGAGCTTTCTCTCTTTAGTTTCTCCATTACATTCACTTTAAAACATCCATGAGCTCCCTTCTCAGTGTAAGAAGGTTGTAGCCCTTGGTTACACTAGTGTGTGACCAGGAGGAGACCCAGATGATGAAGCATGTCACCTCGGTGAGTGATGGGAATCCGTCCTTTTTAAAGGATTTTCCTTTGTAAGGGCTCCCTTATTTAGGTTGGTCCTTCCTCTGTTTATAGCACCACTGAGTTGTAGGTCTTCAGCCATAGCAGTTTCTTTTCTAACCCACAACAAAATTTAAACAGCTTGTAAATGAATAGTACAAATATTTCAAAATATATCAGGAATTACGAAAGCAATTTTTTTTTGTAATTCAAAAGGTGTGAAGCAAACAAAGATTAAAATAGGAGCAAAACAAATCAGAACACTTTACTTGGTGACGTGCAAATGACCAATATTGGCAGAAACTCTATTTCTAAACATTGTTTGTACACTATACAGTTTTATTAGTAGGTAGCATGTTAAAGACTCTCCTCACAGATAAACCGATGTCACGCCCAAAATCTGATCTCCCGATCCGGGCTAGCAACGCGATTCCTACGACCCCAGTGCTTCCTCATAACCCGGTGCTACACTTCCCACCTCTTGACGCACTTCACAATACTACCTGGCCTCCGCAGGATCTTCCTGGCCAGCATTTTTCTAACCTTTTCTCCTCAAGCTCACCCCCCCTGCCTCTGTCCCCAAGTCCCAGAAACCCACTCCCACACAGCATTAGAATACAGACTTAACGAGATCTCACTTGCCCTCCAACAACTTAAGGTGGATGTCCAAAGCCTATTACACCTCACCTCCGAGTTGTCTGAAAATCAGAGGTTAAGTTGGTCTCCGAAGACTAAGTGCCACAATTACACACATCCCTCTAACGCTTGCACCAGGCTTTCAGCACGCCCCACACCCATTGGGACCTCACCATTAGTGGCCTCTACACACCAAAGATGGAAAACCTCACCCCACCCCAACAACCCCTCTCAGCCATTCAGAGTAAAGGATCCACTACATGACAAGGATATTCTATCCCTCTTACTCTCATATGCTGCTAACACAGACAATATGTGCCAAATTGAGGCAATCCACTCGGACCCGTTCAGAGAACCAAGGGTAGACCTCCAGATCCTTGAATAAGAATAACCTCACTCGAGTCCCCCCACACTGTCTACCTCAGAGGATTCCAAGCCACAGCTTAAATGCATGCTTCTCAACTGCAGATCAGCAGTACAACATGCTGCAGACATTGCTGCCCTCATCCTTGCTCATTCAGGATACTGACATCTTAATGCTGACGGAAACCTGGTTAAACGATTCATATGCACCAGTCCTCGTCATACTAGTGCCTCCTAGCTACGACATTATTAGGCTAGATAGCTCTAGTGGACAAGGTGGAGGCAGTGCATGTATATATTGTAACAGTCTATCAGTCAGACAATTACAATCTGCTTCCCTGTCGTCATGCGAATACCTGTGCATGGAGGTTACATGTAACAGGCAATCATGCAAATTCCACGCGCTTTACCACCCTCCACGAGATAACCTCCCCTTCATAGAACAAATTATGGAAATCATCTCAACTAACACAGAGCGTCACAACACCTAGATCTTCCTCGGAGATTTTAACCTCCACTGGAAAGACACGAATTACTCGGCAGTTAATAGCCTCAAATCCTTCTTAGCAGACCTCAACCTCACCCAAATATGAGACCGCCCAACTCACATCAAGGGAGCTACCTTAGATCTAGTCATCAGTAAGGTCAACTCCATTCATCTTGAATCTATCGCCCCTTGTGACTGGACGGACCACCATTGCATCACCTTCCTCATCACGGAATCTATGAGAACTAATAAAAGTCAGCTAAAGAAACCCAGACACTGGCAAAGAAGTTTGCGAAACATTAACTTGGATGATCTGACCTCGCTCAGTGATAACATCCTGCCCTCTCCTGTGGACATGTCTGATGTCCGTGACCTTACAGACCACTATAACCACCCCATGACAAACATTTTAGACTCAATGGCGCCTTTAGAGCTAAAAAGAATGTCCTCCAAAATCTCAAAACCTTGGTACAATGGTAGTCTAAATACAAAAAGAAGAAATCTGAGACTAGCGGAACGATTGTGGAGATCCTCTCCCTCCCATCTCAATCAGCTGAGATCTTTGAGAAATATATATAACAAACGCATTTGATGCTCTAAAGCTAGTTCCTTCAAACACCAACTTGAGCAAGCCAAAAACCGACTGAAATTGTTTTTGAACTCATCAAGCTTCAATCAAATATTCAACCTAACCTTACCTCAGTGGAACTCTGTCAGCAGCCTAACTGCAAGGAATTTGCCGCCTTCTTCAGTGAAAAGACAACAAAGATTGAATTGGAATTGCAGTCAGCTTTGGAGAATCTACCGACCACACCACCTATCACCCTCCCTCCTCCTAGGTTTGGCGTGCCCCCACCGGCTCTGGTTCTCTCCCCAAAAACAATGCTTCCTGGAGCCTATTCAAAACTTTGGATGAAAACACTAAACTCAAAACTCTTTCTGCAGAAAAACCATCCAACCACTTTAGTGATCCCTTGCCATCGAATTTCTTCAATAAGATCAGATCATCCATACTTCCACTTTGGACGAAGATAGTTAATGCCTCTACTTCAAGGCTCTAGTCCGGATGCCTAAAGTCTGGGCAGGTCACCACTCTTCAAAAAAAAAAAAAAAAAACGACTGCAGATCACACTAACCGTTACAATTTTCATCCAATCTCCAACATTCCTATTCTGGCAAAGCTCTTCGAGAAACGTGTCCACACCCAGCTATGCAGCCACATAGAACAATTCCGACTGCTAGACCAATTCCAATCCGGCTTCCATCAGGGTCATAGCACTGAATCCATTCTCACTCACATTGTAGATGATGTGCGAAGAATACTGGATCAGAATGAATCGTGCCTTTTGATCCTCCTCGACCTATCGTCAGTCTTTGATACGGTTAAACATGACAGCCTAATTGACCTGCTGGAACACAGGATGGGTCTATCAGGGACCGTTCTAAACTGACTCTCCTCATTTCTACACAATAGAACCCAAATATTCAAGGTGAATCAGACTCAGTCTAATCCCTCACTGCTCACTCTGGGAGTGCCACAGGGGTCCACGCTCTCACCCACTCTCTTCAACTTGTTCATGGAGCCTCTAACAAAAATTCTGAAACTATCCAACATCCACTATCACATGTATGCTGATGACACACAACTGTACCTGAAAGTCTCCTCCCCGGAGGACATCAGGTACCTCAATTCAGCTCTACAGAAAATGCAAAGTTGGCTAACCCTTAATCACCTGAAATTAAACTCTCTCATAACAGAATTCCTCCTAATCGCCCCATCCAAACAGTCTCCACACATCGAAGAATGGTTGAATCAACTAGCAGCTCTCAACTGCATTCCAAACATCGATTCCACGAGCTCATTGGGAATAATGCTAGATAAGCGTTTGAACATGCAGAAGCTCAATAGTGCGCTCACCAAAAGAGCGAACTTCCAATTGAGCATCCTAAGGAAAATAAAACTGTTCCTACCCCTCAACGCCTTCAAGGCTGCGGTGCAAGCCTTAGTGATCTCTAAGCTGGACTATGGAAGCGCAATCCTCTGCGGCCTTCCCAGAACTAAGATGGCGCCACCCAGGGCCTCTCTCAACTCCGCTGCAAGGCTCATCACAGGTTCCAAACGAAACAATCACATCACAACTGAGCTGAAGTCACTAAATTGGCTCCCGTATGAAGCAAGGCTACATCTAAAAATTGCATGCATGACCCACAAAGCTTTACACTTCAACACCCCAATATACCTTGCACAAAAACTTGAGCTCTCTGGTGGCTCTAGATCCTCTAGAGCAGTGTTTCCCAAACTGTGGTCCGCGGACCCCCAGGGGTCCGTGACACATTTCCAGGGGGTCCGCAGCCAGCAGTTTTAAAAGCACTGCAAAGTTCCTTGTATAGTTAGCAGTTTACGAGCAACAATAAAAGTGTCAAGATAGCGCCAGTGATTAATGTAGCTGCTAGAGAGAGATGAGAGTTTTGTCCAGGAGCAGCTTTGACTTATCTAATGTAGCACAGAAGGTTAATATGCCTACTGCAAAGAACAAGTACCCTGCATTTTAAAAAAACTGTATTTTATGTGCATAGGTCAGTGGGTTACTGGTTTTGTAACAGAGATTCTTTTGCTACTGTGCAGTTTATAAGTGACAATCGTAATCTAGCACAGTGACCTATAAACTGTCAAAGAGCTGCTTGCAAACTGCATGGTACAAGTTAGTAACTTATGTTTTTTCCCAGTCTTTCATTATCCTGATGCTGCTAAAAGGTTTATTTGGGTGGAAATACATTTTTATTGTTAAAGTCAATGCTAACCACTGTGTTATGCTCTGAATCCTGAGTTTGTGCTTCTCCAGACCAAGCCCTCTTTAAAAATGCCTACCAGTATGAATGACACGCGAATCCTACACCTTGTAGTCCCCTTTGCCTTATGTAACATTTTCTATATACTGATTTACACGAATGATTCAGTTTCTCTATATGTGTGTGATGTAAAGTGCTCCGACATCCTACAATGGTATGAGAGATGCTATAAAAACAAATGAAATACATGTGACAGAGGGGCTATGTAGAGATGAGGCACTGTTGGAGGGTGATAATAAGGGAATCATTGAAGAACCCCAACAAAGGCTGTCCTATCCTGGTGCATAGTAAGGTCATTATTTACTATTCTTTAAAAGCTAATACAATTCAATATATAATGATAAATGTGTTGTAGAATGCATCATTGTTTCCTAAATTTTTGGGAGTGGAGAGCCTCGCAAAGCCCCTTTGTAGTGGTCAGGCTCACTCACTGCACTTGGTGTGCACCGTATGGGGACTGGTCTGAAAACATTTGCACGGGCTGCTTTGGGTTTCCAGGCTGCCCCTGGCAGGAGCCTCGTACTGCAAAGTAAAACCAACCATTTCAAAGTTTGTCACAGAGATGCAGCACCAACCTTCCCATTAAAATGTTTGGTTTTTGCAAATTCTTTCAATTTAAAATATTAAGGGGGATATTTACAACAGAAGTGGCGGAGCGTGTCGTTAGCCTCCTTGGCTTAATGACACGCTCCGCCACTTCAGAAACGTAGGGCTGCACCATATTTACAAGAATTTGGTGCAGCCCTGCGTTTCCCCCTGCGCTACACTTAGCAGTGTAGCGCCAATGCAGGCACCCTTGCACTATGGTGCAAGGGTGTCTGCGTGCAGGAGAAGATTGTTTATGTACAGGAAGGTCCCCCATCCTGCACATAAACAATCTTGAAATGTCTTTTGTCACTTCTATGTGTGCTGCTTAATGCAGCACACATGGAAGATTACAAAATGTAATTTTTTAAAGATTGTTTATGTGCAGGAAGGTCACCTTCCTGAACATAAACAATCCAAGCGTTTGCTTTTTCCATGTGTGCTGCACAAGGCAGCACACATGGAAAAGCAAAACGAGGAGAAATAAAGCATTTCTCCTCGTTTCGCTAAGTTAAGACCAGGTTTTTCCTGGTCTTAATTTTGGCGCTGCCTCCTATTTACGCTGCCCTTGTAAATAGGGGCCAGCGTCAAAATCAATGGGTGTAACGGTGGAACCCCCACCGCAACACCCACTGCCCACCCCTTTCACGCTAAGCCTTGCGTGAAAGGGGGCCTTATTTACAAGGAAGCGTTAAGCCACGTTTAGTGGCTTAACGGTGCCTTGTAAATAAGCGAGCCCCTATCGCCACGGGAACATCGCAAAAGTGACGTTCCCATCGCGATAGGGGCTTGTAAATATGCCCCTAAAATCCTTAGTAATTCGAGTATTTGTTTTGTGTGCACATGTGTGTTTTTTTTTCTTTGAATTACTGTTTTAATGCTTGAAATTTAAATCATACAAATTGCTCGGGGGTCCCCGGCTTCCAGTGGTGACTCACTAGGGGTCCTCAGGAGTCAAAAGTTTGGGAACCACTGCTCTAGAGGCTCCAGCACCTTACTGCTCAAGCCACAGAAATTTCATAAAAAGAAAGCCTACAATCAAGCATTCTCGGGTATTGCACCGAGAATCTGGAATTCCCTGCCCACTGAAATCAGACTGAATCATTCGACGGATTCTTTCAAAAGGGAAGTTAAAGCGATACTGATGAAGAAATTTCCGGCCTAAATCCCCAGCCCCCCAGGCACTCTAGAACTCGCTTGTTTATATCTGTTTGTACTGAACTGTTATGATTGTATTTTGACCTGTTGGTTTACTGTTACTACTTCCTTTACCTTTATGATTTCCAAACTGTAAAGCGCTCTGATACCCCGAGGGGTCATGTTTGCGCTGTATAAAACTTAAAAAATAAAATAAAAAATAAATGTCCGTGGGAAATTGTGGGCATTTCAATGGAAAATCTGCTGATTGCAAATGAGTGTGCTATCACTTCATGCTTTAGGTATGCATTTATTAAAAGTGATAGTTTGTATACATGATTTGAGAAACATTCCTCCACCCCCGTCCCCCCACCACCCCGATGACAATGCTGTTAATGAACTAAGATGCAGGTCAGCGGTCATGTGTATCCTATATGTGGCTAGATTTGTATTACATATGGAGCAAACTTTTAGTCTATTAAATCAAACAAAAGTGTTTTGTGTACAGCAGACAAGCATAACTCGCGTATTTGGAGGTGCTCCCAATATGTGATAAAGAAGAAACCTGCGGCTAAGTGAATTAAAATATTTTCCGAGGATCACAATTTGAAACCAGCTTAAGAGTCAAGAACGTTATGATTAGGTCGAGTAGATTATTTAAGTCACTAGACCTGCAGGACTAGTAACATTTTCATGATTTTTCGAGGCCCGTACTATTAGTGGCACGGGGAGAAGAAAAATGGACAGGAGGGAGGATGTTGGGGAGAAGAAAGAGGGACAGGTGTGAAGAGAAGAAATGGACGGGATGGAAAAGGAACAGGATGGGGGCACGTGGGGAGGAAAAGAAACAGGGTGGGGAGGGTGGGGGAGGAAAAGAAACAGGGTGGGGAGGAAGAAGAAACAGGATGTGACGGGAAGGTAAAAAAATAAGCGCTATGATGAAGCCAGCATTGATTGCATCATACCATTTAAAACAAAAAGAAATTGTACCTGAATCACAGGACGAGTACTGGATGGCCAGCGGAAGGACACTAATTAAACTCAATCTGAACTTGGTCCATGCGCCACGGAGATAGAAAAGGAAGTGGCCCATGGCAAGCGCTGCCCAGTTAGAAGGCAGCAAAGAAAAGTGACAACACTGCAAACTAATGGTTAGCCATAGGCTGTTAGCACATGCTCACTCAGGGAAGACCTAAAAAGGCTACATTGAATAATATCTCTCAAATCACGTATAATGCTTTCATCCAGTCCATGCTTTTAACAAACAGCACTTTGCATTTTGGGACTCCCAGTACTGCAATGTGTGTGGTATCAGAAATCCCACCATTATAGGTGCTGCTGATAAAGCCAGGACTGATGTAAGTCGTCAAACATGGCAATGAGTTACTTGACAGCTGTGCAACTGATGTTTGCGTATTCACTGAGAACTTTTTTTTTTAACCCCAAAGGAACGTACTTTCACCTTTAAAGAAGCCCCTTTACCCTCCAAACCCAAGAAATTTGGAAAAGGTCCCCTTCCCTTTCTTGCCCTGTGACTGCAATTACTCCCATCTTTTGCAGTAATGGGTTAAGGTGCGTCTCCCTGGTGGGAAACACAATACTAAATGTTTATGAATTCCTGCATCCTTACCAGGTTTGCTTCAGGGCAAGCTATGCATTTTTAGCATGAAGAGGCTCCACCCTAGCAGCCCACCTTCCAACTCCCAATACTAAACTTACTACTGGGGTAAATCAGCAGGAGAGGCCTATTTTCTGCTGCCATTAAAGTTCATTCTGTGCTGGAAACATTTGCAGGCCCCTATACTCTGAAACAAGATGTCAGAGTTTTTGTGCACCTAAGATGAGCCAAGTTGCACAATAAAGGATGCAAACTGAGCCCCTTACTTTTTAGGTCTAATGCAAACAAACCTGTACCTACAGCAGCTGTCAAACAGACTTACTGCTTACAATAAAATACACATAGAATGGGCCTTGAGTAAGCCCCTTGCTTTCTTAGACAAAGTGTCAAGTCAATCCCTGAAAAACAAAGGGTCAATCACTCTTGGCTCGGCCCTATAGAGTATTCACCTTTCACCTAAAGGTATTGGCTGTTAGGGTGTATCCTTCTGCCTCGACTTGAGTACTTGCATTAACCTGCATGAGAGACTAGTTTACATCTACAGCTCTCTCTGTCAGCTCCTGCTAGCTTCCTTCTGTTTGTTTCTCTCTCTAATGGTCTAAAGCTACACATTTTAGCATATTAAATCCAGACAGATTGGCTTTGCCAATGCTCATTTGTTTTCAGCCATCTCTGCCACACAGGGGACAAGTTCACAATGTGACTCAACTCACTGGCATAATTGTGTTACTGTTGTACTGTATCATGGCGGAGAGAGAGGTTTGGGGCTTGTGACCACTGGGACTGTGAAGGATGGCTGGGCATTGGAGGCTTGCCTGGGAGTGCAACTAGCCACCCTAAAAGGGGAGGAATGGGTCACATCCAATATAATGGTTTCACCCGTGGCAGACTATTCGTATGGCATGGGGTTAAATATATACAGGGTGGACCTGGTAACCCACAGAATCTGGGTCTATTACGCATATAATTACCGAGTGATTTTGCCAGGAAGACGTATTAAACAAAAATATTTTTTATAGAACGTTATTGATACGGGGTCCAAACATTCCCCTTGGTAGGTTATGTGGTGACTTATAGCAATACACCACTTAGAATTCTTAAACACAGTTTGTTTTTGCTAAGACAGCACCATTATATCTGTGTTCCAAAAGATGAAATTGGTGAAGTGCTCGTGAAAGTGAAGTGACACAAGCAAAATATGACTTGTATTAGATCAAACAGAGCTTGTGAACTATTATGTACAAAGTTAACCAAAAGGGGCAGTTCATCAACTCCTTATCTTGCCCCGTAACAGGCAGTCAACATCAAGCTCAATTTATTACATCATCAACGTTTCAGCCATTGTATGCTTTGGAAGCTGGTCTTCCCCAGGACACCAAAGGGGGGAATACACACTCAAAAACAACTGAATGGTGGGCAGAGGTTCTAGTATAGGGCCTTCGTCCTGGTGGGTTATCCAGAATAGGAACCTACAGGAAATGTCATCCACTGTTCTGGTATCAGGGTCAATAGATCTCAAAGATACCATGGCGCTCAAACTTCTGACTAATGGAGTAGCGAAGAGAAATAAATTACAACACATAAGGAGTGGGTTAACAGAGTCAGCACAAGCAATAATTTGCTAGTGCTACCATACCACCCTTTCCAGTCATTAAGGTATTAGGGCTAGGCAGCAAACTTCTGACAATGGGGTGGTCCATAACATGGCAGTAGGTGACTGTATACAACTTGTCCATGGGGTGTGTCCCATGCAATGTTGGTTATTCCCTGATTCCCATTAAAATCTGTAATCACTGCCAGAGTACAGGCACTACCACTACACTTCCACCACTAAATATTAAACCATGGACTCTGCTCTGATATTTTTATGGGATATGTAAGGGACCTAGGAAGCACTTGCAAACCCAATGAAGAGCCTAGAGCCCCCCATTACACGAAGGTTTGTGTATCAGATGTGGGGTATTTTCAGGCAGACTTTCCCGTGCCTGGGAACTCTTTCTGAAAAGAGTATGCAAGACGTCAACAGTCCTCACTAAGTGTATCTCCTCAAACTAGCTCACGCAACGGTTTCCCTGTTTTAATTTAGTCACTGGGAGCTGCTTTCATCAGAGGGCATATGACGATGGTGATGGCTGAAGCATACCTGAGCGCGGAAGAGGGAGACAGAGAAGAGAGCCCATAACGTTAGCTGGCAGGCTAGTACCTTTCAAGTAACCTTTAGAATGTTGAGAGCTGGGTGGCTTCTTGTAGTGGAGATGTCAGATGGAGTATCTTGTTGAGACCCAATGCCCCGGAATATCCCAGTATCGACCAGTAGCAGCACCCCCCCCCCCCTTTTTTCTCCCCAGCGCCTTGAGACCCTCGCGGTTAAGTAGCGCGCTTTACAAATTCTGTGATTGATTGATTGATTGAAGTACTACCTAGTGTCTTCCTCAAGGTATCCAAAAGGGAGGCTAAAGCTTCCAGCTTCAGGCCCCAACTGGTTGAACCAAATCATTAATCAATGAGATGCCTGCTTAAGAGACATACTCTATAAATGTCAACATTCATTCTACGAATGGGATGGAGCACCTGCCCGTGACCCATAAGTGTGCGACAGTGCAGGGCTCTGCATAGTGTCATGCTTCAACATAGCTCCAACACCACCCAGAGAGAAGCATAGAGTGATTAATTACTCTAAATACTCTCCTACGCCTGCTAACAGTACCAGAAAACACATAAAGGGCCTCAAAAGTATTAGTGTTTGTAACTTCATTGCAGGCCCTTTGTAAGGCATGCCCCGACAGCTATCTGGGTCCTTTACCCATTGCGATAAATATTATAAGACTTAGTTCACTTGACGAGAGTGTCATTAAAACAGACTGTGACATCTCTTCTTTAGCAACATTGAATGGGCTGGGCCTCAGACTCAAAGTTTGTGGAAAGTTTTAGTGTTGTTCAGCATGTTTAACACATCACAGGCTGAGCAGCAGACACAACCCCTGCAGACATATTGGCCTTGCGTAAATGATTGTGTGTGAAAGGTCACCTGGATTTCATAAAGCAAAGCAATATCCATGAAACAAGCCCAGGCTATGGAGTGGACTGTGCAACCAGCTCATGCCCTTAGGTAAATAGCATAAATACCTCCTGTCCGAGGAGGGAAGTACGTGCTGCTGGTTGACCGTCCTGCACTTTATGACCCAGGACATAACATGGTCGCTCTTTGTTGCTCATGACATAAAATGCCAATTCTACTTTAATGAACAATTCATGCTTCTGGCTTCACCTACTCAAACATCCAATGGGATCTATTACATTTGCTCCAGTCAATGCTAATTCAATATAAAAAGTGCAGTTGGTACATGATCTATTAGTGAAAGATGTGAATCTTTTGGCCTTTATGTAGTAAGTCTGCCGGACATATTACTGACACAACAGATATGGATGGTTATTGTAGACACATGGAATGCCCCAAAAAGGTGAGACATACAATCTCTATGCAGTCTAGCAATATTTATTGTTGAAATGTGCGGTTTACAAAATTGACATCCTCCTTCAAGAGCCTAATTATTCATATTAGAATTCCTGACAAATGTTCACTGACAGCAATTTATATCACATGATAACCCTGAAGTTGACCTTTTCAGAGGTCACAGAAGCAAGGAGGACAACTGACCTCAGACTATGGTCATCCAGTGCCCATCAATGAGAGGGTCATATCATAGCTATGATATCCTCAAGACAACTTACTCGGTATGTATGTATGTATGTATGTATGTATGTATGACTGTGTTGGACTTGGCCCTTTTTGCAGGGTCATCCCTAAACTTTTTGCCTTCCTCCTATATTTTTTTCTGACCTGTTGTTGGCTGTTTTATGACTCTGGGCACTTTACCACTGCTGATCAGTGCTAAAGTGCATATGCTCTCCCCATTGTAAATTGTGTTATGGATTAGTGACTCCATGATTGGATGATTGGTTTACTTGTCAGTCCCTAGTACAGTGCACTGAGTGTGCCCAGGGCTTGTAAATCCAATGCCGCTGGTGGGCTTGCAGCACTGGTTGTGCCACCCACAGAAGCGGCTTGTAAAATGTGTCTCAGGCCTGCCATCGCAGAGCCTATGTGCAGCCTAGAGCGGCCATGTCGACTTGGTGAGTGCACCCACTTACCAGTCCCTAAACCTTCCCTTTACTGCATGTTGGTCACCCCTAAAGTAGGCCCTTGGGCAGGGTGCATTGTAAGTACAAGGTAGGACATGCCCTGGTGTGTGTGGCATGTCCTAATAGTGAATTACAGCCATTTTCGTTTTTCACTATTGCAAGGCTACCTGCTCCCCATAGGCCAGAATGGGCAGACTGATTATTACACCTTATAGTCAGAACTGACCCAGGGAACATGGTAGAAAAACGAATTTAGTATGCCTGAACTCAGAATGATAAAATACATCTTTTCGTGAAGTTGGTTTTAACATTCTGTGTTTGAAAAATACCACTTTTAGAAAGTGGGTATTTTCTTGCCTAAACTTCCAAGCCTGCCTCTGCTAGGTTGTGTATTCCTTGTCTGGAGATTGAGTGACAGGGGCTGGGGGTGGCTACAGGAGACAGGGTGAGTCAGCACAGGGCTGAATAGAAAGATCTGCATCCAGAGTGGAGGGAGGAGTTGCACCTGGGTCTGAATAGGGCTGTGCCTGCCTTCCACAATGCTGGCTCCACCTCCTGCCGGGCGGCTGAGCACCCTGCCCCACACTCTGAAAGGAAAGAAGGAGTCAGAAAAACAAAGTGCTCCAGGACTGACCAGAACTGGTTTTGGACTAGGCAAAGGCCTCTCTGCCTTCAGAGAACAAAGAAAAAAGGTGTATAAAAAGGGGACCCAGACCCCTAGGAAATTAGATCACTTTGGGAAACAAGAAGAAACCTTTGCTGAGGAGCGGAACCAAGAAGGAACTGAGGAGAAGACTATCCCTAAGCTAGAGGGATCTGCCTGCAGTGGTTGCCTGACTGCCAAAGGAAGGAGAAAGGACTTTGTGTGCACTTTTATTCAACTTGTAAAGTATCTCCAAGGGCTTGAGAAAAGAGCTTGCCTCCTGCTGAAGTCTCAGGGACAACAGACTTCAACCACCAGCTCCCCAAGAATCCTTTGGAAGTGCCTGCTGCTGTTTTGGGCCTTCTGAAGGGACTGCGTGTCGCAAGGAGCTGGAAGCGCGACTCAAGAGTAAGAAGCGTGTCGCCGTCGCTGCTGCTGCCGTCGCAACTCCGAAGGAGGGTGTCGCCGCTGTAGCTGTCGTATTGCACCGCATCGAGAGAAGCGTCCCGCAACGAAGAGGAAGCGTGTCGCCGTCGCTGCTGCTGCCGTCGCAACTCTGAAGGAGGGTGTCGCCGCTGTAGCTGTCGTATTGCACCGCATCGAGAGAAGCGTCCCGCAACGAAGAGGAAGCGTGTCGCCGTCGCTGCCGTCGCAACTCCGAAGGATGGTGTCGCCGCTGTAGCTGTCGCATTGCACCGCATCAAGAGAAGAGTCTCGCATCGAGGAAGAAGCGTGTCGCCGTCGCAGCCGCTGCCGTCGCAACTCCGAAGGAGGGTGTCGCCGCTGTAGCTGTCGCATTGCACCGCATCAAGAGAAGCGCCTCGCATCCACGGAGAAGCGTGCCGCCGTCGGAGCTGCTGCCGTCGCATCACGAAACAAGGGTGTCGCCGCTGCAGTTGTCAGATCGAGCGGAAGCGTCTCGCAACGTTGGAGAAGAGTGTCGCAGCCGAAGCTGTTGCCGTCGCATCGCTGAACAAGGGTGTCGCCGCTGCAGTTGACACATCGAATCGAGACTTCTCGCAACATCGGAGAAGCGTGCCGCATCAGGAAGAACTTGACGTCTTTATTTCTTTGCACCAGAACTTTGTCGCATTTCCATCGCTGCAACATTGCTTGTTGTGGAAGCGTCCCGCATCGTAAGGTACATTGACTTAAAGTGTCGCATCTTAAGAACTGAACTAAGCTAAAACTACCATTTTAAGTACAGTATTGTGGATTTTTGTCGTTTATGGTCTTGTGTTAAAACTATATAAAGAATACTTATTTTTGATATAAACCTTGTGTGGTGTCCATCTGTAGTGTGTCACTAGATTACTGTATGTGTTCACAAATGCTTTACACACTGCCTCTGAGATAAGCCTGTCTGCTCGTGCCAAGCTACCAAGGGGGTGAGCAGGGGTTATTTTAGGAGTGTACCCCTTTACCCTGACTAGAGGCGAGGGTCCCTATTTGTCACAAGTACCTACCTGTGCCAACTAGAGACGCCCAATTCTAACAGACTGCATGTATGCATGTTGTATTTGAAGGGAACAAACCTAGCCAAAGCCAGTGGAGCTCTGTGCAGGGGCAGAGGCAAGGATGCAAGTATTGGAGAGGGAACTGTTTAGTGGACTGTTACTGCATCATGACATGATCTTTAAAGAGGAGCTCTAATGAAATCTTTCCTAAGTTGGAGCAGCGTTGGTGGGTCCTGGTGGACGCAGGAACGTTGTTCCTGATCCAGGGCGCATAGATGGAAAAGTCCTGTTGCCAGTCTGGTGGTGTCCTGGCTCGTGATGAGCCAACAGAGAAAGGGGTGCAGCTTGTGCTGGCAATCTATACTACTCTATCTAAAGCGCCTGGATACCCTTTCGGTGATTAGCCATGCTTTATAAATCCTGACTGATTGATTGACTGACTCTTTGCCCCTGATCTGACTACTTTATCCAAGATGGCTTCCCCTTATTCAGAGATGTGGATAACTCGACCAGGCAAAACATTTGTGTTTGCTGTGCTACGTGAGAAATGAATGCCACCTGGACGTGCTCACTCCCTTCCTTTTCACTGCTCCGTCAGTCACTTAGCTGTGTACTTATAACCCACCTAACTTATGGGAGTATTTGTAAATGCTTGGCACCTCTCCATTCCACCTTTGCCCTTTTCTGCATGATCAGCCGTAGGTATGGAACAATGCAGTGCTCTCTACATGCGCATGCCCATTTTTGGTCTCTTTGGAGTAATCGAGCTAATGTGGCCCAGCAGTCCAGTACCTTTGTCCTTTGAGGCGTCCATACAACAGACTTAGGGTTGGCAGATTACCCCAGGTACTCCAACCTTCATATAGCCCAGTGATACTCAAAGTACAGCCGTGGGCCGCTTGCGGCCCTCCTGACCTTTACATGCGGCCCCCTGGTCAACGCCAGCACAGGACTTGACTCAGAACGAACATTCTATCCCCAGATGCTGCCTGTTCCTGCCTTCTATTGAACTATCACGAAGCCCCACAGGCTGAAACTAGAACTGTTTGTTCTTACCGCGGAGTCCGAGTACCCGTGGCCGCTGCCCGGTGGAGCTGTCCTATGCAGCTATAGCGGAGTCTGGCTCTGGGTCACCCCCTCGGCCGTCACCTACCCAGCCGGACATCGGACATTGTTTTTCACGGTTCTTCACGGTTTAATCTGTCTCTCTCCTCGACTGCCTTGACTGCTTTGTTCCCCCATGAGTACTTTTCCCCCTTCAGATCTACCTGACTCTGTCTGCTTTCCTCTCCCCTGTCTACCTTTCCCCCACTACCTTCCATTCCCCATATGACGTGTGTTTTGGATATGCTACGCGCTAGTATCTTATATTATTGTGTAAGCTCACGTTTTTCTCCTAAGCATATACTGGTAATTGCAACTGTAACTGATGTAACTATGTAATAATGTTCTGAAACAATGTCTTATCTCATGTAAAGCGCTCTGATACCTCCGGGTCTAGCCAGCGCTATATAAAACTTTTCAAACAAAATGCTAAATAAACAGACACACGTTTGTTTAACCGTTAATTTAAGTTAAATAAATAAAGTAACTAGGGTTTCCAAACAGATTAAATTTAGAAACACCTTTATTTTTAATTCCATCTTAGAGCAAAAAATTTAAAATATGTTAAAGTCTGTTCAAAATGTGTATATGCTTCACATGCAGAACCGTTTCACGTTAGTTCATCAGATTATATCGGTATACTGAGAAATATGTTTTTTTCTAAGTGATAGTTTTCAAACATGAATTTAGAAACTTTCATTCTCCACTCCCACACCCTGACAACAATGCCAATAGTGAACTAAGAGGCAAGTCAGTTGTTACATGCACTCTTTGGGTGGCCTGGGCTCATATTACACATAAACAACATTATGGTCTATTTAGCCAAACACAGGAGAAGGTTTTGTACAGCACACATGCTGCAGTCATGTATTTCGAGATCCTCATATGTAATAATGAAAAAGGAGGGAAAGTGAAATAAAACAATTGCCTAGGATCATGCAATTTAGTTAAGTGGAGAAGCCGGGGTTAATCCAGAGTTGTTGGTTTCATATTGAGCAATTCAGACACTAGATGTATATACTTTGCTTACCCTGAACCCACTTTATTGCCAGTGCCCCCGATGTCCCGATCGCCACCCTGCTGGCATCAATGCGGCCCTCCATCACATCACAGACCAAGCTTTGTGGCCCCTGGGGAAATGTTTGAGAGGACCCATGGTATAGCCAATATAGCTCACCTTCCCCTTTACAAATCACACTCCATCATTACATTAACCACTTTTATTGTCTACACAAGTCATACATTTGGGTTTCACCATAATGACAATTTCAGTTTAGTTTTCCCTACTTTTAAAGAAAAAGTGTGTTTTGGCTGCTTGCTACTAAGTAGTTAACAACAGTGCTACGTGCTTTATTTAATATTCGCTCACTTTGCAGAACAGGTAGGACGGGGAATGCAAGATGAGGAGCATTCATTGCCATAATGCAGTGCAGTGATATATCAGCACACAGGCTATGAAAACAAATGCACGTCTGCAAAATGGCGCCTGTAAAGACAACATCTGCCACACCCGCACGGTGCTACAGATAAACTGCATTATTAGCTCATGATGTTTGCAATCCTCTATTGCTCAGTCAATCGCGATACTGAAAATTTCTAGCATAAGCTTACACCTTAGTTTTTGGCGCGAATTTGCGCGGCAAGCAGCATTCTCTAACTCAAAACAAAAAAGAAAGCCCTAGTTTAAGTAAAAATGTATCGAGCAGCCAGCCTTGCTGCCACATAGTCGAGTGTCTCCAATCAGCTACACAAAGCTTCTGCTAAGGGGACCCTTCCAGACAGTGCTTGAAATGGAGAAATAGAAGTGCAGGTACTCTGTACCAGAGTACCTGCTTGTTTCCAAGAAGTGCCGGTACTCTCCCATTAAAAGTATTACGTTTTTCTTAAGAAGTGCCGGTACTCTCCAATTAAAAGTATTACGTTTTTCTTGAGAAGTGCCAGTACTCTCCAATTAAAAGTATTACGTTTTTCTTGAGAAGTGCCAGTACTCTCCAATTAAAAGTATTACGTTTTTCTTAAGAAGTGCCGGTACTCTCCAATTAAAAGTATTACGTTTTTCTTGAGAAGTGCCAGTACTCTCCAATTAAAAGTATTACGTTTTTCTTAAGAAGTGCCGGTACTCTCCAATTAAAAGTATTACGTTTTTCTTGAGAAGTGCCAGTACTCTCCAATTAAAAGTATTACGTTTTTCTTGAGAAGTGCCGGTACTCTCCAATTAAAAGTACTACGTTTTTCTTGAGAAGTGCCGGTACTCTCCAATTAAAAGTACTACGTTTTTCTTGAGAAGTGCCGGTACTCTCCAATTAAAAGTATTACGTTTTTCTTGAGAAGTGCCGGTTCTCTCCCTCTCAAAATAAAAAAGTGCCGGTACTCAGTACCGGACAGTACCGGCCCATTTAAAGCACTGCTTCCAGACTTTGCATTCTGGTTTATGATGAGAAAGTCTGATTTCCTCCAGTACTTTGGCTCTTCATCAGACCCTTGTCTCGCCCACCTTTCTGTAATTATTCTGATAAGACAACTTGCATTTATACACCTATTACTGATACTTCTTTTGCCTTAAGTGTGTATCCCGGATTCTAACAAGTAGTCTTAAGTCAAAACCTTAACCAACGCTGGACCTTTGATCCCAGATAATTTGAGACAAACTGCTGATGTGACCTTTATTGCTGTAGCCCTGGAACATATCCACATTCTTACTCCTATCCAGGCTAGGTTTCCTCCGGCTCGTGGAGCCGACTCGGTACTAATGGGCATTTAAAACTATTTCATTCCCTTGAGTAAACTGTATTACTCTTTACTGGGATCTGCTGGTTCTCTGGAGCTATTTACACCCTAAACCATGACATACTGACATCTGGACGACATCAGGGCAGACGGGAAGAAAGCCTTCCAATGTCCAGCTTGTTGCTCGCCGTACAGTTTTGCTGGCTGACATATGATGAACTTTCAGCGAGCAAGCACCACCTGGCTAGTGGAGTCCCCCAGGGTCTGCCTCTCTTCCTTAGGATGTTCACTACTTATGTGTCTCCCTCAGCAGTCTTCCGAGGGTCTCAAGGCTGGGTTTACCTGGTAGAGAGTGTGTTTCTCTACTTGGACCTCTCAGACATCTTTAAAAAGGATATATAAAATTAATCTAGACCAGAAGACTGATTACTTCAAGCCAACCTTATATGAACAATGTGAAAACAGTATTCCTGACTATCAGCTCTAGAAATGCCATGACATCTTCCTTTCTTTTGGTTTCTACTCACGGCTGCAACAACCTGTGTCGGGAAAAGCTTAGAATCAGCGGGCACGCTACATCTAGTCAACATCGTGGTCTTCTCCAATTTTCTCATCTTGGGCCTGAACCACAAAACGCATACCGGAAATTTACTGTTTTATGTTTCCTGTTATGTTTGGATTAAATGTCTGACTTTTTTTGAACTCACCAAGGTTTCCAGAAGTGCGCCTAAAAACTGCAACGGTCACAGATTTGTGCTGAGTGTTGTTTATACGGCTACTGCAGTTCTATCTATGGACTTCACCAGACTCTTTCGCAGACAGAACATTTGCTGTTTAAATTCTATTACTCGGAAGTTTCATTTAAGACTTTATAAAGCAACATGTAAAAACAGATGCTTAAATCAAACTGGGACCAATTAGCAACAGTTTGTTAAAACTTTATCATATATGCAGGGCATTTTTTTCCTCAATCAGTAAAGAAATAAATTCTTCCAACAAATTAATATCCTTAAAATCAAAAGATACCCTTGCAACTGAAGTCCATGATCAAAACTGTGACATTAAACCTGTAAGTGATAGCAGATTAAGTTTATTAAAATAATCAGACACAGATGCTTTAGTTAGCATTGTGTAAGCCCTCACACTGATTTTAAACAGAAAAAAACAATGTATGTGAGCCATTGTGTACCCTGCCTTCCTATAGTTCTAGTAAACTACAACACATGAGATCAGAATGAGAGACCTGGCCATCCATGGGGTTTGCTGCTTAAATGCCTCATCAAAATACATTTCTGCTTTTCATACAGAAAGCACACACTCATAACAAGGACATAAACTAATTGAGAACAGAATTCTGTCCTGATAGCACAATTGGTGTGGTTAGGAGAAGGCCTATAGCGGTGGTAGTGGTATGTAAACTTTTTAAACTGAGCCCCAGTGTTAACGCAATCATTTTGGTTGAGTCCTCTAATGACAGGGCTGCAAGAATGTTTTACAAAACACTATCATCAGTAATGCAGTACAATTTGTTTGGTATTTAAACATTGCAATGTTGTTCAGGTATTCCTTGCTACAGCACTATTGGTGTCGGTGGCACTTCTGTTGTGACTGCAGTAGCTTCAGTAAAGCTCTCAAGAGACTATATACTGTGTCTAAACAGTGCCTTATTAAACCGGTGGAGGCCCCTAGGCAGTCGAAATTTATGGACCCTGCTCGCAAATTATCTCCCATACGTTTTAATTTTACCAACGAACAATTTCAATAAACCAATTTTATTACACAAAACATTAACAATTATTAATGTTATTAAACAAAAAATATATATTTTAAAATTTTAATAAACTAACAAAACTTTAAATATTCACTTTCCTCAATTTATTTGTGGTGAAATCTTTCTGGATATCTTGGAAGTCTACCTTTTGCAAGACGTCCTATTCAGTGGTAATTTGTTTTCAAGATCAAATCAATATTATTTTGATCCATTGTCGTAGGGCCTCTAAAAGGAGTGGGGCCCATAGGCCGGTGCCTACTTTGCCTATTTGGAATCCAGATCTGGTCTGGAGCATTATGTTAGTGTTTGCACTCATTTATTCTGTCCTATTTTTTAACGTCCCTTGACAGGTCTTTATGTCCGCCCCCCATCATGCCTCCCGCCAGTCTAAATCTTTTACAGACCAGTGGCCCTGTGCAAGCATCTCCGCCTTGCATCCAGGTGTATCAGTAATTTGTAACCCAAAGGTTACAAGGTTTGGTGCAGCTTTACTCATGTAGGCTTGATAAATGGAAGAAGGGATGACCCACCATAATCGACGAAACGTATCCTCAGTTTCTACTCCATTGTAGTCAGTTATGTAGCAACTATTTATTTTTTTAAGTGAGGGTTTAACATAGCCTATATGCCCTTACTACGTCTAGGTCTAGACTCACTATTTTGCATAAATTCATTTTTGATATCAAATGCATTAATTTGTATATATTAACAATGATGGTGTTTGCCTTGGTAGATGTGCTCAATACATCAATGTATTATTATGTGAACTATTCTTGGTACTAAAGTAACTGAGAAATAATAATAGTGGCAGAAAAGGAAAACACTGACATAACCCGCCAATATTCATGAGTCATTAGGCATGATAATTTACACTTAAAGGGATAGTGAGGCATGTACAAGACAGTACAAACTTGGCTCAGTGACATGAACTTGACGGTTTCGTATCCCAACTTTCACCAGACGCCAAGTCCCTTGGACTCATCCCTGCACTAGCCTTGCATTCAAGAAAGAAAAAAAAACTACAACGATCTGGTACCAGCTCTATCTTCTGAAGAAAGTGAAACTGTATCAGCCCAAAACTGACTTCAGAACTGTTGCCCACGCCCTCGTACAATCGCAGTTGGACACTGATAATGCTCTGCTTCAAGGCCTCCCAGACTCCACGCTGACAACCTTTTACGACACCGTACATGCTGCAACATGTCTCACCGAGACCCTGAAGAAATATAAGCACATCACCCCCATCCTGATAAAACTCTATTGGCTCCACTTGCCGGCCTCACCATCTTCAAAACTAACTGTATCATTTACAGAGCCATCGCGACCAGCATCCCTCTTATTTTGCGGACAAGCTCACCATCTCTACTGGTTCTCTGCACACTGATAGCCAGGGAACTATCAGACTAAGAAATGACATCAAAAAATAGAAAAAACACGGCAGTGGAATTTTTTATGGTTTGGCTTGACACCGCAGCTTTCGCCAGACAATTATGTGAGGATCACCAGAGAGGGCCTTTGGCTCCGCCCGCATATTTTGATTGGGCAGAAGTTTTGTGCTTCCACAAAAAAGTGTTTGCCCACCACACAGCTGTGCTCATTTTGTTTATTTATCCAGCTTCCTGAGCTATAATTTTCAGGGACACACACGACATTGTAATGCTATTAAAGTGTCTTAGATAACTAGATAATTTATGGTGTTTTTCTCTGACAGCAGCACAGATGGCAGGAAGGCAGTCATTAACCTACATACAGTTTTTGGTCCAGCTTGAAAGTGTAACTGTCACTTGACCTATTAACCTTAACCAATATTATTCTACAGTACTTTGCTTCCACACAAATACATATCTATTCCCATGATATTTACTTGTAATGCTTCACATTGGCATACAAAATTCCTTTAAAGCCGAACCTATTGGCATTGCCAATGCTGGTTCATCTATGCACCCAGGATTTTGAACGACATCACGACTGCCCCAACGCTGCTCCAATTTAGGAAAGAGTTGATGACTCACCTCTATAAAGAACGCAATATATAAAGCATTAAGCGTTTTACTAATCAGCTACCTCGCCTATTGTTGATTTTATGCTTGTCTTTGACCCTGTAGAGCGCTCCACAGCCGTTTGGCTAGGCTCGTGCCATAGAAATAATACAAATACACATACATATGTGCCAAAGTATACAATCTGAATAGCTCTCAAAACAGCCTGATAAAATAATTAAAATAAACTCACTTGCTCATCAATAGAATACTTTGGAACTTAGCAGATGCATTCCAGATTTTTTTTAAAAGTGACATACTGACCACCATTACCAATAGGACAAGACCTGCTAATGTGATCTGCAAAATAAATCAGGAAGGCTGCGCGATTTCCAACGCAAGCCTGCACTGCTGGGAGAATCTCATGGTTCAATTATTTTTATTAGGCTTTTAAATTATTCAGTGTATTAATACAATACAACAAGCTTTGTTGCACTACATACATTAAGAGAGATTAATTCAGTATCTTTAAAAAGAACGTTTGGGATTAAGTAGTTGGGTGCATCTTGGGAAAGTCCAACTTGGAAGGGGTGGAAGAAAGAGGAATATACGAGCGGAAAACAGGATCAGACAAATGAGGGAATAGAGGGGGCGCTAGTTAGGGGGCGCTAGTTAGGGGGCCATGAGTAAGTAGTGAGAGGCCAGATCCTAATGCTGGCCCACATCCACCATGTGTCCTGCTATTCCCTATCAGAGGAGGAAACAGGAGGAGTAGACTGATGCGAGATGACAGAGGGGTGCTCTGCTATATGCTCTTTGAATTGTATTAGCATGGTGTCCCGGGCTGCTGCTATGAGACGTTTTCTTATTCTTCTGGCTTCCTTCCAATGTAGCGCAGTACTTTCTGCTTCACCCCAATGGAGCAAAGCTCGACACCACTGAACAAAGGACGGGGGCTGCTGTGCACGCCAACGGATAGTTAGTATGGGCTTAGCTAAAAGAAGGGCTTAATTACTAAAGTGTGTCCGCACCTTAAAGCTATTCCTCTTGGAAAAACACCCAGCACTGTAGCTTCCCATGAGTAGAGTGTTGTTAACTCTAACTGTAGCTAATAGGGCGTGAACCGAATGCCAGAAAATGGCAATATCCGGGCATGCCCAAAACATGTGCCTAAGCTCAGCCGACAGCGCTCGGCATCTAGGGCAGGCACGTTCAGCTGATGAGAACATACGGTTTATTCAAGAATGAGTGATAAGCCCTATGAAGAATCATAAACTCAATGTTCTTAAATAGCGCATTTCTAGAGATAGTATGGGGAGATTCAAGTGCTAGCGTCCATTCAGTGTCATGTAGTGGCCGCGCTAAATCCTCCTCCCATTCCTGACGGAGTTGGCTCAGATAGATCCCAGTATGATGCCTAATGGCTCTGTAAAACCATGTGATTAGGTGTCGATCTGTTCCCAAGGTGTGTAGAGCGTGCATCACTGTATGTGTTGGTGGTTCGGTGCCCATCACACCTCACAGCGTCCTGAGGGCTCCTAATAACTGCTCATATAGTAGAAACAGAGTTTGGAGGAATGCTATTTTCCTGACATATCTGATCAAATGTAAGCAAGTGGACATTCTGAAACAAATCCCCCACCACATCAATGGAATGCTCATAGCAGGTTGCTAATTGACCAGCAGTAAAGTGCCCCTGGGGTCCTGGTAGGCCTTGTAACGGGGTGACTGGAGAGTAAGGGATTCTGCGCTTTGTAAGCTGAAAGACCCATGCCAAGCACTTCCGACCTATCCAAACATGTAAGGTCCATAAACGATGCAGCTTAATAGTAGGGTGAAGAATTCGTTGTATCACATGTGGGGGCAGGGGGCCATCCCTCGTACTGGTTTCAAAAAGATTACCAGATAGCCATCTGGCCACCCATTGCAGCGGTGCTGCAAGATAAGTCTCGAAGGATGGTGCTCCCAGCCCTCCACCCCCCACTGGTAACTGAAGCTTATTTAGGGCCACCCTACATCGACCATTGTCCTAGAGTAAATCTCCCATTGCCCGGTCTAAGTCAAGAAAGAATCGTCACTTAGGAAATAATGGAACGTTAACAAAGTAAAATAGTAGACGGGGAAAGATTATCATTTTTGAAAGGGTTACTCTACCCAGCAGGGCCAATGGCAATCGTTGCAAAAACTGCATTTGAGATTTAAGAGACGTATACGCCTGCTGTAAGTTAATAAATAGGTCTTGTTGAGAGTGATGAAGGTTTACCCCAAGATACCGGACCTCACCTGTCTCCCATGTCAATGGCTCGCCACCTAGATGAATTACCCGAGTCGGAGCATCACGGCTAAGAGGGAAAATGCATGATTTCCCCCAGTTCACCCGTAGACCCGCCTCCTGGTCAAAATCATGGAAGACCGCTGAATGGGGGTCAAGTCAGTTGACGTATCCCGAAGATATAGCAGTATATCGTCGACGTACAGGGACACCACATGCATTTCTCCGTCCAGTGGGATGCCCCATTGTCGCCCCCCCAAACGAAGTCACTGTGCTAGTAGTTCCATGGCAAGTGTAAATAAGATTGGCAACAGAGGGGACCCCTGTTGCGTTCCATGGCCTATGGTAAAAGACTTCGAAATCAACCTTCCTATGCGTACTCGAGAAATAGGGTTTGTGTACAGTAACCTTGTATAGGCAAAGAGACGCCGTCCCAAGCCCATGGCCCTCAGTACTTCATATAAGTAGTCCCCAAGATAAGGAATCAAAGGCCTTCTCAATGACTAGTATAAGACAAGCTGCAAGAGAGTAGCGCAGAGGTCTGATCCATAACGTGAAAAAAACTCCTGATGTTATTAGATGTGTTGCATCCTGGGACAAATCCATTCTGATCCTTACCGAGGATTTTATAATCTGCCCCTAATATAGTTATAGGCCTATCTGTGGAGAGTAGAGTGGAGTCTGCCAGGATTAAGCAAGGGAACTAGAAGAGACTCGTGAAAACAAGATGGGAGCGAACCTGTGGTAAGGGCTTCATTGTAAATTTCAACCAATTTTGGTGCAAGAAACAATCATATTATTCTAACAGTAGACCGTCTAAACCAGGAGTCTTATTTTGGGCCAGACTATGTCTAGGATTCTTCACTTTCTCTATAGTGATTAGACCGTCCAGTTCCTCACGTTATAGTGGTAATGACTGGTAAGGTCAAGAGATCAAGGAATTGCTAAATGACCTCTGGAGGAGGCGCAGGCAATGACTGATATTCTGTAGTGCAATAGGAGCTACACGCTTGTGATATTTCAATTTGGGTTTGCAGGGCTGGCCCACCATCCAGCACAATCTCCATGATAGGCGGAGACTGCACCACTTGACGAACCAGCCATGCAAGCAGACGGCCATGCCTGTCACCCGTCGCATAAACTCAAGCTGTATATTCCGCATAGTGATAACATCGGAGGCGTTTTAGCAGTGAGGCATAACGCGCTTTCACATCACTTAGGGCGCAACGGGTTATTGCATCTGAAGGGTGATGATTATCTAGGGTTTTTACTTCCTCTTCAGCGGTCCTCAAATCCCAGGCAGGCTTTCTACGAACCCAGATATGTTTTGCATGCAAAAGCCCCTGGTTACCACCTTAAAAGAGTCCCATTATATGGCGCAACTTGTAGCGGTGGCATGATTTTCTGCCAAATAACGGGTGATATGTATACGCTGCTCCTCACAAAAGGACGCATCAGCTAATGTGGCCTTTGAAAGTCGACACGTAGGGACCGGGGAATGCGGCATACCCCATCTAATATCAACGATGTGGACAGTATGATCAGACATCACCCGCCCCAGGTAGTCACAGTGCGTCAATCGCGGGATAAGATCTGGGGAGCAAAGAAAACGGTCTATTAGAATATATAGATAATGGGGGGGGGGGGGCCAGAGAAGTGAGAGTATAGACGTAGGTGTGGGTAACGAGTTCTTCACACATCAAGGGGGGGACCATTTCTGAGTCCAATGACTAAAATGCTGCGAGTGCTGATAAACAGGGCACCGGAAAGCGGTGGGTGGGATCCTGCTGGGACAATCTCATTCTGCACCACTGAATCTGTAATTGTGTTAGGTTACCTTAATTACTAAGACAATTAAGTAGGTACATCATAGAGTATAATTATGTTGGCCTGATGGCCCTTTCCTTGCAGAAGAGCACTCCATACCTCCATGCTGAGTCAACACCAATTTTCCCAAACAAAGCACATATTAAACTACATTCATCGGCCTATTCAGAAAAGCATTTTGGAGACTGTACAGTAGTAATCCTGTAGTACTCTTTTACGTACTCTTACATATTTTGTGAATTGGCCGCTGAACATCTAAAATGATAATATAATGGAAATAGTCAAATACAATTAGTACAAACAGAAAGGAGTGTGCCCTCTTTGCACTTTCATTAATAGGGAGGTGGATGTTTTGAGACCAGTTCACAAAGGGAATTAAGAGAACATAAAATACTACTTCCTGGGCTGTCCCAACTAAATAATGTACGCTTTATACTCCTAAAGCGCCTATTTAATGAGAGGGGGATTCGCACATGAGGAACAGCTATCATGAGGTGCCTCGACTCCACAGACCCCCAGCTAAATTGCAAACTTTTGAAGTTTTTACAATCACACGATAAAGCAATCAAACAGAATTCCAAGGAGCGTACATCAGTATAAGGAACTCTGCCTAAATATACAGCTGACTGTGAGCAAAAGACATTACTACAACATCAACGCAAGTATGGGACTCGGATACTCTGACACTTTTATAAATAAAACTAGTATTGAATTTTTACCGATGCACATGCCACTTTACAATAATCGAGATGATTATGATTGGTTAGAATCGAAGGAAATGTTATAACAACATGCTGCGAAGAACACCACTATATTATCCTGTATTCTTGCTAAATCAACTAGCGCATCTTAGAAAACTAATTATTTTAAAAAGTATTTAATTTTAAACAGGTCTTATTAATTTATATTAATTATAATAAAATGTGCAGGGATCATTTACAAAGGCGATGTATTTTAAAGCAAACACATTTATTTTGTATTAATTGTAAAATATTGGGACGGTTTTTATTAACTTATAACAATAAATAAACATTTAAACATACTTCCTGGGCTATTAAATGGCTTTTGTAAATCGTCTCCTTACAAACGTGAGGCCTCCCTTCAGTGATACCCTTCATTATCACACTATTTACCCTACACGGACTGGAGCTCAAAGCCTAGAACTGCAGTTAGATTGTTTCGTAAGGGCCTAGGGAAATGTCATCATTTTTCAGACGATTGTACACACTTTCCTTGGCTTCCGTTTCAAGATCACAATCTCAGGCACTGCTAGAATTCATGTGTATTTGTTTCCTAACTTCTTCATACTTGACAACCTTTATCAGCTGCTGCACCCCAGAAATTCGTTTTGCTCAACTGACAGTACAAAGCTCAAGTATTGCCCTAAATTTGCCAGAACAAGATTATTTTGGGGGTGAGGTGTGTAGGGACAAAGTTGGTATTTTCCCTGCTACGTTGCTGCATATTGTCTACCTTAGATGCTGACAGACTTTACAACCAGGTGGTCCAACCAAGTTCAATGGGAAGGAATGCTGGTAATTTCACCATGGGGTATTACCAGAATTTCCCTGGGCAAAACTCTAACCTCATCCCACGTTACGCATCTCAGAATGGAGCAAATACTGCATGAAAAAAAACTGCATGTTTTGACCCTCACAGAACTGGAAAACTAAGAATCTTGGGTCGAAAACAAAAACAGCTAGGTCAGTTCCAAATTTTGCTCCGCTTGGAAACTCGAGTCAGATTTCCTGTGGCACTCACAAAGAGGACATTCAAGTCGTACGGTGCGTCTTTCGAAACATTAAATTGGAGAAACAGAAGTTAGTTTTTTGCTAATTCAGATTAATTGTCAATAAGGACATTTATTTATTTTGTTTCTATAGCTCTTGCTCCGCTCCATGGAAACTTCCAAGCATTGATGAAGACGAAGAAAGACACAAAAGTGGGGACACAACTGAAATGGGGAAGGGAATGAATCACAATGAGTCACAAGAAGATGCCTTCTATAGTTGCCCTCTTATCATTGGATCACATGGTAGTCATTCGCTGCCATCCCTTGGATAGTTTTGTGGCCTCCCGAGCAGAATACCAAATCCTTCAATAGCCGTATCTACAAGACAACTCTGTACTCTTAAACGCACTATAAAGAACTGACCTAAAATAAGAGACCGGCCGTAACTGAACAGTTCACCCTGTATGTCCGCCACTATGATTTCAAAGCAATGTGGTTTTAGCATTCACAAAAGCGCTGTTAGACGAGTTAAAAAAGCACGTCTGGACAAACTTTTTAAAAAGTGGTCTTCGTGTTCCCGTTGGATCACCAGTTGAACGGGCTTAGGCAGTTTTTGTGTTAATATGGCCCCTCCAACTCATTCAACTTGAAGCCTTTAGGGGTAGTTTGCATGAAATATAAAAGATCTTTCCAGAATTGGGTGAGTTTGACATACAGGAAGGAAGTTTGGGCACTTCTCACTTGCTTTGTTTATTGACTGCATGTGGTAGAGGCAAAGGCTGGTCCATAGTTGAGATTTTTCGGAAGAAAACTTGTAATACATTGCTTTTTTGGGATTCCACATTACTTTAAATTAGAAAAGTACTTTTGTTTTTTCAGGAAAAGCTTATTTTGTTGCGGGTTTCCTTTCAGTTGAGGAAAGAATTTCTTGTTTGGGTGTGGAAAAGCTTGCTTTGTTGTGTTTGTGTGTTTTCTTTTTTGGATGGTGACTTTTTTTTTTTTTTTTTGCTTTTTGCCTTTCTGTTTTTCCGTTTAACACGTTCCCATTTGGTGTGATTTATCTGTGGTTTATTTTGTTTGCAAGCCTCCTCTTTGGCAATGGAGTACTCCAAGATTCTTGAGTGCTTTCAAGCACGGAAGTTGAAACATTGACCTGGACAGAGTGCCAGGAATCAGTCAAAGATTCTGTAAACCATTCACTGGGTGCCAAAGGCCTCTTACCACACAACACTTCGCCAAGCAGCTGACCTAAAGTCCTTAAGCTTGCAGAGAGATGATATGTCCCTGGACATGGAAAGCAACCACCAATGTCAGAAAACACAAGGCGTCTGTGGGACTAGAGAGAATGATAACTTTCAAAAGAAGCTGGGAACACCAATTGTGTTAACAGATAACTCCAGTGCTGCTTGAAAACATACTGTCCAATTACTCATCTCTGGGGGCCTCAGTATGCGACACACCCTGCTGAGATTTGAGTATGGTGTTTTCCAGTCAGTCCCATTACTGAAGCTACTTTGTCTGGAACTAAAAGTTGATGTCAACCGTTTATGTGGCAATGTAGGGGTGTCAATAAAATGTACAGTGCGCACTATTCTCCACAGCAAGGGAATGACTTAAAACTATTAGTGTGTATGCCTCCCCTGCAGCAGTGTCGCTAATTGAAGAAGTGTGTAAGCCAAACCACATTGTTCCTCCACCACTTTTAGGTGTATAACTCTAGGAGATGATCAGACTGCAGTGTAGCTAACCTAATCACTCTTTGAAGCTGGTTATTCTCAGTCAGATATCTGCAGACTCTGAGAATTCTGTTGTCATCTTGCTGCAAACACTCGTAATGTCTTTGCTTTGGTCTAAACGAAGTACATAGAAGAACATATAGGCTTTTTCTGTTTGGAGACAAATTAAGAGCAGCAGCAATCAAAACAAGTTCTGACTGTACCCTAGCAGTGGGACAGCTTAGACGTTTGATAGTTGCAAATTATGCTAGACAAACAAGCTTCTGGTCGATCCAAAATTATTGTTCTCACCGTCCTTTCCTACCAGAGGGGTAAGTCCTGAAATGCACTGGTGTGTGGAGCACCCAGATTAAAGAAGCAAGTTTCAAGATGCAAGTTCTGCGTGATGGGGGCATGTACTGTATAGGCTCCCATGATACACACTTGGTGCCGAGAAGCCAATCCCTACTGTTGCGGTCTTCTAAAACTCATCCACAACCAGTTTTTACAGCACTTAGAAAAAAGAAAAAAACTCTGCTATTGAGTGCTATAAAAAAAAACTCATTCTTATGGTTATCATTTTAGATTTCAAGGTCTCAACAGCGAAACTGATTAAAAATAAATTCATGACATTTAGCAAAATTTCCTGAAAATGTAGTGAAATAATGCTTACAGAACAAAATATGGTTTGCCAGCATCTTGCGAGGCCTTCTTAAACAAGCGCACACCTTGCGTAAAAAAGCCTTGCGAGATACTGACAAGAGACGGGTTTGAGTAGACCGTGTCTCTCCGAGAGACAGTTTCTGTGGAATGAGTCTCCCGTATCGCACAAGACTTTTTTTTCATGTCAAACACAAGTGAGAATCCAATTAAAGATGTGAGATAAAATGGCAAATCTGAGTTTCAATGGAACGTGAAATTCGGGAACTTTGCAAATTTTGAAGCCATAATTAAAACTTCACCCAGGCCTACCTCGGTGAAGACTTCATGCTCTTCACCTGAATGGAGCGAACTTGGCGAGGGCTTCAACTTGCATTGCAGATACGCGGAGGATGTAGAACTGTGCCCACTGGATCCTAGGATTTCCAAGGCAGGTCATTCGGGATGTAGCACCTCTTTGCCACCAGGCCTAATGGATCTGGATGAACAAGGGTTAAATCTGGTACGGCCGGAAGTACTCGGTTGCGTGCCACCTGTTGCTATAGCGCCGGGACACCTCCACTGGAGGTAGCTGTTCGCGCTCTACAAACGGCTGTATTATTATTATTATTAAGTGGCAGAATGGATTCAGCTAATCTCTATGTGTTGTAAGTTTTGATACGTCTTATTGGACCAAAGAAAATGAGCACCAGGCATATCAGCGCCATGCTTAGCACATACCTGGCATGGATGGTCTAGCAGATCGGCTTTCAGAGTATAGGACAATGTCATGCTATATTTATGGCTCTTTAAGAAAGCTGTGTACATACTGCTATTGCAGTACATTCGAACTTGGGGACACAGACTGCACTTCTAAGTTTTGTTCCTTTAAAATGCCAATAATTGTATTCCAAAAAACAAAAAGAATTTGGGAACACAGGCTGGTTCAAACTATATTACTGTACTATGGAGGGTGTATAAGACACCCCATGCTGACATGAGACCCCCTGACGCAGCCTGCAAATGTCAAAGGTTAGAAAGGTTGAAAATGTCTAGGAGGAAACTTTAAGAGGACAGGAAGATAGCATCTTATTTACAACAAAAACAAAAATGTTCCCTAGGCCTTAAAATAAAGTACTGGTCTTGAGTGGAGAGGTAACCCGCAGGTGGGTGATACCACCTAAGGATGTCTTCTTCTGTCAGGGCATTAACCTATCAATCATAACATATGTATCTGTAAGCCCACGTTCACCCATAAGGGTATCTTGGCGCTGAATAACAGATGTTTATTGTTACCCAACTCAATGGTGCTCATTTTATCGACCTCAGAAGGATGAGTGGACCCGTCTGGTTTGAACCCGCGACCAGGAGGTCAAACACAGGCCCCTACAGTGGGTCACTCTGGTTGGGGACCTCCAGTTTCGGATGCACGAGAGAAGCTGGAGGCGCGAGCTCCTACTCACAAGTGGCCCATCTCAGCAGTAGGTGAAGTTTGTGTCTTTAAAGGTGGTACACGTTCTGCTCACGTCACAAACTTCATTTGCTTCTGCAACAATGTCGCTCATTTTCTGTGAACAGAGAGCAGCAGGCATTGGGCACTATAGCCCTGCCTTTAAAAGGTTCTGCTTACGTCATCAACTCGATTAAAGAGCTTACAGAGAGTGTACCCTTTTGGTGTAAAGTAACACACACAGCACTCCGCCATGCCTATGTAGGTGGCTATGTACAAGTGGTAAAAGCAAACACTGCCACTTAACAGCATTTAATGGAACAGCACAAATGGCAAAGGTGCAGCGGAACACATTAGGCAGAGCACCTTCCAGACATCAAACACAGCCCGTGTATGCTACACACCCCGCTGTCACGTGGCTCCCAAGCACCTAGAACACAAACCTAGACAGAACACTTTGCACACATCCCAGGCAAGCCGCACGAGGCCTATTTATGAATGCCACAAAAGCACAGCCTCCACGGGGGTGCGCACACTGCGGGTACTGGTGACGTCACGGGTGGAGTTATCAGCCGATCACAAGTGAGACCCCGAGGGTTCCTTGCAACTGGGAAATGACCGGGGGAACCAGTCATTCTGGTCATGATGCCTCGTTTCTTCCTGGCGCTTCACCCCGGAGTTTCCGTGGAACTTGTAATTTCGGGGGGTTGGGGGAAATAACCCAGGTAATGAGGCCCGTACGCATCTACTTTCCAGATAATGTGTAAACAATCAGCAAAGTCCTCTGTTTTTATTTCTCCCCAAAAATCACAGGCGCCGGCTCAATGAATAAGACGCAGCCCCCTGAACATGCCCAGCACACAATACCTGTAACACATCACCACAAACTAACCCAGACTGCTCTGTGATGGTAACTCCAGAACAATGGAGAAATTCACGAAACAGTCAAATGCGCGAGGCAAAATGCGCGCTATACAAATACTGGTAACAAAACATCTTTGTGACCCTGAAAGCCAATGCACGGAATCTTTTAACTCATTTTAATCGACAAAAGTACTGTGTATAAACACAGGACTGCCGGAATGGAAACATCGCTCTGAACACCCTTCTGGGCTCGAGGCGCACAAAGCACTTGCTGTGAAGGCCCAGGGGTGGGGCACAGTTTCACACCACTTGTGTGTTTCAAATGCCCAGGAAAACACGGCGTGGAGAGGCAGAGCAAGGCCTTGACCCCCAGGACACATGGTTACTGTGCTTGAATACAATCTTTCTTTATAATTGCCATTTTGGTCTAGCCTTTGGCAGGAATGTGTGACATAGGGAAGGGGGGCTGTTTAGGTCTGGCTACAGCCAACTTTTGCCGACGACGGACCTTACCCTATCAACTGTTCAAAAAAGTATCTGAATGCATAGGTTTTTTTTTTAAAGATGTAACAAAAGTACTGGCCCTTTGTCAAAGGTGTCTGCTATGCAGTATATTGCTGTGTACGCCTTTTAAATTCACAACTAGCAACACAAACGGCATCTCCCCCAGTGACTTCATTTTCATAGCAGTACTAATGCAGTCTATTCAAGAAGGGCATCATACCAGGATAGTGCGCCCGCTGCATTTTTCGCATAATTGTAGATTTGCCACATAATCCATCATCTGCTGCATAATCTGCAGATTTTAACAAACATTTGTTTGTAGCTCAATCGGTTCAAAAGTTACTAAAAATGCAGCGACATGTGCTGCCACCCAGTGGAAGGCCCTTTGCAAAGGGTTACTGGTCACCTTTCTGTAGCTTACTGCTATATTTGGGTGTTAAACTGGTACTAATGAGGTGTAACCAAGGCGCAGAGTTGAAAAATGTAAAACTTACAAAATAATACTATCACAATTTGTGCCGCACTATTTGCCTTTTCTTGCCGCATAGTTTACTCAACCGTGCCACATAATTTGTCCCTCTTCCGCATAATTTCACTGGGCCTGGCCATACTCCTGACTGTCGGAGCCCACCATATTGCTCCAATACGAGATTTTCCTTCTAGGATAGTACACGTAGTAGCCCAACTATTACTAAACAATTCTAACAAAAAGACAAACCTATCTGCATTGTCAATGCTTGTTTTTAAACGGAAAGATGTTTTCAATCCACTTTCTTACATTGGCTCCCTCTTGAACTGGCGGAGGAGTATTTTCTATACACGGTTTTCACAGTTGCTAAGATCACAAGGCTGGTATGCGGCAGCCAGAGACCGCCTCTTCTGTGCGGTTTGTCTAAGTTGGGAAACCCTGCATACATCAGAGCAGCATCCGTCTAGATCCCGGAATAAGAACAGAGCAAGCCCGGTGCGAAGGAACAGGTGACGAGCTCAGCAAGAGCTCTGTTTGCAAGGGTAGGACTGACCGGGTGTTTTCGTTTTCACCATCCTAGGCTCTGTCACCACTGGACAGCACAATCCGGGCAGTTATTATGTTAACGTTACACATGAAAACGAACTTTGTTATAATTCAGAAAGCGGAAAATCATAACGTCTTGAAAAGAAAACAGGTAAAACATAGCCAGATGTACATTTTGGGTCGTCAAAAATCGCAAAAACAATGACTCGGCGTAAAGTGATGAGACTGCAGGAAACATCTGTTAAAGTTACAGTCACGCTACTGTGGTCAAGGTGAGGGGGGGGCGCCCTTCTACGGGCTGCAGCTGCCCTGCACGCCCGGGAGCACCGGGTGGCGGCAGAGGAGGGCGGTCCTTACCTGACCCTGTGAGCCCACACTCCCAGCTCCGCCTGGGCCGGTGCATGCCAGGCTCCCCGAACTCCGGCCGGAAAAAGTTTGTGAAGTGAAAGTAGCGGGGCTGATTCCGCCCATGCGCGCCGAGGCGGGGCATATGGGGAAGGGGTGGGGAGGCTGGGAGCCCGGACCAGCCTCCCGCCCGGGACGGAGGCCGCCCCCCGAGCCACACAGCGCACTGATCTCGGCGCGTCTAGGCACTGGAGAGGACGGAGGGAGAGCTTTTACCGGCTGAGAGCTGTGCTCTGAAATGCGTGGTCAGACTGCAACGAAGGATTGTAGTCGATTGCCACGCTTTTTTCCAGAGGAAACATATATCGGCCATCCATATGTTCCATTATTTCGAGATTTTTCTAGAAAGTTCAGGAGCTGGTACTGTAGAATATGGTCAAATTGGTCTGCGCTCTTTATCAACCTGGCAGGTTAGCCACTGTTTGCTTTAATAATCCGGCTAAACACAGAGAGGGGGCCGGTTCAGAGCTGCCTATCCAGGGACCACGTTCCGATACCGGATCTACACTCTGCACATACATTTACAAAAATATACCATAACAACAAGGTGATGGATGGAATGCTTGAATTAATTTCAGTCACTTGCAGTGCTCGTGTGGCACACCAGTCCATAGTTTTTTGTCCACCGTGCAACCTCAGTTTGAACCCACCCTCATGGAAATCAGTCTTGCCCCTGCAGTCCAGCCTGAACTTCCAGGCCTGGTCCTCCCTGAAACACAACCCAGGACTGGTTCATCAGTTGGGTATAGCTTGATTCCAGGGCCGGACTGGCCATAGCGGGCACCGGGCGTTTCCCCGGTGGGCCGCTAGGGTGGGGGCCGGTTTTGGGCCCCTGGGGGGCCGTTTTTGTTACCAGGGGTCGGCAATATCGGCCCCCAGTAACAAAATCGGCCAAAACCGGCCCTCGCAAACTGCTCGGCTGCACTCCCCCTCACCCCAGGGGGGGCCGGCTGAGCAGTTTGCCAGGGCCGGTTTCTGTCCCCAGTCCGGCCCTGCTTGATTCCATTGGCACAGTGAGCACGGGACCCACGTCTCAGGCATATCTGCCAAGTATCACAGATTTATGCGTGACTAGTTCAGTCTGGTTTTTTCTTCTTCTTAGAATTCTGGGACTTGTAGTCCTGGTTTTATACTGGGTTAAATAAGAATACAAGTCCCAGAAATCTAAGAGAAAACCAGGTCTGGTGTTCATTCTCACGCATGGAATTGGGAAAATTGGCAGCTATGTGTCTGGGCATACCCAGCGCACTTAGAGTGTCAACTGCAGCAGCAACAAGGTGATGGATGGAATGTTGAACTAATCTCAGCCACTGGCAATCGCTCGGGTTGCATCCCAGTGCATCGATGGAGCAGGATGCAACCCCGAGTAAATACCAGTGGCGGAGATTAATTCAAGCATCCAATCCATCACTTTTTTGTATATATCAAAACAAATAAAGACAGCAAAGTATGTGATAAACGCTTAATTAATAGCAAAGTCTGAGCAGCTGGAGTATGGTACAAAGATTGCTATGAATGTGACGCCACACTCCGTCTCTATCTCTTGTGCGACTTGATGGACGGGGAGCGGTATTAATCCCTTATTTGATTTTGATGCTCCTGGCTGGACCTTTCTCTCTATTTAAGCATTCTCAATCACAATTTCAATTTAGACAGTAGTATCCATTTGGTCCTACCTTAAAGGTTTACCTTCAGAATTTAGTTATACAGAAATCAGATAATGTAATCAAAATCAATTTATCAATGAAACGTAGTGCAAAGCTCAGTTAAAATACAGAATTGATCAAACAACTCAGTAAAGTTCAGGTCAGCAAAATACAGAGTATAAAGTGGGAGAGCAATTTTCATCGATTCGCCACTTAAGTTCAGTAAAAAAAGGTCTCCTTACACATCCAAAAATAGCACACTTTTATAGGGTTCTGAATAAAAAACTTCAGACATTTAATGGAGTTGTAAACGGCTCCCATAGAACAAACCGACAAGAAATAACTAGAGTGAAACAGTTGCAAGAAACTACATTTGGAAAGTCTGTCTTAATTCTACAGCATGGAGCTTCTAACAGACACTACCTGTAATAGAACAAATATTGTTACATTCATGTGTGATTCTGCTAAGACTGCTAGGTAGAACCTTGAACATTTACAATTCTGCTGAAACATCATTTTAATATTCTTGTGAAGGTAATTGTTTTGCTTGTGAATACATTCGCACATTATTCTACTGAGAGATAGAAACATAACCGTATCCACAAAACATCTCAACAAAATGGAGCATGAGGCCTACAATTGCTAAGTTAGCTTGAGTTTCATCTTTCATTAGTGCCATGCATTTATTTCTCAAAAAAGAAAGTTAACAAATGCTGCAAACCTTTGAAAGTGCACAACACAAATAAACACATATTTTGAAACTTGCACCTTTTCTTCTGTAACTCTACAAAGGTGAAATCTGTCAAGACTATCAAGCACAGTGTTCATTTGACAACCTAACTTTTGTTCACTCAACTACAACTTGGCTCACTTCTACCGGGGTGTGAAATAATGTTATGTTCTCTAATTAGTGACCAGATCTGAGACAAGAGTTACCGTTATTTGTTGGCATTTTAGGGGCTGTAACATCAGAAATCCCTAAGATCGAAACCAAATAGTTGAATGTATTACAGCTACACCTGTCTTCCATAAAGGTAGATAGTTAAGAATAGACAATGACAAAACATGTAAGAACTGGAACTGGTCCTGGGAACATGGGGACTGTTGGGGGTTTCGGAGCTGGGATGCTGGCCTCCTGGCTCCAGAGCCCACTAGGGAACTGGCCTGGAATACTGCTGAAAAGAACAGCCTAGCCCACATAGGGATGACACCTTAAGGCTTGGAGGGGAGCAATGGTTCAGATGAACTGGACTCTTGGGGACACTGATGAAGATCAGGGCATCCTTCCTTGGCTTATCCGTCCTCAGAGGGGCAAGAAGACCAACATCTAAAGAGGAATGTAAGCAATAGCGAAGGAAACAGGGAATCCCCACTAAATCTTAGAAAAATCAGACAAATATTCAATGCCCAATATTAATAAACAACCGACGAAGAGGTGCACTTTAGTCTCGAGTTAGAGGTGGCTACTTCATCGACAGTAGTGATACTGCAACATACAAATAATGCAGCACTATCCTTGAAGTTAAAATTGGAGTCGTGTTGTTACGAAGAGGACCTTTACAGTGTGGTTCACAGTGTGACAGAGGCAGAAGGGAGAGTCTCAGACCCAGAGGACACAATGAACAGTCTCAAGGCCACAACCCAACAACTACAGAAATCTTCCAAGATACTGGAAGAGCGAGTAGAAAACATGGAGTGACGCACCTGGAGAAACAACCTAAGTATTTAACCTATGTATCATGGGGATACTGAAATGGGTGAAGGGAAAGCAGCCAAACCCTTTCCTGACGCGCTGGCTATGCACCCTCTTATGGACAAGAAGACATTTCTTCCTGTTTTGTGGTAGAGACAGTGCATAGGGAACTGACAGAACACCCACCTCTGTGCTCTATGATAACCAAACTCCTCCCTAGATAGACAAAGATATGGTGCAGACAATGGCGCTCCGACAGGGGTGGGTGCAACACGAACCCTCATGGGATGCTCTTCCCGGACTATACTAGGCAGGTTCAAAAGCAGCTGAAACACTTTGATGAGGTGTAGGAAAGTAGGATCTGCTTTTATGGTTACCCCCACTTTTTGCCTGGTGCTAAGCTGTTACTGACTAGTCTGACTGGGATCCTGCTAATCAGGACTCCAGTCTATCTGCTTTCTCCCTTAAATTGTTATGTTCAGTACTTGGGTACATCCCAGATTGGATACTGGGGTACCCTTATCAGTCCCTAGTATATGGTACTAAGGTACCCAGGGCATAGGTACCCCAGAAGTCCCCCATGGGCTGAAGCATGCATTATGCCACCCATGGGAGACCATTCAAAATGGAACTACAGGCCTGCCATTGCAGCCTGTGTAAGATGGTGCTAGAACCACTTACCAAAGATATAAGTTTCCGATATCTAGGGTCACTGCACTTAAAACCTATAAGTCACCCCTATAGCAGGCCTTTGCAATCCTGAAGGCAGGGTGCTTGGTTCTAAGTGTGAGAGTGCCCCTGCATGAGCAGGACACCCCTACAGCCTACGGAGTCCATTCTCCCGGGTTGTAAGTGAAGCAGCCATATACCATATAGAGGGGCACCACGTAATTACGCGATGACCATCTCGAAACTGGCTGCAACGAATCCTATCATGTTAATGTATCAAACATGTTGGAATCATACCCTCACACCATAAATGGTGTGGGAGTATGATTCCAAGCACTGGAAGAGCCCTCCGTTAGGCTCTCCATGTCCCCGGTACCAGTCTTCCAGACCCGGACAGCACAAGATGGTTGCTGCAGACCAGAGACACGATTCTGCCCTCCTGCTGCTGAGCCAAGCTCGAGCAGGGGAAGGCAGAACAATAGGCACCCGTCACAGGGAGGTGTGACCACCTCCCAGACAGGATTTAGTGTATTGGGGCAGGGTGGGTGTGCTTGCCAGAGCCACTCAGTCTGCATGAGGGGCACATTTGGTGTCCCCATGCATAGTCCAGTTCAAACCAGCTCTGGGAGCCGTTGGCTCCCGCTCTGGTGTGAAACTGGACAAAGGACATGGGAGTAACCTCCCCCCTGTCCAGACCCTTCCCCGGGAGGGTCCTCTGAATCGTTCCAACCCTTTCCTTAGGGTACTTAAGGGCTTATCTGTGGGTGGGTCCCTAGATTCGTCGTTGGACGACTTCGTCTCCCTTCCAGTCTGCTGCATCGTCTGTGCCTGTGCACCATACAGGAACCTTCCAAGGCATGTGGGCATCAAAGACACCTGATGGAATCTCCCTTGAAGTGAAGGAGTCACTTCCCTGCATTCGCAGCCACCACAACTAAGTCGACCGGTCTGCTGATCCTGAGCTCCTCCGGACTCCGAAAGGTTCTGCAACACAGGTGGTAGTTTTCCACAGCTCTCGAAGGCCTGGCCTGCCCTGCCCTCTCACCAAGTTTGAGGCCAGTATCCCTCGTGGGGGCTGCAATAACCGAACCCCTGCGCACCACGTCAACTTGCAGTTGCAAAGGCTTGTTCGCTTCCTTCCAAGAAGATCTTCGGGCTCCAAGTAGCCCCAACCTCGAGCATCTCCAGTGAGCAGAATCTTTGGCCACATCGCATCGTGTGCACCGTAGCCTGCATCTTTTGGTGAGCTGCTTGAGGTCCTCTTGCGAATCCAGTGCCTCTAGCCTGTGGGTCCATTTGAGGGTCACCTTTGTTTCTTTTGGGCTCCCCTGATTGCTCCGGGCCTGCCCTGACTCCCCTGCTTGTGGTGAGTTCCCTGGACCTTACTGGTCCCGACATTGCACCTTCTTCGACTTCTGCGTGGGTTGCATTTGCCAAGGCTTGTTGGTGCTCCCACCGGACACCGACCCCTCAGCACTCGACATCCGACGTGAGACAGCTCGTGCACGGCTCCTGGTCTTCCTCAGCGTCGCCTGGTCCTCACAGCTGCAGAGTTAAGGTCCTCGTCAACTCTCCTGCAACTGCCGACATTGGTGGGTATTCGTCTTCCACATCTCCTGGTCGCTCCTGAGTGACAGACTCTGTCCCTTCTGCTTGCAGGTACCTCTCAACTAGAATCCACCTTCGGAATCCACTGGACACTTTCTCCTTCGTCAGCAGCGGCACTTTCCTGAAGTCCTCCATTGGGTTCGACGGCGGTTTTCAACACCACTTCACACCTATGCACCTGGCTTCCCTGGTGTAGGTAACGTGGGTACTAGGGTATCCAGGGGTGGGGTGGCTCGCCAACCTTCTGCCTTCCACAGGGTTTTTTCAGGGTCCACTGGGGAGGGTCCTTTTTCTTTAAAACTTCATCGGCGACATACACGTTGATTTGTACGGAGCACGCGGTCGTGTTCCCACACTGCACATGCTCTCCGTAGGGTTCCTAGTCACTCACCTTGGGTGGTTCCTTGGGTCCCCAGCATTCCTACGTCCTCTCGACATTGTCTTGACCTGATTTGTGGTTCTTATACCACTTTCTTAGTATATGGTTTGGTCCCCCCCTGGGGTCCATTGTGTATTCTGTGCTATTTACTGTATTTCTATGCAAAGTATTGTGTGCATTGTGTTTATCTCCGGGTAGGAGATATCTAAACGTGTTAGAGAGTATTATATAATAAATACATCATTTTATAAATACCCTGTGTGGTTCTTTTTCACTTAATCTATACAGATAAGATTGTGTTCTGGTAAAACAAGCTGCTTTACACTTCTTCTGGACTAAGCCTGAAGGCTGCTCTCCACAGCTACCACTTAGAGAGCTTTCTATGGTTGTCTAAGACCTCCTAAATCACCATAAGGGTTGTCTGGACTGGTGCAGGGTGTCCACTTACATAAGTGTACATCATATACCAGGCCAGCTTCTCACATGAGGTGAAGAATCTCCGTTTCCCAGCTTAACTGAAAGCGATCTTCAATGGAAATGACTTCTTCGAGAAGACAAACGCAGTGTGGAACCTGAAAGCGTAGCATAAGCCTCTCAATGGTGTCCCGAAGATCGGAAGACAATAACCCAGAGATGGAAAGAAAGGAAGTCTGACTTAAGGAAAAAAGCAGAGAAGGAGACAACAGTCTAGGACTGGCCAAGGAATACCCCCTGGAAAAAAGAAGAATCAGGAAAAGTGGGTGCCAGCTCAGATCCAGAAAAGCAGCAGACTGGCAAAACCTTTGGTGGTGGGGGATGGGAGGAGTTTTGGAAATGGGAGGCCTTTTTCCACCCCCCTGCCCGTGCTGGAGGTGTGTGGTGGAGCTCTAGGGGTACCGACCAGGTCGCTGATCTCCCCCCCGCCACTGGTGGGAGAGAGACTACCAGAAAGAGAGCAGTAGGGCTTGAATCCCTAAACCTGTATGATCTTTTCACCAACCAGAGGAAATTCAGTGGGTCGAGAGACCCTTCCGTCATTAGGGTGATTGGAGAAGAGGGTGTACTCAGTTCTAAAAAGGGTCATTAGGTCCTCTTCTTGAGATGGAGGAAGGGAGACATTGGGGACAAGATCCCAAACACAAAATGCCAATAAAAGACACAGAGAAATGGGGAAGCAAAGAATATAAGCCTTTAGCACATATTACACCCCACAAGCCTCCAAAAAGACATACTCGCTAGAATCAATCAAATGGTTTTGGAAGCTCGGGGGGCAGAGCTTGCCTGAGACTAAGATGGCCGCGTAGTCTACGAGCCCCGTCTAGCCATCAAACTATCCGAAACTTATCCTGCATCTGGGCTGACCTTCTTGCCCAAAATTACGACGACTTCGGCTCCGGAGGGTGCCGCCAGCAACTTGAGACGTCCGGTTAGCGCTGAAACGTCCCCCGGGTGCTGACACTGGGAGCCGGCGCGGAGGCCTAGAGACGGGACGCGGAGGTCGGGGCTGGGCCGAGAGCACCGAGTCAGCAGAGAGCGAGCGCTTCCTGCAGCCTCGTCATGAACCTGCTGCGAGCGCTGCAGAGCGGACCCCATAACGCCGGCAGCTGGAGTGGGGAGCTGCCTACCTGGTGCTCCGGAGGGCAGAACAGTGTGTAGGACGGCCAGTGAAGCACTGCGTAGCGAAGGCCTGGAGCGGAGACCGGACGGGTGTCCCCTGCTGCCGGGCGAGGTGCGGCGGCTGCTGTATGCAGCGAGGATCCCGTGTCGGCGGAGGGTGTCTGGACTCTGGGAACTACTTGTGAGTCGCTGGGCAGGGCAGGATTACTGGACTGGCGGCTCGTGCTTGCTTGTTGGGGTCCTTCTCCCCCTCTTCCCCCGATCTGGCAGGAGACAGTGGCGTGAGTCGGCGGAGCCAAGTGGCGCCTGGAGCGGCCATTTTGAGGGTCTATAACGCTGCACTCTGCGAAGCGACCTCACAGTGGACACAGAGGTGAGGGGGTTTTTCACTCTTGTTATTGGCACAAGCAAGCTGCTGATCTACCAGTGCTGCAGTGGGTGTATGGGCCCTGGCACATACATGAGGTGTCCTCTATTCCCCACAACTAATTGATCTTGTGTCACGGCCCCCGCCTGGGCGATCACAATTACTCAAATGCTGCCAAAGCCTCCCTGTTGGTCTGCTCTCGGGGGTTGGCTGGCGGCGCAGATCGGAGCTCGGGGGTCTCACCTGGCATAGTGAGGTGAAGAATCTGAGACGCATTGCTGAAGGAGTTCGTGGCCTGCCGAGTCTCTCACCAGCGACATATTTAGCATAGCGCTGCCCTGGCTGTGGAGTAATAGCAGCAGAAACCTGACTCTCTAGAGGGGGCATACGTTCTGTTGGTACACGTGAGCAGCACAGTAGTTCCTCAACGTGCAATGAGACATCGACTGAGCGAAGATCGGAGAAGTGAGCATGGGGCAGGTGGACAAAACGCAGCCCAAGATCCACTTTGAGCAGAGGAAATCCAGACTCCGGGAGCACACACCGGAAGAGGGCTTGAATGCGCAAGCAGATATGCCAGACCCAGCGGAAGGTGACATTCGCAACATACTGGCCGCAATGCAAAAGAGCTTGACCACTATCAATAGTAAAATTGACTCTTTGGCATACCGCATGGATCGTATGACAGAGCGGATGGACAAACAGACGGAGCGGCTAGACATGACGGAGCGCAGAGTTACGGAAGTGGAGGAAGCCCAGACAGAAATGGACTCTGAGCACAAGCAGATGGGGAAAATGTTGAGAACTCTACAGGACAAGGCGGAAGACCTCGAAGCTCGGTCTCGAAGAAGTAATATACGTATCACAGGCCTTCAGGAAACTACAAGCGTGGGGAACATGGAATTGTTTGTGGAGGAGCTATTGGTGACACTGCTGGGTCGAGACACGTTTTCCTCGATGTTCGTAGTGGAGCGTGCACATCGTTCGCTGGGCCCGAAACCCCCACCAGGAGCAGCACAGAGGCCTATTATTGCCAAGCTGCTGAATTACAGAGATAAGGACGCGGCATTGAAAGCAGCCCGGGAGAAGCAAACACTACACTATGAAGGATCTGCTATTTCGCTATATCCAGACTTCACGATTCGCGTGCAGGAGGCACATAGACAATTCGCGCCACTGAAGAGGCAATTGCGAGACCAGAATCTGGACTATGCTATGTTGTACCCGGCGCGACTTCGCCTTGAATAGACAGGGACGATCTCGGATTTTCACGAACCCTAAAGTGCTACAGAAAGCTTTGAAGGAATGGTCGAAGGACGGAGTGCACAGCAACGAACTGTCTGAACGCGAGGGAGCGACTGGTGGCAGTCTGGAGGAACAAGACTAGTTGCCTGGGCTTTCAATTTGGCAGATAAGATTTTGGCTTGTGGTAGTGTGGGAGATGCCAACTATGTATACTTGTATTGCTGCTGAGGCTGGGGAACGGGGTGGGAGTGAGTTAGTTGAATCATAATGGGCACTACGAAGTTCTACAAGTGTTCGCAGCCCTTAGCGGGGTTCTAATCTCCGAGAATTGTGCTATGATATTGATCTAAAGTTGCAGGTAAGGAGCAGCCGATTTGTTGGACAGATGCACTACAGGTGCTCGATGGCGGACGGAATAGGCGTGACGCCTATCAAGGGATAGTAGAAAGCGAGTAGAGGCAAAATCTGCCCACGTGTGTGAACCACACCCTGGCGTACTGCCAATTTTGTCTGTTGTTTGAACATCACCTATGTGATCTTTGCTATGATACATTGGGTTTGTTAGGGGGTGCTCGCCATTGCAGAGTTGGGATGCGCATGGCGTGGGTGGGGGAGGGGAGGGTACAGAGACTTCATACGCTTTATGGTAGTTATGTAGAGTTTACTGATCTGATCATGCATTGCCTATTCTGTAACACAATGGTACAAAGAGACGCTCAAGAATACGTACAGGCTGCAGCGGGCCGTTCCACCAATAAACATGGCACAGACACAAAACAGTAGGATAAATATCTTAACTTGGAATGTCCGCGGCCTTAACGACTATAGGAAGTTGAGGAAAGTCCTGGCATATCTCACTAGACATGACATAGACATTGCCCTATTACAGGAGTCGCATTTACCGCTTAATAGTAGAATGCTCTGCAGTAGGGGACTGCAGGGAAATACCCATGTTGCGGGGTTCACGTCTCATGCCCGCGGGGTGATCACTTGGGTTAATCCGAAAACAAAGCTAAAATTGGAACCACTCGTCTCGGACCCGGAGGGGAGATTTGCTATCTCGAGGTGCAGAGGGAAGGGGCTTGACTTGATCCTGGCCAACATATATGGTCCTAACTATGACAATCCTAACTTCTACGCAGCACTACTGGAGAAGATGAGGAGTTATGGGAGGGGCTCTCAAATCTGGGGGGGTGACTTTAATTGTGTTTTAGACCCACGGCTGGATAGGTCGGGAGGCCCGGATCGGCGCCCGGCAGCTGCTGCACGGACCATCATTGACGCAGCGACGCAACTAGAATTATGTGATGTATGGAGAACGCGTTCGCCCGGTAGAGGGGGGTACACTCACTACTCTGCATATCATGATTTGCACACTAGTATTGATTACTTGTTTGCTTCTAGGGACATGTACACTCAGATCCGAGATTGCGTTGTGCTCCCTCGCACATTCTCGGATCACTCGCCAGTGCTGTTGGTTATGGATAGTCCACATAAACATATCCCCCCTTTTACCTGGCGTTTCCCTCCATACTCACTGCTCGACACGGTCTTTAAATCGGAACTGTCGGTGGCTATAGAAACTTTCTTTGAGTGCAACATAGGGTCAGTTGACACATTCTCCGTCGTATGGGAAACTTTCAAAGTTTATATTAGGGGTATCGCCATGGCTAAGCACTCCGGAGTTCTCTGTGCGCTCCGAAAACGACTTTCGGATTTGGAGGGCAGCTTAAAGGTGCTAGAACGTAGATTCCTTTCTAGTTCAGAAGAAAGTGTGAAGGAGGAATTTCAAGAATTGCTAAAAGAGTATTATGAAACGACCGACTCAGAACTCAAACACTTAGGTAAATACGCAACGGCCCGCACTTACGGTGAGGGTGAGCGGCCAGGCTCGGTGCTAGCCTCGTTGCTAAGGAAACGCAGGGAGATGACAGGAGTTGCTGTTTTATATTATCTGAATGTAATGTTTTCAGTATACTAGGAAGTGTGGCGCTCTGCCTAATCTGCGTGTAGTGTTTCTAAGGTTCAATAGATACCGTGCCACCAGGTATGGGGAAATCCCTATAACCCCTGGATGTGTGTAGGAGAGATCTTACACAAAGCTTGAGAAACAGGGTCCTGGGCACACGTTCTCAAGTGACAAAATGAAAGTTCATTAAGTCATGTTCACTTACAGAAACGCCATAATGGTCCAAATGGATACGTTCTCTGTTTTAATCTTTGTTACATCCAAAAGCAACCAGCCAACACGTGTTTCGTCACAATGGGAGAATTGTCCCGCGACTTCTTCAGGGCTGTACGTTGCGACTTGGTAATCTTTGTGATCACTCCGCCGGTGATAATTCCGACCCGGCTGGTCAAAGAGTAAGGATATTTGTTGATTCCGTTTCAGTTCCTTCTTATTTGTGTCTAAGTTTTCAGGGGAAGTACTAAAATCTTGGTGATCCAACGTATGTCTGTGCCATAGGGTAAAGGGGAGGGCGAGTAGACCACTCTAAATGATGACCTCTAGCGGGTGCGCTGAGTTACCTCGTGGCAACGGTTCAGATTCTCTGTTCTGGATAGTTCAGACGAAAGTGTGAAGGAGGAATTTCAAGAATTGCTAAAAGAGTATTATGAAACGGCCGACTCAGAACTCAAACACTTAGGTAAATACGCAACGGCCCGCACTTACGGTGAGGGTGAGCGGCCAGGCTCGGTGCTAGCCTCGTTGCTAAGGAAACGCAGGGAGATGACAGGAGTTGCTGTTTTGAGTGGTGAGGACGGGGAGCCTATAACTGAACCGACAGCAATAGCTGACAGATACAAGCAGTACTACACTACATTATATACCTCGAAAAGTAAGGGAGTTGACACTGAAATACTAGATTATCTTGCACACAGTAAACTTCCCTGGTTGACGAACGCTCACCGGGAATATCTCATGCAGCCTCTAGAGGCCGAAGAAATAACTGCAGCGCTGACTGGGATGCGCACTAGTAGTGCACCAGGTGTGGATGGCCTAACGGTCTCTTTTTATAAAGAATTTAAAGATCTACTCACCTCACACTTAATCGCGCTGTTCGAGGAAGTTAGTGAAAGCGGACTGCTGCCACCCTCGATGAGGGAAGCATTAATTGTTGCAATCTTAAAGCCAGATAAGCAGCCGACTGAATGCGCTTCGTATCGCCCGCTGTCGCTCCTGAATGTCGACACAAAAATATATGCTAAGATATTAGCAAATCGTCTAGCTCCACTGGTGCCGCTATTGGTAGCGCCGGAACAAGCCGGGTTTGTCCCTAGCAGAAACTTAACTTACAACTTAAGAACGGTTTTTGGGGCGATACAACACACAAGACAAGACGTTGAGGCAGTGGCAGTGTTCCTCGATATGGAAAAAGCGTTTGATTCGGTAGAATGGACATTTATGAAGCATGTATTGACAAGACTAGGTGGCATATTCTTGCAAATGGTAGGCGTCCTATACAATACCCCCACAGCCAGAATTAAAATAGGTAACATGGTTACCGACCCGATTAGAAAAACCAGAGGTACGCGTCAGGGATGCCCGCTCTCCCCGCTTCTTTATGCACTCGTGGCGGAGCCCCTGGCCTGTGCACTTCGGGAGTACCACAGCCATAGGGGAATACGCTTTCCGAGCTATGATTTGATCATTTCCACATACGCTGACGACACGTTACTATACATAAGAGACGCTGACCATAATTTGTCGCCGGTGCTGTGCGAAGTGGTCATGTTCGGAGCGATGTCTGGCCTTGGGGTTAATTGGACTAAATCGATCATATTTCCGCTCACTCCGGCTACAACTCCCTTCACCCCTGAATACCCGCTGAGATGGACGACAGAGCCGGTGAGCTATCTGGGAGTTAAAGTTCACACTGATTCGGAAGTAGTCCTCACGGAGAACTACGGGGTCGCAGTCAGTAAATTGGAAGAGGACGTTAACCGTTGGATTCGGTTGCCGTTGTCTCTGGCGGGTAGGGTCTCGATCATGAAGATGGTCATACTACCCCGGTTCTTGTTTTTATTTGCTAATATCCCAATGGTCCTCCCTAGCACTTTCTTACATATGCTTACATCACTGCTAGTCAGATTAGCTTGGGCTGGGAAGCATGCCCGGGTTCGGTGGGATATACTCACGCTACCTTTTCACATGGGCGGACTTGGTGCTCCGGATCTGGAGCTGTATTACAGGGCGGCACAATGTGCGCATGCTCACTACTGGATACATGGCGCTGCTGGTACTCCACACATTCAGATTGAAAAAGTTGTAGCGTCCCCGCTCCCATTGCCAGCTTTCCTGTTTAACCCACCTGATCGCAGAACTGGAATTTTGGATTCTATTAATACAACAGTGCATGCATGGCAACATCTACTGAAATTACAAGCAGGGGTCATATTATACTCCCCACTGACTCCATTGGAGTGGTGCCTTTGGATGCCTCCATGCAAAGATAGGGGGGTTACCCGCGCATTGAACTCTATCAACATTACGAGGATAGGTGATATGTTTTCAGAGGGCAAAGTAAAGACGTGGGATGAGGTGGACACGGCGGGTCAGCTCGATACACTACTCACAAGATTCCAGTTTCACAGGGCAAGGCAATCGTTGAAGGAAATGCTAGGCAGTGACTTAGCAGAGCCGCCCGAAGTTGCTCCACTTACATACATGATAAAAACTGACACGCCAGTACGGATCGTATCTAATCTTTATAAATTGGCTCAAGGGTATAGGGAAAACCATTATACTAAGGCTAGATTGGCCTGGCAGGCAGATCTGGGCAAAGATATTGACGACAAAGTGTGGAAGTACTGCTGCGAGAGCACGAAACGTATCTCCCTGAACGGGTGTCACAGGCTGGTACATTTCAAATTCCTAAACAGGGTATACTACACTCCTGAGAGGTTATACAGTTACGGGTTGCGAGACTCTGCAGAGTGTGAGCGATGTGGCGAGCGCTCAGCAGATTTTTTCCACCTAGCCTGGTTGTGCCCGGGGATTGCCAATTTCTGGGTTCTCATCTTCAAAACCCTAGGGGACATCACTACCACAACACTGACACCAGACCCTATGCTGACCCTATTGGGGTATTCAGCACCCTTGCCAAAAGCTATTTGACGAATGGTGGATATGGGACTACTGATAGCTAGGCGCAGGGTAGCGATCTCCTGGTCCCGAGGTCCCACTCCCACTATGGCATGCTGGTCGAGAGACATGGTGTTCTGCAGTTCGCAAACAGAAAATTACAGCGAACTCTTACCCCCACGAAACCGCCCTAAAACTTTCTGGGAATTATATAAAACTTATTTGGCTACCAAAGACAATGAGACTAGCTGTGTTGACACCCCTGTAATGGAGTAAAGTTGAGGAATGGTATGCAGCGTTATTGAGGATGCTGTCCGAAGCTCAGATGTCACCTTTGGGTATTATCCCGTTAAGTCTGGACAATATTGTGGAGGCGGACGAGTTGGGCAATATACAATGTCGAGGTTGTCTATTGGTATTCCACGATGCTGTTTTATCTCATGGATGTTAATGCCGCTAGCTGCAGCGCGCTGTAATGGTATGCAATGTCCACTGGTACTAAAAATGTATGACGGATTGTTATATTGTTTGTTATGCTTATTGATTTATCAACAGAATGTCTCTGTTTCGTTTCTTTAGTTATCAATAAAATTAAAATAAAAAAAAATAGTTTTGGAAGCTCCAACCTCAACCCACATAAGCGGGGGGGAGTGGAGGGGTAGAGATTTCAACAACTTTATGACCAACACAATAGATAGGTCAACAGGAGGACAGAAAATTGGCAAGGTACAACCAACCAGGAACTATTTGTCGGGTCCTTGATACTTCTCAGACATGAGACAGAATGGACACTATTCCTACTTTTCCAAATCTCATCTCCAGACTTTCTTTCGTCTTTATCCCATCACTGCAGGTCCCGCTCATATAATCTGTGGAGTATCTGGCCAGGGGCATATCAGATAACTCCCCTTGATTTTGAGGGCCAATAAAAATGTACAGGGGGTAGATGGAGATTGGACATGTAAGAGCTTCAGGATAAGGGCCTATGTCTTTCTAATTCTAGCAGAATAGGGGGTGGGGGTTTCAAATGAGGGAGGACTCTCTGAGAAGCATATCAAACTATATAGCTTCAGTCTAGGGTATACCATAAGAGGAGAAGGATACTAGAAAAGACCCAGCAGGTGGGTGGGGGTGATTCTAGGCATGGAACATATTAGAAGAGCTGTTCAGAATGAAGAAGTGACAGATGTCATTATCCAATTGCAGGGAGGTAAAATGCCCGAGCCCAATGACTTCCCAGCTGAAATATTTACGTTTCTCATTCCATGTGTGGATACCCATACTGAACATGTTTTTGGAGACGAAGAGGAGAGTTACCTGACTGTTCCTCCTTTCATCTTATAGCTCTAGCTTAAATAACTAGGTTGAATCTGTGTAGACTACATAACTGGATAAGCAGAATAGAGCAGCTTCTACCTTTCATTTCCTTGGATATTGTAAAAGCGTTTGATTCAAATGAAGGGGATTTCCTTTTGGTGATATTTGAACATTTCAGATTTGGACCTGAATTCCAAGCATGGTTAAAGCTCTTATATACAGAACCTACAGCAGCGGTGAGAGTCAAAGCAGTCCTCTCTCTCGTCTTTAAAAGTAGTGCCCCACTCACCACTGTTATTCACATTATCCCTAGAGCTCAGTTCAAAGCAGATTCTCTGGTAAGAGGATTAAGATGGGGGTAGAAATTGAGGATAATACATCACTCTATGATGATGATATTCTCCTTTGTGCTGAACCTTTGAAGATGATAACAAGAACGTTAAGTATATTCGAGCAATATGGACAACACTTGCTCCAGATCCATCCTGGGAAGTTGAGCAGCTACACTTGGCCTGCCTCATATCTGTGTTGATAGGCTTAAATACCCAGTGGGTGGGAGTCCTTAAAATACCACAGGGCGACCCTCTTGGGCTGGTATGGAGAGATAGGCTAAGCACGGTAGGGGATCCTTCCTGTTTTTCCCAAGCTAGTTAATGATCACCACTGATAACTACTGTGATCCTCAGGCCATGATTTTGAATCTCAGCAGATCCAACTCAGCTTTCCATCCTTCCAAAGTCACTAAATTCAGTACTATTAAACTGCATGATAGCAAAGCCGGGTGTATACAAGCGCAAAAATTGCAAAAGTGTGCTATGAAGTACTATATAAAAAACAAATTATTACCCCAGGAAATAAAACCACTATTTTATACTATGACTTTATTTCATCTTCTCTAGCTGGTGGATATGCTGTTGGAGAAGTCTCCTGTGGCTCCTCCAAAGGTTCACCAATATTTAGCATTGACATAGTTGTGCATCAGCTACTCAGTGTAGGTTGGTAAGTCCACAACAAAGCCTAGCAGAGAGAACTCTGTGAAAGATCACCATGAAAATGGTTACTGACTTTCATGGAACGTAACTATGGTCTCTCTAACAGGACGTTAGGTAGACAGGATATGTGGCCACTGACAACATACTCCCATTTGGGGTTGTATTTCCAGTGCCATCATTTGTTGATATAATTTAAGCGAGTACTGACAGGATTTTGCACCTGTTTTTCCCTATTCTGGCTTCTTCTATGGTGGATATAGTCACTTTCGTGGAGAAATTGCGTCCCCTGATGGAACACTCAGATATGGCAGATTTTCTAACACAGCCTGGGAAGATAGTTTTACCACATTGGTGGGCAGAAAGTCTGTCAGCCAAATTCATATGGACTCACTCCTTATTGCTGACGAACCTCGCCTCAATGCCCTCTAGGTACCTGGATATATATCCTACTGCCATCAGGAGGTATTGTTTTTCCAATGTTTATAACTAGGAGTACAGTCTTGCTCGCTTCATTGGGATTCCAACAGTAAATTGGATGATTCTGTGTAGTTATTGCATTACACTGTTTTGCAATTGCATTTATATAAAGCTTTATAACCCTGTCAAGAATCTTGAAAATGTCTTGGATGATAGGTTTATCTGCGGGTCACAAACATAAAGACAAATATCGAATTTGAGGGGCTTCAGTTGAAATTTAATTAAAACGTTCTGTCTTGAAAATCAAAGAAAAATTCTTTCAATTTCTTATTCATTTGTAGAATTCAAATTTTTCAATTGTACAGAACATCCGTTGAACACGTTTCGCAAGTTTAACATCACTTCTTTAGGGCCACTAACACATAAGAAGTATCTAATGTTTTTTGCAGAAAGCGTAATCTTGAAACTTGGTCTCAAAATGTATATGCTCGTTAGTCCAAGCTCAGCAAACTAAGTTTATTTTAGAGTTGCCTAGAAACAGTACCTGGTGAAGTGCCTTCAGGCATTTTGTAGGATTCACATAGGTAAAGAGTCAAACATGCAGGGAGAAAGTGTCCAGCACGTCAGGGCCTTTCATTTTTGCTTACTATAAACACATCTGCCTAAGGAGATTTTTTCATTGAACCAAAATAGTTTGTCAAGTGGGCCTTAATTTATATTTAAATTTAAAAAAAATAGAGCACCACCATGCATTTGTAAGAATTATCTTGCTGTATACAAACTGAATAAGATGGCTATAAATAGTAGACAATATATTTTCCTAAGCAGCATTATCTAATTATGATGAACGCGCTGTTCCAAACTTTTACCTGTGCATTTGGGTCTGCTGCAACAAACACAGGGACCCAATATCTTTAGGGCCAGTTGCTGATGTGGCACCTGAACCTGCAGTTGTGGACGAGGATGTAATAGCCAGAGCAGGACTGACAACACAAAGGCACAACCAACACCCAGTTATGCAACTATTTTTGCTTATTCCTTTGGCCATTCGATTTGTCCTGTTTAAGGTGAAAGAAGTGGCTTACAACTAAGCCCACAAGTTGTTCTTCGAGAGGTGATAAATATTTTGCCTAGAATATGGGGGGGGATTCTCACCTTGACAATGTCATTATGGATGCAGAATAATAGAAAACTAAGCATATTGCACTCGTACTCCTTCAAATGTAAGGTGCGAGGGGGGGATAAGTCCCACGGATGGATAATAAGGAAAAAAAAAAAAAAAATGTAAAGTGACATTATAGTTAGGTGGTGAAATGGGATGAGAACTTATGTTTAAAAGTAAAAACCACTGAAATTCACCAGTTATATTATAGTGAATTAATATCTAACTATAAGGTCACTTATATTTTTCTTTTTTTTCCAGTGAATTCGTTTCTTTTATGCATTTAAAGCTCTTAGTACCAAATCTAACTATAACGTCACTTTAACCTTTTTTTCCAGTGAATCTCTTTGTGTTTTTTATTATATTTTAAGTTGAGCATGCACATAACTCTCCATGACCGACCAACCAACCACTGCACATCACTTAGTAATGGGCCGTGCACAGCAGAGGATTGGAAAACCATCCATAATTGGACCCTGCTGCAACAGCCACAGGGCAACCAACCACGCTGGCCCCAGCCCTCTGCTGTGGGCCAACCCCTGCTATGCATGGCTTTGCACAGCAGAGGTTGGGCGCAGGGACTGCCCCTCCCCCCCCAGTCAGGCCCTGTGTCCAGCCTCTGCTGGGGTCCAACTCCTGCAGCACAAGGCCTTATGAAGCCGGCCAGGCCCTGCACCCAACCCCGCCAGCCCACGCCTGCAGAACCTGACTTCTAGCAATGCCCTGAGTGGGGTAGATTGGAGTGGGATAGTTTGGAGTGGGTAGATTGGGTTGGGGTAGAGCGGAGTGGGATAGATTGTGGTAGATTGGAGTGGATTAGACTGGGGTAGAGTGCGGTGGTGTAGACTGGAGTAGGGTAGATTGAGGTGGGGTAGATAGGACTGGGGTGGAATGGGTTAGAGTGGAGTGGGGTATATTTGAGTGGTGTGATAGATTGGAGTGAGGCAGAGTGGAGTGTGATAGACTGGGGTAGATTGAAGTGGCATGAGGTACATTGAGTGGATTGGAGTGGGGAAGACTGGTAGATTGAGTAGGGTAGATTGGACTGAATCGTAGTGGAGTGGGGTAGACTGGATCGTAGTGAAGTGGATTGGGGTGAAGTGGGGTGGGGTAGACTGCGGTGGAGTGAAGTGGGGTGTGGTAATTGGGGTGGGGTACAGTGGAGTGGGGTAGAGTGGATTGGTGTGGGATAGACTGGAGCGGAGTGCAGTAGATTGGAGTGAAGTGGAGTGTGCTAGAGTGGAATGGGTTGGGGTAGACTGAAGTGGTGTGTGATAGATTTATGGTAGATTTGAGTTGAGTGGGGTAGATTGTAATGGGGTGGAAGGGCATAGAGTGGAGTGGTGTAGAGTGGAGTGGCATAGTGTGGACTATGCATGGTGTGGTAGTGCACTGCCATTACAGACAACACATTCTGAATTAAAATGACCATTACATTTGCACCAACATACAGTTTACTGCGCACAAACGATAACGTGTGGAAATGTCATCACCTACTGTATAGATGTGTTATTCAAATATGTGTTTCCACCACACTTTAGAATTATTTAAAAAATGTGCTTCATTTCCACTTTTCTAATTCTGAAATATCAGCACAGTTCATTTTTGTTGTGTGCTAGAAAAATAACATCCTACGCCCTTTCCTCTCACATGGGTACTCAGCAGGATTGTCACATGAATTCTCTCACTTTGAAGTCAGAGAAAGAAAAGTAAACACCAAGCTTTCTCGACAACAAAGCCTGACATTTGACCTCTGACTGAATGCACAGCAAATGTGTCAAGAAGAACAATATTTAAAGGCCTGTTTACAGAAAACGAGCTCTGCAAAGGATACAGTAAAGAAGGAATGCTCACAGGAGGGACAAACTCAAGCTGGACAGCCTACAGCAAATAAAACCAGCACTTAGAAAGCAAGCAACTACGAACCACAAAGACAATAGTACACAATGGGCGAAATGCATCACCAGGTAAGCTTTCGACCTAAAGCATGCTTTTTGAGTAAAGTACACTGGTGCTATTGCCACCAGTGATGTGTGTATATATACATATATATATATACACATATATACACACACATATATATACTCGCTAAAAACAACAAGCATTAGCATAGCCAATATGTCTCTCCTTTGGGACTTTGTAAGTGTTTAGCCAGAGCTATTGGCTTTGGCAATGTTTTTAAGCAATGTTGTAGAGTATTGTGGCTGCTGTGCAGCATGTTGAAAAGTTATAATAAAAAAGTGTTATAAGAATTTTGCAACCCTATTTATAACCAAGAAGACATTATGTACTAACGAACGGCCCTTTACATAAAAATGTCTTCTCGTTTTTTTGGTCCTTGCAATGCTGGTAACTTTTTCCTGCCTGTTCAAAATAGATATACAAGACCCGCAAGGACAAGAAGAAACTCCCATCTCACATAACCACATACAAATGTAAATATGCCACCCCGAACATATCTGCCCAAACTCTGGGCTGCTGGTAAGGCCACATCGAGGGGAACACTGATGCAGGACTCAGCCATTAAATGCAAAGAGACATTTGCGAAACAACAATGCTTGGAGTGCTCAATAAGTACTCTCCAGAAAAGATAATCGACAAGTCCATCCCCAGAACTGAGGAAACAACTAGAAGTAGAGAAAGAGTCATTTCATACTTTTTTCTCATCCAAAGCAGAAAATCATTTGTTAATCAAAAATGATGCCATTATGATTTGGAGAGCTGGTGTGACGAGCGATAGTAGGTTAAGCTGTATTTACTCTCAAATATGTCATATAATAGAGTGATAAATGCAAAACGTTAATTTATGAGATCTTGTTCTGAATTGCTTCCTTGAAACCGTACTTGATCAGATATTACTATTAGTATTATTGTATAGAGTTAATAAATACCAATAAAGAGCTGCACAAAAAAGAAAACATTTTAACGTCTTATGCCACTATTTACAGAAAGTGGCATTTGTAGTGTCCCAAGACATGCTGACAGACGGTAGTACTTGTAGCATCCTCAGACACCCAATATTAGAAAGTGGCAATGATATCATTGTTAAAAGCAAAACGATAATCATGAACATTACCTGCGCCATCTTGTCTGGTGGAATTCTATGTGCACATAAGTTGCAGTCATTTTAATCTATCACAGCCATTTTGTACTCTGTTGGTCACCTTTGTTTCACCCTGCCCTTACTAGCATCCCTCTGACCCTCTGACCGACCTGGTACGTGTGCTGGGGGCTATAAACTCTATTGCCACAACAAACCTCAGCGCCACTTGCTGCCACAAACTCGTTTTTCCTCTCATCTCTGTTTTCAGGCAAACCTTTGGACACTCTACCCCTCACTGCACCTAGTTACACAAACAGGTTCCAAACACCAAAAAGACTCTTGCAACATGATTTATTGCACTGCAAACAGCAAGACTTGTTGTTACCAACAATGGGACCTGTTTTTATCAGCAGAACGGACTCTTAGATTTGGCCGGTCTCACATGTTTTAGACCCTGAAGCAAGGTCCAGCTGCAAGATAAGATTATCTGTTTGACCTGGGTGGGAAGAGAATTACTGTTGGGCTTGTGTGACAACCTGCCCGGGGCGGGGACCCCAAGCTTGTGTAACCATGTTGACGAAACAAATGCATTGTGTCAAACCTGTATAAAAGGAAGAGCCAAAGGAGTTATCAGCAGAGCACCTCCCTCAGACATCCCGGTGTCTCAGTTGACGTGATCTCCTCATGAGAAATAAACCTTTTTCTTGTCTTCCAGTTTCCAGCGCTTGCCTCATTATTTTGATAGCGAACCCAAAGTGAATTAGAGGTGGAACCCTGCACCGGGCAGCATTGAGGGTCTTAGAAGACTCACTGCCTTTCACAAATTGGCGCCCAAACGTAGGGGCCCATCAGCGACGCGTGGGTCCGGTAGAGAGGTCCTAACGACGGAGTGAACGACTAAACGATTGGGGTATACCTGCCTGAGAAGACCCTTGTCTGGCTGCCGATCGACTGAACTTCACCGGTTCCGAACGGACCTCTCTCGAATGACCTGCGGTCCTGACTGGGACCTTAGAGGAACGCCGCATTGATTGTTGGAGTGAGAGGACAACCAGGCGCTGGAAGGGGAAGACGAAGAACTGTCCATACGGTCCGGGTAAGGTCGTGAAAAAACGACTTAAATTGATTGATTGATTGAATAGTTTGATTGAAATACTAGTATTCCTTTTTGATATTGAGTTATTTGCGACATTTCCCTGCTTGCAAACAACGAAGAATAGGAATATTCTCTCTCTTTGCAGGCAGCGAAGGACAGGTAGTGCAGACTTTTTGTCTAAATTGATTGATTGAGATATTCATTTTGACCGATAAATACGTCATGCCTGTTTTCTCTAGATTGTTTGATTGTAATTGTTTTGGACCCGACCGTTCGTTAGAGGTCAGTCAGCCGGCACCGCCGGAAGGCACCCCTAACAAGGACATGTACGTAAAGTATGGATTAGCCACCGTAGCTTATAGCAAACTATGGCATAAATACACTAGGAAGGACCGGGTAAATCAGTGGCCACTGACGGGATCTTTTGATCCCGCTAAAATAGAAACGTTAGAATTAGCTCTCCACAAAAAGAAAACTAGACCAGCCATGTTTGACAGTTTTGGTTTATGGCGAAAAGAGGCAGCTCAAAAAGAGAAAAGGGATGAAGCTAGACAAGATAAAGAAACGCGGAAATCAGCTTACCAAGCCTGTAAAAGATTAAAAGAAAAAACTAAAAGAAAAGGAAATCGATAAAAAGAATCAAAAATATCAGGTCAATGCCCTGTTAGAACGCCCTCAACTCTTTACCCCAAGTTACCAGCAAAACAAAGGGTAGATGATGATTTATTGTTAGGTCCCCCAATCATATACATGCCACCCCCTTACGCCCCTACTCATCCCGTTGTACAACGCCAGGACCACCAAAGTATAGCCGGAGATGGCACGATCGCCTCAGTCTCCACCGCCTCTGCTCCCACCGAGTCACCCACACCAAATGCCTCATCAAAGGGTATAGAATGAAGGTGGGCCTCGCATGGGGCCTTCTTTCTGATCAGAGTATGTGGATATAAAATAAAGTCTGTATTTCTGCGCTGAGGCACTAACACTGGCTACAAAAACTGTTTCTTCACAACACACATCAATTTTTCATGACTTTTTAACGTGTTCCCAGTCATTAGATCTGTACCACAGAGACTCTTCAAAGACTCGAATTATCTCAGTATACAAGGCTGCAAAGCACCATCTATGACGCTGCAGTCACGCCTCGGCTGCCCTCGCCCACCTGGCATCTGCTACCCCCCTGGTTTCACTCTGCAGCAGGCTTCCACCTCGGAGTGTTTGGTCTCTGCCGCAGGTGCCTGTAAGGGGAGCCCCTTTGGTTTTGCTATGTAAGGGGAGCCCGGCTCCTGAAACGGAGGCAGAACTAACATTCCTCTCACATGAGCCACTGAGAGTTCACTGCTGGGGTCAGATACTGCACCTCACAGCTGCTGCCCCAGGCGGTGCGATGAAATGTGCCCACTGAATCACTTGCCACTGCCAGGGGTTATGATCTGGCTCAACAATTAGTGACCACTCGCCCTCTGAAGCTGTTCTGTTGCACCAACAACGGCATGATGAAGGCACGCCCCAGCCCGAGCACGTGCCCTCGAGCTCATATTACATAAACCCATTGTAGCCAAGCACCGTCAGCCAGGTCTGGTCTTTTGGCCGTCCGCGCTTTGCATTCTGGGTTTTGTAGTTTTACATTTATCATTATAAGTACAGGGTTCAAACACCCAGCACACAAAGTGTCACACACAGCATTTGACAACTTTAGAAACTATGCAGTGGTAAAAAAACAAACACTTTTGCGTTATTTGGTTCCTATGAAAATTTCTATGGGCTGGAACAAAGAATTGTTTTTAAAATTATTTATTTGTGGATTTTTATAATAGAGTACTTGTAAAGCACTATTATTAGCCACCACTAGATAGCTTTGGAGCGCCTGGGATCAGATATTACTACGGTTAGGTAGTAAGTCGAAGACATACTCATAACAACAAAACAAAAAAAAAAAAAACGTGCAACCTGTTTACAGATCGTAAAAACCGTAGACAATAATGCAGAGATAAACGCGGGAGGGCATCGGCTGGTTTTTAGGCGTATAACCTGGAGGTCTGCACCTAGTCACGAGGGCATAAATGCATAAATATTACTGCATTCCATATCAGAGATCTATAGCTTGCACATCTATCGCTAAAATAATTATTTATGTTTAATGAAAATTTTATTAAACATCCTGGTATACAAATGGCCCTTTTTAAAAAAAAAAAATACAACTGGAACAGAAATATTTTGCACAATTTCTGAAGCATATCTGCTAAAAAAAAAAAAAGTGTACTTTTGTGTTTCTCGTTATGTAAATACAGTAGAAATGTTGTGAAATCACTAAGCCCAATACTGCTGCCAGAAAGGATGCTAAAATGGTGCAAATTACGTTTCTCTCTTGTTCGGCACCAGTGCAAAGTTTCTGTATTATGACAATTACTGAAAAGCGGAGCAACTGAGGAACAGAATGAAATCAGTAAAAGAGTGAGAATAAATCCCAGCTCATCCACTCAGCCTTTCAGTGTCACCAGGCACTCGCCAACTGTCAATAGCGCCAAGACACCCTCTTGGTGAATGTGCACTCTACACAGACTTCTTTTATATCATGTTACACCTCATTGGCCTCAAATGCCTGGTGAATTAATGCTGTAGGGTCATTGTTTACAGGCCCTGTGTAGAAGCCACCAGACATCCTGAGCCACTTTATGGACACTGGAAAACCCAATGCCCGGCTTTGTTAGGAGCTGGTAGGGGCAGAGGGGCGAGGGAAATAGCAAGTGGTCAGAGAGGAAGAGGACGTAGGAGAGGGTACGCGAGTGAAGCAAGCGAGGAAAGGCCAGGAAGAGTGAACACATTTGACCATCCCAAACAGAATCAGTACCAACAGACAGATTATGACAATACGTACGACTTTGCATATTACAGCCAGGGGCAAGGGAGGGATCCAGTCGAGCTCTATGTTGATCAGCAAGGCCCTTATGTTACCGCTGAGGTCCTGGGCACAAAGTCGCCATTTCTGGTAGACACAGGAGCAACACTTAGTGCACTATCCAAACGACTGATTCCAAGGGCACTCTTGTCAGGCTCACATGTGACCTCAATAGGATTTGACGGTACACCCTCCACCAACCCTTTGTCCCGACCGATATGTAGACGACATCCTTCTAGCAGCGGACACCATACCAATAGCCGTCACAGCCACCATCAAACTACTCCATTTTCTTGCTGAGAATGGTCACAAGGTCTCCCGAAAGAAATTGCAGTTCTGTAAATCACAAGTGACCTATTTGGGTCACCTTTTATCCAAAGAAGGGAGGACACCCCTGTCCCCAAAGATCAGAAACAAGTCAGCTCTTTGATAGGTCTCACCTCATTTTGCCGACAGTGGTTACCGAACTTTAGCCTCATTGTCAAACCCCTTCTCTCCCTCCTAGCTAAAGACATCCCCTCACCTCTCCCCTGGACCCCCGAATGCCAGTCAGCCTTTAAAGAACTACGCAATGCCCTTTGTTCAGCGCCTGTCCTAGGAACCCCGGATTACTCCAAACCATTCTTCCTCTACACGCACGAGACCTCTACACGCACGAGAGGGGAGGATGTGCATTGTCTGTCCTAAAACAATCAATTGGTCACAAACAACGCCCTTGTGCATATTTCTCTGCCACCCTCGATCCAGTAGCCAGAGCGCTGCCAGAGCGAAGGAATAGTACTCTCCAATCCAGTCACTGTTTTAGTACCCCATGCAGTCGACACACTACTAAACCAGACCAAAACCCAACACTTGACTAGCGCCCGACTGACAGGATATGAGTTGACCCTGCTAGCACCGCACATTACCCTAAAGCGATGCACCACCCTCAATCCAGCCACACTGTTACCCCTACCCGAAAATGATCCTAGCGTGACTCCACTACACGACTGTGTGACACTAACCGATGAACAAACAAAGAGTAGAATAGATCTCAGAGACACCGCCTTTCTAGAACCAGATGGAGAACTATGGGTGGATGGTTCGTGCATCAAACTCCCCGACGGCACCACCTCAGCTGCATACGCTGTCACCACAGCCCGAACCGTTCTGGAAACAGCCCGTATTCCCCAACGTTCAGCCCAGGCTGCAGAACTCATTGCCCTCACACGAGCATGTATCTTAGCGACTGACACGACAGTTAACATATACACCGACAGCCAATATGCCTTCGGGGTGGTTCACCATTTTGGGATCTTATGGAAAGAAAGAGGGTTCCTGACTTCACACGGTACACCCATCCTGCATGGAGATTTAGTCTCCGCCTTGACGCAAGCAGTCCTCCTCCCCAAGAAGTTAGCAGTGATAAAATGCCAAGCACATAGGAAAGTGGCTGATCTCATTGGACAGGGAAATGCACTAGCAGACTTTACTGCCCGAGCCACGGCAGGAGACAGAACTACGACACGAATGTATGTGACCAGGTCACAAGCTGAACGATGGACTGACGCTAGGACCACTGTAAGGGACATACAGACTACAGGCACACAAGACGAATTGACCGAGTGGGAAAAGGTGGGACTAAAAGACGAGGAAGATTGCTGGAGAACTAAAGACGGAAATAAATGGCAGTTACCCAATGCCTACCTCATCCCCATATTGACCATGGCACATTTACCAGCACACATAGGCTCCACCCCCATGATTGAACTAATCACCAGAGTATGGCATAACGTCAAGATAGCAGAATCTGCAAAACGCATAGTACAACAATGTATAGTCTGCCTACAACACAACCCAGGGAAGGGGACAGTAGTACCACGGGGAGGGTTTAGAGTCCCTGACCACCCCTTTGAAATCCTTCAAATGGATTGCATTCAACTAGAGAGATGCCTTGGTCTAAAATATGTCCTGTTGGTTGTGTGCGCTTTTAGCCAAACACCGACTGACCCCGTATGAGGTGGTCTTCGGCAGGCCTATGAGCATCTGGGCGGCACCAAAACCCACCTCCATTAACGATGTCCCGAACATATTAATGTCGGATTACTTGCATAAATTGACAAACGAGCTAACAATTATCCACCAACAGGTGCAGCAAGCCTTGCCTGACGTATCCAGGGGCCCGGGACATGAAATAAAGCCAGGCGACCATGTATTGATTCGCAACTTCCAAAGAACGAAGAATCTGGAGCCTAGGTGGACGGGCCCCTGGCAAGTCCTGATCACCACCCGAACTGCCCTCCGAGTGGAAGGAAAACGAAACTGACTGCATGCCCATCACTGCAAACAAGTCCCTCCAACCCTGGCAACCTGTGAAGGGGTGGAGGTGCAAGAGGAAGTACTCGCGAGAAACCGACCAGCTCTGAGTTGCTACCCACAAGAAGACACCCTCGAACTATCAGAATTTCCCGACCCCACGGTGCCATCCAGGAAAGGGTACAAACTAAGATCGACGAAAGGAGGGAGCTCCAACGACCAGGCCACTAACCAAGTCAAGGTCTCAGATCGGTAGCACAGTCAAACAACGCTACCAGGAAAGCGCCAGACAAAAGTCTGTTGTCCTAACAGTTGTTGAGCTCCTCGAAGATGATGGAAGAAACTGAACACCTGCAAAACCACCGCAAAGACACCAAGACTGCTAACCTGCACAGCACAAAGACAATTGCACTTGTAGCCGCATTTCTCACCTGTCTCCTGCTAATGGTCGCACTCTGGATCATTGAAGAGAATGCACCTGCATACAGAACATTGTCACCCACCATGCAACCAACCACCAAGAAAGAACACTACCTAGTATCACTAGCGCCACATCTCCGAGAACGACGCAAAGAATTCTGGAATAATTCTTTCGTGCAGATGTTGCACCAGCACAATCTTGCCACCAATGCTACCAACTGTTGGGTCTGTGGGCTGTTACCACATGCCACTGAACATTCCATCCCTTTCATCCCTTCGCCCTTTTCTATTCACGGATCTTGCCTTGCCTGGATGATGCTCCTACAAGAAAGTTACAAAGACAATGCCATTTCCGACGGAACAATCGCCCAGTTCTACAACGAGTTCTGGCGAAACAAAACAGGAAGGACAGCCGCCCCCTTCTGCCCTCACACCTTCAATGCGACATTCCAGATTAATGTCCCCTCCAAAGAACGAGTGGAAATGCAAGTGTTCAATAATCCTAACAGAGCCACATTTTCCTACCTGAAGAAAAGAACTGCTGCAACTCTGACTGTGGCCCTATCTGTGGTGAACGTCTCTGGCCTTGTATGCATTGAAGGCCGTGGGACTAAGAATGTGGGTCACAGCACCTGTAGCATTGTAAGGACTTTGAACACTGCCAACCCCCCAGCGCTTGTTGCATCACCCAATATGTACTTTGTTTGTGGAACCAAAGCCTACACCTGGCTCCCAAGAAACTGGGGGGGCACGTGCTACATCGCCTTTGTTTTGCCACCAACCTACACAGCCCCTGCAGAGCATCATCGAGAAAAGCGTTCTAAAGACATTGATCAAGCAGACTCTGCCTCATCACAGTTCCTCGACGCAGCCTGATCACCTTCTGTCTATGAAGCAATCGAACATCTCCATAGACTATCTTCAGAAATTCATCAAGGATCAGAGACTTGGACAATTGGAAGTTGGCTTTGGGGCATCTTGAAGGAGTGGGGTTGGAAAATATCAATGATTCTCTTGGTCCCAGTATTGACAATATGTGGTTGTTGTTTGGGTATACACTGTATACCACCTTTGTGTTCTCTTTGCATAACTACCTTGCACCCTAAGACTATGGACACTCAGCTAACAAAAATGAGAGTAATGTATGATCAAGAGATACGGGACATTATGGATATCGAAATAGACTGACAAGCTGGCTAGTTATGTTCAAAGGGGCCACTGTTAAAAGCAAAACGATAATCATGAACATTACCTGCGCCATCTTGTCTGGTGGAATTCTATGTGCACATAAGTTGCAGTCATTTTAATCTATCACAGCCATTTTGTACTCTGTTGGTCACCTTTGTTTCACCCTGCCCTTACTAGCATCCCTCTGACCCTCTGACCGACCTGGTACGTGTGCTGGGGGCTATAAACTCTATTGCCACAACAAACCTCAGCGCCACTTGCTGCCACAAACTCGTTTTTCCTCTCATCTCTGTTTTCAGGCAAACCTTTGGACACTCTACCCCTCACTGCACCTAGTTACACAAACAGGTTCCAAACACCAAAAAGACTCTTGCAACATGATTTATTGCACTGCAAACAGCAAGACTTGTTGTTACCAACAATGGGACCTGTTTTTATCAACAGAACGGACTCTTAGATCTGGCCGGTCTCGCATGTTTTAGACCCTGAAGCAAGGTCCAGCTGCAAGATAAGATTGTCTGTTTGACCTGGGTGGGAAGAGAATTACTGTTGGGCTTGTGTGACAACCTGCCCGGGCGGGGACCCCAAGCTTGTGTAACCATGTTGACGAAACAAATGCATTGTGTCAAACCTGTATAAAAGGAAGAGCCAAAGGAGTTATCAGCAGAGCACCTCCCTCAGACATCCCGGTGTCTCAGTTGACGTGATCTCCTCATGAGAAATAAACCTTTTTCTTGTCTTCCAGTTTCCAGCGCTTGCCTCATTATTTTGATAGCGAACCCAAAGTGAATTAGAGGTGGAACCCTGCACCGGGCAGCATTGAGGGTCTTAGAAGACTCACTGCCTTTCACATCATCCCAAGACCACCACTGTCAGGAATTGGCAAACATAGCATCCAGTATCAGTAAGTAGCGCAGGTAGTATCCCCAGACATTCACTGTCAGCAAATAGAAATGTGAACACCCCAAAGCATTCACAGTCAAATAGTCCCACTTGTAATACACCCAGATACTCATTGTCAGTAAGTTGAACATATAACACCCCACATCCTCCACTGCCAGAAACAGGTACTTGTAATATCACTTGGCTTCGCTGTCTGAAACAGGCACTTGTGAAATCCCAGGTTGCCAAACTATCAGAAAATGGCATTTGTAATATTGTGATACTAAAAGCCAGAGGTTGGCACTTGTAACATTTCAAGAAACAACACCACATGCTGCTGGACCAGGCACAAGAAAATAGATGGGGGATGGCTGGCAGAGAGAGGTCACAGCCATTGATTAGAAATAGCAGAAACTGGCACACACAGAGGGACTGGCAAGTGTTGCTAGAGGCAAATGACCACATTGGGGGGCCACTGGTAGTGGGATTGAACAGGCATTGGGGGTTCGGACTTGAGTATAGGTAGGCAACATCACAAAAAATTAAGTTACGGGCATGGAACTAAGGCACAGGGCACAGGCATTGTAGGAGGCACAGCTCAAAAGGCAGGAGATGAGAAAGCATGAGCTTGGGGCCAGTGGCGTAACGAAAATTGAAGGGGCCCCCCTTCAAGGTACACAGAGGGCCCCCCGCTCTGGATTTAATCGGGAGCTGTCAGGCCTGAGTACAGTGCTGAGGGGGCCCCCTCCAGCTCAGGGGCCCCCCCGCACCGCACCTGTGTTACCCCCCTGCTTGGGGCTCATGCAAATTTGGTGTGTTGCTGAGCTAGGCAGGAGTCAGGGTTTCATGCAAGCAGGTTGCTCGGCCAGGAGCACTGGCAAGGGAGGACGGTAATCACCCAAACGACTCAGGCAGGGTTTCGGGCAAAGGGCGCATGGAGGGGACTTCTGTTCAGTTTGGTACAGGGGCGCAGCTGCAGTGTACCTACATGGAGGACTCCATTTTGAAGCTGCCGCGTCCAACAGGCGAATCTTGCAAAAGAGGATCCCGTTCACGAAGGGCACCGAGGACAGCTTGTCCCGCTCTCAAATATGAAGTGCGGCAGACGTGAGGCAGTGCCATGCTGCTTTCCAAGCGGACCAAGCTCTCTGCTAGTCTGCCCCCAAAGCAGAGCATGACTGAAGCCCTACATGGCTGCCACTCCAGTGTTTAAAAAAGCAGTCTGTAGGCAATAAAAGGATTGAAACTGCTCATCATGGTTATGCAACACTGCTTAAACAACGGCACCATCTTGGAATGGTGAAATGTTCGGATGTATTCAATAAATATAACGGTGGGGTATCGTATGATATGGTGTTTTTTTGAAGGACACAAGTCATTTTAGGCGTGGCTGCTATTGTTTAAGTGGCAGCGTGGCATGCGGCGCTGCTGAAATTAAAACATTGCATGCGACTAGAAAAACAAGCATTGAAAATGCAATAGGTCTCGCCTTTGATTAAGTTAAAGCCATTTGCTTTGCTAATGGTATTGTATAGCAAAGCAAATGGCTTTAACTTAATGAAAGGCGAGACCCATTGCATTTTTAATGCTTGTTCTACTGAGTGCCGCTCCATTCCTCTCTACTTAAGATGCAGGGCTAAGAAAGTAAATGTCTTCCTTTAAATGTAGTCTTGTCCAATGATTCTGAAGTATTGGTCCAGACAGCATTAACCCAGAGTGGGGTTTTACATATTCACATTGCACTGTCCTCTAAACTATAGCTTTGGGAATAATGAAATACAAAGGCTTCCAGAGGAGAACCAGGACAGTGGTGTGTCAGCAGTGGTGTGTCAGCAGCGGGTGTCAGCAGCGGTGTGTCAGCAGCGGCGTGTCAGCAGTGATGTATCTGCAGTGGTGTGTCAGCAGTGGCGTCAGCAGCGATGTGTCAGCAGTGGTGTGTCAGCAGCGGCGTGTCAGCAGCGGCGTGTCAGCAGTGGTGTCAGCAGTGGTGTGTCAGCAGTGGGGTGTCAGCAGTGGTGTGTCAGCAGTGGTGTGTCAGCAGTGGTGTGTCAGCGGCGGCGTGTCAGCAGCGGCGTGTCAGCAGCGGCGTGTCAGCAGCGGCGTGTCAGCAGCGGCGTGTCAGCAGCGGCGTGTCTGCAGCGGCGTGTCAGCAGCGGCGTGTCAGCAGCGGCGTGTCAGCAGCGGCGTGTCAGCAGTGGTGTGTCAGTGGCGTGTCAGCAGCGGTATGTCAGCAGTGGCGTGTCAGCAGCGGCGTGTCAGCAGCGGCGTGTCAGCAGTGGTGTGTCAGCAGTGGCGTGCCAGTTAAAGTAGAGTGGCGCATAAAGTACACCTGCCCACCCACGTTCAGCTCAACCACATCCGGAAAGGAATTCAAGACCGACACCTGGTCCCTGGAAGGGAGGTAAGTCCTACAGTTGACACTCAGAGCCATGGTTGGGGGAGACCATAATCACCTGGAGATGCAACCCTCACATGGAACAGAAGACAGCTCTCTTGCCCTACTACCACAAGGGCTTCCTAGCATTTGATGAGGCCTTGCATCAAGCCCACCGCAAACTCAGTAGCCATGCGTCGACTACAATCCCCAAGCATGTTTATAGATGACAGATGACTGGGAGAATTCAGAAATCTGTTAGGAATAATTGTAAAACAGGTTGATTAACATTAATACCAGCCCAATCAAGTAACATAATGCAAAACAGAAAGTAATTTACTTGCGGGGACGGAGATGTGCTGTAGTTAGTTAAGTAATCAACCACGGTACAGATAAACCAGAGATCTACTCAGGGCTTCCCCTTTTGCCCACTGTTGTGATCGTTGGAAAGTCAGGCTACCTGGTTCTGCCAAAACTGGGAGTGGTTAAAAAGAATTAGACCCCTGTGCTAACATACCTGCGAGAACTCGGCGTTTGTGAAATAAATGTTGATACAATTTACCATTATGAAACGCGCGCCACATGCTGACTAGAGAATTGGAAGTCTATTACCAGATGATGTCATTAGCCAACTCAGCTGAACGCTAGCTATCCGCACCAGAAGGATGTAACTCTAAAACGGCCCTTTTCCCCACTGTTGTGATCGTTGGAAAGTCAGGCTACCTGGTTCTGCCAAAACTGGGAGTGGTTAAAAAGAATTAGACCCCTGTGCTAACATACCTGCGAAAACTCGGCGTTTGTGAAATAAATGTTGATACAATTTACCATTATGAAACGCGCGCCACAAGCTGACTAGAGAATTGGAAGTCTATTACCAGATGATGTCATTAGCCAACTCAGCTGAACGCTAGCTATGCGCACCAGAAGGATGTAACTCTAAAACGGCCCTGCAGTGCTTGCATCTGCGTCTTACTGCCTATAGTCCCTGCAGCATCCCCGCATCCCACACACCTATCTTAGCAGTGAGGCGCTAGGCAAGGAATCAAACAAGATGCCTAGAAAATAAAGTAGAGATGTGTAGGTGCGCAAGCAATGCTTTTAAAGAATGTGACTGGGAGCCTGTGTTTTCAAAAAAACAATTCCATCTTCTTCGACACTTTCAAAAAGCGTCTTTTACATGGTCTGCTCCGGTCTCCCGTGAGAATGAACTATCTGCGCGTGAAGACTGCACATGGACGCGTGACCCGCGCAGCACGTTTGGTTGTACGTGCTGCGAGGCTGTTTGCTGGTTATCTTTAGTACACAGAATGCCTTGGAGACCCCTGTGTGGCACAGAACCCATTAAGGGCCGTTCCCCACACAAAACCTGCGTATGCACTGCCCTGTGCCATACACTGTCCCTTCCTATCAGAAAGAAGGCTTAATCCAAAACCCTAATTCGCCCGTAACCTTGTGTTGTGTGTAACCATGCCTCGTACACAGTTATATGTCGTACGCAGCCTCGTTCCCTAAATCGTGATGTGCAATCCGTCACAACCCCATGCAGTGCAAAATAAACAGTGCCGCACACAACCCTGGCTTTTATCACACTGTGTTGTACGAAATCCTTGGGTTTAATATCTTTTGCTGCACACAACCATATGGTTTACCACCCTGTGCACAACCCTATGTTTTACCAACCCACGCTGTGCACAATCCGATGCGTTACCAGTGGTAACGCATTGGATTGTGCACAACACGGGGTGTTAACCCATCGATTGTGCACAGTAAAGGGTTGTAAACCAACGGATTGTACAGCGCAGGATGGTACCACCCTGTGCTGTACAATCCGATGATTTACTATGCAACCCTGAGCTGTGCACAATCGATGCGTTACCACTCCGTGCTGTGCACTATCCGATGGTTAACCACCCTGTGCTGAGCACAACCCTGTGGTTTAACACCCAGTGCTGTGCACAATCCGATGGTTTACAACCCACTGCTGTGCACAACCCTGTGGTTTACCACGCTGTGCTCTGCACAATCCGACGGGTCACAACCCTGTGCTATACACAGCTCAATGGTTTCCCACCCTGTGCTGTACACAACCTCCTGGCTTACCGTTCTGCGCACAACCCTATGGTTTATCACCCTGTGTTGCACACGTACACACCCTGTGGTTTACCACCCTATGCTGTACACAACCTCGTGGTTTACTGTTCTGCGCACAACCCTATGGTTTATCACCCTGTGTTGTACACACCCTGTGGTTTACCACCCTATGTTGTGCGCAACCTCGTAGATTACCGTTCTGTCCATAACCCTACGGTATGTGTTGTGCACGCTCTGTGGTTTACCACCCTAAGCTGTACACAACCTCGTGGTTACCACCCTGTGTTGTGTACACCCTATGGCTTACCACCCTGTGCTGTACACAACCCTGTGGTTTACAACCTCGTGCTATGCATCTACCTGTAATGTGCATACCTGTGCCGCATACAACTCCACAACCCAAACTAGGTGCATAACAATGTATTCTAACCCATTAATGAAGAAAACATAATCTCAGAGCATAGCGCACGAGTGTACGGAGATCAGCTCGTGGTACTCAGGGGTACTTTTATTTCAGGGCAAAGGGGACTTCTTCGTCGGATTCAAGCGCTTTATAAAAGACCCACCACAATCCACTTACCTTGTGGACCACGGACCTCGCAAGGGTAAGAAACTCGGTATAAAAGTCAGAATAGAGTCCAGCGCCGAGGTGCCTCCAACGCCTTCATGACACGCGCGGATCAGCGACGAAAGCCAAGGAAAGTGCCTGAAAAACGTCCAAAACAAAAACCCTTCCTGGTTACCATGAAGTAAAATAATGTGAAAAGGGAAGAGCAGGCGCACAATTAACAGCCCGTGCCCTATTAAAACAAAGTGGAGGGGCGTGGCCTGGACCTTCATGGCGTAGGACGCACAAGGCTTGAGCCCTAATCAAGCGCTCACAGGCACGGGGGGCGCGATCTGTGTCCCCCCCTCAGCAGCTGACAGCCTGTAGCGCGCTCCGGACCTCGCACAGGAGCCTTGGCGCTGCGCTACGTCTGGTGGAGCTGGGGTCGAGCTTCTGCGGCGGTCCCCGCCCGCCATCTTGTTGGTGGCCGCGCGGCTGCCCTGAGCGGGAGAGAGCCCGAGATTTGTGCCCCGCCGGGCGGAGGGCTTACGAGAGTCCCGGACCTGTGCCCTTCGGCCCTGCTTGGGAAGCGAGCCGAGCGGGACACCCGGAGAGGCCCTGGGAGGCCCCGGGGCCTGACGGAGCCCCGCGAGAAGACTTGAGCCGCCCGCCGGATCGGGCGGGGAGTGGAGGTGAGGAGCGGATGGCGCTTACCCCATAGTGGTTGACTGGCCCTGGGGGGGTTGGAGACCTTGATCCTGCCATTCCAAGTGGCGCTGGTGACCCCCTGGGGCCCCATACCCCGGTCCGCTTGAGAGCGCCTCCCCCCCTGGACGGTGGTGATAGCGCGGGGAGAGGGCCAACTATCCACTGCTTTGGGCCTCGCCGGCCCTGAGGCCTGACTGCACCGGAGCTGCCTGCACCCTCGCGCCGCGCCTGCCCACCTCTCAGCACGGGGAACCTGCGCCAGCGTTACTGGATGGTGCTCTGGATGGGGGGCGGACCCGGGAAGCCTTGCTTCATCGCCTCTGCTCCGCACTACTGGGGATCTCCACACCTGAGGGACCTGGAGGCCCGGGCTACTTGAGGTCTGCCGCGCTGTGTGTTTCCCCCACGCGCTGCTGCTGATCCTCGTGGAGCTTCTTCACGGCGCAGGACCTGGACACGTGAGTGGGCCGCACTGCTGGACTCTGGTGTGAGAGAGAGTCTGCCTTTCCGGGGCCGGGTGGGCCGCGCCTGCCTGTCCGCCTGGGCCTGGGGAGACGAGGGGCTTGGGTGCGCCTGAGAGCCGCTCTGTATTGCTGCCCCGATTCATACTGAGGGGGTTACTGCCCTAGCCGACCGAGCCTGCCTCCCCTCGCCTCTGCTCTACACGGACCCCGGTTTGGTGGAGTGATCGCCTGCAGGAGGGGGGCCCTCAGCGGAGCGTGGGCGGGCGCCCCTGGGGATTGCGCCCCCCCTTTCTCAGCAGTATGACCAGATCTCGAACGGGGAAAGCTGCAGCGCTCCCGCCGTCTAAAGAGGCATCAGTGACGGATATGTGGAGCAGGCGCACCCCGGTGCCCTCACAGGAGACCGCAGCAATGGCTTCTACGCAGGAGACCCCTGAGTCTGGCACCATCACACAGGCGTTCCTGGCTACCTTCCTCCAGGAAATAAAGTCCGAAATCTCTTCTCTCAAGACGGAGGTTAAGACTTACCTTACAGACATTCGCCGTGATGTCACCGAAATCGGCACCAGAGTAGACGATCTGGAACGCACCCTAGATTCCCGTACGGAGGATCAGGAAGACCTCCGCCGGCGGGTCCTAGTCCTTGAAGAGCAACATATCGAATATCAAATTAAACAAGAGGACCTAGAAAATAGAAGTCGTCAGAACAATCTCCGTATCCGGGCAGTGCCGCGGGGAGCGGAAGGGCAGGACATCATGTCATATGTCGCGGACCTCCTCCACTCTGTCAGGGGGGATGACGATTCCTCTCCCCCAACTCTGGACCGCGCCCACCGGGTCGCCCCCCCCGTGGCAACCCCCACCTGGTCCCCGACATCTTGACTAGGGTACATTTTTATACGGAGAAAGAGGCGATCCTCCGGGCCTCAAGAGCTGCTGGGAAGTTGGAGTATGAGGGGAACACCATCCAAATCTTCCAGGATCTATCTCCCTTAACTCTCCGCCGCTGCAGGGACTTCCAGCCTGTAACTACTAAATTGAAGGAAGCCAATATTAAATATCAATGGGGCCACCCCTTTGCCTTGAACTTCCAGTGGGAGGGGAAGCGCCGATCTCTGCGTTCTCTTAAAGAGGCCCTCCACCTGCTCCGCATTTCACCGGGGTCGTGGGCCTCGTCTCCCACGCCTGCTGATTCGGACTCCCAGGTCTCTCTTCGCCCCGAGTGGGCAAGGGTGGGGTCCCCCCGCTCGAGGCACTCCACGGTCAGCTCGGCGGCTCGTCAAGCTAAGCTAGACATCATCCAGCATTTGAAAGTGCTTGAAGCCTCGCAATCATCGGCGGGGGGGGGCGGGGATCGGGCCCCCACTCACCCGCTGGCTTGGGCACTGGAGACTGACTTCTGGTCCAGACTGTCCTGCCTGGCCTGAGGGAACTAGATGATTCCGCTTTATGAGCCTCCTTTGGATCCTCCCCGCAACTGTTTGGACTCGAGAGAAATGCTAAATTGTAATACTACATTTGCCTTAGATACCCTCTTTGGGAAGTAATGACTGGCTGTTCTGCTTTCTTGTAGGTCCTCTTTGCATAGTTCAGTACTATTTCCCTGTGGATCATTTGGCTTGTGCTATGTTCTGTATAACTGCATATTGTTGCTTGCATGTATGTGCGCTCTGTGCCCGATGGACTCCGTGCGAGGCCGTTGCCCCGCGGTTTCTCTCCTCCCTCCCCCTATCGTCTTGGCGGGGTCTGTCCGTTTCGTCTTCCCCGCCATCTTGGGGGCTGGGTCCCCGACCCGGTTACAGAATTTTTCATCCTCTATGGAGGAGACCCCGGCCCCCCTTTCAATTGCAAATGTGCTGGGCTGGCCGCTGGGGGGCGATTAGCTCTTGCCCCTTGGACACTCCACGGCCCACCCCACCATTTCCTTAGTCCCCAGGAGGAGTGACTTCCTCAGAGCCGGCCTGGTTTTTACCATTGGGCCGCTCCTGGACTGGAAAGGTCCTTCTTGGCCCAGTTGGCCTCTTGGTTACCTGCTTCATTTCTTGTTTTCTGCCTATATTCCTGTCCTGTTTCTCTCTTCTCTTTCTCTAGCTGCCTGGTCTTGGGGGGAGAGAGCCTACTTTCAACACTACGATCCCGTCCCTTATTTGGCCTTTCTAGGGTCTACTGGCAACACCCTTCATGCTCTTCGTTTAGCGGGGATCCCATACCTTCCACGCGCTCTATTACGGCTGACGCTTCTGACGTGGGCTTGCAACCCGGCCAGGGAGAGATGTTTAGTTTTATACTCCAGCCATCGCATGCCACTACCTGTGCAGACCAATGGCACAGCTTAAATGTCTGACCCTTAATGTCAAAGGCCTAAACGCCTCAAACAAGAGACGGCAGATCTGGCGATATCTTCAATTACATGATCCAGACATTATCTTTCTCCAAGAAACCCACCTTCTCCGTGCGGACACTCCCCGCATGTCCCATCCTAAGTACCCCTTACAATCCTGGGCATCTGCGCGAACTAAGACAGCGGGGGTGGCCATTCTCTTCAAGGCAGGCCTTCCAGTGCAGATCACGAGTACCAGGCGGGATGCGGAGGGTCGGTTCCTCAAGCTTGTGCTCTCACTACAAAGTAAGCCTCTTACCCTGCTCAACGTATATGCGCCCAATCAAGCACAGGACGCTTTTCTTCGCGATCTCCTCAGGACTTCGCTCTCTCGGGAAGCCAACCCTGTCATTCTTGGGAGCGATTTTAACTTAGTGTGGGACCCCACTATGGATCGCACCTCTTCTTCTTACCAGGGTACAGGGGCTATGTCCGCTGCTCTCAAACGTGACCTAGACGCTTTAGGCCTTGTTGATGCGTGGCACTTCCGGGAACCAGACGTGCAGGATTACACCTTCTACTCCCACGTCCATCGTTCGCACTCTCGTATCGATTACTTTTTCGTATCTCTCCCACTTGTTCGGTCCCTGGTAACGGTCGGGATTTCGGATATATCCATTTCCGATCACGCCCACTTGGAACTTACCCTCTCTGGTATGGGTCGCCACCCGAACTCCGTCCCGCGGTGGCGCCTGCCCCCACAAGTCCTCCGGGATCAGGTGGATGTGGCCGAACTTAGGCAGGCCATACAATCATATTTTACGATTACCGACCTCCCGGAGACACATGCTGTGGGATGCCTTTAAGGCCACAATTCGGGGCACCATTACTTCTATCTCTATAGCCCGCAGACGGGAATCCCGTTTAGTGGAAGACAACCTCGCTCGTGATATCAAAGCCCTGGAGCAGCAAAGTCGTAGTGTGCCTTCTCTTACAACACGTAAGAGCCTAGCCTCGCTCCGAGGCCAGCTCAAGGCAATCCGAGTAAATAAAGCGGAGCACTCTCTCCTGGCTCTAAAACAAAAATTCTATGGGGGTGGTAATAGGGTGGGCTCCATGCTGGCGCGCCGCCTCCGCTATCAACTCAGACGGGGGCATATTGCTAAAATAGCCTTGCCGGAGGGGGGATGGGCCATCTCCGAACAAGCCAAGCAAAGGGAGTTTAGCGCGTTCTTCGCCAACCTGTATAGCCGGGGGCAAACTTGTGTGGACCAAATAGACTCCTTTTTGACGGCATGCCCCTTGACGCCACTCACCCCCTTCTTTAGGACACAACTGGAGGAGCCTATAACGGCAGCAGAACTTCGAAACGCGCTTAAAAGCATGCCTGAGGGTAAGTCGCCCGGGCCTGATGGCCTTACACTGGGCTTTTACCGTCTATTTCTCCCGGAGCTTCAGGACTACCTGTTGCGCCTTTTCAACTGCTTTGCGGAGTCCGGATCTGTCACTCCGACGATGGCTGAGGCGGAGATTGCCCTTATCCCCAAGCAAGGGAAGGACCCCACTACATGTGCCGCATTCCGGCCTATTTCGTTATTAAACGTGGACGCTAACTTATACACCAAAATTCTCGCCCAGCGACTGGCCCCCCACCTCCCAGGCTTAATCGACCCAGATCAGGTTGGCTTCATTCGGGAGCGTCAGGGGCGGACAACATTCGGCGTGTGGCCCATCTTGTACAAAAGGCTCAGCATCGTAACGTACCAGCCTTCCTCCTCTCCCTCGATGCCGAGAAGGCGTTTGATCGGGTTGATTGGACCTTTCTCCGGGCGGTCCTCCAGCGTGTAGGCCTCGGGCCAACCATGATCGCGCGAATTATGGCTCCATATGCGGCGCCCTCGGCGCGCATCCGGGTTAATGGCCTTCTTACCCCCTCCTTTTCCATCTGCAGGGGCACGCGCCAGGGATGCCCGCTCTCACCCTTGCTTTTTACTCTGGCGGTGGAGCCTCTGGCGATTGCCATCCGGGGATCGACGAACATCCACGGCCTTCGCATGGGAGGGGTGGAGCACAAAACAGCTCTTTTTGCCGACGATCTCCTCCTAACGCTCACGGATCCAGCGAGCTCCCTACCCGCGCTCTTGGGCATACTTTCGCAGTTTGAATTGATATCTGGCCTTAAGATTAACCTCTCCAAGTCGCAGGCGCTCAACCTTACTCTTCCTCGTCAGCAACTAGAGGAGCTGGGAAGCGTTAACCCCTTCCACTGGGCCCCACAATCCATTCGTTATCTTGGCATTAATGTCACGGCTACCCTGGACACATGGACAAGGGCGAACTGGCCGGCTTGCAGGACAGCTATCCGGGCTGAACTTACTCGCTGGAAGTCGCTCCCCATCTCGTGGCTGGGCCGCCTTAATGCGGTCAAAATGGCAATATTGCCAAAGATGCTGTACCTTTTCCAGGCGCTCCCCACGCCGATTCCCCAGAGGGATATCCTGAGCCTCCAGCGAGACCTAACCGCCTTCATCTGGGGGGGAAGGGGACCGCGTTTCTCTGCCAAGGTTTTGTTATTGCCCCGTGACCGGGGGGGTCTGGCTTGCCCCGATCTACTAGTATATTACTGGGCCTCTCACTTGAGGTATATATCAGAGTGGTCGGTTCGCGAAAGCGAAAAACCCTGGTTCCACCTGGACAGGGCAGTGGCTTGCCGCCCCTTGTGGGATCTCGGTTGGATACGAAGTGGCTCTAGGCATCATAGTGCCTACATTGCTACCCCAACGAAGACTGTCCTGGAGATTTGGGATAGGGTCGCAGTCTCCCGTGGACTCACTTCGTTTCCCTCACCCAAGATGCCTTTAGCGCTTAACCCGGACTTCCCGCCGGCTTTGCCCCCATCCTCCTTCTCGGCGTGGTCGACTGGTGAGTGCCGGGTCATAGAGCAATTATTTGACGGTGGCATTTTTAAATCATTTGCCCAATGTAGGCAAGATTTTAATCTTCCTATTACTACACGCCTGGAATATTTTCAGATTCGCCATTGGCTCCGTGCCCCCTCCTATGCGGAAGGCGCCACACGGCAGCTTACTGCATTCGAATCCCTGGTACGCGCTTTCGATGGGTCCCGTGGGCTGATTTCTCGGACGTACAAAGTGCTTCAACATTCATAGGCTGTGCCCCCGCACACCTATCAACGTCAGTGGCAGCTAGATATTGAGAGTGATATCCTCCCGGACCAATGGGAGCAGCTATGGCGGGATATCCTGCGCATTTTTAAAAGTGTCACCCAGCAGGAGTCAGCGTACAAACTCATGACTCGATGGTACTATACCCCTCTCCGGCTTCAGAAGATGTTCCCTGGATTTGTTTCTCTTTGCTGGCGCTGTCAGGCGGCCCAGGGCTCCTTCCTACATATCTGGTGGACGTGCCCGCTCATTATTGTGTTCTGGGAGGAGGTGTTGAACCACGTCAAAGAAGTCTTGGGCTTCCCTCTGCTACGGGATCCGGGGGTGGTCATTTTAGGGCTCCGTCCAACCTCGCTTAAAGCACTGACACATGTGGACTGGCGCTTAGCTGCTCATATGCTTACCGCCGCTAAACAGGTTATTGCACTCCATTGGAAGAAAGCAGGTACCCCCTCGTCTTTGGTCTGGCTCACGCGTCTCTGGCATGTTATGGCAATGGAGCTCTTATCGCATAGACTGGCAGGTACTGATGCTAACTTTGAACGCATCTGGAAACCCTTGGTCTCACATCTCTCCCGGTTGGAACATGCTCGAGCCGTACCCCCCCGATTGCGCGCCCTCCAACTTTTTGCTGACCCCATACTCCCAAGGGGGGAAACTTACGATGAAGAAGCATGATCGGAAGGGTTGGGCACTACTTCCCTCAATCAGCTCACCTCGGCTTCACTGCGGGTCCAGGTTGCCGGGTACCCACAACCCCAAGGGTCTGGTGCAGTGTGCTCTCTCCCCTCCTCTTCTCCCCTTTCCTGTTCCTTCTCTCTTTCTTCCTCTGCTCTCCTCGGTACTCCCACTTTCTCCTATATCTCTCTTGCTCTTTGCAGTCTTATGGCTACTTTTGGCTATTGGTCACAGAAGCTGCGGCTTTCGTCATAGCTCGATGGGTTTGGACAGGTCTAGTATCATGGGCATGCATTGTCACATGGGCGCATTGTCCCCCGCCCTGCACGTCTGCCCAGCTAACCCTGTCGAGCCTCCGAAGTGTTACCTCCCTGTACCTAATTTGCACACTCGGTGATATGGGACCTCTATAGCTATTGTATGAAGCATGCTTACAGAATCCAATTGCTAGAACGCATGGTATGTAGTCTGCCAGTTCCCTACTATTGATGGAGCACTGGCTATTCGCTGTTGGCCCATATCTCCGTTATGAGACTTGTGATGGTGATCATGCACTATGTACTGTTACCTGGCCCGGCATGAGGCTCTCTGCAGAAAGTTTTTTATGGCGCATCGGAATGTATACTATGCCATGTTTCTTCTGTGACACCTTCTGCTGCTTACTGTTTGGCGACTGCTAAGTTGCATTGTTTGGTTGTGTATAAAATCAATAAAAGAGATTTAAAACAAAAAAAACAAAGTGGAGGACTCACTACAAACAGCGACGAAAGCCAAGGAAAGTGCCTGAAAAACGTCCAAAACAAAAACCCTTCCTGGTTACCATGAAGTAAAATAATGTGAAAAGGGAAGAGCAGGCACACAATTAGCAGCCCGCGCCCTATTAAAACAAAGTGGAGGACTCACTACAACAAGCGCTCGTGCCTGAAAAACGTCCAAAACAAAAACCCTTCCTGGTTACCATGAAGTAAAATAATGTGAAAAGCGAAGAGCAGGCACACAATTAACAGCCCGCGCCCTATTAAAACAAAGTGGAGGACTCACTACAACAAGCGCTCGCCATTGCGGGAAGGCAGCCGCTGTTTATTTTTGCATCGCGCTTTCACTTTGAAGTGAAAGCGCGATGCAAAAATAAACACGCGGCGCCCTGTCTCCTTTTGGGACGGCCCATCCGGACTGGATCGCACAGCTTGTTTATATAACACGCCTCCTTGCGATAAGAAACTGCTTCACGACAGCCGTGAAGCAGGCGATCCAGTCTGGATGGGCCGGACCAAAAGGCGAAAGGGAGGCAACGCCAACAGCTCATTCCCAATGGCAGGCCACCGTTTAGCATAAACGGTGACGCCAGCCAATGGAAATGAGGGGCGGGGCTTAAAGCCCTTTTCTGAAAATCCTCCTTCACAATAAAGCTCGCCGAGGCGAGCAGCGCTTTGCGCTGCAACGCCACGCGAGACCTAAAAAATAACGTGTGGCGTGCTGCGGTGCTAAAATTAAAACATATGCGCGGCTGAAAAAAATAAAGGGCTGCGTGGCACACTGCTTTTAAAAAAAGCGTGTTGCGCTGCTTTAAAAAAAAGATATGTTGTGTGCAGTTTCTGCGAGCTGCATATAAGAAAAGAAAGGTGCGGCGGCATGCCATGATGTTTAAAACAAGCAGGGTGGGGGCGGGAGGGAAGTGCACAGAACAGGCACCCTCCAAACGCCTCTGATGAGAAGCAGGAAACAAATGCTGTGTGTGTTAGCTGGGAAGCGAAAAGTGTGCCTGCAACAGCAGATAGGAGAAACTCATTTAAGAAAATAGTGCCCAGACTGTAAATGAAACATACTGAGTAACAACACAAGTAAAAAGGCCAGTCCTTATGGGAGGTTACAAAAGCACAAAAGGCGGTACTTAGGGACTACTAAGCCTATTCACGAATCAAAAGCAACCATTTAGAATGGACAGTAACAGGAGCCAATTGAAAAGATGGGCGAAAAATGGGTGGAGCTTCAAGTCCATACCGGAATACATCATGTCTCGAAGAGACTGCGCAAGCGCTGCCTAGGCGAGACCTAAACAACAAAGTTAAATGTATAGTTTACTTGGGAAACACAAAACCGAAAAAGCTCATCAAAACTCATTGTGACCCCACCATGAGTTTTGCTTTATGGAGACAGCTTTTTCCCCTCTGTGCTATCTGCTCAGGAGTGTACAGAGTGTGTGTGGCGGGGTGGGAGGGAGGGTGAGGGCAGGGTGGGGGGAGAATGAGTTATGAAACCCACAGATACCCCCTGATCAGCTTGACACTGTGTGCTTCTCCGCCATTGAGCCCCAGCGGTGCTCAAGCATTTTATTTCAGGGTGGGTAAACTAGGCATACACATTTCAGGTAAAATGGAAAATAAAAGCAGAGAAGGTTCACGTTTGTGAGACTGATGTATCAGAAAAGATAAAAGGGGATTGCTTAAGAAAATCAAACTGTACGACAGGGCAATGGGACACTACAGAAAAGAAATGCATCAAATTAATTGAGTGATGCAATGGAATAAATCCAAACTCAGAACACAAAAATATATGGGTTGGGAATATGGATCAAGATTTGGGGATGTGTGGGGGCGTGGCTTGACGCCCAAGGAAGATGGAGGCTGCTCCATGAGCTCCGGTGCGTCAGTGAAAGACGGAGACGATTTTTCGCGGGTCATGTGACCCATTCTCTCCTATTTGTGCGGGTATCTCAAAATAACCTGCCCGACGACCTCCTGATTGTGCGAGAAACGCACCAACATCTAAAACAGAAGGTATTTCTACCTTTTTTGGATCTGCCTCAGACGCGGCTGCCATTTTGAAATGCGGCCGTTATTACTACAACGATCATTTCTGTGGCGCTGAAGTGACGCACCTAAATTCTTCTACCGTTTTGACCTCTGGGGAGAATATGGTCTCAAATTACATGCTGATACTTAAGTCTGCAAAAGCGCTCGCCGACCTCCTGTTAATAAGCAGTGCTCACCAGTAACGAGAATTCCTGCTATATTTTATCGTCGTGAATGCTTTAGAAACGGCCAGCACTCAGCTCTCATGCCTTTGCGACTTCTCCAACTACTGTCTCTTCAACGCTGAGGACACGCACCTCAGTCTTCTTATCGTTCTCTTTTTAATTGTTGTTGTTCAACCTTCAATAACATGCTGAGACGCTTGCTCCTTTTATTTTGAGCGCTCTCTACTTCTACTATTATTGAACACTCTTGCATCTGTATCATTTTGTTACCCATGACAGGGCAGAAACCAGGTTACCTTGGGTCTAAGGCCTCAGTGTCTTCGAGGAATGAAGAGAGTCGCTCTGTTACAAAAATGTATATGTAGATGAAGGAAAGTATACACACACATCGAGCAGTGTGTCTCACATCTTCCTTGTTTTGAACTTTTTCCCTTCTGTCTCCCAAAGGAACTTGTTCTTAATAACACCCCTGAAGGCGTTATCTGGATAGTAGGAGGATCCCGACTTTGTATAAATTTTGTCCTTGCACAGTCTATGGGGAGACTAAGACGGCTTAATTCTTCTACTTCGTCTACGTCACGCAGATTCATCAAAAATTCCACAGTCTTCACAAAACTTGCTGAAATGGAATCCGCTTCTGTTTCTCAGTCAAGGGTCGGCGCGTCTTCATCTGTGGCACCAACGGTAACCAATCCGGTAAATCCTGTCAAGGTCAATCCCAAGCGCCTCAAGAAAGACCCTCCTTCTCCCGCAAAAAATCTCCGCCTCCTGCTTCTTTGGATCTACTGTTAGAAGAAATATGTGCCTTAAAACCCTTTATGGAGGAAACAAACAATAAACTTCAGTTTTTGACTGACAGATGGTCCCAAATGGACGAACGACTCCTTGCAGTGGAACATAGCGTTTCTTCATACAACGTAACTGAAAACAAAGTTCACTTCCTTCAATCACAAGTATCCTCCTTACAGAAACATGTTGAGGATTTGGAAAATAGAAATAGAAGGAACAATCTACGCATATATGGTTATCCAGAGAATACAGAGGGTGCGGATCCTCTCACCTTCTTCAAAGGTTTCCTACCTAAAGTATTGGGTCTATCTGAGGACACTAATTTGAACATTCAACGTGCTCACAGATTGGGACGTTTGCCTGTCAACACTTCTGATTCTAAGCATCCAAGGGGTGTCATTCTATATTTCCTGGAATATACAGATCTCCTCAAAGTTCTTTCAGCATCTAAAACGTCATCACGCATCTCTTGGTTAGGTCATACGCTGTTCTTTTCGCAGGACTATGCCAAAAGTACTGCAGACAGGCGCAGAGAGTTTCTAAACATGAGACCGGATCTTCGTGCCCTTGGTGCTAGATACGGCCTTTTCCATCCATGTCTCTTTAAGGTCACGTACAGAAACAAAACAACCTCCTATGATGACCCAGTTAAGCTTAAACGTTTTCTCAATGCATGCAGAATTGAAACCATGGACACTTCATGGGAATTTCAGGCCCATTTCGCTTCTTCCGGCCCCTGCTAAAATTTTGGAGAAGGAGGTCCAAAGACAACTCTCTAATCACCTGGAGTCTAACAATCTCCTTCACGACTCCCAATCAGGCTTTAGGAAGGGTTACAGTACAGAGACGGCCCTGTTGGAAGTGGCGGAAACCATCCGAGAATCATTAGACCATGGTAGCTGTGCTATGCTTGTGCTGTTAGATTTATCTGCAGCCTTTGATACGGTCTCTCACTCGATTCTTTTAGACCGTCTGACACAGCTGGGTATCTCGGGTACCATTCTAAATTGGTTCCAATCCTTCCTGGAGGGGCGATCCCAGCAGGTCTTCCTCCGTCCTTATGTCTCTTCCTCTTGCGCCATGGGCTGTGGAGTACCTCAGGGTTCTGCGTTAAGCCCGACCCTATTTAATATCTATTTGGCCCCTCTGGCTGCACTAGTTGAGCAGTGTGGCGTGCGTATAATTTCATACGCTGATGATACGCAGCTGGTGTTTTCATTTAAAGATTCCAAGATGGCCGCATTTGACAGCTTTAGGCTATGCCTAAGTAAAATTGTTTCATGGATGACAGATAACTGTCTTAAATTGAATACCGAGAAAACTGAGGTGAATTCTTTAACCAACCATCACCTCCACCGGCTGATTTATGGTGGCCATTGCAGTTGAATCCCCCTCCCACCCCAGTTCTATCTGTTAGAAATCTGGGATTTAGATTTGACTCGGAGTTGTCGGTGAAAGCCCAGATTGGCCGAGTTTCTAGAGCATGCTTCTGGAAGCTCAAAAGCTTGCGTTGATTTCTTTATTTATTACCGATGAACTGTCGGGCCACCATAGTCCATGCCTTGGTTACGTCCCAGCTGGACTATGCCAATAGCTTGTATCTTGGCCTCCCTGCTTATCTGATTAAAAAGCTCCAGACAGTTCAAAATGCTGCTGCTAGGTTTCTTAGAAACGTGCCTCTCCGGCATCACATTTCCCCCCACTTGCGCAGTCTTCACTGGCTTCCAGTGAAGAGAAGAATCGAATTTAAGGCTTTATTACTTGCTTTTAGAGCTACCAGAGAAAGTGGACCTGATTATCTGAGGCTCAGACTTCGGAAATACCACCAAAATAGGACCCTGCGCTCGAACTCTCAGTTTCTTCTTTGCTCTCCTTCCTACTGCAAAACCAGGATGGGAGGGCGCGCCTTTGCAGTTAGAACGGCCGCTCTTTGGAATGCGATGCCGCTCTACTTGCGCAAAGCAGAATCTGAAACCACTTTTAGGAGTGCTCTGAAAACCTGGCTTTTTGATCTCCCTTAGCCTGCCTTTCCTCTCTTTATCTTCCATTGTCTCTGTGTAGCGCCGGGACACCGCCGTTGGTGGTAGCCGAGCGCTTTATAAATGTCTTGGTATGGTATGGTATTCTGGCGCCTCAGCTTCTCAACTTGGTTGAAGATATGTTTTTGAACATTTATATTTGATTCAACAGTGATTAGCATCTTTTTTGCATTTGTTTTTTTATGCTTAACATTTCTTTCTTAAGTTATTCTCGTTTCTTGTTGTTCTGAATTTACCATGAAGGTTATGTCATTAATTCACAATGTAATCTTCTTTATTTCCTCCTATAGGTATCCCTGTTGTATGTCTTTCTCGTTGTCTCGCACCTTGTCATATCCAGTCGCCCTTGTACCCCTCTCCGTGAGTCCTGGACGCACCGCCCTTCCATGTGGTTTCACCCCCCCCCCGTCCTCCTTTTTGGAATTTCATAGGTATGTGTTTTTCCTTTTGTGTTAATCTACCTTTCTCATTTTTTCTTGCTTTCCATCTAACTATATCCTTTGTCTTTTCTCTTTCGGTTACTTCCTTTTTTCCCTACTATTTCTTTACCTGTTCATCTCTGATATTCTTCTTCTTTTTCCTTTTTTCACACATTGTTACACTTTTTCTCACTTACACGATGTTGTGGTGTCTCGTATATCAAGTTTATATTCTGTCTGGTCTAGTTCAATTTGTTCTCTCAATAGTTATTATATGTCATTGAATATTGTTACTTGGAATGTTCGAGGTTTACATTCACCGATCAAAAGGCAACGTGTGTTATCACACTTGTCTAAATTGAAGGCTGATATAGCGATGATTCAGGAATCACACCTCACGGATTCCGAATCCTTAAAGTTAAAAAGGGACTGGGTGGGTGAAGTTTTCTTCTCGCCAGGTGATGGTAAGCATAATGGTGTTATCACGCTATGCCACAAATCTCTCCATGTTAAGCTTGTATCTCAAGAAAATGACGATGTGGGTCGTTGGTTATTCACAGATTTATTGATTGGGAAGGTTCCACTCTCTTTCTTCAATATTTAAGCACTAACTGCGGGTGATTCTCTTTTTTGGTCTCACCTTGCAGAAAAATTGATGCAGTGCTCTCACGATAACCTAATTTTGGCAGGAGATTGTAATCAAATTATAGACCCCTTCATAGACCGCAACTCCCCAACTTCCTTTATTTCTTCTAAAGCTCATAAATCATTCCTACATTCCTTCCAGCATAGGCATTTAATGGACGCATGGAGATTATGTAATCCCACCCTGAGAGAATATAACTACTTCTCCCCAGTCCATCAGACGCAATCACGTATTGATCACATTTTTATTTCTCATAACATCTCCCAATCCATACACTCTGCAGATATTGGCTCTATTTTGATTTCTGATCATGCCCCTGTATCCATTTCCATAGACATACTTAACAAGCCTTCTGTTCCTAGACATTGGCGATTTAACAACTCACTGTTACTTGACCCTATTTTCACCTCATCATTCACCTCTTTTTTTGAAGAATATATCGGTTTTAACGAATCAGACACTCTCCCTTTTCACACCATATGGGATGCTTTTAAAGCAGCTGCTCGTGACTTTATCATTAACTACGTCTCCAAAAAACGACATAATGCCCGAAAAATTGCCACAGACCTTTTTGCAAGAATAAAGAGATTGGAACATTCCTACTATGCTACTAAGTCGAAGGATTGCTTGACAGATCTCATAGCTACTAAACTTCAATTCAATAAGGAGTCTACTGAGAATGCTGCTTTGTACTTGCTCAAATCCAGTGCAAAACGTTATGATGGCCAAAATAAATCAGGTAAATTATTGGCAAATTACCTTAAAGTTAAAAAAAAACACAAATTTAACATCGAATCGATCCTTGATGATCAGCAATTACCCAAATATAAAGATTCGGAGATTCTACAAGAATTTTATACTTTTTACAAATCCCTATATACACCAGAAGCTTCTCCTACAGACGAATCCATTTCGAATTATCTTTCTTCTATTGAAAAATCTTTTGATATTCACTTGGATTTTGATTTACTGGAGCTTGATGTTTCATTGAAAGAGTTGCACACTGCTTACTCACTCTTAAGAAAGATAAAGCTCCAGGCCCAGATGGTTTTACTGTCGAATTTTTTTCACATTTTTCTCAACTACTTCTTTCTAAACTACACAAACTTCTAAATTCCTTTTTGCAAACGGGAACTTCTTGAGATTCCTTTTTGAGGCCCTAATTTGCCTTATACCCAAAGAGGATAAAGACCCACGTTTATGTAAAAATTATAGACCAATTTCATTAGTGAATATAGATTATAAAATTTTCTCAAAATCCCTGGCCTTAAGATTAGAATCATTTCTCCCCGGTCTCTTAGGTAAGGAACAGTCAGGTTTTGTAAAAGGTCGTTTCCTGACAGACAATACACAACTATTTTTTTTACATACTCTCCAAATCTTCTCACTCTTCCGAGTCTTTAGCGGCTATTGCTTTAGATGCGGAAAAAGCATTTGACAGAGTCTATTGGCCTTTTATTTTTTCAACGCTCAAATGGTTTGGCTTTGGTCCTAAAATTGTTAATTTAATTTCTCTTCTATATTCAAATCCTAAAGCGGCAATATTTGCTAATAGCCTTACCTCCTCACATTTTAATTTGGGAAGAGGTGTTAGGCAAGTTTGTCCCTTATCCCCTTTTTTGTTCAATTTAGCTTTAGAACCTTTCCTACCTAAACTCCGCCAAAATCCAGAACTTTATGGTTTTACCTCTGAGAGCACGCATATTAAACTGGCAGCATACACAGATGATATTTTGTTATTTCTCTCGAAACCACAATCATCCCTACCTACTTTCCTTCATGAGACACAGGCTTATTCTTCTGTCTCTGGTTATAAACTCAACAACGACAAATGCGAAATTTTACCCTTAACTAAATTTACTTTTAAGGACGATTTTAAAATAACTAATTTCAAATGGAACACCAAACATATAAAATACTTAGGCATGTACTTCTCTGCTTCAATTAAATCGTCAATCTCCATTAACTTAGATAAATGTTGCATAAAATTATCTTCCCTAATTAACAAATGGCACCCCTTATACTTATCTTGGTGGGGAAGGTTAGACACAATAAAGATGATGTTATCCCCGATTGTTCTTTTTACTATTTCTAACATTCCAGTTGCCATACCTCAAAAGTAAAAAAAAGAAAATTAATTCCTTATCTTCTTTTCTTTGGAATAAAAAAAGAGCCCGTATGTCACTAACAAAACTTATTCGACCTAAATTAGAAGGTGGAGGCTTCCTTTTGTTTAAGTATCCTGGCTTGGAGCTATGAGGGGGGAGGAGAGGTGCGGCGGGATGCACACCTAAAAGAAATGGAGTGAAAACAAATGCACAAAGCTAATCACTTCACAGATACTTGAGAGGCATGCTTTTGACTTTGTTCAGCCCCAAATTCAAGAGATATGCATGCGCTTTACATCACATATTATACTTTAGTGTGAAATGATCTTCGGAGCCAGCAGCTTGCTCGACCTGTAGTGCAGCTGCTGTTTCCTGCTTCGTGCCTCTGAGTGTGCGCGATACTGGTCTAATGGCCTCTGTAGTAAGTGTTGGAGCATGTCAATAGAGTGTGTATGCCATGCCTTACAAATTTTACAACACAGAGGCTACCCGTTCCACCCACCCATCTGAACTAGTGCCCCACCATGTCTTTTTCAATTACGCTCTCACTTTTCTTAGATCCTACGGATGTGGCATCTCCGCGCAATGCAGATAGTGGTTGGGTGGGGGGGGCAGGAGGGGAAGAGTTGAGTGTGCCCTCTTGTTTTTTTCTCATGTTTTTTTCTTTGTGGACAGTTTTTTGTTTACGTTAATGCGCACGTAGCTGCCAAGGTTTCACATTGCTATGAGTGACATTTTCATAATTTGGCGACGTTGTTAAGGTTTTCTTTAAGACTGTTGTGGGTGATTGCAGGACCAGCGCGACTTTCACAGGGAGCTCTGCACAGCACTGTATTTACTGCAGAGTACCGCAGCCTTTACAGTCTGGGGAGGCTCCACCCGGAGCGAGAAGCAGTGGGGACAGAACAGGTGAGGACGGCGTTAACCTTTACGGGTCAATGCCTGTGCTCGTCCTGCGGGGTTGTATGGCATAAAGTCAGGGTAAGGTTTCGACACAGTCTGGCTTACAATGTATTTTGAGTAACTGTCAGATTAATGTACACTGAAATAACATTCTCATCTGAGAGAGTTTGGATTACTGGTTGCTGAGAGGTCACTTGCCTATCTTTGCGCCCAGAAACAGTTTCTTCACTGTTGCTCAATCTTAGGATGCAGTGAAATCCGCAAATGTGAATCATCAGTCCGATGGTTCAAAATGAGCCTTTATGTTGACATTTCTAATATGTTTTTATGACGAAGACTGCATTTCTTTTAGTACTGCTAGGTCAGTAACATGCATGCGTACCAATGGCGAAGAATGATTTTATCCAGTCTAAAACATAGTTCTTTCACCTCTAGTCAAATAATATTGTTTTCCTGACTAATATGTGACCACCACGGAAAGTCATGCTATTCACAATCCCTGATTTTGTGAGTTAGTTCCGGAGTAGCGTGCTACTGGATAAAAAAGCGCTTCAGTGCCTCGTCAGGGGTAGTAAGCACTTTATAAATACAATTACAATACAATAAATCAAGTGTAAATCAATGCATAGGATGCGTTACATAAGACAGCGAAGATTACAAGGTCATTCATAGTTCACTGTGCTATATTAGAAGGTTTGCAATTTATTAACTGCAAGTAACAAAAGGATCTCTATCTGAACCTATAACAACCAAGCGCACATTGCCTTTTTAAATAAATGTGAATAAATACTAGCTACAGCGCCTTTTTTTTGCTCGCAACAAAATAAAATGTGGATAAATACAGAAAAAATGACCAAAAAATAAATAGGGATAAATACAGACGGAAATGTTAAAAAAATAAATACCATAAAACCGGGAGCCCTAATTATGATTAAGGGTAGACCCATTTATTGGAAATCATGGAGGCAGAGAGGTCTTCTTTGGGTTCACCAGCTAATTCAAAATGATAAAGTTTTATCCTTTCATCAAGCTAGAACTTTTTTTGATTTTCCTGTCTCATTTTCCAATAAATATCAATTGCTACATAATGCTTTGAGTCTAGCTATTAATCAGGCTGCTCTCACTCCGGCTTCGTCCAATATTACCTCCAACATCACTCATGCTCTTCTAAGCTCAGGTCCCAAAGCATCAAGTATCTATACCTGTTTACGCAAATTGACATCCCCTAGGGACAAGACTAAAGTAGAAATGGAATGGGAACGTGATTTAGATGTTAACTGGTCCACTCAGATATGGAACAAAATCTGGCTTAAGATTAGGAAAACTTCTAGAGCAGCCAACACCACGCAGACGCTTTTCTTTATTTACAATAGATTACTTCTTTCCCACATTTTTCTTCATAAGATAAATGATGATATCCCTAATACTTGCTGGTCATGTTCCTCCACGGATGCAGATTTAAAACATTTACTTTTTACTTGCCCGTTTGTACATGACTTCTGGAAATGTGTTTGGAAACAAATCACCCTAATTTTTCAACTCAGGGTGTCCTTCTCTTTTGCCAATATTTTTTTGGGTTCTCTCTCTGATGATTGGTCTAAATGTACATTAAATATGCAAGTTTTGGATTTGCTTTTGTGAGTAGCATTTCAGCAGATTACCAAACATTGGAAGAATCTATCTGATCTCTCTTTCTAGGCTTGGTGGTATGCTGTATGTCACAACCATAGATTGGACACAGCTTATGTTTATCCTATGTCTTTGTTTGTAAAACGTTTAAATCTATGGTCCCCAGTTACGATATTTATCGATTGTCATGCTAAGCTCTCACATGCACGCACTACTTCAGAACAAGAAGTTTTAAAACCTCCTTGACATTCTGTTTTTCCGCTTTTAACATCGTTTATAGATTTAATAGAAATATGTTATGTTCCTGATAAATGACCAGACCTGTTTTATATTTTTGTATTCTCCTCAACCCACTTTTTTCATTTTTACTGATAGTGTAAACACTTATTCATGTATAATCATGTTTTCATATCACACTGTATATGTATCCTTATTGGGTTTCCTCTTCTTTTTTTTTTTCCTTTTACTTGAATAAACTTTACTTTTTTTAAACTTAAAAAAAGATTTGGGGATATGTTTTGGAGGTGTACAGACGAATGGTGCAGCAACAGAACACGTTGTCCATGACAAGGTCCCCAATCTCTGCGGAGACAACAACATTTTGGTCTGAAATTATGTCAATTGAGACCACAAAGCAGAAATATTTAGAGCAGTGATTTAGAATTTGTGATTATACATGCGTCCTGGACACCTGTGCCCAACAATGAGGATAGTCCATTGGTTTCTGGTGCATGCGAATGAAAGGTTGACAAAAAAAAAAACTAGGAATACCATGAAAGGTGCAGTTACATCGCACAAAGGACCTGGAAAATGGGTCCCGAGATTTTATCACTGCAGATATTTCTGTGGGTTTTATGTCTTTACACAATTGTTATATTTATGTTTTTAACTCACAGCCATTTTTGGCTATACAACTGTTGTGTTCCCTACCCGTTTCCTCCCCACCTTCTACTCCGCACTTGGTACAGTCTGGAATGTTATGAGGCAATTGACAGTTGATTATTCTGGATGTGCTCTCCATGCATTTATATTTTAATAAAGATTACTGGTTATCAATCATGTGTTGTTAGACTGTTTCCACTACTTTTTAGTTATCTTTGAAACATGGGTTTCCTTTCTTCCTCTTCCATATAGCCCTACAAGGAAAGGTGTGCTGGTTGTAATTATTTTGCTGCATTACTGTTTGATGCATGTAATATATTAATAATATTTTGCTGTTGTGTTGGTTTATTATGTCTTGCAGATGCTAGTTTGCATTGGTCTTCACCTGAATTGCTCCATCAATTTGGTGTTTAGGTAATAAGGGACAATATTGTGCTGCGTTAAGCTAATTTAGTCACTATGGCTACTGACCACTAAAGACATGTTCAGAAGGAGGGAAAACAGGACAACACTTACACACAGACTGCAGCATGATGTTGAACATAAATGCTGAATAGGAGGAAAGAGTGTTAATACATATGGTACTCCTCACTAAATCTGAATAAAATAGGATGGGGCTCGTCTGTCTTTAATTTGTACTGCCTTTACTTCCCTGTACATTTACTTATCTTACCTATCCTTAGCACTGAAATGGTTTTTATTTCAATCTCCATACTTTGTCTTACCTTTATTTTGTGCTCTTTCCAACCCTTTTGATAATGTTGACCGTTTCTTTTATTACATTTTGTAATTTAATTTAAGTTTCATTAATAACAACCTTTACCCTAACTCAAACCCTAAATTAAGTTACATTATATTAATTAAAATAAGTTACTTATTCTAGTTCTCACCCCACATATATATTATACCAATAGAAATAACTGTCAACTAAATAATTCACAACAGTCTATATTTTTCCTCTATTTATGTACATTAAAATAAACAACCTCATTGCAAACCCAATGATAGTTTAGTCTAATTCTATTTAAACCAATGTTAAATAAACATATTGCATTAATTCTTACCCAAACTCCAATTTACAGTTAATTAAAATAACCATAACCTTATTCTAACCCTAGCCTCATGTTTTATTCAATTTTGATTTTACTTCCCTTAAAAGGTTTTTCTTGATAGTTGGGCTGATGTAACTCAGTAAGTGCCTACAAGTACAAAGTAGGTAGTCAAAGAAATTGCAGGGTTGTAAATGTCTAAAGTAGGATGATAGTGAAGGGTGTGAACGCCTTAGAGACTTTCAAAAGGATTAGATGTTACATCAAGGCATATTTTAATCATGTTAACCAGGGCAGCTCAGCCTCACTACCTGGACTACAATCAGACTGCGAGTCACCCATCACCTACTTAAATTTAATATGACCGTGCAGCTGTATGTTTGCAATCTCTCCAACTATCTGTAAAATTGATGCTGTTCTGAAAACTTGGTAGCAAAATGAAATCTAGTATTAGGAGCAAGTCAAACTTTTTAAAATATTTTCTTTTTATTATATTTTTGTGTAAACCGAAACAAATACATAATGAAAAAAGAAACTGCCATAGTAAATTTTGAACATTGATGACGTTTCCTTCATCCTTAATATTGTTTGGTCAATAATTTCCGTGGTGAACAAGCCATGTCTCCGAACCTATGTGCAACACATCCACCACCCCATGCTCCATGTATTAACCCATATTTTAACATTCACATGATTTGTAACCCTACTGTTACTTTTCACATCAATAGTTTGCTATGAATTTTTTTAATTTCCCATAGGTTTATTTGATAAATTTACCATTTACGGGTGCCATGCTTCTCAATTTTAGCTAGGCATCGTCTGCTTTGATTTAAAAATCCACGCACCTTTCCAGCACAGCAACTTTCCTGAAGGACATTAGTCATTCACTGCAATATTCTATTTTGAAGGGATCACTAGCAAGAAAATATAAGCTTTGAAATATTCCAATTCAATTATTCTGTAATGCTCTATGCATATTAAGTTAGCGAAAAGAATATTGACGAATGCTTTAATAATGAAAGGAAATATGAAAAGAGTAGCCTTTCAAGATGGAAGACCTGTAAGTCTCTGTTAGAAAGAATCGATTTTAAAACTCTGTAGCTGACGGAAAAATAAGACTGACTTATTGGAAGAAGGATTTACTAGCTTATCTATGGCCTCGGGAATGGGGAACCACCGCCAATTTTTTTCAGACAGCCTAAATCATGTCTACAAATTGTTTTGGTCTGTCTTCATGATGCGATTTGTTGTTATCCAGATACAAATTGGGGTGACTAGAGGCCATTAGTATGTTTTAAAGCATCCCAGGTGGGTTTTATGTACATAGTTATTGCAATATTGCTGGCTAAAAGATTTTTTTGGGCTTCAAGCCCTCTTTGCCTCCATGACCACCCTTTTGCTGGCCTAGTTATTTAATTTCTTTCACTTATACATTTTCTCCCGAGCTATGTTTTTAGCAAGCCTATGAACCATTATTATTTCTTGGTATTAGGTTTATGTACACATGCTTTAACAACAAAAATAGTAGTTGTTTGAGAGCCTTTTTTGTGGAGAATCCCTGGCGGAGATAGGCCCCAGGGTTTCTCAGTAAGATAAAAGTATGTGTGCATTGGAGGCTCCAGAAAAGCAAGTTAGTTTTTGAATTAAACAAAGGTGTTAGAGCTAATTCAAACTGCTAAGAGAGATTATTTATTTGGAGTATTTATATAGATCATAATCCAATGGGCAGAAGTTTCACATACCCAACACATGCACAGGCCCTAAAGTTAAATAAAACAGAAACCGTATTATGAAGAAAAGGATGCAATGCTGGGATACGAGAAGTACAAGGGAAAGATTTAAATGCCCTCTGTCAATCATATACATTTTAAACGTTTTCAGACAAAGGAGAGGCAACTGAACACACCAACACTCCAAAGCAGTGGTAGATGAAATAATGAGTTATACCCCCTTTGAGTGGAGTGTTCTGGAGGAGGTGCAGCGGTTTTTTCAGTTTGCAGAGCTATAGGAGAGCACGTGAACAATACAGGGGACATTGGCTAAATCAGGGCCAGTGTTGAGCATAGAAACACAAGCAAGACTGGGGCAGATCAAGTAGCTAAGTGTCTTCAGGATTAGCAGCACAGAAAAGGGCAGATTGCGCTCAGCCAGGAATGAAGGCTGTGCAGAGAGGCGATATTCTGAACCAAGGTCAGCAAGGGGAAAGATGATTTCTTTCTCCGACCACAAGGGAGGAGCAAAACACCTGACAAATGAAAAGAGAGGCAAGGGTGATGATCTATCCTGGTCTCAACCACTACCTAGTCACCCGCTGATATTAGTAGAATAGACTTCCTCTGTCATGACGACCCACTGTTTGCATGGGTGGCAGAAACTACTTTTTAAAGTTTTTCTACAGAATGTACATAATTCAGGAGAGTGTTAAAGTGCATTAACATATTTGCAGTTCATATTTACAGTGTCGTAATTTTACATTTGGTAAAAGTTACTAGAGTTGGTGCAGCATTAAGAGAAAAGAGTACATTTCTGATTTTATAATTAGAGTGGTCATTGCATTTAGATTAGCTAGGGAATAATAAAACAGTACACAATTAGGAAGGTAACTGCAAGACACTACTGCAATAGTGTCTTTTAACAATAGAGTACTAGAGCACTAGTAATAGAATCGGGGATATTCAACAGGTGATAACGGGATACAGAGGAGTGCTGGAAAGCAAAAGGAGAAGGGGCTGGCAAGCGTTCCTTATTTTTTATATAAATCTTTTTTTTTTTTTTTGCGTTTTTGGTTTATAACAAACAGGCAGGATAGAAACAGCTGGAGGCTTCGTTACACTCTATACATGCCATATCTCTTTTGAGTAAGGTGCCTTGGACATTTTGACAATTCAACATCAGAGGGCATTATTCAACTGTCAAGCATAGTATAATTGTTTACAACTAATACACTTAAACATGACCTTATGACAATTGCTTGTACGTAGTGTGAGTTATTTATTCATGTTGAACATGTGTGTTAGACGCGTTAGTGCATAATGTGTCGGTGCTGTGTGTTTCTCTGTGGTGATGCAAAACATTACTGCGTTCTCCACGTTTGCAGCTATCTGCGACTAGTATGTTCACTGGAATTACCAATTGCATGGCTCCCCTACGTTAACAACTGTAACAGTTTACACCAGGCCCACCTGAGCGTTTTGGATCTATGTCTGCGGTGGTAGCCTGAATTGCTTCTCATGCAGCGCATGTCGTGTAGGCGCTTTGTGGGCGCGTCGGATCTAGCTTGTTCCATAACTGTGGAGGAGGGCTAATAACGAAACTGTAACAAAATAACCTCTAACAGGTACAGGGGCTGGCGCTTGGGAATGCTGGGGCGGTAATATTGGTAATGACGTCTGTGTTGAAGGCGCTGGCGGTCGCTGTTAGCAAGGTTGGGGGCATGCACATAATTACGCTTGCACCGCAGGTTGGTGTCTTACGTCTGACCACTGCACCCCACCCTCTGCTTGTGAGCACTGCTCTATGCTGAGCGCTCCAGGGATGCATCCCCTGTTGAAGCGTGGGTGGGAGACGTGTTCTCATGCATATGGATCAATGTGGTTAGAATTGCGTCCCAACTGGTAGCAATGGGGGTCTTCCGGATCCCTAGTGTGTCCTCACGTTTAAGTGCGGTACTTTCTGCTGTAGCCCAGTTGAGCATAGAGTGTCTCCACGCTATGAAGTGTGGTGGGTTGGAATCTTTCCATCGCTTTGTAATTACCCTCACCGCTACTGTCATCCCCAGGTCTAAGAATCTAGAGGTAACCTTGTTGTTGCGACTTCTGCGGAATAGGTGCAGAAGGTATATGTGCCATTCAAAGGGTAGTGTGCGGTCTGTGCTTTGTGTTAGCGCATCTGCCACTGCTAGCCAGTATTCTGTCAGTGTGGGGCATCCCCACAGCATATGTATTAAATCTGCATCTAGGAGCATGCATCTGGGGCACTTTGTGTCTTGCCGCCTGAAATATTGGTTTATCTTCGCAGGTGTGAGATATGCGCGATGGATGACATAGAATTGTATTTGCCGCAAGCGCGCATTTCTGGGGACCTGGGTTGGGCTCGCCAGTACTGACATCCATTCCTTGTCCGTGAACTGGCGTCCGTGTGGTGTCTGAGTGATGCTGCAAACCATTTGATGAGGTGCCCACCATGTCCCATAACGTGCAGGTATTGGATGGTGAGGTGCGTTTCTGGCTCAGTGGATATGTCTCCCCATTTGGCTGTGATGGATTCCAGTAGAGAGCGGTGCAGCAGGGGTTGACCTGGGGGCAGCTCGTCTTCTTCCACCAGTGATGTGTATGGGATTAGCGCGCTCTCGCGATATAGGTCCCCCATGTCACGGACTCCAGCCGCATGCCAGCTGCTAAGTTCAGTCACCGTGGTTACCACAGGGTCTCTGGGCGTTCCCTCTAGGGGCAGAGCCGGAGCGTATGGTGTGGTTGCTCGGGTAATGTACAGTGTTCTGCGGAAGCACTTATATGCCACGTTTAGGAGCGAGTCCAGTGGCTTGATTTTGGAGATTGGTTGGAATATCGCTGCTAGTTGCGCCAGCTGCAGTGGGGGTCGTGTAGTCGCCGTGTCTCCAATATGACGGTCCGCAAACCATCTGGCGACCCATTGTATTTGGGCTGCCAAGTAGTACTGCTCCAGATGTGGGACCGCCAGGCCGCCCTGATGGGTAGGCAGGTAGAGTTTGTTGATTGCCACTCGATGCTTGGAGGTACCCCATATGAAGTATTTTATTAACTTTTCAAGGGGCCGGAAGAAGGACGGGGGAATGTAGTGTGGGAGGTTTGAGAAATAGTAGAGAAACCTGGGCAGTACCACCATCTTTACTATGGCTACTTTACCAGTTACTGAGAGCAGGAGAGTGTCCCAGAATTTCATCTGGGAGCGGATCGCAGCTAACGCTCTGCCCAGATTACCGTCTTGTAGATCTTTTGGGTTCCTATATATATGGATGCCCAGATATCGAAATGTATCTGCTCACCAGCGAACTCGTGTGCCTCCCAGCTCATATCCAGGGTCTCCGCATTGCTCGCCAAAGGAGTACAGGCAGGACTTGGCGACATTCACTCGCAGGCCTGATATGGAGGCGAAGCGTTCCAGTATAGTCGCCAAATTCTGCGGGATGTTGTGAATATCCCTAAAGTACAACAGGAGGTCATCTGCATATAATGATATAGTGCGTGTGTCGTCCCCCAGTGTGATACCATCAGATATCTCAACACGTACTGCCTCCACGAGCGGTTCGATTGCTAATGCGAAGAGCAGTGGGGACAAGGCGAGTCCTCCTGTGTACTCCCACGAGATTAGATATGTAGGGGCCTGTTTTTACCCTCACTGTCGGGGCTTTATATAGCAGCTTTACCATATCAATGAATGAGTCTCCCAGCTGATACTTGTCTAGCGCTGCTAATAGGAAGCCCCACTCCAAGGAGTCGAAGGCCTTTTCGAGGTCTAGTATGAGGCAACCCGCTCTCGGCCACTGGGTCTGCGAGTACGCCGCAACCCTGAAGTAGCGTCGGAGGTTTAAAGAGGTGTTTCTCGAGGGTACAAATCCATTCTGGTCCCAGTGGATTAAGGTAGGCACCACTTGCGCCAGCCTATCTGCTAAAAGTTTGGCCAGCACTTTATAATCTACATTAAGTAAGGCGAGTGGCCTGTATGAGCCCAGTTCTGTGGGGTCCTTATCAGGTTTACGCAGGGATACCAAATTGGCTTCGTACATGGACGGGGGGGAGACGTTCTTCTATAGCTGTCTTGTATACTTCGTGCAGGTAGGGAACGAGTATCGTAGCGTGGGCTTTATAGAATTCCGCTGGGAATCCATCCGGGCCTGGGGGTTTACCGCTCGCTAGCGCCATGATTGCATTGCGGATTTCGTCGGGTGTGAGAGGTTCGTTGAGCATCTCGCATTGCTCTGGTGTGGCTTCTGGCAATTGTACTGACTCTACAAACCTAGCAGTCTGGTTCCCTGTCCGGGACGCTCTGGTCTGGTCCAGTATAATGTTGGGTCATCGCCTCATGTATTTCGAGCTCTGTGTACACCATCGGGCCCAGAGCTGATTTTAGAGCGGATATGGGTTGGTGCGCCTGGTTTTGCCTTATCAGGAACGCCAGTGTTCTGCCTGCGCGGTAGCGTGTGTGCGTGCAGAGTGCGCTGCGTAATTATGGCACCGGAGCTGTTCTAACAGGACTGCATGCTCTGCTCGCAGTGAGTCTAAGGCACTCGTGTCATTACTCTTCTCCTCCTGTTGCGTCTCATGCTCCAGTAATTTCCCCTCTATCCTGCTAAGGCTCCCAGTTATTTGTTTGCGCAAATTCCAGGTGGCCCCCATGCAATGCCGTCTGAGTGCTACTTTAAAGGCATCCCACTCAAGAAGGTGGTCTTCCGTGGTGTGGTTATTATTTTCAAAGTGGTCTAGTATGGATGTACCTAATGAGGAAGGAATGCTGGGTCCTCCAGTGCCGCTGGTTGCAAGCGCCATGTGGGTATTGGGGGGCGTCCCGCGTCCCATGTGATTTGCAACAACAGGGGATTGTGGTCTGAGTGCGTGCGCCCCAGGTACTCAACGTGCTTGACATGTGGGAGCAGGGCCGGTGACCCAACGAAACGGTCAAGCCTGACATGTAGGTCGTGAACTTGAGAGTGAAATGAGTATGTGTGTTCCGCTGGGTTAAGCGTGCGCCAGACGTCTATTAGGGTCCAGTTCGTGAGCCACTCCTGCAAGGTTTGCGCATTAGAGACTGCCTGCGTGCACGTTAGGGGTGGATATGATCTATCTAGGCTAACGTCTAGGACTGCGTTAAAGTCTCCTCCGATGATCCAAGGGAGGCCACTCCATCGCGCCAGTACATCAGTAAGTTTGCGTAGAAATGCAGCTTGATCTACGTTTGGATGTGTACACTGAGCCCATAAGCAATTCCTGCCCGTTTAGTTTGCCTTTCACGAAGACGTACCTTCCCGCTGGGTCTACTACCACCTCCTCTGCTGTATGAGGGATGCCCGCTTTAACCCAAATCAGTGCTCCGCTTGCTTGTGCTGAGTAATTTGTGCTATATACTTGGCCCCTCCAACGCCTGCGGAGCCGCCCTGCCTCAACCGGAGTAAGGTGCGTTTCCTGTAAGCAGGCGATCTGAGCATGTCTGCGCTGTAAGTACGCGTACGCCGAGTACCTACGGGACGCACATTCCATGTCAGTGTTAACCTGCACCATAGATGTATGTTATAGTCCCCTGCGTGTGATGCTTTGGGATCATCTGCAATAGTGATGGCGCCAGCCTGGGGTGTCTGGGTTGTTATGAACTGAAAAAAGGGGGGGGGGGGGGTAACGATGCGTCAACATTGCACCTAACATCATGAGAGCGAGAACGATGCTCGTCCAAACTATGAGGCCAAACGGTGGCAACTGGTGTGTGTAACCTGTTTAACTCTGGGTCTGTGTGCTGTGCGGTGCGGTCGCACATACTGCCACTTGCCCCAGGACATGCTGGTGAGAAAGCAGGGGTGGTATCGTGGTGGTTTATCCTGCCCCGCCGTGCACGGCGTTTTGACTCCTGTATGAGCAGGGGGGGGAAGCGGGGGACGGGACCCTGTGCTAAGTGCAGCTGTATATGGTTTCTTACAGTGCGTGTGTGAGTTGATATGGAGTGTACTTGTCAAGAGGAATTGCATTGGTGAAATCATGAGAGACTTTAGCGATAAAAAGGATACACTGCAGATAACAATTGTCCAATGTTCAAATTATTTCATCGGATGTTTGCGGGGTGACATCTGGCAGCTGTGGTGAGTCGCAGTCCTCGGATCTTGTCAGGGATGACCCAGTCGGGCTGCAGGAGCGAGAAGCGCGCGCCCCAGAGCTGTAGTTTAGTGGTTGAGTGTGGATGGTGGCCAACGCGCGGAGGGCCTCACGGCGCTCCAGTTCCCTCTGTTCCACATCCGGAATTGATGCTGCAGGTATGGTTGCTAAGGGTTTCTCCCTCTACCGCAGCGGCGTCCTCTCCTGACCTGTCGGAACGGTTGTCCACTGGTTGACGGTTTGGGTCCTGTGAGCTGTCCTGTTTCTTCGAGCCAGTCCCATACCTCAGCTGGCATTTCGAAAAATTTGTTGTGACCTTCGCAGGCCACGCACTGTTTCGCTGGGAACATGAGAAAGTAGCGCATATTTAAGGAGCGTAATTGGCGTTTAACTTCCAGATAAGAGCTGCGTCTTTTTTGGACTTGTACGGTATAGTCTGGGAACATCATCACCGTCTGATTTTGTACCCGCACCTCAGTGAGTTTACGCATTTCCCTTAGAACGGTGTCTCTGTCCCTGTAATTGAGAAGTTTGAAGAGCAGCGGCCTGGGTCAGGCCCCCGGGGGAGGGCGGCGCGCGGGCACTCTGTGGGCACGCTCCACTACGAAATGCGGCGAAAGAGCATTTTCAGGAAGGATCTCGCGTAGCCATCGCTCCAAATATGCCACTGGATCTTGCCCCTCCTCTCCTTCGTATGTTGTTGCGCCTCGAGCGGTCTTCCGCGTCTTCCAGCCAGTCCTCTAAGGTGTCCACTCTGTCTATGAGATCTTGCAACGCCGACGCATAGCTATGCGTGATTGGCTTCAATTCTGCCAGGGCCTGGTAATTGGTGTGGACCTTCTCGGCTAGCTTCCGATGGTCCGCTCTCAGTAACGTGAAGTCGGAAGCGACCTAGTCGATTTTTTCCTCCAGTGAGCTCCGAGTGTGGTCCAGTGTCTTACTGATCTTTTCTACTGCCACCAGTACTGTGTCCAGCTTGGATGAGAGCGCAGTGTTTGGGGGCTCGCCCGTTCCTTCTGCAGCCGTGCGCGACTTCCCCGGTGCCTCGGCTTGCGCTGCCACTTGTTGCATACTGGTTCTGAGGCGCCCCATGACCAATTGTTGCGCAGTGGGCATCCGGATATGGTTTGAGGCCGGTGACTGCGAGCTGGATGAGAGGGATCTCAGGCAGGTGACGGCTGCGTGATCTGCAGGGTGGGCGTCAGACGTTCGGCGATTATGTGTAGTCACTATCCGGTAGGGAATCTTCACAAGAGGCCCGAGGCGCCACCTGCACCACTTTGCGTACTTGTCTTGCTCCCGTTTGTCAGCCGGTCCCTAGACCACGGCTCCACGTTGTATTAGATTCTCCGGGTGGGCACTTGTTTACTTCACTGCTCAGTTTGGGGCTCCGTTGGCCCCCAAGTGATTCACCCCTAGGTCAGCCACGCAGTCTGGTGCTCACTTCCGTTTCACTGCACGGCTGTTTTTGTCTGGGCTGTATTGCAGGTCTTAGGCTGGCACACGTGTTGGCTCTTGGCGCTGGTGGCGCACCTGGGCTCACTTCCCTCTAGTTTAAGCGAGATTGAGGGCAGGCGCACGGGTCTGGGCGTTCACCCACTCAGATTCGCTCTCTCTCTGGTGCGCAATCTACCAAAGTGGGACGGCGCTAGCGTCTGCGGAGCTTCCGGTTGACCCTCCTGCTCTATTGGGTCTTACTCCAGCGTACTGCAGCCTCCCCCTCCTGATGGGTCCCTGCCAGCTGGCACCAGGGTACAAGGCGCGTTATGTCCAGCGGTTTGCAGCTGCGGTGTCCTCTGGTGCCCCCGGCCGCTCTCACATACCCTGTTCCAGCTCCGAAGCGAGCGCCTCCCTCCCAGTGTCTCGCTCTCTCAGTCTGTGCACAGGCCGCGTCGGTGATCACGTCTCCACGAGGCCTCTCACCTGCGATGGGGCGCTGCGCTTCTCAGGGCCCACCTCCGCTCCCGTGCCTGTCCTCCGGCGTTGCAGGCCACTGCACTTACGCTCTTGGTCACGATGACGGCCCCCGAGCTCTCCTGGCGTCCCGCTCACCTTACGCCTCCAGGCGGGGTTGTACACCGTGGCTGCCTCCTCGCGGCTGTGCTGGCAGTACGTCACTCTCGGTCACGGGTGTTCGGTGCTTGTGCGCACCACACGGCTTTTCAGGGCGCCAGGGGCCGTCTCCCGCTCTCAGCGTCCAGCCGGTAGTTCGCAGCCATGTTGTCCAGGCCTCTGAAGGGGCGTGCCTGCCCCTGTGGCGCCCACAGCGGGAACTCTTCGCCCCCTCCCCCCCCTCCGACTTACTATATATCCGGTATACTCCGAGGGGAGCAAAAACTGCGATAGATTACTCAATTTAGATCAACATGGACCCCAAAGGTTCACATACTTTTGTGGAATAGTCTAAAAAAGACAAGAAGGACCCATTACCACAACCTAGCCATAAATTAAATGGAAGGGCCTGTATTGCCAGAAAGGGGTAGCGCATACCAGGAATACTGTTGTCAAATCACCTCTTCAATAGGCCCAGCAATTTTTGTGGACGTACCTAAATTCAAGGAAGGCTTCAGCTTTGTTGCCAACAACTGCTCCCGGCACTGGATGGTGCTGGGAGTAGAAACAGTGGCAGAGCAAGTACAGGTCCTCTTAAGAGAGATTGCTGCCCTTAAATTGGAGATTTCTGGAGACTCATCTTTGATGAATGCTAAAGAAGCCTTAGAACGTCTAGACAAAACTCTAAAAGACTTTGAAACCAACACCCAGAATAAGAAACTGGAGAAACTAGCTAAAGATATTCGGTATTACAACAAGAAGAATACCTATCCATACCTCCAAGAGGATTATTTCAAACAGGACAACCAAGGCCGCTTTGCAAATAGAGGAAGAGGTGGCTACCGGGGACACAGGAATTACACAACGTTCTCCGAATCATCTGGTTCAAACAGTACAGACAGTGATAACGAACAACCAGGTACCAGCTCTGACTACAGATACCACGACAATTGGTATCCTCCTCAAGGACCTCCTTTTTTAGGCGAGGGACAATGGCGACCACCCAGAGGACGGAGCGGCAATTGGCAACAGGGACTGCAACGGGGACAGACACAGTTCAGCGGGAACTGGGAACGTGGACGAGCACAGAAACAGGTCCGTTTCCAGCCGGAGAACCATGGGGAAATCCAAACCCGTCGCAGAACCTACAGGTGGTAAAGAAACCTGACAACCCCATAGTGAATATTTCTTCCTACATTCTGAAAGAAGAGGAGAGTAAGGTGCTGAGCAAGGGCCTATCCTTTGTACTGACTGCTTACCCCAACCACTTTACTATCAAGACGGAGCTCCATCGCTTCTTCAGGAAGGTCCGCCTACGTTACTTCTTCAGGCAATCCCCGACATTCCATACAGCCTCTCTGACAGGATTGAGGGTACCATCCACCTTTTTTCCACGGGCCCACACCATGACAAATAAGATCCTTGCCTATGAGAGTGTGGTCATGAGGGACGTCTCCAATGTTCTCAAAGCCAAAAAATACGTCAACCATAATGTTACCAACTTGGAACGTGAAGCCCTTATATCACTGAAACAGAACAAGGAAATTGTAATTAAACCTGCGGACAAGGGTGGGGCCATTGTGATTCAGGATACGACAAAATACAAGACTGAGATCCTTAACCAACTACAAGACGGGACCAGCTATAGAAGACTACGAGCAGACCCAACGAAGGAACTAGAAAAAGAGATCTTGAAAATCACGGAGGATGGGCTTGAACAAGGTTTCCTATCCAATTTGGAATTTCTTTACCTTAACCAAAAGCAGCCGCACCTTGCAACCATTTACACGCTGCCGAAAATCCACAAGGATATGCAGAATCCCCCTGGACGGCCGATCGTTTTGGGATGCGGATCCCTACTTGAACCCCTAAGCAGATAAGACTTCTTTTTTAAACCAATAGCAGAAACTACAAGGGCATACCTGCGGGATACGATGGAGACAATTAATCTGGTGAACCAACAACCCTTTGATCCTATGAAACAACAGCTAGTAACCTTTGATATCGTTCTCTCTACACGAGCATACCGAAAGGATCAGCCCTGGAAGTGATGAGACTAGCATTGGATCAGAGACCAGCACCAATTGCTGTACCAACTGAATTCATCATCAAATTACTCCAAATTGCTATGATGAAAAACTTCTTCTACTTCCAGGGCAACTACTACCTACAAGTCAAGGGCGTAGCGATGGGGGCGGCCTTTGCCCTTGACCTGGCAATAATCTTTATGGATCATTTTGAGAACTCATTTATCTTCAATACCAACAACCCTTTCAACAGCAAGGTTACACTATAGAGGAGATATATAGACGACGTCTTGATGATCTGGACTGGAGATCCAGCAGAATTAATCCTTTTCCATGAATGGCTGAATCAGAGGAGTGAGGAAATACAGTTCACCATACACTCCGACTCTGAAGAACTCAATTTCCTTGACATCGCTACCAAAAATGAGAATATATTGTTTACCACACTGTACCGTAAGCTAGCTGAACGGAACTCTTTGCTCCGGTATACAAGCCACCACCCAAGAAGCCTTAGGGATAATTTACCATTTGGGCAGTTCCTGCGGATCCGTCGGAACTGCTCAAGGAAGGAAGACTTCATGGTGGAATCAGAAGAACTCTGTACACGGCTTCTGCAAAGAGGCTATCCTAAATGACTGGTCAAGAGAGCACGAAAAAGGGCATGGTTCTGCCCTAGAGAAACATTGTTGACACCAAGTGAATGGGAACAGAACTCCATACAGAGGTTGATTTGTGTCACCACTTTCTCAACTCAAAGCAATGCCATCAAGAAGGTGGTTAACAAACATTGGAGTTTGATAGCAGATGACTTGCAACAACCAGACCTACCCATGCACTCCTTTAAAAAGGCCAAGAACGTGAAGGACCATGTTGTACATTCACTCCTAGATCCACCAGAGGAACCATCCCTTCAGTCGCTATGGAGTTTACCCCCCACCCGTGGCCACTACAAGTGCGGGCATTGTAAGGCCTGTAAAATCACGATTCAGACCAAACAATTTGTCTATAAGCAACATACGATCGATCTCAAGTCTTTCACGAATTGCAACACCTCCAATGTCATCTATGGGATCATATGTCCTTGTCACAAAATTTATATTGGTCAAACAGCAAAAGGTGAAAGCGCGCATACTTCAACATTGTAGCAGGATACGGTGCGAAGTCCAAGGTGCGCCCTGGTAGAACACTTCAAAGATGCAAAGCACGGACGGACCTGAAGACCTCAAATGTTTAGTTTTGGAGAAGGCTGAACTTGGCATCAGAGGGGGCAATATTGAGACGATTCTTAATGTCAGAGAATGCAAATGGATGTACCGTTTGGATTCCATCCATGGGGGCCTCAATGAACTGGACACTAGCCATGCACAACTGTCATGCTTAACTTCAGACTGATAGTATATATGCTAGATGTGCTTTAGCCCAGTACTCCCTTCATTCAATCAGCTTTTCTGGAAATTCATGATGCTGTGTTTTAATGCATAAGACGTCTGCCGTGTATATTTGTTTCCTATGTATCCAACTTACCCATTTTAGGTTGATGTAACATGCATATAACTTTGTACACACAACACTGCATTATTCCCTGCGATTGTATACATGACCTAAGACTATGTAACCTTTCTCCAGATACTTGTCTCTTTAAGTGTGTTTTCATGTTACATCGTTGTGACCATTTATGACCATAGACGCGGGCCACTACACAAACGTTTCAATCTTACACACTTTATTGCAGTCTCCCCTTAATGTTCCATTAGAACACGCAAACTAATCCAATTGCAATTCCATCACGGTGTGGATAAGTATATTTTATTCTATTATAACAATCACGATGCTACTTAGTACTTTACGTTTCCTGGAAACCTTGAGTGTTTTTAAACTCACTTTTTGGTCTGACATGGAGCGGCGCGATGTCTTGTCCCGTCATGACAAGCATCGAACGTTGGCTGCAACGCGGTAAACGCGTGCACGTTAGCGACGTCTCCCCAGGCATTTAACCGGAGTCTACCAGTCTCGGAGCTCCCTTCACGGAGACGGACAGACTCGGCAGATCGCAGGTAAGGAGGCTGCACGCGCTGCTTTTAGAGAACGCGTTTCTCGCTTCGCTTTCCCCGATATAGTAACATTGTTTTGACCATGTGTTTGGCAGTCATTACAGCTTAAACTAGCTCCCCTTCTGTTTTCCTTTCGGCTGTATGCGCGGGCTTTGGAGAATGCGCCTCTCATTCCCCGATTTAGGAACATCGTTTTGACAATGTGTTTCCTAAGTTATTGTAGCTAAGACCAGCATCCTTTGTTTTCCATTTCAGGTTGTGAGCACAAGTGGGCCTATTGAAGAGGTGATTTGACAACGGTATTCCTGGTATGCGCTACCCCTTTCTGGCAATACAGGCCCTTCCATTTAATTTATGGCTAGGTTGTGGTTATGGGTCCTTCTTTTCTTTTCTAGACTATTACACAAAAGTATGTGAACCTTTGGGGTCCATGTTGATCTAAATGGAGTAATCTATCGCAGTTTTTGATCCCCTAGGAGTATACCGGATATATAATAAGTCGGATTGATTACACATTTTAAGTTCTGATTAGAATTTACAATGTATGATACATTCTGATGGCCCTCAACTTGTCTTGTAGGTGCCAACCTTCCGCTCTCTGTCCTTGTGAGGCTATGGGCCCCATCTCAACGGTACCACTCCTAGTCAAGGGTGGTTTATGGTAATTTCTTAGTTTCACTTTTACCCTTTTTAATTTTTGAACCAAGATCCACATATGTAATACTTAGCACTTCTCCCATTGTCCCCAGGTGCCCCTTTGTCTTAGTCCTGAGGAAGACCCCACCGTAAGGATCCTAATAGCCTACACTTTATTGGGGGTCGAAACGCCGACTGCGTTGCTGCTCTATGCCAGTCTCTATCAACAGTGATTTGTAACTGTCACACTGTATTTTCTATCATGGCAATGTTAACAATGATCATTATATTTTGCGGCTGAAACAAGCCATTTCCACTGAAATTTATTTTGTGATGATGACGATGTCACCACCTTTCCCGTACGCCTTTACAACCCACACTTGATGCACTTTACCTTCCCCTTCCTTTCTCCCACTGCTGTGGGGCACTTGTTGTGTAAAGCTTTCTGAATTATATGCTGATTGACCAGCACTTAAAATGGTCAATGTGATTAGATAACATTGAACAAATTAATCGTTTATTGTATTAGTGTTATTTTGTTTAATTTGGTTCAAATCGCGAGTGTTTCTAGGAACTGGCGCACTGGGACCATTTTCTCACTGTACTGTTTCATACCCAGGTCCCAGTGACTTATTTGGGGCTACCCTTTATTTATAACTACATTCAATGTCATAGCCACTTTAGTTTACTGCAATTCAAAACTAGGAAAACTGTAAAAGAACAAATTACATTTCAGATAGATCTATTATGAAGGAAGGGCACTGAAGCTTTTCTGGAGACGTTTTGGAATAATTAGAATATGGTACTAAAAGCTGTTGTGGCCGAGGTGGTGTGGAGAGCTTTTAGGTGCCTGTATAGCTGCCTTTCATGGAGGCGCCAGTGCATCTTTCATGCATCAGGCTGGTCCGTGGTGGAGACGTTGACTGGCAGCACATATTCTGCTGAGTGCACTCATGCAATGGCACCTCTGCTGGCATGAGCTTGCTGGAGACTGCCCTTCCACCAAAACAATGTTACTACTTTGGGTTGAACTCTGATTCCAGTGAACCCCAATTACATTAATCGAACTACCTGCAAAAAAAAAAAAAAAGAAAGCTTAGAAGAAAAGAAAGATTTGTTTCCTAAGTCCACCAGAAAAGGTGGACTCGATCAACCGAAGTGCTGCTGGAAATCTTGGATGAACTGGATAAAATCTTGCAAAACAATAGAATTTGCTCTCAGGGAAATGAAAACAAAACTGAAAAGTCAAAACATTAACAAACAAGTAACTTGCTGAATCCAAACTGCAGAATCGTGCATGTGACTTAGCTCATCAAATCAAATGAAAGAACTGCACTACTTCCTCACTTGTATAACTCGAGTTCAGAGATGAACACCTTGATAATGTGGCTAAATAAGAATACTTCTGATAATCTCTTTTGGATTAACAGAATGGAAGTTCTAAAGAATGTTGAGACTCGTTACTGAGAGCTCAGGAGGCAAAACGTCTGAGAGGACAGCATGATTTTTAATCTAGGAAGGCCTGTCCAGCAAGCAGAGAGGTCTTCAGTAGCAGTCAGAAAGCAGAGGCATTATTAAAAGGTAACAACATTTTGATCTTGCTTGCTTTGTGACCGACAACTCAGTGGAACCGGAGTGAACTAAGGCACATTTAAATAAGGTCAAGCAGCACAGAAATATTAACAATGCTGTGTATATTAGTCAGACTAACTGCGGCTGACAGCAAGAGGGCCTCATGTTCACCAAAATTGATGCGGCTGATCTTTTCTAGACTCTGGGAAAGAAAAAAAACTTGTCCAGGAATGATTCCCTTATACACTGGTGAGACACTGCTCAAGAGGTGGAACTTTGCTATGGAGGTCTTATGTTCACCATGGTCAAGGACAGAAAAAAACCTTGAAACGTGACCCTTTCTACGGACAACAGAGATGTGAATCCCAACTGTCAAGTTGTTTTCCAGCATTGTCAAAGTCATAGTATGCCCATTTTAGCCTTGTATTGGTGGTCGAAAATTTCTTTATGTTGATTTCAGTGACGTTTCTCAATTTGAAGAATAAAATAACTGGCCTATTGCAAGATTCTGGCTACATAGCTTGGCTTTCACTTCTTAACTTGTGAGTTACAGCCTACTGATGTGAGAGTAGCTGAATACTGATAAAAAACGTTTGGCCTAGTTTATTGGTCAAAACAGGTTGTACATTCGAGACAATCATTACAGGACTGGGAAGTTTTCAATCCAAATTTCATTTGCAACAAAAACGAATAACTGGCTGTGTTTTCAGTACAAGGAGTCTGCCTTTATAACATACGCAATTGTCATGGTACCTGCCATGACCTTCCCTCCAATCTCCTCAGCTCCCCCACCAACTAACATCAAGCAGCCAATTTACATAGACAGACACCAACTACAAGCAAAAAACATTTCCAATTTGTCTTACTCGGGAAATACAGCCACTTAGCGCTTAGGTCTCAAGTGCAATGGTTTAAAATGGGTCTTTTCACATAAAATCTTACAGAAGGTACTGAACTCCACTTTGCCTCTGGAGCTGATTAATTTATCAAGACCGAAGGTCTACCTCATGAATTTCATACATATTCTTACTTTTCAATACAACACAGATCTGCTCTCCTATAGTTTATCACAGCTCTATCTGAATTGCCAACACAAAACACAATCCATGTTGCAGACTTTACACCCTCCCCCAATAAACAATAAAATAAATGACCACTCCTGTTCTCTTACTCATTAAATACAGTCCGCTCTCTCTTGTACTATACTGCCACACACATCCCCACCAAGCTACGTGAGTAACCCTCAAGAATCATCCCCTTCTCTCGCTCTTCTCTTTACATACACCACTGCCAAACCACTCTACATGGTCGACAATGTGCTCTTGTTCATAAGTTGGTGGCAACAAGGGATAAGTGTAGGACTACTTTGACCTATTTTGGCTCAAGCGCATCCCACACATTCAGTCCCAGACTGTGCTTATGCACCATCTCTCATCTGTATACAGCAATGGGGAGAGACCTCAATGAAAAGGCGAAGGTGACTGACAAAACGCACAAAAAAGGAACACCCTCATGCCCCCCTTTTGATATAAAGGTGGGATCTCCAAATCAGTTCTTTTTCTGTGCTACGGTTTTGTAAATGCTTACGCCGAACACTCCATAACATGGCTGTTTATCTAGCATGTAAAATGTCCACTGCATGATTCCATAGAGCTGCTGCTCATTGATTCAAGATTGACCTTGATGTTTGAGGTATTCATTAGCAAACCGGCCCAAAAAATTAGATGTCTGTTTATAATCAGTAAAGAATTAAAAATCATTTGGGGAAAAAAAAAAAAAAAAAAAGAGACCTTATGGCTCACCATTCACAGCAAGGACAAATGATTCAAAACAGGACTGCAAACATTACTTCGGGGAGGATGGGGTGGGTATGGTCCCATTCTGTAGTCCACTCAATCCACTGCACTTTGCAATTCTTAATACAGAGTAAGCACATATTCGACTTTATCAGTGAAGCTCTAAATAGATGTAGGTGGCATCTGCGATATGGAACTGGACACACAAATCACAATACCAGACAATGAAACAACACCAAGCATGTGCATTTCCCTTAACCAATGTCATGTTCTCAATGACTTGTAAGAAATGGGAACTTTCAAATGCTAAACGCCAGTCCTGAATAATTTCATCAGCATTCAGTCTATTAGTGATTCTTTCAGGGAGGCAGTTTTCCCACAAAATTAACAGGCAGACATTCAGAAATGGAGAAGTAGAAACTGAAGTAAATTTTAGAAGCTTAACATGCCCAGCCCCCCTTTTCTTTTACTTCTAGAAGTGCAATAGTATTTTTCAAAAGTAATAGTTTTTTTGTTTAAAGCATAGAGTATACAAGGTTTGTAGACAGTTATGGTTTTGAAAAATAAGTTTTGAGTCTACTGCTTAAAAACAGGATTTTCATGCCGGAGCCGAACAGCAGTAGCTACGTTCAACCCACCTGTACAATTTTGTTCTATTAACCAGTGCATAGGAAAGGAAAAGAGGAGCGTATGAAGAGAAAATGTCATATCACTGCCTCCCAAAAGACTTTACTAACTGGAGACAATAGACAATATTATCCGGGGGGAGGCTGAGGGGTTGTTTTTAATTTACCAGGAACATGGGTTGGCAATAAAATTAAACAAACCCAAAAACATCCTTTACAAATTATTTCTGGCTGCTAACTACAACCTCAAAGTTCTGTGCCTTTCCATGATAAAGAACATCCCAAATATCATCACTACATACATGTCAACTTGCAAGAGTGCTGTTAAAAAAGTTCAATTTATCAGACAAGCATTGTACTTTAACAAGTTAAATTCTCGTGTGAAAAAAATGCTGCTGCTTACAGCCCTTCCCCTCCCTTAACAAATCCCCATGCAATTTGTTCCAATATAAAAGTCTGCAGTCACGTCAGCCATCGTTGGCTGCCACCAGCTGCCCCATGCTCTCTCGGATATACACAGATTGGATCTCTTTGGTCTTCAGGCAATAGTCACAGGCCCAGACGGCCGAGGATTCTGTGGTGAGCAGTCCGTAAGCACTCTCAGTCATACCAGTACACTCCCGGTGGAACCACTTTTGACAAGAAGCTTCACAGAGGATGGCATCCTGGTCATCGTTCACTTCGTTTCGACAGGCGCCACAGGGGTACACCAAGCCAGGCGGTGGCTGGTGTCCTGAGGTACCCGGTGGTTTGCTGGTCGGAGGGAGGCTGTTGACTTCAGGAGTGCCGCTGTTCCTGCTGCCACTATTGGGGGCAAAGTTTGACTGGTTGCCGTTGACAGCGGCGGGGGATCCCACATGCTGCTCCTGGTTGAATGCATTGGCAGGAGGATTAAGATTCTTTCCATTGTCCTCCCCCCTATCTGAAAAACTTTGGTCTGCCCCAGCAAAGGGACTGTTGTTCTGTGGCAGGTTAGGCCGCTGCATGGGAGAAGGGCCAAATGGGTTCCCAGGTCCACCAAACCTTTGCATCATGTTTGGCCCACCTGGAGTGTTTAAAGATGGTCCCATGTCACCACGAGGAGGCTGACCCATGGTAGGTGACATAATGGGCCCAAAGCCTCCAACGGGTCCCTGCATCATCTGCCCTGCCGGAGGGCTGAAGCTTGGTCCCATCACTTGGTTAAAAGGCTGGTTTGAAAAACTGATGTTGCCTTGCTGCACATAGTTTGGATTCTGAGGCATGTTGAACCCAGGACCCATCTGATTTGGTGGGAAAGGTGGTGGCTGCCTTCTCATGGACTGTGGGCCCCCACCATAACCTGGAGGAACCTGAGATGGCATGCCACCCTGCATGCGAAAGTTTCCAAACATTGCTGGGTTATTGAGAAAAGGGGCCCCTGAACCAGCCCCAACTTTTGGTGGCCCAAAATCATCTTCAAAAGGATTGGAAGCCACAAGGTGGTCCACCATCGGAGTTGGAGGAGGAGCAAACTCGGAGAGGTGTGAATAGGCAGGACCCTAGAAAAGAAAATGCATAAGCAATCACAGGGTATTATAATAAGTCAGGCCACATTTACAAAACTATTTTGCGTAAAAAACAAATAACACCACAAAAGAAGACGATGAAGCAGTGATAAGCAGGAGCTCAAATAAATGCAGCCAGTAAAGTACCAATCACATTTTTTGTTTGGATAGATCTTGCTTTACAGAAAATAAAAAATAATCTGCAAATCTAAAAACTACGTCTCGCATCACACCTAGATCATACCTGTCAGAGGATTACAGCACTAAAGCACTGTGACACCATAATCCCGAAAGAGCAATCACCAATGAGGTCAGGTGGCAGCTGCCACCCACAACTTGCATTCCAAATGAGCTATCATAAGAAATTCTACTCCCCAAAACATTTCTTTTTGCATCATGTAGTGCTAAATAGAGTGGTTCTCCAGCATTCGGGAGTATCCACCCTAATGTCTTCGAACGTTAGGGTGGCTACTTGAACAGCACACACCCCAACCGCAATCATTGTACTGGGGTCAGTGGTAGCCTTTATGATTGGTTTTCTGTGAGAAAGTTGACATTTATTTATTTATTTTATTTATAAAGTTTTATATAGCGCGAACATGACCCACGGGGGTATCAGAGCGCTTTACAATATACAGTTATTAAACGTTAGATGGTTGAGGTAGTAAACATACATTCGGTATTCGCCGTAGAGTACAATAGAGATAGAATGTAATATATGAATAGCATAGTTGACTAGTAGGTAATAAAGAATGATCCACGAGGGAATCAGAGTGCTTCAAAATACACAGCTATTAAACATTAGGAGGTTGAGGTAGTATACATATATTCAGTAATCGTCATTCAATACAAAAGAGGTAGACAGTAATAAATGGATAGCATAAGTGACTAGTATTCAACTTAGAATTAAAGGCTTAGGAAGTGAATTTGTTCATTAGAAGTATTTTTACTTCTTTTTTGAAGGAGGTAAATGAGGGGATTCCACGTATCACTGGAGGTAGGGAGTACCAAATCTTCGGTGCGATCCCGGAGAAAGCTCTGCAACCAGTTCTCTTTTATGGAAGGATTGAGGTTTCTGCATCCTCCCGATCGCTCTAGCTTTAGTGCTAAGTAACTGGGGTATTGCTATGCAGGGCTTTATGTGTCATGCAGGCGATCTTTAGGTGTATTCTTGCCTCGTAGGGTAGCCAGTTCAGAGCTTTCATGGTCGGAGAAATGTGGTTATTTCTTTTAGTTCCTGAGACCAATCTGGCCGCAGCGTTAAGCGATGCCCTCAGTGGGGCCAGCTTGTATTTGGGGAGACCGCATAGAGTGGAGCTTCCATAGTCCAATCTTGGTAACACTAGGGCTTGTACCGCCGTTTTTAAGTCGGTCTGTGGGAGAAAGGGTTTAAGTTTCCTTAGTATACTCATCTGGTGATTGGCTCCCTTGGTGGCATTAGTGATTTGTGCCTGCATGTTCAGGTGTTTGTCTATGGTGACTCCCAAGGATTTCGCGGAGTCAATGATGTGGGGAGCACAGTCAAAGGAGGTTAGATGGTTCAAACATACGTCTATCTTGGGTGTGCGATTGGGTGGGGAGATGAGAAGGAATTCAGTTTTTTTGGGGTTGAGCATGAGGTGGTTGCCGGTGAGCCAGCTTTGAGTGTTCTGTAGAATAGCGTTGAGGGAGATGAAGTCTTCTGGTGAGGAGATTTTCATATACAGTTGGGTGTCGTCCACATACAGGTGATATAGAATGTTCGCGGAGTTTAGTGCGTTTGCCAGGGGCTCCATGAATAAATTAAAAAGAATGGGTGAGAGTGCTGAACCCCGTGGAACTCCTATGGTGACCATGGAGGGTTGAGAGAGTGAATGCTTCATCTTGATTCTTTGTGTTCTGTTCTTAAGGAAGGAGGTGAACCATTGTAGCACTGGGCCAGTAAGGCCCATCCTTTGTTCCAGTAGGGACAGTAGGTTGTCATGCTTGACCGTATCGAAAGCGGAGGATAAGTCAAGAAGTATCAATAGGCATGATTCGTAGTGATCTAGCATTTTTAGTATGTCATCCATTATGTGGGTGAGTGCAGATTCCGTGCTGTGACCTTGATGGAAGCCAGATTGGTGTTTGTCTAGGAGGGTGAAATTCTCGATGTGGTTACATAATTGTAATTGTACACATTTTTCCAGCAGCTTCGCCAGAGTGGGGATGTTGGATATAGGGCGGTAGTTGTTGAGATCTGAGGGGAGGGAGTCGGATTTCTTTAGTATAGGTGTGACCTGTCCTACTTTAAGACAGTCCGGTATGGAGCCTTGTCTCAGAGAGGTGTTTACAATCTTTGCCCATAGGGATAGAATAGCGGTTTTTATCATTTTGAATAAAACAGGAGGTAGGGGGTCAGAGAAGTGATTGGAGGGGTTAATCGCTAGAAGAATGTTATAGATTTCTTGTTCCGGGATGGGCGAGAAGGAGTGCCAAGAGGCATTGTTTTTTGGGGTTTCCGTTGGGGTACTAAAATGGACCTTGATCTGAGAGTAAGATTTAGTATCATGAGCAATGGGTTGTGGAATGGCCCGAGTTCAATGGCTTTAGTCTTTTCTAGGAAGAAATTGGCCTGCGAGTGGTTATTTTATACGGACAGAAAATATCTATCCATACATATACACATACTCTTTTATTAGTTTCTACATAAAACATTCAGTTATTACACATTTGTTTTTGGATAGCTGTTTAACATGAGCATTTTGCTTCTTATACACTTTACTGCTGTTTTCCTCTTGTCGTTGCCTTCTTGGTACATGGGCATATTGCCCATCAGGTTTTTTTCCTGCTTACACATTGTGCCGATACGCTCATTTTTAACTAATATGAAAAGAACAAATAGTCTATGATAACTTTTACCAATCAAACAGTATTGGTGGAGATAATATGCAGGGAGTTATTTCTTAACTGCGCCATACTAGATATTCCTTCTGGTCATTCTAAGCCTATTTGGACTATGATAAATATTATTTCATATGCCCCAGGTTCTCGGCAGTCCTGTTATTGTCATCTACCCAAGACCTATTGCCTTATTTCTGGGTATGTGGTGCTTGGTGGGTCTATCACTTTGCCTGTGTGACTGTTAGTGCCTATTAGCTCCCTATGTAGGGTGTGCCATTATTTTAAACTCCTAGCTACTACTTCTTTGTCGTCAATCTATTTACAGGGAATCATTGTCAATCTGTTTCAACGCTTCTACTAATGTATCCCAAGCCACTGATATATATTCTCTACTTTTATCTTTCTAATGCCATATGTGGTACCAAGCTTTCCAGTTCGCCCCAAAGGATCAACTTGCTTAGCCATGCTCTTCTAGCGGGGACACAGGAAGATGTCCATGCTTGTGCTATAAATTGTTTGCCCAGTATCAATCCTTTAAGTCAATGAAATTAATTTTGACTTTTTCTTTATTAGATTTAAGACCCACGTTAATAGGCATATTTTGGAGCTAAATAATTCTTCTCTCTGTCACATACTCTGTAATTCCCACTGATGCTTCCAAATAATCAGTAATAATTGGGCATAACCACATTATTGTGCTAAAAATCTGCTTACCTTTCTCCACAGCATGGGCATGCATTTGAGGCTCCCAGGAAATTCCTACTAATCCTCTCCGGAGTTAGATACTTTCAGTGTAATACATTACCAATAAGATGTGCTACTATCAATTATCGCTGCTTCAAATTATCTATGGAAATGTGTGTTTTAAAGTTGAGAGCACATGAACCTCAATTATTAATTTCTCCCTAGGCACCGACCTTTCTACAATTTTGTAATTATTAGTCAGCTTCTCACATGATTTCATAATTAACCAACATGCACATCTGTACTGCTTACAGGCTTCTCAGGAACATTCTTATATTTTCTGCAGTAGGGTTAGAACATCTGTTTAGTATGCTGAACACGGGCTAACAAAATACTCTGTACACTTGCTCTTACTGATGATTAATCCATTTTAGGAAGCACACCTCCCTGGGTTGGAATGCACATCACACTGACCACATCATGCTACTGTCATACCACAACAGTGCTGGGACTGCTCTGTGACTTCAGTAGAGTCTCCAAGTCAACTCCATGGTCAGTGCAGTGTGACAAAAGTGGTTGTGGCGAACGCTCCACATCTTCAAATAGGACTCAAATAACCACTGAGGCGGGAATCACATTGTTCCTAAGGAAGGTAGTATCTTTGATGTGCAAAGCATTCTTGATTTCCCAAACAAAGATAATTTGGACATGATAGCCTCTGCTTTGATGGTAGGCCATGAAGACCAACCAGGGTGCTTACTAGTCTCTGGCTAACCAGTGGGAAGGCCAAAAGTATCCCTATGTTGCACTGTTTATGAGAACTTCTGAGCCAATCAGATGAATGTGAACTGGAAAATGCTTTCTAGCCATGGGTACCACAGAACTGTTATCGTCCTAGAGAGAGTTACTACACATTATACAGCCTTTCAACACTATATTTTATGTAGGATTTCTTTTACTTCCAGTCTCTATATGACCTTTCCCTGCTTGATCAGAAGGTAACATTTTAAAAATACCAAGAAAAAACTGCTAGTACAAATAAATGAACATTATGGACTGGCCAACTGATTTTACAATTGATATAGTGGCCGTCCTGCACTTTCCAACTACCTGCATGACCCCATTCTTATGACCCATTTCAAAAGTACTTTATTTTCTCAAACTTTGAGTACTTATTCATATATAAAGTTATCACAAGTTATCCATTTGAACTGGATGTACCTTATTATTAAGTTACCTTTGGTTAAGAGATACCTTACACTTTGCCCGCTGTCCCAAAGCAGCAAAGTTTTGGTGAAGTCTTGCTATTCTCGCCACACTAATGCAAACTACTCCATTAGTGCTGCATTAAAAAAAAAGATGCGGATACTTGGCAGTTTTAAGTGTCAAGAATAAACCCAAACTAGTGTTAAATTCTACTGTCAGGTTTTAGGGAGTCTTCATGTGTATAGAATGTTTGCACTACTCAAGTCAGCCGTCAGACACATCCTGAACTCCTAGTCTACCAATTCACAGCCGACAAACTCACCAAATGGCTATGTTATTGCTCTGTAAAAGTGCAGGATCTCTGTTAAATGTGCTTAAAAGCCATAGTGAGCATGGCCAAATGACAAGGAAAGAGTAGAGTTTGCAAGATTTTCTTCTCAAGTATTTTCAAGACACTCTAGTCCTGAAATAATGACATTTTGAACTCGTAATGTTACTATCAGACATGCGTAAAGAGGTCCCAAGTACAGGCAGGAGGACAGCACAGATAACACAATGGAACATCAGGACAAGAATAAACAAGGAGTGAAAGAAGACGATGAAATGAAGGAGGGTTTAAGAAAAGCGTGTGGTAAACAATTATAGACTGCTTGAAAATTATAATCAGGGCCAGTGGAATTATGCGATTCTGGGGCTGCAGCGTATTTTCTTCATAGTTATGGATTTCTGTAGAATTTACAGATTAACACAAAATTGTTTCTAGGTCGAACAGATCAAGTTAATAAAAATGCAGCCACACGTGTTAGCGGCTCAGTGTCGGGCACTTTCCTGCGCAGTGACAAGTCATCTTTCTTTTGCTGACTGCTGCATTTAGGTGTTAAGCTGACACTCGTGTTGCAACCTCTGCCCATACAATGATAATACTGGAAAATGACAAAATAGCGAACACTGCCAAAAATATGGCCATAATGTCACATAACTTGCTTTTCCTTGCCATATAATTTGTCCCTTCACACCGCAAAATTCCAGTGGCCCTTATTAGAATACATAAAAATCCCTATTTCATACCCGCCCCACCCCCCAAGCCTCCCCTGGAGCTCTCCATTACCGTACCCCATCTGCCCCCTTTGTTCTCCACACCTGAGTGTTTGACTTGCGACGTTTCTTCTCAGGGCTCTTCATCTGCAATCCTAGAAAAGACAGAAACAGACAGTATTAGCAAAACAAAGTTAGACCAGATCTCAACCAATGAGCAATTCAAGAATAGTGGCAGGAGTTATTCCTTAATAGAGAGGGACCTTTGGTTCGTAAAACTACAACTGGAGAGAGGAGAACCAGAGATATTTGTGAAGTCACGAGTCTCAAACCTAAGGCAAAATAGAAATCTGCAAACATAGGTTCATCAAGATTACATTTTACCATTTGTGCAGCAATGCCTATCTAGAGTAAAGAAAGATGTGCAACAAAAGAGCACAGCTGGTCAGATCAATGAAAGTTGTTTTGTTACTAATTCTCAATAAAAATGACAATTTTAACTCCTAACAATGAGAACGACTTTTTTTACAAGACTGGTTAAGTCAAAGTGCTCCAGATGGCAGGATTTATAGGCCATCATTATTACTACTCAATGAAAACCTGAACTCTACTGACATCAGAAAAACAAAAGAGAGGGATATCAGCAGTTACAACCTTCAGCCTGCAGTAATGTGCATATTCAATAGCGAATGACTTTCAGGACAGCATAAATCTACCATACTTTAAATAGAGAAATCAGTACACAAGGATTTGCAATCACTTGCTCTGGACCAGAAATCTAATCAATAGGCTGGTCCAGATCTATGTAGGCTATAAAAGTAGGGGAAAGTTAACTGAAAAAGGTAGGTAAGATACTAATTATAGGGAAGACTGGAGGAGAAATGTGGGTACTGTCCAACATATTTGTTGAGCATAGAAAAAACACTGAGACAAAGATAAAAGGAGTGAGGCTATCCACTCCTCACAAGTGCCATCCACACACTGGGAAATCTGATGTGTAAGCATTCATCATCGACAGCGCAGCCTCGACTCAAGTTGTGCAGTGCTCTCTGTGGTAACAAAGATGCTACTGGCAATCTATCGATTTGACTTCTCCATTTGTAGGTGCCAAGAGAGTTTAGTATGGGGCTCAAACTACCCAAATGGATACATCTTCCATATAATACCAAGAAGCACCAGACTGATCCACCCAAAATATCACTGTTCCACTCTGGAAATAAGTGGAAAGTTTCCAGGTAAGCCAAAGGGTGCACCAATCAGCCTAGCCATGGTGAAAGGGAAGTTACTGCAAGATATATACTTTCTCTAACAGAAAAGGGTAGAGGAAACAATTAATTTTAAACTCTTAAGTGAGCTTCAGGTGAGGGCATTTACCAAGAACAATTGTTACTACCTTTAGTACCCGACATTGAAATAAGCACGTCAGTGGGAATGTGCAAACCTGGAATTTACAGGACCGGAGATGCCTTCAACTCCTTAAGACGATATTCAGAGAAAAGCAAGAAAACCGGGCAGCCTCAATCTCTTTACTGGATGCACTCATGAAACAGTTCTCACCCACACACACACTCAACATCTACATCCTCATCTCTGGAGACTACACTGTCCAATACATAGACCGGACACACAAAATAGGAGATTAATTTGCAGTCATCGACAAATCCTCCTGGCCCTGTACCCTTGACAACCCAATAACATTGAAATCACTGGAGCTCATCACTATTCACTTTTCATTCTCAGCTCTTCTACTCATCAATGCCTCCATCACCCAAGGAACCTTCCCAGGTGACCTCAAAATAAGATATACCATCCACTGGCTAAAGAAAACAATTTTCAACTGAAATATTGCAAATATATGCCCCCCATTACACACATTTGCTTCACTGGAAAATGTCAAAAAAGCAGTATCCACCTAGCTACAGATCTGCAAGAACAACCTGCTAGAAAGAATATCCATCTAGCTTCAGTGCATGCTGTAGCACTGACTACTACTTTTCATATATTCAACAATGTCCTCCCCATCAATGACAGTAACAACCTACGCATCCTGATCCTACTCTACCTCTCTGCTGCCTTCGAGACAGCCTACCACCAAGCAATGATCCGAGGGGTGTGGAATTTAATAAAATAGCTGCTTGTCTGTGGGATGAGATGCTTCATAAATATATTTGTCCTGCCAAAAAGGGAAAATCCACTTGTCCCTTTCATGCCATGCAGTGATGTTATAAATTATGGCAGTGTTCTCATTGAATCAGAGCTCCTGAAAAGCCTCTCTGTTCATGCCAGGACTCATAATAGCAGTGTTTATAGTCTAGCAATGCCGTGATTTTTCCATCTTCCCGCAGTACTAGACACAGAAGCTCAAAGTTTGTGCACACCTACAACCATGCAGATTTGAGGTTTTTTACAAACTCTTCTCTAATCTCCTACCACACTGGGACACACTGGAAATGTACTCCTGACAAGGGCAGAAGTAAAACTTTTTTCAGGGAGGGGAAATAAGGGCTCTACTGAAGTGAACTTGCAAACGCCGAGCAGATTCTTGCATGAGAAAACATACACATGCATATTTGCTCATACAAAAATGCAGTACACAAAGTAGTATGGTTTCCAGGGCTATTTCTGGAACTACTTCATTTAATTCACTAAAGTTGAAAATCTGTACTAATGTAAGGTCATACTTGTGTGACTTTCGTTAATAATTGGGCTCCTAGTTACGTCTGGTGTTAGCCAAGGCCTTTTGTTTTTCTTAAAATTATATAACTTCACTGTGAGTGACAATGTTATGCTCTTTCACAAGGAGCATAACAGCACACAAAAGTTTCCTTCAGCTCCAGGGAATACAATGGAAATGTGTGCTTTTTGAGCCTAAAAACATTTTTGCTTTTTGCTTAAGTTTTTGACAATTGGTAAGGGCCCGCCAGCTCCAACAACAATAAAGTTTTACAAAAACGATATAAAAACAAAATACACATTGACAAAACCAAAAAACTGACAACCGCCGCAGACTGATTGTCCTTGCCAATGCTTGTTTATTTTCATATTTCCCATAAGCTTGCAGAAGCTATTGTACATTATTTTTGCGAAGGGGGGGTGCGAGGGGGGACGGGACACTAGCATGTATCAAACACACTTTACTACAGGATAAAATTGCAAAGTTTAGCAAACCATTTTATTTTGAAAGCAAAGAATCACCAATCTTGCTTTCAGGCTTCTGCAAGTATTTGCATTTAATCAGAGCATTCCGGGAGCACTATAGGTAGCCTCAAATTGTTAAACTTTGTAAACATGTGCACACATTTTTATGCTGGTGCCACGATCAGTAGTACAAGCAGAGCTCACAGCATTTCGTTACAGCACTCACCCTATTAATAAAGACTTTGCATTAAATAACTATAGATACAAATTCGAACAGCATGATCATATGGATACAAATCTTACCTCAACTGCATACAATGCTCTTTCAGATTCATAATGCAGTACAGTGAACTGGCAGTCAATGGGTTTGTGCTACGGGGGTTAAGCCTACTTGTGCAAAGGACAAAATAAACATGAAAACTTGATGGCCTTGACCCCCAAACAAGACGTCATGGGTGTCGGGTAATAGGAATTCCACGTCCCTTGATCGCACACTGGGGGTGAACATGGGCTTCTGAGACAATTCTGAAATGATTTATCATACCTCACAAACTCATACAGGCAGGAATCTCAGAAACTTCCCATCACCTGCAAAGTGCCCCAGAGTTCCATCCTCTTCTCCATAGAACCACTCTGATGTGCCCGCCAGAAAATTCAAGTTCCACCAATATGCAAAAGACAATCAAATGTATTCCCAGATCTCCTCAACCAATGGCACTCAGTGACTCAAACTTTCCTCAAGCAGATCAAGAAATGGAGGTCAAGTACCTACTTGAAACTCAACCCAACAGACTGAATTCCTTCTTTCGCCAACAAGTCCTAACAAACATATTCAAGTCTGACTTTCGGGCATAATCTTAAGTGGTTTCAACCCCCTTCAGCAGACAGGCAAAGCAAAATGTGTTAGATTTACTGTCAGAACGGGCCTCACGTTCAAATAAATCAGTACAGCATGGTGTCAGCTTTCCTTCCTGCAAAGAAACCAATGCTTCCAGAAGCCCAATTCAGAACAATGCACACCCTGGCTCTCTTCCATCTGGATGGAGGTTAAAGCCTTACTCAAAAGACTTCCAGACACAACTTGCACCCCACTTTAAACCAACACACAGCAGCATGTTTCAGGGATATGAAGAAGTTAGTCCACATCACCCCAATGCTCATGGAACTACACTGACTTATCCTTCGTGCCTGTATCAAGTTCAACGCAAACTGTACCACCTCCAAGTCCAACAGAAAACACACCCCGACATAAAGTGGCAGAGAAACTAACCACCTCAGGTGGACAAAGTCCGCCAATAGCCTGAACACTGACAGATTGAAGAGAAAGATGTGCGTAAAAATAAAGAAACTAGACAGCAGGTCTTCTCTACCCACCCATCTTTCCCAAGGATGGAAAAATATCACATCAAATTCAGAACAAAATTGAAGACTAATATGCTTCAAGGATTTTACCCCTCAAATACTAATTCCCATCCCCTACCTGGCTCTCTGTGAACAATTTCATTGGTATTCTTGGGTTTGCACACTTACTGCGCTCTATTATTTTCAACTAGGTTAGTGTCAAGACCATGATATTCCAGAACATCCACTATTGTTCTCTTTGCTGTAGAAAGAGGTTTAGCATTTTTCCTAATTTCAGAAGAAGTGATTCTCTTTTAGATGCAATGGCATGAGGGTTCAATAGTTATCTGTTAACACTAAGGAGTCTTTTGCTTCTTCACTGAAAAGCTTGGACTCAGTGTCAACTTTATGATAAAAGACTGATCTTGCCATATGGTCAGCTTGTAACCATGGAAACCTAATTGCCACAAAATTTAGGTGACCTAGCAGTAAGTGTAACATGCACCAAAAAACTTACTTGACGATAACTCTCCTGAACAGCACGAGAGGACACGGGTAACTGAGACGGCAAAATGTGACCGTAAGTGTCCAGCATAAACGCAACTGCCATAGTCCAAACAGGGCAGCACAAACACATCTGCCACAATTACTCCATTCTGAAAATCAGTGTACAGAAAAGAGTGCTGGAAAGAGTAACAGCACAGTTCACCCATAATTTATGTATTGAACATCAGTTTTGAATCAGTACTCAATCTAAGGTTATTTACAACTTGGATTGGCTATGGGCAAGGACTAGGCCAGAGCTGCAGATCCTTGAGGCTGGCAAGCACCCTATATGTCGTAATTGAATTGCGTTTCAGAAAATTAGAAGTCATGCACCATTTGACCACTGAAAGCCACACGCCATGAGATGTTTGCAGAAAATGATGATGGCAAACCATAAAATTCAAACCGATGAATACTGGCTGCATACAACCTGCTGTTATGGGAAATTAAGAAGATACTCTAAAGGAAAGTGCCAAGCCTAGGATTACAGCCAAAAGCTCTACCCACCAGGCAACGCAATCTAAGTCTCAAGCTTTCCCCCAGGGCAGCACTCTCCCTGCCCAAGGATCTGACTACTCGTGCAGCACACTCCCGGGTCCCATGCACTAGCAGTCCTCTGCAGAGTCCCAGGCGTCCAAAGCTCTGTTTCTCGAGCTGCACTGTCCTAGCCCCAGGCTTTGTCTCATAGACAGCAAGCTCTGACCCCGAGAATCTATCCACACTCTCTGTCCCAAGGCTACACTCTGGGATGCAGACTTAACACATGAACTACTTCTTCTCCACAGCCTTATGTCCCGCTAGATTGCACCCTTCACAGAGGTCTGTTCCCTAAAGTTCATCCAATTACCACAAGTTTAGTTCCCCGGTTTACACCCCCATTTTAAGGCCCGTCCCCTGGTTACATCGTCACCACAGGGTCCGTCCCCTGAATTACGCTACCACAATAGGATATACCCACTGAAGAATCCGCACCTCTGGCTAAGACACCTTAATTACACTCTCACCATAGTGAATTTCACCCTCAATCTAGAGATTCTGCTTCATACATTACACTTCAGCTCCATGTTCTGCTGAATTTAAAAACCCTTCAATGTTCTGTTCCCTAAATTACAAATCACCCACGTCTCTTCCACTCTCAGATAGAACTACACCACAGGTTATGCCACCAGAATTAAACCTACAACCCAGCATTCTACCTCAGAGTTACACCCAGAGCCTATGCTCTGAAACTAGACAATACTGACATTCAAATTGCATTCCAACTCGGTTGCTGCCCCCAAATTACACCCTCCCTTCACGAACTAGCCAATGATTTACACCCTGGCTTTAAGCTCTGTCCGCAGAAGTACACCTAAGCTCTGTCCTCCGAATTGCATTCATTCTTGACTCTTGAATTACTCCCTCTCGCCCCAACCTCTGCTCACTGAATTATATCTTCGCCCTTCTGAATGAGACCCTCCCTCTACACTCTCCAGTCTATATTAGACCATCAACCTAGGCTCTGTAGCCTGCATTAGAGCCTCCTACCTGACTCTGCAGCCTGCATTAGAGCCTCCTACCTGACTCTGCAGCCTGCATTAGAGCCTCCTACCTGACTCTGCAGCCTGCATTAGAGCCTCCTACCTGACTCTGCAGCCTGCATTAGAGCCTCCTACCTGACTCTGCAGCCTGCATTAGAGCCTCCTACCTGACTCTGCAGCCTGCATTAGAGCCTCCTACCCGACTCTGCAGCCTGCATTAGAGCCTCCTAACTGGCTCTGTACTCTGAATTAGAGCCTCCTACCCGACTCTGCAGCCTGCATTAGAGCCTCCTACCCGACTCTGCAGCCTACATTAGAGCCTCCTATCTGGCTCTGCAGCCTGCATTAGTCTCTCCTACCTGGCTCTGCAGCCTGAATTAGAGCCTCCTTCCTGGCTCTGCAGCCTGCATTAGACACAGCTACCTGGCTCTGCGTCGTTAATTAGAACCGCCGACCAGGTTCTGCATCTTGAATCAGATCCTCGCACCGACCTCTGTCCTCTGATGCTCTGTCCCATGAATTACACTGTTGCACCTGGTGCTGCCCCCCGAATTCGACTCTCCACCCAGGCGCAGTCAGTCCCTTGAATAACATTCTCAGCCCTCGACTTGCTGAATTACACCCTTGCCTTACATTCTGCTCCTTCAATACCCCCCCGTCCCCCCTCTGGCTGTTGTGCCCTCGCTCTTCCAGCACCCCTCTCCCTCTCCCTCTCTCGTTGTCTCCTTCCATCCAGGCCCGGCCCCAGGTCTCCCTCTGCCGGCCCCCCCAGGCGGCTCTCCGCGCCGCACCTGCTTTGGCCCTGCGGCCGGGCGCGCTGACCCCTTCCAGCTTGTCTTCGGCGGCCATGGGATAGGGGGGGGAAGGGTCAGTGGGGGCCGCAGCAGCCCCTTCGCCTCATCTCCATCCTCCTGCCGCGGCTCGTCGCAGGAAGCGGAAGTGACGCCATCACGTCACCACACCGTTGCGGCCAGACACTTTTCAACAAACTTTATTGAACTTCAGGTATTGAGCAAAACTAACTGGAACTGTACGTTATTACCGCCTTTGAGGGGCAGTGCCTATGTTTAGACAAAATAAACCATGTGATTAATGTCTTCAGAATTTTAAGCATTTATCTTTATATATTTCACAGGCATAATAGAGGCTGCTAAGCTTGAGTCTGCGTATGAGTGAAATGTCCATATCTGCGATATGCGTAAGTGTGACATTTCCATACATGAAAACATTTTAGAAGTGGTAAGTGGGAATAAAAAATAAATCAGTAGACAATTACCCCATCGACTTCCATTGAAACCGAGGCAATTTCAGGCGGAAGACGAGCCAAAATAAAGTCATTCTTGGCTTAAAAATTGGGAGTCGGAATCGGGTCTATTGCCATGTATCTATTTCCATATTTTATGTGTGACATTTTGAGTGACCCTTTTAACATAGTGGTGGAGTCCCAGAATTAGAAAGCCCTGTACCTAGTAGCAAATGAACAAGCAGAGGCGTTCACGACAGTTGCGGCAGTAATACTACCCAGTAGAAATTGTCCCAAGTCATAATCGAGTAAAGTGCAGTATCATAGTTAGAACATTTATTTATTTATTTATTTACTTAACGCAGTTTTATATAGCGCGAACTTTACCCAAAAGTGTCAGAGCGCTTTACAAAAGAACCAGGTAAGTTACAAAAGGTACACAAGATAGACTAAACACGCTAACAAGTTACATATATACAGTTACAAAGGTACACAAGATAGGCTGAAGTAACATATATGGAGTTACAACGCTAACAAGTTGCATATTTATATTGTAAAAAATAAAAGGTGTCAGCATTAGGTTAAAACAGAAGTAAAATACATATTTACAAAGTTGACCTCATGTGAGTGCTAGATGGCCGTAAGGGTCAAGAAATGGGTTGAATTATTCCAGGAAGTGCTTTTGGAGGAGGAGAGTTTTAAAATCTGTTTTGAAGGTCCGGAAAGAGGTGGTGGTTCGGAGGGATGGAGGAAGTGAGTTCCAGATTCTGGCCGCATTACCAGAGAAGGATTGAGCCATAAATCTTTCCCTTTTGAATGTAGGAGGTTCGAGCAGTACGTTTTCCGCATTGCGTGAAGGTCTAGAGCCGCCTGAGATTTTAAGTTTATTAGCCAGATAGTGTGGGGTAGAGGTGTGCAAGGCTTTGTGGGTGATACAGGCAGTCTTGTAAATTGACCTTGCTTCGACAGGAAGCCAGCAAAGAGACAACAGTATGGGTGTGATGTGATCATTTCTTTTAGTCCCATATACGAAGCGAGCTGCTGGGTGGAGGATGGCTTTTAGAGGAGAAAGCTGGTATTTGGGGAGGCCAGCAAGGAGAGAGTTGCAGTAGTCCAATCTGGAAAGAACCAATGATTGGACCAAGGTTTTTAGATCTTGCTCAGGAAAGAAGCGCCGAACCCCCCAGAGAAGGCGCAGTTGGTAGCGTGCATTCTTGAGGATGGTATTGATATGGGACTGTAAATTGAGCCTTTTGTCTAGGATGACGCCTAGAGATTTGGCACGGTCAACAATGATAGGCTTGTTGAGAATGTTCAGCTTGTTCATCCAAATTTGGATAGGAGGATGAGATAGTGAGGTCGAGAGGAGAAGGAATACTGTTTTGGAAGGATTCAGTATTAGTTGATGAGTTGACAGCCAGTGGTGGATGGAGTTGAGAGTGGTGTTGAGGATTGAAATGTCATTAGTGGAAGATACCTTTAGGTAGATTTGGGTGTCATCCGCATATAGGTGATAATGGATCCCAGATTTTTTTAGGAGATTACCCAGCGGTTCTATGTAAAGGTTGAACAGTGTGGGTTCGAGGATCAAGCCTAGAGGGACTTTTTCATCAAACATTAAAATACATGTGAGGCTCCTGCCTAAATCTGGAGCATTGGAATGTTTCTCATCCACATACACCACCACTCTTGATTACGGTAGGAGACTCCCATTTTTTAATTTAAAGAAAGTATGCTAATTTAGCTTTCTCTCCCCTCCCCCCCAAAAACTCTATTTCATTTCAATGTAAGGTAATGGGGAATTATTCCGCCCCGATATTTTTGTTCTCCCTTGTAGGTATTCTTAATGTTAGCATGTACACCCATGGGAGAATTTCACCCCGTTCCATGCCTACAATTCAAACCAGCTACCTTCAGCACTTCCACCCAACAGGTGGAGCTTAATTTGTAAGATAAATGAATACATAAATAGGCCCACATTTTTTCATAAGAGTTTGCCACCTGCACTTCTGAATTCAGGTTGTTGAATACCAAAGCTGCCTGGTGTTGATTCCACCTCATACCTCTGTCTTTCACTACCTTACATTTCCTCTATCTTTATTTCACTCTTGCAGGTTCTTTTTTCCTTCCTGTTTACTCCCTTTGGCACTGTTTTCCAATCTTTCTCTCCCCCCTCCTTTCTAGTCTTTCTCTCTCTTATTATGGTTTAAAGTCAGAGGATGAAAAAGAAATGCAGGTCCCCATAAATTAAGGGGGAAGGGGTGCCCACATGCTGCAACCACCTGCATGGATTAAACACTGCCAACAGGCACATGGTTCCTACAGCACTCTTGCTGTGTAATTCTGAGCACTGGAGTACACGTCCCTTGTTTTAGGCAACGGCAGCAATTCGCGCATTCCAGCGTCATGCAACGCTCCCTCCATATCTCACAAGTGTGTGCAGCTCAGCCTCTGTTCCTGTAGAATATCCCTCCATGCTCCTTTAGCATTTTCTTTCCTTTAAGCTTCTACAGTTCTTCTTTTGTTCTAGGTCTGTGCAGCCAGTGCTTCCCTCCCCTCATGAGCCTTGATTCAGGGTCTTGCATTAATCTGTTTAAAGTTATTGCAGGAGGGGCGTGGCCAAGATGGCGCCGAGGCAATACGTGCCTTGACGACTCTCCTGCCCGCCGTCGCCCTAAACACCGCTTTCTGGCCCGGATCGGGGCTCAAGCACCACCGGAGTGAACAACAGAGCCTCCAGTACAGCAGGAAGCAGTGAGATCCCAGAATTTGCGTGCCAGGAGCATCTGGAGAGAACTGCCTTCGGCTACAGGAGAGTGAGGACGCTCAGGCCGCGGCACGTAAACCCACGCCTGGGACCTGGAGGCAGCTAGCACCGCGGTCCCGAACTCAGAAGGGCGGAGGAGGTAGGCCGCGCGCGAAGACTCCTACCGCATCTCAACCCCTCCCCCCCCCTCCACTGAACACTCACTGAGGGGAGCAGAAGCACTCAGCAAGGCGTGAAGCCCCGAACAGTAAAGACAAGGAGCGGGGCTCTGAATAGCCAAGACGCCTTTGAGCGGGTGGAGGGGGGCGGCCATAAGGTGGCCCTCCCGGGTCCCGTCCCCCATCTCTCCCCCTTTGGCGGGCGGATCGGCCCGGACTAAGCCCCACAATCTAACGGCAAGTGAGGAGGGGAAGCGGCATATGAGAGGTGGTGTGAGGCGAGCGGTCCATACCCCGCCCGCAATCTTAAATCTTCAACTTCAAGCACTGGGAGCTGGCGGCGAGACAGGGCGGCGGGAGGCTGAGGGACCCCAGAACAAAGTGTCCCCCTGCAGCATTGGAAGCCCACACACATACAACGCCTGACCCCAGGGCCTCAGCCTTAAGAGAACACTTAGGGAGAGCCAGATCTCCCTCGGTGTGGGGGGTTTTCCCCATGAAATCGTCATGCTTAGCAGCCCATAGTGATTCGGGACCCACACCCGACAGCACACCTGCCATCCGCAGCTCGCCGGGGGCACCGAGGTTGCGCCTGTGAGTGGCAGAGCTCTCCCTCCATTGCCGTGGACACCGATCTTGCTTGAAGCCGAGGTAAGAGGAGGCATTGAGAACCAGGGGAACCTTAGCAGCAAGTGGAGCCAGCTCCTGCATCATGGCGTCCGGGCGCCCGAAAAAAGAACGCTGAATAAAAGAGCTGCTCTCACAACCTGGGGGGACCACGCCTGAGGACACAAATATGCAATCGAATATGCTGGGGTCCCAAGCTGAACATTCCTCAGAAGAACCAGTGACACTCATTTATGGAGGCACTGTTCCCCTCCCTACGAGAAGAGCTACACTCTCTAAAACGCAAATTCTCCCAAGAGATTAAGGAGACCCGGAGGGACGTGGATGTAGGAAGGTGGAATCTGACTGCATAGTTGCCCCCACTTTTTTCCTGGTGTTTTGCTGGTTTTCGACTTAGTTTGGCTGGGATCTTGCTATTCAGGACCCCAGCCTATCTGCTTTCCCCTTTAAATTGATTGCATGTACTTTAGGTACACTCCAGATTGGATTCTGGTGTACCCTTATGAGTCCCTAGTATATGGTATACTATGTACCCAGGGCATAGGTACCCCAGAGGCCTCCCAAGTGCTGCAGAATGTATTATGCCACCTCTGAGAGGCCATCCAAAATGACACAACAGGTCTGCTACTGCAGCCTGTGTAAGGTGGTGCCTGCACCCCTTACTTAGATATAGGTTCACTATATCTATCCTAATCAGTGCACATATAAGCCTATCAGTCACCCCTATGGCAGGCCTTATCAATCCTGAAGGCAGGGTGCTGGGTTTTATGTGAGAGGGTGCCCATGCATGAGCAGAGCCCCTCTGCAGCCTTCGGAACCACTATTCCGGGGTTGTCTGTGATGCAGCCAACCATATACTCTTAAGTGCATTATAACCTCGCGGTAAATGCTAACTTTAAAACGGCTGCAAGGAATTATGTCGTGTTTGGTGTCAAACACCTTTGAATCATACCTCCACACCAGTAACTGGTGTGGAGGTATGATTCCTCCCTCCTAGAGGGAGAAATATGACAGCACCGGTACACCCGGTACCAGCTTCACAGAGCCCTGGCATCACAAAATGGATGCTGCCAGCCACAGACACGAGTCTGCCCTCCTGCTGCTGGACGAAACTCCGGCAGGGGAAGCTGGACAATAGGTTTCCTGTCACAGGGAGGTGTGACCACCTCCCAGACAGGCTTTAGTGTATTGGGGCTGGGTGGGTGCACTCCAAGAGTGCTTTAATGTCTGCACTGGGGGCACATTTGGTGTCCCTGTGCATAGTCCAGCTCAAACCGGTTGCAGGGGCACTCAGCCCCTGCTCTGGCACAAAACTGGACAAAGGATATGGGTGTAGCCACCCCTCTGTCCTGACCCTCCCATAGGTGGGTCCCCAGAGTTTGTCCCACCCCTTCCTTGAGTATAAAGTAGGAACCCCTGGCTACAGGACTTTAGATTACACCTGGACTAAACTCTGCTACAGAAACCAAGTACTTCGACGATCTACACTACGCTGGATGACTGAAGAATCTCCCTTGGAGTAAAGGAGTTACTCCCCTGCAAGGCAGGCACCTTTAACGCAACTGACCGATTTGCATCTCTGAAGCTCTCGAGGACTCCGAAGAATATTGCAACACAGGAGGTGGGTTCCCGAGGTCTCTGAGGTCGATCTGTGCCCACAGCAAGTCTGAGGCCCGTATCCCTCGTGGTGACCGTGCAACCCGAACCCCTGGACACCACGTCGATTTGCAGAAGCATCAGCTTTCCAGCGACCCCTGAGGCTGAGCTTTGGGTTACTTGTAGCCCTGACCCCGAGCAGTAATTCCACCAAAGATTGCGGGCCTACACTCCACGAGTGTTCTGTGGGCCGGCATTTTGTGATTCCTCTCGAGGTCCCTTCGCGATCCCTGGTCCGTCGACCTGTGGGTCCCTGAGAAGGGTACTTTTCAGTGGGCTTCCCTGGTTGCTCCAGGCGTGCCCTGACTTTCCATCACTTGGGAGTCCCCAGGACCTTGCTGGTCCTCACAGAAGCATCATTACTCTGACCGCGTGGGTTGCAGTTGCCAAGGCTTGTTGGTCTCCAATCCGGAAACTGACCCTCAGCACTCGACATCCTTCGTAGGGACAGCTCGCCTGCGGATCCTGGTCGTCGTCGACGTCTCCTGGTCCCCGTGGCTGCAGAGTCAAGCTTCACCTCTTCGCACCTGAAGCACCCGACATCGGTGGGCATTCGATTGCTCGCGCTCCTGGTCACGTGGAAGTGACCCAGACTTTGTCCCCTCTGCTTTCAGGTTCTTCACATCTTCGATCCAGGCTTGGATCACACCGGACACTTTCCTTCTTCATGGCAGCAGCACTTTGCAGCGTCTCGCCATTGAAAACAACGACGATTCCCGACACCCTTTGACACCTATGCACCCGGCTTCCCTGGGTAAGGTAACACGAGTACTCCGGTGCTCCCGTGGGTGCTGGCCTTAGAACCTTCTAAGACTGAAAGGGTTTACTCAAAGTCCTCTCCTAAGTGTCCTTAAACTCTAATATTCCAACCGCGACTTTCCCATAGAGTTGTACGGAGCTCGCGTCTGTGTTCCCACACTGCACCCGTCCTCCCTGTGTCACTACCTTGGGTGGTTCCTTGGGGTCCCAGCGATTCTACGTGCTCTAGGCACAGTGTCTAGTCAAGTCGTGGTTGTTATACCACTTTCTTAATATATGGTTTGGTCTCCCCCTGGAGCCCACTGTGTATTGTGCTATTTACTGTCGTTCTAGTACTGTAATATTGTGTGCCTTGTTCTCTAATCTCATAAAGAGGTTAGTAGAGAGTGTTTAGTAATAAATACATATATTTTATATATACCTTGTGTGGTTCTCCTTTCATTTGGTCATTCAAGAGGTTATATACTGGTAAAACAAGCTGCTTTACATTCCTTCGAGACTTAGCCTGAAGGCTGCTCTCCACAGCTACCACTAGGATAGCTTTCTATAAAGGTTGTCTTTAACCTAATCATCAATAAGGGTCGTTTGGACTGGTGCAAGGTGCCCACTTTAATTAGTGGACAGCATATACCAGGCCAACTTCTCACATTGGTGTGCAGCGGTTGGGATTCAAGCTTGCTATTGTTTTACGAGATAATCTCAGTGAGTGACTAACTGAAAACCACTAAAGGTACTTAGGTACATATGAATCAAGTCTAGAATAAAGTAAGTTCTACTGAACTTAGAGTTGGGTAAGTCAAGGGTCTAGCACACCCTTTCTCCAACTCAAGAGAGTCTCAGTTCCCACTAGAGTAGGTAGGTGCATACACCACACCACACTAGAATGTCTTCAAGGCCTGAAGTCAGTGACTCCTTGCCAACTAAGTATGACCACCTCACATTCCAAGAATTGAGAAACATGTGTGCATCAAGGAAACTGAAGACAGGGAAAAATCCAAACACCCAAAGCTCATAGTGACTTTGCTTTTAGATGACCTCAGAAAGACCCCAGGGTCTGATGAGGCAGGCAAAGGGGTGGGACAGCAGAAGAGGAAAGGCCAGGGAGTGAAAACCTCAATGACCTGGACTCTGATGCTGGCCAGGAGGATCAAAATGATTCTAACCTGGAACAGCCAATCCTTCCTGAAAGTGAGGAAGGAGGCCCCAGTGGGCCTCTCTTTACCCCACCTGGAAGGGTTAACAGTTTACCAAGGAGATCTAGATCTCCTTCTCAGGAATCTAATCATTCTGGTACATCTGTAGGGAGCTCTGTTTCTCATAGGACTTCTTCTCATAAAAGGGAGTCCTCTTATGAGAAGAAGTGCCAACTGCTTGAGATTGAGAGAGCTAAGCTCAGGATCAAGAGAGAGCAATTGGCCCTAGATAGGGAATCCCTGGAGCTTCAGAGAGCTTCAAGAAAGTTGGGGCTAGAGCCCCATGGTGGCAGCAACAATATCCCTAGTGGTAGAGAAAAGACTCATGACCATAGGAACCTGAGCAAGATTGTCCCTCCCTATCAGAGTGGGGATGACATCCACAAATGGATAACTGCACTTGAGAGGGCCTGTAAGGTACAGAGGGTCCCTCAGGAGCAGTGGGCAGCAATCTTGTGGCTCTCCTTTGCAGACAAAGGTAGAGACAAGCTCCTCACTGTTAGAGAGGAGGATGCAGATAATTATAAAGTCCTGAAGAGTGCTCTGATTGATGGGTTTGGCCTAACCACTGAACAATACAGGTTAAAGTTCAGAGACACCCAAAAGGCACAGACTCAGGACTGGGTTGACTTTGTAGATTGTGCTACTAAGGCTCTGGAAGGTTGGATACATGGCAGCAAGGTGCATGACTTTTTAGGATTGTACAATTTGATTATGAGGGAGCAGATCCTTAATAATTGTCAAAACCAGCTTTTACACCAGTACCTGGTGGACTCTGATCTGACCTCTCCCCAAGAATTGGGAAAGAAGGCAGACAAATGGGTCAGAACCAGGGTAAAGCCGAAGAATCAGGGTGGTGACCAGCAGAAAGATTCTTCCAAAAACCAAGAGAAAGGTGGGGATAAATCAAAAGATAAATCCACTACAGGGCCCCAAAATTCCTCTTCTGGGGGTGGGTCCCAAACTCCTTCCTCCCCTGAAAAGAAACCCTATTGCCATGTCTGCAAGAAGCCTGGCCACTGGAAAAATGACCCCATTTGCCCTAAGGTCAGCAATAAAGAAAATGTTCCTCCAAGTAATACTACCACTCCTCCTGGTACTACAAGTAGTAATCCCCTAGGTGGTAGTAATGCACCCAAAAAGGTAGGTGCATTCTCATGGGGAACTGAGGGGGACCCCAGCTTATCAAGGTCCTCCTCCCTGGCCTCCTTAGTCTGTGATGGTGGCATGGGATTTGCCACTTTTACTATGAGTCCCAATACTTTGGGAAGTACAGACAGGAGCCCTTAATAAATGGTCAGAAAGCTGTGGCATTCAGGGACACAGGGGCTAGTGTCACCATGGTGACAGGAAACTAGTCCCCCCTCAACAGCTTTTACCTGAGTTCAAGTACCAGGTGACCAACATTGAGGGTATCAGAACAGATCATCCCATGGCCATAGTCAATCTCAGCTGGGGAGGGGTCACTGGCCCAAAGAGAGTGGCAGTGTCCCCAAACTTGCCTGTAGATTGCCTGTTGGGCAATGATCTAGAAGTTTCAGCCTGGGCTGAAGTTGAATACCAGGCCCATTTAAAAATGTTGGGCCTCTCTCGGAAGGTTGGTGGGGCTGTTAGGGCCACAGCCCCATCCCAGGGAAATTTTGGAGAAGTGGAGCCTGAAAGAATGGCCCATTCTACTCCCCAAGAGAGCAGAAGGGTTGAAGAAAAGTCTTCTCCCCCCCAGACTATAGGTAAGGGTCAGCTTCCTCAGGGAACTGATCCTACCCCTTGTGAAGGAACTGCCGCAGAGGTAGTCAGGCCTGGTCTGGCCACCCCCCTGATGGCAGGGGACCCTTCCAAGGTGGTACCCAGTCTGGAGCAGGTAACCTGCCCCTCTCTACCCTCCCTCTGTCAGCCCAGGGCTGCAGAGGTCAGGGAGGTCAGTGGACCCCTAAGGGCTCCCTGTCCAGAGGAACCCCCTCATCCACAGATTAGGGGCATCCAGTCTAGTAGCCCTAGCAAGGTGAAAATTCCTCAACCCACTGAGGGATCCCTCTTACCATTGAATAGGGACCACCCCCAGATGGACTCTGTTGGGCAAAGGCAAACCTGGGACCCAGTGGTTCCAAACCTACCATGTCCCTCCAGTGTTCCAACCAAAGGGACCCAACCCCCAGCTGTAGGCAGCCAGAGGTTGACCCTTAGGGCCAGATACAACTCAGTCATGGAAAGAAAGGCCTCCATGGTGACCAGTGATCTGAGGAAGCTGAGACCAACTTTCTTAGGGCCTCACTTCTCCACTCAGACACCCCACCAGCCTTTTACTTTGCCAAAACACACTACAGGTAGTAATTCCAAATGGTGGAGATCATCCAATACCCTTGGGGTTAGGAATTGCTTAGTGGACCATAAGACAGGGGGTAACCATGCTAGTGCAGGTTCTTCCTTATACGGCCACTTAGTCAATAAAGGCTCAACTGGGCAAGGTTAGCCTTATCTCCTTTCGTTTGGGGGGGGGGGGGTTATGTAGGAAGGTGGAATCTGACTGCATAGTTGACCCCACTTTTTTCCTGGTGTTTTGCTGGTTTTCGACTTAGTTTGGCTGGGATCCTGCTATTCAGGACCCCAGCCTATCTGCTTTCCCCTTTAAATTGATTGCATGTACTTTAGGTACACTCCAGATTGGATTCTGGGGTACCCTTATGAGTCCCTAGTATATGGTATACTATGTACCCAGGGCATCGGTACTTCAGAGGCCTCCCAGGGGCTGCAGCATGTATTATGCCACCCCTGAGAGGCCATCCAAAATGACACAACAGGTCTGCTACTGCAGCCTGTGTAAGGTGGTGCATGCACCCCTTACTTAGATATAGGTTCACTATATCTATCCTAATCACTGCACATATAAGCCTATCAGTCACCCCTATGGCAGGCCTTATCAATCCTGAAGGCAGGGTGCTGGGTTTTATGTGAGAGGGTGCCCATGCATGAGCAGAGCCCCTCTGCAGCCTTCGGAACCACTATTCCGGGGTTGTCTGTGATGCAGCCAACCATATACTCTTAAGTGCATTATAACCTCGCGGTAAATGCTAACTTTAAAACGGCTGCAAGGAATTATGTTGTGTTTGGTGTCAAACACCTTGGAATCATACCTCCACACCAGTAACTGGTGTGGGAGGTATGATTCCTCCCTCCTAGAGGGAGAAATATGACAGCACCGGTACACCCAGTACCAGCTTCACAGAGCCCTGGCATCACAAAATGGATGCTGCCAGCCACAGACACGAGTCTGCCCTCCTACTGCTGGACGAAACTCCGGCAGGGGAAGCTGGACAATAGGTTTCCTGTCACAGGGAGGTGTGACCACCTCCCAGACAGGCTTTAGTGTATTGGGGCTGGGTGGGTGCACTCCAAGAGTGCTTTGATGTCTGCATTGGGGGCACATTTGGTATCCCTGTGCATAGTCCAGCTCAAACCGGTTGCAGGGGCACTCAGCCCCTGCTCTGGCGCGAAACTGGACAAAGGATATGGGTGTAGCCACCCCTCTGTCCTGACCCTCCCATAGGTGGGTCCCCAGAGTTTGTCCCACCCCTTCCTTGGGTATAAAGTAGGAACCCCTGGCTACAGGACTTTAGATTACACCTGGACTAAACTCTGCTACAGAAACCAAGTACTTCGACGATCTACACTACGCTGGATGACTGAAGAATCTCCCTTGGAGTAAAGGAGTTACTCCCCTGCTGTTAAAAGCAAAACGACAATCGTGAACATTACCTGCGCCATCTTGTCTGGTGGAATTCTATGTGCACATAAGTTGCAGTCATTTTAATCTATCACAGCCATTTTGTACTCTGTTGGTCACCTTTGTTTCACCCTGCCCTTACTAGCATCCCTCTGACCATCTGACCGACCTGGTACGTGTGCTGGGGGCTCTAAACTCTATTTGCCGCAACAAACCTCAGCGCCACTTGCTGCCACAAACTCGTTTTTCCTCTCATCTCTGTTTTCAGGCAAACCTTTGGACACTCTACCCCTCACTGCACCTAGTTACACAAACAGGTTCCAAACACCAAAAGACTCTTGCAACATGATTTATTGCACTGCAAACAGCAAGACTTGTTGTTACCAACAATGGAACCTGTTTTTATCAACAGAACGGACTCTTAGATCTGGCCGGTCTCACATGTTTTAGACCCTGAAGCAAGGTCCAGCTGCAAGATAAGATTGTCTGTTTGACCTGGGTAGGAAGAGAATTACTGTTGGGCTTGTGTGACAACCTGCCCGGGCGGGGACCCCAAGCTGGTGTAACCATGTTGATGAAACCAATGCATTGTGTCAAACCTGTATAAAAGGAAGAGCCAAAGGAGTTATCAGCAGAACACCTCCCTCAGACATCCTGGTGTCTGCAGTTGACGTGATCTCCTCATGAGAAATAAACCTTTTTCTTGTCTTCCAGTTTCCAGCGCTTGCCTCATTATTTTGATAGCGAACCCAAAGTGAATTAGAGGTGGAACCCTGCACCGGGCAGCATTGAGGGTCTTAGAAGACTCGCTGCCTTTCACAAATTGGCGCCCAAACGTAGGGGCCCATCAGCGACGAGTGGGTCCGGTAGAGAGGTCCTAACGACGGAGTGAACGACTAAACGATTGTGGTATACCTGCCTGAGAAGACCCTTGTCTGGCTGCCGATCGACTGAACTTCACCGGTTCCGAACGGACCTCTCTCGAGTGACCTGCGGTCCTGACTGGGACCTTAGAGGAACGCCGCATTGATTGTTGGAGTGAGAGGACAACCAGGCGCTGGAAGGGGAAGACGAAGAACCATCCATACGGTCCGGCTAAGGTCGTGAAAAACGACTTAAATTGATTGATTGAATAGTTTGATTGAAATACTAGTATTCCTTTTTTGATATTGAGTTATTTACGACATTTCCCTGCTTGCAAACAACGAAGAATAGGAATATTCTCTCTCTTGCAGGCAGCGAAGGACAGGTAGTGCAGACTTTTTGTCTAAATTGATTGATTGAGTTATTCATTTTTGACCGATAAATACGTCATGCCTGTTTTCTCTAGATTGTTTAATTGTAATTGTTTTGGACCAGACCGTTCGTTAGAGGTCAGTCAGCGGCACCGCCGGAAGGCACCCCTAACAAGGACATGTACGTAAAGTATGGATTAGCCACCGTAGCTTATAGCAAACTATGGCATAAATACACTAGGAAGGACCGGGTAAATCAGTGGCCACTGACGGGATCGTACGATCCCGCTAAAATAGAAACGTTAGAATTAGCTCTCCACAAAAAGAAAACTAGACCAGCCATGTTTGACAGTTTTGGTTTATGGCGAAAAGAGGCCGCTCAAAGAAAGAAAAGGGACGAAGCTAGACAAGATAAAGAAACGCGAAAATCAGCTTATCAAGCCTGTAAAAGATTAGAAGAAAAACTAAAAGAAAAGGAAATCGATAAAAAGGAACAGGAACCAAAAATATCAGGTCAATGCCCTGTTAGAACGCCCTCGACTCTTTACCCCAAGTTACCAGCAAAAAAAGGGTAGATGATGATTTATTGTTAGGTCCCCCAATCATATACATGCCACCCCCTTACGCCCCTACTCATCCCGTAGTACATCGCCAGGACCACCAAAGTATAGCCGGAGATGGCACGATCGCCTCAGTCTCCACCGCCTCTGCTCCCACCGAGTCACCCACACCAAATGCCTCATCAAAGGATACAGTAGTAGATGTAGGATCAAAAGAAAAAGGAGCGCCCAGGGTCCCGCGATTAAGTAAAAATGAGCGAGCAGGCATTGATAAAATAGTTAAATCCCTCATAGATAGGAAGGAGACAGAAGAGTATGTAACTGACATATGCAACTCCTATGTTGAAAACCGTAAACGATACTTTATTGTACGTCTCTGTTACCACACTCTTACTGCATATGAAGAGAAGTACCAAGATGTAGGGCCCGAGCGGCTAGTGGCTCTCTATAGGAAGGTAGACACCGGAGATGAAGGCGACAACGATGTTACAGAACTCTTTTCATCCACACTGGAGGTATTCCGTCACCTCGTGGAACAAGGACGGATAGATAAGGACAGGACATCTAAGATAGCAGGACCCCCGGTGGAAAAACAAGATAGCATGATGCCGATAAAAGAAGCTGCCCCTTATTGGGTACCTCCTAGAGGACAAGGGACTCATGACGATATGAACCATCAAGACGCTAGAGGAAGGGTGGTCTACAATTGGGTGTATCAACCATGGGACAGACAGGACATTTTGACGTTCCGTAAATCTTTACCGGATTTACGAAAGAACCCCACCACCTTTACACCGAGCTAGGTACCGCTCTGGGATCAACAATAATGACACTTGCCGACATAGACTTGTTCTTCGGGTTATGTTTGCCTGCAGATGTGTGGAAACAGATTAGGAAAATAGACCATAGCGAACTGCTTGGTCATACCTGGGAACAACTCAACACACTAGATAAACAGCGGAACCCTGGTCAAAAACCGGTTAAAGCAATATTGGACCTCCCTGACAAAATAGTGCAGAAAGTGAAAACGCTGATCCCAGAGAAAAAGATAGACTGGTCCATAGTAACCGCGTGCCGCCAGAAACCACAAGAGGATGTCTTAGAGTATTTCTCCAGATTTGAAATGGTGTTCTCCGATTACAGTGGACAAGACATGTCCACCGCAACCGGACACCACTTATTTGTGCAGAACTATGTCAAAGGACTACTGCCAGATGTATCCCAGAAATTACAAGCCAGCGAAAGTAGTTGGGCAGCATCTAAACCGGCGGCCATTCTCCAAATGGCCCAGTACTATGAGCATCAGAGAAACGAAAATGACAGGGCTACAGAAAGGAAAAAGAAGGACTTGAAGGAAAGGGTAATGGTAGCAAACTCCAGGGGGCGAATACAGGAAGGGAGCAATATAGGGGAGGATACCAGCAGAATACCCCTAGAGTACAGCCACCTAGAAACAATTCATCGACATCATATGTAGGACGCCAAGACCTAGGACAGGATCAATGTGCATTTTGCAAAGAATATGGACACTGGAAAACCCAATGCCCGGCTTTGTTAGGAGCTGGTAGGGGCAGAGGGGCGAGGGAAATAGCAAGTGGACAGAGAGGAAGAGGACGTGGGAGAGGGTACACGAGTGAAGAAAGCGAGGAAAGGCCAGGAAGAGTGAACACATTCGACCATCCCAAACAGAATCAGTACCAACAGACAGATTATGACAATACGTACGACTTTGCATAGGACAGCCAGGGGCAAGGGAGGGATCCAGTCGAGCTCTATGTTGATCAGCAAGGCCCTTATGTTACCGCTGAGGTCCTGGGCACAAAGTCGCCATTTCTGGTAGACACGGGAGCAACACGTAGTGCACTATCCAAACGACTGATTCCAAGGGCACCCTTGTCAGGCTCACATGTGACCTCAATAGGATTTGACGGTACGCCCTCCACCAACCCTTTGTCCCGACCGATCCCTTTTAACCTTGACAACAATAGCGTCGAAACGACATTCCTCCTCTCTTCCAACACCCCAGATGCCATTATGGGTCTCGACCTTTTGAAACACTTCCATGCGACTATCAGATGCTCACCAGACGGAGTGCGTGTCGTCCTGTATGACAACCCCCAGCGCCATGGAGAGAACCCTTCTCAGCACATGTTTCCCATCTCCGAGACTGACGCATCCCTACTGGACACTTTGCCATCACACTTATGGGCTAGGGCTGATTCAGACGTAGGACGAATGATGATTGACCCAGTACACGTAACAATACGACAGGATGCAACCCTACCGAAAGTACCGCAGTACAAAATATCGCCAGAGGGTGAGAAGGCACTGACAGAGATCATACACTCTTTGGTAGAGGCAGGGGTGGTAGAGGAAGTAGTGAGCAACGTTTGTAACAGTCCCATACTACCGATTGTAAAGAGACAGGGAGAGGGAGACGGAAAAGCCTACCGCTTCATCATTGACCTGCGGGAGATAAACAAAATCGTAGTGCCACAATACCCAGTAGTTTCCGACATCACGACAATTTTGACTTTAATCCCCTCCACTGCCACCACCTTCACTGTAATTGACCTCAAAAACGCATTCTTTTCCATACCTATACACAAGGACAGCCGCTATCTATTTGGATTCACCCTAAACTCCCGTTCGTACAGATTTTGCAGAGCACCTCAGGGGTACAATGAGAGCCCAAGCATCTATAGCCAGGCGCTTAAAAGACAGTTGGACGCCATACAATTGCCAGATGGAGTGGCACTAATACAATATGTAGACGACATCCTTCTAGCAGCGGACACCATACCAATAGCCGTCACAGCCACAATCAAACTACTCCATTTTCTTGCTGAGAATGGTCACAAGGTCTCCCGAAAGAAATTGCAGTTCTGTAAATCACAAGTGACCTATTTGGGTCATCTTTTATCCAAAGAAGGGAGGAAACTCACGCCTGACAGGATCCAGACAATTCTAGACACCCCTGTCCCCAAAGATCAGAAACAAGTCCGCTCTTTGATAGGTCTCACTTCATTTTGCCGACAGTGGTTACCGAACTTTAGCCTCATTGTCAAACCCCTTCTCTCCCTCCTAGCTAAAGACATCCCCTCACCTCTCCCCTGGACCCCCGAATGCCAGTCAGCCTTTAAAGAACTACGCAATGCCCTTTGTTCAGCGCCTGTCCTAGAAACCCCGGATTACTCCAAACCATTCTTCCTCTACACGCACGAGAGGGAAGGATGTGCATTGTCTGTCCTAACACAATCAATTGGTCACAAACAACGCCCTTGTGCATATTTCTCTGCCACCCTCGATCCAATAGCCAGAGCGCTGCCAGCGTGCCTGCGCGCTGTGGCAGCTGTAGCAGTATCGATACGCCAGAGCGAAGGAATAGTACTCTCCAATCCAGTCAATATGAAGAGTACCCCATGAAGTCGACACACTACTAAACCAGACCAAAACCCAACACTTGACTAGCGCCCGACTGACAGGATATGAGTTGACCCTGCTAGCACCGCACATTACCCTAAAGCGATGCACCACCCTCAATCCAGCCACACTGTTACCCCTACCCGAAAATGATCCTAGCGTGACTCCACTACACGACTGTGTGACACTAACCGATGAACAAACAAAGAGTAGAATAGATCTCAGAGACTTGGACAATTGGAAGTTGGCTTTGGGGCATCTTGAAGGAGTGGGGTTGGAAAATATCAATGATTCTCTTGGTCCCAGTATTGACAATATGTGGTTGTTGTTTGGGTATACACTGTATACCACCTTTGTGTTCTCTTTGCATAACTACCTTGCACCCTAAGACTATGGACACTCAGCTAACAAAAATGAGAGTAATGTATGATCAAGAGCTACAGGACATTATGGAGATCGAAATAGACTGACAAGCTGGCTAGTTATGTTCAAAGGGGCCACTGTTAAAAGCAAAACGACAATCGTGAACATTACCTGCACCATCTTGTCTGGTGGAATTCTATGTGCACATAAGTTGCAGTCATTTTAATCTATCACAGCCATTTTGTACTCTGTTGGTCACCTTTGTTTCACCCTGCCCTTACTAGCACCCCTCTGACCGACCTGGTACGTGTGCTGGGGGCTATAAACTCTATTTGCCGCAACAAACCTCAGCGCCACTTGCTGCCACAAACTCGTTTTTCCTCTCATCTCTGTTTTCAGGCAAACCTTTGGACACTCTACCCCTCACTGCACCTAGTTACACAAACAGGTTCCAAACACCAAAAAGACTCTTGCAACATGATTTATTGCACTGCAAACAGCAAGACTTGTTGTTACCAACAATGGAACCTGTTTTTATCAACAGAACGGACTCTTAGATCTGGCCGGTCTCACATGTTTTAGACCCTGAAGCAAGGTCCAGCTGCAAGATAAGATTGTCTGTTTGACCTGGGTGGGAAGAGAATTACTGTTGGGCTTGTGTGACAACCTGCCCGGGGCGGGGACCCCAAGCTTGTTTAACCATGTTGATGAAACCAATGCATTGTGTCAAACCTGTATAAAAGGAAGAGCCAAAGGAGTTATCAGCAGAACACCTCCCTCAGACATCCCGGTGTCTGCAGTTGATGTGATCTCCTCATGAGAAATAAACCTTTTTCTTGTCTTCCAGTTTCCAGCGCTTGCCTCATTATTTTGATAGCGTACCCAAAGTGAATTAGAGGTGGAACCCTGCACCGGGCAGCATTGAGGGTCTTAGAAGACTCGCTGCCTTTCACACTGCAAGGCAGGCACCTTTAACGCAACTGACCGGTTTGCATCTCCGAAGCTCCCGAGGACTCCGAAGAATATTGCAACACAGGAGGTGGGTTCCCGAGGTCTCTGAGGTCGATCTGTGCCCACAGCAAGTGTGAGGCCCGTATCCCTCGTGGTGACCGTGCAACCCGAACCCCTGGAAACCGCGTCGATTTGCAGAAGCATCAGCTTTCCGGCGACCCCTGAGGCTGAGCTTTGGGTTACTTGTAGCCCTGACCCCGAGCAGTAATTCCACCAAAGATTGCGGGCCTACACTCCACGAGTGTTCCGTGGGCCGGCATTTTGTGATTCCTCTCGAGGTCCCTTCGTGATCCCTGGTCCGTCGACCTGTGGGTCCCTTTGAAGGGTACTTTAACTTTCAGTGGGCTTCCCTGGTTGCTCCAGGCGTGCCCTGACTCTCCATCACTTGGGGAGTCCCCAGGACCTTGCTGGTCCTCACAGAAGCATCATTACTCTGACCGCGTGGGTTGCAGTTGCCAAGGCTTGTTGGTCTCCAATCCGGAAACTGACCCCTCAGCACTTGACATCCTTCGTGGGACAGCTCGCCTGCAGATCCTGGTCGTCGTCGACGTCTCCTGGTCCCCGTGGCTGCAGAGTCAAGCTTCACCTCTTCGCACCTGAAGCACCCGACATCGGTGGGCATTCGATTGCTCCGCTCCTGGTCACGTGAAGTGACCCAGACTTTGTCCCCTCTGCTTTCAGGTTCTTCACATCTTTGATCCAGGCTTGGATCACACCGGACACTTTCCTTCTTCACGGCAGCAGCACTTTGCAGTGTCTCGCCATTGAAAACAACGACGATTCCCGACACCCTTTGACACCTATGCACCCGGCTTCCCTGGGTAAGGTAACACGAGTACTTCGGTGCTCCCGTGGGTGCTGGCCTTAGAACCTTCTAAGTCTGAAAGGGTTTACTCAAAGTCCTCTCCTAAGTGTCCTTAAACTCTAATATTCCGATCCGCGACTTTCCCATAGAGTTGTACGGAGCTCGCGTCTGTGTTCCCACACTGCACCCGTCCTCCGTGGGTCCCCTGTGTCACTACCTTGGGTGGTTCCTTGGGGTCCCAGCGATTCTACGTGCTCTAGGCACTGTGTCTAGTCAAGTCGTGGTTGTTATACCACTTTCTTAATATATGGTTTGGTTTCCCCTGGAGCCCACTGTGTATTGTGCTATTTACTGTCGTTCTAGTACTGTAATATTGTGTGCCTTGTTCTCTAATCTCATAAAGAGGTTAGTAGAGAGTGTTTAGTAATAAATACATATATTTTATATATACCTTGTGTGGCTCTCCTTTCATTTGGTCATTCAAGAGGTTATATACTGGTAAAACAAGCTGCTTTACATTCCTTCGAGACTTAGCCTGAAGGCTGCTCTCCACAGCTACCACTAGGATAGCTTTCTATAAAGGTTGTCTTTAACCTAATCATCAGTAAGGGTCGTTTGGACTGGTGCAAGGTGCCCACTTTAATTAGTGGACAGCATATACCAGGCCAACTTCTCACAGTGGACACCCTAGGGGAACGTGTAGCGGAATTGGAGGACAAAGAAGGGGGCCGGGAGGAGGAGACAGAGACCCTCCAACAGGACGTCCTCCGTCTCCGGGAACAGCACATTGACTTGCAAGCACATCTCGAGGATTTAGAGAATCATTCCCGGAGGAACAATGTGCGCATTAGGGGGGTGGTGTCCAAGGCAGAGGGGGAGGACATTTTCGGTTTTGTCCGTGACCTTTTTCATCAAATCTTGGGAGGCCCACCACAGTCCCCAATTCAACTGGACAGAGCCCACCGGGTGGGTCCTCCCAGGCAGAACACTTCTAACCCACCGGATATCCTTGTCTGCGTGATTGATTTTCAAGTCAAGGAAGAGATCCGGAGGAAAGCACGTGGCATGCACCCCATTGCTTTTCAGGGCCACTCCCCAACCCTTTTTCAAGACCTTGCAGCTCTTACCCTGCAGAAACGCCAATCATTCCGCATAGCGACAACACACCTTCGCAGCCACGGAATTTCTTACTCCTGGGGGCCACCCCTTTCGCCTGATTTTCCGCTGGGAGTGGAAACTCCATCAATTACGTTCACTTACAGAGACATGCCGCGTACTGGGAATCGAGCCCCCGGAGGAGCAGCAGGCAGGGGGACCTCCACCCCCCTCCCAAAGAGAGAGAAGAAACGGCTAGCAGAGAGTAAGTCGGCACCGTACTCCATCCAAACCAGATCCGGAGGAGATCGCTAAGGGCCAACAGGCCGCCCTGGAAGCAGTTCCTTCAACGCTGGCATAAATTGATGAATCCTGATCACTGGGCCCAACTTCTGCATAACCTATAGATAAGGGAAGGGGCGGCGGGCGGGGGGAGTCGAACCACTGGTCATATTTATACCCCCATTGGACTTACCATGTGGCTACCTCTGGCCACAGGACTATCCGTAAGACAGAACTTTCAATTTTTCTTATTGTTGTTGTTTATTTGTTTTGGGAGGGTATTGTTTGGGGCCCACACTCACCCTCTTCGGGGCGCTCTATTTTTTCACATAGGACCTGTACAATGTGTTACACAGTTCAATACAGTTGGAGGGGGGGGGAGGCGGGAACGGGTGGTTCACAGCAGATGTTCATTTTCTGCCAGTATGACAGGTAGCACGCTTAAAATAAACACACTTAATGTACGAGGGCTCAACAATGCGATTAAACGACGGGCAATACTCAACTACCTCGAATCCTCTCGGGCAGATATCTGCCTGTTACAAGAAACTCACCTTCTATTTGGGGACTGCCACAGACTGAAATCAAGGGCCTTTCCACAGCAATTCTTCTCATCTGCCCTTTCTAAATCAGCAGGTGTGGCAATCTTGGTGGCCAAATCCTTTCGGGGAGTGGTCGAACAGAAGGTCGCAGAGATCAAAGGCAGACTTCTCATACACTGGTTCTCCGTAGCGGGGAGGTCATTAGTGGTCGGCTCAATTTAAGCTTCTAATGAGAAACAGGAGGGGTTTTTACACGATGCCCTGGGGAGAGCGCTGGGAACGGGTGACCACTTAGTGCTATTAGGGGGGGTGGCTCAACTTAGTATTTGATAACTCACTGGATAGATCGGCACAGAGACATGGCCAGTCTGGGGTCTGTCAACCAAAGGTCAGGCGCGACTACAAGAGTTAGGAGTGGTGGATTTATGGAGGGCCAAACATCCACAGTCCAAGGAATTCTTATACTACTCTAAAGCACATAAAACATATGCCAGGTTAGACTATTTCTTGGGAACTCGTGAAATCCTCTCACTCACGAACGATGTAGAAATACACACAGCTGCGCTGTCTGACCATGGGGCGGTCGAGCTCACGCTATCTCTCTCCCCGGCTATACCTCCCTCTAGGTCCTGGCGCTTAAGGGACTCCATGTTACACCGCAAAGAGGTCATAAAGCAAGTCCAGCACTCACTTAAAGATTACCTCACACACAATGATACCCCTGAGACATCTACTGCGGTATTGTGGGAGACACTTAAAGTTGTTATTCGAGGAGAATTAATTGCAATAGCTTCAGCAGACAATAAGATACGCAGAGAAAAGAGAGAACACCTTACCAAACGGACTATAGAGCTTGAACGCATGCAGCAGCGCACAGGCGCCCCCAGGATCTGGCCCCAACTAACCAACAAGCGCGCTCAACTGGCAGCGTTAGACACAGACAGGGCGGAATATGCCGCCCTTCGCATGCGCCACTCCTACTACATTGGGGGAGACAAATGCGGCCGCCGCTTGTTGAAAAATATATATATATGTCCATATAAATTCATGTGTATGCTCTTCAAAGATATCATGCTTAGATATATCACACTAACATGAGGCCTGGAACTCCAAAGGGCTTCCTATCTGACCTTGACTATCACATAGTATTAATAAAAAGGGGCATTAACTGGCATTTAAACTAAACAGGGGACTGTAGAGAATGTTTTAAAAATATTCTCTGTATCAATACACTAATTGATATGTGACATACACTACAGGAGAGCCTGGGTTAGAGAATAATTTATGTGTACCTACACATATAAGAAGTAGTGAAACAGGGGACTGATAAGTAACTAAGTTACTTTATGTCAATAAATTTTGACAAATGGCTATACCCTTGGGGGGTCTTATAAAAAACATTGCAGGAGAGCCTGTGCTAGGATGGGGTATTGATTTTCCCCAGAAAAAGAAACCCTCCCAGAATATAGTGAGTGGAGCTTCTGATTTGCGGGTTGCACCGGAACACAGGGAAATGATTTTGAAATATGCGTAGTATGTCATGGATGAATGACTGCATTTAAATAGTGTATTGATCTTGATTCCTTGAAATGTTTTCTTTGAATTATATGAAAAATAGAGAATTAGAGAAGCAAAATGGTTTTATGTGATGTCTCTGGCTGGTCCATAACTGTTGATTTCCCTTTTTTTAACTCATTCTATCCACTACCTAACAACTTTTTCTTTGTAGGAGACCTTTTGTATTTATCTTTCAGGGTGTAAGTGCACATTGTGAGTAAAAAAACAAAACACATTTCATGAGAGTGGATCTTGGAGAAAATCATGGTAAGCCCACTAGAAAGTTGTTTAAAAACTGGCAGGAGAGAAAAGTTCAAAACAAATCATCACCAGATAGCCCTGCAAATAAAGGTAAGAATATAAATTATATAAAATACGTTAAGTAGTTGCGCGCTACTATGGAAAGTGTAGCTGCAACAAAGTATAAATGTGTGAAAATTCAATTATTATATTCCCAGAATGGTAAAAATTTGAATTAAAACTCAAGGCAGAAATGCCTAGCATTCCATTCCATATTAAAAGAGAATGGACTTTGCATACATTGTCCTGTGTTTCATAGAAGATATTTTGTGTTTGTTTATGTACATAATTGATGTATTAAGGATTGTTCATGTTTCATGTACCTCTTGTAAATGTTATCTCATAACAAATAAAGCGCTCTGATACCTTTGGGTATGGCTAGAGCTATATAATACTAAAAATAATAATAATTTTAACACAGTAATGTTAAAACTAACTTTACCTAGAAAAAGGCACTCAATAGGAAAAAAGTAGGCCTCACAGAGAAAAACGAATTTGTGTGTTTTACACAACTAGGACATAACAAAAATTAAAAATAGATGCCCAACCTTTTGTTAGTACTGCCTATCAGCTACCTAGCATCTTAGGGGTATTGTATATGTAGAAAAATAGGAGTTCAGAGCTTGGAAAGTAGTTTCATATGCCAAGTCAAAGTAGCAGTAAAATGCGCACACAGGTCTAGGGTTTCAAAAGGCTCCTGTGCAAAATGTTGCAGCACTCTAATGGCATAGCACTTTATAATGAAATTTCAAGTAAACTCAATATGTCAATAGTGTATACGAAACAAATTAGAAAGCTAAGCTGAATTTATCATTGATGTGGCGTAGTTTTGACTCTCCTTAGATACATGATATTAAATATTAAAAGGCATTCGCATTATATGAGTAATTGGTGGCTGCTGTAGGGGTGAACTGCTAAAATAAAAGCGTCCTCCCTTTTATCACACTGCAAACGATAGATTTTGACTGGCTTGGAATGCCTGGTTTTTAATAGAATGAACTGAGCTCAGTCCCAGCACCAGCTGCTCAGGCTGTCTGTCCGAAGGAAGCTGTCTGTCTGAGCAGAGGAAGGTAATGAGTGGTTTATCACCCTTTTTGGGTGTCTGTGAGGACATTAGAATACAGCACATTGCTGTCATATTGGACAGCTGGGAGACTCTGTCATTTAATTGTCAGACAGGATTTATGAGTCCTAGAACACGATGCCTTCTCTCCTAAAAAAGTGTAGAAGCTGACACCTGCTGGTCATAAAACACAGCTAGATAAATAAGACAGGGCCTACCCAGGCACAAGCTACAGGTAAAGACTGTGGCAACTAGGTTTTAAGTTAGTATGGAATGGCACATAAAAGCACGTGCATTAAAGACAAATAGTCTTGAAAATTAGATATATAGTTTCATTATTTTGAATAAAAGAAAAAGGATAAAAGTAAGGACTTTCTTTCCTGTTTCTTTCCTAAGAAGCACATTTGTGGATCTGATGGTAAATAATTACTTATTTCTAAAGGGTGAAATACTTATTTCTAAAGGGGGAGGTTTAAGGGTGAAACAAATTTTCTATGTTTCATTAAAGCTTCTGTGCTTAGTTTCAAAAGAAGTTTTGTAGGTGTTATAAATAAATGCATTTAAAGACAAAATGAAAGTAATGAGGCTTGCTTTTCATATGTAGAAACAACAAAAGGGTTAGTGATTAATATTCAATAATGACTACATGTAAAATATTATTATAATTCATTGTACTAAAATCGTTTTTGCATTTTTATGATCTGTATAATGTCTAATAACCCTACTGTGAAAAAATAAATAAAATTTAGCAATGTAAAAAATCAACATGTGCAAAGTGCGCATTCAGATTTCAATGTCTAAATGGATAAATATGTTGTGTACTAAAGTAAAAGGGCGAATATTAGTTTATCTAACAACGCCAATATTACTGTCTCTTAGTGACAAACTTAAAATATGATTTCTAGTATGGCCTAATGGCTGCAGTCTCAAATACAAAGGCTATTAAAAAAGAGTAGCTCTAGAGACATGTGAATTACATTGCACGCCCTAATGCACAATAGTTCTGGGCGCATTATGGCATTCTGAAAACTAAAATTTTGAGCCAGTTCTTTAGGTGCCAGAAAGCACACTGCATAGGACTAAGAATAAAAACAGCAAAAGTTAGATCCTACCTTTAAAATATCAGGACGGAGGCACCCTCAGTCCTGCTTCTCGAGAGTTACTTTGAATTGTGATGGCCACATGGGGATAACCTTGCTCAAGACAAGGGATAACAGGTTTAAGGGTAAGAGGCCAAGTTCTGTATTTAGCACTAACCAGCACTGCTGAAAGCAAAATGCAGACGCAGAAGGTTTTGAGCACTTTTTATAACATAAGTCAGAACTTTTAAAGTATCTTTAAAAAGTGTGTGATTTCAACTTTTAGGGACCTACATTAGACTATGAAAGCATCACAGCATTTCCTGATGTATACAGGTACATATATAATTGTGTAAATGCAAGTTGTACATTTAGTCTATAGCCCTTGTAGTAATAATAAAAATAAATAAATAAACAGGGCTGTATTTGGTTGAACGGGGAAGATATTCCTTTTCAGCAGTTTTTGCTTCTATTTTGGTCTACAGCAAATGCTTCCTGTAGAAAAAGTGTAACACTTGAAAACAAACGCACACTCCAGTGCAACTTGTTCTAAATAGGAAAAAGATATATATATATATAGTACATGCTTGTAATGTTGAAGAGTAGTTTAACAATAACTTAATTCCTTTGTAATTAATTAAATTTCCTGATTATAACATTGTAGGATAACACACTACGGGTAATGTGGACAAAGAACATCATAGCAGTTAAAAATTGCTCATTATGAGAATGTTAAAATAAACTTAGCTCTGATGATGTCTGAGGCTATCATGTGCCTAGGAAAATTAGGGTCAAATTAATGCTCAATTCATGTTAATAATATTCAGGATATCGTCATTAGTAATTTAACTACATTTAAGAAATGGAAGAATTTACATAGTTGTTTCAATGAAATGATGGCCTTGATTAAGCCTTCCTGGAACTAGATTGGACACCACAGATCTGTTTTAGGTAACATTAGCTAAAGGAAGTATTTCATATTCTTTTAGGAGCAGATGGGGATATCACTGTTTTCTTGAGAAATAATACCTTTGTAGGAGATATGCAGGGTGGGGTTTATCCTACTGAATAACATTATCAAGGGGCACAGCGTAGATACCAGAGAGTACATAAGAGTAGGGTATCAGTGTTATTGTTGCACAGTGTTTCAGGATGAAGGTATCAGACACGCCCAAGGAGAATCTCATGTTTCCACTAAGGTGGGAGATAAAGGGATACATTCCACAATTTTAATATAAATGAATATGGCCCCTCTGGAAACACATTTTTGCAGCAGTATATATTTTTTTAATAAATGGAATTTACTCACAAATACCTAAAGATAGGTTAGAACAGGGCACTTACTGCTTGCAGCTTCAGTAAGGATTCTCTGTTGTATGCACCCCCTGTAGCGCACTTGTGGATGTGTTGAGAGATGATGAATGATGCTGTTAGACTGCAATTTGATAATTATGAAAGGGAAATGGCTGTACAGATCACTAACAATAAGGTTCTAGAACTAGAGAACTGAGAGGCTTGGAAAAATGCCCTCCCCATAAAGTCATATTAAAAAAAAAAGAGAGGGTGGTGAAAACATGCTGTCCCCATAAAGTGATTACCTTATGAACTTGTGGTTCCCTTAGAGCCTGTTGTGCCTGACACCAGTACTATATTATTATTTATACCTGCAGAGGCAGAGTATTTTTCTCTCCTCAGTGGGTTTTAGCATTAAAGTCCATCCACAGAGTGAAAGCCTCTTTGCCGTCGTGCTGGGATACCCAGTACACTTCGTTCACTGTGAGTCCCAATGTCAATGCGCAGGCAGTAAAGAGAGACTTGGACCACCTATGCCTGGAAGGTGGTAGCATCGTCTTGCAGTATGCTGATGACCTCCTTGTGACATCTTCATCACTTGAGGCCTGTGAAAGCCTGTGAAAAAGACACTGTAGCTCTGCTGAACTACCTCCAGAAGAGAAGACACAACGCCTCATTGTCAAAATGCCAGTGCTGCCAAAACAGAGGTGACTTACCTGGGTTTATGTGATATTCCAAGGTACACGCCGCATGCCACCTGACAGAATAAAATTGTTTCAGGGCATTCAGCTCCTGCCCACCAAGAAAGGAATGATGTCCTTCCTGGGGATAATGAACTGCTGCCACCAATGGGTCCCTGAATGCAGATGCTATGACTAATGAACTTGCAAACTGTTTCAAGAGATTGAAAGAGACATTGTGTACTGCGCCATCATGGGGACTGCCTGACTACAAACTGCCTTTCCATCTCTGTTTCAGAGCAAAATGACATTGCAAATGATGTGGTGTTGCCAATGGTGTGCTGACACAGCTGGAAAAGAAAGGCCTGTGGGACACAACTATGTGACTTTGCTTTCTGCAGTGATTGGGGGTCAGCAGCTGTGATGGTGGAGAGGACGGCTCTCATTGTGTTGGACTATACTTGTATTGTCTAGGTGCCACATTTGGTGCGGCTGCATTTGGTACGGTTGTTGTCTGGATCGACACAACATTTTCTGCTGGCAGGCACACAGGTTATAATGGCACCATGTTGTCTAATTGTAATGTCATAATAAGATGCCCACCTGTTAATTTGGCAAAAGTATTACCTACAATAGGTTATTCTGATGAGATCTATTCTCTTAGAGACAGATTAGACCCCTAAGTATGTTGGTGTTGAGATTATAGAAAACGGCACCTCGCCAATATTAGACATTATTAGAAAAGGCAGACTATAGGAGGGGTACACTGATGGTTTCTTCAGCAGACTGATAGACACTAATTACAGAGCAGGGTATGCCATAGCAATAGCAGACAACAAAGTTGAAAGTGCAGCTCTGACACTTGAAACATCTACCCAATAAGATGAGCTGTATGCTGTAACAAAAGCATGAATACTAGTCAAGGGTAAAACTGTTAACATTTACACTGACTCACATTATGCTTTGCAGTTCTTATTTGTGGCCAACTGTGGAAGTATCACGGATTAATAACAGAAGCAGGGCGCCTTATTGAAAATGGTCCTTTAGTAAGGAGCTTGTTAAAAGCAAAACTATTACACATCAGGATAGCGGTAATAAAATGTGAAGTCGACACAGGAGCTAAAACTAAGTTAGCCAAAGGTAATGCCATCGCTGACACAGCAGAAAAAGAGAGCATGTTGCAGCCAGTGCAGAAGGGACTAATGAATAAAGCATTTCAAAAATACAGCTCATTCAGAGACAATTGTTGCAAGCTAATGGAAAGGAAGCACAATGGTCTGCAACACCAGATGAACATAGAGGGTGGATTGATGATGGATGTGAGCCGAATAATGAAGAAAGTGTGGGCCTACCAGGATGAGATGCCTGTGTCCCCACGCAGTATGTTCCTTTCCCTTACAAGACTGGAGCAAGGACCATCTGATATTGCACAAGGGAGGATGAATGCGCAGATGCATGTTGCTTCCCAGTGAATGGATTTAAATATTTACTGGTGTGGGTGGATACGTTTTCAAAATGAATGGAGGTGTGTCCAACAGGGAAGAATGATGCAGCAACTGGGGCGCAGTGCTTCAGGAAAGCCATCTCTCCAAGGTTAAGGGTCCACCAGGGCATAAATAGCGATAGAAGGAGATCACTTAGTGACTACATTTATGCTAAAGAGGTTGTTCTTGGGAATAAAGTATAACATGCATACCCCATACCACCCTCCAACGTTGAGGCCAGGAGGAGTAAATGAGCTCCAAAATAAAAATAAAAAATAGATTATTAGTAAAGGCAACTGATGGAACAGGCCAGAAATGGCCTGATGCTCTGACTTTAGTACTGCCTGCAATGGGGCAAAGACTTCTAAAGCTACTATGAAGACATGGTCATGGTGAGAAAAATAAAAACTGTTTCTCTTAGTTCTAGATGGACTGGACCGCAGACGATGAACCAACGCCATGAATGGATTGAGGGGACAAGATGCAGGGCAGCACCCCGACGCCTGAGAGGACGGTACCAGAAATTGATGAACATCTGTCACCAGAGGAGCTGCGCAACACAACAGTCAAGAAGAGGACAGACCAGACCATTTCTACGATCCATGAGGGCCCATCATAAAGTGTCAGAGGGACGTGACATCAACTGATGCTGTAGAGTGAAGTACACAACGCAGTCTTGAAAAAAGGTGATGGTCTGCACCTGCAGAAAAATAGACTGCAGAGGACAACGCAGGGCAGGTCCGTGAAACCGCCCTGAACAAGACGACTGCGGACCAGGAGGACAAGCAGATGACCGCTCACTGAGTGCCTTTAAATTACTGACACTTGCAGAAAGTGCCCGGGAACTGAGTGACTAAGTGACACTGTAGCCTTATGCATTGCATAGAGCAAACAATATTTGTTCGACACTTAATTATGAGTATGCTGCCGGTATCACGAGCCTGCTGATATAATATTGCACACAGGAAGTAGTATGAATTGAATACTAGCATATCATTGTGTTCATGTTCAAAATTAATTATCAGATCAGGATGTATCAATGTGACAATATATGCATTTTTATGCAAACACTGTGTAATGCCATCCAAAGATATGTAACTATGTTTCCTTCATATATACATATATATATATTTTTGGTTTTACACTAATGTCGGATAGGACTATCCAAAAGGGAGGATTGTTGAATAATATATATATATATATGTCCATATAAATTCAAGTGTATGCACTTCAAAGAAATCATGCTTAGATATATCACACTAACATGAGGCCTGGAGCTCCATAGGGCTTCCTATCTGACCTTGACTAGACAAGCTTCAACAGCTATTCTGAACCCCCTTAGAGGTCACTTTGCTTGTCCTGACTTCATGATAGTTCTTTATCTGGTTGTGCAAGTTGCTTACACAGTGCTGAGCCAGCCTTTCTGGTCTGCCCATATCTAGCTGTTTATAATTGGCATAATGCAGATCTTGCACATCCCTGTTAGCCATATTTGGCTTGGTGCCTTATTCTAGTTCCGCTGACATGGCATTACTAAACGTATATAGCACCCAGAAACCAGTCACTCTGGGAAGAAGCAGTCTGAGAGCCCCAAAGGCAGGAGACCTGACTTCTTCCTTGCTAATTAGCAATGATGCATGCATTTGGTACCAATAAATAAATTTCACTCTGTTTCTGAGCAAACCTGCTATGTCTGGTGAGTTTCATCCATTTGCTCCTGGGAGGGTGCCAGTATTTCCCTATCACCGCTTGGCTAACACACTGCGGGCCAAAAGACTAGAACAGGGCATCTCTGCGATCTATTCTACTCAGGGGGACCTAGTCTCTGACGGCCCAGACATAGCGAATGCTTTCAAGGATTTCTTTTTTTTATTTTTTTATATATTTTTTTTTATTTGCTTTTAAACATTGACACATATAAACAATAAAATCATGAGTGCACGAGACTAAGCGATCGACGGATACTGACAGTCGGTGTGAGACAGAAAACAGTACAACACTTCCTCTGAAAGAGAGCACGATCAGATTTCGCAGTGTTACATATATACATGTGCTGAGGGTCACAGCAGAGGCAACCATCGTTTCCCACAATAGGTCGGACAATACAGGTTTCAAGGCTCTTTTCCCGGTTCTCCCAATACCAGATCTGGTCCTCCCCTTCTGGTCCTAGTTCCAAACCATAGTACTGTAACCATGGAGTCCATATCTTGCGAAACGTTTGAGGGCACCCCCTTGCCGCATACGTCATTTTCTCCGCTACCATGTACAGATTCAGACAATTTCTCCATTCCTGTAGTGTAGGGAGTTGGGGTGCACCCCAATAGCGAGCTATATCTCTTTTAGCTACTACCAGTCCCAGGTTAACCAACATCAGCTTATGTCGCGGGAGATCCACCTAAGCTGGGATTCCCAGTAAGAGGTATCGAGGTTCCATCTCAAGCTGAGCCCCCAGTATATTATTTAATTCCTGCACTACCATATTCCAATACGTTTGAATCCTGTTACATTCCCAGAGGGTGTGTATAAATGTCCCGCGTTCTGTGTGGCATCTAAGGCAATCCGGGTTATCCGCCCTACCCATAGCGTGCAGTCTCGCTCTATCAAAGTAGGTCCTATGTAGGATTTTGTATTGTATAAGCCGCAGTCGTAACTTAATCGCCACTTCACGTGGGTGCATAAGGGCGGCCTCCCAGTCGATGTCCTCTAACGGGCCAATAGTGAGTTCCCATTTAGCGCGAAGTGGGCCTAGTTTGTCAGGCATATTGTTAATTTGTGTTTTGTATGTTAACGAGATGGCTTGGCTCGGGATCTCTTCCTGTAGGAGTCTGCCTTCTAAGGAGGCATATTCCGCCAGCGTCTCCGCGTCTAATCCTTCAGCTCGCCAGGCATGTTGCAGCCGAAGATAAGCATAGGATTGAGTCTGGTGAAGTTGATAAGTGGCTTGGGGTGAGGTGAACGGGGCCAATGTACCTTTTTCCATAACATCACCCACCTTGGAGATTCCAATCAAATCCCATTGCTTAAAACATCTCAGTTTTCCAATTTCCTTCAATCTAGTTCCCTCCCATAAAGGAGTTTCCCTTGTGGGTTTCTTATCCCATTTCATTTGCTTTTCCGTGTGTTTCCACGCCTCTACTGTGCGTTGGGTGGCTGGGAGGAGTCGGCTACAGCCTTTACCACCATAAAGGTAATGTAATTGTGTATGGTCTCTAAATTGCAGGCGCTCCAACATGTAGGTGGGGTGGTCCCTTGGTGCGTGATTCCATTCATTAATTATAATGAGGTGAGCCGCCCTATAGTAAGCCCTGATATCTGGTAGGGCCAACCCACCGTTGTATGGGTTGCGCTGTAATGTTTGTAGCGCTATACGGGGTTGGGCCCCGTCCCACAGAAGCAAGCCGAGTTCGCTATTAAGGGTTGTCAATATGGTCTCTGGAATTTTGCAGTAGGAGTTTTGCAAAATATAAAGCAACTGTGGGAGTGTGATCATTTTGTACATAGCTGCCCGGCCCATGATCGTTAGAGGGAGTATCCTCCACCTCTTAACATCTTCCTGAAAATTAAAAAGGATACGCTTAACATTACGGTCTAAGTTAGCCGCTGAGTTAGTAGTAATATAAAGTCCAAGGTATGTAAACCCTTCCAGGGACAATCTTAGGCAACTCGGGTAGGTTTGGGGTTCTACCATCCCCGCCACTGGGTATAGGGTAGATTTATTCCAATTAATCTTATACCCTGCATGGCGGCCATATTCCTCAAAGATTTGCAGAATTTTGGGCAGTGTCTCGGCCGGCTTTCAAGGATTTCTACGCGCCCTTGTATGCCTATCAATCTTTAGACGCAGAGGCCAGATCTCAATATCTCAGGGAGGCTAGAACCTCCACACTCACCCCAGAACAGGCGGAGTCCCTTGACGAGGACATCCGCATCGACGAGGTTATATCGGCTGTCGCGCGCCTTAAACTCGCCGGGCCCGGATGGGTTTTCAACGGCTTTCTACAAGTCCTTCTGTCCGATAATAGCACCTATCCTGACAAGACTTTCTAATTCATTCTCCAAACCGGGGACGATCCCAGCTCAGATGCTCACGGTCTCTATAATAGTCATGCCTAAGCCAGGGAAAGATAAACAACGCTGCAGCTCTTATAGGCCCATCTCCCTTTTAAATATAGATTTAAAACGTTACACGAGCATTATAGCCCACAGGATTAATACATATCTCCCCTTTCTAGTGGACCCGGATCAAGCAGGCTTCATTCCCTGCAGACAGACTAGTGACAACACTAAATGAGCACTACATATGATAGAAAAGTCAGGTAGGGCCCAAGGGGAATATATGCTCTTAGCGGTCGATGCAGAGAAAGCCTTCGACCGGGTTCAGTGGCCATACCTAGAACAAGTTCTAAAACACTTCGGGTTCGGAGACAGATGTAGAACCCACATTCTGAATTGCTATCAAGCCCGACAGTGACAGTTCGGCTCAATGGTTACACCTCCACTCCCTTCCCAATACATAGAGGCACCCGACAGGGTTGCCCTCTATCCCTGCTGCTATTTGTGCTATTTGCTCTTTACGTGGAGCCTATGGCCCAGAGGAACCGAGACCACCCAGACATCACGGAGTACCATTCGGAGGTGACAATCACTCCATCAGCATATACGCTGATGATATCCTGGTGAACCCTACCACTTCCCTACCGGCCTTTATGGGGGAACTAAGGGCTTTCGGGGCGGCATCGGGGTTCCAAATAAACATAGATAAATCTCAAGCACTTAATCTTTCCGTACCCCAATGTACAGTTGATCAGCTGGCGACCCGATTCCCTATCCAGTGGGCCTTAGAGACAATTCCATATTTGGGATCAATCTAGCCTCTACGGTCCAAGCGACAGTAGATAGTAACCATAAGGCGCTTTTTCAACACATCCAGTATGATCTAGGGAGGTGGAAACACCTCCAAATTTCCTGGCTGGGACGGATAGCGGCTTGTAAGATGACGGTCCTCCCTAAGATATTGTACCTCTTTCAGACCCTGCCCCTCTCCCCTCCACAGGGCACGATCGCCAAACTCCAGTCAGAACTAGCGCATTTTATCTGGCAGGGACGGAAGCCTCGCATGAAAAGGTCCCTGAGTTACCTACCCCCCGAAGCCGGAGGCTTGGGCATCCCAGACCTACATCTTTATTTCAAAGCGGCGTAATTACGATATCTAGTGGAATGGAACCGCCCAGAGTCTGAGAAGCACTGGCTTTTCCAGGATAGGGCAATCGCGGGCACGGCCCTCTGGAAGATTCCGTTTCTTCCTAAAGCACACAGACCCCGGAATCTGTATCTATCCCCGATAACCCAGACAACCATGACTGCCTGGGACAGCACTAGCACTAAAATGGGTCTGACCACTTATCTATCCCCGTTGACACCCCTTTTCGAGAACCCGGACTTCACTCCGGGTAACACGGCGACAGGTTTTGCATCCTGGAAACTTTCAGCCTGCCGCTCCATGGGCCATTTCTTTGACCCGGAGGGCTTACTCTCCTTCCCCCAAATGCGCGAAGACTTTGGGCTCCCGGAATCTGAAAGATTCCATTATTTACAACTGAGACACTGGATCACACACCCTTCAAATTGCGCCAACGCGCAACGCCACTTAACCCAATAGGAGAAATGGCTCCTGGCCAAGTCGACGGACAAGGGCTTGATTTCTGAGTTATATGCCATCTTACTTCTAACACAGGTTCATACATTTCATGCAGGGCAGGCAAGATGGGAGGAGGAACTAGGGCGGACCCTTGGTGCTAAAGACTGGGAAGGCATAGCTTTTAGGGCCCGCCACACTGTACATAGTACGGCACTTACAGAGACGATAACCAAAATTACGACACATTGGTACTACACTCCGGTCAGGCTACACAAAATCAAACCCACGCAAAGCGACAGCTGCTGGCGGGGATGTGGTGGCTGAGGGTCATTGACACATATATTGTGGGACTGCCCTCAGCTTCAGCAATACTGGTCACAGGTCATAGATGACATAGACAAACATCTTGACACACAACTCCTGCGATTCCCATCCTATGTGTTACTAGGTCTCCCGAATCCATTAACATACCCCTTAAGATCCGCCCGAGGCCGGCAAATAGGGATGGCGTTAGGGGCTGCTGCCCAAGCCATTTTAGCTCACTGGATGCTTTCACATTTTCCAAAAGGACGAAGTAGGACGGGGAATCCATGAGCCAATAAGTGCGACGTAAGCGCATCGGTAGGTGAGGAGGTGTATGTATTTAAGCCCCTCTACCTTGGACTTCATATGTGAATTTTTGGACACAGAACTAGAAATCTGGGGTTCCGGATTGAACCGTTCAAGAATATACGGCAGTTGGGAAACGGGGATTATTCAAGTCAAGTTAAGAAGGGGGTCCATTAATAGACCATTCTTCGAGTCTGCAAAAGAAGTACAAGAATAAGTGCAAACATCAACTCTCTTTCATTCAGGGTATAACAATCAAATATACCACAAAGAAAAGTGAACGTAATGACTGTCTTGATAAAGATGGAATAATCAGATACCCATCGAAACACGTAGACGCATTTCTGTACATTATCCCGAGGACAAGTTGGACCTGTAGATACAAAATAGAGTATATGTATCCAGGTTAATCTTGCTAAAATTATTCCTAGGGAATTGTTGAGCTAAAAGACAAAGTACACTGTCTATCATTGTTCTTTTCCCTATTTTTTAGGGTTCTCTGTGGTAAAAGTGTTATAAGATGTTATGTTATGTCCTGACTTGATGAATTTTATTGTTTTTAATTATGTTGAATTGATGCATTGTATTTTATTTTAGGTGTTTTATTATATAAATTGTGTTTTAATAATATTCACATGTACTAAAGAAATAAATTGACCTTTTTGCACTGTATGTTATAGTGGGATCATTGTTTGAGTGTTTCAGGGATTTTGAGTAAAAAAAAAAAAAAATCTTTTTTTTTTTTTTAAAGTTTATCTATGTGTTTTTTATGAATTAAGAACTCCACTATTCATAGGGTGTTCTTGTGGATTGAGTGAATCAAGGGACAACTTGTTTTTTGGTACTGGTAGTACTCCACTCCCTTGGTTGCTGACAAGGGGTCTCTCTCTGTTTAAATACATTAACACTCTAAGACCATTTACGATATCTTATGATGTTCATTTTAGAGCTTTAATATATTCAGCATGTTTCCCTAACTCTTAATATAGCGCGTATGCCAACTGCTAGGTTTCTTTTTCATTGCCAATGTTATGCTTGTTCTACATGTCTTGTTTACATAGATTTTAGAAACGGAACTCGCAAGCCCATCCAATTTGTGGTAGGACGAGGTAAGTGTTATTCACTGTTATTGGGAGTCTAAAGACTCGAACACGCGGTCTAACGTGGATACTTCCACACTCAATAGCTCGCCTAATTTTTGTTAAACGATAGCTATCTTAGGTGAAAGAGCGCAGACAATGCCATTACGGAGACGCAATTCCCACATAAGATTGTTTATCACGTCCGCGGACGCTGCTGTCTAATGCTCAAATACTGCAATGCTTACCGCTATGGCAACGATTCCCTTACTAGCAACATATTCATACGTCACCTTCACGGTGCTTGATGGTCTACCTCTCGTATACAAGGAGCGTTAGCCAACAAGGAGGCAGGAACATCCTTCCTTTATGTTGCTGCCCTCCCAGCTTCTTGCGTGCACGTAGCCTTGGCAACAGCTCATTGCTGGAGCTAAAATGGCTGCGTTATTCGCTTGATAATTTCAGAAGTACAGTCTCGCCTTTCTAAAAGTGGTACATTAGCCCCATCTACTGGCAGCATCACATTATTTCCTGAGGAAACAGAATGCTTGCCTAAGAATTATATTACAAAAGAAAAAGAAAATCCCCATGGCAGATACAATCTGCGTCTAGAAGCTTGCCAAACTAGCCTATTTTATAGGATAAAGAGTTTAAAGAGGAAAACATAACAATTTTTTAACTGTATTAATATGGAAATCAACAACTCACAACCACAAGAACTACCAAACGAGCTTATGGGGGAGACCATTAAGAGATTTCTGGAAGAGGAACTTAGGTCCTCGGTAAAGGAGGCGGTGGACACCGCACTATCTAAGAGGAAGAGGGAAAGCCCTGTGGAAGAGAACTTTTTTTCCCTCTCAGAAGGGGAATCCTCTACTACCTCTGAACCCCAAACATGGGGGAAGGATTCCCAAAAGACGAAAAACTAGGAAGAGCTATCTAACCACGCCTATGGCACTGGTAGCCCTTGCGCTACAACAGAAAATGGTGCTCTTAGCAGCAGAAGAGAGAAAGGCCACCCTACCGGGGCACATAGAAAGGATGCCCGTAGCGGTATGATAGAAAGAAGTGACCCTCGTGGCACAAGAGAAGCAAAAGATGTGTTTAACTCCTCTTTGGAGAACATTGATTACGACAAGATGGAAATGGATGAATTTATATTCAATCCACAGGACACATATGACACCATTGAGATCCTAGACCACGATCTAGAGCAACCCTCGACCTTGACAGAGATTAAAACCCCTTTTGGGGAGAAATGTTCAATCCCACCACCATTACGCACCCACGTAGTGCAGAATGGTGGCCAATGGACCATGTATTATTTTTTCTTAAAATAATTTTTATTGAGTTTCCATCCATACAATATCTCAATATAGCAGTGGCAGCAGTTACATATCGAATATGTTCTTTGGATCCTGATACACAGATTAAAACAACAGTACACTACCATCTGTTAAAGACCTCAGTACAACTGATATCCGGTGCTATCCACTCCATACCATATTCGGTGTGAGAAGTTGGCCTGGTATATGCTGTCCACTAATTAAAGTGGGCACCTTGCACCAGTCGTTACAGCAAACAAATGATGGACGGAATGCTGACAATGCAAACATTCTCCCCCAGGGAGGACCTGGCTTGGCAGTTCGGGCTGGACTGTTCCCATGAGGCACAGGGTCAAGACTGATTTGCATATGGCTGGCTTCAAACTGGAATGGCATGGTGAGCAAAAAAACGATGGATTTAGGCCCAGATCTCTGTACTGGGGTGAATGTATGACATTGTTCTGCATTCTGTCCATCAACTGTTGTTTTTGCACCTTGCACCAGTCCAAACGACCCTTATTGATGATTAGGTCAAAGACAACCTTTTAAGAAAGCTATCCTAGTGGTAGCTGTGGAGAGCAGCCTTCAGGCTAAGTCTCGAAGGAATGTAAAGCAGCTTGTTTTACCAGAACAGAACCTCCTGAGTGACCAAATGAAAGGAGAACCACACAAGTGTTATTATAAAAAATATGTATTTATTACTAAACACTCTCTACTAATCTCTACACGAGAATAGAACATAAAGCACACAATACTTAATCAATAGAACGACAGTAAATAGCACAATACACAGCGGGCTCCAGGGGGAGACCGAACCATATACTAAGAAAGTGGTATAACAACAACGACTTCACTAGACACAGTGCATAGAGCACGTAGAATCGCTGGGACCCCAAGGAACCACCCAAAGGAGTGACACAGGGAGCCCACGGAGGACGGGTGCAGTGTGAGAACACAGCCGCGAGCTCCGTACAACTCTATGGGAAAGTCGCGGTTGGAAAATTACAGTTTAAGGACACTTCGGAGAGGACTTCAAGCAAACCCTTTGGAACATAGACGGTTCTAAGGCCAGCACCCTTGTGAGTACCGGAGTACCCGTGTTACCTATCCCAGGGGAGCCGGGTGCATAGGGGTCAAGTGGTGTCGGAAACCTTCGTAGTTTTCAATGGCGTGACTCAAAGAAGTGCTGCTGCCGGGAAGATGAAAAGTGTCCGGTGGAATCCAAGCCTGGATCCGAGGTGAGAAGAACCTGAAAGCAGAGGGGACAGAGTCTGGGTCACTTCAGGGTGACCAGGTGCTCGGTAGACGAATGCCCACCGATATCGGGTGCTTCAGGTGTGAAGATTGGATGCTTGACTCTGCAGCCACGGGGACCAGGAGACGTCGACGATGACCAAAGTCCGGAGGTGAGCTGTCCCACGAAGGATGTCGAGTGCTGAGGGGTCAGTGTCCGGATTGAATACCAACAAGCCTTGGCAAGTGCAACCCACGCGGGCAGAGGAAACAAGTTACGGTGAGGACCAGCAAGGCCCTGGAGACTCTCCAAGCTATGGCGAGTCAGGGCACGTGTGGAGCAACCAGGAAAGCCCAAGAGAAATCAAAGTTACCTTCACAGGGACCCACAGGCCAACGGACCAGGGATCGCGAAGGGACCTCGAGCTGAATCACGAAGTACAGGCCCACGGAGCACTCGTGGAGTGGAGGCCGGAAATCGTCGGTGCAAATACTGCTCGGGGTCAGGACTGCCCAAAGCACAGCCTCAGGGATCGCCAAAAAGCATATGCTGCTGCAAAAGTACACGGTGCACAGGGGTTCGGGTTGCACGGTCCCCACGAGGGATACTGGTCTCAGAATTGCTGATAGAGCAGATCGACCTCAGAGATGCTCGGGAACCCACCTCCTGTGTTGCAGAAATCTTCGGAGTCCTCAGGAGCTCGGGAGATGCAAACTGGTCAGATGCGTTAAGGTGCCTGCTTCAGCAGGGGAGTAACTCCTTTACTCCAAGGGAGATTCTTCTGTCGTCCAGCGAAGTGTAGATCGTCGAAGTACTTGGTTTCTGCTTGCAGAGTTTAGTCCAGGTAAAATCCAAAGTCCTGTAGTCAGGTTTCCTACTTTATACCCAAGGAAGGGGTTGGACAAACTCTGGGGACCCTCCTAGGGGAGGGACAGGACAGAGGGGTGGCTACACCCATGTCATTTGTCCAGTTTCGCGCCAGAGCAGGAGCCAATGGCTCCTGCGACTGGTTTGAGCCGGACTATGCATGGGGACACCAAATGTGCCCCCAGTGCAGACTTTCTGGCACTCTCAGAGTGCACCCACCCAGCCCCAATACACTAAAGCCTGTCTGGGAGGTGGTCACACCTCCCTGTGACAGGAAACCTATTGTCAGGCCTTCCCCTGCACCAGCTTGGCTCAGCAGCAGGAGGGCAGACTTGTGTCTGTGGCTGGCAGCATCCATTTTGTGCTGCCTAGGTCGAGAAAGCTGGTAACGGGTAGACCGGTGACCCACAGTAGTGGTTCTACAAGGGAGGAATCATACCTCCCACACCAGTTACTGGTGTGGAGGTATGATTCCAAGGTGTTTGACACCAAACACGACATGTTTCTAAGCAGCCGTTTTAAAGTTAGCATTTACCGCGAGGTTATAATTAGGGCTCCCGGTTTTCCGTTTAAACGGATTTTTACATATAAATACAGACGGAAAACAATTTTTCCTTTGTCTGTATTTATATGTAAAAACGGCAAAATACTGCCATGCCATGCTCGAATCCAGAGTTATCTCGCCACGCCCCTTCCTGCTGCTGGAAATTCCTTCCCGGGCACACACACAGCCGCACCCGAGTACTTCACAGGTCTTTTGAAGACCATTTACTTGTTAGCGAGGCTTTATTGTTCTTTCACCCCATGCCGTAGCCTCCCCAACGCCCCTGACTCCTCTTGTCCCAGGCCCCATACAGTGCACGTTTTAAGCACTTCAATTCACAGTGCTGCAGCAGGAGAAAAACAAGCATTGGCATTGCGGGAAGGGGTGCAGGAGCAAAGTAAAACAACAGGAAATTAGGAAACAAACAGTGCGCTTAGGTACACCTGTCAAACTGCACAGCGCTTAGAAGCAAACCAGGACGGATATCTAACAGCAGTTCGCACAGCTCATTTTTGAAGCCTACCAGCAGCCACTCCAGTATTCTAATATGACACTTCGCGCCCTCAAGGTTTCGGTTACTTAAAGGGGTATTAAGGCTCCGTCTCGTCTGCTGCCCTCACCGGTGATAACCTCCCTTGACTCATCAAAGAAGGAAGTCGGGCATTACACAGCCCGCCCGCGCCAGCTCCTGTGTGTGCAGAAGATGTTTGCATTTGCATTGATTTTCCTGTCATCTGTTCAGGAACACACGCTTTGAGCTCCACAATTGGAAACGTCTCATTTAATCCCTGCGAACAATATTTTAAGCTGTTGCGGAAAAAAACAATATTTTTCTACGTTCTTGTGAATGATTCTGAAATAAAACCTGATACTGTGCTCTGGGGGGAGTAGCAAATTCCTGGACCAAAATATACCAGTTTTGTGTAAATGTTAACCTGTTTACCGCCTGATAAGAATCTGCTAAAACAGAAAGCTGAAACTATAAACAATATGCAGGCCAAACTGAGTCAGACTGCAAAAAATCAAATAAAAAAATAGTATAAGACACTTTTGCAGAGAAATTTGCACTAAATGACCGCTGCAAAACCGACGTTTGCAACAACTGAAGGAACAATTAATGTTGTTTGTGCACTGGTCATTTTGGTGTAAACGTTAATGCAAAATTGTCAGACACCAATAGCAATCTGTCACCAAGTGGGCTATATCCACCCACATCATACCTGCTAAAGAGCCTCAGAGAAAAATGCAAAAATCATGGGTGAAATAATTGAAAATGCCAAATGGCTCCCATGACAAGTTCCATATTTTTCTATGGTTCTGAAGAAGCTCTGCAGACCAAGGAGGCAGTATCTCTTAGGTGACTCATGAGATACGCAGAGGATTCTGGGAAATGTGGCTGACAGTCACTCAATCATACGGGAGGCAGATTTCTAGCTGGCTTTAGATGGAAATACAGAAGCACTGGCACATGTTTGCTCCTGACAAGTGCTTGTACTCTATCCTAAAGTGTTTTTATAGCAGAACTGAGAAGTACAGGTACTCTCCTTTTCAAATTACTCAGTACCGGACCATTTAAAGCACTGCTAAAGCCACAACAAATCGCTAGTTTAAGTGAGCGCATGTGTGCATTGTCAATTTAAATAAATGTGGAAAAATACTAGCTGTAGCTTCGTCTTTTGCTTGTGGCAAAAATAAATATGGATAAATACAGAAAAAATGCCCAAAAAATAAATATGGATAAATACAGACGGCAATGGCAAAAAAATAAATACCATAAAACCGGGAGCCCTAGTTATAATGCACTTAAGTATATATGGTTTGGCTGCAACACAGACAACCCCGGAGAATAGATTCCGAAGGCTGCAGAGGGGCTCTGCTCATCTAGGGGCACCCTCTCACACAAAACACAGCACCCTGCCTTCAGGATTGATAAGGCCTGCCATAGGGGTGACTGATAGGTTTATATGTGCAGTGATTTAGAATAGATATAGGTAACCTATATCTAAGTAAGGGGTGCATGCACCACCTTACACAGGCTGCAGTAGCAGACCTGTGGTGCCATTTTGAATGGTCTCTCAGGGGTGGCATAATACATGCTGCAGCCCCTGGGAGGCCTCTGGGGTACCTATGCCCTGGGTACATGGTGTACCATATACTAGGGACTGATAAGGGTACCCCAGTATCCAATCTGGGGTGTACCTAAAGTACATGCAATCAATTTAAGGGAGAAAGCAGATAGACTGGGGTCCTGGATAGCAGGATCCCAGTCAGACTAGTCAAAAACCAGCAAAACACCAGGAAAAAAGTGGGGGTAACCATGCAGTCAGATTCCACCTTCCTACATAACCCCCCCTCCCCCCCCCAAACAAAAAGAGATAAGGCTAACCTTGCCCAGTTGAGACTTTATTGACTAAGTGGCCATATAAGGAAGATCCTGCACTAGCATGGATACCCCCTGTCCTATGGTCCACTAAGGAGTCCCTACCCCTAAGGGTATTGGTTTTTCTCCAAAATTGGGGATTACTACCTGTAGGGTGTTTTTGCAAAGAAAAAGGCTGGTGGGGTGCCTGAGTGGAGAAGTGAGGCCCTACATAAGTTGGTCTCAGCTTCCTCAGAGCACTGGTCACCATGGAGGCCTTTCTTTCTGTGACTGAGTTATATCTGGCCCTAGGGGTCAACCTCTGGCTGCCTACAGCTGGGGGTTGAGTCCCTTTGGTTGGAACACTGGAGGGACATGGTAGGTTTGGAACCATTTGGTCCCAGGTTTGCCTTTGCCCAACAGAGTCCATCTGGGGGATGTCACTACCTAAGGGTAAGAGGGATCCCTCAGTGTGTTGAGGAATTTTCACCTGGCTAGTACTACTAGACTGGGTGTCCCTAATCTTTTGATGAGGGGGTTCCTCTGGACAATGGGCCCTGAGGGGTCCACTGACCTCTGCCGCTCTAGGCTGACTTGACTGAGGCAGGGTAGAGAGGGGCAGGATACCTGCTCCAGACTAGGTACCACCTTGGAAGGGTCCCCTGCCATCAGGGGGGTTGCCAGGACAGGCCTGACCACCTCTGGGGCAGCTCCTCCACAAGGGGTAGGATCAGTTCCCTGAGGAAGCTGACCCTTACCTATAGTCTGGGGGGGAGAAGACTTTTCTTCAATCCCTTTGCTCTCTGGTGGAGTAGAGTGGGCCATTCTTTCAGGCTCCACTCCTCCAAAATTTCCCTGGGGTTGGGCTGAGGCCCTAAGGGTCCCACCAACTTTCTCAGGGAGGCCCAACATTTTTAAATGGGCCTGGTATTCAACTTCAGCCCAGGCTGAAATTTTTAGATCATTACCCAACAGGCAATCTACAGGCAAGTTTGGGGACACTGCCACTCTCTTTGGGCCAGTAACCCCTCCCCAGCTGATATTGACTATAGCCATGGGATGATCTGTCCTGATACCATCAATGTTGGTCACCTGGTACTTAAACTCAGGTAAAAGCTGTTGAGGGGGTACTAGGTTCCCTGTCACCATGGTGACACTAGCCCATGTGTCCCTAAAGGCCACAGCTTTCTGACCATTTATTATTGGCTCCTGTCTGTACTTGCCCAAGGAATTAGGACTGACAGTAAAAGTGGCAAATCCCATGCCACCATCACAGACTGAGGAGGCCTGTGAGGGGGACCTTTCTAACCTAGGGTCCCCCTCAGTTCCCCATGAGAACCCACCTAACTTTTTGGGTGCACTGCTACCACCTGGGGGATTACTACTTGTAGCACCAGGAGGAGTGGTAGTAGTGCTGGGAGGAACATTTTCCTTATTGCTGACCTTTGGACAATTGGGATCATTTTTCCAGTGGCCTGGCTTTTTACAGACAAAGCAATAAGGTTTCTTTTCAGGGGAGGAAGGAGTTTGGGACCCACCCCCAGAAGAGGACTTTTGGGGCCCTGTAGTGGATTTATCTTGTGATTTATCCCCACCTTTCTCTTGGTTCTTGGAAGAATCTTTCTTCTGGTCACCACCCTGATTCTTTGGCTTCACCCTGGTCCTGACCCATTTATCTGCCTTCTTTCCCAATTCTTGGGGAGAAGTCAAATCTGAGTCCACCAGGTACTGGTGTAAAAGCTGGTTTTGACAATTATTAAGGATCTGCTCCCTCATAATTAAATTGTACAATCCTAAAAAGTCATGCACCTTGCTGCCATGTATCCAACCTTCCAGAGCCTTAGTAGCACAATCTACAAAGTCAACCCAGTCCTGGGTCTGTGCCTTCTGGGTGTCTCTGAACTTAATCCTGTACTGTTCAGTGGTTAAGCCAAACCCATCTATGAGAGCACTTTTCAAGACTGAGTAATTGTCAGCATCCTCTTCTCTTACAGTGAGGAGCTTATCTCTACCTTTGTCAGCAAAGGAGAGCCACAAGATAGCTTCCCACTGCTCTTGAGGAACCCTCTGTACTTTACAGGCCCTCTCTAGTGCAGTTATCCATTTGTGGATGTCATCCCCATTCTGATAGGGAGGGACTATCTTGTTCAGGTTCCTATGATCATGAGAATACTCTCTAGTTCTAGGGACACTGTTGCTGCCACCATGGGACTCTAGTCCCAACCTTCTGGAAACTCTCTGGAGTTCTAGGGATTCCCTGTCTAAGGCCAATTGCTCCTTCTGGAGCCTGAGCTTGATTCTCTCATACTCTAGTAATTGGCACTTCTTATCATAAGAGGATTCCCTTCTATGAGAAGCAGAGGTCCCTACAGAAGTACCTGAATGATTAGACTCCACAGAGGGAGTTCTTGATCTTCTAGGTAAACTTTGTATCCTTCCTGGGGGAGAAAAGAGAGGGCCACTGGGGCCTTCTCCCCCACCTAAAGGCAAAGTTGGATTTTCCAGGTTGGAATCATCTTGATCCCCCTGGCCAGTGTTTGATTCTAGATCAAAGAAGTGTTCACTTCCTGCTCTATCCTCATCCACTGTCCCAGCCCCTCTACCTACTTCATCAGACCCTGGGGTCTTTCTTAGGTCATCTAGAATCAATATCTCTATGAGGCGTTGAGTGCTGGCACTTCTCCCTGTCTTCAGTTTCCTAGATGTGCACATATTTCTCAATTCTTGAAATGAGAGACTATCATATCTAGTTGACAAAGAGCCACTGGCTTCTTCTCTAGAAGACATACTAGTGTTATGTGGTGTAGGCACCTACCTAACCTAGTGGAGACTAAACTCTCTTGAGTTGGAGAAAGGGTGTGCTAGACCCTTGACTTACCCAACTCCAAGTTCAGTAGAGCTTACTTATTCAATCTTGATGTATTATATGTACCTAAATACTTTTAGTGGTTTTCAGTTAATTACTCAATGAGATTTATCTGGTAAAACAATAGCAAGCTTGAATCCCAACCGCTGCCACCAATGTGAGAAGTTGGCCTGGTATATGCTGTCCACTAATCAAAGTGGGCACCTTGCACAAGTCCAAACGACCCTTATTGATGATTAGGTCAAAGACAACCTTTTAAGAAAGCTATCCTAGTGGTAGCTGTGGAGAGCAGCCTTCAGGCTAAGTCTCGAAGGAATGTAAAGCAGCTTGTTTTACCAGAACAGAACTTCCTGAGTGACCAAATGAAAGGAGAACCACACAAGTGTTATTATAAAAAATATGTATTTATTACTAAACACTCTCTACTAATCTCTACACGAGATTAGAACATAAAGCACACAATACTTAATCAATAGAACGACAGTAAATAGCACAATACACAGCGGGCTCCAGGGGGAGACTGAACCATATACTAAGAAAGTGGTATAACAACAACGACTTCACTAGACACAGTGCCTAGAGCACGTAGAATCGCTGGGACCCCAAGGAACCACCCAAAGGAGTGACACAGGGAGCCCACGGAGGACGGGTGCAGTGTGAGAACACAGCCGCGAGCTCCGTACAACTCTATGGGAAAGTCGCGGTTGGAAAATTACAGTTTAAGGACACTTTGGAGAGGACTTCAAGCAAACCCTTTGGAACATAGAAGGTTCTAAGGCCAGCACCCTTGTGAGTACCGGAGTACCCGTGTTACCTATCCCAGGGGAGCCGGGTGCAGAGGGGTCAAGTGGTGTCGGAAACCTTCGTCGTTTTCAATGGCGTGACTCAAAGAAGTGCTGCTGCCGGGAAGATGAAAAGTGTCCGGTGGAATCCAAGCCTGGATTCGAGGTGAGAAGAACCTGAAAGCAGAGGGGCAGAGTCTGGGTCACTTCAGGGTGACCAGGGGCTCGGTAGACGAATGCCCACCGATGTCGGGTGCTTCAGGTGTGAAGATTGGATGCTTGACTCTGCCACCACGGGGACCAGGAGACGTCGACGATGACCAAAGTCCAGAGGTGAGCTGTCCCACGAAGGATGTCGAGTGCTGAGGGGGTCAGTGTCCGGATTGAACACCAACAAGCCTTGGCAAATGCAACCCATGCGGGCAGAGGAAACAAGTTACGGTAAGGACCAGCAAGGTCCTGGAGACTCTCCAAGCTATGGAGAGTCAGGGCACGTGTGGAGCAACCAGGAAAGCCCAAGAGAAATCAAAGTTATCTTCACAGGGACCCACAGGCCAACGGACCAGGGATCGCGAAGGGACCTCGAGCTGAATCACAAAGTACAGGCCCACGGAGCACTCGTGGAGTGGAGGCCGGAAATCTTCAGTGCAAATACTGCTCGGGGTCAGGACTACACGTAGCCCAAAGCACAGCCTCAGGGATCGCCAAAAAGCATATGCTGCTGCAAAAGTACACGGTGCACAGGGGTTCGGGTTGCACGGTCCCCACGAGGGATACTGGTCTCAGAATTGCTGAGAGAGCAGATCGACATCAGAGGCGCTCGGAAACCAACCTCCTGTGTTGCATAAATCTTCGGAGTCCTCAGGAGCTCGGGAGATGCAAACCAGTCAGATGCGTTAAGGTGCCTGCTTCAGCAGGGGAGTAACTCCTTTATTCCAAGGGAGATTCTTCTGTCGTCCAGCGAAGTGTAGATCGTCGAAGTACTTGGTTTCTGCTTGCAGAGTTTAGTCCAGGTAAAATCCAAAGTCCTGCAGTCAGGTTTCCTACTTTATACCCAAGGAAGGGGTTGGACAAACTTTGGGGACCCTCCTAGGGGAGGGACAGGACAGAGGGGTGGCTACACCCATGTCCTTTGGCTCCTGCTCTGGCGCGAAACTGGACAATGGCTCCTGCGACTGGTTTGAGCCGGACTATGCATGGGGACACAAAATGTGCCCCCAGTGCAGACTTTCTGGCATTCTCAGAGTGCACCCACCCAGCCCCAATACACTAAAGCCTGTCTGGGAGGTGGTCACACCTCCCTGTGACAGGAAACCTATTGTCAGGCCTTCCCCTGCTCGAGCTTGGCTCAGCGGCAGGAGGGCAGACTTGTGTCTGTGGCTGGCAGCATCCATTTTGTGCTGCCTAGGTCGAGAAAGCTGGTACTGGGTAGACCGGTGACCCACAGTAGTGGTTCTACAAGGGAGGAATCATACCTCCCACACCAGTTACTGGTTACTGGTGTGGAGGTATGATTCCAAGGTGTTTGACACCAAACACGACATGTTTCTAAGCAGCCGTTTTAAAGTTAGCATTTACCGCAAGGTTATAATGCACTTAAGTATATATGGTGTGGCTGCATCACAGACAACCCCGGAGAATAGATTCCGAAGGCTGCAGAGGGGCTCTGCTCATGCAGGGGCACCCTCTCACACAAAACCCAGCACCCTGCCTTCAGGATTGATAAGGCCTGCCATAGGGGTGACTTATAGGTTTATATGTGCAGTGATTTAGAATAGATATAGGTAACCTATATCTAAGTAAGGGGTGCATGCACCACCTTACATAGGCTGCAGTAGCAGACCTGTGGTGCCATTTTGAATGGTCTCTCAGGGGTGGCATAATACATGCTGCAGCCCCTGGGAGGCCTCTGGGGTACCTATGCCCTGGGTACATGGTGTACCATATACTAGGGACTGATAAGGGTACCCCAGTATCCAATCTGGGGTGTACCTAAAGTACATGCAATCAATTTAAGGGAGAAAGCAGATAGACTGGGGTCCTGGATAGCAGGATCCCAGTCAGACTAGTCAAAACCAGCAAAACACCAGGAAAAAGTGGGGGTAACCATGCAGTCAGTCAGATTCCACCTTCCTACATTCGGATATAGAAACACTTTGTCAAAGAACATCTCTAATTAACGCAACTGTAAACAACCCATCCCCCTCCCTCACTGGGTCACCGTGGGAAACACCTCCCCGCATCATGTGCTACGGAATAGTTAGTACCACCCTCCGGGGCTTATCAGTAGATTCACAGACCCGAAGTAGTCTCTGGTCTTGACCCTTCCACCGACCCATCTCCATCCGACTGCGTTCCCTCAGCAGCTTGTGAAAGGGGATTCTCTCCAAGGGGGATGTCGAAGATCATAACCTGCCATGCCCTCGCCTCATCCTCCAATGCGTCATCCCTACGGACACGTCTCATGCGGATCAGTTCCGCTGTGGCCCATTCCTTTAAGTCTTTAGCCAAGTTTTCTATTGTGGGAGATAGCGAGCCCATCCAGCTAATTGCAATCCTCCTTTTGGCCAGCACCAGTCCCAGCTGTAAAAACCTCCTTGTAAGCTTCTTACCCTTGGGCCTTGGAATAAGTCCCAAAAGCACCTGTCTAATAGAATATGGTATTGACCACCCCGTCACCAGTTGTAATCGTTCTAAAATCGCTTCCCAGAATAATTTCAGGATCGGGCAGTCCCAGGTCATATGCAAGAACTGGGCGTCATTGGAACCACACTTGGGGCACTGAGCGGAGCGATCCGGATAGATTCTATGTAATGTGTGCGGGGTCAGGTATATTTGATGAACAATATTAAATTGGGTAAGCTTAAATCTCACATTAGAGCTAATTTGTTTGACCCCTTCGTGCACTTTACCCCACTCCGAATCCGTCAGGGGCTCTTCTAGTAGTCTATCCCATCTAGCCTGCACTGGGAGCGGATCTGCGGCAAGGTCCTCTCTTAACGCCCTATATATATATAGGATACCAATCGGCGGCCCCCGGCTAATGTAATGAGGGCCTGTAATGTAGCAGTTAAGGGTGGCTCCTCTGGAAATGCTGGCCAGATCTCCCGTGCGACCGCCGAGATCTTCGCATACTGGAGATATTGTCCCCGACCCAAATCAAACATTGACTCAGCTTCCTCCCTTGTGAGAAATCGTTGTCCCAGGTATAGATCCCCCATAGTGTTGCAGCCTCCCGCCGTCCATCGAGTGATGGCCATATTTTGACTTATTCTTTTGAACGGTATCACCGCCCATAACGGGGCCTCCGGGGCATACGGCGCTCGTCTCACCACAGTTTTAATGACGGCTTCCCATAATGCGGCCACATGCCTAATAAAATAAGACAATCGCGCGGGCACCCTCGATCCCATCATGAGGAGATCCGGGAGGGGGATCCCCTCATGAGTACCCTCCAACAGCCGTTTCTCCCAATTGTCATTTGCATCCAGCCACTGTACTGCATGCTGTAGTTGTGTCGCTATATAGTAATGGGTGAACCTGGGTACCTCCAGCCCCCCTTGATTCCACGTCCTCTGCAGGGTGTCCAACTTTACCCTCTTCCGATTGGATCCTCACAAGAGGTCCACCAATAATCGATCCAGTCTACGAAAATATGACCATAGGATACAATAGAGAGAGTTTTGCAGAACATATAAGCAGCGTGGCAGGACCACCATTTTAATTAGGGCAATCCGTCCCATCAGAGATAAGGGGAGGTCCCGCCAGAATTGAATTGATTTTTGAACACCCTCCACACATCTTCCCACATTATGGTCTAGATAGGCTCCCTGCGTGTGTGTCAGCCGGATCCCCAGATAGCGAACCATGTCAGTAACCCAACTCATCCCCACTACAGGCAGGTCTGCTATACCCAAATCCCATAGGCTGCCCATGGGGAAAAGTTTAGATTTCCCTGGGTTAAGGCAAAGTCCGGAAAGGTCACCAAAACGAGTGAGCTCCTGGAGGAGCTTTGGGACTGCCATCTCGGGGTGCCAAAGGAATACCATGGTGTCATCAGCGTACATGGACACGACATGGATCGCAGTCCCCAACTGAACCCCCCAGCACGCCATCCGTCGCCTGAGGGCAATCGCCAGGGGCTCCATCACAAGGGCAAAGAGGAGCGGCGACAGGGGGCAACCCTGCCGCGTACCTCGTTGGAGTTCCAGGCTATCAGATACCTGGTTCCAGAGGCGAATCCGGGCCGTGGGTTTACAATACAGCAATTTCAGTCATCTTAAATAGTTGTCCCCTAATCCCATCCAGGCGAAAACCTGCCACATATAACCCCACTCAACAGTATCGAAGGCCTGACGGATATCCAACAGACACAACGCCCACTCGGACTCCCAAAGATCCGGCGCATGCCATAAGTGCGCAAGTCTGCGTAAATTACATGTGGTATTCCGACCTGGGATAAACCCAGATTGGTCCGGGTGGACCAGGTGAGTCATATACGGCAAGAGTCGTGCCACCAGGACACCGCTCAATATTTTCTCGTCAATATTTAAAAGGGATATTGGTCGGTAAGAGCTCGGGGAGTGGGGTTCCCTATCCGGCTTAAGGATCATGGAAACCAGTGCTTCCAGCATAGTGTTGGGAAGTGCCCCTTTGTCTAGGGCCTCCGTGTATACCTCAAGAAGATGATCTACCAATTCTGGAGCAAACGTCTTATAAAACTCAGTCGGGAGACCATCACTCCCAGGGCATTTTTTGTTCTTCAATCGGTTAATGGATGTCAGTATTTCTTCCCTCGTAAGAGGCGCCCCGAGAGCCTCAGCCTCATCGTCGCTAAGTACAGGAAACACTATATCTTTGAAAAAGTCCTGAAATGCAAGAGATCCAGCCCGGGCTACAGTCGTACAGGTCTGTCTTAGGTGGGACGCGAATTCCCAGATGATCGCGTCCTGAGTGTATAATATGTTCCCCATAGCATCACGGAGCTGCAACACCGGAGCGTGTTCCGTCTCCGTCTTAATCAACCGAGCCAGTAGCGCTCCCGATCTGTCGCCCTCCATATGGAGCCGCTGTCTATAGGTGGTGTATTTGTGTTTCTCTAGCCGCGACCAGGCTGCAAGCAACTCCCCTAACACGCACCCACTCCGTTGTATCTGCAGGGGCCCGAGGCAGCGCAGTCTCTAGGGTTTTTAAGCGTTTCTCTAGGGAATCGATATCCACGGTAAGCTGGCGGTGAACCCCATAGGTGGTCTTCATACAGACCCCCCTGATAACAACCTTCATGGCCTCCCACTCCGTGGATCTTGTGGCGGTGGACCCCCAGTTCTCCTCAAAGTAATGTCGGAGAGCTTCTTTCACAGTCTGTACATATGGGGGATCGGTAAGGGCCTCAGCTCGAAGTCGCCATAATGGGATGGGCGATTTACCCGGCCCGAAGGCCAGGGTCATCAGTAATGGCGCGTGGTCAGATAAATATCGTGGCAGATAAGAAACGTCCTCCGTGGCAGCGGCAAGGCCGGCCGTGAGACAGCAATTATCAATCCGAGAGAAGGTGTTGGCTGCAGGAGTGTAGCAGGAAAACTCCCTCCTATCAGGATTACGTACTCTCCATATATCCCGTAACTGCATGCCCTGTAAGACACCCAAAAGGGATTTCATCATACGGGGTTTAGTATTGTCTCTAGGAGGCTCCCTATCTAAAGTCCCATCAAGTATACAGTTAAAGTCTCCAAAGAGGAGAATTTCCGCACCCATGTACGGTGTCGCTGCCTTCAAGACTTTCTGGTAGAAATCGGGGCAGTCCAGGTTGGGCGCATACACATTAATGATACATAATTCCTGTCCTTCCCATCTTCCGAACAGAATAACATACCGCCCTTCAGGGTCCAGTACGTGGTGGAGGTGCTGGAACGGAACCCCAGGTGCCACCCACACTAATGCCCCCCGTGCAAAGCCGGAATAAGATGTGGCATATATCTGCCCCCTCCACCGCTTACGTAAACATTTAATGGTATCCCCCCAGATATGCGTCTCCTGGAGACCCGCAATTGCTATGCCGTACCTCTTCAGAAAAGCGTGTACTCTACGGCGTTTGACTAAACCTGCCATCCCTCGAACGTTCCAATTAAGGAACTTTAGTATTTGTACTGTCATGGTAAGGCGGTAAGAATTTCAAGACATACAACTCTCCCCTCTCCGGGTGTCCCTTCCATCCCGTCCAGAACTCGTGCGTCATGGTGTGATTCTGTGTGACCCAGTAAATTCCCAAACAAACAAACAAACTTCTAGAAACGAAAACCTTTGTAACCCTTCCCCCCTCCCTTGGGCAGCAGTGTAAATGCGAATATACAGTTCCATATAAGCCATCATACATACCGCCCCATACCTCCCCACCCTTCTCACCCATAACAAGTAAGGCTGTGCAAGAGAGTTGGTGACACCGGGGCGCGAGAATTCTCTCAAGCTTCCCCGGCGGACCTAGTCTCTGATGGGGGCATCGCTACCCCAACGGCAGCCTGCAATCATAATACTGCCAACAATTGACTAGACCTTTGACCCATACTGTAGTCTAAAGAAAGAAAGAAGAAGAACGTCAAAACCACATTAATCTAAAGGCCATTACCCCATATTCAGAATGCCCGACCCCCTGGCATCCCCCCCAGGGTAAACCGGTCTGGCTCCCAGGTCTCAACATATATCAGCCACTCGCAAATTTATCTGTACAATTCAGCAGTCCATATAAAGCTCGGAGAATTCAGTCCCGTCTGCTGCCGGAGCCACCTGTGCCGGTTTCAAGTTCTGGCGTCGCGTCCACCGAATCTGGGATAACCTCGGAGTCCAAGGCCTGCAATGTGCCATCCCAAAGGACTGTGATTCGTCCCAGGCTCATCGTTCTCTTTGTGGGAGCTCGTCTCTGAGGCAGCCCACGACTCCTCACATGATTCCGCGGAGCTCGTAGAAGGGACCAAGCGCCCCCCCTCCGGAACCCTGTTGTCCAGCCAGTCTCTTGCTTCCTCCGCTGAAAAAAAGAATAAGACCCGGCCTTCACTTTCAACGCGCAGCTTCGCCGGGAACATAAGGCTGTATTTCAAGTTCAGGTCTCTGAGACGTTGTTTAATTGCAATGAAAGTCTTTCTCTGTTCTTGAACACGCTGAGTATAATCAGGGTATATTGCTATGGAGTGACCCTCAAAAAAGAATCGTCGCCCACTGCGAGAGAGCTGCAGCAGGAGATCCCTGTCCCTGAAATTGAACAACTTAGCGATGATGGCTCGAGGAGGAGCTCCAGGTCTAGGGGGGGCTACCAGTGCCCTGTGCGCCCGTTCCACACTGAAGAATTTGGACAGCTGGTTGGGTGCCATTTCGCGGGTGATCCAATCCTCTAAGAAGAGGTCCACTGCAGGGCCTTCCGCCCTCTCAGGGAACCCCACAAATCTCAGGTTCCCTCTTCTGGACCGGCCTTAAGAATCCTCGGCCCGGTCATCAAGCTTGATCACCTGTCGCTTCACCTCCACTACCGTAGCACTGAGATTCTTAACCTCATCCTTAAATGTCACTGTGTCCTTCTCAGTGACCGTCACTCTATCCGAGACCTTTCGGAGGTCGCACCTCAGCAAATTGACGTCGATGGCCACGGCATCGATCTTCCGGATCATGTCGTCTCTGGTCGACTGAACGGTGCGGATAACATCCATTAGGGTTGGCGAGTCATCTCCAGCCCCCTCCATTGCTCCATTTTCGGGTGCTGTGCCATCGCTTCTCTCCTCCGGGCCATGCGATATGGGTTGGGCATAGTTCAGGATTTTATTGGATTGAGGCTTTGTCGTTTTATCTTTACCCATATTGGCCAATTCGTTGTGCAGAGTCGGTCTTGACCACCTCTCCCGACCTGGACACGGGATATATCCGATTTGTTGGGGGCCATCCCGGTTGGGGTCCGAATCCTATGTGCCCCGAACAATACCGCTCCAAGTCCCAGGATATACAGGGGTATTGAATATGACCTTGGTGGCTACATAGCTAAACAACTCTGTCCCCAAGTGGCGGATCCTCCTACCAACGGGCACCCACCAGCTTCCTATCCAGGTCATCCAGCACACTCCCGGCTGTTCCGCAGTTTTGGCAACGGAAGTGATCCACTTCAATCCCGGCCTCTCACAGCCAGCCAGCCCCAGGTTTCTGGTCTTTGAATTCCCACGCTGGTCCACAACCCAACAGATCGGGTCCCAGTGGTCGCGGCACTGCCGCAGCGCGTTATCCACCTCCCAACTCGCCGTCCGTAGTTGGTACCGGCCCTTCAGTTTCCAGCAATCTGGGTGGGGGGTCTTCACTTGGAGCTACTGCTCTCCGCGGGGTCAGGAAGACAACAGACTGTTCACTGACCCCTCCTGGCTTATTCCCTTACCGCTGCCATCAGCACCGATTGCTGTCATTCACTGCAGGGACCCGTGGGGCATATCAACACACTCACCCCTTCGATCGGTCCAGTCAGCACTGAAAGGGCTCCTGCCTCTGCCGGCACAACGGAGAGCTTGCGTCTGTTCTCTCCAGCGCAGCGGCTGCACGTCTCAGAGCCAGGAACATCCCCCGAGCCGCCGCACCCGTCTTAGGCTCATTACCGGAATCGGAGCAAAAGATATGAGTGACTCCGTCTACAGGGGTCCTAGGGCTGCGTAGCGCCGCCGGCTCGGCCCGGTCCCACCAGAACTGCCGCAAAATGGCGGCCGCCGCTCCGCTCAATTAGGGCTCCAGGTCTAAGGAGACGATCTTGGCAGCTCAAACCTCCTCCAGGCTGTAGGCGAAGTTCTCCCACCAGTGAGGAGCTCGTTGGTCAGCCCGCAAGAGCCAGGATTCCACAGGATTTCACTGTTAACACGGGCCGCCGATCGGAGCTCTTTCGGAGCACGTCTACGCGGCCATGTTAGCAAGCCACGCCACCAATGGACCATGTAACAAAGTATTTGAGGAAATGGGTAAGAAAAGGACTGGACAAAGAAACTCGCAATTTGCTGAAAAAATAAATGTCCCAGACCCTCCACCAGGGACAAAGTATGCAACACTCCCAACCTTGACCCCGAACTCATAACCTTCTTATTTAAGTTTGGGAAGGATCCCAGGAAGGGCATTAAAAATGCCTAAAACAGTGCCAGGACAAACTATTGGACATGCTCGGCCCGCTGAGCCGCATCCTAGATATGGCAGAGGAAGCCAGAGGAAAGAATGCACCCGTGAATATCGACCTCTTAAGAGGCTGGTCCCAACGCGCCATATGCCTACTGGGTAATGCCAACGCTAATTTGATCACAGAAAGACGAAAAGCAGTCTTATTGAGAATTAATCCCAAATTAGCAGACTTATCCTCTAGGGAGGACATGGGAGATGCCAAGAGCCTCTTCTTTGGGGACGATTTCCTTAAAACACTGGGAAAATATGTTTCCACCTTCACAGATTTTAGCAAAGCTCAAACTAACATGCGTAGAGTCTTCGGCTCACGCCCCCTTTTTGGATGGGCTGACAGGAGGGGATTGGCTGTCAGCCGCGGAACATTCAGGTCCCAGTTCTACCCACAAGATCAGAGAGGCTCTTCTAACTACAACAGAGGCTATCGCCAGAGCTCCAACTTTTACCCCCAAAGAGGGAGAGGCTCAAGAATGCGTGGTGGAAGAACCAGATCCTCTAACCAAGGATACCAAGGTGAGCAAGATTATTTATTCCCCCATAAAAGTAGGAGGCAGACTAAAAATTTTCGCCCACAACTCGAACAGAATAACACAGGATTCTTGGGTACTAGAAACGATAGTAGGTTTCAAGATAGATTTTTGGGAATACCCAATTCAAAACGAAAAACCCAGAGAAGTGAGTGTGGATGAAGAAAAAATGAAGTTGATAGACTTAGAGGTATCCCAAATGTTGGACAAAGGGGCCTTAAAGTAAGTCTCAAAATTGGAAAATTTAGAGGGATTCATAAGTACAAGTTTTTGGGTGAAAAAGAAGGACAAGGGATGGAGACCTGTAATAAATCTAAAAGAATCAAACACATTTTTAAACTACAGACATTCCAAGATGGAAGGTATCCATCTTTTGAGGGACATCTTACAAGCCAAGGACTGACTGGTAAAATTGGACCTCAAAGATGCCTACTTTACGATACCCATGGACGAGGACAGTCAGAAGTATCTTCGCTTTGTCTGGAAAGGGACACTTTACCAGTTCCAATGCCTCCCCTTCGGACTGTCCTCAGCCCCATGGTGCTTCACCAAAGTGCTTCGGCCTGTAGTAAGCTACCTCAGAAAAAGAGTTGTTCGACTAATTATTTACCTAGACGACATTGTCATTATATCACAGGGCAGGTCGGAAGTTCAGAAACATCTAACTTGGACAATAGACCTCCTAGAAAGATTGAGCTTCATAATAAACTCGGAAAACTCTATCACGGTTCCAACACAAGAGATAGAATTCCTTGGTTTTCAGGTAAATTCCATATTATCTCAGCTAGTTCTACCTCACAAGAAAGTAACAAAAATAAAGTAAGAAGTAAAAGAAGTTTTATCCAAAGATTCCATACTACTAAGAGACCTGGCGAGAGTCCTGGGTCTTCTTTCATCCTCTATTCAAGCAATTTGCCCTGGCCTCCTCCATTACAGAGGACTACAGAGATTGAATGCGTGGAGATTAAGGAAAGGTCTGTGGTATGGGGACCCAATACCCTAATAGGAAGACGCCCGGGAAGACTTATTTTGGTGGCTGAAGAATCTCGAAGCATGGAATGGCAAGGCCATCTTCGGGAATGTACCGGACTTCGTCCTAGAATCGGATGCAAGCAACTGAGGCTGGGGAGCCCGGATAGGCAAATTAGAATTCATCGAGAATTGACTATGTTCTGGTTGATAGGATGAGTTTAGATAATTTTTCTGATATATCTATTCCACCTAGCATCCTATCAGATCATGCCCCCATGTCTTTTACTTATCTTGGGAATGGACATAGTCTTAGGTCTAGATGGACACTGAAAAGGGCTATGTTGTCTAATGAGGAAATAGTCAGGGCAATTAAATCTTCTACCCTGGATTATTTTTCTATCAATATAGGATCAACATCTTTAGACTATGTTTGGGACGCCTTTAAAGCCCATATGCGAGGCCAGTTACATAGTCTGATCTGCTCTAAAAACAGGGAGGAGGCTCAAGAACTCCAGGACTTGGAAAGAGAAATTGCCAAGTTAGAAGTTGAAAGGATAAGATACTCTCAGGACCACCCCGAAAGATTGACTCAAGTTCATAGCGACTTAGATCGTCTCCGTCAGGAATATAGGGGCAAATTAGATCTTAAGGTGAAGGCTCAGTGGGCATCATATAACATGAAAAACTTTGAATATGGTGAAAAGGCGGGTGCTCTTCTAGCCTGGAAGGCAAGAACTGACCGAGGTAAAAATAATATCAGTGAATTAATAATAGATGAGAGTGGGGCGACCTCTTGTAAATTAGAGGATATGCAAACTTGCCTTCTCTCCCTGTTTTCCAAACTGTATAAAGAGGAGATCTCACCTAGCTCTGAAAATATCCAAAAGTGGTTAAGGCACAAAGATTTACCTGAATTAACTGAAGGCAGCCGAGATTGTCTTGATGCTCCTATAACAGAGAGCGAGATAAGAATGCACATCAATAAGATCAAGAAGAATAAAGCAGCTGGAACGGATGCTCTTCCTGGCGAGGTCTATAAACTCCTCCGGGATGAGCTTGTCCCGAGATTATGCGAATTGTTTAATTTTATCTACAGCCCGGAAGGCAAGGTCCCTAAGACATGGAAGGAGGCCATAATTGTACTTATTTTGAAGCCAGGGAAAGACCCACTCAAAGCAGATTCGTACAGACCAATCTCCCTGCTGAATATAAGATCTTCATGAGCGTTTTGGCAGGGAGATTGGTCAAGGTAGCACCGTATCTGATTAATTCAGATCAGAAGGGCTTTATCCCGGGGAGGTACATTCAAGAGCAGACGCTCCAATTAATTGGTACTATAGATCTGGCGGTGGCTCGGTCGAGACCCTTGGCCGTCGCAGCTTTTGATGCGGCCAAGGCTTTTGACCGAGTCTGCTGGGTCTTCCTCTGGGAAGTACTGAGGGTAATGGGCTTCGGACCCACGTTTATTCAGACCCTGATTAGTTGTTACCAGGGAGCTTCTGTGGTAATTCTGTTAAACGGATTGTTAACGGCAAGTTTTACTATATCCAGGGGAGCAAGGCAGGGTTGTCCCATCTCGCCCTTGCTGTTCGATCTGTATATAGAGCCCCTGGCTCAAGCATTAAGATTGGACAAACTAATTACCCCTTTTAGTTTCCACCAATATAGCAGCAAATTAGCTTTATATGCTGATGATTTGCTATTATATACTAACAATCCGGTGGAGGTAATACCAAGGGCGGAAGCCCTTTTGGAGGAATTTGGTTCGTATTCTGGGTATCTTGCTAACTCCTCCAAAACAGAAGTGATGTGCTGGAACATCAATAATTGGGAAGGCAGATTGAGTAAACATTTCAGGTATCTGGGAATCAATATTGTTAACCACTTAGATGATATACCTCTGATTAATTTTAAAAGGTGGCTAAAGAGGTCGACCACCTCTTTACTAGATGGAAAAATCTCCCATTGACTATTTATGGTAAGGTCAATTTAGTTAAGATGGTCATTTTACCTAAGTTAACATACCTTTTAACGCTATTCCTCTAGATTTCCCTAGTAAGGAGATTAGTAAGATCCAAAGCAAAATAGGTAGTTTCATCTGGTCTAATAAGAGTGCAAGACTCTCTTGGAAGAAGCTGAGACGCAAGCTGTTGAAAGGGGGTCTCGCTCTTCCGGATATAGCTTGGTACTCTTTAGCGTTTCAATTTAAAAACATACGGATGCTGCTGACAACATCTGAGGAATCTAATTGGGGGAAGATACTGAGAGAAATGGCTATAGCGGAGGGTGGGGGTGGTGTAGGGTTTTTATACAAATATGGGGCACCTAGGTTTTTCAAAAAAGTCCGCCTGAAAGTTTTAAGGGCAGCCCTCAATGTGTGGTACAGGGTTAGACGCAGATGGGGAGTTGGGTATTATTCCGACTTCGCCCCTATTTGGGACTCCCCTGGGACGCCAGCCTGCCTAGATGATAGTCTTGCGCTGCCAATCAAAAGGGCTGGCTTCTTGATCTGGTCAGACCTTGTATCCTCGGACGGAGTTCTTCCGTGGGATCTATTAAGAACTAAAATAGGTAACTCCTTTTCTAAATTTAAATATTTGCAATTGGTCTCCTGGTATGCAGGTGAAAAGGAGTCAATCTGTGGTGACTGGGAAATTGAGCGTTCCCTGCAAAACCCAAAGCCTAAAATGAAGGAGGTTGCACTTAGGTACAGGAAACTCCTAGATGTAGATGTCGCAGAACTCCCCCCAAAGTTTGCTATATGGAATCAGTCACTCTTGGACTCTAAGGCGGAAGATCTTTATGACTTATCACTGCAAACTCTATATAAGTTCGTCAAACCGGCATCCTTAAAAAAGAATCACTTTTTCGTAGTTAATAGACTATATTATACCCCCGTGAAAATTGCCAGATTTGCTCCCTTAGCTTCTCCTAAATGTCCGAGATGTGACTTTCCCAAAGCTGATGATATACACATGTTGCAAACTAAGTGGGTTCTGGCAGAATGTGGAGCGTGTTCTGGGTGCCACTTTTAAAGTTAAGATCAATGTGAACCTCTCCATAGTAATTTTTGGTATGGATCTTGAGGTGACGAATCTTCTACAGCCAATGCAAAGAGGCTTGTTACTATACCTAATTCTTGTTGCCCGAAGGGAGATATGTAAACTCTGGAAAGACCCACAGCCCCCACGCTACGAAGACTGGTTGAAAGCAGCACTCGCTATGGCACGCCTGGATCAGGGGTATTTAAATGATGACATCTCTAACATTTGGTCTCAGTTTGTTTCATGGGGTAGAGAGATGAGGTTGGTCAGATAACCCCGGTCCTATGATTACACCAAGCTTCGCATGAAGAAGCTGGCCTGGTCAGGCCTATTGCCAATGCAGTTGTAGAAGCCTGGGGTGCCTAGGTTCGGAAAATGGCTTCTAGCTAAAGTTGCAGACGCTGAATGGTGAGATGAGGACAAAAAAAAAAAAAGAAACGGGGAAGATGGTCGGTAAAAGAACAGTCTCTCCACATAAATTGTCTGGAGATGTTAGCTGGCCTAAATGCCCTTATGAGTTTCAAAGACCGGCTAAAGAATTCAAACACATTGATCCGTTTAGACAGTTTTTCAGCAGTCTCATATATAAATCGTATGGGAGGTGCCAATTCCAAAACCTTATCGGATATAGCAAAACAGATTTGGTATTTTTGCTGGGAGCAAAAGATTACTCTCAGAGCAGAATTTATACCAGAGATTCAGAATATAAATGCAGACTGGAATTCAAGGTTTCTCCAGGATTCCAGCGATTGGAAATTACACCCAGAAGTTTTCTCCCTGATACAGGATCGCTGGGGCCTAATCCAGGTGGACCTATTTGCCAGCAGATTAACGTCCCAGGTACAGACATATTTCAGTTGAAGACCAGACCCAAACGCAGCGGCCATTGGATGCCTTACTTCAATACTGAGGGAAGAACAAAGCATATGCTTTCCCCCCTTCTTCATGATTCAGAGGGTGTTGTGGAAAGTGAGACTAGGGTCCTGCAGTATCATTCTAGTCACTCCCTTCTGGAAATCTCAGGTGTGGTTTCCAGGAGTGATGGAACTTGCAATAGATATCCCACGCCTAGTCCCGGCGTCCTTGGGTCTTCTTCAAAGTTCAGACGGAGAGGAACACTCTTTAGTGACAGAAGGGAAGATGAACCTTCTTGTTTGGAGGATTTCAGGGGATCAAATAGATATCCAGTCCTTTCAGGAGAAGCTAAGAGCTTACTGGAGGAATCATGGACATCAGGAACTAGAAAAAGATATAGGGGTGTTTGGAAAAAATGGTGTAGTTGGTGCATGAAAAGGAACCTGGATCCCGTGGAAGCCCCTGTTCAGCAAGTAGCCAACTATTTGGCACATCCTTTTGATTCAGGCCTCTCTTACAGAACAATCAATTGCTATAGATCTGCAGTCTCCAGTTAACAATCTAGCTATTGGTAGTAATGCTCTAATAAAAGGAGTTATGAAAGGCAGAAGATTGAAAAGCCCCCCTAAAGCACTATACCAATCCCTGTGGGATGTCAATCTGATTTTTAAACTTTTTTCTACTTGGCCAGACAATATCTTTCTTTCTCTTAAACAAATTTCTATGAAACTTGCTACCCTATTATGCTTAATCTCCTTTAGGAGAGTTTCAGACATTAACGCCCTAGAACTATCTAACACATTCTATTCAGCAGAAGATGTACACTTTGAAATTTGGAAGAGAACGAAGACTATGTCAGACTCTGTCTTTTACCTCTTCTTCCACGAATGTGAAAAATTGTGTGCGGTAAGGTGTATGAAAGAGTATGAAAATAAAATGTCAAATCTCAGAGCACAGGGCATTGATCAGCTTCTCTTATCATATGTGAAACCTTATAAACCAGTTTCTACTGCTATCTTAGCCAGATGGATACGCATGATTATGAGCGAAGCAGGTATAGACCTCTCTAGGTTCGGGGTACACTCATCAAGAGGCGCTATGGCTAGCAAGGTCTTTTGGGCAGGGAGATCCCTGCCTGAAATACTTAAAACAGCTGACTGGTCGAACGCAAACATCTTAGCAAAGTTTTATTTAAGACTAGTAGAGCATGTTAGCAATTTAGCCTTACAAGTCTTTAAACATGCATAATGGTAGCCTCCGGTCTTGTAATGAAATGATGAATCTCCTATCAATATGCAGAGAGAATCTTGATTTCATTAAAGACAACAGAGGCTAACATTATCCCCCTCTCCTCACCCGAGGAGAAAGAGATTTGTTAGTGAGTAAGAATTCTAAGTATTCAATGAAAAGTTTAAGTTGAAACAATACCCTGTCTAATGTTTTTTTTATCTTTGCTATTTCTTTCCTGTTGGAACTTCATTTACTGTGAGATTCCTTTCCTTTAGATAATAATGCATGAAACCAAATGGAAATCAGCAAGGTGGTTCACCTCTTGTGACATCGCAGCTAAAAGAGGAGGAAGAGATGGTGCACAAGATATTTATAGTGTTTCCACGAACATTCTAATGTTTATGATGTATTAGTATTCTTTAAAGGACTTGGCAGGAATTCCTGCTGAGTTGGGATCATCTTTCTCAGATGTAGCTGACTCTTCTGCCATCCGGAGCTTTTCCTTCTCTAACAGAATCCTCCCCCTCTCTCCAATTTTCTTTTTCCTGCCTTTCTCTTTCTTGCCTTTCCTGTTCCCTTCCCTCGCTTACCCTTCTTCTTTCTTCTCAGGCCCATTCCTTCTGTTTCTCCTGCCTCCACTTGTTCCTGATGAGCTAATCTAAACATCTCAAACTCCCCGGCCTTCACCTCTTCCTCAGCCTTAGCTTTCGGGAGAGCCAACTTCAAGTTGAGTCTGTCAGTCAGATCTAAACTACTGTAGGGGATGACTCCTGGAGTCGGTAACAGTGGTGTCCTTAAAATCAGGAAATGGGGGAGAATCTCTCAGGTAAACCATGGATAGCAAATGTGAAGATGCAGTTGGAGTGCTAAGGGGCTAATTCCAGCAGTTCCTCCCTGGGTTCTTTACATGGTTATCCTCCACAGTCCATGACAGTTTCTTTCCTACTGCCCAGTTTCTCCAACTAGTTCTTAACAAAACCTATACATTTTCGTTATCTTTGTTTCTGGGAGCCTTACAATCTCTCTTCAAACACAGATCCCTTAAATGATCTAAGAACAGGGTGTCAAGGTCTACTCCCACCAACCTTATATCTGCTTTTTTATTGCATATGTAATTGTGTATTTTGTGTTTAAGCTGCGCTTATTGTTCTGTTCAAAACAGTTGGAACTGCAACTTGAAGATCCTAAGCCGCTTGCTGCCAATTGTCAGACCTCATTCAGGGGGCCACAGGGCACTGGATCCCAACCATGGTGGTCGACCACTGCTGTCCTTTGGCCTGATTTACTATGGCTCTGCAAACTGGGCCATGTACAGCCATTTCAACTGTTGATGCTCAGGGTAGCGCAGGCAAGCAATCCAAGTCTTCTCATGGAGGCAGTGTGCGGGACAAGAGTTCAGAACTCAACAGCCAACCAGCACACATAATAACGGATTGTCCAGACTAGTGCTAATCTTTTAATGTAAAATAAGGTATATAAGTCTCACAGCAAAATTAAATACAACACAGATAAATAGGAATGCAATATAGGGTTATAACCTATCTTATTTATCAGTGAGGCGCTACAGCCCCCCACCTGAGGTATTCTGTTTCCACTATCGTTGGGTTATCATGATTACAGTCCCAAGTCACTACGTGCCTAGGCATTGATTAGATACAGATGCAGATGGTGTCACATGCTCTCACTGGTCAATTGCACAACTCAGTCCAATGTCTTTCACCCCTTGCATTTACGTGCCTAAAGTTTCAAGTTTACGCTGCATACTTATATGCATGTGTTAAACTCTTTTCCCAGGTGCAGGCTAAGATCCGTGCTTACTTGCTGGTAATTGTTGCAGTCCTAGCAGTGCAGCAGCTGGGGTTTGTGCTCTCAACCTCGTGGTGACGGCTACTCTTCTACAGGGGCTATGATGTCAGCCTTGCATTGAACCAAAGATCGTGGGCTACAGTTGGCGGGGCAGGCCTGTGCAGCAACACTCATCCAAAGCAGTGGTGGCATTCTCAGCCAGGTGCAAGCAGGTGATCAGATTTGGCAGTTGCAGCTGGTGGGTGGTGTGATTTTGGCAGTTGCGGCCTCCCGGCCGATCAGGGCTCCCTGCTTCAGTGGCAACACAGCTTCACTTTCCGACATCGGCAGCAGCAGCTCTAGTCTCTCAGCCCACTGTGGATTGCCAGGCAGTACAATTGTGCTTGGTCTTGGAGAGTCTTAATACAGCTCACATGGAAACTATTCAGAAATACCTGGAGGGAGGGGGGCCGCTTCACAGCACAGTTCCCAACTGGCTTCACTCTCTGTGATATCCTTTTCTGGGTGTTCCTACTTCCAGAACATGCTGTGCTTTTCCTCTTAGGCAGTCCGTCTTTCTGCAGTGCCAGGAATGCAGGCAGGTAGGCTTCTAGGCACTTCAGGCAGACCCTGAGCTCCTCCAGCAAGAAGTGTAGACTCCAGGTGATGCAAGACTGTGAGACTGACTGTCAGGCAGAAACCAATGCTTGTTACACGGCAATACTTCAAGCACTTCAAGTTCATTTGAGGAGCACTCCCTGCCTTGATCAAGAATAAATTGGAACTTGAACTAAGTGGAGCAGCTTGAATCCCACTTATACACACATTAGATGGAGATGGGAGCTACCGTCTAATGTTTCTGAATAGGTTTGGGTTGGTTCTCTTTTAAATGTCATTTTCTGGCAGCTTCTCAGACACAGCCTTTTTGCACGGCGACAGATCTCACGGCAGGTGCACTGAGGCTGGCTACAAAGAGGTGCATCCAACACTAGAGTACAATCAAGTGTGAGACCTCTGCACCTGGCTATCACCAGCCTTCCAGAAGCGGTAATCGGACATAAATAGAAGGGCAACCCCTCCCTAGAAAATTCTTCACCTTGAACAACATAACCTGCAGTCATAGCCCTCGCCCCTACCATCTACCAAATAGCAGTGCTCAGAAAGAACAGATCAGTTGCCCTTTGCTAACAAAGTCATCATTGAATTTCTGAAGGTAGCCCTGTCTCCATCCTCCATTACTTAAGTATCTGAGTCTTCACCGTCTAGCCACAGGAATGCAGGCAACACATTCTACTGCCTGGGTGAAGCTCTCCTCACTCTTCACTGTATGCCATGCTACACCCGAGGTGTCCAAAATGGATGCCACCAGCCACCGGCCCCAGTACTCAGACTCACACAACACACAGAGTCCTACTACCATACATCCACAGATATGCTACACGCTCACTGCACATACTCGTACTCAATATGCACACAGGATGTCAGCACACTGTTGGCTTTCGGAGCTTTACATGAGATGGGCCAGTAGGCTTGCCTCTTCCTGACACAAAGAACCAGGTCTGCCTCCTTTACTTTACAGATAACCCCTTCCATTGATCTCCGTTTTGTTGGATCAAATTAAAACTGCCTGTATATTTATTAAACTGGATCGCCAAGGCACCTACAGAGGAAGGGGATCAGTGTGAGGCTGCCTTTAACATAACACCAGAAGTGGACATTTGAGTATTTTGGCATATGCCGTTCCTTGGCAGCCACCAAGCACCTGTTCGACATCTTTTATGGTATACTGGATTCACAACTTGTTATCTACCTCAGTGACATCTCAGTATTTTCAGAAAAGAAGAACAGCATTAACGCCTCCATGACATATCACTGAGAAAAATATCTCAATACTAGATAATAAAGTGGACCAAAATATCTGCATTAAATAGGTAAACATATTGATTTTAAAATATTAAACATTATATTAACTTTAAAAAATGTATTCCCTTAAAAATATTATTATCATGCGTGAATGCAGTCTCATGCAGCACACCTCCCGATTTCAAGGTTCATGTTCTTGCCAGTATGCTATCATGTCCAAATAATAATCAGCATGCACTGAAGATAGAAGAATGCTTTCAATCCAAGTGGATGAGAATGGTAAATTGGAGAAAGAACATATTTGACTATTTCCAGTGCAATAGTGATATGAGTAAAATGTAGATTCCAAGTTGAAGAAACATTTTTTCATTTATCTCTTAATGATTCATAACTCATGAAAATTCCAATACAATCTCTAGCCCAAGTGGGCATAAAAATGATTATAATAATATGATACTGGTAAAGATGCAATTCTCGTCCCCAATGCCAGAGATAATCCATAATGGCTGAAAACAAAGGATGAAACAGATTAATTATACACGTCCATCGGGTGCCATATCTTCATTAAAAACATCAATAGTAAAACTGACAAAAAAAACGGTCGAAAAAGTAATTCTGATAGTGCACTCCGGATTCACTTCGGGATCAATGGGGGTGGGGGTGTTGGTGAAAAAACAGTTTCCCCTTATCCTGGAATGGACTTGGGTAGACGCCCAGGGTAGATTCGCTGCACTAACAGGCAAGTGGGAAGGGAAAATGGTTAACATAGTCTCAGTTTAAATTCCGCCAGCCCTCCACAAAGTAGCTATTCCCGACCTGAATGCGTAAATTTTGAGAGTACCCGAGGGAGAGCTCCTGGTCGGGGGTGACTTTAACATGACGCCAAATGACTCTAGAGACTGCTTCCCCGTTATGCCACAGCCCCGACAGTCCACCGTCCTTTCGGATTCCTGGTGGCGATGGGGATCGCAGATATCTGGCGTACACAAAATCCACTGTAACAGCAATACACCTATTAATCCGGGGCGCATAATAGTCACTCAAGAATAGACTTTTTGTTCACACACGCGGACAGGGTTCACTGGTTCAGGGATGTCCACCACTTGGCTAGGGGCCTCTCTGACCACTCCCCGCTGTGGGCATGCTATCAGGCTGAGACCAGCGGGACCCAACGCAAAATACTGCTGCAACCATGGTGTTTGAAAGTACCCCATATACGAAAAGGCCTAAACCGGTCGACAAAAAACTACTTTGACGAAAATAAAAACGTGGTACCCTCCACGGGGATCCTGTGGGAAGCCTACAAGGTAGTCATAAAAAGGGAAGGCCTCTCGCTGCTGGCGGGATACAAAAAAGATAAGAGAGCAGCAATGGACGAGTTAAAGAGTGACATCTCTAACCTAGAGTCCCAGAAGCCTGATAAAGACCAGCTGCTAACCACGTTGTAGTGCAAAAGACAGGAGTATAAGGAACTGGCCCTCGAGGTCACCAGGGCGAAACTGTCGGCAACGAGAGACCGTATATATGAACAGGGGGACAAAGCAGGGAGACTATTGGCCTGGCTGGAGAGGAAAGAGAAATCCAACAGGTGGGTGAACACAATCACGACAACTGAAGGGGAAGTGATAAATGACCCCCAAGGAATTGCAGATGCCTTTGCATATCATTTTACAAAGGTACATTCGGGCAGCCCTGCGGCCAATGCATCGGCGTCGAGGGCCATTCTGGCTGACTTACCTATGCCAGTACTGACTCCAGAAAATGTAGAAGAGTTAGAGAACGAGATTACGGCGGTAGAGATCGCCACTGCAATACGTTGCTTACAGTCTGGAAGGGAGGGGGGGCCAAATGGCCTACCGATCGAGCTGTATAAGGCCGAGGCCTCCCGGGTTGCGCCATACCTACTCAAAATGTACGAAGAAAGTGTAGCGGTGGGGGAGTTGCCCGGGGAGCAGTGCCAGGCCTCCATAGTGGTGATCCACAAGCCTGGTAAACCAACTGACGAATGTGCATCATACCGCCCCATCTCACTCCTTAATGCTGAAATAAAGATACTAGCCAAACTTCTCGCCACCAGACTCGTACGTCATGTCTCCCACCTGGTTCACCCGGACCAGTCGGGATTCATGCCGGGCAGAAACACGGCACTCAACTTAAGACACCTTCAGTCGGTGATGGGCAGGAAGGACACAATACGAGAAGATGAGGAATAATGTCACTGGATGCCAGCATGGCCTTCGACACAGTGGAGTGGCCATACATGTTTGCAGTCCTCGAAAAGATGGGGATCGGCCCTAAATTTCGGGCATGGATAAAACTACTCTACACCGGGCCATGGCGCAGGTGGTGGTGAATGGGAGATCCTCGGTGCCCTTTAGGTTGCAGAGGGGAACCCGCCAGGGGTGCCCCCTGTTTCCGCTTTTATTTGCATTGGTCCTGGAGCCGTTGGCAGTGTGGATCAGAGGAAACCATCTTATCAGAGGCCTCCGCTGGTCAGGACAATGGGAAGACCGCAATTCTCTATATGCGGACGATATCCTGTTATACCTAGCCTCTCTCAAATATTCAATAGATCAACTCATGATAATCCTCCGAAACCTGGGAGAGCTGTCTGGATATTCGAACAATTGGTCAAAATCCATAATCTATGTACTAAGCGGAGGCCCCCCAGTCCTACCCAGTGGCTGCGAGACAAAGGTGGTGACAGAGGGCTTCAAATACTTAGGAATATTCGTGACAGATGATCCGGACCGGTTTATAACACAAAACGTACAATCCCCTCTGAAGCGTTTCCGCAGTGAAGTCCAGCATTGGAGGAAACTCCCGCTGTCACTGTTAGGATGGGCAGCACTATATAAAATGATGGCACTGCCACACTTTTTATACGCCTTGCAAAACGCCCCATTTGTAGTCCCCCCAGCATTTTTCCAGGCGTTGGACGGCGAGGTACAAGACTTACTATGGGACGGGAAGCCCCCGAGAATAGCCATGAAAAAGCTAGTACGTGGTTGGTACGACAGCTGCCACATCTAGAATGTTACTACTGGGCGGCACAGTTGATGGTGGTCAATCAATGGGTACACAGACCCCAAGACGATCCGGCCTATAGGATGGACAGACACTTGCTGGGGGAGGGAGGATTTCTGAGAGCCCTCTACTTGAAACCAAAAGGTACACATCTGACGGGACCTACAGCACATATGATAACCCTCTGGCACAGAGTGAACAAAAGATTGGGGTGGAATGATAAAATAACTCAACTTACGCCACTCTGGGTAAGTGAAAGACTGGGGGGACTGCACACAAGTAAGGAATTCAGTAAATGGGACCTTATTGGCATTATGATAGTGGGAGATCTCTGGAACAGGGGGGATGTCATCCCATTTGTGGAACTTCAGTCAAAATATGATATGGCCCCGACGGAATCATTCAGATACCTCCAAGTAAGCCACGCCCTTCGTGCAGCTATTCTGCAGGGAACTAGCCTCCCGGAGGCATCACCCTTAGAGGACAGACTCCTAACTGAATACATGTACAAGAAGGCAATTTCCATGACGTATAAAAAGCTTACATACAATTCTTCCGACCCCCTGGGAAAACTACGGGTCCTTTGACAACAAGACTTAGGAGCGCTGGACGAATTAGACTGGCAGGAGGCGCAGGACTCTCCCCGTGATGTAGCAGTATCAGCAAAATTAAGGCTAATGCAATTGAAAATCCGCCACAGAGCATACTTACCTAGAACCACATTAGCAAAAATAAGTAAAGGACTGACCAAATATTGTCAGAGAGCCTGTGGGCAGGAAGGCACATTCTACCACATGATTTGGGAATGCCCGGAGATTAGGAGCTACTGGCAGGAAGTGACAAACATAATGGCAAGAGTCTGCGGGGGAAAAGTAGAACCAGAGCCGAAACAGTGCCTCCTGAACATAGGGGAGGGTACAAATTTGAGCTCTAAAGACCAGATGTGGGTAACTCTGGGTATGATGATAGCAAAACGAAACATAGCAAGATGCTGGGGGGCTCCAGAAGTGGCGCATCTCAGATACTGGAAAGACATGGACATCTCTGGTCACAGAAAGGGCACTATATAAGGGCAGGGGATGCCCAAAAAAGTGGGATTTGATCTTGGGAAATGGAACAACTACAGGGGGGGAATCTGCACTAGCCCAAAAGAAGTGTCAATGGGGAACAGGAGACGAAGCCGAGAACCCGGCTCGCTGATTGACGAAGAACGGATATCAGATTAGAACTCTAAAGTAATTTATTATCGGTCGTGACATGATGTTAAGATTGTCTGGACCAAATTGTACTGGTTGCCTACTAGTTAACGTGTAAACCTTAATAAAAAGATATAATTTAAAAAAAGAAAGAGTAATTCTGGAAGCAATTAATTTAAGATGGTTTTGCCTCATGTACCCAAGCTAATGAAGTAACGCTTTTCAAGTTGGCATAAATGTAAGTACTCTTCCCACCTCGAGGGTTCCTGGTAGCTGTCAATGCCATAGAAAAATAAATATTTGCAATCACTTCCATGGATCTCTTGAAAGTGGCAACTGGTTTTGATTGACCATTATTGATTATTCCTCTAAAGTGCTCTAAAATGTATTTCTTGATAGGGAACACTGTACTACCCATGTACAATTTCTTATGAAGGCATTCCAACACATAGATAATACCCGGTGTAGTACATGTAATTAACTTGTTTATCCTCCTAATCTCTTTGTTGTCCTGGATTTTTTAACTAGTCTTATTTGATCCATTAAAGTAGGCCTTACATCTAGAGCACCTGTGAAAGCCAGAGATCTCATGCAAAAAAAGTCTTACAAGCCGAATTGTTTCCTGGCGGAAGGCCCGTTGTTCCGCTGGGCGATGGAGTAAATTACTCCGTCGTCCTAGTGGAGGGCCAAGCTGACGGTCATTTATAAAGCATTATCAGCAGTTGCAGTCTCGGCGGTTCCTGTCAATTCATTTCACTGTTTGGTGCAGGACTCTGTCCACATGACAAAGCCTTGCACCAAATAGGTTTCTCTTTTTTATCTTTAAAAAGAAAATCCCAAAACAGGATTTTCGTTTTGAAAATAAAAAAGATAAGCCCCCCCTCACTACAGGAGTCATCTCCCATGGTGAAGGGGGCATTATTTCCTTTTTTTACTATCCCTCACCGCCAGGGTTTGCATGGCAGTGATGGACAATAAAAAACGGCTGTATGTCCGCCTATCCTAAATGGGCGGGCGGACATATAGCCAATTCTCCGACGGCCCTTACTCCTTCCGGCAATAAGAGCAGTTTGGCCACAGCAGAGGCGGTGTAGTCTCTGCCATTGTCAAACTATTGTCTGCCCGCTTTTAAATTCGGCGGCCAACCATATATGTTGGCTGTTAGCAGAGTATGCTTACCACCGACATTTAAATCGGCCCCTTAGTCTTGTGTGGGGGGGGGGCAAATAGCTCCAATTAATCTTTAAGAGATTGGGCTTTCCTGAAGCATAGAGAGGATGAATGCCCTATCGTATTGGTAAGGTTAGTGTCTCCAGCTAATAAACTCCAATGTCGCTTCAGTATCATCCTGATCCGAGGTGCTTGAATACTAACAGAAGTAATAAAATGTGTAGTGCCTTGCCCTTCTAGTCTAGTTCTTGGAGTTAATAACTCCACCCTGTCAACTCTGTCTTTCTTCCTCTAAGAGTACATGTCCTGGATAACCTTGTTCCCTAAAATGATATAAGACTACTTTCTGTTCCCTGAGCAAACCTACATGATTGGTACAATTTCTCAGAGTTTAAATCACCTCACCACAGGGAATGCTCCATTTTAATTTTAAAGGATGGCAGCTGTGAGTATGAAGTAAAATGTTGTCTGCTGTAGGTTTACGATGCATACTTTTAACCAATCTGTTTTGCATGACAGTTACTGTGACATCCAGATATGTCACTTGATGCTTGTTAAATACAGACTGAAACCTCAAATTAATCACATTGTCATTCAGTTGTCTCACAGATCCATTAGCTGTGCCCAATTTGCCATTCCAGATGACAAACAGATCACCAATGTATTATCATTGAATCTGCAAATGGTATCAATTCAGACCGCCTGTGGTTCTATGACAGAATATCACGAACCATATTCTGACACCAGAATATTATAATATAAATATTGTCTACAAAAATATTGAGTTTACATACTTTGTATGTAAACTACCAAAATATCAAGTCAAATATATTGTGGAACAGAATATCTAAAAAAAATAATGCAATTATATTGAATATATATATATATACTAGATCTGATGCTCCTTTCAGAATCCCATTAGGAGGTGGAGCAGCACATACACATGTATATCATTATATGTAAATGATTTCAAATATAAAAATACAAAATAATAATATAATTAAAAACAAATACTTTAATTAGTAATATAAATTAACAATTTTTATATATATATTCTCTAAAAATATAAAACAGATAACTAGACTATTGTAAAAACCATTATATTTAAAATATTAACAATAACTTTAAAATTAAAATTAACATATATCATAAAACATTAAACTTAATATAAAAATAGCTTTGATTCATATTATCAACTAAAAATATAATATATATACATGTATATATATATACATATATATACATATTTGTATATATATGTGCATATTAAAAAATATATAAACAATATATAAACAATTAAATGCAGTAAAATATTAATAATAACTTAAGAAGTTAAAATGAATAAACATATTAACAAAAACATATATCACATGTAATTGAAAATTAATGTAAAAAAAACAAAAATAACATTTAATTACAAGATCACAATTTTTAAAAATAAATAATATGAACATTAGAAAAAAATAAAACAACTATTGAAAATAAACCACACTAGCAAAAGCGATGAGCTTCAAAGGAGTCAGACTTAATATTCTAACTTCACTTTAAGCAAAAGTAGGGAAAGTGTTCGATTTTGGACCAGTTAAATTTACTATTCCCACTCCAACGTAAGCAAAATCAGGGAAGGTGTTGGACTTTAGATGGGTTAGATGTACTATTCCCACACCAATCTAAGTGACAGTAGGGAAAGTGTTGGACTTTGGAGCAGTTAGATTTGGTATTCCCAATCCAAAGTAAGCAAAATCATGAAAAATGTTGGACTTTGGAAAGGTAAGATTTAGGGCCTTATTACGAGTTCGGCAGTCCATGGACCGCCATCCCAGCGGTGGCGGTCCGACGGCGGCCGTATTTAGAGTTAGGCAGATTGGCTTTGCCGTAGTGCCAGAGGCACTCCCATATATTGGGACCACGTGATGACCTTTGACTACCATTATTGTAATTGACTTTAGGTGTTTTCTTGAATGTACAACATCATGTTTCCTGCATGTGCACTTTTCCTTGAAGATTTTTTTGTGTTTCCTTGTAGCTGCAGAGTGGGAGTGCTTTCACAGAGTTTGACGACATCTTTCTTATTTGGCATGACACAGAAGAGACCCTCAAACAATTTCTGCATTGGCTTAACAACAATTGCCAGGGCCTGAATTTCACCCTCTCCTTTGACAAAAATACCATTTCTTTCCTTGATCTCACCATTCATCATCTCAATGGTGAACTCATTACTACCCTATACAGGAAACCTACTGAGCGGAATACACTTCTCAGGTATGAGAGTAACCATCCTCAAGCACTTCGTGACTCCCTACCCTACACCCAATATCTTAAGATTAGACGCAATTGTACCTTGAAGAAAGACTATTTCCGTGAGGCATCATTCCTCTCCAAGAAACTCATGGCCCGCGGCTACCCGCGGAGACTTGTGCAAACCTCATTAAAAAGAGCCTGGTATTGCCCCAGGGAATGCCTCTTATCTCCTAAACCAGTGGTTCCCAAACTTTTTCCACCTGCGGCTCCCTTGACCTATTGGCCGTTGACCGCGGCTCCCCATTATGTTACTTTTTTTGGTGGATGGGGGAATGTAAGCCCGGCCTCTGGAGTACTTCCATTTTATTCCCTGAAAATAATTGGCATGAAGCTGATGATGGTATTATATTCATAGATGTAACCAAATAAAAGTATAACAGTTGTTTAATAAAAAAAACTTTATTTGGTTAAGTCAGAAAGAATACTCTCCAGCACTGTGGTTTGCATGTAGAATGTTTTTTTTTATTGTTTTTAAAAATTTGGCAGCAGCATTGGGTGCTCTCCTACAAATCATTTTAGTTGTTAAGGAGCCACTTTTGATATATACGAATGCTGCTCCACTAATCATATTAGCCATTCGTCCACAATAGTAAAGTTTTGGTGTTCTACATATATTTATAATTTCTCTCATATCAATTCTTGTGTTGATGTCAAGTATGTCAATTAGTTCTCACTTTCAATGTGTCAGGAACTCTGACAAAGCAAAGGGCAAATATTTCTAGTTGCTGCAATTTTTAAGGTTTCTAGGAAGCACTTGGAGGCCAAGTTTCAAGTGAACTCCTGCTGAGGATATTGTCACGCTTGAATCACTTTTAACCATAGACCAGGATGCAATCCAGCCTTGTAAATTAATTAAAAAACTTACTGGTTACATTGTTAAACTAAAAAACAAATGCTTTTTGATTATTGAGAATAAAACGTGATTAAACATGAGAATTAGTATATCTGCATACTTCGTTAATGATGCATAAAAATTTGGCATATGGTCAGGTTATGCTGTGTTGTGTTTTTATGTGCTTTGCAGTGCCGTAAACGCTCTTTTTTTGTCCCAGTCACGTATTAATTGTTATGTGCACCTCTCACCTATTGAACATTCTGGCTTTTGTCGGCAATATCCTTTATTGCATACCCATCTGGTACTCCCTGCCCCTTGCCGATCCCCTGCTTTTTATTATTTTATTTTGCCTCCCATATTTTCCTATATATTTTAAATGGAGTTTCTTCCTTGAGCCCCTTTCAACTTCATTATTCCTGTTAACTGTATTTTACCATCCTGTTTGTATTATTATTGCCTCACAACCTCCAGTTTCGACCCTTCCAAGTCTTAATGAAAGAATCTCCTTTTGTATTTTCATCTGTACCCCCTATATTTGTGTTTTTCGTCTCTGAGGTCAAACGCGTGTCTGCTGCCAAACTTGGTTGTGCTTTCACCTTAGTAAGTGTAGGAGACTAACCTTTGGTCTTCCACCGTGAGATCTGCCATCTGGAGGCGTGCCACCATAAAGGTGGCAGGGAGTTTGGCTGTTGTTTGGGACAGAGTGGCGCGTTTTTTACCCTGTTTCAGGTCATGAAACTCAGATATAAAGTAGGTGTTGGATATTTACATATGAGTGGATGGTGCAATACTCTGGCAGAGAGGTGCATAGCTTTTACCCTGCTTGTTCAGGTTCGAAATGTTCAAAATTGGCACCTTTATGTGCAGTTTCAACAGACAAAAATCAAGGTCTGAAGGACCATGGAGTTTGAATTACAGATCTGGCAGCAATGTGGATGTCGTGTCCTACAGCGGAATAGTTCAATTTCAATTAATTCTCAAATGCACACGTAGCTTTCTTTTAGCTAATGATCTGAGTCATTCATGAAGAGGAGACGACTAAGAATAAGATATTTCCTCATCAATGTCATACAGGAGGTGTTAATGTGCTATTTTACATGTCGCACTGCCATCTAGCGGTACAAGAGGGAGTTTCATCTACCTTTAACAAAACCTATTTTAGATAGCGAGCTTACAAAATGCAAGTAATTGCACAAGCCGGATATTGACATATTGTGTCGCGGCGCCCCTGGCTATTTTTGGGGGCGCACCAAGGCGCCGCGGCGCACAGATTGGGAACCATTGTCCTAAACCAAAATCCACAAAAAACCAACAATGCTGGAAATCTGTCAATTGACCGCCCACTCTTTGCCTTCTGCAAGAGTAGGAATATCAAAGATCACTTGGTCAGAGCCGCACTTCCTACTGCAAAGCAATCAGGCACACTGAATGAACACTGGGGATTGGAACCCTTGATTGGACATGCCAAATTGTAATGTCTGCAAATTCACTATTGAGGGCAAGGAGTTCATTTTCAATAACACCAAGGGTGAATCCAAGCAATTTTCTAACTGTAATACATGTAATGTAATCTATGCTATTGTAACCCCATGCAACAAAATTTACATCGGACAGACTACACAAAAAGTGTGAAATGCGGATATGCCAGCACCGCAGTCGAATACGCCGCAAAACACCTAATGCACCATTGGTGGAACATTACTCTAGCAATGCCCACAGCGAGGATGACTTAAGATGGACTGTAATCAGCGTGATCAAACCACCACCAAGAGGAGCAGATCTAGGACAACTGCTGAATAAGGAGGAACTCAAGTGGATCTTGGGTACTGGAAGCATCAAAACTGGACTCAACAGACTTGAAGATTGGACGACCTTACTATAAGATCCTACCTGAACCTGAACTTTTTGCAAACTGTGATCTTTTTATCCCCTTTTCTCCCCACAGGTCATCCACCGATCTCTACTGTACCACATACAAATATTACTGTGTCAATATGTATGAATTCCTTAGAGTGAGCCAAAGTACTTCCTCTCCACCACTCATGTATGACTTAAAGAAGTAATGTCTTTACACCTGGCTACAACGATACACCCTGTATAATGGCACACATAACCATTAATTGATCTATCTCTATTTTTGAGCTATTCCACAACTCTAAGATGGCCGCGCTGTTTCCTTGTTATTCGGTCTTCTAACTACCAAGTAGCCAATGTATTTTCTACCACTCTAAGATGGCCGCAATTAACATGTAATGTTTCTGCCTATTGGGTACCGTATTGTCTTTACAGCTCCATCTGTCAGCTCAACGGATCTGTTTTTTATAAAAAATGATGCCTACATTTCTTTACTATGCTTTCATGACCTATAACCTTCCTCTTTTCTCTCTATATTCATTTCGCTCGGCTTATTCTCCCCTTTAACATGGCCGCCACTGCCGAGTCACCGGGTACCTTCCGATCATGTGATGTGTCACATGACCATCCTTGCACTTCCTTAAGTACCCTCCTTCCGGCTCGCTCATTCCCCGAGCACACCGAAATACCGAAGGACATACAGGTAAGCCACGTCACAGGCAAGACCCTACTTGCATAGATAGCTTTTCTCACGCCCTTGACATACTGTTATCTCCTCGCACAGGTCATTGTACCGGCTCAGGAGTACTCGCATCATTGTTGCGTGACTCACAGCACCTTTCATATATTTCCAAAGTGGATTGGTTGCCGTTATTTGTGTAATTAGGTAAGCCTTTCAGCGGCTGGCGCTTTTTTTCCTTCACGTGCCCACCCCCGCAGCACTCTCGCTGTCTGTGCGCCTTCTCTCCTCTTACAAGGTTACTGCGCTTCTCCATACCACTACCTTCAATTGGAATCGCTCCAATACTGCCTCAACTTTGGTAAGAGCCAAACGCATGCTCGTAATGGTTTTAGACCATACAATTGGTGGCTATTCCTGATATTCGTCTCTTTTCATCAGCAACAAGACGCTCGATTGATCTAACGTGCCTCCGTGCGCCTGCAGTAATCCCTTCTTGGCATTATGGCAACCGCCTTATTGCTTGCCTCCTGCTATTACGCTTGGTAAGCTACGCAAACTTACGCCGCTATAACACTTGTATGCAAGGCTGCCATTTCACCCGTAGCATCCACGCCATAACAATTTAAGGTCTTGCTCCATTGTTGCACTTTGAGATCGTTGTTTCTTATCAATTTTCACCCAGCATGTGTATCATATCAACACCTAGTACACGACGTCTGGATGGATGAGTTGTACCACCATTGTCTCTCACTAGCACTATGTTATAGACCAATTTTTCTAAAGTCCTTTTTATCTACTTACTTTTCTTTTGTCCTCTCACTATTGTTTTTCAGGCCAAAATTCCCTCAGGCATGTAATTTTTACGTCCTGATGATGATCCCAATATTGTTTCTACGGGATCGAAACGTCGTCGACCTTATATGCACCGTAAACGCAATTGAATTAATTACTGATGGATAACGGTGTCACTAAATGTTGTTTGCTTGTTGCAATTCTTTACACAATTTACAAGCATTTCTTGCCTTGCCTGAGCCTTTTTCTGAATTTGTGAATTTGTGTCGTTTGTTATATATGTTGCGTTGGACGCAGGATTGTGTCCCACTTTATTCTTGTGTTCTATGTGATTTGATACATTATTAAATATTTCTGTCCGGCTGGACAGCTTTAATATAGCACTGATTTCAGGCCTATATTCATTGTTTTTTGTGTGAATCTCTCCTTTCAGGGGCTACTTTGTAATTGTAACGTCACAGAGTAGAACAGCGTAGCTTGGAAAAGAATGTGTGGGATGTGCGTTTGAAAGCATGAGAGAGAGAGGTGTGGAATGTACTTCTCGGTCTTGAAGTGTTGTGTTATATGCAGTGGTGCTCAAATGTGCATTATGTTGTACATTGGGAGATGAAGTGTGTGACGCTATAGGCAGTGGTGCACAAATGTGCATTGTGTTGTATCTTGGGAAGTATTATGAAGTTCTTACTATTGGCTCTGACATGCCCTCATGCCATCTTGAATTCTGACTTGGTCTAGCTTGAGCTTTGCGCACACAGGCAGGCCCCCAGATTACTCAAGTTGTTTAGGCTATCCACGTTCAAGATAGTTTTCTGTACTTTTAGAGATTGTTTTCTGTACTTTTGGAGATTGTTTTCTACTTTCTCAAGCTTTGCTAAGATAAGGGACTGGAACATGTGGGAGCGCAGAACGATACGTGAAAACTCTTTTGCCTTTGGAATGCTTGCATGGAGAGTGGCCAACTCCAGTAAGTTTCCTTGGCGCAGAGGAGGTCCTCTCCGAAACTTCTAGTGCTTTGAGATTATAAAACTGGGGTTTGTTGACTTGGAAAGCGGGATTTGTTTGGAACCTGAATGGAGGCGGACGCGTCTAGTGTAGCAGTTCCCGCCTTGCTGAGTTTCTTGACCCCGGCTGTGAATCCCCCAGTCTGGAGTAGGCTAAGATGCAGTGTTTGCAGCCGGTGATGTGTTTTCTTTGATTATTGACTTTGTGATGTGTGAGAGTGTCTGTGTGCACATTCAAGTCTCCAGTGGTTAGAATCATCTGAGGTGTTTTCTTTTGATTATTGGCATTGTGGTATGTGAGTGTGTCTGTGTACACCTTCAAATCTCCAGTGGTTATAATAATTTGATGTATTTAGTGTATATATCTTTATGATTTCTTGCAGTGGACTTCCAGTATTAGTATATGCTTGTATTTTATTCCATGTATTCTATTCCATGCCTACTTATAAGTGTGTTATTATTGCTTGCACATATATATATATCAAGGAGGACAGAATCCACACTAAGCTCCATCGTAAACAAACTGCCGGTAATTCGATTTTACATGCAGAAAGCTCGCATCCTCGCCATCTGATTAAAAGCATACCCTATGGCGAATTCGTGCGTATTCGCCGAATTTGCAGTTTAGACACAGATGCACAAGTATGTCAACAAGAGGCTCTCACCAGATTTCTAGACCGAGGGTATAAGATGCCCCAGCTGACTTTGGCATTGAAAAAAGCTAATAACCGCTCTAGAGAGGAATTGCTTGCACCTACAGATTGCACTGTTCCTGCTGAGGGTTTGCCTGCTGGGAATAATGATGCTGAAAAACGTAATGTCAGACTTATAACTACTTTCAGCCAACAGGAACAGAAAATCCGTAAAATTATTTACTCTCAATGGCCGAGAATACTCACTGACATGACATTAGGACCTATTTTACCGGTTCTGCCAGCCATAACATTCAGGAGGGCACCCTCTATGAGGGATACCTTAGTGAAATCAAGCCCTGAAATTAAACCCAAAGGCACTTGGCTTACCAAAAGGGGTTTCCATAAGTGCACCTCATGCCGTGCTTGCACTTTTGCAACCAATATAACACACTATGTGACGGCATTTAGCGGCAAGAAAATAGAAATTATGGAATATCTTACTTGTCGCACCGAATTTGCTATCTACATCCTACGGTGCACTTGCGGCCTTGAGTACATAGGGAGCACTAAGCTCCCTGTGTATAAACGGATCTTACAGCATGTCAGGGCTATTGTGAATTCTGACTCAAGTTATCCAGTTGCCAGGCACTTCAAATTGGTTCACCAGAATAAATTGAAAGATCTGACATATTCTGTTTTGAGTGCCGTTCCCATCCCTGGACGGGGAGGGAACCGAGAAAAAAGTTTGCGCCAACTGGAATCGCATTTCATTCTAGCCCTCGATACCAAAATGCCTAATGGCATGAACACAAGTGAAGACATGCACAATTTCCTGTAGTCATTTATGCTGTTTAGTCCTTGTGGAACTCATCCTGTTTACATGATTTTGCAAATTTATGGTTCTGTTTCAGTAGTTTGTTTCTGAGTTTCCTGTGTTCTAATGAGTTCACCTGTAAACAATGATCATAGCTCTGCTCTCAGGTTATAAACTTGGCTATATAATATTTCTGATATGTTTTATAGATTGTTTTTAGCACTGGCACTTTATTATTATTCAGGCTTGAATAATACTTATGCTGCTTTTTGAAATTGTAGGTTGCACTGCACTTAGTTTGCACAGGGTTTGCGTGTTTTGCACATATGCACTATATTTCGTTTTGATAAGACTGGTTTTAATCTTCTTATGAGCAAGAATATCTATTCGATTTAATTATGTTTTAAGGGATGTTTTATATATATGTACTGTCTGTGCTTTTTTATGCTGATCTTAATTTACTGTAACTGGAGTCTAATTTGGCTTAAGTGAGTAATCAACTCGACATACAGGATTCCTGAGCATTGACTATTCACTGATCATGGATGCATTTGATAATAACCATTGATGTATATCTGTCAGGGTTGTCAGCAGCACAAGAAACAAACAACGCCACTAACCTTTTCACCATGGCCAGCGGAGACGATGGACGTTGACAATTCCCCCAATTCCCCTGAACGCAACCCCCAACAGAGAAAGAGAACACTGCTGCGAGAGGTCGTGCTCCGGGGAAAAAGGGAAAGGGATAAAACAATAAACTGTGCTGCAGTACTCTAGTACCTCTCTGGTCTGGTCAAGGAATCCAATAACACCCCTCTAGGTTTTTAGGCTCTGCAGTGTAAGAGAAAACAAACAAGCATGAGGAGCACCACACTTCTATAAACAAATGTGTTTCCAGAAAGTTTAAACCATACATACACTCACCAAGAGCCCTGCAGCTACACTTCTAAGTAACTTGAGTCAGCATAGCTCCACCAGATAGTTCACCAAATCAAAAAGAGTCCAACTGGGAAGAGATAGCTGGCTTTAAAATAAGTATGCCGAGAGTCAAAGCCTACTGTTAGAAAAAGCACAGTAAGGTATTTCCCAGTAGCGTTGCTAAAAAATAAGAATGAAAGTCGTCTATATATATATTATTCAATCTCACTGAATAATTGGTAGAGAGCAAGAAACACCAAATGAAAGGAAAATCCAGCACACAATCAAGGTATTCCTGCCATAAGACTGTGTTGGACGATATATCATGGTAAGAAGCAGTGTCAAACGATATGAAAAGGAAAAAACAAAACTCCTCTCCGGTTACGTAATGGCGGTGTTACGTGGTATGTCCTCAGGATCGGTTTGATGCTCGGTATGGTCCACCTCCTGACCTACCCAAGCCTAATAGCCGTAATGGCACAGGTCAGTGGGAGGATCAAGTGGGGGAAGGGAACAGCAGGGAGGGAGATCTGAAACATAAACCACAATCATGTATTCATTATAACCATAGTCATAGAATGCATACAAGTAACTGACTGTGTATGAGTAGCGCCCCCTTCTATACCTGTAACAAAAAGAACGACACCTATAGCAGAAGATACTTCAATAATGATGTGTCTTCGGTGTGGTAACACCGCTTGAAGTGTTAGGGCCTTTTCTGAACTCCAGCTTACATCACAGGGATAGAGCGTAGTCCCATACCACTCCTAATACCCCTGTTAGATAGAGCCAGAATAACACATGAGTATGGACTTTGTTAGTACACAAACATCCATGCAATTAGTAGCCAACACAGAGTTGCAATCCGAATAGGGTTACTTCACCAAATGATATGGATCCAAAACGAAGTGCACAAGAAAACAAAAGGGGTGTGATAAAACCCTGTGTTTTGACGTAGCAGGAAAGTATCCGTTATATCACTAGTACTGCAGTTCCAGCTCTGGTGCTGGCTGATAGTTAATGAAGCCTCCTAGAGCGTTCTAGGTAAAGGTAACTATACCAGGTCCGGCTGACAATGCCGGGCAATTTCCCAAAGGACCATTAAACCGTCCTCCGCACGAGCAGCAAGCTCTACCAACGGAGGACGTAACACACAGTCAGCTGTGCCTGGCGAAATCCCAGAGACACTATCCTTCCACCGCACGAGCAGGACGCTCACCAACGGGGAAGGGAGAGACCCCAAGCAAGGATCAAGAACGAGAGTTGGTGCAGAGCACCCTTACCAGACCTCTCTTCCTGGAGCTAAGGAACACAGCTGACTCTGCGGTGAGAATTTCCGACGCTATGCCGAGTTCCGCTACATCTTTATGGGCCGTCTCTTGCCACGTCGTACGTAACGTGTAAGGCCTCATGGGAGTTGTAGTTCTCAGCGTTAGCGGTACTACGCTGAGTACTAAAGAATCACGCCGGCTGCGTTTGACGGCGCGCTTGGTGCTTGCGTCTGTAACAGTACATCCCCTCCCTAACAAGAGCGCGCCTGGGGGCCAGGTTTCAGTGGGCATCTCCTGTGAAAAGAGGCCACTAATCTGGGTGCGTGGACCCCGGATGCAGGCTCCCATGAGTTCTCTTCAGGGCCGTACCCTTTCCACGCCACCAAGTACCACAGTTTGCGGCCACGCATCTTAGAGTCACGAATACCCCGTACCTCGTATTCCATATTGTCATTGACCAGAAGAGGCGGAGGCTGCTTCTTGACAGGGGAGAAGGAAGGCTTCAATATAGATACGTGAAACACAGGATGGATACGCAAATGAGAAGGCAGTTCCAGCTTCACGGTCACGGGACTAAGGCATTTATCGATTCTGTAGGGTCCAATAAATCTGGGGTTGAACACGCTATGTTTCCGGAAGCGTATATTCCTGGTGGATAACCAGACGGAGTCTCCCTTCCTGTATAAGGGACCTGAGCGTCTGTGTTTATCAGCCGTAGCCTTGTACGCAATCTTGGCTGCCCTTAAGTGCTCCTGTGTCTTCCTCAGTGTATCTTGGATATGGGCCACTCTCCTCGCTACCTCCGGTATGTTGGTGTCCTTGGAAGGATGGATAAAAGGAAGAAACCGTGGATGGCGACCATAATTGCAGTAGAACGGGGAAGCCCGTGTGGAGCCATGTGTGGCGTTGTTATAGGCAATCTCAGCGAGCCACAGATAATCCACCCATTCCTCCTTGCTGTTGTCCACATAACATCTTAAGTATTGTTTGAGTGTTTGGTTGAGGCGCTCTGTTTGTCCATCCGTTTGGGGGTGGAAGCTGGTAGACAAGGCCGTGGTTATATGTAGGGATGAACACCATATTTTCCAAAACTGGGCCGTGAACTGCGAGCCTCTGTCGGACACAATGACACTAGGTAATCCATGTAAACGCACCACATGCAACATCAATAAACGAGCTAGCTGGCCTGCAGAAGGTACCTGGTTGCAGGCGACAAAATGTCCCGCACTCGGGGAGTCATGGCACCAGCCAAACACCTGTTTCCTCAACTGCAGTGTAGGCACCAACAGACGGTTATTATTCATCGGAAAACCGTTCCTAGTTTGCCATTCCTTATGGCTCTTAAGCCAGGTTCTCCAGGTAAATGAGCCAACCCCCTTGAGTATCCCTTTGAGAAAGGCTTCCGGTTGTATCACACCTAGTACCATCTTGGGGTCAATGATGGCGCCGTCTGGAGTGTTTTCCGGGTCTCTGGCAGAGGACTGTCGAGTGAGAGCATCAGCCTTTCTGTTCTCGGAACCAGGCCGATAGGTGATGATAAAGTGATAACCCGAGAAGAGACGCGGGGTAAGATGTCTTGCAGCCGTCATGAATTGTAGGTTCCTGTGGTCCGTATGCACCGTGACCACGTGTCTGGCTCCCATCAGGAAATGCCTCCACTCCACGAAGGCTTCTTTAATGGCCAAGAGTTCTTTCTCGGCAATGTGATAATTCCTTTCGGCTTCGTTGAGTTTCCTAGACATATATGACACCGGATGGAGTTGACCTGTGGAGGAGTGTCTTTGTGACAGGATGGCTCCTAAGGCAACGTCAGAAGCATCTGCTTCGACCACGTAAGGTTTCCCAGGATCCGGGTGAGCCAAGATAGGGGCAGTGACGAAAGCTGCCTTCAAGGCGAGGAACGCGTCTTGAGCTGCCTGGTTCCACTCGAATTTCTGTGACTTTCTCAGGAGTTGAGTTATTGGAGCAACCAGTTGAGAGAATTGATTGATAAACCGTCTATAGAAATTGGCAAAGCCAATGAAGCACTGCACATCTCGAATGTTCTGAGGGGGGGGCCACTCCTTCACCGCGGTGATCTTTCTTTCGGCCATTTCCTGGCCGGTTGGACTTAGCATGACTCCAAGGAATTCTACCGTGGTAACGTGAAAGTCACATTTGCTCAATTTGCAGAACAAATGATGTTGTTGCAAGATCCGTAGCACGGTTTGCACATGTTGGATGTGTGCTTCTTCATTTTCTGAACAGATGAGAATATCATCAATGTTTACCACGACGTAGTGGTCTAGGATCTCCCGGAGGAGGTCATTCAGAAAATATTGAAACGCCGCAGGGGCATTACACAACCCAAACGGCATCACTAGATATTCAAACAACCCATACCGGGTCTTGAAAGCCGTCTTCCACTCGTCGCCGCTCCTCATGCGAACCAAGTGATAAGCTCCCTTCAAGTCCAATTTGGTGTAAATGTTTGCCTTCTTTACCTGTTCAAGCAATACACTGATGAGCGGCAAGGGATACCTGTTCTTCACGGTGATTGCGTTCAGTGCTCTAAAGTCCACACAAGCACGCAGCTCGCCATTAGCTTTCGGAATGAAAAAAAGCGGGGAGGCGGCAGGAGACTTGGAGGGGCGGATGAAACCCAGTTCTAGGTGTTTGTCCAAATAGGCTCTGAGATGGAGGGTCTCAGGTTCCGTCAAGGCGTATATCCTTCCACTAGGGACCGCTGCCCCTGGAACTAGGTCAATTTGACAGTCGTATTGTCTATGGGGTGGTAGCTCTTCCGCCTGTACGTGCCTGAACACCTCCTCATACCTCCTATAGACAGCGGGCAGTTGGATATCTTTTTCCGCTGCAGTGGCAATACACATACCACCAGCTAGCGCTGTAGCAGGGTCTTCTGGGATCCCAAAACAATGTTCCCAGCAGTAGGGAGAGGACATCTGCACTGTTCGAGCAACCCAGTCGATTTCCGGGTTGTGTCTTTGCAGCCACGGTAACCCCAAAATGATCCCATATTGGGGGGCATGAATGATGCTGAATATGATATGCTCCCTGTGCGATGCTCCATACTGTACTTCTAATTCCGTAGTGTTGTACCCGATGGGTCCTGTAATTAATTTCCTCCCATCCACTGCGTATACTTCTTCCGGCGGATTTTTGGGCACCAGACATATACCTCTACGTCTAGCTTCCCCCAAGTCCATAAACATGCCGGTGGCTCCGGAATCCACCATGGCAGTCATTTGGACTCTCTCGGTTTGTATGAGCAACAATACGTTAATGAATAGGTGCCCCGCCGTGGTTGAGACGTTGTTCTGTAAGGAAGGGATACATGCCTGACTCCAAGAAACCCCTTCGTCTTTCTTTGAGTCCATTAGTTTTCCGACACCTTATCCATGGCAGCCGTCGTCATTCTACTGCTACGGAACCGGTTCGTCTTGGGTTTCACGGGGCATTCCCTGACGAAATGTCCTCTCTTGCCGCAATATAAGCAGAGGCCTTGCTTACGACGGACATCTTTTTCTGCCATGGTCAATGTAGCCCTTATGGTGCCAATCTCCATTGGTTCAGATCCTGAGGTGTTGCTAAGCTCAGAGGCCTTCTGTCTTTCATAGGAAGGAAGGTGTCTCTCCTTCCTTTTGTAATCACCTTTTCGCTCACTCAGTCTATGATCCAAGCGTAGCACAAGATTAATCAAGTCCTCACAAGTGGCAGGTTGGGGATCAATCTGAGCGATGACATCCTTGAGGTCTTCTCTTAACCCTTGGTGGAAAAGCGCAGCTTGTTTGGCCTCAGGCCACTTAGTTTCCGCCACTAGCCTCCTAAAAGAATTTAGATAACCAACAGGTCCTTGTTGCCCTGTCTTAACTCTAACAGTTCCCTGTCAGCCGTGTAAGATTCAGCTCGTCTGTCGAATACCTTCAGAAACTCGGTTCTAAAGGCTTCCCAATCATGTAGGAGAGGGTCATCTCGGCTTACCAGTGGCACTGCCCATTGTGCCACGTCTCCAGCTAGATAAGAAATAAGAAAAGCTACCCTCGCCTGGCTAGTGGGGAATGACTTCTGTTTGCAGGAAAAGTGTAACATCACCTGTGTCAAGAACACTTGCACCTTGCCAGAATCCCCATGATACCTCTCTGGGGTCGCTAATGGTATGGAAACCGGCATTTCTACCACCACATTAGGCGGAGCTGCCGCCGCTACACCTCCACTGAAAGGATTCCTCTGCATCCCATCCACCCTAGCCCGTAACTCAGCAGCTTCCTGACGTGATGCCACCAACTCAGCCTGGACTGAGGCAAGCATAGCTAAAACATCGTCAAGCGTGGCCATTCCCAGCACAACCCGACCGGGAGGACACTATTTCGTGGGTCGGAAATTCTGTTACATGGTATGTCCTCAGGATCGGTTTGATGCTCGGTATGGTCCACCTCCTGACCTACCCAAGCCTAATAGCCGTAATGGCACAGGTCAGTGGGAGGATCAAGTGGGGGAAGGAAAGGAAGGGAACAGCAGGGAGGGAGATCTGAAACATAAACCACAATCATGTATTCATTATAACCATAGTCATAGAATGCATACAAGTAACTGACTGTGTATGAGTAGCGCCCCCTTCTATACCTGTAACAAAAAGAACGACACCTATAGCAGAAGATACTTCAATAATGATGTGTCTTCGGTGTGGTAACACCGCTTGAAGTGTTAGGGCCTTTTCTGAACTCCAGCTTACATCACAGGGATAGAGCGTAGTCCCAAACCACTCCTAATACCCCTGTTAGATAGAGCCAGAATAACACATGAGTATGGACTTTGTTAGTACACAAACATCCATGCAATTAGTAGCCAACACAGAGTTGCAATCCGAATATGGTTACTTCACCAAATGATATGGATCCAAAGCGAAGTGCACAAGAAAACAAAAGGGGTGTGATAAAACCCTGTGTTTTGACGTAGCAGGAAAGTATCCGTTATATCACTAGTACTGCAGTTCCAGCTCTGGTGCTGGCTGATAGTTAATGAAGCCTCCTAGAGCGTTCTAGGTAAAGGTAACTATACCAGGTCCGGCTGACAATGCCGGGCAATTTCCCAAAGGACCATTAAACCGTCCTCCGCACGAGCAGCAAGCTCTACCAACGGAGGACGTAACACACAGTCAGCTGTGCCGGGCAAAATCCCAGAGACACTATCCTTCCACCGCACGAGCAGGACGCTCACCAACGGGGAAGGGAGAGACCCCAAGCAAGGATCAAGAACGAGAGTTGGTGCAGAGCACCCTTACCAGACCTCTCTTCCTGGAGCTAAGGAACACAGCTGACTCTGCGGTGAGAATTTCCGACGCTATGCCGAGTTCCGCTACATCTTTATGGGCCGTCTCTTGCCACGTCGTACGTAACGTGTAAGGCCTCATGGGAGTTGTAGTTCTCAGCGTTAGCGGTACTACGCTGAGTACTAAAGAATCACGCCGGCTGCGTTTGACGGCGCGCTTGGTGCTTGCGTCTGTAACAGGCGGTTCCTAAACCGCGATACCGAACAGAGAGGTAGGCGGGCTGATAAGGCTCAGCTGAATTCTAGTTAATCAGGAACAGTAATGAAGGTAGCGCTTCGGCGCTCCTTCCAAGTACCTGCTATGAGTCTGTGCCTCCGACGAGCTGTGCCTGCAAAACGGGAGCCGGTTTGGGAATCTGACGGGTGGAGCCAACAGGAAATCTTCAGGGTCTCTGAAAACGCGGTATTCTTCTTGCTGAAATCCGGCGGGGAACACCATCCGCCACTTGCAAAGCTCAGGAACGGATTGTCAAGCACTTTCCTCAGGAGGAGGAGGTGTTTAAATAGGGAGGCGGCGTCTTCCGTGTTGCATCCTGAAGTGCCCCACTACTTGCTGGGAGTTGTAGTGCATCAGGCTCTTCTTCCGCTTACAACTGGGCCCTCGCATACAAAGAAGGTGTGTACGTGCCTGTGTGGCGGTCTCCTTAAGTGTGAGCGCTACAGTACCCCCTCTCAAGGATCGCCGACTCGGCGGTCGACCAGGCTTTCCAGGATATGTTGCATGGAACCGTTCTACTATCTCCGGGCACTGGAGATTGTGTTCTGGTTCCCACGTTCTGTCTTCTACCCCAAACCCTTTCCAGTCTACCAGGTATTGAACCCTCCCCCTTATTAGCCGGGAATCAAGGATATCCTGTACCTCGTACTCCTCCTGCCCGTCTATTTCTAAAGGGAGAGGCCTATCTGGTAGCCTCATGCTGGTAGGACATGACTGAAGCAAGGACACATGAAAGACAGGGTGAATATGCCACGAGCGAGGCAGCGATAACCTCATGGCTACAGGGTTGATGACCTCCTCAATACTATAGGGGCCAATATACTTGGGTTTTAACTTATTTATCCCCTTTAGATGTAAGTTCTTTGTGGACAGCCAGACCTTATCACCCATCTGGTAATCAGGTTCCTTTGCTCTTTTCTTGTCAGCAAAGTGCTTCTGTGCTGATTGGGCTGTCGCAAGATGTTGCTTGGCATCAAGTAATACTGCCCGGAGATGAGCATGATGTTCGTGTACGCTCGGTAATTTGGATTCAACAGGCCATTCAAAAGGGGAGCATGTTAGGATGGTGACCATAGAGGCAATAGAAGGGTGAACACCCCAGCGTGGCGTGTGTAGCATTGTTATAGGCAAACTCTGCCATCCATAATAGTGTGGACCAGTTCAAGGTGTTCTGCAAGGTAAAACAGCGAAGATATTGCTCTAAAGTCTGATTCAGACGTTCCGTTTTACCATCCGTTTGTGGATGGTAGCTGGATGAGAGTTTGGCTTCGATATTCATGGTTTTGCATAGGGCCTTCCAAAAACGAGAAGTAAATTGTGATCCCCTGTCTGTGATTAGAACGTTGGGGATTCCGTGAGCTCTCACCACATGTTGAAGAAACACCAAGGCTAGTTCTGAGGAGGCGGGTAGGCGTACCAAGGGAATGAAGTGTCCCATTTTAGTTAGGTGGTCAACAACAACCAAGATGACAGTGTATCCGTCACAGGGGGGCATTTCTACTATGAAATCCATCGATAAGGTATGCCAGGGTCGAGGGGGTGTAGGCAGCGTCCGGAGTAGACCCGTGGGTTTAGTGTGACAGGCCTTCCCCTGTACACACACTGCACAGTTCCTGAGGTAATCCTTGGTATCCTTTCTCAAGGAGGGCCACCAAAAGGAACGCTCCACACAGGCGATTGTTTTGTATATTCCCAAGTGTCCTCCTAATAATGAGTCATGGGCCCAGATCAGTGCCTGTTGTTGCAATGTTTTGTTTGGTAAATATAGCGCATGATAATGGTAGGCTAAGTTCTCTATTTCGGCGCAGTGACCTGGATCTTCCTGAATCCAGGCCTGGATGTCAAGATCAGCTAACGATACTCGCACGTCCTCCAGGAATTCTTGTGAAGTGATTAGCGCAATGGATTGATTCTGGAAGGCTGCTTCGGTTATTATCGAGGGTGGGTCTGGTTTTTCTGTCAAAGCCTCATATTCTGGTTCTTCCATACGGGAAAGAGCATCTGCTTTCCCGTTTTGTGGTCCTGGTCGGTATTTAATGACAAAGTCATAATCGGAAAAGAAAAGTGTCCATCGCAACTGGCGGGGTGTCAGGGCTTTTGCGGTTTTGAGGAACAGAAGGTTTCTATGGTCTGTCTAGATCTCAACGGTATGAAGTGCTCCCAGAAGATAATGTCGCCATTCTTCACAAGCCCTCTTTATTGCCAGTAACTCCTTATCAGATATGGTATAGTTTATTTCACTAGGGGTGAGTTTCTTTGAGTAATAGGCCACAGGGTGTAATTGTCCTGTCTCTGGGTGTCGTCGTACAAGGCATATTGAGAGGCATCCGTTTCAAGGACAAAAGGAAGTTGCGAATCAGGATTGCGTAGGATGGGCGCTTGAGTGAATCTGTCTTTCAACATTTGAAAGGACTGGCCAGCCTCCTCACCCCAAATGAAAGGAACAGATTTTCGCAGGAGACTGGAGATGGGATGTATTAGCTTCGAGAAGTCCTTGATGAATCGCCGATAATAGTTGGCAAAACCAAGAAAGCTTTGCACCGATTTGATATTCTGTGGAGTCTTCCACTGAGTGATCGCTTCGACCTTGCTTGTCTTCATCCGGAAGCCTTGAGCATTGATGATGTAACCCAAAAAGGCGACTTCCTGAACATGAAAGAGGCATTTCTCAAGCTTGGCATACAACGAGTGCTGTTGGAGTCTACCCAAAACTGCCTTTACGTGGTTCTCATGTTCCAGGAGGGTAGATGAATAGATTAAAATATCATCGATATAGACTACACAGAAGGTCTCCAGATAACCGCGTAGTACCTCATCCATGAAATATTGGAAGGCCGCTGGGGCGTTGCAAAGCCCAAAGGCATCACTCTGTACTCAAAGAGTCCGAATTTCGTCCGGAAGGCAGTCTTCCATTCATCGCCGTCTTTTACCCGTACTAAATGGTATGCGCCTCTGAGGTCAAGTTTAGTGAAATACTGAGCCCCTTTCAGTTGGTCTAGGAGCACTGGAATTAGTGGTAACGGGTAGCGGTTTTTGATGGTCACTCGGTTGATGGCCCTGTAATCGATGCACGTTCTCAATTCGTTACAATCTTTCTTCGGGATAAAGAAAAGAGGGGACGACGCTGGTGAAGAAGAGTGTTTGATGAACCCGGAGGCGAGATTTTCTTCGAGGTAGGTCTTTAGGTATTGCGTCTCTGGTTCGGTCAAGGCATACACTCTGCTACATGGTATGTCGGCTCCTGGTATCAACTCGATGCGACAATCATACACTCGATGGGGAGGTAACTGAGTCGCTTTCTGTTTATCAAAGAGAGGTTTGTATTCACTGTATATGTCAGGCAATGAGTTAGAACAGCAATACTGGTTTTGCACACAGGCTGTTGCCAAATAACTGGACTGTGTATTTTCTTGACTTCCTGGATGGATCGCCAACTTGGTGCAATGTCTTCTGCAGTAGTCAGAATTTATGGTAACCGTACGGGCCGCCCACTGGACAACAGGATCATGTAAGGTCAGCCAAGGCATGCCTAGGATGAGACGGAACTGAGGACCATCGATAAGATCGAATTGAACATTTTCGTAATGGTCAGTGCCAAACTTCATTAGAAGGGGAAGAGTGCGGTATTTAACAGGTCCAGAAGTCAGTGCAGTGCCATCTACCGCCCGCACATGTTCAGGGGTTTCTTTCTTTTCCCAAGAAACACCTACCTTCAGAGCGAACTCCTGATCAATGTAATTTCCGGTCGCCCCGGAATCCAGTAAGGCATCTACCTCTAACATGTTTATCGATGTGACCCATAGGGAGACACTGACGTTCAAATGAGCTACGGCGGGTTGTAGTGTGTTGGCAATCACAGACGAGATCGATATACGTCGTTTGCCCAAACCAGGGATCTCATCCTGACTCGGGCTCTTCAGTTTTCCGCCGGTTCTCCTTGTCCGATCGTGGCTTGTATCCGTGAAGTGGAGGTTCTGCCAGGGAGCTGTGTCCGAGCACGACATTCTCTGATAAAATGACCTCCTTTTCCAAAGTACAGACATAGCTTCATCTTCCTTCTTTTTTCTTTCTCTTCTGTAGTAAGGGGACCCCGAATTCCCCCTATCTGCATAGGTTCGGGTCCTTCTGTGGACTTGGGAGGTTTCTCGATTGAGGTTTTCGGTCTGGTATACAGGAATCGAGTGTCTCCTCTGTTCTTGTCCCCTTTTCTTTCCTGTAGTCTATGATTGAGTTGAACTGTTAAGTCTATTAACTCCTCACATGTCTGTGGTAACTGGACCACTTGAGAAAGGACATCCTTTAATTCTCCACGTAACCCCTGGTAATATAGAGTGGTTCGTTTTTCAGGGGGCCAGCCGGTTTCGACTACCAGGCGGTTAAACGATGTTATATAAGTTAGTAAGTCTTGAGATCCTTGTCGCAAGGTGAGAAGTTCCCGGTCCAAGGTCATCATATGTGATTTCCTATCGAATACTTTCCTCATTTCCAAACAAAAGTCCGGAAATTTGTGCAAGACAGGGTCGTTTCGTTCCATAAGTGGAATGGTCCAACTGGCTGCATTACCACCCATGTATGACATCATGAAAGCTGTTTTCGCTGCTTCATCCTGAAATACAGCCGGTTTACACAGGAAATGAAGTCTGCATTGGTTCAGAAAAGTTTCAAACTTCTTCGGATCACCATAGAAACGTTCTGGCGGTGCCAATGGTATGCCGGTGTTCTGTATCACATGGACGGTGGGAACGGCATCTGTCGATGGTGGGGGAACAGGAGTGGCAGAAAAAAACCCACCCCCTTGAGGGACAGAGGAGTGTGCTGCATGTACTGGAGGAGGTAGGGTAGCTTCTCTTATGTATGAACCCGCCCCGGGACCTCTGCGGGTTAGGCCCGCTACCTCCCTTCGCAATGTTCCCAACTCCTTCTTTAAGTCCTGATTTTCTGAACGAGATGTTTGTACCTCCTGTTGCAGAGCCGTCAGGCTTTCCAAAAGTGAGGACAAGAGCACGTTAGTATCCATCGTCTAGGCTGGACGTTAGATTTGGGCTTGACAATCTGTCAGGGTTGTCAGCAGCACAAGAAACAAACAACGCCACTAACCTTTTCACCGTGGCCAGCGGAGACGATGGACGTTGACAATTCCCCCAATTCCCCTGAACGCAACCCCCAACAGAGAAAGAGAACACTGCTGCGAGAGGTCGTGCTCCGGGGAAAAAGGGAAAGGGATAAAACAATAAACTGTGCTGCAGTACTCTAGTACCTCTCTGGTCTGGTCAAGGAATCCAATAACACCCCTCTAGGTTTTTAGGCTCTGCAGTGTAAGAGAAAACAAACAAGCATGAGGAGCACCACACTTCTATAAACAAATGTGTTTCCAGAAAGTTTAAACCATACATACACTCACCAAGAGCCCTGCAGCTACACTTCTAAGTAACTTGAGTCAGCATAGCTCCACCAGATAGTTCACCAAATCAAAAAGAGTCCAACCGGGAAGAGATAGCTGGCTTTAAAATAAGTATGCCGAGAGTCAAAGCCTACTGTTAGAAAAAGCACAGTAAGGTATTTCCCAGTAGCGTTGCTAAAACATAAGAATGAAAGTCGTCTATATATATATTATTCAATCTCACTGAATAATTGGTAGAGAGCAAGAAACACCAAATGAAAGGAAAATCCAGCACACAATCAAGGTATTCCTGCCATAAGACTGTGTTGGACGATATATCATGGTAAGAAGCAGTGTCAAACGATATGAAAAGGAAAAAACAAAACTCCTCTCCGGTTACGTAATGGCGGTTCCTAAACCGCGATACCGAACAGAGAGGTAGGCGGGCTGATAAGGCTCAGCTGAATTCTAGTTAATCAGGAACAGTAATGAAGGTAGCGCTCCGGCGCTCCTTCCAAGTACCTGCTATGAGTCTGTGCCTCCGACGAGCTGTGCCTGCAAAACGGGAGCCGGTTTGGGAATCTGACGGGTGGAGCCAACAGGAAATCTTCAGGGTCTCTGAAAACGCGGTATTCTTCTTGCTGAAATCCGGCGGGGAACACCATCCGCCACTTGCAAAGCTCGGGAACGGATTGTCAAGCACTTTCCACCGGAGGAGGAGGTGTTTAAATAGGGAGGCGGCGTCTTCCGTGTTGCATCCTGAAGTGCCCCACTACCTGCTGGGAGTTGTAGTGCATCAGGCTCTTTTTCCGCTTACAACTGGGCCCTCGCATACAAAGAAGGTGTGTACGTGCCTGTGTGGCGGTCTCCTTAAGTGTGAGCGCTACAATATCAAAATCAAGATCATGTTTGTTTGTATAGTAATATTACCCAGGTATTATTTGATATATCCTATGAAGGACATTTGAATAATTTTGCACTTGCACTTTATTTATTATTATATCTTTTACCTAGGTATTATGCATTTTATACTATGAACGACTGAGGAATAATCATGCACTTGCACTTTATCTATGATATTTTATCCAGTATACTTGAATCTGATTTTGGATAGCGTATTATCGCTCAACATTTTATACTACAAGCGCTATGAGGTATTCATGACCTGTTTGTCTCTAGTCAGTAAGCACTTTATGAATCATTCTATCGAGTACTGTATATGGTTTGGCGTATTTGCACTCATGTGGCCTCTTTTCCATCTTAATACTTGAATTTTTCAATGATTATATGTCTGTTTTGGAAATAGCCACCACTTGACAGCACATTTGCACTTTCGTTTAAAGGTTTAAACATGGATGTATATTTGCTACGCCTGATAATCTCTTATACTCTAGATTGCTATATCGATGACCCTTATATTTGGATATGCTCAATGTACAAATCTGCATTGCTTTAAAATGATACATTTGTACTATTATTATTTTCACAAGAATTTCACATCTGTGTATGAATGGCTATCTGTACATATTCTTAATGTGACTGTAATTTAGGTGGCTCAATATAGTTCGATCTTGAGCTATTTACCAGTCTGTTTTTTAGCTTCACTGCTGTGGCGATCTGTTTCTATAGCTAATGGTGCACATTTCTGTATTTATTCTGGTTCCCGATCACGTGGCGCGTCATGTGATCAAGCTCGCGTGAGGCGAGTGAAACGCGTCATGGCAGGCATTATGCCCGTTTAATTCTATGGATATTTTGTCACAATAAATCTTTCACTGCATTTGCACTATCTACGAGCTTCTTTGAATTACTGTTGGAGCGTGCTGAGGTCCGTGCCTGGGTATCCTGCTGAGGAGTGACAGGCCAGGAGTTGGAGTTTTGATATATATATATATATATATATATATACATACATTTGAATGTTGTTCAATGGACATCTGGGAAAGCCTTTCTGTTAGAAAGTATTGCACAAATAAAACCCCATGCTTTATTCTGAAAGCAGTCTTTTGATGTGCCTCATTTTATGAGAGTGAAGTCCCTTTCCTGGTGTTTTTATTGCTTCGCCGTGTTTGTGCCTCCGTGTGGGGGTGCAGTATTTTCTAATATTTGGGAGGGTGAAGCAATACATTTTGCGAAGACCGTGGCAGGGCTGCCGGCACTGCCAGCACACCGCCAACCAATGTGGTCACGGTCGGGGGAAGGCAGCCTCCACTGGGGGGTACAGAGGCGCAACACCGCCATCCGTATTACAAGTTGACTTCCCGACGAGCCGACCGCGGCCTAAAGGTCATCGGAAACTAAGGATTTGGGGTGCATACTCACCCCTTTCCAGTTCTACCCAGCCGATTTTGGCGCGGATCTCTTTCTCCCGGTCCCCCATTACACAGGAGCATCTTCACCCAGAGGAATACGACTGTCTTCAGCGAAATACAGGTGAGTGCTTTGGTACCAGGTACCCATTACCGGGACTGCCCACATATGTTTCGGACTCCGGCAATCGATAGGTGGTATTTTTCCACATATATCCTGCATATGTGCGCATTCGACACGTGCAGTCGAAATGTACACAAAGGCATCAATATATATGGAAATTAATTGCCCACCAACGCAAGACCGCCACAGCAACACCACCGGCCCCTTGAGAAACTTGTAATGCGGAAGGCCACAAGTGCCGTGATCTCCTAGTGGTCGCGGGCGTGGTCCTTCGGCGGGCGGACCTCCGAACTCGTAATAAGGCCCTTAGTATTCACACCCCAATCTAAGCCACAGTAGGAAAAGTGTTTGACTTTGGAGAGGCAAGTTTACTATTCCCACTCCAACATAAGCAAAATCATGGAAAGTGTTGGTCTTTGGAGGAGTTAGATTTACTGCTTCCACTCCAATCTATGCAACAGTAGGGAAAATGTAGGACTTTGTTGGTGTTGGATTTACTATAGCCACTTCAATGTAAGCAAAAAAAAGGAATAGTTTGGACTTTGGATGGGTTACATTTACTATTCCCACTTCAATCTAAGCAACAGTAGAACTAATAACATAATTTAAATAAGTTCCCACACTATTCCCCTACAAATCCAACAACCCACTACTAAATTATAATTACTAATTAAATATAAAAAAATTAATTACACATTAAACCGTACAAATTATGTTAAAAACATACACCAATTATTATAATACTACTGCCTAAAATTAACATATCCACTATATTAAATAATTGAAAACAATATTTAATGCAACATTATATATAACAAGATCTAAAAAAAAAAATATATATATATAAATGTATGTATACATATATATACACTTAATTATATTCTAAACTTCTGTTTTCTGTTCTTCCACATTTTTGACATGAAAATCTTTTTGACACAATATTCTTCCAACTCTATTTTTAAAACAATATTTGTGGCATTCCCGCCACCTGCTCTTCTCAACAGCTCATGAACAAAATAGCATAGTTGGGGGCGAAGCAGATTTCCATTACTGTGCCCATTGGTTTGCCGATATACCATATCTTGAAGTATGAAAAAGTTGTTAAGCAAACAAAATTTCAACATTTTGAGAAACATGTTAGTATGTTCCATATATATCAGTGATTTAATTTTCAAGAAATATTTACATGTAACAATATTCCATTGAAGTGTATAAGGAGGTCACAGCAATAGTGATCATGTAGTATGAGTCTTCCCATGGTATGTCGTTAATTCTGGGTAGGAAATTCATGGTGTACTGTACATATGATGAGAACCTATGGCTAAAAGGGGTAATGAAATGATCGATCGTATATCTACCATGAAATAATTAGAACGGATCAATAGTGAGCTCGACAAATTGGACCAAAAAGAACTTATTGCCAAAGGCCGTGATGAAATCACAGTAAGACTGATAAAAAACAGGAAGAGATAATTAAAACACAGAAAGTATTAAAATTCGCAAGAGATAAGGTTGACTATGAGACTGGGCAAATTTTCACTTTCGCTAGGAAGTACGACACAGTAAAGCGGCAAAAGCTTAATAAATCCAACCCTGTCAATCAGGAAGCCCGTACTGGTATTCAAGGTACAGAATCAATATCTGTCTCTGATCTGAGTTCAGCTGTAGAAAGTGGCACCGACTCTGAAGATGGTCGTGACAGACTAACTCATGGCAAGACCAGCGTTAACAATTTCACCCTCGCAGAAGAATTGGATTTTTTAAGATTAGACCGGCAGCAAACACTACGCCCACGGATACCCAAAAAACAAGGCACAGGCGAAATCAAAGGAGACGCGAAAGGAGAAAGTGCAGGCAATCTAAAGCCAAACAACAGGCGACAGAACAACTGGAGGCGGAAATGAGTGGCAACACAAACACTGTCATCAAGCTCACAGACACTGTTCTCAGCAAAGCGGAAACTCAACTCCTTTCTCTTGGCCTTACGTACTGCGCTGAAAGCAGTTTCAACTATAGTAGAACGCGCATTGACATCTACAAATTCATCCGCAAGTTGAAATTGATCAAATTCTTTAAACTCAAACATTCAAATTCCCCTCCCACCCCACTACCTTCCACTGCTGGGTCTATTGAAAGTAACCTCACTGTCTCGGATATTTCCACCATTCGAACTCTCCATGAACTGCAATCAGAGCCTCCTCCAGCTTCTACCCAACAGCTGCTGTGCAGAGAAGGCATTGATATTGTCAGTAGGGTCACTAGTCCATTTAAACCCCAGTCCACATTTACAACTATGATGCCTAGAGATTCCATTGACACTTTCAATGATGTTGTGATTAACGAACTAAAAGACCTACACGTCAAATGCATGTATAGCCGTTCCAGACACTACAACAAACATTATTTTGCCCTGGTGAAACGACTACGTAGTAATAATCAGACTGTCATTAATAAATCTGACAAAGGGGGAAATATCGTTCTCTGGCCGAGATCGCAATATCTAAAAGAGGCCCAAAGACACCTCAATGATACCTCATGCTATAAAGAATCCAACATCCAGGAAGTCAGCAAGAAAAAACATGAACTGAAAAAGAAACTGAATGGATTCAAAATGGAAGGCTTGATCTCCAAAGATGAATTTCCAAGAGAAACCTCCGTTCAGCCAACCTCTCCCTGGCCACCATCCCACGGTTCTACAGGAACAGAGCGGGTGGGAAGTCCTTCTCCTACCTCACAGCCAAGACCTGGAACGACCTCCCCCTCCACCTCCGGCAAAGCCCTACACTGCTCCAGTTCAGGAAAGACCGCAAGACCTGGCTCTTCAGATGACCCTAACGGATCTGTACACCCCCCCCCACCCCCCCAGCGCCTGGAGACCCTAACGGGTGAGTAGTGTGCTTTACAAATCCCTGATTGATTGATTGATACTCATCTAAAAAAGAAGTCGAGTGGGAGCTGATGGTGTTATTATCATTATTATCATTTGATCTCATAAAATCAATTGGGTCAACATCAGAAGAGATGCCACTTACATCTGCCTGCTCGATGTCGTGGCAAAATCAAGTTCTTATTGATTATAATCCTTTGTTGTTTTCTTTTGCACAGAAACCAAATGTTTTGGAAATGTAATAATGCGACCTTGCATACAATATTGTCTTTCTCTCAATAATTTGTTTCTCTGTCTTTGATTTCTTCTTATTGGATAATTTAAGTATCAAGGCATGTATTTTTTCCAGTAGTGCAATGCTGTCTGTACGTGCATACTTGACCAAGGTTTTCATCCAATGTATCACACATCCATTTCTGCTGGCCACTCATTCCTCCATCATGGCTGGATGCATATCATTATAAATTGGAATAGTAAAGATTCGTAGCTTTTTAGGAATACATCCTAGTTCCAAATACTTCTCGAGTGAGGTTGCCTCCCACGACTTGTTAAATTCCTTGTGTAATTTTTCATGTTTGTCCAGTTTTTTTTTCAGTGAGCAGGTCTGCATTGCATCCTCAACCAGAATGCTTGTTCTACTGTCAATGTTCACATTGTCACCAAGATAATGTCTGCAGCTGCTTTTTTATTTAAGCCAGCATCAGTACTCATAATTGCATATTTCTCTGTGTTAATTGATTATAAAACCACTACACATATTCATTTCATATGTGTGATGCAGCTGCTAATCTAAGTCACAAGATTTGTCAGAGTACACTAGCACTGGTGCTTGATGCTATTGCAGTGTCACGTGAGTTTGTGTTGCATGTCTTTGATACAAGCCAGTACGTCCACGCCTGATCAGTTTATGATCATATAGAAAATATATTAAAAATTATAACTTAAAAACATGAAATAAAAAATATTATTTAAAATAAATGTAAAAGAATAATAACAATAACAGGGAAGCAAATTTGTGTAGTGATGGCTCTCACAGCAGGACTACCTCCAGCCTGGAGCACCCACAACAGAGGCACAAAGAGGTGTGAGGGCTCTTCACTGAAGTGTTATTAAGGTAGACAAATGCTTGGGCCCTTCAACCTGTAGCTCCACGCATACTCACCCATAGCATCTACAAAAAGGGCAGAGCTTCAGGAAGTCTAATCAGCAGCCATTTGCTAACAAAAGTATTCATTGAATTTGTAAATGGGGCATTTCACCATCCCCTCACTCACACCAGTGTTTGCATCCCCTACCCTCCAGCCTCTGGAATGCAGGTAGTACACTTCCACTGTCTGGGAAGCTGTCCTCACCTTCCATCTGGTGCCAATGCAAAATAGAGGCATTTAAATGTATCCCACTCTGCTGTATAATTTCCCAGTATAGCATAATCTTCATAAGTAAATAATGTTTCTTTCTACATTCTTACATCCTCATACTGCATGCTGTCTCAAAAATATTCATTGCATTCCATAAATCCAGCATTAAAACAATGTCCTTTAATTAAAACTTCTGTTTGTTGCCTCTTCTTTTTCTTCTCTCTTCAAATGCCCCTTTTCTTCCCTTCCATCCTATGCATGCATCCTCTCCCCAAGCACAACCTACTCTGACACATGCACGTTTGACTATTCTCTATTTCAGCAAATTACCCGCAACTCATTTACTAGATCACAATCTCTCTTCCTTCCGCTTAAAGTCATACCTATGCAACCTAACAATACCTAATCTCCTCTACCTCCTCTATTAATCCCACCAACCATGTGCTTGAGCTCCGCTCCCCACTAATGATTGCAGCCAACCACTATTACTTTAGTCCAGCATAAAAAAGCTGAAATGACTGCATGGCATGGTTTGCTTTGAGCGCACAAGACTAATCCCAACAACTATCAGTAACCAATAACACTGAACGTTTCCTTAACCTTGGGTTCTGGTGCAGCGTGCTGCCCGGCCTAATGCTCTTCGATGCCTGCTCAGGGGTAGTAAGCGCTATATAAATGCAATTACAATTACTAAATAGTCATGAATAATAAAACAATGATAATTAGGAATAATTAAAATCTATTATGTTATAAAACAAATATACATACTCAATAACATGATTAAAATTAACAAAATAATTTAATAACAAGGATATTAGTCCAAAAAAACAAAAAAATATATAATACAAATAAAATGAAAACTTAAACAACTTCTAAAATGAAATCACAAAACATAAATGTTAAAAAATAAAACAAATACAAAAAAATGCAAACAAAAAAAATGACTAGATTTTGGAGGACTCACATTCACTATTCTCACTTCACATTAAGCAATAATCAAACTACCACAGGACAGTGCGGCATTGATTTGAAAATTGTGCAACATTAAAAAGCAGATTTTGCGGCACACAACTGCATTTTGTGCAGCATTTCTACAGCAAATTTAATGACCAGAATGAATCAGCTTTTCATCTTCTTCAGATGACTCTGAAGATAACCTTTTGCAAAAAACCATTTGGGCATCCTGTTGGCCATGACTTCTCCCCAAAATACCCATTTCCCTTGAGTGGAGGTGTTGGAACGAAAGTCTGCTGCACGTCTTGAAAAGGCTGACCATTTTTTCTAGCTAACCCGGTGTTTGTTTCCAGTGAATTTGACAATCATGTACATTCATTGGATGTGCTCCATCTTTTTCCATGCTGTTTGTGATTTGAGTAGTGCTTAGATGACATGGGTCTCCCAATGTGTATTCCCCGTTCCAGTTGAGAATAGCTATTAGTTACCCAACCCAGACTATGGGGCCGATTCCGATCTCGGTCGGAGACGCACCTAACACCATTCGGTCGGGAAAAAAGCCATGCGAATGCCTGTTTCCCGACCGATCCGCACATAATTCCGAACGAGCAAGTACGATGCGCACTACAGCATAGATTCCGACCCAGTCGTACTCACCCAATCCAGGTCCTGTTCCCCGACCGAGCCGGATCCGGAATCGTAGAATCGAGCCGCACGGAAGCAAAAATGCAGCCCCGTCCGGCCGGACAAGTACGATGCGCATCCCGTACGCGCCGAACCCGTCGCTACGCACGGCAAGTCAAAGCATCTGGGCGAGGCGTACATAAGCTCCGATTCGCGCCACAAGACGATCCACGGCTACGAGACGAACACGCCAGCGACGAGGACGAGGCGAAGCAAAGAGAAAGACGAACGAGACGAACCAACCATGAATCCCTTCGTACCGATCCTACCAATATTCTACCTCTATTACCGGAACAGGCACGGACGCGTACGGCGCAGAAGGTAAGTCAGACACCAACAACAAAAACAAACTACACGTACCCGACACATCACACACAGAGGGATGCAGAAATACCTACACCAGCAACAGCAGCACCATAGGGGCGGGATGGCCCTCACCAATGCCACACATACACATAGGGGCCTGTATGCCTACCACCCTTACCCAGGGGGTGCCAGATGCCTACCACTACTACCACCTCTACCCATGGGGGGCTGGATGCCTGTCACTACTACCACCCTTACCCAGGGGGTGCCAGATGCCTACCACTACTACCACCTCTACCCATGGGGTGCCAGATGCCTGTCACTACTACCACCTCTACCCATGGGGTGCCGGATGCCTGTCACTACTACCACCCTTACCCAGGGGTGCCAGATGCCTACCACTACTACCACCTCCACCCATGGGGGGCTGGATGCGAGTCACTACTACCACCCTTACCCAGGGGGTGCCAGATGCCTACCACTACTACCACCTCTACCCATGGGGTGCCAGATGCCTGTCACTACTACCACCTCTACCCATGGGGGGCTGGATGCCTACCACTACTACCACCTCTACCCATGGGGGGCAGGATGCCTACCACTACTACCACCCCTACCCATGTGGGCCTGTATGCCTACCATTACTACCACCCTTACCCAGGGGTGCCAGATGCCTACCACTACTACCACCTCTACCCATGGGGGGCTGGATGCCTGTCACTACTACCACCCTTACCCAGGGGTGCCAGATGCCTACCACTACTACCACCTCTACCCATGGGGTGCCAGATGCCTGTCACTACTACCACCTCTACCCATGGGGTGCCGGATGCGTGTCACTACTACCACCCTTACCCAGGGGGTGCCAGATGCCTACCACTACTACCACCTCTACCCATGGGGGGCTGGATGCCTGTCACTACTGCCACCCTTACCCAGGGGGTGCCAGATGCCTACCACTACATCCACCTCTACCCATGGGGGGCTGGATGCCTGTCACTACTGCCACCCCTACCCATGGGGGGCTGGATGCCTGTCACTACTGTCACCCCTACCCATGGGGGGCTGGATGCCTGTCACTACTGCCACCCCTACACATGGGGGGGCTGGATGCCTGTCACTACTACCACCTCTACCCATGGGGTGCCGGATGCCTGTCACTACTACCACCCTTACCCAGGGGGTGCCAGATGCCTACCACTACTACCACCTCCACCCATGGGGGGCTGGATGCATGTCACTACTACCACCCTTACCCAGGGGGTGCCAGATGCCTACCACTACTACCACCTCTACCCATGGGAGGCTGGATGCCTACCACTACTACCACCCTTACCCAGGGGGTGCCAGATGCCTACCACTACTACCACCTCTACCCATGGGGGCTGGATGCCTGTCACTACTGCCACCCCTACCCATGGGGGGCTGGATGCCTACCACTACTACCACCTCTACCCATGGGGGCTGGATGCCTGTCACTACTACCACCCTTACCCAGGGGTGCCAGGTGCCTACCACTACTACCACCTCTACCCATGGGGTGCCAGATGCCTGTCACTACTACCACCTCTACCCATGGGGGCTGGATGCCTACCACTACTACCACCTCTACCCATGGGGGGCAGGATGCCTACCACTACTACCACCCCTACCCATGTGGGCCTGTATGCCTACCATTACTACCACCCTTACCCAGGGGTGCCAGATGCCTACCACTACTACCACCTCTACCCATGGGGGCTGGATGCCTGTCACTACTACCACCCTTACCCAGGGGTGCCAGATGCCTACCACTACTACCACCTCTACCCATGGGGTGCCAGATGCCTGTCACTACTACCACCTCTACCCATGGGGTGCCGGATGCCTGTCACTACTACCACCCTTACCTAGGGGGTGCCAGATGCCTACCACTACTACCACCTCCACCAATGGGGGGCTGGATGCCTGTCACTACTACCACCTCTACCCATGGGGAGCTGGATGCCTACCACTACTACCACCTCTACCCATGGGGGCAGGATGCCTACCACTACTACCACCCCTACCCATGTGGGCCTGTATGCCTACCACTACTACCACCCTTACCCAGGGGTGCCAGATGCCTACCACTACTACCACCTCTACCCATGGGGGCTGGATGCCTGTCACTACTACCACCCTTACCCAGGGGTGCCAGATGCCTACCACTACTACCACCTCTACCCATGGGGTGCCAGATGCCTGTCACTACTACCACCTCTACCCATGGGGTGCCGGATGCCTGTCACTACTACCACCCTTACCCAGGGGTGCCAGATGCCTACCACTACTACCACCTCCACCCATGGGGGGCTGGATGCCTGTCACTACTACCACCCTTACCAAGGGGTGCCAGATGCCTACCACTACTACCACCTCTACCCATGGGGTGCCAGATGCCTGTCACTACTACCACCTCTACCCATGGGGGCTGGATGCCTACCACTACTACCACCTCTACCCATGGGGGCAGGATGCCTACCACTACTACCACCCCTACCCATGTGGGCCTGTATGCCTACCACTACTACCACCCTTACCCAGGGGGTGCCAGATGCCTACCACTACTACCACCTCTACCCATGGGAGGCTGGATGCCTGTCACTACTACCACCCTTACCCAGGGGCGCCAGATGCCTACCACTACTACCACCTCTACCCATGGGGTGCCAGATGCCTGTCACTACTACCACCTCTACCCATGGGGTGCCGGATGCCTGTCACTACTACCACCCTTACCCAGGGGTGCCAGATGCCTACCACTACTACCACCTCCACCCATGGGGGCTGGATGCCTGTCACTACTACCACCCTTACCCAGGGGTGCCAGATGCCTACCACTACTACCACCTCTACCCATGGGGGGCTGGATGCCTACCACCAACACCACCCCCACTCATAGGATGGACAATGCATGACACAACCAGCACACCACAACCTAGGGAATGCAAGAAAAAGACATCCCCCAACACCATGACAAGCGTGTGTAGACTGCGTCAAATGGCTACAACACTGAACATGACTTTGAACATACAATGTGACCCCCTATCACATGTGCCACACATATATGTGTGTGGCCCCCACAATGCAAGCAGGCCATGACCATTGTGGCAATGGGGTCCCAACCCCCATCATCACAGTGACCAAAATGTAAGTGTGGGGTCCATGGCTGAAGCACATCTTGAACATTGTGGCAATGGGGTCCAAACCCCCATCATCACAGTGACCAAAATGTAAGTGTGGGGGCCCATAGCTGAAGCACATTCAGACCATTGTGGCAATGGGGTCTAAACCCCCATCATCACAGTGACCAAAATGCAAGTGTTGACAAAGAAAAGGCTGCAACTGCCAAACTGCATGGATGATTCCTGGTCACAGAACATAAAACACATCAGTGGCAAAGTAGTGCATGTGTCCCATTGCAACATAGATTGGGGGAGGCACATACTGCAGTGCAAATAAGACATACCTTTGGCCATGTGCAGACAAACAACACCCATGGGGGCTGACACTGTCAACATTCATCAATGACACAATGACAGAAGTGACCATCAGAATGCAGACCCACATATTTGCACCAATGGGCACACAAATGCAGATATCCTGTGGAGACTGTAGATGTGAGGTGAACAGAAATCATACCATGGCAGCAATGGGACACACAAACCATGATCATTGTGCTGACCGATGACCTAGGAGTCCCAGGGACAGCAGGGGAAACCCACCAAACAACATACAGCCAATGGCACACCAAAGATATGCCAATGCAGTGGTGCAGATGCACAAACACAAACAGGCAGACCCACACTGCACATCAAACATAACAGGTGGGGAGGGGGTGCCAGTGTCCCCAGGCAACCACACAACACATGAGGAGGCCTGAATACCAATTACACAGATGTGCATACAGTGCCACACAAAGGTAACTCATGGATCCAAATACCCTATGTGGGCAATCAGGCATTGTCAGATGAGAGGGAGCACACATCACACATGTCACACAAGCATGTAGGAACAGCAACTGACACAGCAAGACACAGACACACCACAGCACTACCCCCAGGGTCCCCACAATGTGGTGACCCTGGGCTGCATTACAATCCCACTGTGATGACAAAGCTAGATGTCGTTCACACTGTGAACCACAGTCATGTGTCCTGAGCAACAAACTACCATCACACCTACACAAGCACAAATCAATCAGCATGGCCAGTAAGCCAAGGCCAACATGGAGGCAGGGGTCTAGCCGGGCAACAACTCTCATCTGCACACACTCAACACCACACACCTCGACCTCCAACAATGTGCAGCAGTGAAGCACACATGCACTGGTGACATTGCACATGCACCCATGACAATCCCAGGGTGGTGGGTGGGAACCAAGGTGCAGAAACACATCACACATGGCCACTCAACAAGACTCCTGAATGTCTGACACACTGCACACTACGCTGTACATGGACATGACGGCAATACCACACCAACCAATGGGATCCCAGCCACAGTCACACACCAATGAAGAAGCCAAGGACACCCACAAAGAACACACATAGACAACTACCAACATTGCAGCCCGGACCCTGAGGAGTGCCAGCAGTCACACACACAACGTATCACAATCACTGAAAGATAACACAAACTGGAAATCACATGACAGGTGTAAACAACAAGTGCCAAGGGAATCCTGACTGTGACCCATCTGCGTCTGCACACAAACTCAGCCCTGACAGCAAACACACCTATGGGTGACACCCAGATGACCAGTAATGTGCCATGCACCCACATCACAGAGAATCCAGGGAGAAGACTTGGGGGGTACATAGGTCAACTCAGCAAGCATCACAAACAGGTACAACACTAGGGATCCCAGCATGCACAGCTAAACGGAAGTGAACACACAGACATGCTCATATAACACACACCTTGGGCGCAGGCAATGTCACAGGAGTACACACTGCCATGAGGGGACTCCACTCCTGTGTGAGGAAAGCTGTGCCATATGTTGCCACAGTAGGGCTCCATCATGTCAGCTGAGCACTTGGTCACACACTCAACAATTAGCACCAAATGAATGCTCCCGTCACATCAGCCTGGTCATGGGAGTGCCAACGAAATCATCAGCACTGATCCAACACACTTGTATAGCAATGTTGCACTGACAACACAGATGAGTCCTTCCCCATTGATGCCCAAACCTGCATGTCCAGTGGAGATGGCCACACGGTCAGGCTAGTAGACGAATTGAACAATGGCAGGCACAACAGATGTGCAGGGGTGGAAGCCACAGATGTGAAATTGCTAATGTAAGTAGGAAATCCCATTGCCAAATATTGAACACATGACACCCTCAGATGCTGCTAAGGATGACATGGATACACCACAGGATAGGACACATTCCCCCTGGACCACATGTGTTCCTGCACAGTAACACTTCATTATAATGAGACCAAATATCACCATCACTGCAGCAAGGGCATGGTTAGCATCATCAACAACATGTACATCAGAAGCAAAAGCACTAGAGAACAGAAAGGTGCTTTATTCAGCATATGTGGGTCTAACAGTTGATGTCCAGCACAAATGTTAACAAAGGCCAATGGCCAGTCCAACTTGAATGTCAAAACAGGGTGACAGTGGCAGATGTCACCCAACGCATGCCTGCACTGATGAAAGCCAGGGACAATCCCCTCGGAGGGGCATACGGGGGGGCAGGCCAGGCACCGCAGGGACAGGATCAGGGCTCACCAGAAGGAGGCAGGGAAGGGGTGGTGGGTGCTGGAGAGCCACTGACAACTGCAGTGGAGGTGTCTGACATGGTGTGTGCCGGCACAAGTGGGGGGCATGACTCTGATGGTGTGGGTGCCGGCAAGACTGCAGGGGACCGTGCAGATGGAGTGGACAGGTTCCCCACTGCAGTGCCCAAGTCAGACAGGGTGGTAGTGGACTCCACTGCAGTGCCTACCTCCAGGGGAGGAGAATGGGGATCAGGTAAGGTGGGCAGGACAGAGGGGAGGACACCGTCTCCACACCAGTGGCACAGACAAGCGCAGCGGGGTGTGTGGGGCCGGAAGAGCAAGTGGCAGGGGAGAAGGCCTGATCCTTTTGGGGATGGTGTATCTGTGGGTGGGGGAACCTGGGGCAGGGTGTGGTGGGGGCACCTGTGGAGTGGGGGCCTGAGGGATGGAGGAAGGAGACTTGGTGCCTGAGCTGCAGGGCGGCGGCGGGGTCTTGCTCTTCCGGGTCCGGGGGGACTTGCGGATGGGTGCGTCAGTCGGTCTGCGCCTGGGGGAGGGTGTCCGGTGGCGAGGGCACTCCGCTCCGTGTGGGTGGGCTTCCTCTTCCCCCTGAATGCTGTATCAGCTGGATCGGAGGGAAGAGGCCGAGGTCACTGAGGAAGAGCCGCTGGGTCTTTGGGGTTGCAGGTGAGGCAACGGAGGGGCCTTTGGAGGGAGAGGCAACTGTGGACTGCGCAGTGCTCGTGGATGCGTGTGTGTGTGACTGGGCCCCATCCCCTGTGAGTGTGGTTTCAGTCCCCTGACTGTGCGTGCGTGTGCGTCTTGTCTGTGGCGTGTGTGTGTGTGTGCTGCTCGTGTCTGTGCTGGTGTGTGCCTGTGCCGGTGTGTGTGTGCTTGGGACAGGTAAGGTGCTGGGGAGTGTGGATGGGGCAGAGGCAGGAGGGGTGAGGGACTGTTGGAGGAGGGACACTGCTGCCGTCAGGGAGGAGTCCATGGCCCTATTGCCCCTCTGTAGGGCAGACATGCCCGATGAGATGCCCTCCATGAACGACACCAGCTGAGTCAACAGAGTGGTGTGGGCATGGAGGACACTCAGCATCGCTGTCTGCCCTACATGGAGCTGGCGAAGGAGGTACACAGACTCCTCACTCAGGGCAACAGGGGACACAGGGGCAGGGGGTGCGGTGCCTGGCCCGAAGGAGACACGCTCCCGAACATGGGAGCCTCCACGGACCTCGGGAATGGGAGCCGATGGGAGGGCGGTGGTGGTGGTGGTGGCGGGGACAGCAACACTAGCTGGGGTGTGGTGGCTGCTGACACCCGCCTCCATAAGGGAGTCATCCTCCGAGCTGCTGTGGTCCTCAGCTGAGGTGGATGGTGCTGAGGACTCCTCGGTGTGGCTCCCCTCGCCCTCCGTGCCACTGGGTCCCTCCGACCACTCCTCGGCTGTTGACCCAGTCTGGCTCTGCGGCTCCTCCTGGTCCGTGGAGCTGTCCCCTCCTGTGGCCGTGGATGTATCTGCAAACAATAGGGAAACAGACAGACATCAGTCACCTGCACCGAACGCACACACCACAGTAAGTACAGCACAATACAGAGCAAGGCCTGGCATCCTTAGTTGGACATTGCTAAAATTGCCCAAACAGAATAGGAGAAGCCAATTGTCAGTCTGATCGTCAACCATGGCACTCACATCCCACCTGGCCTTGCACCCATCTGTCTGGCGTCCGTTGGCTGGCAATACCCCAGTGTGGACACATGCACCACCTACACAGTAGTTGGACGGTGCAGAGAACACGGTGAAGCATGTGAACATGCACACATCACAACTCTTGCCACTGAGTCAGTACAGGTGCCCGGATGAAAGTGATGCCCAGAGTCAGATATATGAAATGCATGTGATGCATACCAGCAACAGACACCACGAGGCACACATGTGCTGATAGCCATTGCCACTATGGTGTGCATGTAGCACATGTCACTCCCCTGCAGGATCACCCATAGGAAGTCACATGCCATGGCACAGGCATGCCTGCTAAGTCATACATCACTGTCTCCAGTCACATGGGCAGGGCAGCCACACAACAACAGTCTGCACTGTGTCACAATAGTAGGTCATGGGGAATGCAAGTCCTGGAGCTGAACAAGTGCACATGTACATCCCCCACACACCACATCATCTGAACCCTTATCTGTCCAGGTCATACCGATTGGACATATGGGAGACCTGTAACACAACCCTCTGAACCTGAGCACCTCACAATCTGCTGTGAATGGGAAACAGCTGCATGGACTTCACATTCGCATACCCCAGTCAGCACGGTCAGGTGTTCAAACACCTATGTGTCACACAAGTATCGTCTCCTATGGTCACATCTCCGGTGGCATGCTGAGCCCCAACCGAGAAACACCCCAGCAGTCCTGACAAGGAAGCCACAGCACACTGACACAGAGGCAGACACCTGAGGGGACATATCACTGAGCACAACGTGTCAGCTGATACACGGGAGTGGGAGTGCAGAGTGTATTGTATGGCCTGGAGTAGGCATGACTGTCCTGCCCCACATGAATGAGGGATGAGCCCTGGACAGTAGGCAGCTGGCTAAGTATGTGTGACACACGTAATATACACACTCCAGGGGCCCAAACATTGTTCCCACCCGCAGCATGGGTGTGTGCCAGACACCCCAGGCACATGTGGTGGATCAGCTCAGCAATTGGACCACATATCAAAGTGACACGCAGATTACATGTCAGAACACAGGCATTGTGTAAGCAATGGACCCACCCATGATGCCCACCACAGAGTTAGGGGAACAGATGCTGTCCCCCACCTTGAGTCAAGCAAACTGCAAGGACACAGTACCCAAGTGACACAATTCCCTGACTGCAAGGGCCACACCTGGGTATCAGATGAGGAGTGGGCAGTGCACAATTGAGGGACATGGGTCCTGGACCACATGACTGATGTACTGTGGAAGTTTAACCAGGCCAGAGGAGGGCACATAGCATGGCAGACAAAGTTCACAATGCAGTCATGGACTCACCCCCTCCTTGCTGCTCTCTGGCCTTCAGCTGCCCATCCAGATCAGGGAAGACCACCGCCAGGATCCTGAGCATGTGGGGGTCAGGGTCCGGTGTCCGCCCCTCCTGCGAGGAGGCGACAGCTTCAGCTGGACCCGTGCGATCCTCCGGGTCCAGCCCCGAAGGTCCTGCCACCTCTTCTGGCAGTTGCGGATCCGGCGCTTGTAGTCCCCCACGGATCTCACTGCCCGGACGATGGTCAGCCATATCTTCTGCTTCTGGTGGGCATCAACCTGTGAGGATGACAAAGTGAGAATGCTATTACTACACATGCAACATATCCGTGCATTACACAGTTGTGTATACATGTCTCAATCACAGGGGCACATGATGTACACAGGCAGTGCAAAGATGGCCATGGACAGTATGCCAGCAGTAACTACATGGTATCATTGCTTGGGAAGTAAAACCTTGTTTAAATGCACTGTCACTGCACCATACCTGTCCAGTGCATGTAACTACACACTATGGGGGGTGACAACAACTCAGTGAGCCTGCTAGCCAGTGGCGTGCAGACTGTTAGCCTTGCTAGTCAGACAACATGCACATTTAGGAAGGCAGTGGACAGAACACTCACCTGCTCCCTGCTTTCCCATACAGCTTGCTGTACTGTGGAAGGAGGCTGTCCAGCAGGGCCTGGTTCTCCTCAGTGCTGAAGGCTGGGGCTCTCTCCACAGTACGTGCCATTGCAGGGTCCAGAGGGTGCAGATTCAGCAGCAGTGGTGGTGGCAGATGTCGTCCTGGAGCATGTAGTGCAGGCAAGTGAGCTCTCAGGGGAACAGCCAGCATTATATGTGTGCTGCAGAGGCAGTTACTGTCCCATGTGTCCAAAGTGATAGGTCCAAGTAGTTAGCATCTTCTGAATCTGGCCAATCCATGGAATTGCACCACTTACACACGCCCACAGCATCCTTCAAAAGTTCAACTTCATGACACCCATGAATTTGCAACATTGTTGTGGGTGACCAACTGAATTTCCAGCATCAGACTCGTTCAAAATTTGAAAACGCGTCCGTTGCCAGGCCAGGCCATAGCCAATGGGTGCACACCGATCGGTCCATTGCTGTTCAAGGCGTACCCGGGATACAACGCGTACCCGCACACATTGATTGCAATGGGCCGGCCGGGCACACCGATCGGTCCATTGCTGTTCAACGCGTACCCGGGATACAACGCGTACCCGCACACATTGATTGCAATGGGCCGGCCGGGCACACCGATCGGTCCATTGCTGTTCAACGCGTACCCGGGATACAACGCGTACCCGCACACATTGATTGCAATGGGCCGGCCGGGCACACCGATCGGTCCATTGCTGTTCAACGCGTACCCGGGATACAACGCGTACCCGCACACATTGATTGCAATGGGCCGGCCGGGCACACCGATCGGTCCATTGCTGTTCAACGCATACCCGGGATACTACGCGTACCCGCACACATTGATTGCAATGGGCCGGCCGGGCACACCAATCGGTCCATTGCTGTTCAACGCGTACCCGGGATACAACGCGTACCAGCACACATTGATTGCAATGGGCCGGCCGGGCACACCGATCGGTCCATTGCTGTCCAACGCGTATTGCGAATACAACGCGTACCAGCACACATTGAATGCAATGGCCAATGTGTGCGCACCGATCGGTCCATTGCTGTCCAACGCGTATTGCGAATACAACGCGTACCAGCACACATTGAATGCAATGGCCAATGTGTGCGCACCGATCGATCCATTGCTGTCCAACGCGTATTGCGAATACAACGCGTACCAGCACACATTGAATGCAATGGCCAATGTGTGCGCACCGATCGGTCCATTGCTGTCCAACACGTCCCTGTACATGTCACTGGCATATGTCACCATGCCTGTCACAGGTGAACATATGCCAGCCACATATACTTCCCAGGGAGTGAGGGGCACACCTACAACACCACAGCCTGTCCAAACTGTATCCTAAGGCATGTAAGGCTGCATTACCTATTCCGTGTATGGGGGTGAACATGTAGTTCTGTGGGTGTCACTTGGGGCAGCCACCCCCAGGCTGTGCACGTGTTCATGGGGACAGTATCCTTGGTGTTTCGTGTACATGAACACTGTGATGTGCAACTGTTCATATCTGAGCATGTGGCATGGTCACATTTCACGGTGTTGTATGTGTATGTCATGTCACGTCACATGCCCCCTGAGTCCCATGTGGGACGGTATGTTTAACCCAGGCTGACCCATTGGCACAATAGTGATGGTCCTCCGCAGTCTGTGTGCATGTTGTGTTTACAATGTCTCTGATTTCATGTGCACAATGGGAGACAGTCTCCACATCCACGTTGTTTGTGCATGGACTTTGATGTTGTGCGTGTGTGTGTCACAGACGTCCATGTCTGTCCTGCCGAGGCAACAGGGACCACTACCTGTGGGGGTCATGGTTGTTTTGCTGTGGTGTATACATGATACGCCATGTCATGCCAGTGTCCATGTGGCAATACAGGGTCCCTGGGAATCTACCTGTCGTTGGGCTGTGATGCCTGGGGCACATCTGTCCTCACATGTCACTGTGGGGTGTGTTTGTAACGTGGCAGCAGGAGATGGGAAATGTGACACGTCCTCATGATACCCAATGGCACAACCTGGGACTTATTGATGCCACTTGTTGAACTGTGATGTTGGATGTTGGCCATGTATGTGCCATACATGTCCTTACGGAACTGCACACATCATGTACTTGTGCCTCATAATGATGTATCATGTGATATTGAGTGTGTTCAATGCCACATATGTGGGGTGACTGACAATCTTTCTTTCTTCACCTATGCACTGCAGGGCACCAGCTGTCCATAGACCATTCCCTGACCTGGCAACGATGGTGGAACGTGACAGCATCCGAAGGTACCGCTTCACCAGGCAGCTGATTGAAGATTTGGCAGTGCGCTTGGCACCACACCTGCAACCTGGCCGGCCGTATCCTACAGCGCTGACCCCCAAGGTGAAGGTGATGGCAGCCCTACACTTCTTTGCCACCGGTACCTTTCAACACACTCTGGCGACTGCTGGTGGGATGTCACAGACCATGTTCAGCCGTGTGCTCCGCGATGTATTGGAGGCTATGTTGATATACCTGAACCAGTACATCTATTTCCCTAGACTCCAGCAACTGACTGGCGTGAAGAGTGACTTCTATGCCCTGGGGAGGATGCCGCATGTCATTGGCTCCATTGATGGGACACATGTGGCTTTGGTACCACCACAGGCCCAGGAGCAGGCATACAGGAACCGCAAGCACTACCACTCGGTCAATGCACTGGTGGTCTGTCTTGCAGATATGACCATCACACACGTGTGTGCCCGTTTCCCCGGTTCTGCACACGATGCCTACGTGATGAGGAGTAGTCGCATCCCGAGGATGATGTCACAGATGCGGAACCAGCGTGCCTGGCTTGTTGGTGTGTACTGACTTTGTACCATTGTGTGTGTTCTGCAATGTAGTGTCCCACCCTCTTTTCCAACTCAGCTAATGTGCAATTGTCTGTATGTAGGTGACTCCGGATATCCCAACATGCCGTGGTTGCTGACGCCCCTCAGGAACCCTGTGACACCAGCCCAGATGCGCTACAATGAGGCACATGGTCGGACGAGGAGAGTTATTGAGCGGACATTTGGTCTCCTGAAGAGCCGCTTCCGCTGCCTGGACAAGACAGGAGGGTCCCTCCCATATGCCCCGGCAAAGGTGTGCAAGATTGTCATCGTCTGCTGCATGCTACACAACCTGGCAGTGCGGAAGGAGTTGCCTCTCATCCTGGATGACGATGACCAACGTCCGCCACCTGTGGAGGATCCTGGCCTGGACCACGATGCCAGTGATGATGATGATGATGATGGTGATGTCCGCACACAGCTCATCACCAACTTCTTCAGCTGAATGTAAGTATCCAGAGATGTCATGTAACTGATGTGAGTTTGCATGATATGTGTTGGTGGTGCTCTGGTGCTGTTTGAGTGTGTGCATGTGCTACATGACTGTATGCGTGTAGCGATGTGTCCTTACAGGTAGTCTGTACTCCCCAACAGTGTTGACATGCTAACTTGGTTCTGGGTGGGTATCTTGTGACATGTATTGGGCATGTGTATTGCAGTTCTGTCCTGTTCTTCAGTGCTTTTGACTGTGTGTCATTTCTGTCCTTCACAGGGTACTTTCAGAGTCGTTTGGTCAACTGTGATCCCCGACACCGTGATTCGACTTCCAGGGTGGTAGCTGTCGTGTCCCTACAGGTGATGTGCACCACACCCATGGACTTCCTTCCTTCTACACTTGTTGACTGTGTGCCCGCTGCCAGGTGGGATTACCTTGCATCTGTGGTGGTTACAACATGTTGCAAATGTGTAATAAACCTGTGCTTCACTTTGTGATGTGCGTTGTCTGTGGTCACACATCTGACTGACATTTGCTTACTGCACCAGTGGGCTAGTTAACACAGACTGTGAATAGGTGTTGGGTCTGTGCAATGCAACGTATTTCCTGGCAACATCAGTGTAGGCGATGAGTCAGATGGCCATGGTGTGTATGTGTTGTGTAGCCCTGGTGGTGTGCCTCCCTCATATGTGTGACGTCGCCATGACTCACATGCCGGTGTTGTACTTGCTGTAGCAGTTAGCATGCACAGTGTCATTTCCCAGTTCATCATCGCCACTTCAGAGACAACGTAGGAATCACAACAGAGGCAAGTATGGTGTATTAGTGAGTTTATTGACATACATGTGTGAGTATAGTGCACAGGATGGTGGGTGCTGTACATTGTGATTGTAATCCAAAGTTCCTAGATGATTTGGAAGTCCTGGTAGCAGAAATGTCCAGAGTAAAGTCCACAGTCATCTGAGACATTGGTCCAACTTGAGCTCCCCATGTCATGTGGGAGAGTTGTGTTGCAGTCAACAGGGTGAACAGTTTGCGCACAAAGGTGATTATCCAGAACAGGTTTAGGCTTCCTGGGGGTTGCACATGGCCATCGGCCTCTCACTTGCCCCTCCTCGGACGGCCCCTCTTCTTTGGGGGGGACCCTCAAGTGCAGGCTGCTGCGGTGCAGGGGACTCTCCGCCAGAGTCATCCTCCCTCCCTGTGGCAGTTGCAGTTGTTTCAGCACCAGATGTTGTGGGCACACAGGGAGGTGTTGACTGGTTGCTGCTCATCTGGCGGAGGCATTGTAGTATGTCCCTATGCACCGCCGTCATCTCTTGCAGTGTGTCCCACTTGGACTCCACGCGGGACATGTGTGAGTCCAAGCGGGCATGATGGGCAGCCTGCTGCTGTTTAATGTCCCTGAGGAGCCCCACTACCTGGCTGAGCTCTCCGGTGCTGGACTGGTACGCATCGGCTATGCGTGCCAGTTGTGGGTCATCATGCAGTCCAGACCCCTCTGCGATCAGTGACCTGTGTCTCCCACCCCTCCCACCACCCCTGGCGACACGTGCAGTACCTGAGGTGGCACGCACAGGTGACCCTGGGCCCCCTTGGGGGTTGTTGGTGGTGTTGGTGTCCATGGCCCCACGTTGGTCCAGGGTCCCTGTGCTGGTGGTGGTGGTGCTCCTTGGTCTTTCCATGTCGGCAGGGGTGGTATGTGTGTTGACAGTCGTTGGAGGGGTGGGTGCAGGGGGTGCAGCTGGTGGTCCTGCTGGTGCTGCATGATGACTTGCTCCGGAGGTGCCAGGTTGGTCTTCTTCATCCGAGGAGGGCAGTGGCTGTTCCACACCAGTGAGCTCCGTATCCTCTTGAGCCTGGGACGGGGACTCCTCAGCGTCTGCTGCTGTGTCCCCATCATCACCTGTTTTAGGGAGACACACACAATGTATGTTATGTTTCTGCAGGCATCAATGGTTGACACACCTGACAGTTGTGACTGTGCCTCTGGATGCGGGCCTGTACATTGCATTGTCCTAAGTTGTCACAGTCAGGGGTTGATATTGGTGTAGCACATTGTCCTGCATTATTTGGGCATTTCCATGTGAATGTTGGGGTGTGTACATGGTCTGCATTGGTTGTATTGGGTTGACATCCGGCCCTCCTTCCCACCCAGCCAGATATCCCACCATGGAACTTGCTTCCATTGCAGGGAGTGCAATTTGTCTTTCAGGATGTCAGTCAGTGGTGTCCTGCTGTTGGTTGGTGCACAGTTGCCAGCAGGGCCTTGTGCTCCCCACAGCAGTAGCCAGTGTCAGCCATCTTGTCAGTTGTTTTCCACTCCTTGTGATGTGTGCATGGTTCAGGGTGGTGTTGATGGGCCAATTGTGAGGCTGACCAATATCTGTGTCTACCACTCCCATCATGCTATTGCCTCCACCCCCTTCCCAGCATGCCCATACTTCCTTCCTTTTGAGTGTACTTCACTGTGTGTGGGTGTGACAGCAATGGCAAGATGGCTGACAGTGGTGTCCTGCTGTTGGTTGTTGTCCAGTTCCCAGCATGGCCTTGTGCTCCCCACAACAGAGCACCAGTGTCAGACATCTTTGATGGGGCTTTACACTCTCTGTGAGGTGTGCATGCTTCAGTGTGAGCTTGCTGGGCCATGGGGGTGGGGGATGTTGAGCTGTGACTCCCACTCCCATCATGCTTTTGCCTCCACCCCCTTCCCAGCATGCCCATGCTTCCTTCCTTTTGACTCAGCTTCCCTGTGGGGTTGTGTGCCTGTGCTGACAAGATGGCTGACAGTGTTATCCTGGGGTTTGTTTTGCTACAAGTCCCATGTGTGTCCCTGTGCTTCACACTGCATGACCCAGGGTTGTGGTTCTTTGTGGGATATTTGATTGGTGTGTGAGGCAATGCTTTCTCCCAGGTGAGTTGTGTGTAGTTTGTGTTAGGGGGTGTGTGGGTGGAGCTGCTGGTGACTATGGTCAGTGCTGTGAGTCCTCCTTCCCACCCAGCCAGATATCCCACCATGGAACGTGCTTGCATTGCAGAGAGTGCAAGTTGGCTTTCAGGATGTCAGGCAGTGGTGTTGTGCTGTTTGTTGGTGCACAGTTCCCAGCAGGGCCTTGTGCTCCCCACAGCAGTAGCCAGTGTCAGCCATCTTGTCAGTCCTTATCCACTCCCTGTGATATGAGCATGGTTCAGAGTGGTGTTGATGGGCCAATTGTGAGGGTGAGCAGTATCTGTGACTCCAACTCCCATCATGCTATTGCCTACACCCCCTTCCCAGCATGCCCATACTTCCTTCCTTTTGACTCTGCTTCCCTGTGGGGTAGTGTGCCTGTGCTGACAGGAAGGCTGACAGTGTTGTCCTTGCGTTTGTTTGGCTACAAGTCCCAGGTGTGTCCCTGTGCTTCACACAGCATTACCCAGGGTGGTGGTTCTTTGTGGAATCTTCATTTGGTATGTGAGGCATTGCATTCTCCCAGGTGGGTTATGTGGAGTTTGTGTTGAGGGGGTGTGTGAGGTGAGCTGCTTGTAACTATGGTCAGTGCTGTGAGTCCTCCTTCCCACCCAGCCAGATATCCCACCATGCAACGTGCTTGCATTGCAGAGAGTGCAAGTTGGCTTTCAGGATGTCAGGCAGTGGTGTTGTGCTGTTTGTTGGTGCACAGTTGCCAGCAGGGCCTTGTGCTCCCCACAGCAGTAGCCAGTGTCAGCCATCTTGTCAGTTGTTTTGCACTGCCTGTGATGTGTGCATGGTTCATGGTGGTGTTGATGTGCGCATTGTGAGGGTGGGCAATTTCTGTGACTACGACTCCCATGATGCTATTGGCTGCACTGACTTGCCCAGCATACACAGTATTCCTTCCTTTCAGTGAGCTTCCCTGTGAGGTGGTGTTGTGGTGGTGGCTACATGTCTGACTGTGTTTGTTGGTTATATTTGTGCCACTGCCTAGCTGTATTTGTTGTTAGGTTTGTACATGTCATGACACAGTTACATTTCACTATGAGCTGGCATGTATTGTGTTTATCTGGCTGACATACACATTTTGGGATGATCTGTTTTGGTTGGTGTGTATTTGCTAAGGGTGCATGGTTTGACTCTCCCCTTGACAGTGATGTGTGTGTATTGTGGCACAATATTGTGTACATTAGTTGTGTACTCACCAGGCTCTGGGATGTTTTCTAGTCCATAGACGCTCACTGGTGGTAGGATGGCCCGCACCTTCTCCTCCCAGGGCCTGAGGTATACTGGTTTGGCAGGAGGGCCACTGCCGGTGTGTTGGCTCAAGATGTAGTCCTTCTTCAACAGCTCCTTGACCCTCCTGCGCACGTCATACCACCTGTTCTGGATGTCTACCTTTGTGCGCAAACATGGTGATTGTGCGTTGACCCTGTCGACGATCCTCTCCCACATCTTGGTTTTCTGCGCCATGGGTGTCTGTTGGACCAATGTGCCAAACAGCTGTGGCTCTACCCTGAGGATCTCATCTACCAGGACTTCCAATTCACTATCTAGGAACTTGTGATTCTTCTTTGGGGGCATGGTGTTGGGTGGTGCTGGTGAGTGATGTGTGTGTTGGTGTGCAAGTGAGGGTGTGTGAGTGTGTGTTTTGCTGGGTGTATGTGAGGGTGCTATTTGTTGTGGTGCTGCTGGTGTGTGGCTTGTGTGATGGATGAGCTGTGAGTGTGTGTGTGGTTGCTGTCTGTTGGTGTTGAGTGCTGGCAGGTAATTAGAATTTGCAAAGGATCATGGTAGGGATTTGTGTCCTTTATATAGGTGGAGTTGTGGGTGTGTCTTTGTTCCCTGTTTCCCCCCAGTATTTATTTGCTTTGTGATAGCTTGTTTGGCCTTTTTTGTGTCTTTTTTTCCTTGGTTATTTTTGTGCATGTAGGAGACGTTCTTGTGACCGAGTCGGACCCTCCAGTTGTCTCGTGCGAGCCTCTCCTATTCGTTCACGCTGTGTTTGTGCTGTTTTCTGTGCTGCGTACGCGTCGGTCGCGGGGTTTTGGTTTGCTTCGGCTCGCAGTTTTGAATGCGTGTCGGTCGTGCGGCTTGTGCTCCGTGCGACTCGGTCGTGTTTTCCACGCGTTGCATCGTACTTGGCGGGTCGACGTTCGCGGGTACGTTTCGTTCGGGATTCTTCCTGGTGCGTGTCGGTCGGTTCGTTTCGCATGCTTTTCCGGCCGGATGGCTGTTTTCCGCGCGGCTCGGTCGGTCGGCTTGTGTTCCGTACGAGTCGGTCGGATTTAGCACGCTTTTCATCGTACTTTGCGGGTCGGGCTGCACCGGTACGTGTCGGTCGGTATTTATTCCGGCTCCGAGTCGGTCGGTACGTTTTCCGGCCCTATGTTGTGAATGGGGAGTAGTGGCAGCGGTTTAATGAATAAACCTCAATGTAGACACAGAAACCTGTTTTGGCAAGGGGGGGGTGGGGGTGGGTAGAGCTGCCTCAGCCGCCCGTGGGAGAAAAAAAAAGAGAAATATCTGTAAAGGACACTCAATCAGGAGAAACAATTAATAGAGCTGCCAGAGCAGGCCCTCCCTTTACTTCTTTCAACCAGTTCCACCACCTTCCTGTGCTGGAGGCACAACCTTCCTGTTCAAGGCTGCTAAGGCTAACTTGTTCAAGTCACTCATTACCCCCACTAGAAAGGTGAGAGTAGTGATTCTGCCCCGCACAATAGCCCACTCGCTCCATCTATATGCAGCCTTAATCCTCAGCCCAGCAGAAAGTGGGCATATAGCCTGGCGGACAACCTCCCCTGCTGTCCTACCATGTTGAAGGGAGTGGTAAGTCTGTGCTGGTTACCCTCCAAATGGCTGTTGGCTAGCACCCTCACACCAGGTATTCTGCATTCTAGGCATATAAATGCGAATGTGTCACTCAAACATGATTATGGCGCGTTCCCAAAACATTCACCCACTGGAGAACATCACTGAAGGGACTGACAGTGGGTTATCCTATGGGCCCATTCTTTCATAATAAACATAGGGACTGATTACAAGTGGCTTTTAAGTTGTGATCCGTATGAAAACACCTGTTTGTGCAAGGATCACAAATACAAGGGCGTGATGTTTATCACACCCAGTAATTATCATGTTCAATAAAGTTCTCACCTTTTGTTAAATTCAGGAGTGCAGACCTCATAGAATTTAACAAGGATAAACAGTCTGGTATTTATCGGGACATGCAGATCTTGGTACAGTAATTACTAAAATCGGGATGTTATTCCCCAAAAATTCAAAATAGGCAATAATTATTGAATTCAATAAATTCCAAACCTCTCGGTGTATGATTTTATTAATGCGATAATTATCGCGTGCGGCACTGGTCACATATAATCAGACCCATAACCTCTAATCTTATCCTACCTGTGCCGCGTCAGAACTCTAACTGTTAGGGAAGTAACATTGTTTTATTGTACTACTCTTAAAAAGCAAATAACTGATGACACATTTCTATCATTGACTGGTGATAAAGTTTATATTGAATCTGGTAACTCCCCCAAGCATCTCTGTAGCACTTACGTCTTGAATAGCTTGGCCACTGATGCCAAGGCTGCACTGTCACAGCTATGGAGTCTAAATCTGCCTTCATAATAGTAGCACTTTCGCCAGTATGAACTGCATGTAGAACAAACTGCACTTCTTGGCGCAGATTACTGACTTTCGCCATCTGGAGTACTGACTGACAGTACCTAAGTCAATTGCATTCCTATTACCTGTTGCAGGATGAAAGACTGAGTAGACGATGTTGGATTCAAGCATATGGAGGATAGTGTAGCAGATGAATTATTGCAGCCATCAAACACCCAGTGTGGAAGTTAAGGTGAATTTATGTTGCAACCGCAGCGTCTTGGCTCCCAGGGAGTCCGAGAACTACGGTAACTGGTGTGGTTCTGCGGTTTCCAGGTCTCAAGATACGCTGCATGAAGCCCATAGCTGGAGGCTGTGAGTTTGGGCCCGCCTTCTCTCATGCTACTGGGCTCCTAGATGCTGCTCCCTGCTTCTCCAGCTCCAAAATGGCAATCACCTGATTGAGGGCATGAAGCTGCCTTTAAAAGCTGCTCCACAACTAGTTTGGTATCTTTTCTTCCCTGTTTCTTTCCCCTTTTCATCAAGGCTCTTTCCAATTTTTTCCCAATCTTTTGTAATTCCTGTTGTGCAATGGTTAATGTAATTTCCTTTTCCTGTTCTTTTGTTATATAAAGGCTTCAGTCTTTTTGGAGAGTGCATTGCAAAAAGCTGTATTCCTTTGCTTGTTTCCTCGCTCCCTTCACTTGCTGATCCTGACTCCTTGCTCCTGAAGAATTCTACTATTGGATTTCAGATTCCTGGGTTTCTTCTGTTCTTTTAAGGCTTCCAGCAAGGAGGCTTTCTATGCCTTTGGCTTTTTTTCTCCTGAGAAGGTGGCAGCTTCTTGAGGACACTTGCCTACCACATATTTATGTGTTTGGTGACATTGTGGCTTCTGGAAACAGTCACCCGTACATCAAATAGCGGAAGACCCGGACCAGATTATGGGGACGTTTCCAGACCTGAACAACTGGGCACTGTGTATTATTGGATTGATTTTACTTCCCCTCATTCCCACCCACAACATTTGAACAAGAGACAGTGGTGTAGACAAGAGTTATTTACAAATAAAGTTCATTTATCATTTTTTGAAAGAAAACATCAATCATTGCAGATGTTCAGTTTTAATTTCAATAATAAGTGTAGTTTGACTATTTAAAATGGTTTCAGGCAGCAACAGTTTTTTCCTCTTAACAGGAATCAAATGTGCTGACAGTATTACAGCACACTCCCTTGACCTTTGCCACTGTGTAAATATGCTACAAGTGTTTTATGCTTTCATTGTTGTTTCTCTCAGAAAAATTGAGGGCATCAGGCTTCACAGCTAACTTTGTGTTTATTTTTCAAAATTGCAAAAAGTTGGAGGGTCTGAATAGTAGTGGAAGTGTTGAACTTTGAAGGTTCAGATTTACTTTTCTCACTCCAACCTCAGCAACAGTAGGGAAAGTGTTGGAATTTGGAGGGATCATATTTACTGTTTCCACTCCAAACTAAGCAACTGTAGGGAAAGGCTTGAACATTGTAGGGGTCATATTTACTATTCCCACTCCAATCTGAGTAACAGTAGGGGAAGTGTTGGACTCTGGAGGGGTCATATTTACTATTCCCACTCCAATCTGAGTAACAGTAGGGGAAGTGTTGGACTCTGGAGGGGTCATATTTACTATTCCCACTCCAATCTGAGTAACAGCAGGGGAAGTGTTGGACTCTGGAGGGGTCAGATTTACTATTCCCAGTGCAACATAAGCAACAGTAGGAAAAGTGTGTGACTTTGGACGATCAAACTTACTATTTCCACTCCAGACTGAGCAACAGTATGGAAAGTGTGGGACCTAGCAGGGGGAAGATGTACTATTAAATATGAAAAATTAAGATTATAAATAAAAGAATATTAAAAAGTATTTATCAATTTAAAAAATATATATATTTAACACATACTCACCTGCTACTCTAAAACTCAACATCCACAAAAGCAAACATTATACTAGGAACAAATGAATAGTACACAATAATTAAAAAACAATATAAATATTTCTCATTCATTCATTAACTTTATTTTACGATCTCAGAGATCCAAAAAAGTGCATCACAAAATAAAATATGTTAAAACACCAGTTAAAATTAACCATGTTTAAAAAACTAAAAAGATATAAAAGAGAAAAACCATCATAAATTTTGGGCAGGGCATTATACAGCATTTCATTTCATTTCCACCATTGGCATATTAGCTGGAAGAGGATCACTTCATTAGCTTCCCCCGCCTTATCCACACAGCATGGAGAAATCGGGAGATGCCAAAGGCTATTAATCTGCTTGTATCTATTGACAGTTGCCTCAGAATTTCTAGGTAATGTCCCGGGCCAATAGCTTTACATAGGGGTACAATCCATCTTTTTCTCAGTATTATATAATAAGGACAGAAAAAGAGTAAATGAACAATTGATTCTTGGGAAGATTTACACGCAGGACACAGATCATCAGCCGGTATACTCGTGCGCCACCTTGAACAAAAGAGTTTGGTAGGTAGGGTCTTATACCTAAACTGTAGGAACAGCTTTCGGGCCAGTGGTGGTGTAATTTCCTCAATTGTTACTTCAAACCATGGAGTGCATTTATGAGATAAAAAAACTTTTGTCAATCCTGAGGACTGTTCTACTTGATCCAGGTGTAGTATTTTTCCCAATACATTTTTTCAGTTCTACCCTTGAGGTACCAATCATAGTTTCTGGGCTCGACCAAAAGCTTTCCATCCCTACTCTCCCTAATAGAGCACGTAAATATAAATATTTCTATACAATTAATTATTATATAAAAATACTAAAACATGATACATTTGATATAAAATGTTTAAAACTTTATAATAATTTATATAATCAATAATCTAATTAACCAAATAACTATTACATAGTTTATAAAGTAAATAATTTACATAACAACCATATCAGCAAATTAATATTTATAACATAAACTATACACAATTATAAAATATATATTTAAAACTTCCTATCCTACTCCCATACAAACCCAACAACCTGCCAATAAACAAATAAATAAAAATATAATCAAAAATCTTTAAATATATTGCCAAAGCAAAAAAGAAAGTAAACTTTACTAAAAAAATAATTACACATAATTAATATTAAAATAATAGTCTCTTATAACACAAAACATAATGAAATATAACAAAATAATTATTTAAAAAATGATGATATATTCAACTATATTTAAAAAACGATATTAAACAGATACAAAACCAATATTCTTATCTGTGATATTCTGTCCCATGATATTCTTGACATCATAATATTTTTTACACAATATTTGCATAAAACAATATTTTTACAACAATGTGAAGGTCATTCATAGGATCAACATCTCTGAGAAGTCTTACGATGCTTGAGGAAGCACCATTTATCCACCAAGTTTGAAAAATGTATCTCTGAGTCAACTGAGGTCACCTTCTTAGGGATCATTATTTCCAGCTACCACCTAGAGGTGGATGAGTCACTGAAAATTCGAGCCAGCTGCCTGGCTCTGGCTCAGCTCAAGGTCCGCTTGGACCCTCGAGTTCAAAATGAGCGTTCATGTGGGTTCTGCTTGACACCCACACTGTATCGTCATGCACATAGACCGCATAAAGGGTATTCATTGCAACAGGCATACCTTTAAGTTCACTAATGGCATAGCCGTAAATTCATGTTTAAAACTGTCAATGCCTCTCAATGCAGTGATATAGGCTGAGGTGAAACGCTCTCTCTTGTTAAAGAAATGCACTCTTTTTAATCTTGAAGACCCTTTTCCTAGGTTTACGTGATATTTGTTGCATGATTTACATGGTAAACATTTTCAGGGCTCGGCTCATGCATGAGTTTTAATGATTAACCCAGATCCTTGGCTCAGCTATCGCTTAGCTCCTCCTTTTAATTTGTTGGCTCGACCCACCTCTATTTCCAGCAAAAATATATGTATGGATCTTGCAAAAGTCAAAGAGGTGCAAGAATGGTCACAACCAAAGACTGCAATAGAGATAGAGAGGTTCACTGGCTTCGCAGATGTTTACATTCTAAATTTCTCTGATTTCATTAAAACCACTGTGAAATTCACTCAGAAGGATCACCATTTTGTAAGAGGTACTAACCAAGACAGAGCTTTCTGTGATTTAAAAATGCATTTACCTCCGCCGAGTCTTACGACACCAAGATACAACTCTGCATTTCATAGTCGGAACTGTAGCCATTGAAGAAGTGTTGTGACAAAGACACCCTAAATTGGAAGTAGTACATACCTTTTTATCCTGAACCCTCACTACTGCAGAAAACAACGACACGATTTATGATTGTGAGCTCCTAGCGATCAAGGAACCCTTCGTGCAGTAGAGTCACTATCTGGTTGGGACAGTGCAACACGTTTTAAAAGAATCTCCTAGTTCCTCAAGAGTATGCAATGTGCCAACCCCCAGAATGCCCATCGGTCATTATTATTCTACCAGTTTCAGTACATCATCTCAAATCACCCTTGTAGTCAACATTGTACGGCTGATGCCCTTTGCAGACAGAGTGAACTACCACAAAAAAATCCTTGTTCCCATTCCATTTTGGTCACCTCATCTCGAGGCCTACATGAACAGGAACAGTTTTTACAACAAGTGAAAGTTAGCACTTAATCAGTCAATAGAAATCAGTCAGTGGCTTCAGAAGATTCTGGAAAAGCAGAAACACCATGATGAACAATTGTATCAGTAACCGAGATTATATTACCCTACAAGAGAACTACAAAATACTGCAATCTGGTTGTGTCATGACTCACCAGGACATACAGGAAATCACAAGACTTCATTTGTGGCACTTCACTTCTGGTGGCCAGCCACGAGCAATACCATTAAATCATAATTTCACATCTGTGGTATTTGTGGTTATACAAAAGTGTAACATGAAGGATCAGTGGATCTTGTTCAACCACTACCAACACTTTGGTTCCCCTGGTCTATCATATCTATTGATTTCATTTTGGACCTGCCAAACTCTAAGAGATACAATACTATTCTAGTCAGTTCTTACCTGTATTTCCGCAGGAGCAATAGGAAGATAGTGAAGCAAGGTCCCAACTTCCTGCCACCACCAAGACTGCCCAACCATGTCAAAGCTAGTTGAGGTGAAACAGGGAGGAGGGGATGGGAAGAGAAAAAACACTGGTCCCATGGAGTCAGCGCAAGAAGGAGTGTGGTGCCCAGCGATTCTCTGTGTCCCCTGCATATAAAGAAGAGAACAGGGGAATCAATGTATGTGTCAATCCCTAATGTATAATAGGTTTAGGTTTAGGGGATTTATAAAGCGCGTGACTACCCGTGGGCATCTCAGCGCTAAAGTGATACAGGATAGGCAGATGTTAGCACAAGGGATTAGGGAAAAAGCCATGTTTTAAGTCTTTTTTTGAAGGACACTTCGTTTTCAATTAATCGGAGTTCTGGATCCATACTGTTCCACAATTTGGGTACCAGATGAGTGAATGACCTTCCGCCCCATCTAGCTCTTGAATCTGGTAGGGTTCATCAGAAAGTTAGAGCTTGACCTAAGATGGCGACAGGGTGAGAAATGTGAGACCAACTTTTGGATCAGGGAGGGGCCTCTCCCATACATGGCCCGGTGAACCAGGTTTAAGGACTTAAATTTGATCCTGGCTTGGACTGGAAGCCAATGAAGCTCCCTCAATAAGGGTCTGGCTGAATGGTGTCTGGGTATATTCAACAGCAATCGGGCAGCTGCATTCTGTACGACTTGCAGTCTATTTGTAACATATTTAGGAGAGCCCAGAAAGAGAGAGTTGCCGTAGTCCAGCCTCGATACCACCAAGGCTTGCACTACAGTCTTCCTCGACTTCTCTGGGAGCAGGGCAATTATTTTTCTAATCATACGGAGTATCCCATAGCAGGTGTTTGAAAGTTTTCTGGCCTGGGCCTCCATCGTCAAGTTCTGGTCCAGCCACATGCCTAAGTTTTTTATGGCTGTTTTAGGAAGGGGTGGCGGCCCCCAATTGGCTGGCCAGGGAATCTCTGAGCGAGGGCTAAAGTTGCTGCCCAGGATCATTAGCTCGGTTTTGTCCCCATTCAATTTAAGGCTGCAATCAGCCATCCAAGATTCTATTTTTTCCAGGCAAGGGACGAGTTGTCTGTGGTCCGAATCAAGGGAGTCTGAGATTGAGACCACTAGTTGCGTGTCATCCGTACATGACATGGTGGAGAGGCCAAATTCCTGTATAATGTGGGCCAAGGGGCTAAGGTATATGTTAAAGAGTGTAGGACTTAGGGAGGATCCCTGAGGGACTCCCCAGGGAGCTGAAAGGGAGTCTGACGTGAATCCGGCCTCCTTGCATTGGAAGGATCTCTCACTCAGGAATGACGCAACCCATTGGTTGGCCATTCCTCTAATTCCAACATCCTCAAGCCTTTGGATAAGCACTGTGTGGTCTACCGTATCGAACGCCGCGCTTAAATCCAAAAGTACTAGGGCTGCAGATCTCCCTTGGTCTAGGATATATTTAAGTTTTTCAGTGACCACAAGCAATGCTGATTCCGTACTGTGTTTTGGTCGGAATCCCATCTGGGTCTGATGTATGATGCTGTTGTCTTCTAGAAAACTGGAGATCGTGCTGTTCGCGTGCTTCTCTGCTATCTTGCCTAGAATAGGCAACAGGGATATTGGACGATAATTGGCCAGAACTGCGGGGTCTAGTTGTGTTTTTTTTAATAGGGGTTTGATAATGGCGTGTTTCCACTCTTTGGGTACTTTGCCGTTTTCAAAGGAGAGATTAATTAGATTGGAAAGTTGGCTAAGAACAGCTTTCCCACCGTGGGCAAGAATATGGGGTGGAGCCGGGTCTAACGGGGAACCTGATTTAATATTCTGTAATATGGAGCACCCCAGATCTTCACTCATTTTCGGAAAGGACAGGAGGGCAGGGCCGGCGGGGTGGGGAGGTCATACAACTGTGCTAACTGGCATTCGCATATATATATTAATATATATATAAATACCTGTAACAATCCCCTCTTCCTTAACTTAGGTAAGTGACTGCATACACAGGAGTGATATACAATATATGACTAGAAAGAGAGAGTATAGGTTTGAGGAGAAAAAACAGGTTATCTATAGTACCATTACTCTTATATAAATTAATGTTATTACAAGCATACCTAAAAGCTTTCTGTAGCAAGCAATAATAATTAAGGCCCAAAATGCAGACCAGAACTGCAATAAATGTAAAAATTCCAAAGCCTGAGGCGGGAACATGGTGGCCAGCTAGGAAGCCGGTCGCGAGTCGAGTGCCTCAGCTAGCTTCCACCGTGCTGTAGAGATGCTGTTAATGTGCCAGTTTACCGCGGAAATCACTCGGTAGAGTGCATGACATCCCTTTGATCTTTTTTCTTACCTTCTGGGTCGGGCGCTGCTGCCGGTGAGGCTGTTCCTGTGGCGTTTGGCGTTTGACTCCTGGTTTTGCGGCGTAGGGCGGTCCGGCAGCGGTCTGGCAGAGCACCGAGGAGCAAGTTAGGCGGTCGGCAGTTCCCGACTTGTCCTCCCCGTCTGAGGAGTCTTCGTGCTGTCGTGGCGGCTCTGCTTCGGCTCTGCTTTGCCTTGGGGTGTTTTTTTGGCCCCTTGGGACCTCCGTAGTGAGGAGCTGTCTGGGTTTGGAGAGGAGAGGAGTTGGGTGCAACCCGAGGCAGGCTGCATGACGGTGATCCGGTGAACGCCTGAAAGGGAAAGGAGGAAAAAAGGAAAAAAATAAAAACGCTGGTTAACTGTATAAATATTTAGGACCACCTACGAACTAAGAGCTTAAGTAAAGTAAGTCCCGGCCACTAAACCAACAGTAATTAAGGTTCAGAGGCGTCATTGTGGTGTTTTTTTTTTTGAGCTAGATGCATGATATTTCTGGTCTCACTTTTCTTAGGGCTGCAGGTGCACTTGCAGAGCATCGTCGTGTCCGGTGCATTATTCACTGCAGAGATACCCTTTTTAGGCTAAATCTGGGCAGGGTCAGCACCTTTGGTGAGCAGATAAATCAGGACTCGAAATTGAGATATGTATTTTATCCCTGCCCCATGGAGGTAGTTAGTCAACAATCTGGTCGACAACCTGGTTCCCCTGAAGCTGCGGACGCCGCTAGGGAGGAACAGTTACATTCGGTGGTCTCCGCTATCCCAGGCTCTTTGAGTTCTATTACCATCTCTACTACTACCTCCACTACTACCCCTGCTACTATTACCACCACTCCTATTGCTGCTTCTATTTCAATCACTGAGCTGACTCGGGGGAGGAGGTATAAATTAAGATCGCGTAATTTTTTAGGGGCAGATCTCCCGGCAGCACAGTTTTATCAAGTCACTGAGATTGGTAAAGGTGAAAGCAGACAAAACCCTAAACGGAGGCAGTTACCTACTAACTCTAATAAACCAGTGAAGCTTACGCCAGCAAAGAGCCGTAAGAAAAATAAGAACTCAGTCCCTGTAAAGGTAGCCCCCTCACTTAGGTCTTATTTTATGGCCAACTCACAGGGCAACATAGACTCCGCAAAACAGTCTGTCTCTACAGCCTTAGTAGAGGAAAATAGGGAGGTGGACCCCGCTATTACTCTCTCTAATCGTTTTGCCCCTTTGACCATTATGTCCGTATCGATCGGGGAAGACAGACAAGAAGAGCTTGAAGAGGCGGGGTCTACGCCGGCGAAGGAGGTTGCACAAAGTGCTGAATCAGTACAAGGGCTGTTAAAACAGCTGACTCTGGAAATGGGGGCTCGCTTTTCTATTTCAGAATTGAACCAGAAAAAAATACAAGATACCTGTAATAGTTTAGAAGAATTTTTTTGGGCACTTACACATAGGATGGAAGACCTAGAACAAAAAGTTGGGGAACTGGGGCAGGAGGTAAAGGACAATGCTCAAGAGGTACTAATTCTTAAAGAAAGAGAGCGGGATATGGCAGAGAGATTAGAGAGATTGGAGAGACTGGAAAATATGTCAAGAAGGAACAACATCCGGATTTTAGATTTAAAAGAAGGGTTGGAAGGAGATAACATAAAATCCTACGTTATTGATATTCTGACCAAAGCTTTCCCCAGATTGCTTCAGCTCAGGTTTGGGAAACCGAAATTCAACGGATTCACAGAGACCCCTTCAGGTTAAATCCGGCTCGAAAAAAACCTAGAAAGATCCTGGTCTATATACAGTCTTACACACTAAAGGAGAATTTACTGGGGGCGGCTCTTAAACTTAAATCAATTCAGGTTCAAGACGCTTCCTTTAGAATCCGTTCTGATATCTCCCGGGTCACGGAAGATAGGAGATGGGAACTGGGAAAGCGGATGGACGCTTTAAGGGATTTAGGAGCCCAGGTGCAGCTGCGGTTTCCTGCCTTCTTGAAAGTGGTCTTAGCAAACAAAATGCATAACTTTAGGTTCCCGGAGGAGGTTGATAGTTTTCTTGCACAATCTAATGCCACAGTGTAAGGTCAGCGGTATGTAAATCAGCATCCAAGTTATTTCTAACATCTTAGATATAAGAAGCTAAGCTAGGGGCCTTCGGCTCGAAAGGCAATATTCATTGCCTATAGGTAGTTTGGGAGGGTTCCCGAGGGGGAGGGGGGTAGTTGGATGGTGATGGGGGGTAATGGGGGTTTTCACGGTGTTTGGTGGGGAGCATTGGGAAAAAATAAAAATAAAAATATTTTAGAGTCATGTGACATTATAACTTCCAGTAGCTACTGCGGAGGGTGGAGTATGTTTTTTAATGGGGGATAGCCTTGTCCAGGACGGGAATCAACATCTTGAGTGTCTTAGTTGGAATGTTAATGGTTTGAGAGTTAAAAGAAGACAACACCTGATTCTTCAATATTTAAGGAATAGTTCAGCCAGATTGTTCTTGATCCAAGAGACCCATCTTTTGCAAGCAGAGTGCAAGGCACTATTTGGTAAACAAAAATGGGTGGATAAAATTATTGCTTCGGATCAGCAATGCTGTTCTAAAGGGGTTGCGATAATATTAAAAATGAACTCGGGAGTTGAGATTACTAAGTCTCAGGTAGATAGTAGAGGACGTTGGGTTATCGTCGAAATTAAATTTAGAGGGATTAAATACACCTTAGTAAGCTACTACGGGCCTAATGAAGATGATATCTTCCCTTTGAATAATCTCTGTTTGGCCCTTGCAGATCTTGATGCTCCTTTGATTTTGGTTGGCGATTTCAACGTACTCTTGGATAATAAGCTTGATAGGTCTTCTCCCCGTACTCAGATAGCAGCCCCCCGTGTTAAAGCATATCTTTTGAATATTTTGAAAAATTTCAACTTATGTGATGTGTGGAGGAAAAAACACGGTGAGGTTAGGGTGTACTCCTTTTATAGTAAAAAGAACTCCCACTATTCTAGGATAGACTATGTATTTATGGATTACGCCGAAACCCATAAGGTGAGCTTAATTAAATATCTGCCCATCCATTTATCGGACCATGGTGCAATGGTCTTTAAACTGGATTTTCCTCCGGACTATTCTTTAAGGAGATGGACATTAAATAGGAGGTTTCTCCTGCTATCTTCCACTCTGGGCCTTTTGAAGTTTGAAACTGACACGTTTTTCCATAATAACTTGGGGTCTGCCCCCCTTCATATCGTCTGGGATGCCTTTAAGGCTTGGCTGAGGGGGATATTAAAAGGGGCGGTAATTGGGTGGGCGAGGTCAGAGAGGGAAGAATTGGCTAATTTAGAACAACAGATAGCGGGGGCTGAAGTGGACTTGAAGGCGAGACCTCCTGATGACCCAGAGAAAGAACGATGGGTAAAGAGAGTGGAGGAGTGTCAGTTAAAATTTAAACTTAAGATAGAAGAAATTTTACACCACAAGTGGGAGATAAGTAAAATGAGGGAGTTTGATCAAGGGGAGAATTGTGGTAAGCTCCTTGCCATGAAGACAAGGATCGATAGAGCTAATATGTATATTAGCAAGATTAAAGTGGGCACACAATTCACTGAAGAAAAAGATAAAATAGAACAGGCCTTTACAGGGTTCTTTCAAGATCTTTATCATGAAGATCTTCAGGGGGCGGAGGAGCTTATTGATAGTTGGCTGGAACAAAAACAGCTTCCGAGGTTAACTGAGGCTAGTCAACAATTTCTCTCTTTAGAAATATCGGGGACTGAGATATTGGAAGTATTAGACACGGCTAAAAAGGGGAAAGCTGCAGGCCCAGATGCAATCCCGACTGAGGTCTACTCTATGTTGAAGGATGAAATCATCCCGGTCTGGTTAAAACTGTTCAATGAAATACTAAAGGGTATATCTCCTCTGCCGGATTCATGGTCCGATGCAGTTATTACTCTGATTTTGAAGCCCGGTAAGGATCCTTTTCAGTGTCAATCATACCGTCCAATCTCCTTATTAAATGTTGACTATAAGGTTTTTGCAGGTATTTTGAATAAACGGCTTTGTAAAATCGCAGCCCAAATAATCCATGAAGACCAAAAGGGTTTTCTTCCGGGTAGACAAATGTCAGATTTGGTATATACTTTAGTTGGTACAGTGGATATGGCATCATCAAGGGGTCTCCCTTTGTCAATTATCACGGTCGATGCGGCTAAAGCCTTCGATCGTGTGAATTGGCATTTCCTAGATAGAACCTTGAATGTTGTGGGTTTTACTCCTGGCTTTAGAGCTGTTATTAAAAAAATGTATAGTTCTCCTCGGGCCCGGATTTTAGTTAATGGAAATCTTTCCCCCATTGTTAATATAGAACGTGGTACTAGGCAAGGTTGCCCTTTGTCCCCTATCCTATTTGATATTTATATCGAGCTCCTGGCCCAGAGTTTAAGATTAAACAAAAAAATTGTTCCCTTTGAAGTCGGTGGGTTTGTTAGGAAATTAGCTCTATATGCGGACGATTTAGTCGTGTTTTCATCTAATGTGGATATCACATTGCACGAACTTATACTTGAAACTCAAACTTTCGGGAAATTTTCGGGTTACGAAATAAACAAAGATAAGACTGAGGTTATGGCTTGGAATAATGTTAATCAGGTTGAGCCATATGCGACAGAACTTAGATACCTCGGAATTATAATAACTCAAGATCCTAGGAAAATCCCTAAGGTTAATTTAGATAGAGTATCAAAGGAAGTTGAGCTCCTTTTAAAAAGATGGCAGAACATTCCTTTATCTCACTACGGCCGGGTCAACTTGATTAAAATGTGTGTCCTCCCGAAATACACTTATCTTTTTAATAACATACCATTGGATTTCGCAAGAGCGGAGATTCTTAAAATTCAGGGCAGGATTTCCTCTTTTATTTGGGCAGGAAAAGGGATTAGGTTGTCCTGGAAAAAACTCCGGCGCAAACTAACACAGGGTGGTATGGGTTTACCAGATTTTCAGCTCTACTGTTGGGCCTATCAACTGAAAAATGCCAGGATGCTATTGCACACTCCAGATAATTCATTAGTTGGCAACATGTTCAAAGCCATGCTGGAGGGGGCAGGGGAGCATGGTTTCATGTATAAATTTGGCTCTCCTAAATTTTATAAAAAGGTTCGTTTGAAGACGCTGGGCATGGCGGCCAAGCTTTGGTCGGACTGTCGAAACTGCTTGGGGCTCTCCTATTATAGTGAATGGGCGCCGGTGTGGGATTCGCCGGGAACACCGGAGTGCCTTTCGGACGCTTTAGCTCAGCCACTGATAGCGGCAGGAGTTTTACATTGGGGGGACTTGGTACTGGATAGCACATGTCATCCTTGGGAATTTTGGAATCATATTACAAATGGAACCTTGTCCAGATTTAAATACTATCAGCTCACATCATGGTGTAAATCTCAACGCTGGTCGTGCTGTGAAGATAATTTTATGGAAAGTGATTTGCAACATCAGGCTCCAAGGAAGAAAGAAGTTGCTTTATGGTACAATTATCTTCTGGCTGCAGCAGAACAAAGGATGGAAAAGCCTTATCAGGTCTGGGAGAACTACTTGTCTGGCGAAGAACGCAAAGAGTTATGGCAAGTATCTAATGACCTGCTTTATTCTGTGGTTAAATCTGCTGCACTCAGAAGAAACCATTTTTCACACTTCATAGGATATACTGGACCCCTCTTAAAGTTTCTAAATTGAAGGGTGGAGGAGATGCCAATTGCTGGAGGTGTGGATTCCAGAATGCGGATGATGTCCACATATTCGCGTCTTGCCCTAAGATCCACGAATTTTGGTCGGATGTTGGTAAGACTATCTCCAGGGTTATGGGTGAGGAGGTGGAGGTAAGCCCAACTCTTATCTTATTTGGTTTTGTGCCTAGGCCGGGTGGGATACGAGATCAGTTTGGACCCCAATATAAACTGGTATTTTATCTGATTTTGTTGGCCAGGAGAGAGATTTGTATGTTGTGGCGTCAGGAAATCTCTCCAAGTTGGAATGCCTGGTGGAATTCTGTTAAGTATTATCGAGCTGTAGATCAGAGGGTAAATGTCTTCAGGGAAAGGCCTGACATTGGGTTGTTTTGGAACTGGTTGGATGACCCTTCCTGAGAGATCTTGGGTCACCTTATGTTAGATTTGGGTATAGGATAACTTCCAATGATTAAAACCTCTGGGTCAGCTCAAGTTGAGTATAAGCGGGTTTTCCCCGTTTGGAATACATCAGCTGAGACAATGAACCACCAAAAAGTTATCTGCGCCTGTGGTGGGACAGGTCGAGAGGCGGCAGTAGCTACGGAGGTCACATGAGGAATAAAAAAAAAAAAAAAAAAAATTCCAAAGCCTGGAAAAAGTATATATATACAATGTCCTCTTGTAGTTTCAATTCTGGTAATAAAGGAAAAACAAAAACTAACATAAAAAATGTGTGTGGCCTTTTGTTAACTCAAGTACAAGTTTCTTAGTAAGGCAGAAACCTTGAACTGACGTTATCTTTCTTTATCTTAAAATTTCAGAATGCAAATTACTGTGGAAAGAATGGAAACTCCATAAACCAAAACATGTCAAATAAGTATAGGCACATATGTGTTGCAGCATTCATTGCATTAGCGCAGTGTGTGTTACCGCCATTGTTCATCGTTGCCTTTTGATACTTTAAAGGGTCTTTGTTTCTCACGGTAGTTGAGGCAAAACTGTCAAGTGCACCCGCAGGACCTCAAAACGCCTCCGAACCAAACAGCAGATAAGACAACCCATGATGCGATACAGACCAAATCGCACCTTTCCAAGACGTAATACAACACACGCCCTGCCCCCTGCAGCTGAAACCCCTCTCCGCCCAAGACGAGACACAACACGCACACAATAAGCAGGAACCTGAATACTTATACGCGAAAAGGATAACCTCACCACACAAATTGTACCTCTAGTTCTTCTTTGTTAATTAATCGAAATATTTCTTGAAATGTATCGCAATACTTGTCAAGTTGAATCTCTCACTGTATGGATGTGGAGTGTAATGTATTACCTCAACCTATGATTTGTTACTGTATTTACACCCCTATCCACTGATCTATGAAACCATTGTATTGTGTACATTCATGGTGCTAATGTATAAACCCTCCTGGTTTTGGATATCGGTTCTACCTTTTAAAAAAGAAATAAAGAAATATTTCCCCCCCCCCCCAAAAAGGGTCTTTGTTTCTTGTCTTTATCTTTGCAGGTATTCCAGGAAAACGGGTCCGGAGCTGATCGTGTGCAAAGGAGGACGCGAAAAGTCGAACTGAAACCCGCGGGAGACGTCGAACGGCAGGCTCTCACGTATGATCCTCAGGATCATACCCTTTCCAATGTACCAGGTATTGCAGCCTCCATTGTATCCTCCTGGAGTCCAATATTGCATCCATCTCATATTCTGGTTCATCATCTACCAACACTGATAGTCATTTGACCGGTCCTTGTGTTCCAACAACAATATGTTTCACCAAAGAAACATGAAAGACAGGATGTATCTTTAGTGTGGGAGGCAGTTACTATTTCATGGCTTCAGGATTGATTATCTTGATGATCTTATAGGGGGCAATAAAACATGGCTTGAATTTCTGTGTGCCTTTCACAGTGATACTGTGTGTGGATAACCATACCATATCCCCAATAGAATAAACAGGACTGGGGCGGCGATGGAGATCCGTGTTCTTCTTATACATAGTTTAGGCCTTGTCTAAATTGACTTGAGTGGTTTTTTTTTACCTCATATATGTGATGAACTAAATCTTGTGCTGCCGGAATGGTGGAAGTGACAGGAGGGTGTAGAAGCATAGAAGCAAGAGACAAGGATGAAAGCCATAGTTGCAGTAGAAAGGAGAAAAAGTAGTGAAAGAATGCATGCCATTGTTAAACAGCGAATTCAGCAGCCCATAAAATGTGTCCCAATCAGAGGAAGAGTGCAATAGCTGACACCGCAAATATTGCTCAAGGCATTGGTTCACCCTCTTGGTTTGACCATCCGTTTGGAGGTGATGGCTAGATGATATCGATCTGTAATGTAGCACCCAACCCTTTCCAAAACTTAGACACAAGCTGAGGACCCGGGTCAGAAACTACAACAGTTGGGAGACCATGTAGGCGCACAATGTGCTGTAAGGACGCTGTGGACAACTCTTTGGTTGTAGGTAACTCTTTCATGGGAATGAAATGGGGCATTTTAGTTAACATATCAACTACCACTAAAATGACGGTGAAGCTCTGTTCAGTTTTAGGTAATGCCACAATAAAGTCCATGGAAATAGAATGCCAAGAAGCAGGAGCAGTGGGCATTGGAGTTAGTAAGCCAGGAGGTGCCTGAAATTAACTCTTGCTTTGTGTGCATGTATGACATTTCTGTACATATTGTTTAGCATCATTAGAAAGCATGGGCACCAAAAATACCTTCTAAGGAGTGCTACAGTCTTTTTGTTCCCTGGATGACCAGTGAGTATGTGTGAATGGCACTATTCCAAAGCTTGTTGCTGCAGCGGTACTGTGGGGATAACTAAACCCCCTTGTATGTATAGAAGATTTTGTACTCTCTGTCCTTTATGTGTTTGTTCAAGGACTTCCACATCTTTGGATTGTTGAGCCTTTAAGACTTCCCTAGTGAACTGTTCTTCAGAATATAATGCACCTAAAATGCGTTCCTTAGCAATGATGGGTGGATGATCAATAAAAGTTTCAGGAGAATCATATCCCAAACGTGAGAGAGCATCAGCCTTCCCATGATTCCTCCCAGCCTGAAACTGGATTACAAAATCGAATTCACTAAAGTATTGGGTCCAGCGTAATTGTCTCATAGACAATGCACAAGCTGTTTTTAGAAACTGCAGATTTCTGTACTCTGTGAGAACTGTAACAGTGTGCAAGGCTCCTATCAAATACTGTTGCCACTCTTCAAACACCCGTAGCTCTCGGTCTCCCACTGAATAGTTCTGTTCTGTGAGGCTTAGGTTATGGGAATAGACAGCAACAGGATGTAAAACAACCGGATTCCTTGTCTCTTTGGGACAGTACCCCCCTCATTGCTACTTGAGAAGCGTCTGCCTCTATGATGAATGGCTGGGAGGGTTTCGGGTGTTTCAATACAGGTGCACAGGTAAACACCCTTTTTAATTCTTGAAAAGCCTCTTCTGCTTCATTAGTCCATTGGAACATTACTCCTTTATGCAACAGCTTAGTGATAGGAGAAGCCAAAGCTGAAAATGTATCAATGAAGCACCAATAAAAATTAGCAAACCCTAAAAAGCTTTGCACTTCATTTACGGACGGGGGCGACCTCCATTAAGAAATGGCTGATACCGTTTGAGGATCCATGCTCACCCCTTCTAGGGATAACACAAATCCCAAAAAGGTAACCTCCGATGTGTTGAATTCACATTTGTCAATTTCACATAAAGCTTATTGTCCCTTAATTTCTCTAGGACAGCTCTGACATGTTTTGTATGGTCTTCTACAGACGACGAGTAAATTAAAATATCGTCTATGTTCTAACATCTAAATATTCACTCAAGACTTCATTAATGAAGAATTGGAAGGCAGCAGATGCATTCCCAGGTTGAAGGGCATAAGTAGGTATTCGTACAGCCTAAATTTGGTGCGAAAAGCAGTTTTACATTTGTCACCTTCCTGTACTCGCACCAAATGGTACGCCCCTCTTAAATCCAGTTTGGTAAAGATCTTTGTGTCTTTTACTTGGTCAAGAAGTGTTTGAATTAATGGCAAAGGGTATCTATTTTTTATAGTAATGTCATTAAGGGATCTATAGTTAATGCAACAATGGAGACCGCCCTCCCTTTTGGGATGAAAAAAGAGGAGAGGATGCTGGTGAGTGAGAGGGTCTAATAAACCTGATTAGAAGCATTTCATCCAAATATTCCCAGAGGTACATGTTTTTTCTGTCAACACATAGATCCTACTGCATGGAATGTGCACTCCAGTAACTAAGTCAATTCGACAATCATATGATCGATGAGGACGGAGAGTAGAAGCCTTTTTCTTGTCGAACACTTCTGCTAAGTCTTGATAACACAAAGGTAAGTCAGGTGCAAGTGATTCGGCAATCACAGCAATCTCCTTCGGGCTTTCTGTCCTTCGTGTACAATGCATGTCACATAAATCTGAAAAAAGAGAGAGAGTATGATTCCTCCAGTCAATATCTAGATTATGCTTCACAAGCCACGTTATTCTAAGTATGGCCTGGAACTGAGGTGATTGAATCAAGTCCAAATGGGCACATTCCCTATGAGTCTCTTGCACAATGAGACAGAGATCACCAGTGGCGTGAGCGACGGGACCTGCCTTTATAGTACTACCATCAATGGTTTTCACTTCATCTACACACCCTTTGATACAAAAGGAATGTTCATTTGTTTGGCCCACTGTAAGTCCATAAAATTCCTTATAACTCCTGAATCTATCATGATTTGCAACTCTGTGGAATGCTCACCACTGCAATGTGGGTGCACACAAAGAAATGATGGTGAGGAGACAAGAATGTGTCTTGTGCTAAGGTTAGTGAGACTATTAGACCGGAACTACCGAAATGCTTGTCTCAACAGGCTTCGGGCACTCTAGTTTCCCGAGTCTCCTCTTTTCTTGCCTTTCACGGGACAGTTACGTAAAAAATGTCCCGGTTTACCACAATATAAACATAATTTCTTGTCACGGCGTCTCTGACGCTCTTCATCACTTAAGGGCCCACGAACACTACCAATTTGCATTGGTTCTGGATCTTCTGATGTCTTTTCAGGCTCAGTCCTTTTCTGTTTATATAGGAGTACCCTTTGTCAGAACGCCCTTTCTCTCTATGTCTCTCGCTTAATCTGTGATCCAGTTTTACTACTAGGTCAATGAGAGCACTACAAGATTCGGGAGGGTCTACAACTTGGGCTAATGAATCTTTTAGGTCATCTTTAAGTCCTCTATAAATTAAAACACTGAGTGTGGCTTCTGGCCAGCCCGCTTCTGTGACTAGTCTATTGAAACTAGTGTACGTCATGAGGTCTTTAGTGCCTTGCTTCAAATTCAACAACTTCGAATCCATGGACTGCATAAAAGAATATCGGTTAAAAAGTCTCCTCAACTCATCTTTAAAGGCAGGGTAATCGTATAACAAAGGATCATTACATTCAACTAGGGGAATAGACCATGTAGCTGCCGTTCCACCGAAGTATGATAAGACGAAAGCTACCTTGGACTGTTTAGTGGGGAAACATGAGGCCTTGCACATAAAGTGCAATTGGCACTGGTTAATACACATAGCAAATTTTTTGGGATCCCCGGTAAACCATTAAGAAGTTGCTAAAGGAATAGCAGGAGGAGTAGTGACATGAATGGCTGGAGTCCCTGTCCCAGAGGAAGAGGCCAGAGAAAACATGTTTCCAGAAGTGCCCTGACTTGTCCCATGAGCTGGATTAAAGATACTACTCTGCTGCATTGTATCTACTCAAAGAGTAAGAGCTTGAGTTTCCTTCTGCAAGTTCCCAATCATGTGAGCTAAATCTGCGAGTGTGATCTTGTGTTCTTCCATATCGCTCAGACGGAAATTAGACGTGGGCTTCCGTTCTGTCAGTTCTCACCTAGATTTCGCCAGCAGCAATAGGAAGATAGTGAAGCAAGGTCCCAACTTCCTCCAACCACCAAGACTGCCCAACTATGCCAAAGGTAGTCGAGGTGAATTGGGAAGGAGGGGATGGGACAAAAAAAAACACAAGTCACATGGAGTCAGCGTATATATACCTCTAACAATCCCCTCCTCCGTAACTTAGGTAAGTGACTGCATACACAGGAGATGTATACAATCTATGAATAGAAAGAGAGAGTATAGGTTTGAGGAGAAAAAACAGGTTATCTATAGTACCATTACTCTTATATAAATGAATGTGATTGCAAGCATACCTAAAAGCTTTCTGTAGCAAGCGATAATTAAGGCCCAGAACCTAGAACTGCAATAAATGATGAAATTCCAAAGCCTGGAAAAAGTTAACTCAAGTACAAGTTTCTTAGTAAGGCAGAAACCTTGAACTGACGTTATCTTTCTTTATCTTATAATTTCAGAATGCAAATTACTGTGGAAAGAACAGAATCTCCATAAACCAGAAGAACATGTCAAATAAGTATAGGCAGATATGTGTTGCAGCATTCATTCCATTAGCACAGTGCGCATTACCGCCATTGTTCATTGTTGCCTTACGATACTTTAAAGGATCTTTGGTTCTTGTCTTCATCTTTGCAGGTATTCTAGGAAAACGGGTCCGGAGCTGATTGTGAGCAAAGGAGGACGCAGAGCAAGTCGAAGAAGAAGCCGATGAACTGAAACCCGCAGGAGACGTCGAACACGACATGAAGGTGCCCCAGAAGTGGAAGGCAAGTAAACCGATGACAGAGGATAGCAGACACGACAACTAGAACGCGAAGCAATCTTCTGTTGGCAGAGGCTGGCTTAAGGCTGGAAGTGTTCCGCCCCCGCTGCGTACGCGGCCAGGAGCAAGCACGACAACTCTAATAGTGGTAGACCATCTTATTGAGGTAGAACATATACCCCTGAAAAAAAGTCTTTGTGAGGGAAATTGTTTGATTACATGGGCTTCCTGATGGAATTGTCGCAGATCGTGGAGTAAAGTTTGTGTCAAAATTCTGGATTAAACTCATGATAAGCGTGGTACTATCAGCCACCACAGGAGAAGCTACCATCCTCAGACTGATGGGCAGGCTGAATGGTTGAACTAGTCTTTAGAACAGTAATTAAGATGATTTTTAATGTCTCACATCATGATTGGATTCAGTGGTTGGCTCTGGCTGAGTTTGCTTATAACAACTCACTCCAAAGTGCTTTAGGGTACACCCTTCAACTGTTTGTACAGAATACACCTAAGAATGCTTCTGTAATCCATGTCAAGCACTAGGGTACCTTTAGCATCAGCATTATTACAGACCATTCGCAGAGCTCGAAAAGAGGCAGTCCTTCATTTATAATAGGTAAAAGCACATTACAAAAACATGATGATAAACACAGACCCCCTCGCCCTACACATTTGATTAGGATAAAGCGTGGCTTTCCTCCAAATATTTAACTATTCATGGTTCTCACCCAAAGTTTTCATCCAGGGTTTTGGGCCATTTTAAGATAGAGCAATTGGCAATACCATCTGCTGTGTTTTTCAAGCTCCCCCCACAATAGCATATTCACTCAGTTGTCCACATCTGTAGGGTCAAAAAGGCAAGATGCCAGGCGTCATCAACTCCATGTTGGTTAACGGGTCATTTTGTATTTGTATAACACATGTCAGCCATTGCTATGTCCTCGTAGTGCTGAATGTTTTCTGGAGGGTGTGTTACTGCTTGGAAGAGCTGTTTACATAAGACTGCATTATGTTTGGCAGACTATAGAGCTTTTACTCTTGCGAAGTCAAGAATGAATGATGGTGACTCTTCCACCACTAAAAGGTCTTGATATATCTCTCGGTCTTGTGCTCCTCCAGTTCCCTATGTGCAGATTATAGCTATTATAACTTTCTCTAGGACAGGCTTTTCTGTCACTGTTTACCATGAGTCTATACGAATGCAGGCACTATGAGAGGCCCACTGAAGGGAAACATTAGAATGGTATACTATGTAAAAAGGTACCCAGAGACTCCTCAAATGATATAGTCTAGGTGAATCTCCAAACTGTAAGCAGTGAAATAAGTGGTTTAATAGTATCTGTAAATGTGTATAGATTTTCGTTTTGGCACACAATTAATAAAATTGTTGTAATTGATTGTTTGACCCTTGGTTTTAACAATAGTTAAGATAGCTTCTCTGTAGTCTGGGGATCTCAGGTGCACCTCACTAGGGGCCAGATGTACTATTGTTTGCATTACCGATTCGCAAATTATGATTCTTAAGAAATTGCATTTTGCGATTCAGCAAATGAAATGTATAATCATATTTATGTTACTATTAGTGATTTCTTAAGATTCACTTCCTAAAAATACCGAATCGCTAAAGCCGACTTCTACGCGGTCGCAAATTGCGAACGGCGCCCAGACACACACTGATGGCATCACAATCAGGAAATACTTTATTCCACTGCCATTTTCAAGCACAGGAGGTTGCAGTGAAGACGTGTTTGGACTCCCAGCTAAATATTTGGAAAAATGTTAACTCAGACAAAGGGCCCTTCAAGAAATCGAAAGCACAAGTTGTCAGATGATGCGATTGCTATACTAGTGGAGGAGTGTGTAGCTAACACAAACCAACTTTTCGGTAAAGCTTCTCTAACTGTACCTGAAGCCACAAAAAGAAGATTTGGAGTCATATCCAAGAAAGGATAATGCTGTGGCTGTAACAACTCGCAGTTTTCCTGAAATTTGTAAGAGGTGGTATGACCTTTGCTCACGAACAAAGGAGAAGCTGGCGAGTAGGAGGAAGTGAGCTGCTGGCACTAGAGGGAGATCCTCTACCCAGCCACCACTAACAGCAATAGATAAGGCCATTGAAAACACCCTCACTAAGGAGGCTATATTTGGCCTAACTTATAATGATACCTTAGGACTTCTTCAGCAGCACACAGGTTCGTATTTTTTTTTAACTCATACAAATGTTGGAGCTTAAATTATTTTTTATTATAACTGTAATTATAGTATATATAAATAGATACAATTTGATTTGGGCTCATATAACTTCTCAATCCATTAACATTTGTTATGTACAATAAAATGCATTATGGGATTTGTAGTCCAGTGAAAATGTTAGAGGTCAAAAGAATCCAAATTTAAATATTGTGTTACAGTGTAATTACTTAACTAAATACAATAATGTAAATAACTAGGATCACGATTCTGGAAAGTAAAAAAAAAAGAAAATGAGTGCATCATAGGCTGTAGAGGCTTACACTTCAACATAGGCTTTTATGTGTCATTAAAAATTACATAAAAATTAATTACACTTATATGACATTTTATATACAGAGACACAGGACAACATTACAGAAGAACGTGATGCTCACAATGTGGAAGATGTAGCCAATCAGAAGTCTATCAACAATGATATGTTTCAAGGAATGGAGATCACACCTACACCAATATTGTCTGAAACAACATTGCCTACACAAGACACACCAAGGACAGGGGTGTGGAATTCCAATAGCCCAACGCCCAGGACTTATTGTTTAGGGTCAAGGACAAGACGTTTTCATGTGTATTTTGTCCTTGGGACAAGTAGGCCCAACCCCTGCAGCACAAACCCTTTGGCTGCCAGATTACACTACCACATTATGGATCAATGAAAGGCATTGTCTGCAGTTAAGGTAATATTTGTGTGAGCGCTCTAAGGAAATGTTGTAAGTTCAGACTGCATTACTGACAGTGGTTCCAGTATAAAAATGTGTACACACGTTGGTAAAGTTTAACAATATAAGGCTACGTATAATGCTTCCAGGATGCTCTCTGATTAGATGCAAATATATGCAAAAGCTTGAAAGCAAGATTGATGATTCTTTATTTTCAAAATAAAATGTTCGTTAAAAAAAATGCAACTAGGAAAAAAACGTTTTGCTAAAGTACTTGGTAATTTTAGGTACCATTTCTTTGAAGCGTTGTTTAACAAAATGTATTGATATAACGGATAATCAATGTAACCAGTTGCAACAAAGTTATAGGAAACATGAAAATAGACAAGCACTGGCAAAGCCAATAGGTATGACATAGGTGGTCAGCCTTTTGGTTCTGTCAATGCGTGTCTTGTTTTGACATGGGTTTTGTAAAACTTTATTGTTGTGGAAGCTGCGGGGCCCTCATCATTATAACTAACATTGGCAAAAGCAAAAATATTTTTGGTCTCAAAAACCACACATTGCCACAGCAGTCCTTGGCACTGAACAAAACTACTTTGCGTGCCAATATGCTCCTTGTGAAAGAGCAGAATGCTGTCACTCACAGTGAAGCCAGTCAGTACATAGAGAGAGAGAATTTTAATAAAAACAAAATGCCAGACTTAAATAGGGGCACAATTCTTGAAGAAAGTCACAAAAGTGCCCCCATGGTATATGTCCTTGCAGTAGAGCAGATTTACAGCTTTGATAAATTCACAAGAATTTACAAAAGTAGGTCAGGAAATCGTATTCCTAGAAAATATTTGTGAACTGCATTTTAGCACGAACAAGTTCACTTTCCCACCAACCACTTTTTTTCCCCAAACCTGGAAGAAGTTTTACTTCTGCGCTTGTCAGGAGAAAATTTCCAACCTTTCTCTATATGGGAAAATATTAGAGACTAGCTGATGAAAACCCATAAAACATGCAAGTTAGTAGGTTTGCACAGACTCAAAAGGGCATTCCTAACACGTGGAACCATTGTTTACGGCTATCTCCAGCCCCAGTATGTAGATCTATGGAAAGGTGGCAAAATAAGGGAATTGCTAGTATTCAAACCCTACTATGATATGATCTATGGCATAATCAGAGAGGCTCTTATCAGAGCTCTTATATAATGAGATTGCTGCCATAATTTGTCGCTGCACTACATGGCACCAAAGGGACAAGTGGATTTTGTTATAGGATATGTAGTTATATGAAGCAACCTGTCCCAGGGGGGTGTGACCAAGCCAGCTAAGATGGTGGACGCACCTTCCTAGTGCTCCGCTCGGCAGCCCGCGCTAATCAGCTGCTTACCCACCATAAATGCCCGCATACTTATGGAAATACGCGCCGGAATCGCCACTGACCGCAGGGGCCCCTGCTGAGAGACGAGTTGCGGACCAGACGCGGAAATAACCGCGAGGAAGGATCGGTGCAACGGCTACGGGCGAAATCAAAATGGCGGCGCCCGCCCGCTACTAGCTGTCAGCCACGGAACAAACGAGGGGAGCACGGCCCAGCGACCGCCCCAACCGGGTAAGCCAATCTCCCGAGGTGCCAGAGCAACGCCGCTGACTACAGGTGAGACCGCCGAGGGGGGGGCCCCAGGAACAGCGCACGAAACAGTGCGATCATACTGCACCAGGGCGCCCGAGCTGAGAGACCTACCCCCCTGGGTTTTGAGCAGACTAGATGAGGTGAACGTTGCCCCCTCCCCCCCCGCACGGCGCTAGGATCCGAGGCGCGCGGAGGGTGAGCTCACAGGGATACGCAGAGAGTCTCCAGCCCGGGGACATCAAAGAACTGCCAGCGCCGACCCGCAAGTGAGATGGAGCTCCCCGGACGTCACTGACAGTATTAGGACCTCTGGCCCCCCCAATGACACCCACAGCGAGGGGGCACTGAATAAGAGGCCCGATCTGCAGAACCTTGGCCCCCAATAAGAGAAACTTTGCTCCGATCCCTTGGCTGCCTGGACGAGGTGAGCATCCCCCGTGCGATACAGGGACACAAGAAACGCGGAGGGGAACTCACTGGGACGTGTGACACCACCGAGGCACCACCGAGACACAAAGGCTGAGGACTCCCCCAGGTGTCACTGGAGACCTTCGCGGACCATAGGGAGAGTAGGCGCCATTGGGTCCCCCAGCAGTCCGCGAGGAATACCAGATAACCCCGGACATATAGAGCCGGGCCCAGAGGCGCAAGGAGTCGGGCTGAGCCGGGCACTCACCAGAGAGAGACTACAAGGGCCGCCACACGGTGGAGGCCCTTTTTCCGGCTCAGAAGCAAGACGACCAAGGGCCGCGAAGCGACAACAGATCGTGAAGAGAAGACGGGAAGGGGCTTCGCCATACAACACCTCTCCATCACTCCCCTTTCAGACATCAGGGCCCACCAGCGACCTGAACATATAGATGACCACGCCACTGCCCAGAACCGGACAACGAAATCGCAGCCAGTAATAGTTACGGGCGATATCAAATAGATACTCCCATAGAGTGTGTTGATACCAAGGTGCCCCACAACACAGAGAGAACATAATCCCAACAAGCAAAAAACAACACTACAGATCCCACTACCCGCTAGAAGTGCGCCCTGAAGGTGCCCCATAAACTCAGAACAATATGGGTCGGCAACGGACAACTGGGACAACCTCGGCACCAGCAATAACGAGACCGCCATCCCCGGATCCAAAAACGGCGCCACCGGTAGAGGAGCCCCCAACGCAGAATCCATGTCAGCCAAACTGGATAAAGTCCTAGCGGCAATCGAGCACTCCCGAGAAACCATGGAGAGTAAATTCGGAGAGTTAGCCACAGACCTCAACTTACTGCGGGACGACCACAGAAAACTAGCGGATAAAGTTAAACAAGGGGAGAGAACGCTCCAAACTGTGGAACCGCAAATCCAATCGCACCAGGAAGCCATTAAAGAGCTACAAACCAGAGTGAAGGCTCTGGAAAACAAAGCGGATGATTTGGAGGGGCGCTCCCGCCGGAGCAACATTCGTATCCTGAACCTGCCGGAAGGGGCGGAGGGATCCCATCCAATCCGATACATTGAAGCATGGATGAAAACATTCACGCAGGAACAAGAATTGACTCAATACTTTTCAGTCGAGAGGGCGCATCGGGTCCCAGCCCGCAGACCACCTCCGGGAGCATCGCCCCGACCGTTCTTGCTGAAACTGCTCCATTACCAAGACAGAGACGCTGTACTCTGGGCGGCTAGACAGGCGGGGCCGCTCCGAGTGGAGGACAAACAGGTCATGTTGTTCCCGGATTACTCCCAAGCCGTCCAACGACAACGAGCCACGTTTCTAACAGTAAAACGCACCCTACGTCAAAAGAACATACAATACGCACTCTTATTTCCAGCCCGCCTCAAGATCATACAGGGCGGGACTACACACTTCTTTACAGACCCCGCAGAAGCGAGCAACTGGGTGGAGCAGCACTTGGGGAGCTCGACGACCGCAGACACACACAAGCCCGGCGACCCACTGACCGAAGGCGACAGCAACACAAGCGAATCACTCTTACACAATTAAGCCAAAGATCAGATCCCACTACTAAAAGCTCCCCGATCTCGAACAAATCATTGCGGAACGCAGACAGAGCAATACAAGCAGTAGCTGAGACACAATTGACAGGGAACAGCTCAGATGGAGGCAGAGACCCGCATCTGTTCACATCGGAAGAAGAAGTCAGCGACGCACAAACCTCCCGTGACGGCTCAGTCACTCCTCCGATGGTGACCCCTCGGACAGCGGACACATTGCTCGATGGCCGAGTTAGTGACTGAAAGGGATGGCGCGGGGGACATCCCCCTCCCCACAGACCATATCAGTTGCCAAGAACACACCTTCGTGCCACAATGAGACCCACTGAAGCGGTATCTAGAACATTCCAAAGCGATATAAACGAACGGAACAGAAAGGGATGTAAGGACATCCCCAGGCATTTACATTTCATCGTCAGGAAGCGGGCTGCTGAGACGTCGGCAACCACTGCAGACACGCAGCCACCCCTCGAATTACGAACTAAAGAATATACCAGATGTGTAGTTTGGACTTGTTGCCTCGAGTGATAGGTCCCCTTAGTTGGGAATGTTTCCCGATGTTCAGTTTAAATTCCCCCTTATTGCAAATTTATCCCTCACCCCCGCAGGAGCAAACGGACAATACGATAAAAGATGAGCGGAAAGTGGCCATTCTGATGGGGGAGAAGCTGGAAGCCCACCAGAGCATCACACATAGACGGTCCTGACCCGGTAACTAACGCCATGACCACTGGGGTCCCTAATACAGATATAAAAATAATCACATTAAATGTCAGGGGCATGCACACTGCGAGAAAACGTTATGCTGTCTATGCCTATATAAAGAGGCAACAGGCACACATAGCCCTCCTGCAGGAGACACACCTGACAGCAACCGAAGTGGGACGACTGAGTAGGAAATGGCGGGGTATTGTCTGCGCCACAGCATATTCAGCTTTTGCAAGGGGGGCCCTAGTTTGGATCCGACCTGGGATTCCCTTCAGGGAGCAGACGCGTAGGGTAGATAAAGAGGGACGATATGCATTGTTAGAAGGTTTATTAGATGGACAGTCTATACTATTAGGGAGCATATACGCCCCCAATGTAGAACAAGCCCCTTTTGGGGTAACCTTACAGGGATGCTAACCCATTACACGCTGGTCCCGTGGGTATTGGGCGGTGACTACAACTGTGCCCTGGACATAGGCCTTGACAGATCCCACCCCCACAAGCACAATCACCAGCACACAAGCAGACGGAACTTTTTAACGTATGGGTAAAACACTGGGCACTAACGGATGCATGGCGAGCACGGAACCCGACTACCAGACTATACTCCTTTCATTCCATTCCACACAACCTACGAGTGCGCCTGGATCGATTTCTCTGCTCCGCCACAATACTCCCAAAAGTACAGCACACGGACTACTTAGGGAGAGTACTGTCGGATCACGATGCCCACATATTGACCCTCAGGTGGAAGCCGCCCCATCCTCCCATACCCACCTGGAAATTACCACAGGATTGCCTCACAGATCAGGTGTTTAGTCACGACCATGGGGAACACATCCAAAGGCACTTCGCATTAAACACGGGTACGGCATCCTCTCGACTGATCGAATGGGACACATTCAAAGTGGTAGCGAGGGGCCTTTGCATACAACAGATAGTGGGGGTGCGCAGGACACTAGAGAAAACACTGCAGAAGGCGGAACAAACACTAGCGGCGCTAACGAAAGAAGCTGATACAGGCAAGCCCACCACAAATCAAATAGCCATTGCTAAAACAACCTACGCGGAGACCCTGAGAGATCTTCGCAAATACAATTTTAGGGTCTACGCTTCTAAAGTGCACCGGGAGGGCAATAGAGTGGGAACGCTCCTGGCCTGGCTAGCCAAGCAAAATTCAGATGTAAAACCAATTACGGAAATAGCAGACAACTCTGGTGTCCTCTGGCACTCACAACTAGATATTCTACGCATATTCCATGACTACTACTCTGACACTTACCGAGCCCCAGAGCAACGCAACCATCAAAAGATTAGCAGATTCCTGAACCCACTACAACTGCCCCAAGTCCCCCCGCGGACAAAAAGCACTAGAGGGGAAGATCAAGCCCGCAGATATCTCCCAGGCGATTAGAGCATTAGCACGCAACAAAGCGCCGGGGATGGACGGCTTTCCACTTGAATATTATAGCACCTACACGACCCAATTGATCCCCCACATGGTGACCATGTATAACGACGCACTAGACAACGGCGAACTCCCAGGCTCCCTTAGGGAATCGATCATAGTCACATTTCTAAAACCACACAGAGACCCCACGCTCCCCTCCTCATACAGACCAATCACTCTCCTCAACGCAGACTGTAAGATACTGGGCAAATTACTAGCGGACCGATATGCCCAAATCCTGACACCATTGATTCACCCAGATCAATATGGATTTGTCCCACGCCGTAACACATCGCAGAACCTGCGCAGATTATTTCATGTCCAAGACGGGGTGAGGGCGCGGTTCCCTAATGCAGCGTGTCTGATCCTGGACCTCGAAAAAGCCTTCGATACACTGTTATGGCCGTACTTATTTGCGATCCTTCGCAAAAGCAATATAGGGCCTACACTGACGGCCTACACGAAGCTCCTCTACTCAGGCCTTACCTCACGAGTCAGAATAGGCAAATACATCTCTTCCCCGTTCGTTATCGAAAGGGGAACCAGACAGGGATGCCCACTGTCTCCCCTTCTGTTCGCCCTAGCGGTGGAGCCCTTGGCGATGCGCTTACGACAGGAGGGTGGAAGCTGGGGTATTCCGCTTGCAGACACGGTGCACTGCGTGTCCCTGTACGCGGATGACCTTTTAATTTATGTCCGTGATGCCACCCAAGACTTGACGCCTATCTGGTCAGCATTAAGGGAATTTGCGGCGGCCTCCGGCCTTCAAGTTAACTGGGACAAATCCACCCTATATCCGCTGAGTCCATACTTGGCCCCATTCGAAATTCAGGTCGGACCTAAGACACTTACACGGAACGCCGTGGCGCCCAGATATCTGGGGGTGAGACTGTATCATTTCCCGGCGGACCTGTACGAAGGGAACCACCGCAGGGCGTTAGCAGGGATAAGATCGGCAGTGGGATTCTGGAAAACATTACCCCTAGCCCCCATTGGGCGAGTAGCACTTGCAAAAATGATCATGGTCCCCAGGCTACTTTACCACTTCGCCAATCTCCCTGTTATACCGCCACGCCCATTCTTTAAAGAATTAGATACCCTGCTTACCGAGCTGATCTGGGGAGGAGGTCGACACAGGGTGGCATTGTCTACGTTATATTTGCCCACGAATCAAGGGGGATTGGGAGCACCATCTTTTGAGGCATATTTCCTAGCGGCCCAGCTGCAGTGGTTGTCACACTGGACAGCAGAACGTCACACCGGGAGACCACTACTGGGGGGCCGTATACCGCTCCCGGCAATCCATAGAATGTTACTACCAGGCACTAAACCCATGTGCTCCCGACCTCTCCAGCTGTCCATAGCTCGTAAATGCATGATGCGAATTCATCGCATGTCCAAAGACAGACCCCGTACTCACCCCTCCTCCCACTGGTGGGCTTCCCTAGAGAGGAGAAATATTATACTGCTGGTGCTTTCCAAGTCTGGACCGACCTGGCAGTCACAGAGATAGGATCCCTGTTCGAAGAGGGCCAACTTCAGACATACGCCCAGATGGCTGACCATTGCGGCCTCCCGCCAGGCCAGTTTTTAACACACAGGCAACTCATAGATAGTAGCCGCCGCTACTGGGACCCAAATACGGGGGAGCCACCGACACACCCAGTGATACATACCATTCTGCACATGGGAGCGGGCCGACACCTGGTCACATGGCTTTATAAGGCCATCCGGGAATTGATACTCACCCCATTACAGTCATTACGTCAGACTTGGGAGACAGAGATGGGAAGAGTGTTTAACGACAAAGAATGGGACACAGCTTTAGAATACCCCAAAAGGTCTCCAGGAACGCGCGTTTCAAGAATATTCAATTCAATGTCCTCCACAGAGCATACCTCACACCACACCGCCTCCACCGTTTTTATCCAGATACACACTTTGCATGCCCCAGATGCCTCAGGCCCGAGGCAGACTTTAAGCACATGTTCTGGGATTGCCCTACCATCCAGGACTACTGGGATCAAGTTCACCAGATGCTTAGGGCAACGACCAATAGCACAACTATGTCCACATGGGAAGCCTGTGCGCTAGGGATCTTCCGCAGGCGGAAGACCGAAAAATTGCAGAACCGCTTTGCATCCCTCGCCATTTTATTAGCAAAACGGGGAATAGCCATGCATTGGCGGACCCCAACGGGACCCCCGGTAGCAGCCTGGAAGGGCGCCATGAAAAAATGGGGTAGGGCGGAGGAGGAGGTATTAAGGGAAGAGGAAGTCAGGGGCGCCCGTAAGCACCCCATCTCTTTAGATTGGGCGCAGTTATTACACACATTCACACATGAAGCGACTCCGGTGGAAGTACCAGCAGACTCCCAATCCCAGACCCCACCTTTGTCCCCTGCTGAATCCGCAGCACCAGTCCCACGACAGGGTTCACCAGACTAGATACAATGCTCTACTAGAGTCATGCCGGGAGCTCTACACCCACACATGGTGGTAACCTGCAGAGAGGCTCTAGCCCTTTCCCCCCTCCACATACGTACCATCACACATACGTGCTGGTACATCACACGAAGACAACAACACTTTCCGCACAGTCGATAATTCCGACACCCGGTCCGATAGCTCCCCAATGTCCCCCTCGTTTTTATTCCCCCTCATTGTTGACAGTTTACTAGTTCACATCAGCAGTTACAATCCAGAGGACAGTTATCAGGGACCACATTTAGGCAAGATTAGACACGATGACACTGGGAAGAACTACATAAGAATAGAACAATAACGCATGCCCATCAGAGACAAGCTCAACCAGAGCATTAGAAACTTCCACAGAGAAGCATAACCAGAAGGAGGGTTCCTTCCAGAAACTGTATTCAATGTCTGGGGTTTATAATGGCTATGAGGCAGTCGAAATATGCATGTAAGTACTTACAATCCCAACCGCTGGTATGTGTCAATACATGTTAATGATGTCAGATGTCAATCTGTGATAAGTAATGTAAAAATCCCAATAAACAAATTTAAACAAAAACAAAAAAAATGAAGCAACCTGTCCCATGGACAAGTAGATATTTTATTAAATTCCACACCCTGAATCTAGGAGAAATGTCAGGGCAACTACCCGACATAGATCAAACTCTTTTATACAGAGACTCAGTAGCCAAAGATTCTTGCCACTATGAACACGGTTTCCAACCAGAACTTGCTGATACTGGCATCCCACCATCTAGATCACAATCTGTGAAAATTAAAAAAACAATGTTAGTCATTCAAAAATACAATTGGATATGATTAACGTGCTTGCAGAAAACATGGATGAAAGCATATCTGATATGTTTAATATTATTGACAATTTAAATGAAACAATTAAGTCACTAGGAGATTTTATTGCACAGTGAAATACAGCAATAAAATAGAAGACATCAACATGTATTCAAAATGCAATATTTGGGAAGAAGTGTAGAAAAATTGGCAATTGCAAAAAAGGATACTCATTCGTCGCACCATAAGTATACAGCAAGAAATGTCCCACTGTTGCAAAAAAAGTTTAGGGTAGAATACATCATGTCTTGAATTTTTATAAACTACCCAAACATGTTCTAGTGGTACAGCTAATGCTGCTGTAGAGAGTGAGGAGGCTTGTAGCCACAGTAGTATATCTATCGCTGATGCTGTAAGATCTAGACATACGTACAGTCAGGCTGCTGATTTAGAAGTGGATATGTTGGCAACTGACGTAGAGATCCCCACTCCCTGTAAAGAGGCATTGATTGTATGTTCTGTGAAATCCAAAAGAAAAATTAACTGTTATAGGTATGTGCATTCAAAAATGTTGTGAAAACCAAAAGAATTATGCAGCCCCTGTTGTGACTTTTCATATTTATTGTGAAGAAACCTGGAAATAAAAATGACTTTTCTGCATTCTCATTGTGACTACCTCTTTATACATTGCATGGTTTATTTGAAATACAAGTACCTTACAAATAACTGTTGGTTATGTAACTGAGTCTCTCTAGTGTATAAACAACACCCCTGAGCAACTACGAATACATACACAGTACATGATTACTATATACATGGGCCAACAGACTGAAACTTAAAATTTTTATATATATTATTATTAATTCAACATCTCTTTAAAACCCTGCCATTCAGTTTGGAGGATTGGTTATGTTACGGGCACATGAGCTGGAACTGGACCCTTACATTATTATCATATTTATTCTGCCACTTGCTCCACTCGTCAACAACACGCATTTGCAGAATCGCAGACATGTCTTCATTTCCATATGTAACAAAGCAATTTAGCAGTGCTCTGTAAATTTTACGGAACCGGAGGGTATCCCTGTCTCTTCCATTGTATGTTATACTGAAATCCTGGGTGATTCAAGACTGGCCCCATGTCAGGTTTCCGACATTCTGTCACGTGCGTCTAAATAATAAAGCGGTCAGTTTGAGTATCCGTCCCTGGACATTTCATAGTTTTTAGCAATTTCAGAGCGATTTCCAGCTTCACACCTGGTATCTTACAGTTCAAATAGTGGCTTTCCTGATGAAGGCACTTGGCACCAAAACGCACGTAGATCTCATGGAGACTCATCAATAACCTAAGCCACAATCTCTGTCCTATAATGATCATGTTCATGAGACATTATTTGAATTAAGAGATGTATTGTTAATCATGATGTTGGACTGAATTTGAATTTATTGAGGACAATAAGATCCACAGATACCAAAATCATAGCATATTGATGGTGTATTGTTGTATGAATGTGTGACTGTATGGAGATTTGATTGTCGTCTTTTCAATTTATGTAGTATTGTGGATTAATTATTATATTTTGTATATTAGGGTTTTAAGGAGATGTTGCATTTTTAAGTTTCAGTCTGTAGGCCCATGCATATAGTAATCATGTACTGTGTATGTATTCATAGTTGCTCAGGAGTGTTGCTTATACACTAGTGTCTCACCTGCCCTAAGAACTGTAATTGTTTACAGGAGGTCCCAATTTACGCATTGACTGAATCTCTCTCTTCCATCTACAGCTCCGCTGATATCTTGGGGTGTGTTTTGGGGGTGGTGGTCTTTCTCTTCATCAATGCTGTCCCGCTCAAGCTGCATTGGAAGTACGTTAAATGTTGCTATAGGGGGCGTGGCCAAGACCTCAATGGAGTAGGACGTGTGAAGCTCGCGCTCCGTCCTCCGGGGGTCGAATAGGCCGTTTTCTAGCTATCAGAAGCGCGGGGGGGTCATCGGAGCCCCTCACCTGATATCTTGTGCCTTGTTGGTGCCGGCGGCTGGACGTGGGGGCTCGGGGGCCTGGGTCTCCTCCGAGATGATGACTCCGGAGCGCTGACGGAGTCCTGGCCGCCATCTTGTTGAGGTCCGGGCCTTCTTGCGGCGGGCCTGGGCCCCTGGCGGTGAAGGCGAGGAAACCACGGAGGTGTGAGGCCCAACCCCCTGTGCGCGGCGAGAGACGAGCTCCCCTGCTGAGTGAGGAGGGCCCGGGGGGCTTGGAGGGAGCCCCGGCGAGGAGGCCTTCGCGCTGCCCGGGGAGAAGCATCAGCCTGCGGCCCAGAGGTAAGCCCCGGTCGCCCACCGGATCGGGTGGGGGCGGCAGCAGTGATAGGGGAGAGCGGCGAAACCCCGGGGGAAGAGGCGGTAATCCAGTGGGGGCGTCCTGAGGGGAGTGTCCACCCCTGCAGAGACTGCTCGTGAAGCCGGGACCCCCCGACTCCGCATCCCCCGGAGCCGGTTGGCGCCAAGTCAGGAAGCCCTCCCCTGGAGCTCGGAGGAGGCACAGAAGCCGTAGAGGACCGCCACTGGCACGAGAGTCTGGCTGGCTATTCCTTAGGGAGGTGGCGGAGCGACGCATTGCGAAAGGAGAGGAGCTGGAGGCCTGATCTCTGCGGACTGCTTGGGGCCCCTTGGCTCGGAGGTTTACCAGGCGCACTGTTGCTGACTCTCTCGACTCGTCTGGCTCTGGCGCCCCCGGAGCCGAGGCTGGGAGCGAGTGGGCGGGCTGGGCCCTGAGTTGGGGGGGACTATGCTGATGTGGACCCCTGGTGTGTAGGTGGCCCCCTACCCCGGAAGAGTATCACTGCTGCAAGACGCTGCCTGGGCCCTGAGGGAATCGAGTTTGGATCGCCGGGGTCCGCTGGGGTGTGGCCCTGGTGAGTGCCGGGGGGCCAATTGTTGGCGGCGGGGCTGGTTGCCCTCATCCGGCTGCGAGGATCGACCGCGGCTGGACAGCCGGGCCCCGGCTTGCTCACGGGCTGAGTCACGCCTGCAAAGGGTGCCTTCGTCAAAGGCTACAGTCGGAGCGCTGGACTGAGCGGCAGGGGGGAGCTGGGACTCGTGGACAGCGAGGAGGTGCGGTTCTGCTGAGAGGCGAGAAGTCTTGAAGAGTCTGAGACGTGTGTAATCTTGGGCCTTACGTGCACCTGCACGGACCCCACCTGCCTCTCGAGCGGCCCGGGCGAGACACAGGAGAGACTGAGGAGCCTGCGTGGCGGCCTCGGAGTGCCGGAGCGGCGGATCCCCTGGGGTGGACAGTGCAAGGGGCGAGTTAGTGACTCAAACCCATTCGTGGAAAACCCCAACGTCTGTAGCGCTAAAAGCATTGCCAGGCCCAGGGCGGGGAAACCGACGACGCAGAGCACCGCCAAAGAAGCTTCAGTTAAGGAGCTGTGGAGCAAGCAGACCCCGACACCTCTATCAGAGGCCACTGAGATGGCTTCCGGAACAGACTCCTCCGGGTCGGCCAACATATCCCAGGCCTTCCTGGTCACCTTCCTTCAGGAGATCAAGTCCGAAATCTCCTCCCTCAAGACAGAGGTCAAGACCTACCTGTCAGATGTGCGCAGGGACATCACTGAACTTGGAAACCGAGTGGACGACATGGAGCGTACAATTGACAATAGGACGGAGGACCAAGAGGATCTGTGGCGCAGGGTCATGGCACTCGAAGAACAAAATGTGGAGCTCCAACTCAAGCAGGAGGACCTTGAAAACCGGAGCCGCCGCAATAATCTCCGTATACGGGCGTGCCGCGGGGAGCGGAGGGTGCGGATATAGTCTCCTACGTTGCGGACCTCCTCCACGCTGTTCGGGGTGACGATGACACTTCCCCCCAACGTTGGACCGCGCACACCGGGTCGCTCCCCCTCGGGGTAACCCCAACCTAATCCCCGACATCCTGACCAGGATACACTTCTACACGGAGAAAGAGGCCATTCTTCGGGCATCTAGGACGACCGCAAAGTTAGAATATGAAGGCCACGCCATCCAGATTTTTCAGGACCTTTCTCCGCTCACCCTGCGTCGCAGACAAGACTTTCAACCGATAACGGCCAAACTGAGGGCATCCAATGTCAAGTATCAATGGGGGCACCCCTTCGCCTTCATCTTCCAATGGGAGGGGCGGCGACACTCATTGCGTTCCCTGCGAAAGGCACTCCGGCTACTCCACATCTCGCCGGGGTCTCGTCCTCAGTCCCCCTCGCCTGCGGACTCGGCATCTCAGATCTCTCTGAGGCCTGAATGGGCAAAGGTGAAGCGCCAGGGCTCGGACTCTTCAGGGACCAACACGACCTCCAACCAAGCCAAGCAGGACATCATACGCCACCTGAAGGCACTGGCGGGGCCTCCGCTATCACCGGGAAATGACCCGCCACCTGACCCCACCATACCATCAGGACTTAGCACTGGAGACTGACCATGGGTCGTACGAACCTGAATTTACAAGGGGTTACTGCACGAAGCCGGACCATCATCTAATGAAGACATAACTGGGCGGGACGACCTACTGCCGATGTTGGACGGTGCTCGAATGCTCACCTCTCGATGGTGCGGATGCCCTTTGTTGACCTGGGCCCCCTGGGGAGAGGATCCTGGACCCGGGGGGCCCCGGGTGCCGCCTGGACAGGCCTCCCCTGGCAAGCAGCTCCATCTGCGATATCTCCTGTCCCCTCTTTTATTGTTATGGTGCAACATGTTTATCACTTGTTCGAATGTTCTTGCCCCATCCCATTAGGATTACCAGGACCTATGGGCACGTTTATCAGACTTCACTGGAGGGACCCTCCCAGCTGGCACCTGCCTTAGCTTTACCCCTAGAGTGTTTCTCTCCCGCTAGGCACTCGATAATAGTAACGCCCCCGCGGAACGGCTTTACCACACCGATCTTCTTAAATCCTCTGAAAACTGCCCTAGTGAACGCCTTCCCGCTGTGCGCCCGCGCGCTCCGGGCCTTGGACCTGGGGGGAAGTAGTCGTCTTAACATGGCAGCCCATGTCGCGACTAGGCATGGGTAGATTTACTGCCCCTACACTTGGCTGTAGGTCCCGGGCTCACCCTGCCCACTTCCTCCCCGGTTTTACTCTTGATTGTCTGTGGTGCGGGGCTGGAGAACGCGCCAGAGACGGACGCCCCCCCCATATTTGACTGGCTGGCTCGCCCCCGGAGGGCGGTGGCGAACCCTTTTGTCCAATCCCGAGGTTCACCCCCCACCATTTCCTTAGTCCCCAAGAGGAGTGAATCCCTCAGAGCCGCCCTGGTTCTCACCATCGGGCCGCTCCTGGACTGGAATGGTTTGCCATGGCCCGGTTGGCCACTTTGAAGTTTGTTACTTTCTACTCTCTCAGACTTCCCTCTTTTCTTCCTCTTTCATCTCTCTTTCCCTACCTTTGTCTGGTATAGTGAGGAGAGGACTCTTACACGGGACGCAGCTATGGATCACTGGCCAGATCCCTGGGGTTTCAATGGGGCGCAGCATGTCTTTTGGCTGGGAAACGCGCGCGTGCATCGTTCCTACTCTCTGGCGGCGATTTCGTCGGGGTGGTGGGAGCTTGCTGCAGGGAGTCTGGGAGAAGGGGATGATGCCCGGCTAATGCATGCTCTACCCTGCTTGACCAATGGCCCACCTTAAATTACTCTCTCTTAATGTTCGAGGCCTAAATGCTCCGAACAAAAGGCGGCAAATCTGGAGATATCTCCTCTTAAACGATCCTGATGTTATCTTCCTCCAGGAAACCCACCTTTTGCGCGCGGACATTACTCGTATGGCTCACCCGAAATTTTCCTTACAGGTATGGGCTTCTGCTCACACTAGGACTGCAGAGGGGTGGCTATTTTTTTCAAAACAGGACTCCCGGTGCAGGTCGTCCGCACCACACGAGATGGGGTGGGTCGCTACCTTAAATTAGAGATCCAGCTGCAGGGAAAACCCTTCGTATTATTTAATGTATATGCCCCTAACCAAGCACAAGATGGCTTCCTTAAGGACCTCCTTCAGGCCCAACTCTCTCAGGTCACTGATCTGGTCATTCTTGGTGGAGATTTCAACTTGGTGTGGGATCCAGGTCTAGATCGCACCTCTTCTCTTTTCCAAGGGACTGGGGCTATGTCGGCAGCGCTCAAGCACGATATCACGGCTTTGGGCTTACTAGACGCTTGGCGCTACTGGGAGCCTGACACGCGTGACTATACTTTCTTCTCCCATGTTCACCGCTCTTACTCCCATATCGATTACTTTTTTATCTCCCAAACGCTCGTCCGATCTCTGACATCTGCAGCTATCTCGGAAATATCCATCTCGGATCACGCGCATCTGGAGCTCACCTTGTCCGGGATGGGCAGGCCGCCAGGATATCTCCCTCGATGGAGACTTCCTCCCCAAGTCTTACGTGACCCGGTTGACATAGATGACATCAAAAAGGCCATACAATCTTATTTCGACAACAATGACCTTCCTGAAACCCGGATCCACATCTTATGGGACGCCTTCAATGCTACGATTCGGGGCACTATTACTTCCATTTCTATAGCTCGCAGGCGAGAGTCCCGCCTGGTGGAGGACAACCTCGCCCGAGACATCAAAACCCTTGAACGACAGACTCTCATGACGCCCACCCCTGTTAACCGAAAGAAGCTTGCGTCATTAAAGGGCCAACTCAGAGCCATTCGAGTAAACAAGGCGGAAAGCTCCCTACTTGCTTTGAAGCAGAGATTTTATGGTGGAGGCAACAAGGTCGGTTCTGTGCTGGCGCGGCGACTCCGCAGTCGGACACTTCGCAGCCATATTTCTAAGATTGCCCTGCCGGGGGTGGCTGGGCCATCGCGGAAGCGGACAAACAGGCGGAATTCAGGCACTTTTTCTCCACCTTATATAGGGCGGGAGACGTCTGTGAGGATCAAATAGAGCCTTTTTGACCAATTGCCCCTGGACGCCATTAAATCCCTCTGATAGGGATCGCCTTGAAGAACAGATCACAGCAGCCGAACTTTCGCAGGCCTTGAAGAGCATACCGATGGGGAAATCACCTGGCCCTGATGGTCTGACGTTGGCATTCTACCGGCTTTTCTTTCCAGAACTCAAAGATCATCTTCTGCGCCTTTTAACTCTTTCACAATAGACGGCGCGGTGACGCCTAACGATGGCCGAAGCGGAGATAGTACTCATTCCGAAACCCGAAAAGGATCCTACCGCGTGTGCATCGTTCCGGCCGATATCCCTCCTAAATGTGGACGCTAAGCTCTATACCAAAATCTTGGCTCGGCGTCTGGCGCCCCTTCTCCTGGGACTGATCGAGCTGACCAAGTGGGTTTCATTCAGGAAAGGCAGGGAGCGGACAACCTCCGCCGCGTGGCTCATCTGCTACAGAAGGTTCGCCATCGCGACATACCTGCCTTCCTCCTTTCCCTGGACGCGGAGAAGGCCTTCGACCGGGTAGACTGGTCCTTCCTCCGGGCAGTTCTTCGGCGCATTGGCCTTGGCCCTCACATGATCAGTCGCATCATGGCTCCATATGCACATCCTTCTGCGCGCATCCGCGTCAATGGCCTCCTTACCTCCTCGTTCACCATCCATAGAGGCACCCGCCAGGGCTGCCCGCTTTCCCCGTTACTCTTTGTGCTGGCGGTGGAACCCTTGGCGATTGCTATCCGGCAGTCAGAAGATATTCGGGGCCTCCGCATGGGAGGGACAGATCATAAGATTGCCTTATTCGCGGACGACCTCCTCCTGACGCTCACGGAGCCTACAACATCTCTCCCAGCGCTTTTAAATACCCTTTCAAGTTTTGAATTGGTATCAGGCCTTAAGATCAACCTCCACAAATCGCGCGCGCTCAACCTTACTCTTCTCCCTCAACAACTGGAGGAATTGCAGGCCATCAACCCCTTTCGGTGGGCCCAGACAGCCATCCGGTATCTTGGCATTGACATTACAGCGGATCTAGGTACGTGGACTCAGACTAATTGGCCTGCCTGTAGAGCAGCCATACGAACAGACCTCCGCCACTGGAAATCTCTTCCCCTGTCTTGGCTCGGTCGCCTCAATGTGATCAAGATGTCCATCCTCCCGAAGGTACTCTACCTGTTTCAGGCTCTCCCCACGTCGATCCCACAAAAAGACATTCAGAATCTCCAAAGAGAGTTAATTGCCTTTATCTGGGGCGGAAAGAGACCACGTCTCTCCACCAGAGTTTTAATGCTGCCACGAGAGAGGGGGCCTGGCTTGCCCTGACCTCCTGGCCTATTATTGGGCTTCGCATTTACGATATATATCGGAGTGGTCGGTGCGAGCCAGTGAAAAGCATTGGTTTCACATGGACCGGGCCGCGGCTTGTCGCCCGCTGTGGGATTTAGCCTGGCTGGCGAGAAAGGCTAGACACCCTAGTGCATACATTGCCACTCCTGTGCAAACGATGCTGGAGATATGGGACAGAGTTGCAGTGCCCCGAGGACTCACAGTATTTCCCTCCCCTCTTACGCCTGTGGCACTTAACGCGGACTTTCCTCCAGCCTCTCACCATCTATCTTTTTCGGCGTGGGCAACGGGGGAATGCCGGGTCATAGAACAGCTATTCGAGAAGGGAATCTTCAAGTCATTTGAGCAGTGTAGGAGAGACTTTAATCTCCCGAAGACCGCGCGTTTAGAGTACTTCCAAATCCGCCACTGGCTCCGGGCTCCATCCTATACGGAGGGCGCCACGCGTAAACCGACACTGTTTGAACTCTTGGTCAGGTCCTTTAATGGGACCCGGGGACTGATATCCAGGACCTATAAAGCCCTCCAGCAGTCACAGGTGGTACCACCTCACACTTACCAGCGCCAATGGCAGCGGGACGTCGCGGCGGACATCCTTCCTGATCAGTGGGCACAGCTATGGAGAGATATCAAATGCTTTTTTAAGAGCACTGCACAACAGGAGTCAGCGTATAAACTTATGACGCGATGGTACTATACCCCCTCCGCCTTCAGAGGATGTACCCCGGGTTCGTTCCGCTCTGTTGGCGCTGTTTGGCAGCGCAGAGCTCTTTCCTCCATATCTGGTGGTCCTGTCCCCTTATCCTTCCGTTTTGGGAGGAGATTTTAGACCACATTAAAGCAGTGGTGGGGTTTCCTTTGCCTAGCGACCCGGGAGTCATTATTTTGGGCCTTCGCCCCACATCTCTTCAAGCCGTGACGCACACGGACTGGCGCCTAATCTTTCATATGCTTACTGCTGCCAAGCAGGTTATCGCATTGCACTGGAAAAGGCAGGTACTCCTCCATCCACCACATGGTTCACGCGTCTGTGGCATGTTATGGCGATGGAACTACTCTCCCATAGATTGGCTCATACAGACGCCAAGTTCCAGCGCACTTGGCAACCCTTGGTCCAGTTTTTGACACGATTGGAGCATGTGCGGTCTGTCCCTCCCGCCTGCGCGCCCTCCAACTCTTCGACGACCCATTGCTACCCGGAGGAGATACGTATGATGCCGGAACCGCCTGAAGTAGTGCTGCGCCACATGGTTCCCGACATTATCCACGCCTCAACCAGATATAGCCTAGGGGCACCATCGCTCCCCTCCTCTCTGGTTGATCTGCCTAGATGCCCATGGGCCCGAGTCCATCCCTCGGCCAGGGAAAAGACAAATTGAGACCTCTCCTCGCTGTATCTATCTCTTTTATTCCCTTCTCTGCACCCCACTTCCTACTTTGGACTTCCTTTTCTTGATCAGGACTTTCTCATGATAATTCACTACCAACAGTCACAAAACGTCCCACAAAACCTCCTCGAGGGCCGCATAAGCGCTTGATAACCACGACAGGTCTAGACCAAACAAGACAGTAATTTGTATCTGAGCTCAATATAGCAACCATGGGGATGTGGGCAAATAGGCACCTTTATGCACATCATATGGGAATGCACACACATCCAAACATTCTGGAGGGAAATACATGAAGTCGTAAGGGAGGTGCTCGCAATTCCCATTCTCCCTGAGGCGCGTAGATGCCTATTAAACATATGGGAACCAACAGACATGAACACCCACCAAATACAATGGGTCACGCTGGGGTTCATGCTAGCCAAGAGAAACATCGCTCAGGCCTGGGGAGCGGTAACTCCCCATACACGGGGGGCATGGGAGACGAGTATGGACTGGTGTATGTTCCGGGAAAAGACAGTATATCTTGCCCGAGGCTGTCCCAGAAAGTGGTCACGTGTATGGTCGCAGTGGAACACTTACAGAGGAGATATCTGCACCCCCCCACAATGTGTCGAACTAGATGACATACATCCTCCCTGAAATGTTACTGACCGTATGTAATGTGCAAGAGTAATGTCCCATACTGTCTTGCTGATATTGAGATTGAGCGGATTCATGACTGTTTGTATGTCGATGTTTGTTAATAAAAAGATATTTAAAAAAAAAAAATATATAGCAACCATGCATGACTCCTACGCCCTCACCTACGAGACTGGGGAGAGGGATTGTGGGCGACTGACCGTTTCTCCCGAGCCCGAAAGGTAGATATTGGACTACACCTCCTTAGAGCCATCGGGCGGGGGTAATAATAGAACCTGCCCTTATTGTGGGATTTCGTACAACGCATTGGTTGGTATATATCTCCCTGATCTCTTCTACCCTTCCGCAGCTACGCCCTGACGTTCATTACACCGCATCCCCAAAGATGAAGATTGAAATAACTGTAGAAACAGGCCTCTCCTCTCTAACTAGTAGATGTTTGTCAATATGTGTCCAATGAGGCTCGATTTCCTCCTAGTTCATCATCTTACTTAACGCGGCTGGCCCAAAGGGGTTGTAGGCGACATGCTGTGTGCCCCCCCCCTCCTTACTTAGAAATCTCACGCTATCATAGAACGCACTGTCGGCCCTGCGGGGATGTAGGCAGCAGGCTGTGGAAGAACTTCTTTTTTTCATCTTAATAAAAGTTTTGCAAATCAAAAAAAAAAAAAAAATGTTGCTATATACAGCATGGCACACACTGCCACAATATTGCATGCCATTGGAGGTGAATACTGAAGGGCTCCCCCACTCTTATGAAGTCAGTAAAAACTTGCCTTAAGCAGACCAAAAGTGCACCCTGAAACATCAAAACCAGTCTCCATCTGGCCCTATTTTCATGTCCTTTCCTTTACCGGCAATAACACCTATCCAATTTCTGAACAATGAATGTAAAATATGTTAAAGTAATCCATGTCAGCAATTTAGTTCCTGTTTATATTTCATGTTTTATTTCATCTTGAATCCCCTAAAGAGTGTCAGCTATTTCCAGGATTTTGTGTTTCTGTATTTTTTGTGTGTAGCCTAGTACTCCTGTATAGTGCATACTTTGTACTGAGTACCTCCAGGTGTTTATAATGGGTCATGATTGAGAGCTCTGGAGTTTAGACTGAAAGCAGTGTGAGTTTCTCACAGTGACTTTTATTGGGTTAGACAGGTGTTCAGAATACATGGTCATCCAATCCTTAGCCTCGCTGCAGAGTGCACAAAACAATGGTTACGTATTCCAGTTGCAATTGTGATTCTGTGCAAACATTTATGAAGGAGATAACACAGTACAAATATTGACAGGGCGAAAGTAAAAGAAAATGTAGTGCTTACAGATGAGTTGGTGCGTTGTGTGTTTGGGGTGGTAAAGTGAAAGAGATGTGAGGAACAGCATTAAGGGGAGAGTGAAAAGAGGATGCTGAAGATGAAATAGATGAGGTATAAGATATGCAGATGGAGGAGATGTGGCGAGAAAAAGGGCATACATGTCTAACGTACATGTCTAACACTCTGACAGTTTACCAAGCTACCTTGACCAATCTACCAGAATATAACCTCATATAACCCACAGTTCTTCTTAGGCCCCTAAGAAAAGGAGCCATTTCAACTTTGTATCGATCCCTACTGGCTAAAGCGCCAGACCAATTTGCAACACTAAGGGAGCGGTGGAATGGCCCTTTAGATGAGAGTGAGTGGCGAGATGTGAGGATGGCCTCAAGAGAACTGGTCATACCCTTCTGTCTGCACCTCATCCTGCTGAAATACATCCTCTTATCTTATCTCACCCCCTCCCCTGACGCCTCAGGGGAATGGGTGTGCATTCTGAACCTGCCTGCCTGCCTGCCCCAGATGCTCTAGCGATGACTGTGGCTTCTTACATATGGTGTGAAAGTACCCTCACATTGCACGGTGCTGTGCTAAGATGTTCTCTATGCTTTCCAAGATAATAGAGCGCTCAACTGATTGCTCCCCTCTCATTGCTTTGCTGGGTATGTTGGATGACGTGGATGAGCTCAGAGGAGAAAGTAAATTTGTGGGCAATGGCATCACCATGGCTAGCAAAATATTGCAAGACACTAGAAATCCGTCCAAGCGCCATCCCAGGTCGAATGGAGGACATCAATGGACTGGTGTACCAAATTTGATGATCCAGTTTGCAGCGCACGAGGCTGTCTGCACAAACATGGCAAGATTTGGAGGAGGTGGTGGACATGTTATACTTGTGCCTTAAATACTGTGATGTAGCCTTAATTCTAAATGACCTTCTAATGTATCTTTTTTTGATCACATTGTGTGTTGGTGCATAACTTATCTAACATACAGTGAACATAATGGAAGAGCCCGGTCATTGCTGAACAGCGATACCGCAAAAACGGCTGAACGGAATTACACTACATTTGGCAGACAGCTAGATCTTGGTCCAGAAAGTGTGCTTTTTGTGATTTGGTTGAAATAAGTTCAGTAGTTTTTGAAAAATTAAGGTTAAAAACATATTTCAAGCCGCAGAGGATTTGCGGAGCTGACAGATCTCAAGATAAGATCTAATTGGATGCCACCACTTCAACAAAGATGTGGAGGCAGCCATTTTAGGACTCAGTCCCCCTGTCCTAAAAAACATATAGGGGGAGGGGTAGGGATACCCTGCCCTTCTAGGCCTGAGGGTTGGAAAGGTCAATTTTTTTAAACGGTGTTGCGGATCTGCTGAGGATCACTGCGCCGTTTAAAAAAATATGGCATTCCCCCGCCTTTTTTTAAATAATCCCCCCTAGGGTGGGCCAGGGCCGGGGGCTGGTGCATTGTAACTTTTTGGGAGGGAGTCTGTAGGTCTTCTCCCCAAGCCTCGAAGAGGCCCTGGGGACCCCACCTCCCTGGGCCACTATTTTGATAATGGGGAGGGGTGCGCGGCTCCCTTCCCAGAGCCTGCATGAGGGTCTCCATACCCCGGGGTCGGTATTTTGATAGTGGGGAGGTGGGGCGTGCAGCCTCCATCCCCGAGCCTGAATGAGACCCCGGGCCCAGTGTATTTTTGGGGGGATAAGGGCATGCATGGGGTCCTTCTCCCCTTATATCGGCTCCGGACTTCATCTCTCCGAGTTCGATTGCAGTGCCTGCAGTGCACTGCAGTTCCCTGCCCAGGAGAGAGCGGGTAGGGAATAGAAATATATTCCCTGCTCGCACTCTTTCGGGCAGGAAACACAACTTCCCTCTCTCCCAGGTGGGAGCATAGAAAAAAACTGGTCCCGCACGGGTGAGAGCAATGGATTGGAGCCGGATCCTACCAGCACCCCACAATATGGTGCTGGCCGGAGAGCCGGCTGGGGCCACAGGGGCCCCAGGGCATCCACCAATCATTAAAGTGGCGGCTCTGGCCAGGGTAGCTAGCAGGCGACGCGAGGGCCCTGGTGTTCCCCCAGCAGCCACTAACGATAAAAACATTTTATGCGCCCTAGGTGGGCCCTGGGGCACCCAATAATTAAAGGGGGCAGTTTCCTACCCACACCTACACCCCGGCCAGGAGGGGCCGGGGGTGTAGGTGTGGGTCCCCGTGTGGGCACGGGGGAACCCAAATAATAAACAATAAAAAAAAAATAGAGAAAGGAGCCATTCATTTATTATTTACTGTTCCAGAGAAGGGGTGCCCCATTAGCCCCACCAAACATTTTTTTAATGTAGTGGGTGGCTGTAGGGAGTGCAGGAGCACCCCAGCAACATTAAAAAAAAACAAGTAAGTCTCCAGGGTCATTGAACCCATGACCCCAGGAGAGCTTACCATATGTTTAAAACATTCTGAGCTGGAGCTTTATGCTCTTCAGGAGTGCTGCCCCCCCCTGAACATTTTTATAAGAAACACTCAAAGATATCTTTTTTAAATAAAGCTTTATTAAAAAAAATCCCTTTTATTATAAATTACGTGTGAATTTATTAAATATACATTTGCTTATAATTATTGATGTCTTTTGACAAAAACAATAGGTCTGCTTTATATATGTTGATGTCCTGACCCATTGATAAAGCCAATAGGTCCACTTTTTATATTTTGATGTTCTGACCCTTTGACAAAGTCAGTACTGACTCAAAATTATTCCCTTAATATAGTAACATCGTATAGTCAGCTGTGCATGTGCGCAGGGTTAGGGTGCACGGCCTGGTGCAGGCCAGGCCAGACCCTGCACTCACCTCCATGCTGTGGGCGGTTGGGTGGCCTGGCCCTGCGCCCAGCCCCACGCCGCAAACGGTGATGGACGGCACCTTACTTTACATAAAAAAAATATAGGAATTCACTGAAATTGACAAAGGTTAAAGTGACGCTATAGTTAAGAATTATAATTATATCTTACTATAAATTTAAAAAATCTTTAGAAATTCATTGACAAAAACAAAGGTTAAGGGGACATTATAGTTAGGTGAAATTTCACTTAAAAATACTATTTTAAACTAACAAACCCACTGACATTTACCAGTTATAGGTATCTCAAGTATCAATAACTTGGGCCCTAGAGTAACTATAAATCACGCCCTGGCCATGCTCTGTTAAATACCTCAGATATTACATCACTTACAACATGTTCTATGATATCATTGATAACATCACTGCAACATCTGAAATGACACCACTGATGACAACACTGCATGGTGGGGCACAAGTTAGAGTTATTTTAGGCAGATAACTATAACTGGTGAATTTCAGTGGTTTTGTTAGTTTAAAATAGTATGTATTAACTGACATTTTCACCTACCAATAACGTCCCTTTAACCTTTGTTTTTTTCAGTGATATATATATATATATATGTTTATATACATATACACATATATAGATGTATATATATGACCTACTGGCCGTCGCTAGTAGGTAGTTATAGTTAGAACCATGTTTCCATATATCTTTGGTGCCGCTTGACTAATCTTCAATAAATTTCACAAAAATTGTCATAATGAGTCTTGTTGTGCATGGAAAGTTTCGGGGTGATCCGTCAAGCGAGGGCCATAAAAAAGGGGGGGGATCAAAAAAGTGCTTTTCCGATGTTAATTTCGATTGGGATTTTGAACAGGACTACATACCAAACCGCTGGACGGAATTACACCAAACTTGGCAGAAAGCAAGCTCTTGGTCCAGAAAGAGTGCTTTTGGTTATTTGGTGTAAATCCATCCAGTAGTTTTGGAGAATGTTTTTTAAAATGTGTATATCTAGGAACGCGGATCCTATGAGGATCCAACAGTCCCTATGCTCAAATCTGATTGCCTGGCAACACTGCAACCAGGAGGTTTTGGCAGCCATCTTGGGACTCAGCTTCAGCCAGGTCCCCCCCCAAAAAAAATTTAAAATGAGAAGGGGCAGGGTAGGAATACCCTGACCCACAGGGCCTCTTGAGGGAGTTCCCAGGGACCACGCAGTACAAAAAACGCATTTTTAAAGAAAAGTTTGGTGGGAGCTGCACAGGATCCGTGGCTCCTGCCAAAAAGTTTAAAGAAAAAGAAGCACGGGCTCCCGCGCTTCTGTAATGTTAAGCCCCCAGGTGGGCCAGGTCCCCGAGGCATGCATGATTGATACAAGGAGGGGGTGCACGAGGCACCCCTCCTGTGGCCCTTTTGAGCCCCTGGGACCCTCCCCCTCCCTGGGGCTTATGTTTTAATAGGGGGGGTGCTCAGACCCACCTGGCCCCGGGGACCACCACCTTCCTGGAGCTACTTGTTAAATGCTGTTCCAAAAATGAGGCAGAGGGTCACCTGGGCCTCGGGGACCACCAACTCCCCAGGGCTACATGTTAAATTTAGCGGAGGACCCCCCCTGCACCCGGGGGACCACCATCTCCCCGGGACTTTTACTTTTTTTAAAGAAGGAGGGGGGTTGCGCGGCCCCCCTCCCGGGCCGTTGTCTACCCCGGGGTCCACCACCTGAAGAAAGGAGGAGGGCTGTGCTACCTCCCCTCCAGTGGCCATACATGGTCCTGGGGACCACCACCCCACAGAGCCGGCTCCTGCTATGTCCCAGGGTGCCCACCCCTGGGACATAGCTATGTGCTGTGGCTTGGGGGAGCTTTAACTGCTCCAGCCAAGTCACAGCAAACACTCCACTTTCAGCAAGTGAGAGCTGTGAAAATGCTCTCGCTTGCAGGAAGCGGAGCTTTCATCTGTTTCCCTGCCTGCTGTCAAGCGAGCAGGTAAACAGACAAATTGCTTTCATACATAGGGAGCTTCATGTTTAGCAGCTCCCTGTGTGTGAAAGCAATGCCGGCTCCCGCAGCAGTTGTGAGCCGGCTGGGACCGTGGGGGCCTTGATGCTCCCCGTGCGGTCCCAGGGGAAGAGGAGAAAGAGGCAAAATAAAGGTCAGAAATGAGTAGAAAGAGGCAGACTAAAGGTCAGAAATGAGCAGAAACAGGCAGAATAAAGTTCAGTAACGAGCAGAAAGAGGCAAGATAAAGGTGAGAAACGAGCAGAAAGAGGCAGAATAAAGGTCAGAAACAACTAGAAAGAGGCAGAATAAAGGTCAGCAACGAGCAGAAAGAGGCAAAATAAAGGTCAGAAAGAGGCAGAATAAAGGTCAGAAACAAACAGCAAGCCGCAAAATAGATGTCAGAAACAAGCAGAAAGAGGCAAAATAGAGGTCAGAAACGGGAAGCAAGAGGCAGAATAAAGGCTAGAAATGAGCAGAAAGAGGCAGAATAAAGGTCAGAAACGAGACGCAAGAGGCAGAAAAAGGCAAGATAAAGGTGAGAAACGAGCAGAAAGAGGCAGAATAAAGGTCAGAAACAAGCAGCAAGAGGGAAAATAAAGGTCAGTAACAAGCAGAAAGAGGCAAAATTGAGGCCCGCAACGAGCAGAAAGAGGCAAAATAGAAATCAGCAACGAGCAGATAGAGGCAAAATAAAGGTCAGAAACTAGCAGAAAGAGGCAAAATAGAGATCGGCAATGAGCAGAAAGAGGCAAAATAAAGGCCAGCAACAAGCAGAAAGAGGCAAAATAGAAATCAGAAACAAGCAGAAAGAGGTAAAATAGAGGGCAGAAACGAGCAGAAAGAAGCAAAATATTGGTCGGAAATGAGCAGCAAGAGGCAGAATAAAGGTCAGAAACGAGCAGAAAGAGGCAAAATGAAGCTCACCAACAAGCAGAAGAGGCAGAATAAAGGTCAGAAACTAGCAGAAAGAGGGAAAATAAAGGTCAGCAACGAGCAGGAAGAGGCAAAATAAAGGTCAGAAACGAGCAGAAAGAGGTAAAATAAAGGCCAGCAACGAGCAGAAAGAGGCACAATAGAGGTCAGAAGCGAGCAGAAAAAGGCAGAAAAAGAGCAGAGAATGAGTAGAATATACTCAGGCACTCAGGCACCCACTCACCGAACAACTCAGACACTTTCACACCCACTCACAGACCCAATCAGACATCCATGCACCCACTTACAGTATCACTCATACTCTCTCTCACCCACTCCAGATCTACTCAGAGACTCACACACCCACTCACAGACCCAATCAGACACTCATGCAGTCACTCACAGACTGATTGACACACTCATGGAAGCACTCGCAAACCCACTCAGACTCTCTCGCACCCACTCACAGACCCACTCAGACACTCATGAACCCACTCACACATCCAGTGAGACACTTATTTTGCCACTCTCAGGCCCACTCAGACACTCACACACCCACTCACACACATTGAGACACTCATGCACTCAATCGCATACCCACTGAGGCAATCATGCATTCAGTCACACACTCACTCTGAAAGGTTACAGGTTACAGTTAGGGAACAAAATGAAAAAAACTTAGAAATTCACTTTAAAAAACGAAGGTTAAAGGGACGTTATAGTTAGGAAATAGAATTTTAAAAAGTTTAGAAATTCACTTAAGAAACCAAAGGTTACAGGGGTGTTATAGTTAGGAAAATAGAATTTAAAAAACCTTAGAAATTCGCTGAAAAAAAACAAAGGTTACAGGGACGTTATAGTTAGGGAACAGAATTAAAATAACCTGAGAAATTCACTGAAAAAATAAAGGTTACAGGGACGTTATAGTTAGGCTCAGATTTCACTCGTACAAAACCACAGAAATTCAGCAGTTACAGCTACCTGAGCTAACTATAACTTACGCCCCGCAATGCACTGCTTATGACCTCACATATTACATCACTGAAATCTGAGCCTAACTGTAACGTCCCTGTAACCTTTGGCTTTTTTCAGTGAATATATATATATATATATGGTAATTTAACAATTCAAAGCTGTAATACTGTGCCTGGAGTGGTAAAAGGCTTTTGTCATTTTACAGCTCGGCATGGACAGCACTGAACTAGTCGTATGCTTAAAGACTTTGCTGTGGAAATGGCAAAAGACTTTGTCCCTTTCTATCTTGGCGTGGATGGCACTGTGCTAATCCTATACTTAAAGACTTTGATAGAAAAGCAGACATTTGAGGTGAGCAGATCTACAGTGTCACTGGCGTTGAGGGTGCTCTATACAGGAGCTGCTTTCCACCTAAACTTGAGAACAACCCAGAGTTCTCTGCTTCTTTTTTGCATAATTTATGCGTCACTCTATGCCTGAAAGGGTATTGTTTTGACTTATACTCGGTGCTCCCTTGTGTCTGGACTTAGCTATGCCTCTCAGAAGAGCTCTAATAAGAGCGAAACACGTGTCAGGGGTTGCTTTTATTCATTTCAGGTTGGCTTAGCTGGTATTTTGCCAATTCAAAGCTGTAATACTGTGCCTGGAGTGGTAAAAGGCTTTTGTCATTTTACAGCTTGGCATGGACAGCACTGGCCTAGTCCTATGCTTAAAGACTTTGCTGTGGAAATGGCAAAAGACGTTGTCCCTTTCTATCTCAGCGTGGATGGCACCGTGCTAATCCTATTCTTAAAGACTTTGATAGAAAAGCAGACTTGAGGTGAGCAGATCTAGAGTGTCGCTGGTGTTGAGGGTGCTCTATACAGGAGCTGCTTTCCACCTAAACTTGAGAACTACCCAGAGTTCTCTGCTTCTTTTTTGCATAATTTATGTGTCACTCTATGCCTGAAAGGGTATTGTTTTGACTTATACTGGGTAATCCCTTGTGTCTAGACAAAGCTATACCTCTCTGAAGAGCTCTAATAAGAGCGAAACACGTGTCAGGGGTTGCTTTTTTTCATTTCAGGTTGGCTTGGTTGGTATTTGCTGTAATACTGTGCCTGGAGTGGTAAAAGGCTTTTGTCATTTTACAGCTCGGCATGGACAGCACTGGGCTAGTCCTATGCTTAAAGACTTTGCTGTGGAAATGGCAAAAGACTTTGTCCCTTTCTATCTCGGCGAAGATGGCACTGTGCTAATCCTATGCTTAAAGACTTAGATAGAAAAGCAGACATTTGAGGCGAGCAGATCTAGAGTGTCGCTGATGTTGAGGGTGCTCTTTACAGGAGCTGCTTTACACCTAAAGTTCTCTGCTCAGAGTTCTCTGCTTCTTTTTTGCATATATATATATATATATATATATATATATATATATATATATATATATATATATATATCTATCTATCTATCTATCTATATATATCTATATATATATATATGTCCCCCTTTGGCGTACTCCTCCCGAACACCGAATCCGGCGGCACCAGGTTAACAAACTGCAACTTCACTGCTTTTCAGGTTGGTTTCTTTAAAAGCTCATTTTATTGTTCTTATTCAATGGCAAATACACACAGTGAATTCCGTCTACAAGATCGGACTGACGCGTTTCGGCGAATTGCCTTCTACTGGGTCACATATATATATATACATATATACATCTTCTAAGCCGGTGCACCATCTACTACCAGCTTCTAAGACTATGGGCTACCCATTTTCATTGCTTTTCACTGAGTCTGTACTCTGGTCCCTTAACCTACCTATTGCCATGATGTGGAACAGGATGCATGCATAGCTTTAATTGCTGGCCTCTAAGGCTCCTGAACGTTCATGTCTTCAGGAGTACAAAAGGATGGAATGGTGGGCAAAGTGTGTGTGTGGCTTGGATAGAAGAATTGTTCTCAGAAGGACACATTCAGTGAAAGGGACCGTACCATTTGTTTGCATCTCTTTCATTGTCTTGCCATTTCCTCGTGGACTACAATTTCATTGTAGACCATATTATTGTTTGCCATTTCACTGTAAGATATATAAATTTATAGATAATATTATATGGACAGTGCTTAATTTGTGAAAGAAAGAGTGCTGGTGCCCAAAGCTCTACTCAGAAGCCGGTGGCCGGTGCAGTTAAATGTCAGCACGCCGCATACCAAGACTAATGGTCTTTAATTCACTACCAGACACTCCCTGCCCCTTTTTCTTGCTCTTGCAGGTACCTGCTGCACTCGGGAAATATCTGATGTGGTAAAACAAGTGCCGGTCCCCAATAATAAGTGTTGGTGCCCCCCTCGCCCCCCACCAGCAGCCACTGGCTCACAATAAGCACTGTATATGGATAATATTTGAGAACAGAGTTAAGGGGTAAGCGAGAATAAGGGAAAGGGATTGTGATAAGGAGTTAATGGTAAGGGCTCAAGTTTGATGGGCAAGGGGTGAAGGGTAAGGCTAAGGGGTTAAGATTAAGAGGTAAGGCTAAACGCTGGGGTTAGGGGCGAAGGGCAATGCGTTAAGGGGAAAGGGCTATGGAGTTAAGGATAAAGGGTAAAGGATAAGGAAGTAAGGGGCTAAGGGCAAGGGCCATTAGTAAGGGGCCAAGTGGGTAGATGTAAGGGGTTAAACGTAATGGTTAAGGCTTCAGGGTTAGGAGTAAGGGACTAAGGTTAAGAGGTTACAGGGTGAGGGTACAACTAAGGAGAAGAGAGCATATAAGGAGTTAAGGGTTAGGGTTAAGGGTTATGGGTTAAAAGAAAAGAGTTATGGGTAAGGAGCTAAGGAAAAAGGAGCTAAGGAAAAAGAAGCACGGGGTTAAGTATTAAGGTTGGAGGTTAAAGGTAAGGGAGAAGGGGTAAGAGGTTAAGGGTATTGGTAAGGGTTATGGGTAAGGAGTTCAGGGTAAGTGGTAAAGGATAAAGGAGTGAAGATTTAAGGGCAAAAGATAAGAGAGGGGCATAAGGGTCAAGCATAATGGGGCAACGGGGAAAGAATAAGGTATTGAGGGAATTCCTTCTCCGGATTTAAGGCTGCTGGAGTTCAACCATAGCAGAGGCCATTTCCCCGTACTAATAAATTCTAACTTTACTATTCTAGGGGATCTCAATATTCATTTTGACGAACCAAGTGTGGTCTGGCTTGAACTACTGCTGATGATTTCTTGGCCTTGGGCCACTCCCTCTTAGTGCATATTCCCACACATAAGGCCGGTCACATCTAGGGTCCTGTTTTCTCTAACCTACCTTCTCTCACGGTGAAGGCTCTCATGCTACTTCTTTGGTCTGATCACTTTGTGTTTCCTATAAAGGTTTTTCTCTGAGCAGCAGAAGCGCAAGCAGTAGCTCACCCCACTGTATTTAGACACCGGTCGAAACTTAACACTGAAATCTGATGCTCATACTTACAGGAGAAAGGTCCTGAACTTCCTTGACATGCAAGAGAAGAATGCAAGGGTTGTAGATTAATGTATTCGAAAGTCTCTGGATAGAGCATTACCACTCAGATCCAAGTTAAAAAATTGCATTTGTGCCCCAGCTGTATTGTTTAATGATTGGTTACTAAGCTTAAAGAAAAGTTGCAAGCTATTAGAACGCATATGGTGTAAATCCTACAATCAGGAGGACAAAGCTAAGTTCAAAAATGGTTCTAAAATCTATAACAGGGACTGCCAGTCTACTCAAGCAACTTATTACGCTGACAAGATTGGGAATGCCAGGAATTTTGCTAAAGAATGAAAAATGTCCTAGAAATCATAAAGGAAAGTTTCAATTCTATTAAGGACACAGAGGCAAGGATTATACATAACTTTCTTTGTTTATTTCTCCAGCAGCTTCATATAGACAACTAAAACAAATACATGACACATCAACTAGAGCAGAAAAAACAAGAACAGAACAGCCAATCAGCATCCACAGTCCCATAGAGGAGGTAATGATCTGAAATGTTCCTCCTCTTTCTTCACATGACAGACGCCGTGGTATTGAATCTCATCATCCATCTGTTTTTTCATCACTGCCAGCAGAATAAAGAGATATTTGTAAGAAAAATGCTACATCCACCATGTGTACCTCCATTATTATTATTGCCATCATAACAGTACAATAGATTATTGAAGTTAGCCTTTAATGATAGGTACCTTCTCTTTAAGCAGGCGGTGCTCCACGTAATTCATCCACTAGCCCTCAGGAGGGAAACACATAACCTGAGGTTTGAGGGTGGGATAATCCACACCTCCATGTCCTTAATAGAATTGAAACTTTCCTTTATGATTGCTAGGAAATGTTTCATTCTATGTCAGAACCGGAGGCAAGTATTATGCAAGTTTAAAGCTTACATGCCATCAAAGAGGCGATATCCACAATGGGTTTAAAAAAAAACCTCTTAAATGTGGAATCTGCTGCATTCATGATACCCTCGAGCGTCATTCCTACAATGAAGGTTTTAGAAGCCATAGCTCCTCTCGCAGAATGGGCGCCAAATTGGGCGGTGTAAGTCCCTGCCTCCTGCATGATTCAGCAGGCCCATCGGGCGATAGTCAGGGAAGAAACCATTTTAAAAGGTTTCCTAAGAGCAATGAACAGTTGTCTTTCACCCATACGTCCGATCTCTTCAGTGACACACTCACAAGTTTTCAAGCAACCTACCACACACAACTCAGGAAAATCATGAAAGGGTCCCTGATGTGAGCCTTGGTGGACCTAGATACGGTAAAAGAAACCCTGTCAGGGGTGTATATCCTGTCTGACATCATCTCTAACATCAGATACTCGCCTACAAGACACCAAACACTGCAACATCACCAGCTTACCTAAAAGTTCCTGCTTACTCAGATACTTGTTCTGAGGCCATGCTAGAAATAGGTTAAGAACAAGATTGACATCCCATAGGGCTGAGAACCATGGTTCTGGTGGGAGAGACAATCGAATACCTCGTAACAGTTTGCACACTAGAAGGTGCCCAGCCAATTTAGCCAACCTAACAGTGTTAACTGACCAATAGGCCATGCCTTGGTGAGTCAGTTCCGACAGGAAATTCAGAATGTGAACAATGCTTGATTCCACGGGATCCACATGTCATTGATGACACCAACCCAACCATCGTCCCCACGCAGATCTGCATCTTTTAGTAGTTTTCGCCTAGACCTTGAAGATAAGCTTCTGTGCGTGGTCTGAAAGGCCCGGGTTTTTCCATCTCTGCCTTTAATCCTCCAGGCCATCAAAGTTAGACTGTGATCCTGAACCATCTATGTGGAAGGCCCTCTGGATTCCTCAGTATATGAAGATAGTGGGGGAGACGGTTTGGAAAATCCCAGGAAAGTGCCAGAAGAACTGGAAACCACGCCTGCGATCTCCAGAACGGAGTGGCCAGCACTTAGTCTGCTTGCTGGCGTCTGACCTGTGCCGAGACGCTCATTATCATTGCAAACGGGTGTAAGGTATGGCCCTGGTCCAATCCTGCAGAAATACATCTGTTGCAGCCACCTCCGGACCCGGTCTCCAACTGAAGTATCTGTGAAGTTGATGATATAATCTGGACGCAAACAGATCCACTGAAAACGGGCCCCAGATCTGCCACCGCACGTGAAACATGGGAGGGTCCAGCTGCTCAAATCTCTGGGGAATCTGGAGTTCCAATCCACGACTCGATTGGAAGAGCCTGGAAGGTAATCTGCCACCACTGAGATTTGGATGGACAAGCAGTAATTCCAGAAGTCCTGCACAATTGCAGTGAGGATCTTCCAGGTGACTGATATACCTGACTGTGGAGATATTGTCCATCCGGAGTATTACGCAGAACTGGGCTCTGTCCTTGGTCCAAAACTTGATAGCGAATGAGCCGTCCAAGAGCTCCAAGCAATTGACTTGCAGGCATTGTTCATCTCCTTGCGTTTGCTTTGTTCGCCCTAAGTTGGCAGGGTGTGCCCAGACGTGGGTCCCTAGCTCACTTTGCCACTGGATTCAAGCTAGCCTGGCTGATGAGGACTGTTCGTCCGAAACCGGTCCCAGGATGCTTGTTTCCGGTCTAGGGAAGACATGGCTTGGCAGTTCGGGCTGGACTGTTCCCATGAGGCACAGGGTCAAGACTGATTTGCATATAGCTGTGTCTGAACTGGGGTGGCAAAGTGAGCTAAAGAACGATGATGGATTCAACCCAGATCTGTGACTGGGGGTGAGTGTCTGAAAAGTTTCAGCGCTCCGTCCATCATCTCCTTGTGTTTGCTTTGTTCGCCCTAAGTTGGCAGGGTATGCCCAGACGTGGGTCCCTTGCTCACTTTGCCACTGGATTCAAGCTAGCCTGGCAGATGAGGACTGTTAGTCCGAAACCGGTCCCAGGATGCTTGTTTCCGGTCCAGGGAAGACATGGCTTGGCAGTTCGGGCTGGACTGTTCCCATGAGGCACAGGGTCAAGACTGATTTGCATATAGCTGTGTCTGAACTGGGGTGGCAAAGTGAGCTAAAGAACGATGATGGATTCAACCCAGATCTGTGACTGGGGATGAGTGTCTGAAAGGTTTCAGCGCTCCGTCCATCATCTCCTTGTGTTAGCTTTGTTCGCCCTAAGATGGCAGGGTATGCCCAGACGTGGGTCCCTTGCTCACTTTGCCACTGGATTCAAGCTAGCCTGGCTGATGAGGACTGTTAGTCCGAAACCGGTCCCAGGATGCTTGTTTCCGGTCCAGGGAAGACATGGCTTGGCAGTTCGGGCTGGACTGTTCCCATGAGGCACAGGGTCAAGACTGATTTGCATATAGCTGTGTCTGAACTGGGGTGGCAAAGTGAGCTAAAGAACGATGATGGATTCAACCCAGATCTGTGACTGGGGGTGAGTGTCTGAAAAGTTTCAGCGCTCCGTCCATCATCTCCTTGTGTTTGCTTTGTTCGCCCTAAGTTGGCAGGGTATGCCCAGACGTGGGTCTCTTGCTCACTTTGCCACTGGATTCAAGCTAGCCTGGCTGATGAGGACTGTTAGTCCGAAACCGGTCCCAGGATGCTTGTTTCCGGTCCAGGGAAGACATGGCTTGGCAGTTCGGGCTGGACTGTTCCCATGAGGCACAGGGTCAAGACTGATTTGCATATAGCTGTGTCTGAACTGGAGTGGCAAAGTGAGCTAAAGAACGATGATGGATTCAACCCAGATCTGTGACTGGGGGTGAGTGTCTGAAAAGTTTCAGCGCTCCGTCCATCATTGTTAGACTTGGCATCTTTTGGCGTGTTTCCCCTGACTTTTTGCTTTCTGACCTCCCGGTTTTGACTCTGTTTTTGCTGGTGTGATGATTCTGCGCACTTTCCTCACTGCGGTCCAGTGGGAAAGTGCAAGTGCTCCTGTATAAAATGTGTTATGGATTGGTGTTTCCATGATTGGCCTATTTGGTTTATGTGTCAGTCCCTTGTAAAGTGCACTGCGAGTGCCAGGGCCTATAGACCAAATGCTGTTGGTGGGCTGCAGCACTGGATTGTGCCACCCACGCAAACAGCCCGTAAAGTGTAACTCGGGCCTGCCATCGCAGAGCCTGTGCGCAGCCTGGGGCTGCCATGTCGACTTGGCAAGTGCACACACTTGCAAGTCCCTAAACCTTCCCTTTGCTGCATGTTAGTCACCCCTAAGGTAGGCCCAAGGTACCCCTGTGGGCAAGGTGCGGTGTATGCGAAAGGTAGGACATGCCCGGGTGTGTGCGGCATGTCCTGATAGTGAATTACAGCCTAGTTCGTTTTTCACTATTGCAAGGCTACCTGTTCCCCTAGGCCAGAACGGGCAGTTTTGATTATTACAGCTTATAATCCTAACTGACCCCGGGAACATGGTAGAAATTCGAGTTTAGTATGCCTGGACTCAGAATGATAAAATGCAGCTTTTAGTGAAGTTGGTTTTAACATTCTGTGTTTGAAAATACCACTTTTAGAAAGTGGGTATTTTCTTGTCTAACCATCCAAGCCTGCCTCTGCGAGATTGTGTATTCCGTGTCTGGAATGTGAGTGACAGGGGCTGGGGATGCCAGGAGACAGGGTGAGTCAGCGCAGGGCTGAATAGCCAGATCGACCTGTAGATGGGTGGGAGGGGTCGCACCTGGGCCCTGAATAGGACAGTGCCTTCCCTCCACAATGCTGGCTCCACCTCCTGTGGTGCGTCTGATGTCCCTGGCCTACTCACTGAAAGAAGGGACGGAGACTTGTCAACAAAGTGCTCCAGAACTGGTTTGGACTAGGCGAAGGCCTCTCTGCCTTCAGAGAACAAAGGAATTTGGGATATAAATATTGGGGCCCTGACCCCATGAATTTAGATCTCGCTGGAATCAAGGAACCTGCCAAGACGAAGCGCTGGAAGAGCTGCCAGGAGGAGTACTGCCCCTTTGCTGTGTTGTTGCTTTGTTGGGTTGGCCTGCAGTTGCTGCTTCTGTCTTGGGCAGTGAAAGGACTGGACTGAACTTTCTACGAACTTGTGCTGAGTATCTCCAAGGGCCAGGAACCGAGCTGGCCTCCTGTTAAGAAGTCTCAGGGACTACAAAGACTTCACAAGCCTCTGGGTACCGCTTCTGGAACGCTGTTTCAGTTGCCACAGAGGAAGGGAACTGCAACCGACTCCGTCAACCGAATCCATCCCTGGCCGGTGACCTGTTTGCACCGCAGACCGCATCGCCCCGCTTCGCATCGCAACCCTGGTCTCACCGTGGGCGACGTCCGACGCCGCCAACATCGAGCCGCTGCTTGCACCGTGACCTGTGGGCACCGCAGTTCGCATCGCATCGCTTCACTGGGCCAGCCGGACCAGACCGACACTGTCGCTGCAACTGGCTCAAGAGTCGAGACCGCACCGCATTTGGGGCACCGCTCGCACGTCTGCGACGCACCGCTCCGACTCGCACCGCTGTCCGACGCCAGCTCCCGCACTCCGGCTAGGTCGCCTGCATCGCAACCTGTCAGCACCGCATCGAGCATCGTCTCGCCCTGCATCGCACGCCTTGGACTCACCGACTCCGTCTGCACGACGCTCATCGAGCCGCTGCCTGCACCGCATCGAGGGACACCGCCCTTGCATCGCTCCGTCTTGCACCGCAACCGCGACGAACGCCGACCGGCTCGTACACTCCGTACCAGCCACAACGAGAAAGGTACTGTAACCGAGTCTGTTCACGACTCTGCTGGCCCGTATCGACGCGGTCGGCTGGACTTGTTAGACTCTGTGGTTTTCAGCATCACGGTAGGCTCGGACGGAGCTACCGACTCGTACGAACTTTGCTTTTGTGCTATTCCTGCAAAGAAGAAGTTACCGTATCAAGCATTCATTCGTAAAGTATAGTATTGTGGATTTTTGTCGTAATTGGTCTTGTCTTGAGTATATAAAATATTGGTTATTTTTCTAAACTGGTGTGGTGTCCGTTTGTAGTGCTTACACTGTATTACTGTTGGTTATGTGCAAATGCTTTACACACTGCCTCTGAATTGAGCCTGACTGCTCGTGCCAAGCTACCACGAGGGTGAGCAGGGGTTACTTCACGAGTGTAACAACCCTTACCCTGACTAGGAAGAAGGGTCCCTACTTGGACAAAGGTGCAAGCCCTTGCCAACTAGAGATCCCATTTCTAACATTGGTTGTCAGCGGTGAGGATAGGACTTGCGTTTGCACTTGACTTACAGTGATTGGTGTGCACTACTACCATATCGCAGACCATTACGTACCACATACTGGTTCTTTTTCTTTTGGCCTATTTTTGATCTTGCCAGTTTTCAACTCACGACTTTTGTCATGCCTGAATCAATTGCATCATCCGTTGCATCTCTGGAAGTTATCTTTGAGGAGGACAGGTTGGAATCCTACGCCGTAAAGGAGTTACGAGCGATTTGTAAAAACCTGAAAGTCCAAATTAAAGGCCTCACAAGGAAGGAGGAGCTACAGAAGGCGCTGAGGGCCTGGGTAGCAGCCAGACATGCCAATGGGCAGCCTGGTGATCTCAGTGAGGAGGCGGAGGAGCCTATTTCCAGGGTGGATGTGCTTTTGGGTAGGGGGAACCCGCCAGGTCAGGCAGCAGCAGTCTGTCCCCAGAGGAGCTGGAGGACAGGCGGGAGGCAAGGCAGTTTGAGCTGCAGAAGCTCAGGCTGGAGAGTGAGCGGGAGGAGAAGAGATTGGCCATAGAGGAGAGGAAGATGCTCTTAGAGCATGAGAGAGAACTGAAGGAGCTAGAACTTAGGAGTAAGTCAGGCTCAGATGGTGGCAGCAATTCGTCCAGAAAGGCAGACAGGATTGTGCACATTCCCAAGAACGTAGGCAAGGAGTTCAAGAAGGGGGATGACATACAAAGGTGGTTCCAGGGTTATGAGGCAGCCATACACATGAATGGGGTCCCTGAGGAGAATTGGGGAGCAGGATTGTGGCCACTTTTCCCGGAAGAAGCAAGGGATGCTCTGATAGCTTTGGGTAAGGGGTATCACCTCACCTATGCTGACATGAAGGATGCCCTTCTCACGAAGTATGGTCTTACTCCTGAAAAGTACAGGGATCAGTTCAGGTCCAGTAAGAAGTCTGATGTCAACACTTGGTTGGAATGTGTGGATGTGTTCTGCAGGTCTCTGGATGGTTGGGTGAAGGGCAGTAGTGTAACAGATTTTCAGGGGCTCTACAACTTGATTGCATGGGAGCACTTGTCTAGTCTATGTTTTGCAGATCTGCGCCAGCACCTAGTTGATAGTAAGCTAACTGACCCCAGGAAGCTTGCTATGGAAGCGGACCGCTGGGTGAGTACCACGGTCCACAAGAAAGCGTTTGGGGGAGACTCAGCCAAAGGTGGGCAGGGTCCCCAGCAGAAAGGTGGGGGGGACAAGGGTAAAGCACAGGAGTTCTCTAAAGGGCCCCAAACTAGTACCCAGGGTAAAGGTTCCCAGCCCCCGGTGATAAGAAGAAAGGGGTCTCTACAGGGAAGCCTGTTGAGACCGGCCCCCGCAAGTGTTATGCATGTGACCAGGTAGGTCACTTTAAGGGGGACCCCAAGTGCCCGAAGGGGACACAGCCACCCACCGGTGGACAATCCAAAGTGTTGGCTAGTGTAGCGCTTGGGGAGGAGGGGTGCCCACAGGAGGGTGGGGATCCCGCAGAAATGACCCTTGTCTCACTAGGGGACAGTGAGATGGTCCCAGGAAACCAGGTGCCCCCTAACACAAAGAAATATAGCACCTGGGTGACCATTAATGGGAACAGGGTAGAGGCTCTCAGAGATACTGGAGCCAGTGTGACCTCAGTCCGGTGTCACCTGGTGTCTGAGAAGCAAGTAGTCCCAGGAGCATTCCACCAAGTAGTTGCTGTCGACAACTCTGAGCGCCAGTGTATGGTGGCGCAGGTTCCCTTTGAATGGGGGGGTCTCAGGTCCCTTGAGGGTGGTTGTGAGCCCTACCATGCCTGTCGATTGTCTGCTAGGAAACGACCTGGAGCAGTCCTCATGGAAGGAGGTTGAGCTCAGGTCTCACTTGGAGATGCTTGGGTTGCCAGAGTGGGCATGCGTGTCTACTCGGTCAATGGCAGCCAGAAAGGGTGATCAAGAGGACTTGGAGCCTGAAACAGTGGCCCAAGTCCCTGCCAAGAGAAAGGGCAGGGGGCGCGGGAAACCGGCCCCCGAAGTTCCCACGGACCGGGAGGAGGCGGACCTCGAGGGGGACGCCCGGTGCCTACAGGGGAGCAGGTAGCCGAACTGAGAGACATCTCTGAGCTGACCCATTGGCAGCAAGAAGGGGGTCCCACCAGGGAGGAGTTCTGCAGGGAGCAGAACGAGTGCCCTACTCTGGAGGGTCTGCGGCGGCAGGCTGCAGACCAGGCAGCTGGTAATCAGTCCGGGTCACATCTTATCTACTGGGAGAGTGGTCTCCTATACAGTGAGCCTAAGGTTGCTGAGCCTGGGTCAGCCCGTGTGCTGGTGGTACCCCAGCGCTTCAGGACCTTCCTACTGGGTCTGGCTCATGACGTGCCTTTGGCAGGACATTTGGGGCAGGACAAGACCTTTGACAGGCTTGTCACCCACTTCTTTTGGCCCCAAATGCGAAGGCAGTCAGATGCACACTGTAGGTCTTGCCAAACTTGCCAGGCAAGTGGTAAGAGTGGGAGGAAGGTCAAAGCTCCTCTCCAACCTTTTCCGGTTGTTGGAACACCCTTTGAAAGGGTAGGGATGGATATAGTGGGGCCACTGGATCCCAAGACAGCCATGGGCAACAGGTACATCCTGGTCTTGGTGGACCATGCCACCCGGTACCCGGAGGCAATCCCTCTCAGGACAACGACGGCGCCAGTGGTGGGCCGGGCGTTAATGGGGATCTTTTCCCGTGTGGGATTCCCCAGAGAGGTGGTTTCCGATAGGGGACCAATTTCATATCGAAGTATATGACATCCCTGTGGAAGGAGTGTGGGGTAACCTACAAGTTCACCACTCCTTACCACCCACAAGGAAACGGTCTGGTGGAGAGATTCAACCAGACCTTGAAAGGCATGATCAAGGGTCTAACAGAACCCATGAGGCGTAAGTGGGACGTCCTCTTGCCATGCCTACTCTTTGCGTACAGGGAGGTGCCTCAGAAGTCTCTTGGGTACAGCCCCTTTGAGCTCCTGTATGGCCACCCTGTCAGAGGACCTCTGAGTTTGGTGAAGGAAGGCTGGGAGGCGGCTCCCAGGAAAACTCCCCAGGATGTATTTAGCTACATGCTGGCCTTTAGAAACCAAACTGCCCGCTTCAGGAAACTCGCTCAGGCGAACCTAGAAGCCAGCCAGGAAGAAATGAAGAGATGGTATGACCAGAACGCCACTCTGGTCGAATTTCAACCTGGGCAAAAAGTGTGGGTAATGGCCCCAGTGGCACCTTGTGCCTTGCAGGACAAGTGGACTGGGCCATATGAGGTAAAGGAGCGCAAAAGTGACGTCACCTACCTGGTGACGTCACCAGGAACCCTTTGAGGGTCCTTCACGTGAACCGCCTCAAGCCCCACTTCGAGAGGTCCGAAGTGAGTATGCTCTTGGCGACAGATGATGGGGTGGAAGAGGAGAGCGAGCCTCTCCCTGACCTCCTGTCTACCAAGGAGCATGATGGGTCAGTAGAGGGTGTGATCCTCTCCCCTACTCTGACTCAGGAGCAGCAGGTGGACTGTCGCCAGTTGTTGGGACAGTTCGCCCCACTGTTCTCTCTGACTCCCGGTGTTACTCACTGGTGTACCCATGACGTGGACACCGGTGACAGCCATCCTGTGAAGCACAAGATTTACAGGTTGACTGACCGGGTCAGAGCCAGCATCAAGGAGGAGGTCTCTAAGATGTTGGCGTTAGGGGTGATTGAGCCCTCCCACAGTCCTTGGGCCAGCCCAGTGGTCTTGGTCCCAAAGGCTGCGGCGCCCGGTGCCACTCCAGAACTCCGGTTTTGTGTGGACTACCGTGGGCTCAATGCCGTCACCAGGACTGACGCGCACCCCATCCCCAGAGCTGATGAGCTCATTGATCGGTTGGGAGCTGCCCGGTTCCTCAGCACGTTTGATTTAACGTCTGGGTACTGGCAGATTGCCTTAACCGATGGGGCCAAGGAGAGATCAGCATTCTCAACCCCAGAAGGTCATTACCAATTCCGGGTGATGCCCTTTGGGTTGAAGAATGCCCCTGCCACCTTTCAGAGGTTGGTCAATCAGGTGTTGGCTGGGCTGGAGGATTTCAGTGCCGCCTACCTGGATGACATTGCTGTGTTCAGTTCCAGCTGGGAAGAACATTTACAGCACCTTGAGAAAGTGTTGAGGGCTCTGCAAGGTGCAGGCCTCACGATCAAGGCCAGTAAGTGCCAGATCGGGCAGGGTTCTGTGGTGTACTTGGGACACCAGGTAGGAAGCGGCCAGGTGGTGCCCCTACAACCCAAGATTGACACCATTCTGGCTTGGGAACCCCCCAAAACCCAGACAGAGGTGAGAGCCTTCTTAGGTCTCACCGGCTATTATAGGAGATTTGTTAAGGGCTATGGCACCATCGTGGCCCCCTTAACAGAGCTGACCTCTAAGAGGCAGCCCAGGAAAGTGATCTGGACTGAGTCCTGCCAGAAAGCTTTTGATGCCCTGAAGGCAGCCATGTGCACGGCGCCCGTGCTCAAGGCACCTGACTTCTCCAAAGAATTTGTCGTGCAGACTGACGCTTCAGAGCATGGTGTGGGAGCGGTGCTCTCACAACTGAACGAAGAGGGCCTGGATCAGCCTGTAGTCTTCCTTAGCAGGAGACTACTTCCCAGGGAACAGAGGTGGAGTGCCATAGAAAGGGAAGCTTTTGCTGTGGTCTGGGCGCTGAAGAAGTTGAGACCATACCTGTTTGGGACTCACTTCCGGGTTCAGACAGACCACAGGCCCCTCAGATGGTTGATGCAAATGAGGGGCGAGAATCCAAAACTGCTGAGGTGGTCCATCTCCCTACAGGGAATGGACTTTACGGTGGAACACCGTCCTGGTACAGAACACGCCAACGCAGATGGTCTGTCCAGGTTCTTCCGCCTTAGTGAAGAGAACTCCAATGGGGTTGGGTAGTTCTCCCTACTTTCAGCTGGAGGGGACATGTGTTAGACTTGGCATCTTTTGGCGTGTTTCCCCTGACTTTTTGCTTTCTGACCTCCCGGTTTTGACTCTGTTTTTGCTGGTGTGATGATTCTGCGCACTTTCCTCACTGCGGTCCAGTGGGAAAGTGCAAGTGCTCCTGTATAAAATGTGTTATGGATTGGTGTTTCCATGATTGGCCTATTTGGTTTATGTGTCAGTCCCTTGTAAAGTGCACTGCGAGTGCCAGGGCCTATAGACCAAATGCTGTTGGTGGGCTGCAGCACTGGATTGTGCCACCCACGCAAACAGCCCGTAAAGTGTAACTCGGGCCTGCCATCGCAGAGCCTGTGCGCAGCCTGGGGCTGCCATGTCGACTTGGCAAGTGCACACACTTGCAAGTCCCTAAACCTTCCCTTTGCTGCATGTTAGTCACCCCTAAGGTAGGCCCAAGGTACCCCTGTGGGCAGGGTGCGGTGTATGCGAAAGGTAGGACATGCCCGGGTGTGTGCGGCATGTCCTGATAGTGAATTACAGCCTAGTTCGTTTTTCACTATTGCAAGGCTACCTGTTCCCCTAGGCCAGAACGGGCAGTTTTGATTATTACAGCTTATAATCCTAACTGACCCCGGGAACATGGTAGAAATTCGAGTTTAGTATGCCTGGACTCAGAATGATAAAATGCAGCTTTTAGTGAAGTTGGTTTTAACATTCTGTGTTTGAAAATACCACTTTTAGAAAGTGGGTATTTTCTTGTCTAACCATCCAAGCCTGCCTCTGCGAGATTGTGTATTCCGTGTCTGGAATGTGAGTGACAGGGGCTGGGGGATGACAGGAGACAGGGTGAGTCAGCGCAGGGCTGAATAGCCAGATCGACCTGTAGATGGGTGGGAGGGGTCGCACCTGGGCCCTGAATAGGACAGTGCCTTCCCTCCACAATGCTGGCTCCACCTCCTGTGGTGCGTCTGATGTCCCTGGCCTACTCACTGAAAGAAGGGACGGAGACTTGTCAACAAAGTGCTCCAGAACTGGTTTGGACTAGGCGAAGGCCTCTCTGCCTTCAGAGAACAAAGGAATTTGGGATATAAATATTGGGGCCCTGACCCCATGAATTTAGATCTCGCTGGAATCAAGGAACCTGCCAAGACGAAGCGCTGGAAGAGCTGCCAGGAGGAGTACTGCCCCTTTGCTGTGTTGTTGCTTTGTTGGGTTGGCCTGCAGTTGCTGCTTCTGTCTTGGGCAGTGAAAGGACTGGACTGAACTTTCTACGAACTTGTGCTGAGTATCTCCAAGGGCCAGGAACCGAGCTGGCCTCCTGTTAAGAAGTCTCAGGGACTACAAAGACTTCACAAGCCTCTGGGTACCGCTTCTGGAACGCTGTTTCAGTTGCCACAGAGGAAGGGAACTGCAACCGACTCCGTCAACCGAATCCATCCCTGGCCGGTGACCTGTTTGCACCGCAGACCGCATCGCCCCGCTTCGCATCGCAACCCTGGTCTCACCGTGGGCGACGTCCGACGCCGCCAACATCGAGCCGCTGCTTGCACCGTGACCTGTGGGCACCGCAGTTCGCATCGCATCGCTTCACTGGGCCAGCCGGACCAGACCGTCACTGTCGCTGCAACTGGCTCAAGAGTCGAGACCGCACCGCATTTGGGGCACCGCTCGCACGTCTGCGACGCACCGCTCCGACTCGCACCGCTGTCCGACGCCAGCTCCCGCACTCCGGCTAGGTCGCCTGCATCGCAACCTGTCAGCACCGCATCGAGCATCGTCTCGCCCTGCATCGCACGCCTTGGACTCACCGACTCCGTCTGCACGACGCTCATCGAGCCGCTGCCTGCACCGCATCGAGGGACACCGCCCCTTGCATCGCTCCGTCTTGCACCGCAACCGCGACGAACGCCGACCGGCTCGTACACTCCGTACCAGCCACAACGAGAAAGGTACTGTAACCGAGTCTGTTCACGACTCTGCTGGCCCGTATCGACGCGGTCGGCTGGACTTGTTAGACTCTGTGGTTTTCAGCATCACGGTAGGCTCGGACGGAGCTACCGACTCGTACGAACTTTGCTTTTGTGCTATTCCTGCAAAGAAGAAGTTACCGTATCAAGCATTCATTCGTAAAGTATAGTATTGTGGATTTTTGTCGTAATTGGTCTTGTCTTGAGTATATAAAATATTGGTTATTTTTCTAATCTGGTGTGGTGTCCGTTTGTAGTGCTTACACTGTATTACTGTTGGTTATGTGCAAATGCTTTACACACTGCCTCTGAATTGAGCCTGACTGCTCGTGCCAAGCTACCACGAGGGTGAGCAGGGGTTACTTCACGAGTGTAACAACCCTTACCCTGACTAGGAAGAAGGGTCCCTACTTGGACAAAGGTGCAAGCCCTTGCCAACTAGAGATCCCATTTCTAACAATCATCTCCTTGTGTTTGCTTTGTTCGCCCTAAGTTGGCAGGGTATGCCCAGACGTGGGTCCCTTGCTCACTTTGCCACTGGATTCAAGCTAGCCTGGCTGATGAGGACTGTTAGTCTGAAACCGGTCCCAGGATGCTTGTTTCCGGTCCAGGGAAGACATGGCTTGGCAGTTCGGGCTGGACTGTTCCCATGAGGCACAGGGCCAAGACTGATTTGCATATAGCTGTGTCTGAACTGGGGTGGCAAAGTGAGCTAAAGAACGATGATGGATTCAACCCAGATCTGTGACTGGGGGTGAGTGACTGAAAAGTTTCAGCGCTCCGTCCATCATCTCCTTGTGTTTGCTTTGTTCGCCCTAAGTTGGCAGGGTATGCCCAGACGTGGGTCTCTTGCTCACTTTGCCACTGGATTCAAGCTAGCCTGGCTGATGAGGACTGTTAGTCCGAAACCGGTCCCAGGATGCTTGTTTCCGGTCCAGGGAAGACATGGCTTGGCAGTTCGGGCTGGACTGTTCCCATGAGGCACAGGGTCAAGACTGATTTGCATATAGCTGTGTCTGAACTGGGGTGGCAAAGTGAGCTAAAGAACGATGATGGATTCAACCCAGATCTGTGACTTGGGGTGAGTGTCTGAAAAGTTTCAGCGCTCCGTCCATCATCTCCTTGTGTTTGCATTGTTCATTTTCTGACCAGCGTCCTCCTGTAGATGATTCTCCACACCTGGCACCCCAGCTGAGTTTGCTGCCATCCAACTCAATGACAATGCCGGGTTCGGTACTGAAGCTTGCTCTTCCGTTCCACGCCTCCATGTGACTTAGCCACTATTGAATCTCTTCCCTGGCCTTCGATGAAAGAGGTACTAGTTCCGAAAAGGTGAGTCCTCTTCGGAGGTGCAAGGTCTTTAGCCTCTGGATTGCTCTGTAGTGGAGCGGCCTGGGAAAGATCGCCTGGATGAAGGACGAGGAAAGTCCTACTATGCTGACACGCTGTCTGAGGAAAGATTCTGGTCTGGTAAGCATTCTCCTCAGTTTCTGACGGATCTTCAACCGTTTGTCGGAAGACTGAAGGAGGTCTGCAGGGAGTCTATTACAAATCCCAGGAACAGAATTCGCTGAGAGGGAGTTCTCCCATTTGTCATAAGTGATCACAAACCCCAGATATCCAGGAGTGAAACTGCAGATGCCAGATGCGACCTCAGCTGATCCAGTGCATGATCAATTAGCAGTATGTCGTCATTAGACAATAAGTTGAATGCCTTGCATTCTGGAGCATTCCAACACCGATCTCATTCCCTTTGTAAAGCACCAAGGTGCTGACAAGAGGCCAAAGGGGAGGGTGGAGAACTCGAACACCTGATGGCGCCACAGGAATTGAAGCAAGCGGCGATGTGGCCGAAAGATGAGGATTGTCAGATAGGCATCCTTTAGGTCGAGGCGAACAAGCCAGTCTCCCGATTGCAGGATATCTCTCAGAAGGTGAATGCCTTCCATCTTGAAGTGGCTGTATACCAGCCACTTATTGAATTCCTGGAGCTTTATCACCACATGGAATTCCTTGTCCTTTTTCTCCACAAGAAAGATATTACTGATGAACCCGTTAGGGTGAAGAGAGGACCGGACTATGGCTCTCTTGGCTAGAGGATCGGCAAACTCTGAAAAGTCTCTGAAAAAACGAGCCTGTGAAGGAGAGTCACTTGTACTGGAGAGCAGTAGAACTCTATGTAACAACCCCTTACTGTTTGCAAAAAGTAGGCATCTGAGGTCAGTTAAACCCAGTTGTGAAAAAAGTGCAAGCTTGCCCCCCACTTCAACAGAATGCAGGAGGGTAACGTTCTTACCTGAGTTGATATTGGATGTGGCTGTAGCTCTAGGAGTGCCTCTGTGGAAACTGCCTCTTCCGTAGGCTCTGAAAAGGAAGAAAGTCCCAAACTTGGATGGGTCTTGATAGACACCTCTTCTGGGATACTATCCTCCTTGGTAGGGATTGTATGTGCCGCCGCCCCAGTGCCTCCTACCTCTGCCGGCCCCGGGGAAAACCTTGGTTGAGAAGACTTTTTAATGGATGCCTGCGCCTTATCTAGGGAGGTGAAGGTAGATACAAACTTCCCCAGCTCCTTAATAAAGGGGTCCCCGAAAAGCCTCCCAGCGCCACCCGACCCGCCTCCTTGGCAGCAAGTTACCCATGCTTAGGATCTATCTTGATTGGAAAGGAGCGGCGTCTCTCAGTAGAGCGCACAATTGGCACTCCCCAAGAACCCTAAGGCTCTTTGCGCCCACACGGAGCGGGTCTCAGGGGAAATGACAGAGCCTGATTCCTTGGCCTCCTCCGCCATATCAAGGATTTTGGTCAAGAGGCCCGCCAGGTCAAGAAGTTTATGCTGACAAGACGGCCAGGATCAGTCGATGTGCTTCTTTGTGTCTTTGATATATCTAACCAGGAAGGAGGCCATCTTCGCATCAATCTCGGGGCTGAAGGCGACTATGCCCTCCAAGGTGGGTCTAGGGTATTCAGCCTGAAGCCTATTGCGGACCTCCTTGTCCAGGTGTTTGGGAGCCGAGCTGTCACATAGGCTGCCATCTTGCCTGCCGGGACCCAGTCAGAAGGCATAGGGTGGTATCAGGGTCCAACACGTCTGCCAGTAATTGGTTTGCCTGAGTTGTGTGGTCAGAAGTTGAGTGTGATGGTCTGGCTTGGGGCGCCAAGGCCTCCCTGAGTCATTGTCTCCATTCGAGGATGGGGAGGGGAGAAATGGGGTTGTATTACAGGGATGGTGGGTCTGCCAAAAATAGGTACTGGGTACCTGAAGAGGGAACTAAGATTACTGTACACCCGGAATGGGGTTCACTGGCCAGAAACGCCTTCTTGAGGTGATCAAAGTCATCTTCAGAGGGAGGGTCTATGGGGCGTTTAGGTGGTTTGGGGTGCCCTGGAGCTTCTGTGGGCCTAGAAGGTCCTGGAGTGTCTTCCCTCCGGGGAGTGGTTCAGGGCGGGCATTAGCCAGCTCAATCAGTTTCTTCTCCAAGGGCGTCAGTGCTGTACTAATAGCCCTCTGTTCTGAGGCATCAAAAGTTTCTGGTGGGGCTCCCAAGGGATATACTCCACCCGTTCCTCTTGCATATATTCCTCATCATCCCCCTGAAGTATTGTGGTCAGTCGACCAAACAGAAAGGCCAAAGGTTGAATACTAATAAGCGCTTACAGCGTGTGATGAGTAGCCCCCGAGGGGCGGAGTACGGCAGTCGGAAATCCGACCATATTAGTATGCTCGGCCTTGGTGGGGAAGGGGGTGTCGCACCTGCGCGCTGTTAGGAGTTGTGGATATAGTGGGCAGAGACTGGGACACCCCTGTACAGAGAATAGATTACAGACCCCGAGGGGCCTGAGAACAGTACTGACCCACACAGGGGCCTTGCGCTCTAGGTTCCCGGTGCCGGGCCTTCCTCGCTCAGGACTGACCGATGCGCAACTGGCGCGCCCTTTTCCTGCCGCGGGATCACAGAAGACACACGAGTTCCCAGGCAGCAAGAAGAGACTAGTGCGATAAGGAAAAGGGCATTCTAGTGGTTGGAGGGCTGAAGCAACAAGCACGTTCCCCGCACAAACCAAATCCGGCTGCAAGGGAATCAGAATCCGATCCTGCGGCCGCCTATAGAGGAAAGAAAACGGTTACTCTAATCTAAGACAATATGAAATATACACGCTAGTCAAAATTGTACATTGACACAAGTAAACTAAGGCAAAACAGGGGCAATTCGGAAGAGAGAAAACAGAAAGCACGTATCTGCTGCTGGAGCAGCGAAGAAAGAGGAACATTCCAGATCATTACAGCTTCTATGGGAACATGGATGCTGATTGGCTGTTCTGATCTTGTTTTTTCACCTCTGCTTGATGGGGAATGTAGTTGTTTTGGTTGTCTATATGAAGCTGTTGGAGAAATAAACAAAGAAAGTTATACATAATCCTCGCCTCCGGTCCTGACAGAGATTTATTCACCATTGTCAAATCTCTTTTGGATCCTACAAATATTACTCCATTCCCTACTCTTTTGGAGCAGAACTGTAGTGACCGAGCCAATTTTTTCCACAAAAGGTCATGGATATTTATACTTCCTTGGCCATTCTGGTGCTACAGGACCAAGTACAGGCTCTTGCAACTCTTCGCAACCCAGATTTACAGACTTTCACTCTTTAGATGAGTCTGTTCTAATGAATCTGCTTGTATCCATCAAGTGGGGTTCTCCGTGCGATCCTCTTTCCCCAGACATCATCTGTAAGGTGGGCTCATAACTTGCTCCTTACCTGCTTCATCTACTAAATACCTCTTTGATGGAGGTCATAGTTCCCACAGTATGGATACATGCCATGATCTCTCTCTTATTAAAAATAGTCCACTTTGGACACCACAGATTGGGCCAGTTATCGACCCTTATCCCTTCTGCCCATTTTGCAAAGATCTTAGAAAAACATATTAACATTCAACTGTCTGTATTTGTGGAGGACCATGGCTTACTACACGATTCCCAGTCAGGCTTTCGCTCTGGATTCAGTACCGAAATAGAATTACTGAGTGCCGTAGAAAATCTAAGATGGCAGCTGGACAGTGGTGGTACGGCTGCCTTAATCCTATTGGATTTAAGTGCAGCCTTCGACACAGTGTCTCACTCTGTCTTACTTCAAAGACTAGCTAAAATTGGCATTCAGGGCTCTGCTCTAACCTAGATCAGTTCTTTCCTGCGTGATCGTTCCTTACAAGTGTTCTTCAAGTCTCGCACCTCAGAGAACCTATAATTGCCTTGCAAGGTGCAGCAGGTGTCTTCCTTGAGCCCTAAATTGTTCAATATCTATGTCCAGCCTTTAGCTGACATTGTGAAGGCACAAGAATGACCCTTTTCTCTTACATTGATGATACTCAAATTATTGTATCCCTATAGGCACGTGATGATTCAAAGCTTTCTTGCGGAGGCAGCAGTTTGGATGAAAAACAACCACCTCAAAATGAATGGAACTTAGGGAGGGCAGCGGGTTCTCTTTTTAATTTGGCTAAGAGGGATGTTAGGTCCACTATTTCTCCTTTTCTTAAACTATACAAAATGCAGTGTGTCCCTACGGCCACTTATGGAGCTGGGGTGTGAGGGTTTTAGAATGCCACCCCTGTCCAGGTGGAAGAAAATAGAATCTGCAGAAGATTGTTGAATCTCCCTCCCTCTAGTGCCACCTTTAATTTACACTCTGAATTACATTTAGAGTACATATTTGGCACTTTTAGACGTGTCCCACTGTTGCTCTCTGTCAACATTTGGAGTAAAAATGAGGCTAGTTTCAAAAGGGCAGTTATTAACGATTGCCTGAGTTTGGATGAGGGCTTATCCATCCCCTGGTTGCGATTTGTACGAAATTCTTTGGGCGATATTGGCCTTTCAAAATTGTTTAGCAGTCCCAGTTTGATTACTAAAGATAGTAAAAATATAGTGAAACAGATATTCCCTGATCATGCTTTTACCAAGCGGTTTCAGGAGATTGCATTCAAGCATACTGTTAGTTATCACACTAGCTTGCCATGGTTGACATCCCTCTGTACCTTACGGAAGAGCTAACCAGTTGGGAGAGATCACTCCTATTCAGATTTAGATCAGGGTCGGTCTGGCGCGGTTTGTTTTCACGAACCGCCAAGTGTGTGGAGTAAAGAGCTTCCCCCTTGCCCCAGTAATGGCAGGGAGGAACAATCTCTGTTACATTTTATGCTTTTCTGTGGCTTTTATCGTTGTTTTTTTCATTTATATTTAAAATCTATATTGAGAAAATTAGCCTTCCGGAAACGTAGAGCGGCATTAAATTATCTTTAAATGTTAAACAGCCCACAAATTTGTTATGGTGTCTGCCGTTTTTTTTAAGATGGCCATTCATAGCAGAAAAATTAATGGACAGGGGGCATTAGGGCTCCTTTCAGCTGTTCGTAAGGGCTTATCCTTTTCAGTATTTGTTTAATTGTTATGATTTTATTGTTTTTAAACATTTGTATTATACTGAGCTTGATATCCGTGAAAAAGGAGCTATGTATGAATTTTACTGTGTTTTTTATAGTGTGCTTTTATGATCTTTTTAAACATCAAATAAAGAATTATTGAATTGAATTGAATGGTAGCAAGAGAGAGGTATTGGTGGTTGGCAATCACCCTCAACTATGGGGCCAGAGGTGGTGGCCAGACGATTTAGGACCACTGCAGTCTCCGAGCTTTGTGGTTAATAACCTGGGCTTCTGGCTCGATGCTAAGCTCAATATGGACCATCACATCAAGAAAACTGCAGCCTGCTGCTTTGGTTTCCTCAAATGTTTACGGACCATTCTACGGCTCCTTCCAGTCTGAGCACAAAGAATTATTTTACAGCCTCTGATCATCTCCAGGCTTGACTATGGTAATGTCTTGTAGCTTGGAGTTACTAAAAAAATAGTAAAAAGGCTTCAGATTGTGCAAAACGCGGCTGCCCACTTACTCTGTCATGCCTCGAAATATACTTCAGTCACTGTTCATTTACACACGCTACATTGGCTGCCAATTGCCAAGCACATTCAGTTTAAGGCACTATCTTATATGCATAAAACCCGACATGGATGTAGCCCTAAATATCTGAGCTCACTGGTGCACCCTATGTACCAAAACGCATCCTTCCTTCCAGTAGTTCTCATCTTGCTTTTATTTCATGTGTAAAACATCTTTTCTCCTGCTCCACTTGCCACAGCAGAGATGCCATTTTTGGGCAGTTAGCGCTCTAGCAGTTGGGACAACGTCTCTCACACTTATTCTATTTAAGGCAGCCTATGCTGTGGACGTGCAGCGGACGTGGCACACAGAGGGTGCACCAAAGGCAAGCTTGCCTGTGCCTGTCCGCATCCAGATGGCACCCAGCACCAGACAGGCTGCCCTTTTTCCCACTCACCCCCCTCAGGAGAGATCTTATTCGAAGGAGGTACTCTTGCCCTACACAATTGGTACCTGCCACCCTCCAAGGCTTTTTAATCCTGAATTTGTCACCTCCAATCGCTGTACTTGCGATGCCTGCGGCCTGATACTGAAAGGCACTCTGGGGTATCTTTAATAGAATCAGATATCCATTGCAATTGGAGGAATATATGACGTTACAACACAAACAATTACAACGCATGCTTTTACAACGCGGTTTTTACATCGCAACTACCATTACATCGCATGATTTTACAACGCATGCCATTAGAACGCATTTTTAAAAACTACCATTACACCGCATTCCATTACAACACATACCATTACAACACATACCATTACAACGCATAATAGTTTTAGGGCAACAGTAGGGTAAGTGTTGGATAGTGTAGGGGTAAAAACTACTATTCCCACTCCAGTGAGTGCAACAGTAGAGAAAGTGTTGGATAGTGTAGGGGTAAAAATTACTATTCCCATCTACCCCAAAACCCATACCCACCCTAAAACTAAAAAATCTCTATTATTTACCTTATAATTCGTTGTAATGGCATGCGTTGTAATGGTATACATTGTAATGGCATGCGTTATAGTGACATGCGATGTAAATGCAGTTGCGTTGTAACAGCTGCGTTGTAAAAGCAGTGCGATGTAATGAGTGCGTTGTGATGGATGTTTCCCCACTTGGAGTTGCAAACGGCTTTGGCCTCACCCTCCCCAACGGCTCGGCCCGCTTATAGGGCCTGTCTTATTAATTGTAAATCACACCCTAAACATTCTTCTGACATATTCTACTTACTATATGACAATAATTGCGATTTTGTACTTTTAACCGAAACCTGGTTGAAAGAAACATCAGCACCGGATTTAGCCCTTGCCATCCCACCTGGATATCGCATTTTATGCACTAACCGGAAAGATAATAAAATAAGAGGTGGTGTTGCTGTTATTTTTAGGGAATCCTTCGAGGTATCCTCTACCCCACTGAGGCAAATTGGAAATCTAGAGGGACTAAGTTTTAGTTTTAAACTGGCTCTCACTTTCTCCTTGTCAGGACTATTGATATATAGACCACCCGATTGCCCTAACAGTTGTTTCTCCCAACAGTTTGATACTATCGCCCAACTCTCTCTGCAGTACTCCAATTTCACCATTCTTGGAGACTTCAACGAATATGTAGATGATCCTAAATGCTCTCTAGCTGCCCAGCTCAATCTTACTTTGGCAGGTATGAATTTTCGACAATTAGTCCAGCCGCCTACACATAAGGCAGGACATACTTTGGACTTGATCTCCTCTAACATCAACAATCTGCATGTCACTCCATCTGAGCGCCTTATTTGTTTGGATCATTTTCTTGTTCCTTTTACCGTCCATGGAGTGCTACATCAGAAGAAGCCAGACATACCCCCAGTGTTGACGAGAAGTTGGCACAAAATCTCGAAGGAATCTTTCTCCCAGTTTTTAAACTCTACATCTCCCACTCTAATGGGCATTCTAGATACAGATGTAGCCTACTTTAATCACTGGATCACTAATGCCCTCTATCGCATGGCACCTCTGAAAGCACACATGGCAAAAAGGACTAAGCTCTCGGCTCCCTGGTTCTCCCCTGCACTAATGGATGAGAAGAGCCACTGTAAAAAAATGGAACGCACCTGGAAAAAGTCTTATGGTTCTGAGGCCAAGATTCTATATAAAGCTACACTCAGTAAATTCCGTAAATCATCTGGTAGAGCGATGAGGGAGTATTTTTCTTCTGGTATAGCAGCAGCTACTAATACATCCTGTGAAGTGTTAAGTCATTCCTCTCTTCTGATGCCGCACAAAGCAGTTTCAGTCCTTCTCTTGAACTTTGTAATGATTTATCTTCTTTTTTTCCACGAGAAAATTCAGAAACTGTTCGATACCTTTCCTGCATCGACTATTCATGGAGTGCAGGCAAATCCCTTGCATACTCAAAAGCCCTTCTTACCAACTTTCTCATGATTTCAGAGGAAGTCTCTTTAAATGAATTGGAGAAATGTAAACCTGGTTCACCGACAGATCCGTGTCCACCGCGAATACTTAGGATGATGGCCCATACCTATAACCTGGTGCTTAATAAAATCTGGTATACCTCTTTGGAAGTTGGTTTATTTCCCGCCAACTTGAAACAAGCATTCCTCTTGCCCCTCCTCAAGAAAGCGAATGAAGACCCTACCATCATAAGTAATTTCAGATCTATCTCCATTCTACCAACACCAGCTACAATCCTAGAGAAAGTGGTGAACCGCCAGTTATCCTCTTTTGTGGAAACAAATGGTCTTCTTCATGATTCACAATCAGTGAATCAGTACCGAATCTGTGTTACTGGAAATCTCGGAATTTATTAAAGAGAACTTAGATGGTGTACGTTCAGCCATCGTGGTTCTGCTGGACCTGTCTACAGCATTCGATACAGTCCTGCATGCCATCCTTCTGGACAGACTAAAACAAGATGGCATTCAAGGTAAGACTCTCTCGTGGATAAAATCCTTTTTGGAAGGTAGATCCCAACAGGTGCATCTTCACCCTTTTTCATCTCCCCCCAATCCCCTTTTGTATGGAGTCCCACAAAGCTCATCTTTGAGCACGACTCTGTTCAATCTATATCTGGCTCATTTGGCGGGGCTGATTGAATCCTGGGATGTTCTGGTGGTATCATATGCTGATGACACCCAGCTCTTATTATTCTTTCAGGAACATTCAGAAGTTGCTCTCAACAAACTCAAAGAGTGCATTAAGGGAGTGGCTGGATGGTTGGATGCAAACTTTTTTAAATTGAACTACGATAAAACAAAAGTTTTCTTCTTCGGTCCTTGTGGTCCTCCCCCTCCCCCGAGCCTCTGGTGGACGGAGTAACTCAATACCCCCTGTTTCCCACTGCCTTTGCCAGAAGTCTTGGTATAATCTTTGACTCTGCCCTTTCCTTCTTAGCCCAAATTAAGCAGATTTCATCAGTATGTTTCTCAAAGCTGAAATTGCTAAGGAAGTGGTTGCACCTTATACCTGAGGACACACGAAATACGGTGGTTCACTCACTGGTTACCTACCGCCTGGATTATGCCAATAGTCTCTATTTAGGCCTTCCCGCCTTTCTAATTCAAAGACTACAGATTATTCAAAATGCAGCAGCAAGACTTATCCAGAGTTCCTCTCTGGCAGTCTTTTACCCCCCATTTGAAGCAGTTACATTGGCTGCCAGCCACCAAGTGCACTATATTCAAAGCCCTCACGTTGGCGTTTAGAGCGTTTGCAGGGGAAGATCCACTCTATCTGAGAAACAGACTTCAACCCTATAAGCAACATAGATCATTAATGTCCAATAATCAACTTCTGATGCAGGTCCCAAAATTTTCTAAAGTCAGACGTGGAGGCAATTCCTTCACGGTCCTAACTGCCAAGTTGTGGAACGCTCTCCATGTCAACCTACGTAGTGCTCCTTCGGTCTCTATCTTCATAAGAAAGTTAAAAACTTTTCTCTTTGACATTGATTAGCCTTCAATCATTGATGTCAGTCTTCTTAAACCACGAGCTCCGGGACGCTTCCTATGAAGCAGCGATGCGCTGTACAAATATCTTTTGATTGATTTATTGAAACGTCTCAGGTCAGGTAGTAGGTCCTTCGACTTACTGGGCCCCACCTTATGGAATTCTCTGCCTTTGAAGTTCGCCTTCATGTAGTTTTGTAAGATGCTGAAGACCTGCCTGTTTTAAGTGCTTTTACTCTCCTGCTTCTTCTTAGCGCTGGGAAACCCGTTGGGGTGGCCATGTGCTTTATAAAATCAGTGATTGATTGATTGATCGATAAGGTAGGAGGGTTAAGGATGACTTGAAAATAAGGAGTTATGGGTAAGCAGTGCTTAATTTGAGCCGTTGGTTTCCGGTGCTCAGCACCAGCACTTAATTGTCAGCATTGGCGCTTATGACAGTCTGCCACAAGGTGGCGCTGTCTGCCTAATTTAGGTATGAGCACAGTAACAGCTGTTTATTAATTCACTATATATTAGCAATGACTGATGCCTGCCACCCAAGCCATTCTTTTAGCTTTGGAGGTCTGGAATAGTCTGAATTGTCACACTTGCAAGAGTGTGATGGTTCTTAAAAAGCCCTCTGCTAACCCAGGGGATCTAGCAAACTATAGACCAGTGTCACGATTGCCCTTGCTTGATAAGATCCTGGAAAGCCATGTCAATGAACAATTGATAAACTTTTTAGAGGACAATATGATGTTACACCCCTCACAGTCTGGCTTCCGCGTGTTACATAGTACGGAGACTGCACTGGTAGCTCTCATGGATAGTATCCAGATGGCACTTGACATAGGGACCTCAATCGTATTGGTCCTGTTGGACCTATCGGCGGCGTTTGACACAGTCTCCCACTTCATTCTTATCAACAGACTACATGAAGCAGGTATCCACGGCAGAGCTATGATGTGGTTAAGGGATTTCCTTGACAAACGCTTCCAACAAGTGTGTTTGGGACCTTTTAAATCTAGGAAGTTGCTATGGGATAAAGGTGTCCCCCATGGTCCTTGTTTGAGCTCCACACTATTTATCCTATATGTGGCCCACGCTGTGAAATCCTGCGGAGTGGAGATCGTGTCATATGTTGATGATACTCAATTGGTTATTTCCTTTAGACCTGAGCCCAACCAGACGCAGCAGCGATTCAAGCATTGTATGAAAGAAATCGCTGTCTCCAGTTAAATGGGAGCAAATCCGAGATCGTACTGTTTTGAAAAGCAAGGAAGCTATGGTCACCAGATTGGTGGCCCTCCGATCTCGGGCCTGCGCCCTTTCCTAAGCAGGTAGTGAAGAATTTAGGAGTAAAAATAGACTGGGAGTTATCTACGAGAGAACAGGTTAACTCAACCTGTGGCATCTGCTTTGCCACAGTGGAATTGCTAAAAAAAAAAGTTTTTCCTTGGTTGCCTTCCACTTCCAGGAAAACCTTAGTCCAGGTGCTGATAATACATCGCCTGAATATAGCAATGCATTGTTGGTGGCCGCAAACTTTTCGCTGGTGGCCAAATTGCATGTGTTGCAAAAACCACTGCCAGAGTAAAATGGAACATGCCAGCCTGGTCACTTTCAGCTCCTATTCTTAAACCTCTGCACTGGTTGGCAATAAAGAAACGTGCAATTTTTAGGTCTCGCCTGGCGTTAGCAGCGCGCATGCGCTGCTCTCGCCATGCGAGAGCCTTTTGGAATCAATACGGATTCCAGATGTGCACGCGGACGGACAGAAGATGTGCACGCGGGGACTGGATGCTTTACTTGCGGCGTGAGACAGACGCACTATATTTTTCACACTGGCGACAGCTTGTTTTTGTTTCTGGCCTATGTAAAAACCTGTGTTAGTTGGTAAACTTGAAACTTGCTGCAAAAAGTGGTGTCGAAGAACAACATCTTGCATAAAGAGGTTAGTTATTTTCTCCTACGCATTCAAAATGTGTATAAAAAGTTCAAATTGCTAAAGTTTATCGCCAGTACCGGTGTACTGTCAATAAAATGATCACGCATATCTAGTCTGAGGAGTGCTTTCAGCCCCACGTACTCTCTTTGCTGGACAGTATAACCCGATAAAATATTCTTGCTAGATTATGGGTAAATTTATTTTGCTTGTGTGAAGTTGAGTAAACATCTTTGCAGAGATATGGTCATTTGTCTTTATCGTTTCTTTTTGTTATATTTCAATGTATCCCCTTTAAATAGGGTTATCGTGGACACTATACTCCAGTCTAAGTTAGGGTTATCGTCCAGTCTAAGTTTTCTAATCACAAACCTTTAAATTTTAGAACTCGAGTTCAATTGCTTCTGCTGAGATGAACCTGAACTACAACTCCCAGAATGCAATCCATTAAACTAGTGTGTGATGGCACGGCGTCTCCGGGACACCTTGTATCTGAATACATTAGTGTGTGTAATGTAAACTGTCTGTAGGCTCTTGGCCAGGCCAGGCGGTCCCCAGCCTCTGCAGAGAGTGGGGCGGTAGATGAAAGCCTCGGAGCCCGGTGTGTTTCCAGGCCCCGGAGGCACTTCTGGCGTGGGCTGTGGAGGTAGGTACACGCTCTTCTATTTTCACTCCTCGGCAAGGGGGTGAGCGGGCTGTCTGTCGGGTGACATAACAGCTCTGCTTTCTTCTCAGCGTGTGCTCTTGGGGCGCCCGGATCATGCACGCTGCTTTTTAATGAACGCAAGTCCCTCTCCCGCCCCGCCGTCTGCCGAGGAGGTGCCCCTGCGGGGGCTGGGGGGCTCTCGCTGCGCTTTGAGGAGGCAGACCGCGGGCACACACACCCCGGTGTGCCGGCATCTGGACGCCTCCCTGTGGGAGCCTGGAACATGGACGATCCGGTGTCAGTCCGTGTGATAGACAAGCTGGGTGCCCCAGAGGAAGCAGAGAAACCAGAAGAATAACTTCAACGGAGTCAGACCTCATTCTTTGGAGTTTTATATAGTGCGGACCACGCCATTGTGTACGTCAGAGCTCTGTACAAAGGTGCAGGCATATCTACAATGACTAAAAAACTGGAAATGCCTCGAGCGCGTGGAAATCTAACAAGGTGCAGTGAATGCGGACATACGTGTAGTGGGTAAAACTGCGATGACGTAAATATACTAGATGAGTTCAGCTAACACTGTACCAGCAGCTAAAGTGGATGCAGATATATATACTCTAGGTGAGTTTAATCTCACACTGCAGACATATATATACTCTAGGTGAGTGTTAGAAATGGGGGTCTCTAGTTGGCAGAGGTAGGCCTCTTTGTCCAAGTAGGGAACCTTCTTCCTAGTCAGGGTAAGGGGGATAAACATCTAAAATAACCCCTGCTCACCCCCTTGGTAGCTTGACACAAGCAGACAGGCTTATCTCAGAGGCACTGAGTAAAGCATTTGTGCACACATACAGTAATACAGTGAAAACACTACAAATGGACACCATACCTGTTTAGAAAAATAAATAATCTTTATCTAAATCAAAACAAGACCAAAACGACAAAAAATCCTCAGTACAGTAATAACAAGCATTTGCAATGCAATAGGTCTCGCATTTGCGAGAGTTTAAGCTATTGGCATTGTAAATAACAATGCCTTTTATTTATGTTTTTAACCCCTTCGAAGCTCATGACGGAATGGTTCCGTCATGAGCATCGGTGCCCCTGTGCTCATGACGGAACCATTCCGTCATGAGGCCAGGGGCACGAAATCCCTCTGCTGCAGACAGCAGAGGGATTTCTCTTTCACCCCTGTGACCTTGGCAGCTGGGGAATTGCTTCCCCAGCTCCCGAGGCCCCCTCCCTGGTTTCTGTGCCATGAGGATCAGCGCGCACATCGCGCTGTCCTCATTGCACAGAAAACTAAACTGAAATGAGCCTTTAGGCTCATTTCAGTTTCACTTTCTATGTGCTCAGTGGGCTATCTCAGCCCCCCGGGCACGTAGAAAGACGGGAGAGGTATCATTGGAAAGGGAGAATCTCCCTTTCCAATGGTACCCTCCCAGTGGATCCCTGCTTGGGGATCGCCCCAGGAGGGCAATCCCCAAGCAGGGATCCACCCACTAGACACCAGGGAGCGAGGAGCGGCCCCTTGGGCAAGGGCTTTTGCTCCCCCCAATTTGTTTTTGGTGCGATTTAGACTTTTTGCCCCCCTTGGGGGGCAGAAGCCCCCAATCTGCCCCCCCGGGGGGGCATAAAGCCCACTAGACCCCAGGGATATTTTTCTTTGCCCAATTAATTTATTAGGGTGGGGGTTGCCCATAAAGGGCATGTCCATGCCCCCACCCCGCAAAATTTAAAGCCTTTCTGCCCCCCGGGGGCAAAAAGCCCACTATAAGCCAGGGATTTTTTTTTTATTATAATTTGTGGTGGGGCTGCCCAATATGGGCATGACCATGCCCCCACCCACCCCTGCAAAACTGACAGCCTTTCTGCCCCCCTGGGGGCAGCTGGGAGCATTAGCCCCAAATCTGCCCCCGGTGGGGGCAAAAGCCCAGTAGACACCAGAGATTTTATGGGCAAATCTTAATTAGGTTGGGGGCATTGGCATGCCCATTTTGGGCAGCCCCACCCTAATTAAAATTTGCCCAAGAACTCCCTGGCGTCTAGTGGACTTTCTGTCCCTCTGGGGGCAGATGGGGGCATTAGCCCCCAATCTGCCTCACCGGGGGCAAAAGCCCACTAGACGCCAGGGATTTTTTGGGGCAAATTTGAATTAGGGTGGGGGCTCCCAAAACGGGCATGCCCATGCCCCCAACCCCTCCCCCGCAAAAATAACAGCCTTCCTGCCCCCCTGGAGGCATATGGGGCAGTAGCCCCCAATCTGACCCCTCGGGGGCAAAAAGCCCACTAGGCGCCAGGGAATTTTTGGGCCAAATTTTAATTAGGGTGGGGCATTGGCATGCCCGTTTTGGGCAGCCCCCACTCTAATTAAAATTTGCCCAAAACTCCCTGGCGTCTAGTGGGCTTTGCCCCTGGGGGCAGATTGGGTGCATTAGCCCCCAATCTGCCCCACCAGGGGGCAAAAGCCCCTAGTCGCCAGGGATTTTTGGGGCAAATTTGAATTAGGGTGGGGGCTGCCCAAAGTGGGCATGCCCATGCCCCCACCCCTCCCTGCAAAAATTACAGCCTTCCTGCCCCCCTGGGGGCAGATGGGGCAGTAGCCCCCAATCTGCCCCCCGGGGGCAAAAAGCCCACTAGAAGCCAGGGATTTTCTTGGGCAAATTTTTATTAGGGTGGGGGCATTGGCATGCCCGTTTTGGGCAGCCCTCACCCTAATTAAAGTTTGCCTGCAAATCTCCCTGGCATCTAGTGGGCTTTTGCCCCCTGGGGGTCGGATGGGGGCATTAGCCCCCAATCTGCCCCGCCGGGGGGGCAAAAGCCCACTAGACGCCAGGGAGTTTTTTGAGGCAAATTTGAATTAGGGTGGGGGCTCCGAAACGGGCATGCCCATGCCCCCACCACCTCCCCCACAAAAATAACAGCCTTCCTGCCTCCCTGGGGGGCAGATGGGGCAGTAGCCCCCAATCTGCCCCCCGGGAGGCAAATAGCCCACTAGACGCCAGGGATTTTTTGGGCAAATTTTAATTAGGGTGGGGGCATTGGCATGCCCATTTTGGGCAGCCCCCACCCTAATTAAATTTGCCCAAAACTCCCTGGTGTCTAGTGGGCTTTTTGGCCCCCTGGGGGGCAGATGAGGGCATTAGCCCCCAATCTGTCTTGCCGGGGGTGGCAAAAAGCCCGCTAGATGCCAGGGAGTTTTTGGGGGCAAATTTGAATTAGGGTGGGGGCTCCCAAAACGGGCATGCCCATGCCCCCACCCCCTCCCCCACAAAAATAACAGCCTTCCTGCCACCTCTGGGGGGCAGATGGGGCAGTAGCCCCCAATCTGCCCCCGCGGGGGCCAAAAAGCCCACTAGACGCAAGGGATTTTTTGGGGCAAATTTTAATTAGGGTGGGGGCATTGGCATGCCAGTTTTGGGCAGCCCCACCCTAATTAAAATTTGCCCAAAAACTCCTGGCGTCTAGTGGGCTTTTGCCCCTCTGGGGGCAGATGGGGGCATTAGTCCCCAATCTGCCTTGCCGGGGGGGGCAAAGCCCACTAGACGCCAGGGAGTTTTTGGGAGCAAATTTGAATTAGGGTGGGGGCTCCCAAAAGGGCATGCCCATGCTCCCACCCCTCCCCGCAAAAATAACAGCCTTCCTGCTCTCCCTGGGGGCAGATGGGGCAGTAGCCCCCAATCTGCCCCAGCGGGGGCAAAAAGCCCACTAGACGCCAGGGATTTTTGGGCAAATTTTAATTAGGGTGGGGGCATTGGCATGCCCGTTTTGGGCAGCCCCCACCTAATTAAAATTTGCCCAAAAACTCCCTGATGTCTAGTGGGCTTTTGCTCCCTGGGGGGCAGATGGGGGCATTAGCCCCCAATCTGCCCCACCGGGGGGCAAAAAGCCCACTAGATGCCAGGGAGTTTTTTTGGCAAATTTGAATTAGGGTGGGGGCTCCCAAAACGGGCATGCCCATGCCCCCACCCCGCAAAAATAACAGCCTTCCTGCTCCCCTGGGGGTCAGATGGGGCAGTAGCCCCCAATCTGCCCCCCTGGGGGCAAAAGCCCACTAGACGCCAGGGATTTTTGGGGCAAATTTTAATTAGGGTGGGGGCATTGGCATGCTCGTTTTGGTCAGCTCCCACTCTAATTAAAATTTGCCTAAAATACTCCTGGCACCTAGTGGGCTTTTGCCTCCTGGGGGCAGATGGGGGCATTAGCTCCCATCTGCCCCGCCGGGTGGGGGCAAAAAGCCCACTAGACGCCAGTGAGTTTTTTGGGGCAAATTTGAATTAGGGTGGGGGCTGCCCAAAATAGGCATGTCCATGCCCCCTCCCCGCAAAAATTACAGCCTTCCAGCCCCCCCTGGGGGGCAGATGGGGCAGAAGCCCTCAATCTGCCCCACCGGGAGGGCAAAAAGCCCACTAGACGCCAGGGATTTTTTGGGGCAAATTTTAATTAGGGTGGGGGCATTGGCATGCCTAGTTTGGGCAGCCCCACCTAATTAAAATTTGCCTAAAACTCCCTGGCGTCTAGTGGACTCTGGGGGCAGATGGGGGCATTAGCCCCCAAACTGCCCCGCCGGGGGGCAAAAAGCCCACTAGACGCCAGGGATTTTTTTGGGCAAATTTGAATTAGGGTGGGGCTGCCCAAAACGGGCATGCCCATGCCCCCATCCCCTCCCCTCAAAAATTGCAGCCTTCCTGCCCCCCTGGAGGGCAGATGGGGCAGTAGCCCCCAATCTGCCCCCCCGAGGGGGCAAAAGCCCACTAGACACCAGGGATTTTTGGGGCAAATTTTTATTAGGGTGGGGGTTGCCCAAAACAGGCATGTCAATGCCCCCACCCAACACCCGCAACAATTACAGCCTTTCTGCCCCCCCTGGGGGGAAGATGGGGGCGGAAGCCCCCAATCTGCCACCCCAGGGGGGCAAAAAGCCCACTAGACGCCAACGATTACACTGGCTTTTTTATGTGTGGGGGTGGGGGCTGCTCAGAATGGGCATACCAATGCCCCTACCCTCCAAAAAAATAGCCACAGAGTTTCTGCCCCCCTTGGGGGCATATCGGGGCAACCCCACCCCCCGATATCCCACCCAGGGCGGCAGAAAGCCGACTAGGAACAGATTTGTTTTTAGCAATATGCCTACCTGTGGATTTTGGGCCCTAGCGCAGCCGGCACATAGGGAAACCTAGCAAACCTGTACATTTTTGAAAATTAGACACCCAGGGGAATCCAGGATAGGGTGACTTGACTGGCTCTCACCAGGTTATGTTACCCAGAATCCCTTGCAAACCTCAAAATGTGTTTAAGAAAACACATTTTCCTCACATTTGTGTGGTGGAAAGTTCTGGAATCTGTGTGGATCCAAAAAATTCCACTCACCCCGCATTCCCCAAAGTCTTCCGAGAAAAATGGTACCTCACTTGTGTGGGTGGGTCAAGTACCCGCGACAGGCAAGGGCCCAAAACCTAGTGAGGCGACATCAAAATTACCTATCACAAACCAACCTGGTTTTGTACGGGGGTTACCTGGGTTTTTGGCCCCGGGTCGGCGGCCACCTAGGGAAACCTACAAAACCCACACATTTCTGAAAACTAGACACCCGGGGGATTCCAGGGAGGTATGGCTTGTGTGGATCCCCCAACGTTTTCTTACCCAGAATCCCCTGCAAACCTCAAATTTAGCTGAAAAATCTCTTTTTTCACACATTTGTGTGTGGGAAAGTTGTGGCTTCACCGGGCTGACACAAATTTCCTACCAGCCAGCGTTCCCCTGGTCTCCCGATAAAAATGGTGCCTCACTCGGGTGGGAGGCCCAAGTACCCGCGACAGGCAAGGGCCCAAAACGTATTGAGGCGACATCAAAATTGCCTATCACAAAACCACCTGGTTTTGCAAGGGGGGTCCCCATGACTTTTTGGCCCGGGGCTCGGCGGCCACCTAGAGAAACCTACCAAACCCACACATTTCTGAAAACTAGACACCCGGGGATTCCAGGGAGGTATGACTTGCGTGGATCCCCCAACGTTTTCTTACCAAGAATCCCCTGCAAACCTCAAATTTTGCCGAAAAATGCACTTTTTTCTCACATTTCTGTGGTGGAAAGTTCTGGAATCTGCGTGGATCCACAAATTTCCTCCCACCCAGCGTTCCCCATATCTCCCGATAAAAATGGTACCTCACTTGCGTGGGTGGGTCAAGGACCCGCGACAGGCAAGGGCCCAAAAGCTATTGAGGCGACATCAAAATTACCTATCACAAACCAACCTGGTTTTGCATGGGGGGGTCCCATGAGTTTTTGGCCCGGGGCTCGGAAGCCATCTAGGGAAACCTACCTAACCCACACATTTCTGGAAACTAGACACCCGGGGGAGTCCAGCGAGGTATGGCTTGCGTGGGTCCCCCATCATTATCCTACCCAGAATCCCCTGCAAACCTCAAATTTCGCTGAAAAATTCCCTTTTTTCTCACATTTCTATGGTGGAAAGTTCTGGAATCTGCGTGGATCCACAAATTACCTCCCACCCAGCGTTCCCCCAGGTCTCCCGATAAAAATGGTACCTCACTTGTGTGGGTAGGCACAGTGGCTGCAACAGGAAATGGCCCAAATCGTACTCTGGAAACTTCAAAATTACCTATAGCAAAACTACCTGGTTTTGGGGGGGGGCACCTGAGATTTTGGCCCCGGGCTCGACGGCCATCTTGGGAAAGTACCAAACCCAAACATTTCTGAAAACTAGACACCTGGGGGAGTCCAATGAGGTATGGCTTGCGTGGATCCCCCAACGTTTTCCTACCCAGAATGCCATGCAAACCTCAAATTTAGCTGAAAAAACCACATTTTTCACATATTTTTGTGTGGAATCACCGTGCCGGCACAAATGTCCTACCACCCAGCGTTCCCCTTGTTCTCCCGAGTAAAATGATACCTCACTTGGGTGGGTGGGCCAAAGGCCTGTGGCTAGGAAGAGCCCAAAACATAGGGATTTATAGTATAGCACCGAGAATTCTAAGCGCTACATTTTTAAAAAAATACGTTTTTAGCCAATTCTGCTTTGGACACCCACACAAGTGAGGTATCATTTTACTCGGGAGAACATTTGTGCCGGCACTGCTCTCCCATAATTTTCTCGTACTATCACTTCTGGGTCAGTGTGTATACTGGTTCACACCAACAGGAATTCCAGTTGAGTAGGCGTGGTATGTGCTGTAAGCGGGAATATGGGCGATTTCTTCCAGTTTATGCATAATGCCGAATGGCTACCAAACGTCACTACCTCACGCAACACTGGAGCTAGATTTTGTTCGGGGTCACGTACATACAGCAGCGCATCATCTGCATATGCAGAAATTATCACATTATAGTTTGGGAATCTAATACCCCGGTGGGCATGGTATTATTGCAAAGTGCAAGCCAATGGCTCTGTGACCAGGGCATATAGGAGCGGCGAGACTGGGCATCCCTGCCTCGTGGCTCATGTAATTAATATTGGAGCGGATAGTATCCCATTCATGTGCACACGAGCCGTTGGCTTTGTGTAGAGGACCTAGATTAGCTTCAAGAATATGTCACCAACGCCCACTCGCCCCAGCACCGCCAGCATGAAGGACCATTCGACTGAGTCAAACGTTTTTTCAGCGTCTAAGAATACTGATGCAGCGTGGACTCCAGGGTCTATTCGGGAAATCGCGCCAAAGAGAGTGCAAAGATTACTGGTTAGGGATCGCCCAGGGACAAACCCAGACTGTTCAGGTCTTATGATGCTGGGAAGTAGGGGGGCCAGCCTGTTCGCTAATATTTTAGCAAACAGTTCTGTGTCAGTGTTTAGCAGAGATAAAGGTCTCTATGATGAGCACTGCTCATGGTGCTTGCCTGGCTTTAGTAGTGCTATTAGCAGCGCTTCCCGCATAGTTGGAGGAACATAATGCCCTCTCGGGCTATCTCTTCAAACAGCCTGACCATGTGGGGGATAATCTTGTCCTGATAGGACTTATAAAAGACCTTAGTGAGGCCATCTGATCCCAGCGCCTTCTCACTGGGCATGTCTTTAAGTGCAGCTACTTTCTCAGTCAGGCGGAGAGGGGCCATCAGCCTTTCCCTGTGGGCATTAGAGGGCCACTTCATAGCAATATAGGATAGATATTCAGGGGCGGTATCTTCATCCTGCGTTGAATGCGATGTGTACAATTTGGCATAGTAAGTGCGAAATCTATCCACTACTTGTGCCGCCCCTCATATAGGCTCGCCCTTAGCATCATGTACCATTGGCACCTCGTTCTCCCCTCTCTTCCTCGCCATATACTCTGGCCGTAGCATACTTCCCTAAGTGTGTCAACTCATTTGGGGCTAATTCATTATATTCTACCAATTTAGCCTTGGTCTGTGCTACTATCTGTGGGCTGGGCCCCACACGTGATGCATGTTCTAGTTCCTTCAATTCATCTTCTATTTTCGGATAGATCGTAACACACCGGTGTGTTTTGAAATTGCAATACCCCTAATGTAGGCTTTAAAGGCTTCCCAGAGGGTGGCCATGCTGGCCACACTGCCCATGTGGAAGTATTCGTTGATAGCCTGTGCGAGCTCCTCGCGGAACACTGCATCTAAGAGTGAATATTGCGGAAAGCGCCAAGTGAAGGCCTTTGGCTGTATGTCACTTACTTTCAAGGTAAGCTTCGCTGGCGAGTAATCTGAGTATGTTCGGGGCAGGTGCTCACAGCAGTCCATGTAAGACAATAGGCCATGGGATACTAGCCAATAGTCTATACGTGTATGAATGTCGTGCACAGAGGAGTAGTGTGTGTATTCCCTGCCCTGTGGACTGCTATATCGCCAGGCATCTACCATTCTGCTGGCGTCAGCTATTGCAATTATAGCGCGGGCAGATGCTGCAGGTTTCCTCAGGGGTCCCCTAGATCTATCCAGTTCGGGGGATAGCACACAATTGAAATCTCTGCCCCAAATTTACGGTGTGTGGCTAAAATGTGCAAGTTTGTTGTGTAGCGAGTAATAGAATTGCGGATTATCAAAGTTAGGGCCATAAACGCCTATTAAGAGTGCCTCAAAGAGTCCCCTACTGCAGTGAGCAATCACGTATCTCCCCTCCTTGTCCAAGCATACCTCCCTTAGTCTGATGCCGGATCCACGACGGGCCCACACTAAGACACCACGAGCATGTGACATGAACCATGCTGCAAGACACTCACCCCTCATCCTGCGCTGAGAGAGCAGTCCAGCCCGAGGGGCCAAATGCGTTTCCTGTAGTATAGCTAAGTCTATTTGGTGTCCCTGTAAGTATAGTACCACCTTACGTATTTTACAGTTGTTGTTTAGCCCTTTGACATTCCAGGTAAGAAATTTCAGTGTAGCCCCATGTGCGAATGCGGAAACAGTGGTGTCCTTTTCATATCCCATCCCCCGCTTTATACACATGCAAGCCAAAACACGCACTTAACCAACCACATCGGAATTTCCAATAGCTATGGTGCAACAGTGGTGAAGAATAACACAATCCGACCTCCCCCACCCACGCTGTGTCCCTTACCATTCCCACTATTGCTATTTCCTTTTAACCCCTTATCCTTTACCCCTTGACTTAACCCTTAATATCAACATCCCTGCAGTGCAGACTAAGGCCAGCTGGGCAACCAGCCAGTGTGACGATATCTAGAACCTCTGTTTCTCTCTATTATCCCATTTGTCATTCCCCAGGCCTACTGCAAACCGAGGTGGTAGCAGTGAGGTTAACTGTGGGTTTGCTGAAGAGTGGAAGCTACCATTGCTTCTGTTTTCTGTTGACCTGTATTGCACGGTTAGTGCGTCTTGACACCTATCTATCATGAGGCTGAGCCTGTATGTTACTGGCCTTCCCAGAGCGCCATTTGTTACCTTATAAACCTGTGCACTACCCTCCTACACCTGAGCCTGTGTTCTACATCTCCACCCAAGCCTGTGCACTACCTGCTCACACCTGAGCCTGTGCGCTCACTGCCCATCCTTCAGCCGCCGCAGTTCCAGCTCACACATGAGTCTGTCTGTTCCCTTCCCCCCTACAATTTATGTGCTACCTGCCCTTCTCCCCCCCACCCCGTGTTGCCCATTCCTCTGCCCACTCATGAGACAAGTGCTACAAAACCAGCCCTGGCCCTGTGTGCTGTTTTCCACCAGCAAGCCTGTGTGCTACCACCAATCAAAATAACATCCAGGCAACCCTATGTCAATGCTTGCCTTGGTGAGTTAGAAACTGTTTCACACTTCATACCCTCTTTGATTTGACATTATATTTTTGTCTGATAGAATGTCTTTCACAGATGATATTGAATGAGTTGCAATGGTTGCATTTGTTTTCTAAACATGGCCCCTTGAGCTGCATAGATCTCTCATGTGTTGTTTCATGTCCAGAAACAGCCCTGATCTCCATTGGCTAAAGTATCAACTGGCTTACCTCATTTTTGCACCTGGCTACCAGGGGCACTGCATATTGTGGATGGTTGCACTCTATGCAAGTACCTCCTACAGGCATTTTTTAATTTCACAGTTTCACATGCATGGGATAATGGTGTCATCTTGTGGAGGCTTGTGTGCATTATAGGCATACATTACAATGCAAGTCAGATGAGTTGGCATTATGATTGCTTGCGTTGAGTGCTCATGTGAACCCAGGTTCTCAGTAGTATGCCCTGATTCCTTCTTCATGATGTGTTTTCCCTTTCTGTTCACAAACCTCTGCTAAGCCAAAAGTGTTTAGTAAAAGTTAAATCACTTAACTACTCTGTGTTGTTAGAAAAATCAACATATTTGGAAAATGCTTGGTCCTTTCAGATAGATTTCTTTGTTTAGAATTTTTTTTTTTTTTTTTTTTATTAATTTTTTTATTTTATTGATTACTTGTGACAAGTTGTCATGGCAGATACATTGCAAATAAAACATCCAAATTCTGTGAAGTCTTCATGCAAAATTAAAGAAGACAGGAAAAACACAGGTCATAACAATACATTATACAGAACCGAAAACAGTGCTCGGGGGAAAAAAGAAGAGGAAAAAAAAAACTGGGGGAAGAAGGGAAAAGGGGAGGGAGAAAGAGGAGCACCTGGACAAAAAACCCAGATAACTTATTCTACTCCAACCATCTAGTAATTGGCGCCCAGATTTTCCTCCCCAATTCTCGCCTCCTGCGTCCTCTTAGCTTATACACAGCTGATTCCATATTATATAATGCCAATAATTTGGCCCGCCAATTGATAAACGTAGGAGAATCAGAGCTAATCCACTGGGAAGTTATACATAGTCTCACGATAGCCATTGCGATAAATACAAATCCAATCTCAGAACTAGTCCGAGCATTGCCCTCCAGATTCCCTTCTAAACCCAAAATGATTAAATCAGATGTTAATGTAACCGGGATATCAAGAATCAGGTTCAGAAAGGATTCAATAGCCTGTAAATATTTTGCTAGATTAGGACAAGCGAAGAACATGTGTATGGAATCAGCAGCCCATGTCCCACACCTGCTGCATGAGCTGCCCCGTGAACCCCCCCACTTGGAGACCTTTCCAGGAGTGTAATATAAGTCGAAGACAGACATAAAATGTTGGGTCCTCAAGCTACCCGTTATTACAATCTTATTAGCTAACTCCAATGACCCCTCAAGATCTACACGTTCCTTTCCAAACTTTCTCTCCCATCTAGCATTCTGAATGCTCATGTCATCCGGAAGGCTTTCCAATAATAATTGATATATTTTCCCTATCCTAGATCTATTCCCTATTGTGTCCACCAGAGCTGTTTTCCCCAGATTTACGCCCGGACGTTGCATAATTTTGCCCAAGAAACTCCTAATCTGCAAAAACTTTAAAAAATCTCTCCTAGAGAGACCAAACTTCTCTTGTAAGTTGCTAAAAGAAACAAGTTGACCTTCACAACAAACATCCCCCAAAACATTAATCCCTAAGTTCCCCCAGCTAAAAGTGATTAGGTCTTGAAATATTGGTGGTAAAAGACCATACGACAAAAAGGGAGTATATGCATTGATATTAGAGATCCTAAATCTGTGTCGTATCTTTCTCCAAATCGAGTAGGCCGATTGAATTATTTTGAATTTAGTCTTCTTATAATAGCTTGGCTCTAAGATTTTGACTAAGCATTGCCTAGCATCATCCCCAAGTGCTATTTCATAGATGGTTTGTCTAGCTGCGACCAGTACATTTGCCTTAGCTCCTATCAGCAATATCCCCATATGTTGTAAAAGTGCTGCCCAATGATACAGCAGAAGACTGGGGACACCCCAGCCCCCCCTCAATCTTGGTAGCCTCATTCATTTGCTGGCCCTTCTGGCTCTGCGGTACCCCCATAAAAATTTAAAGCATGCTCTTTCTGCTTTGGCTATACAAAATGCCGGAATTTCCAGGGGTATAGTCCGAAACAGATATAAAAACTTTGGAAAGATCAGCATTTTGACAACATTGCAGCGGCCATGCATTGATAAATGTAGATGATCTAATCTCTCCAATGTTTTGTTCACATTACCGATCACTGGCAGAATATTTAGCTCTGGTATACGGTCAACTGAAGCTGTAATCTTCACCCCCAGGTAGGTAGCTACAGAAACTATTGGAATATCTGCCGGGAACATTTTATCTGCATGCAAGATCTGGGTTTTCTCAATATTTAATTTATATCCTGAGACAGAACCAAATTGTTCAGCCAGGTCCTTCACTACCGGCAGAGCGGATCTTATATCGGTCGTAAATATCGTGATATCAGCGTACGCCAATGATTTATAGTCTACATTGTTAACCTTTGCTGGTTTTATGTTCGCATTTGCATCCAATTTATTAAGGAAAGGATCAATATACAACGAGAATAACAGCGGAGAGCAGGGGCATCCCTGCCTGGTACCTCTGCTTATGCCAAATGCTTTAGATTCTTGTCCAGATATCCGGATTCGAGCTTCGGGTAATGCATAAAGTGCCTGAATTGCTTGGATAAAATCAATGGATAGTCCCTTCCATTGTAGGACAGCCCACAGAAACCTCCAGGAGACCCTGTCGAACGCTTTCTCTGCGTCCAACAGGATCATCCCAAGGGGTGACTTCGTGACCTGAGCCCAATCAAAAAGGGCAATGGCTCTCCTAACGTGATCCGTGGTGTCCCGGCCAGGAATGAAGCCATGTTGGCGAATAGAGACCAATGGAGTAATGATCTTACCCAACCTTAAAGCTAAAATTTTAGAGAAAATCTTAGTGTCAGCACTAATAAGCGAAATAGGCCTATATGATGAAGGACTAAGTGCAGGTTTGTCTTTTTTTTTTAAAGACTACTATAGTAGTCTTCCGCCAAGAATCAGGTGTCTGACCCATTTGAGCGAGTTGAAACAGAGACTCGAGCTCAGTACGGAGTACTTGCCGAAATGTTCGATAAAATTCTAGGGGTAGCGCATCTGGGCCCACAGCCTTGCCAGCGGCTAATGAGGTTATTGCAAACTCAACCTCTTCCCCGGTGATCGGGGCAGCAAGCGTCTCATTTTGATCTGGCGTGGCCTTCACCGTCTCATGATCCCTAAAAAATTCTTCTAAAGGTGCCGCTGCCACATCCCCATCCTCCGTATATAATTGTTGATAGAAATTCTGAAATACCTTCAGAACTCCCACCGATGAGTCCTGAATCTGACCCAGATGATCTTTAATTCTACAGATCCTGTTCGCGACTCCCCTCTGTTGTATACGTTTGGCCAAAAGTCTCCCCGTGTTTTCCCCGTATTCATAAATATCCACCCGGCGCTGTGCATATCTAATGGCAAGTTCTTCGCCAAAATGTTGATGAATCCTGGCCTTTATTACCGCAATACGCTGCAGACACTCATCAATATTTTGAGCCTCCCTTATTACCCTCATGAGCTCTGCTTCAGACATCCTGAGCTGTTCCACCCACCCTCTAATCTTTTCCTGTAATCCCCTCTGCCGATACAGAGAGAAGCTGAGAGTCTCTCCCCGCACAGCCGCTTTGAAGGCATCCCATACTATAATTTCTGATGCAGTACCTCTATTTATATTTAAAAATTCCCTTATCCATTTGGCCATGTGCACACAATATGCCTGGTCTAATAATAGCTTCCTTTCAAACGTCCATGTCGTCTGGGGTCGAGGGGAACTACTGACAGGAAATTCAACGACTAACAGATTATGATCAGACATTATCCTAGGGTGTAGCTCAATACTGACCTTCTCGGCGATTTGATTTGAGATAAAAAAAATAATCCAAACAAACAAATTTATTATGAGGGGCCGAAAAAAAGGTGCACCCTGGATCTCCCAGCCTATGCCTATGCCTAACATCAACCAGTCCATGTTCCCTAATGAGTCCCTGCAGTGCCTTAAAAGTCCTACCATTTCTACCCTGATACGGAATGTTGCTGAAAAAATCAAAACTGCTGTCAAGATGAATGTTGAAATCCCCACAAAGAACTAACGGAGATGGCCATAAGGCCAGTTCCCTGCTTAAAAAGTTCAACATTTCTGGATCATCCAAATTCGGTCCATACAGAGAGCAGATTGAAAACAGGGTACCATTAATTCCTGCTTCCAGAATCACCCACCGCCCTAATTTATCCTCCTTGATTCGGTTGCATGATATCACCCCATGCTTAGCTAAAATAGCTACACCCCGAGTGGTAGTACCTTGACGAGTACTAGCGAATAAATAGAGACCCAAATCCTTCAACCAGCCATGATTGTTCCAGGGTATATGGGTTTCTTGCAAACACAGCACATTTATCTGCATATATCTGATGAGCTTAGCCAACAAACCTCTTTTCTTCCTATCATTAAGACCACAGATGTTTAAGGAGCAGATTTGGATTTTGCCCTTTCTATCCACCATCCTTATAAGTTACGAGCACTTTGACAGAACTCCCAAGACGATACAAAAAAAAAAAAATTATTTTCTCTTTCTCTTTTTTCCCCTCCAGGTAGCCTATCCAAAAGACATTGTTAAATACATCCAATTTAACATAGAAGTGACTGCCATGACAATGCATAAAAAACGACAATAGTGTACCCCTACCCACCACCCACACCCCAACCCCCAGACCCCAACCCTCCAACCTGGAGCCCCCCACCCACCCCCCCGCCTACCTCCCACCACAAGAGGCATAAGGACCAACGATCCCTGGTGATGAAGAGCTGAGCCACTACCCCTTCCACAAAGCTAACCCCCCATTCCAGTAAAGTATCCTGCATACTGTAACTTCACAAGTCTGAAACTAACAGGGCCATAAAAAAAAAAAAAGGGACCAAGAGCCGATAAAGAGAAAAAGGCAAAGAAAAAAAGGAGCTGAAAAGAAGGAAATGCCACCTCAGGGGCCCGGAGGCCATAACTTGACAATCCTACTCAGCCCCACACTGGAGAACCAAAAAAAACTTTTCATTTCCCATATCATTTCCCTCACCTACAGTGATGCCAAAAATTCCTTTGCCTGAACTTCAGACTGAAAGAAGTGCATTTGCCCCTGAGATACCACCTTTAATTTGGCCGGGTTAAGCAAAAAAACCTGAGCCCCCTTTGCCTGAAACAGAGGGATTAGTTGGCGCAGCAGGCACCTTTTCTCGACAGTCGCCTGGCAGAAGTCCGGCCTCAAAAAGAAATCACACCCCTTGCCCACCCTTTTCCGATCAGGTCTAGCCAAATCATATAGGGCCTCCCGGGCCAAAAAATTATTGAGGGAGATAAGAATTGCCCGTGGCGATTATCAACTTGACCCCCCTTCCAGCGTTGATTAAAAGGGAATCGGTGGGCCCTCTGCCACTCCGTTTTCCAATCCCAATGCTTAAGTTCTGGGAGTGCTTTTTCAAAGAGTTCGATGACAAACTGCCGGGCATCTGTGCCCTCCTTCCCCTCAGGTATACCCAAGATTCGCAGGTTATTTCTTCTTGCCCGGTTTTCAAGGTCAGACAATTTCCACAATGTATCATCTTTCAAAGTTTTCATAGACTCGGTCAACGTTCAACGTTTTCTGTACGGCCACCTCGTCTTCCAACAGAGAAATTCTGGCCTCCACTTCACCAATTCTCACTGCAAAATCAGAGCAAGTCTTTGCTACCCTGCGTATGGAATTTTGAAGTTTGCGACATGCACCTTGGGTGCGGGAGCTCTCTGCTCTAGTCTCCTCCCGATGAGCCATAATACTCTGATATATTGTGGAGAGCGTAATTTCCTCGGGACCACTTATATTTGCGCTGGCCGTTCCTGAAGGAGCCGCTCCATCCGTAGCTACCTTACCGTCCAAATTGTGAGGCAAGATGGGGGCCGCAGCGGCGGTCGAGTGAGACTCATTCCCTGCTAACCTCCTCTTTCATGATTCCCGACCGGAGCTATGTAGTGCGGCAGTAAGGTCTACATTTCTCGGCATTCCTAAAGGATTTGGCGCTCGTGGTTTTGGCTGTGGGGGCTGCCATTGCCTTCAAGACTGGCTTCTGTGTGCACCACTACCTTTACAGCCCCTCCTGCCCTGCTTACCTGCTCAATTTTTCCGATGCCGCCGAAGACATCCGCCAGGGGCGGCAAGACCCGCGGGCCGGTGACGGGCTTGGGTTCAGGAAGTCCAGCGAAGTCTGCCCCAGATGGTGATGCGGTGACTGCCGATACCGGAGGACGCCGGTCTGCTGTGGGTGCACAAGCAGGACTTTCAGGGGCGGGGGACCAAATTGGGAAAAGCAGTGTCGCTGTTCGAGGGCGGCAGATGGTCCCTGCCCTTTTTAAAGCACAAAGCGGGAAGAGCCAGTTACTGCGCGATCCAGCAGCCGGTGCAACAGCGGTTTTGAGATCCGGACCGCATTTGTTGATCTCGGCGTCCGCACCCATACCTGTGGAAGATGCAACCCAAGGTAGGGAAGCACTTTTTGATGAATTAACAGCGAAAGAAGTAAATGGGGAGACATCTGGCCGTGGGGGTGATTGCGCACCTGAGGACACAGATAGCCTTCCTGGTGGCAGCAGGGAGGCCGGTAACCAAGAAGCTCTGTTGGTCATTGGCAGTTCCGTGGGTGCCTCAGATGGATCAGTGATTAATCAGCAAGCTCAATGTATTGTGGGAAGTGGAGTTTTGACGAACATTTCTACGAGTATTGGACTGGCAAAAGTGGTAGTGGACCGGAATAGCACTGATAAAGGGGCTGGTCGAGCGGAAGTTAATCTTCAGATACCCCACGTTGAGGCTGTTGCTGCCTCAGGAATAACGAAAGAGGAGGACTCAGCTGATAAATTTTTTTCTCTGTCCGATCGGTCTAACTCCTCAGGCGACGATAGCTGTGGGAAAGACTGGGCAGGGGAAGAGACAACATCAGTAGTCTGCATGGGGAAGACTATGGTGAAAAGTTTCCGTATAATCTAGAGACGGTCCGTAAATTGAAAAATCAAGTCACTCTCTCTGAGCAGGCCTTGGGTGTGGGTGGCTCAATGATATGGGACTACTCTTTTTCACCAAATTTGGACGGTAAGGTTGTTTAGAAATTTGTGAAGAATAGCGGGGACCTTAGTTAATTGGAGCAATCCAAATTTAGCATTTCACATTTTAAGTTCTATAGTATGTTTATCTTTTCATTACAGCAACAACTGTTGAACAGAATTACACCAAACATAGCATGAAGATAGAACTCAGAAAAGGTTCCTTTTTGTTTTAGTGTAAATCCCATCAAGTACTCATTTCCAATAAATCAGATTGGTCAAGAGAGCAAGAATTCCATAAAAGTCCTCTGCATGGCAGAGGATGTGTACCCCAGCCCTGAGTGCACAACTGTACTGTTGGCTAGATCCCTAATGCTGATTTTTGCTTAAACATGCATCATACGTGTGTACCATGACAAAGGCCTGTCTCATGGATTGCGGTCTTGTTGGACCGGGAGAGGCACCCAAAGCGCTACCCTCATAGGTTTGGAAGGCTACCACCTTAACCAAGAGTTAAGCAGCACGAGCGCTGTGGTGGCAGCATACCGTGTAGTGATCAGTAGGAGTAAATAGGTTATTTTTACTCTGTCACTGGAGTGAGGCCTACAGGCTTTCTCACCTTTTTAAAGTTCCTCTGCTGTGTGCTTAACTCATCCTTGGCAGAAGTAGTGACTGTGCTGGATGTATGTGTGCCTGGGAAGGGTACAGAAGAGGGGTAGAGCAGTACTGTGCAGTATAATATGTGTGGTTAGTGCATGTACTTGGTGTTTGTATGCCTGCGAGGAATACATTACAGGAGAGGTGTAGTGCTGTGCAGTGCATGGAAAGCATGTGCTGGGTGTATGTATGCTTGTGAGATGTGCTGGCAGTGTGTGTGTTTGCAAATAGTACACCCTGGTATAATACAGAAAAGCTACAGTACTGAGCAGTGCACACAGACTGAATTTGTGTGCTGAATGTACGTGTGTCTGCAGTGGCACAATGCATGGAGGTAAGAATACTGGAGAGTATATGTGCTGTGAAAGTACACGGAGTGCAAGTATGCCTGCGATGGTACATTACATGACGGACCCTGAGTTCCATTTTGAGACGCTCAGGCCTGCCTGGTGAAGACATGAGTAGAGGAATCCCTCCAGACAGATTTGTGCATTGCGGCATTCCAGCGAGCCAGGTAGCACATACACTAGAGGAAGGGAGGAACAGGCTCCCCCTTTACACTTCAAAAGGGTGCTCTTTGATTCAGCAATTGATCACAAGGAAGGGGCCTGGACACATGACAGGAAGGAGTGGGGCTGATAAGGGAATCATAAAGAGTAGGGCAGGGAGCCCAGGATTAACGTTTTGATACACATATCGTTGTGGCTGACATCCAGGTGTGAACTTCGGTCACTCTCAAGAACTGTGTTGTGGGTCTATCTACTTCGGAGTCTTTCCTTCTGTGACAGACATTCATTCAAGAGGGAAGAAGAGAAGGAAAAATGTACACTTCAAAAGAAGCAGAACCCTAACATAAAACTCAAAGACTCCGACCCTAAATTACATTTGGTATCTGGAAAAGGACTTTAAGAAGGGGAGGTTGAGACCCCAAAATCTGTCATCTGCCAAGCAGCCAGACGGGCTGTGTGAGAAGAGGAAGCTCTGCAAGACTTCTGCCTGTGACCAGGACTGGGAGCCATGGCCTGCTAGTCTCCCTGGTTGGTAAGGGGAAACAAAACCACCTGTCTTGGAGCACCGGCTGTGGCCTGCTTGCCAAGACCAGGGTGCCCTGTGAGAAAGATGAGAGCGTTGGAGGGTGCGAGGTCCAGTGGGGAGACTTATTGTGAGGACTCCCTGTGCGAGGTGTGAGGATTCAGCTGTGCACCTATCAGGTTGCTGCCAGTGTGAAGGATTGTTTTCAGTGATCCCTGTATGCCAGGAGAGACTGCCAGTACTAAATTGCCAAAGATTTTGGGCCGCCGCCTGTAACTAGGGAGAGGCTGTTACCAGGGGGGGTCGAGCCTGCACGAGATCTGCCCTGACTGACCCCCAAAGACCAGGAGGGTGCAGAGGACCTCCCACCCTCGCCGGGCTCCAGTCGGGAGCCGAAGGATTGAATTCCACCCCCGCTGGGGAGAAACTGACTTAGCGAGTCTTCGAGAGCTGGAAGCGCCGCTCAGGATAGGGAGCCTGCACCTGCCGGGTGCTGCAGCATGTACCACGAGCAGTCTGACTTCCCTGAGCAGGATCAGAACTCTTGAATGCTCGCGCTCAGGACACCTGCTGCAACACCAAATGCTTCTGTGCTGCAGAAGAGGGTAAATCTTGAGTTGGGCCTGTGGGGCCCCTTGGGATTCACTGCTGAAGGTGCTGCGGCACCATAGACACTTTTGACTAATTCCCAGGAGTCAAAGGGGAACTCTTGAGTACTGCCTACCAGTGAGCATTCCCTGGATGCAGCCACCAGTGAATGGGGAATAACCCTGACCACACTACGAGGAAGAGATGTGAACAAGGATTTGCCTGACAAATACTAGCACCCGGACCTCCAGTGGATTGTGTTATTGCTTACGAATGTCGTTATACCTTTGCATGTGTAGAGTTAGAAATAAAAAACGTATTTTTCTTATAAAAACGAATATTCGACTGGAAATTGATTTATTGACAATGCAGTGTACACTTTGAGTTATGAGTCGTGTTCACTTACCTGTATCTACACTTCCTCCCCCGAGAGAACCTTTGACTGCTCGTCCACAGTTACCACTGAGAGTCAAGTGCAGTAGGGGTACTTGGCCCAATTGCTTAGGATCCACTGTATGTCGGGCCCTGGGACATCTGGAGTAAAAGGTCTCAACCAACACAATTGGGCCCAGTAGTCCCTGCATTCCCTGCATGCCTAGTTGCCCTCTGAAAGGGATTCTGACAATCGGCGGAAAGCAGTGGGGCGTCTAATGTTAGGAGCCAAGATACATTGGTGGCATTGGCCACTTCCAATCTGCGCCCGTACTGCAATAAATCCAGTTTATTTCTTATACACACAAAGGTGACATGCATAGGAAATGGAGAACACAGGGTTGGGAAATGGCCTCAGCACCATGTCCATAGATCAGATGAAAGATTTAGATAAGGACAAAGGGTTGAGGTTTCCCAGGAGTATGGACAGAGAGGTCCTGCTAATTTCACTAGGCACCGGTTTGGGATACTGGGTGAAAGGGATGAGGCTATATTTGCCTCAGGGGTAGGAATCGTGGTAAAAATGTAAATCCGTATTTGTAAAGCGCGAACTACTCACCCTTACGGGTCTCAAGGTGCTGGGGGCCGATGTGGAAATTAAGTGAGCTATTGCCCAGAGTCACATGGTGCTGAGCTGAGCTGCCGCCGGAGCCGGGGATCGAACCGTGAGCCCTGTGTTCGGGAGTCAGCTGCCCTGGCCGCTGCACCACACCTCTCCACCTCTGGTAGGAAGAGAGCGCTGTGGATTCAGGCTCTCGGATCCCATTAACACAGATATTTCCTAGACACACACCGAGTGTGTCCCCTAATGCATTTTCCAGAGTTTCACCAGTACACTCACCACCTTTAGTTTCTAGAATACCTCGGGTGTGTACACCACCTTGAATTCCTAGGGTACCCCTGTCACCAATTCCACGAGACTGCATGACAGCTAACCCATGGGCGCTCATTGATGGAGGGCGCTCAAAGATGACTTGGCAGAGTAACAGGGGGCCATTCAGAGAATGGACAATGGAGGCAGCATGATAGGAATTGGCTGGACTCTCACATTTGGCAATGGGCAGCCCTCCAAGGAGAAAGGGACTGCAAGAGAGAGCAGAGATGAGTGGCACCAGCGTAAAGGGGCAGATAGCAAGCCTCGCCCTCTTGAGCCCGAGAAACATCTTCCAACATCCTCTCTGGGATGGAGAGTGGGACATAAAATAAAGAAAAAAAGACTACATAACCAACTGCAAGAGTGGCAGAGACATAATGTACAGCCATCAATTCTAGGTGTGATGGAAACAGCGTTTTCAGTGCAGCTTTGCAAATCATCAGTCTTTCATGATTTAGTGACGTATATTGCACGCTGTGTTCTGCCATAATAGTTGCATGTATTCAATCAGGATTCTGAGCAAAATAATGGAAATGACCATCCTTACTATCCATTTGGGAGCAAATCATGTGATAGGTAAATTACCAGGAGGATGTAATGCTGATTTGTATTAGTTCACTAAACTGAGAAGTGTCTAAGGGATAGGCAGTCTTATCACTCTTGCTTAAACTGTATATGGGCCCACTGGCAGACCTGGATATATCTCATTGTTTGTCTTTCAACATTCAGGGTAATGACCACAGACCCTCCAGAATTTCGCAATTTTGCGACTCGCAAAATAATTGCATAATCAGCCGAGGAGCACGATGACTGCAATATTTATCTTTTTGGCTGCAAAAAAGGTCTCCGGCAGACAGCAAAAAAAATGGTGCCTTCGTATTGATGGAGCGCATTTATGTTAGCTGGGCTTCATTAAAACGAATGGCATTGGCCTCTGTGCATGTGTTATGGTCTATCTGTGCATTTGTACCCGTTTGTTGTGTACCTCTTCATGCATGTTTTATACAAGAGCCAAACCTACTCGCTTTGTCAATGACTGTTTTGCTAAACAATTACGATTTTTCTCAACCAATCTAGTTACATTTCAAAACGTGGTGTCCTACAGCAGATGGCTCTGGGGCTTGGAACCGCTAGCCACAAGTCAGCACAATGCCACAAAAAACAGGATGACTAGCAACCCTCTGCTATTGTGCTTGGCTAAACCTATGAACCAGAATGTTACTACAAAGGATAATATAACAAACAAACACTCTCAGACACTTTAAACATGCCTATTCCTAAGTGGAATACTCTACTAAAACAGTTTCCATTGATTTAAGACTGAAAAGTAAGGATTACAAGTAAAATAAAGTGCTGTAGTAATGCCACAAAATTTCAATTTTTGTGCCGCAAAATTTGCAAATCTATGCCGCAATATCGTTGGGGGCCTGCTTATTTCATGAATATCTCAAAGACAGAGAAAAAAAAGTACAGTACAATCAAAAGTACCAGGAAAGCATCAACCCATTCGGTTGATAAACAGCGTAGGGAGGAAGCATCACATTAATAAGGCATTATTTCCATGCAGTAAAAGAAAATGTGCGTCATCCAATACAGTCTATGTGTCATGTAAATAATAATGGCTGTGTGATACAATATTTGTATTCAACAATGTCCTAGAGGCACAAGTCAGCATCTAAGCATTTGCATTTTTATGTCTTAGCGGGAGCGAGGGATTCTGACCCTCTTGTGTCCTTATTTCGTATTTGGTCTAGGTAGTCCCCCAGAGGAGCCCATATATTTCTAGGCTTAGTGTGGGATGGTAACAAGCTGACATAAAGGTCGGCGTTGGTATTGCAAGTGGTAGCACTTTTTAGCCAGCTATCCCATGTGGGAAGGGGACCCCTCAGCCAGTGCAATGCTATTTCCCTTTTGGCCAAAAGTAGTAATAATGCAAGGAGTCGTCGTTCAGACTTTGAAAGTTTTTCGACATAGCCCAGAACCACACTATCAGGTGAGTTAGGAATCTCATAGTCCCCAACATGTGCTATTGTGTCTAGCTCAGATGTCCAGAAAGGCTCTAGGGGCCAGATGTAGAAAGCTTTTTTGAGGTTGCAAACGGCCCGACTTGCAGAATTTGGTCGCTTGCGACCGCAAAAAAAGCATTTTTTAATGTACAAAGCCCTATTTGCGTTTCGGTAACCTATTACTGAATCGCAAATTGGGTTTGCGGTTCCGTATTAGGAAGGGGCGTGTTCAGAGCATCCCTTTCTAATACGAATAGCAGTGGTATGTGTGAATGTTTTGCGACCGAAATGCGGTCGCAAAACATTCGCATTTTATCACCTTCTTCAAGTAGGTGGTAACTAGTGGCGGCCGGCACAGATCGGAGTTGGGGGGAATGTAAAAAAAAAAAAGTAAATAAAATTACCTTATTGTTGCCGCGTCTCTCCAGTCTCTCCTCCACGTCAGGACTCGGCCGGAACAGGAACCAGGAAGCACCCAGGCTCCCCTGACCAATCACAACGTGGCAATGCAGCATTGTGATTGGTCTGAGCGCCATAGTTCGGCGCTCAGCCAGGGAATGGGGGCCTCAGCATGTTCTCCACGCAGGCTGTAGTGCAGCCTGCGTGGAGAACATGCAGAGTGCGCATGACTGTTTGGCCGGCTCGAGAGGGCCGGCCAAGCGTTCATGCGCACTTGGAGTGGGCAAACCACTCCTCCCCTGCCCTGCTATGAGAGCAGAGCAGCCCCGCCCACAAAGCAGCAGGAACAAATAAAATGATAATAACATTCAGTTATTATCATTTTATTTTTCCTTTAGTTACACTGCTTAAAAGCAGTGGGGCAATGCTCCTCCGCCTTAGCGGAGGAGCCGCTACTGGTGGTAACTCATTCACAAATGGGAAGGGGTTCTTTAAGAATGTTTGGAAAAACTTTTTTAAGAGCAGCCAGTGGACCACTGCCTACTCTTAGAAAATGAAAAGAAAACGTTTCATTTCTTTTTGAAACGCATCCGGTTTACCTTTGAGGAAAACAGGCTGTATTTCTCCCCCTCCCCCCAAAAAAAGATTGCTTTATTTAAAAGAAATCACAGACATGGTGGTCTGCTGACTCCAGCAGGCCACCATCCCTGTGATTTTTACGATTCACAATGGGTGGCAAACCGAGACCAACCTCATGAATATTAATGAGGTAGGTCTATTTGCGACCCACTGAGAATCACAGAAAGTGTAAAGCACACCTTTGTACATTGGTGTTTGTGTTTACCAAATAGCGAATCGCAAAAATGTGCTATTCGGTAATCGCAAACCTTTCCCTACGTACATCTGGCCCTAAATGTGGGCAGTTACATGCAAAGTGTAGAAAGCCATCATAAGACGTATGACAGCGTGCACATTCATGTGGTCTTGTATGGTCAATTCTATGAAGCTTCACCAGAGTCTAATATAGTCTGCGTAACAACTTGAAATGGATCGTTTTACGTTTATAATTCTTTGATATAGTTTCTAATTGCATACACCAATATGTCTATTTATGGACATTCCAAAGATCGCCCAGATCTTCTGACTATGCCTCCATGGCCGTGACTCTGCCCACTGGGCGTTCAGCCAATGTTAAATTATATATATGGGATACCCATCCCCTGTCATATGCCAGTGAAAGCATCTTAGCACCTCAGGAAATCAGTTGTGTAGTGTCTCACTGCATGTTGAAGCCTATAACACAGACATGTCCAGAGTGGTCATAGGGTCAGCCTCCCGGAATTGTTCCAGTGTAATAAATTGGTTTTCTACGTATAAGTGGTCAACCTCAGCCATCCCATGTTTGCTGAGCATAGTCTTTACCACTGTCTCCGCTGTGAGCAGCAACACAGGATTATTTAGTATCTGGATCCTAGGGAGTATCATAACTGATAACCTGCCAATTTCTTGAGCCTGTATCGTGCATTTTTGGTGGTGAAGACAGTGCTCACTGTTCCTTTTGGAGACAGAGTCTAGTATATAGGCAAGTGTGCGCACCGTTTGGGGCTATTACCTCTGTTTCAACCAGCAGATGTGGTAATAGAGGTTGGGGGAGGTACCAGCATATAGCATAAAGGCCTGAGCAGATACGTAATAGGGTTCAGGGTCCAGTACTGCCAGACAGACTTTGGTCAGTGGAAGCGTCATTATTTCCCATCGCAATCGAGGTTGTTCCCCAGCCCATACCAACCAGCTCAGTTTTTAATGCTTTAAAAATGTTGAGTAGGGGGATCATGATAATCCTGAAGAGGTGTAAAAATGTAGGTATTACCACCATCTTGATGATAGCCACTCTACCAGCTAATGTAAGTAGAGGTCTTATCCATCTATCTATTTGTGTGCGCAGTTTTGTCACCGCAGGGCCATAATTGTCAATCATGACCACGTCAACCACCCAATGTATCTTTATGTCCAGGTATCTGATAGAGTCATCCTTCGACTCAAGAGGAAATCCCATAACAATCGGTGAGGTGTCCGGTGTTAGTGGGTATATCTCGGTTTTATTCCAATTAATCATCAAACCAGAATATCCCCCATATTTAGTAATTTCTCGGACCACTAGTGCAAGGTTTTCTCTTGGGTGTTTATAAATAGGACTATATTGTCTGCATACAACGATACGATTAACCGTCTGTGTAGGAAAGTCACTCCTTTATTAGCATGGTGTTGCCTCAATTTACATGCCAGAGGTTCCAGGGCAATGGCAAACATAAGTGGTGACAATGGGCAATCCTGTCAGGGGCCTCTCTTTAAAGCCAGGTGTTCCGACAGCGTATTATTAATCCGTATACAGGCAGTATGAGTCATGTATAGATCAGTATAGACCATACGTATCATGGTCTTGCCAAGGCCCATTCAGTGTAAGACTGGAAATAAAAAGGGCCATTCAATGGAGATGAATGCCTTTTCAACGTCTAAAAAGACTCCTGAGACAGGGAGGTCAGGCTTAACATGGTGCATCAGGGCAAATAAGAGACGTAGATTGTGTGAGGTGGATCTAGCCAGAACAAATCCAGTCTGGTCAGGCAGGACTAGGCCCTTTGTAAGTTTAGTCAGTCGTTTGGCAACAATGAGAGAACATATTTTGCTATCAATATTAAGGAGGAACAGTGGACAAAAAGACTTAGTAGACTGTGGGTCTTTCTCAGTTTTTAATAGGGTGATAATTACAGCCTCCCTCATTGAAGGCGGTAAGCACTTATTTGTTTGTTATGGCCTCATAGACCTCAAAGAGTGGTGGGGAGATAGCCCCTTTATATGCGTTGTAAAATTCAGCCATGTGGGTGTCAGAGTCCGGAGCTTTGCCAGTGGCTAAATCTTTGATGGCCTTTGATATCTCCGCAGGGAAGATAAGGTCGTTAAGCAGTATGTGCTCGCCGAATTCCAGCCAGGCCATTGCTATATCTTGAAGGTAATCAGATATTTGTATCTCTGTATATTGCATGTTAGAAGTGTATAAGTATGAGTAGTATCGGTAAAACACCGATGCAATCTCAGTGGTGGCCAGTCGGAGTTGGCCATTCTTATCTTTAATGTTGGGTAATATTGTTTCATCTATTCATCCGTAGCAGCCAAGCAAGTGTCCTGCTAGATCATTCCCCTTCACCGTATTGGCACGCCATAGCGTCCCCTCCCAGGATGTTCGCCTCCCTTGCTGCAGTCTCTCTGTATGACAATAGCGTGGCCAGAATGTCTGTCCGACATTCTGCATCTGGGTATGTCACTAGCCTGTCTTCCAAAACCTTACGTTTGTCTTCCAACGTGTGAAGCTGTGTGTGAATATTCTTTAGAATCCCATCCTGCTTCGATATACCCCTCTCACCACGGGCTCGAATGCCTTCCATATAATGCATGAGTGTTCACGAAGCCCATATTTAGGCAAAAGTATTCTTGAATTGCCGTGGGTATTTCAGCCCTAAAGGCCGTATCTAACAGGGCCCTGTTCGGAAATCTCCACTGTTGTGTTCTGTGTGTTTTTAGTGGGTAACACTAAGTGAAGCAGCACTGGGGAGTGGTCAGAAAGAGTCCTAGGTAGGTATCGCCTGTCAGCGACCCCCTGTAGGACTCTCAAGGAGCACCACCAGTAGTCAATTCTGGAGGATCAGTCAATAACCGATGAATAGTAGTAAGTAAGTAATATTTATTGTACAGTTAATTAAAACCTTTACAAACAAGCGTCTCATAAAATTGCAGAACTTCAATTTAAAAGGCTGATAGCCACCGTTAAGAACACAATAAAAATTAAAAATAAATAAAAAGAGAGAAAAGAGAGCCCCCCAGGCCTTAGTGGGCCAAAGTTCAGTTTTTTTGTTTTTTTTTGCGGAGATTTAGCAGCAATACAGAAAGTAAGATATCCTCCCTGGTCAGAGTCTTCGCAGCAAATTAGGGTAGCGGTAGAAAGCAGATTAAAGTGCGTAGTGCAGCAACAACTTTTATGGCTCAGTGCAAGGTGGCAGAGGTTAGCCCGTTAATGTTTTTCTTCAAGGCTTGACTGTGCAAGGGTGCTTAGTGCTTGGTGTAATAAAGGTGTTGTCAGAGTCTTTCGCGTGGTGGGTCAGGGAGCCGGGTTCCAGCCCAGCCCCATTGCCGCCTCTCAGGTAATCCGGTTGTTTCTTGATTTTGAGTTCAGCGACAGTTAAAAATTTTACCAGGCGACAGCTTAGTTGAATATCTTCGCCTGAGAAACTTGCTAGCACTGCTTGCCTACAGGACCGTATTTGTTTCCTATTGAAGAACGGTCTAAGGAGGGACCGGCGCTCCTGTATCAATTCCCTGCACATGGTGATGATATGCACTATGTCCTCCTCTCCTTCCCCGCAGAGACGACAGATTGCTGGCGGCAAGTGATATGCAGATGGTAATAGGCCTAACCGAAACCTGAGAAACCTTTCTTTTGTGGTTTTAGAGAAGTTGGTTTGGAGGTATGCTTCAGGGGTTGCTTTACTGTAGGACTGTATAGTAAGCCAGCCATGTGCACGTTCTGACAAGACGGCTTTGTCTTGTATGATAGACTCTTTTTTGACAGTGTTATTTACTATCTTTTTTAAACTTGCCAGAATCCTCAAATGGTCCAGTGCGGTGTCCAAGTAGTGTCTAGCTGTGCAGGACTCTGAGGCTTGTAATTCCTTCCACAGGTAGGTGTTTAGCGTATCAGGCTGCCCTCTTTTGATTTTGTACCAATTTTTAACGAAAGCTCCTTTGCGGGCCAGTTCTTGTCTTTGTAACCCGAATTCGAGCCTCATTTGTGCAGGGGATGTATATCCTGGCAACCCGTAGATCATTCTCAAAGCTTTTGCTATGGTGCCGTTCAGTGTTTCAGCATCTCTCCCTCTCATGGCTTCGCTTCCATAGGTGATTGATGGAATTAGTTTTGCCTGTATCACCCTGGTTAGGGGGAGAAGACTTGGTCTAGTGGTCTTGTTTTTTAGGTTTCTTAATGCCACTGTTGTCATTAATCCCCTCTTTTTTATGGCCTCACGTTGCGCTGTGTAGTTACCTTTGTTATCGATGATAACTCCCAAGTATTTATAATCTTGTACGACTTCCAGCTTGTGTTTTGCCAGGAACCAGTTGTGCTTTGTTTTTATCTTCCGAAAGTTTACACACATGACTTGTTTTGTCTTGATTAATACTTAGACTATTGGTCTCCGAGTATTGGGATGTAATGTCGAGCAGGCGTTGTAGACCTATGGGTGTCCGGCTGATAAGCACCAAGTCATCTGCATATAGAAGGTTGGATAACTGACGACCTCCTAGCTTAGGGGCGTGTGAGTTACTTTCATTGAGTAGGACTGATAGCCTGGCCATAAAAAGATTAAAGAGTGTTGGGGCAAGCACACAGCCTTGTTTTAATCGTGAGGTTGTATGAATCTTTTTCGTTAAGTGGTCTGCTGCCCCCAGCTTTACTTGCACCCAGGTGTTACTATGCAAAAGAATTAGTTGTTTTAGTAGCAGTGGTGGAATGCTTAGACTTTTTAGTTTTTGCCACAATATATTTCTGTTTATATGGTCAAACGCCGAGCTGTAGTCGATGAAGCACAGGTATAGGGGCTGTTTTATTACAAGAGCGGCATCTATCATTAATGAGAGGGCTGAAATGTTGGTAGCAGTACCCATATTCTTGCAGAAACCTGTTTGATTATATGGTATTGCTGCGATTTCTGTGGCCCATGACGTTAATTCTTGAAGAAGAACACCTGCATAATATTTGGCTTCATTGTCCAGTAGGGCTACCAGCCGATAGCTTTTCGGATCATTCCTATTGCCTTTTTTGTAAATGGGTGAAATGATCGAGCCCCTCCATGATGCTGGTACTATCGATGTTTGCAAAATTGATTCGAAGATCGGTTTTAGAACTGAAGCCCAGAATTCTGGATCTTGTTTAAATAGTATAGGCGGGATCCCGTTTGGGCCGGGAGCTCCCTCACGCCTGCCCTTGAGGATTCTTTTGCAGATTTGTGTGTTCGTGATTGTAAAATCCTGTTCCCGTGTTGCGTTGAAGTTCAACTGGGGTGGTTGTGTTTCCAAGGTGGGCAAGAGGTTAGTTGTGCAGGTTCGGGGATCCTGCTCTTTATTAAAGTGTAATTCGAGAAAGGTTGTCCATGCCTCTTCTGTAACGTGCGAGTTGATGCCCTGGCTCCGCGGGTTGGACAGAGCATTGATCTTCTGCCAGAATTGTGCGCTATTGTTGTTTTTGATGTCGTGCAGGAGTTTAGCCCAAAGAGACTCATCAGCTTCTTTTCTGAGGCGCCAAATTAATTTCCTGCGAGTGACTTTTAGCTGCCTCAGTTCTAGCAGTGCCGTGGGGTCTTTCTTCAGCCTCCGTAGTGTGTGGTTTATCAATGCTTTTAGCTTTTTTAATTTGGCGTTATTCCTAAAATTGTGGCATAAGCGTTGGTTTTACGGGTGAGCCGTTCTCCTGTTTTGAGAGCATCCCTTTATGTCTCCGTAGCTGTTCTGTAGGGTTTTTGTAAACACCTCCCAGCTTCCTATTCTGTCGGGATCAGCTTCTTGCGCTTTTCCGAGGAGTTGCTTTGCAACTGAAAAGAGGCCTTCTGGGTCGTTTGTTCTGCATTTCACTCTTTTCTTATTGTTGGTAAATTCTGGGCAGTATGTATTTACTGGGAGCATTTTGCATGTTAATGGCGCTTCTACCGTAATTTCCTGGGGCAGATGATCGCTATAATCTAAACTTCCAATGCGATAGTCCTCTACTTTTGAGAACATGCAGCGAGAACAAATAGTATAGTCTATTGTGGTACTTGCTACTGCATTGTGAAATGTTGCTGTCTGTGGGCGATCACCTGAAAATCTTCCGTTTAATGCACGAAAGCCCAGTTGCTCTAAAAACGCCAGAAGCTTTTGAGAAGTTTTTGTAGGTCTTCCCTCTGTTTTGTTATCTTGCGGTATTGCTTCCCATGCGAATGGGTCCTCTTCTGGATATTTGTCCTCGGCTCTGTTGCTGAGCATGTTTAGGTTAAAATCCCCTGTGATGATCAAGCTGTTTGCTTTCTCCTCCGTTAGTATTTTCACCAGTTCTTCCTTCAGTTGTTGACTGCCTTTGATTTTATCGCGTGGGTGCAGATAGAGGTTTACAAGTATTATATACTCTTTTTTTATCGTCCCCTGTATGGTAATTCGGAGTACTTGCATAGCATTGGGGGGAGTTAGATTGTTTGGCATTGGGACCACTGCACAAATGCTTTTTATAGAGCTGTATGTAGCAAGGCCTCCCTTATTGTGGCCGAATTTAGCGCTTTTTGTTGCAGGTAAGTAGAGCAGGTTAAATCCATGCAATGCTGTTGGTAATTCACACCATGTTTCTTGGAGCGAGATGATGTCAAATTTCTGTAGATAAGATTGCAGTTCCGGGTCCAGAGTCTTGTCTCCCAGGCCATTGATATTCCAGGAACAAACTTTCAGGGTGTTTTTAGCTTCGGTTGCGTTTAACTTGGTATGTCACGGACTTTGAGATTTGATGTTTATTGTCCTGGTTAACCAGCTCCACTCTTGTGTGGCTGTACTTCAAATTGAGTTTATCCTGTGTTCATTGTGTTCTCTGGTTTCTCTGTGCTCAAGGCTATTGCTGCGTGCTCCTCGCAATACTGAGTATGATCGTGTGCTCGGTTGTGCCAACCCAGGATATTCTTGGCTCTCCGGATCGGCCAATAAGGGGTCTGGGTATCTTGGTTTAGTAAAAGGTCGTAGTTTGATACCCCAGGCATTGAGTTTAGTTTGTTCCTTTAAGACTCTCTCAGCTAGGTCTGGTGTAGCCCAGACTGTTTTCGTTGCTTCTATTCCTGGTCGGTCTGGTGACTACAAACTCGCCTGACTCCATTTCGGTAGTTTTTATGTTCTTTAAGCTGTTAGTGGACCTTAGTAGTCATAGGATGTTGCCCCTGTTTAGTATGTCAACCCGTCCCTTTGATATATACTCTGGATGAAACACAATTATTGTTGTTGTACCTGAAGCACTTTTTGTTAGTCCGAGCTACTCTGTGTCGCCGTTGAGACCTCTGCTGACGCGGTTGGCCTGCACAATGGTCTTACCGGGCCAGGGAGACGGTTTTCGTTTGCTAGGTCTGTCTCTATACTTGGGCCTGATGTTGTAGTTGTCTCCCCATTTGTGCGTCCTCTGCCCTGTTTGGCTATTTGTTTATCTGTTGGTTTTGTAGATTCTCTTGTTATTGATGTTACTGAGCCTTGTGTGCACTTTTCGAGTGTCCAGTCAGTCACTGAGCATAAGTTTATTGTTGTAGATGTTTCCCCTGTTAAGCGCCCTCTTCTGTTCCCCGGTTTGTGCTCGGGGCCGACACTTGTAGGTTTGTTGGGGGATGTGCACCCTTTCTTTCCTGTTGCCTCTTCCTGGGTTAGCCTTTCTGTTGTGTCCTGGCCTGGGTTCATCGCTTCTCCCTCCCTGGTTGAGGTGTCTTGTCGATCGTCCGTTGGCACTTTCCAGGGGCTATGGGTTATGCCCCTGCTAAATGATAGAGCCTGTGTTGGTTTTTGGTTTCGCCCCTTCCTTCTTTGTTTTCTCCGCTGTTTGGAGGATTGTACACCTTCAGTCTGGACATCTTTTTGAGGAGATTTGCTTATATGTGAGCTGTTGCTCGTTTGGGTGCTGTGGCTCTTTGGCTCGGTGAGCTGTTATTTGTGCCTAATGTCGATGGGTCCTTGGCCTCCCAAAGCTGCCTTGCTTCTGGTGTGTGAGCTGCAGTGTACTGGGCCTGAGCCTGGGTTCTTGAATTTGTTGTAGGTTGCTCACCGTTACTCGTGTGAGCAGATCTGTTGGCTGGTTTGTCCGTCACTGCCTTTCTTATGTCAGTGAGAAGATTGTCCATTGCTGACGGTAGTGTCGCCAGCTTGTCCACAATTGTTATACAGGTGCAGCTGGCCTGAGTAAGTTGTGTCTCTGACTGAGCCCTCTTAATCAGGTTGTTGAGATCCGCCAACTTGTCGTCTATGTTAGCGACGAAGATGGAGAGTGAGTTGAGGACTGACAATTGGAGGTCCATCTTATCTGATTGGTATTGCATTGCATTTACGGACAATTGCATTGTATGCAGCAATGTGAACCAGATGTCATCTTTGTTTTGTAATTTGTCCTTTTCGGTATTGGGTTTTGGGGAGCTCTTGTTTCTTCCTTGTGGCTCACCTCCAGGGGCGATGGAGTATGAGGCTACCAATTCCTCCCATTCCTCTGGTGTGAGGTATGATGACTCTGGTTCTGTATCTTGAGTCATTGGTGCTAGTGCCCATTGCGTCTTTCTGTTAGGTTGGGCTAGGGCAGAGTCATGTCCAAGTTGTGCTTCCATTTGTCCCAGGGTTGGTTGAGCGAACCATTCTTGCACTGACAAATGAGGGGTAGATTGTGCTTTTCCGGCTTCAGTTTTGGTTGTCGCATTATGGGAGTCTTTAGTGCCCATATTGGCCACAGTGGCCTCCTTGGGCTCCGTCAGCTCGTGCTTGGAAATGGCTAAGGGGTTAAAGTGCTCTTTGGGATTAGGTTCTGCTGTAGCCTCTGGCAGAGTTTTATGTAGGTGGAGGAGTCCAGGCAGAGCTATACCTCTGTTTAAGAAGGTATTGTTATTGGGGGGATGCCTGTGTGCTTCCAGTTCCTCCCCCTCTTCTCCCATTCGGTATGGTGGCGTTTTGTCCAAGGAACCTTCCTTAGTACACCTAAGAGGGATATAGTTGATTGTGCTTTCTTTTCCTTCTTTTCCTTCCTCTTTGAATGCCGTTGCGTGGCTCGAGGCCTGTCCAAGGACATCATTTTCGCTCCCCTTTGGTATGACAATATTTTTAGGCAAGACAGACACTGAGTGGCCCCGGGAATCATGTCTTAGGTGCCCGCTTGCCTCGTTTCCTTTAACCTCCGCCTCTTTGCTTGTGTCTGTTAGATTGCTGCGTAGCTTATACCGGTAACTGATGACTCTCCACAGTCTAACTTCAGCAGTTGCTGCTGATGTGCCGTCTGATGTGCCATCTGGTGTGCTTTGATTGGTTCGAGTGGAGCGGGAAGGTTATTCGCTTTGTTGCTGCTTAGACACAATACCGGCCCGGCGTCCTTTATAAAGGAAAATTTTGTGTATATTTTAGGTTGGTGACTTGATTTGGGAAAAATAGGCACATTGCTAGCGCCGCTTGCCCTGATGTTTGGCAGGGACTGTGGACTGGTAAGTGGTGAGATCAGATGGGAGTCTTCCTCCTTTATCCTCGCCTGGTCTTCGTCACTTCCCTTGATGGGTGCCTTCTTGGTTGTCCTCCGCGTTCTTTTAGTAGGGTTTGCTACCGTCTGCTGCCTTGACTTCCCTGATCGCATTGTTGTAGCTGTCTTAGCTGTCTTAGCTGCTGTTGTGGGTTTTCCTAAAATTGTTAGCAATGCCCCCTTTTCCAGCTTATTTCCCTTCTCTTCTTATCTCCTTTTCTCTCCTTTTCTCCTTTGCTGAGCGTTCGCCTTGCCAGCCCTTTACCGGATTTTGGTGGCAGTTTTGTTCCTTAGTCTGTTTATGCAGTGCACTGCCAAGCTGGGATGGGGCCTGTTGGTTCTTGCTGGTCAGAAGCTGGAGCTGCAGAGTCTATTAAGGTTTTTTCCCTTCATAGAGTGCCTGTGCCCTATGCCTCTGCAAGCCTCTCCTCTCCTCAGCCTCGCCTCGCCGAAGGCAGGAGGGAAGTCCTCCCTAGCCTCCTGTCCTCCGACCGCCTGCCTGCTGCAGTGCTCCTCACTCTGCGGGAACCCCCACAGGAGAAGCAGCCCACCACTCTTGCAGCCGCTGCTGCGCACCACCACACCCTCGCAAGCCGCACCCGGTCAGAAACACCGGGACGCCTCCGCGGGGAAGGGGGGGGGAGAGCGAGGGCAGCTATGCAGGCAAACAGCTACCCGCAGGCTTCCCCAGGCAAACTGCGAGGGCTCTCGTTCCGGGAGGTGCGGGCGATGCGGACGTGATCGTAGATGCCGTAGACTGTAGGCAGAGGTAAGGCAACTGTGGGGGGGCCGAGGACCTACCCGGGATTGGCGTCACGGGGGGCCTTCTGCTCGGCAACCGCTCCTCGTTAGCCGCTCACCGCCGGCACTTCGCTCTCCCACTGCTGCTGCGTACGTCACGTCACGACAGACCCGATCAATCAAGAGTTACAAGCTTCTAGGCTTGATGAATAGTAGGAATAGACATGTTGTGTGCCATATTTAGCTCACCATGTGTCAGGCAAATCCAGGAGCTTCGTGTCATAGCGTAAGGAGTCAGGTAACACTCTGGAGGAGGAGTGTATGTGCCTGGATCTGTCTCATTTTTCGTTATAAACCATGTTAAGGTTCCCTCCCCAGATGATAGAGCTATTCTTGTTTATGCGCTAAATGTCGGTTATAGATAAAAAAAAATCTGATTGTCAGTGTTTGTGGCATAAACGTTTACGATGAGAATAGGGTGATCCAGTAGCATCCCAGTAATGACAATGTATCTCCCGTCAATGTCTCTATAATTACAGTTGTGTTTATAGTCTACATCTCTATGGATTAATTTGTCACACCACAGGAGAAAGAGCTATATGAGGCCAGGTAACAGTGGTCACCCCACTTCCATTTGAATCTGTTGGGGTCAGTGTTGCGTAAATGTGTTTCCTGAAACAGTGCTATAGATATATCCGGTCTATCCAAATATTCTTGAATCAGCCTATCTTTTTTGGGATTGTTTAGCCCTCTAATATTTCACATCAGACAATTAAGCGTGATCATCTTGAAGGCACTTAAGTAAATATGGGCAGCAGTGCCTACACCATGTGGCCGACTAAGAGAAATACAATGATGAGTTGATATAATAGAACAGTGTTCTTATAGTAGCCTTTGACATTTTGAATTTCCCCACCTCCACCCTCCGCCATGTATACACCATAGCATCCTTCCCACACTGCCCCCCACAACGGTCAGTGGACATACCCACAATCTCAAAAGGTAACAGTAAAAGAAAACAAAAGCCCACTAGGCAATAAATTCCCACAAAGGTGTTATACAGGTGGAGAGGGGATAGAAGTGGTAATAATGGAGTGTCATATAAATCGCCCCAGAACAACAACAAACCGTTACAATCTGGCATAACAAGTCAGTACAGTGATGTTAATGCTTACGCAAGGGTCACAAATTGTTTACTCAGCATCACCAGTAGTGTCTTCTATGAGGCCGGAGCCCGGCAACTGGGGCGGAGAATCCGCATTAGCTCCTCCAGCCTCGGCGCTGTTTCGCAAAGTTCAAATCCGCCTTGTGGTCAGTAAAGTTTCTGAATTTGCTGGCGTCATCGATGTGTGGTTTCACAGGGTAGAGCACGGCATATTTGATGTCTTTATTCTGCAGTAATCTTTTTGCTTCTCTGAACTTTTTCCCTGCCTCCTGAACCGCAAAAGTGAAGTCCGGATATATGGGAATGTTAGGGCCTTGGTACCTCAGCAGGCCCATCTCTCAGGCGAGTCTCAGCACCGTATCCATGTTGTGGTAATTGAGTAGCTGAGCGATTATCGGTTGTGGCGATGTCCTGGATATGGGTTATGGGGCAAGTTCGCGGTGTGCACGTTCGACAACAACCCTGCCAGTGAAGTTACCTCTACCAACCAGTTCAAGGAGCACAGTCTCTATAAATGTTTCCATTTTTGTCAAATTTATCATTTCGGCAAGGCCGAGGATCCTGATGTTGTTCCAGCTGGAACGCGCCTCTAGGTCTTCATTTTTAGCTGTGACCGCTGCCGGTGATTTAGTCAAGAGCTGTAGTTTAGTTGGGTGATCAGCAATATCATCTTCGAGGTCAGAGATCCGTCATTCCGCGCCATCCATGCATTTGTTGTGCCTGTTCATTCTCTCCAACAGTTTATCGAGGTGCATCGCCATAGCATCTGTTTTCCCATCATTTGTTCTGAGCCCTGCCTGCTGCTCTAAGTGTAGGTGTTTAGTATCTGCTTTGAGAATAGTGATTGAATCTTGGTCCTCAGTAGTGTCTGATGCCGTCTAACGGTCTTTCTCCTGTTTACGCTGATCAAAAGTAAGTTTACTTTGACGTTAGTCACTTTTCACCATCATGTTATTGATCTTATCCCCAACAGGGCCAGGAATGGTATGTGTGTTTGTCAATCTGCCTCAGCATTGCACCTCCAGGTGACAACCCACAGCAGGTCAGTGCAGAGGTTTCTGTTAGGTACCATGTCATCTTCAGTGAACACCAGTATTTCAGCAGTGGGTGGGAAGGCTCAGCAAGGGTCCCTCCACCAATCTAGGGTTGATCACTGGTAGTGGCAGTCGCAACATGCCAGACTGTCTACGTTGAGCTCCACAGGAGCATGTGTGGCAGCTTGGGCCTACTTATGGGCAAGGACAGCTCTAGTCAATTTAGCAGCATATTGCCTTCGGGTGCATCGTTTGTTCAAAGCAGGCGTGAGCGCCCCCAGCACAGATTACAGACCCCGCGGTGAGTGTGAGGCATCCAAGCCGGTTAGCTGCACCAACCACCACTCCAACCACAGAAGGGGGCCGGCAGGTTCACTCTGCTCAGCAGATTCCATCTAGTGATGCGGGGGCCGTGGCAGGGGTCCAGAGCCGATAAAGGCATCCACAGCGGGACCAGGGAGCCTGCACCCAGTGCCGCACCAGTATGCAGAACCCCTGGGGCAACGCGAGCTGCCATCCCCAGCTGCCACTTGTCTGCCGGGAGGCACAACTCAATCTCTCTGGGCAGTGACGCACCCGCCTTTCTCAGCCTCCTCACCGCTGCAGGCCGCAGGTAGAGTCACAGGCACGCAGAGGGCTCGGCGCGCACCCGGCAAGCCAAATATGGTGGTGGGGGGGCTTCAGTGACAATTATCGAAACACCAGGCAGGCGGCAACAGTGTAGTATGGGGTGATTAGCGCAGTTTTCTTGTCCACACAGTTAGAGCACCGTGATTAAGCGGCTATCTTGACAAGTGGCAGGTCATGCCCCTCTCCCATAGTCCCTTAACCAGTTGATGGTGACAGGGCGACTCAAGGAGGAGTGCTCTATGCCACTTAGGGAATACTTGTCTGATCTGACAGAAAGGGATCCAACAAAATTTGCATTGTTAGCTGATAAGTGGTTGGATAACAGGAGTCACAAAGGGCTGGAGCAGCATAGCTCTAAGCCAAAGGGGTAGAAGAACTCTCCAGAGACTTGTTCCAAACCAGAGGGTAGGGCCAGGGAAATCCTCATGGGACTCGAGGAGCGCCCAGGAAACATAGGAATGGTAATGGTGTATCCGGGAAGGCACATCATAAGAAGGGAAGGAAGTCCTTCTAAGTCCAAGGTGGTGACTTGTTTTAAGTGCCATAACATGAGACATTTTAAGAGAGATTGGCAAGAGAAGGAACTTGACCCAGCGACACCTGTGACAGCAAACATGTTACATGTGGGTGACGGTACCCGAGGGGGATCGGTTGCGCACCACCTAGTACCTATGGTCATCTTGGAAAGTGACCTAGATGCTCTAAAGCACATTCATCCTAATACAATGGGAATTGTGTCAGGAAGTTAGTATCAAAGGGAGGAAAGTGACTGCCCTGAGGGATTCTGGAGCCTTCCGCATTATGGTTGAGAAGAAGTACCTTAAGCCTGAGGAGATACTCCTGGGACCAAGCGCAAAGGTTTGGTAGCCAGTGGAGAGGGCATGAAGTATCCACTTGCCAGGGTTGAGAATGAGCTCAATGGCAAGGTGGCCATGATTGATGTCGGGGTTAAGGGAAAAGAATGGATCTGGATGTTTCCTGGGCAGAAATTTGATTAACCTTGGCTTGGTGCCAGGACTAGAAGCCTTTCTGGCTTGGACAACATCAGCTGTTTTTACCACAGCACAGACTGCACATCAGTCTCAGAGTGAGGCTGGGATCATCTTTGATTTGCAGGGACCAGGAAAAGGTAAATGCAGGAAAGGAGCAGACTCCAGGAAGGCAGTGGCTATGGAGGTCATCGCTTCTGCACCAAAGGGAGGGGAGGATGAGGCTCCCAAAGCGGACCATCTGCTGGAATCACGGTCGCTTCCAGAGCTGCAGGGTTTGTTAGGTGATGGGGCCTACCCCGTGAGATTTCTGCAAGGCACAGGAGGAGTGTCCTAAGCTTGTGGGACTTCGAAAGGAAGCCCAGGATTAGGTCAGCAAAGGAGTAGTCAGAAAGCAATATGTTGGCTGGGAGGATGGTCTACTTTATATTGACCTAGTAAATCCAGAGCCAGGAACTAACAAGAGGCTAGTGGTTCCATTAGTGCACAGGAACTTCCTGTTGTCACTGGCCCATGAAGATTCTCTTAGGAGGGCACTTATGGATTGGAAAAACCCAGGATAGATTGGACTCTCTGTTCTACTGGCCAGGTATGTGCAGAGACACATAGGTTCTGTAGAACCTGTCCCTCTTGCCAGATGAGTGATAAGACAGGAGGGAGGACTAAGACATCGTTACTGCCTCTAGCAGTTGTAGGTGTCCCAATCGAGCTGGAGGGACTAGACAAAGTTGGTCCATTCACCCTCCCCTCACAGTCATGCAACATGTATATCTTGGTTGTGGGGGATCACACCACCAGGTACCTTGAAGCTATACCTCTGAGGAGCATGACTGCAATGGTGGCAGTGACAGCTCTCTTAGGGATTTTTTCTTGGGTCGAATTTCCAAGAACAGTAATTTCTGACTGGGGAACCAACTTCATCTCTTCTTACATGAGATGTGGCGCAAGATGGTGTGACATACCACTTCTTATCAGCATACCACCCATAAACCAATGGTTTGGTGCAATGGTTTAACAAAACACTGACGAGAACCTCAGGAGGAATAGGGATCGTCTCTTGCCATGCCTCTTATTTGCCTACCGAGAGATTCCTTAGAAGGGAGTAGGGTTCAGTCCCTTTGAACTTCTGTATGGACATCTGGTGCCAGGTCCACTTGCCTTAGTTAAAGAAGGGTGGGAAGGAACCTCACAGTCTCCACAGAAGAATGTTGTGGACTATGTGAGTCAGGCAAAGGAAAACCCTCAGGCTAGCCAAGTGCTGATGAAGGAATAGTACAACCAGAAAGGTATGCTGAGTGGGTATAAGGAAGGCAAGGAAGGGTAGGTGCTAAAGCCCATTTGTCCCAGAGCTTAAGAGGACAAATGATGTGGGCCATACAAAGTAGTTCAGAAGGTGTCTAAGGTAAACTACTTGGTGGACACAGGTGTCACAATGGAACCCAAGAGGGTGTTCCATGTGACCCGGCTGAAGCCTTACATCCGGAGAGAATACACAGTGAATGTCATGGCCAGTAGAGGATGACAGTGAGCCTCTTCCTTACTTGCTGCACAGTGACATGAAGAATGGCCCTGTGGAAGGGGTTCAGTTAGCCCCTGAGCTAATGTCTGGGCAGCAGAGAGAGTAAAGAGAGGTATTGGGATGGTTTTCTAAACTCTTCTCGCTGACCCCAGGGTTGACACCTCTTTGTGTGCATGACGTAGACATGGGTGACAGTCTGCCAGTCAAGGGCAGAATGTACAAAATGTCTGACCAGGTTCAGGGATACATTAAGGTAGAAGTTGCCAAAATGCTGAACCTGGGAGTCATTGAGAGCTCTCGGAGTTCTTGGTCTAGTCCTGTAGTTCTGGTTCCAAAGAAAGGGTCTGCTGACTTGTGGTTCTGTGTGGACTACTGAGCACTAAAACAGATGGGGAACCAAAACCGATGCCCATCCAATACCCAAAGAGGATATGCTTGTGGGTCGGTTAGGTGCTGCAAAGTACTTGAGCACCTTAGATCTGACCAGTGGATATTGACAGATCGCTTTGCACCAAATGCAACGGGGAAGTCAGCATTTTCTACGCTAGAGGGGTTTTTATCAGTTTAAAGTGATGCCCTTTGGGTTGAAGAATCCTCCTGCCACTTTTCCGTGCCTAGCGAATCGTGTTCTCACTGGGCTGGAAGAGTTCAGTGTGGCCTACTTAGATGATATTGTGGTGTTCAGCAATTCATGGCAGGACCACCAGAGAAACCTGGAACAGGTGTTCCACGGATACAGGAGGGAAAAATTAAGACCATAAGTGTCAGGTGGGGCAATCCTCTGTAGTCTACATCCAGCATGAGGTGCAGAACGGGAAGATACCCCTACTGGATGCCAAAATTCAGTCTGTGATGGAGTGGGAGATGCCTATTACCCAGAATGAAGTGAGGGCCTTTTTAGGACTCACTGGGTATTACAGGAACTTTGCGGCTAAGCATGGAAGTATAGTTGCCCCATTGACTGCTTTGACCTCTAGGAAGCAGTCCATGAAAGCGATATGGACTGCAGAGAGCCTAAAGGCATTTGTGGAATTGAAGAAGGCACTAGGCACTGCACAGGTACTGAAGCGCCTGACTACAGTCAGCCTTTCATTGTACAGATGGATGCCTCTGACAAAGGAGTTGGAGCAGTGTTAGCTCAACTAGATAACAAAGGTAGAGAGCATCTAGTAGCCTTTATTAGTAGGAGATTACTACCCAGAGAGCAGAACTGGGCAGCTGTTGAGAAGGAGTGCTTTTCCAAAGTGAGTAGGTTCTGCCCATATTTGCTTGGCACTAAGATTGTGGTGCAAGCAGATCATCATAAGCTACTGAAATAGTTGATGGCTATGGAGGGAGAGAATCCCAAGTTGTTGAGATGGTCGATTTCTTTGCAAAGGTTAGACTTTGTGGTGGAGCACAGAGCCACATTAAGCCACTGGAATGCTGACGGACTTTCCCGCCGGTTCTACCGATCTGATCAACCAACCTCTCCAATTTTGGAGTTGGTTCTGGGTGTTCTGATCTAGAAGGGACGTCTGTTGGGACGGAAAAATCCTCTGCAGGTTAAAAGACTTGTACCCCTGCCCTGTGTGCCCAACTTTACTGTTGTCTAGATCCCTAACGCTGATTTTTGTTGTCATAAACAAACACTGATAATGCGTGTGCGCCATGACATAGGCCTGTCTCACGGACTGCGGTCTTGTTGGACTGAGAGAGGCACCCAAAGTATAGTGGTGGAAGGCTACCACCTTCACCAAGAGTTAAGCAGCACGAGCACTGTGGTAGCAGCATACTGTGTAGTGATCAGTAAAAGTTCTTTTTATACTGGGTCACCGAAGTGAGGCCTATAGACTCACTTACCTTTTTAAAGTATGGCTGCTGTGTGCTTAACTCTCCCTTGGCCTACATCAGGTAGCAGTAGAGTGCTGCGCAGGAAGAGTGACTCTGTGCTGGTTGTATGTGTGCTTGGGAAGGGTACAGTATTGTGCAGTATATGTGCGGTTAGTGCATGTACTGCGTGTATGTATGCCTGTGAGGAATACGTACAGGAGAGATGTAGTGCTGTGCAGTGCATGCACAATTAAAGAATGTGCTTGGGGTATGTGTTTGTGAGAAGTACAATAAATGAAGGGTGAAGTGTTGTGAAGGGCGCACATGTTGAGTGTGTGTGCTGGCAGTGAGTGCGTTTGCAAATAGCACACCCTGGTACAATACAGAAACGCTACAGTACTGAGCAGTGCTCATGACTGAATGTGTGTGCTGATTGTATGTGTGTCTGCAGTGGCACAATGCATGGAGGTTACAGTACTGGAGAGCATATGTGCTGTGAAAGAACACTGAGTGCAGGTATGCCAGCAGTGTTACATTACATGGAGGACCTTGGGTTCCATTTTGGGAAGCCCAGACTGAGGAGGAGAGGAATCCCTCCAGACAGATTTGTGTCTTGCTGCATTCCCGTGAGCTGGGTGGGACACACACTGGAGGAAGGGAGAAATAGACTCCCCCCTTTACCCTTAAAAATGGTGCTCTTTGATTCTGTGCTAGATCACAAGGAAGGCATCTGGCCACATCTCAGAAAGAAGATGGGGCTGATAAGGGAATCATAAAGAGTAGGGTTGGGAGCCCAGGATTAACCTTTTGATGCCCATATCACTGTAGCTGACATTCAGGTGTGAACTCTGGTCACTCCCATGAACTGTGTTGTAGGTCTATCAACTTTGGACTCTACCCTGCTGTGATAGACAGCCTTTCAAGAGGGAAGAAGAGAAAGACAAATGTATGTTTCAAAAGAAGCAGAAGCCCATCATAAAACTTCAAAGACTCAGACCCTAAATCATATTTGGAGTTTGGAAAAGGACTATAAGAAGGGGAGGTTGAGACCCCAAAATTTGTCATCTGCCAAGCAGCCAGATGGGCTGTGTGGAAAGGGGAAGCTCTGCAAGACTTCTGCCTGTGACCAAGACTGGGGCCAAGGTCACATTTTATTGCGTGCAATCAATATTGTGAATTAGCACAATAGCTATGAACGCTATGCAGCATGACAATATTAATCTCAGTTCTCAATGAATTGTGGGACAAGTAATATATTTATAAAAATGTATTCAATTTCAATGATCATTTCAGTGTGTCTCAAATACGATATCGATCTTGATTTCAAAAAGTGTCTACATGCATCCATCCCCAGGTCATGGGGGGTGCATGTGTATAGACTTTTCACATCAAGACTTAAGAGATGGTACTCTTCTTTCCACTCAATGTCATTTATACACTTCAAAAAATCGCCTGTGTCACGTATGTAAGACGGGAGAGCTGCACCAATGGCTGGAGAAAGTGATCGATGTATTTAGATGTATTCTCTAGCATGCTATCGCGTGAAGAGACTATGGGCCTCCCTGGTGGATTAGTTGCATCTTTATGCAACTTAGGTAATAAATAGAGTGTGGGGATTTTGGGGAATTTACAATATAGAAATCTACATTCTTCTTCTTCCAAGATTCCCTGGTCCTTCCAATCACTCAATTTATTTGCATACAGTTTGTTGCTCATTTCATAAGAATCAATAGATGATTTCTCATATCGTTCGCAATCATTCAATTGTTTCATGCCTTCACTGAGATACATAGAAAGAGGCCATACCACAACATTCCCTCCTTTGTCCGATTTTTTTATGACAATACTTTTATTTTCCTGCAATTCTTTAATGGCCTGTATCTCTGCTTTCTTAAGATTTTTGATGCCATTAGTTTTTTTTATAATTAAGGTGTTTTAGTTCTTTTATCATGCCCTGTTCAAACACAGTAATTGCCTCGTTCATAATTTGTGGCAGGAAGACAGATTTGGGTCTAAAACCACTAAATGCACTCATGCTAATGTCAATGTCATCGCTGACTACATTGAGGACAGGATCATCACTTAAGTTAGGTTCGTCCTGCAGCTCATGCATTATTTGTAAAACATCTAAATCATTTACATCAAGTATACTGCTTTTCTCTTTTTGTTTTCCAATTTTTTCTTTTTTTGACATAGTAGCATACCATTTCCTGATTTTTAGTTTACGTATAAACTGAAATAAATCAATACGACAATCGGTATAATCGAAATTAGCAGTCGGACAAAATGACAGTCCTAAGGATAAAACATTCATTTGATGTGTAGTCAAAGTCAGATTGGATAAGTTTACCGCAGTTTTTTTGTCCATCATTTTCCTGACTTCTTTCCCCTTGTAAAAACTCCCACAGGGGTTGATTCTTGATCTTTTTGCTGCTGCTTGCCTCCTTTGCCTCCTCGTCCGCGACCTCTTTTGGCTGGCGTCCCCCTATTGCTTGTGTTGGTGGCTCTTCCGCGGGCCATGAGGTTGAACTCCTTTAAAAAATTGGATTTTACTCCTGCTGGTTCTCTTAGTGCCGGAGCATTACTATCATCATGTGTGTCCTTGTTACTAACTGTAGTTTCACTCACTGTGGCACTCAGCAAATGTGTTTCTTTGTCTCTTATTGTCCCTATGGTACCTCCTCATTGAGGGCATCATCCACCACTGTTCTAAGGTGATCGAACTTTTTTCCGAAAGTGAGGATCTGGCCTTTCGCATAATCAATCTCGTCCCGGCGAAATTTCCTCTGTTTTTTTATTTTGATCTCATCCTCCACTTTAGATAAACGTGTCTCAATTTTGGCCATTTCAGAGTCAAATTCATCTTCACTGTATAATTCTCTCAATTTAGCAGTTAGCAAATACATTTCTTGTTTAAGTTTTTCACCATCTTTCTGTGCATATTTCACTAAAATGCGTAGCATCACTGTGGAGCATTCATGGTTATTTGCCATCCACTCCTCCAGCATATCTGGATCCGGGTTTTCAAAGGTAGGGGTTATAAAAATCCTCAATCCTCTAGGCACACGGTTACAGTCTTTGTACTTTTGGAGTGCAGTCGCCTCCCACCATTTTGACTGTTCTTTTTTTAAAGCTTTCCAAAGGCTGTCCCATAACTGTTTTTTGTTTTTTGACAGACTTGAGTCTGTTATGGATGAGGTGCTTTCTGCCTCCTGTAAGGCTGATGCGGTAAACAATTGATCCGCCGCCTCTCTCCTTCTGATATCTCTGTTTGTTGCCATGTTTCAGTGTGTGACAATTCAAATCCCAAAATGCTGTAATCAATAGGCGTTAGGGATACCGCTGTGTCAACCTGCAGCGCGTTTCCCACTTCAGCGAGTGCGCGCGCTTGTAACTCACAGCCTCCGTGTTTAAATGAAAATACGTCGTGAACAATTCCCCACGATATGGGCTTACCTTTCTGTACCGGTTCTTGCCGTAAGCGTCCTCCAACTCCCAACAACAAGATCACACGAACCCATTCCGATAAGTCCCAGTCAGGTTTTCATTTCACCAAGGTCCGTTTCAACTCCGGGTTTCAGTCGGCGGTCACAGAGGCGGACGGGAGCAAATTAAATATCCAGCCAAGTATGTCGCGAATGCTCGAGCCTCTTCCAGTGAGGAGTGGTCAGCGAGGTAGCGAGCCTCATAAATCCAACACATACTGCAACATATCCCAGTATAAATCACCCGGAAAAATGAATCAGAGCTGCCACTCGATTTTCCAGCAGAGCGTATGTTTTAATTCACAGACGAACAACAAAGAAAAAAAAAAACAACGCGTTTCGGAGTATAACCCACTCCTTGCTCACGGGTTAGGCATATGCTTGTTTTCAGTCTATTTAAAGAGACATGGTATGCAAACGAATTCATAAACATAGAAAAAATACTTTGAATGTACGTTCTTGTTTTGTCAATAAAGTTAAGCAGTTATTCAATATCACATTATATTTCATGAGTAGCGTGGATCAGTACATAGTGACACGGGCAAAATAATATCCTGTCATTCGATAAAATAAACAGAAAATTATGACATTTTGAAATCATAGTTGCCGCTATACAAGGTGAATATACATGATGTATGAATCATCAACACCTGTCAAATCATAACCGCCTGCATCCTACAAGAAAAGCTTTGCGCCATACCGTGAGCTTGTGGGCTCAATTGATCTGCCCAAGTGAGCACTAATACAGTACTGAGTTCATATAGCCCCAGTGGGCATTATTACCGTACATAATCAATGTATCTACATTTGGCAATGGCAAACAATTATGCCCAAGTGGGCCTATATTAAACATGTTTCAATGCAAATAAACCATTTATATGTGAAACACAATAAAACGGTGTCACCATAATTTTTATAAAGCGCACAGAGACTTCTACGTAGATAGTGTTCAGAAACTGAAAAATATATGCCAAGTGGTAAAACTAAATAATGTGGCTGTATGCAATTGACATATTTTATCCAACATAGCTAATCTGGTATCAACTCGAGATAAACAACCTCAATTATGGTTCATTTAGGCTAATTATGCCTTTTATATTATATCCTCTCTTTTCTTCTGTAATAGGCTTATGCCTTTTTATCAAGTGTGTTTGTTCTAAAATTGGTTTTAATTATTACTTGTGTTTGTATCTGTTCTAGATGGAGAATTCTACTAAGCAGTGAAGCCGTCACACCTAGAATGAGTCAGCGAGTATTGTGGATACATTAAGATGCGGTTTGAGGAAGTCCTATGAAGTCTAGGGTGCAAGAAGCTATAGAGATGTAATTGATTTGGCATTACGCCGTACTTGCATCCGCACTATTTGACAAACAATTAAGGACGCCAAATGGATATATGAACTATGGACCATGGGCCCACCGGGGCATAATTGAGGTTGTTTATCTCGAGTTGATACCAGATTAGCTATGTTGGATGAAATATGTCAATTGCATACAGCCGCATTATTTGGTTTCAGTTTCTGAACGCTATCTACGTAGAAGTCTTTGTGCGCTTTATAAAAATTATGGTGACACCGTTTTATTGTGTTTCGCATATAAATGGTTTATTTGCATTAAAACATGCTTAATATAGGCCCACTTGGGCATAATTGTTTGCCATTGCCAAATGTAGATACATTGATTATGTACGGTAATAATGCCCACTGGGGCTATATGAACTCAGTACTGTAATAGTGCTCACTTGGGCAGATCAATTGAGCCCACAAGCTCACGGTATGGCGCAAAGCTTTTCTTGTAGGATGCAGGCGGTTATAATTTGACAGGTGTTGATGATTCATACATCATGTATATTCAGCTTATATAGCGGCAACTATGGTTTCAAAATGTCATAATTTTCTGTTTATTTTATCGAATGACAGGATATTATTTTGCCCGTGTCACTATGTACTGATCCACGCTACTCATGAAATTTAATGTGATATTGAATAACTGCTTAACTTTATTGACAAAACAAGAACGTACATTCAAAGTATTTTTTCTATGTTTATGAATTCGTTTGCATACCATGTCTCTTTAAATAGACTGAAAACAAGCATATGCCTAACCCGTGAGCAAGGGGTGGGTTAAACTCCGAAACGCGTTGTTTTTTTTTCTTTGTTGTTCGTGTGTGAATTAAAACATACGCTCTGCTGGAAAATGGAGTGGCAGCTCTGATTCATTTTTCCGGGTGATATATATATATATATATATATGTGAAAAGGACAAATGAAGTGTGTTATCACAAAGATCATTTCATCAATGAAAATATTAACTCTCACGTTTGGAAATATTTGGAGCCACGGTGAACAATGATATAGTCTGGAGTGTGTGTGGCACCGTGAGACATTTTATTCTGTCCATTTAAGACTATAAGAACGGGCTGGTGGCATGTGTTCCTAAAAACTGAGAGTGGGTAATTACCTTGGTGATTTGTGTAACATCAAGATATAACATGAGAAGCTGCCAGCCCCTGAATGTAGTCAAGGAGAAAAGTGCGATATGGATAAAGCTGTTAGAAAGTAATGTAAACAATGAATTGCGCAGTGCTCACGTGATGAATTAATTACGGACAATTCTTTTCACTGTGGACATTTATTTTGCAAGAACTGCATATTGCGCAGGCAATTTTAACTTTTTTTTTCGACAAGCGATTGTGAAACACATCAGTGTTTTTTTTATTTTAAAGGGAATACTAAATGAAAGTAACTTGTCTATGTTCATTCAATTGGTATCACTTGTTGAAAACGTTTAAATAGGACTCAAAAATGGCGCTCGAGGTTGACAAAGGCTGTGATTACAGCCGAAACGCGTTCCTGTTCCTAGTTGCAAGTACTGTCTGCCAATAATAGGACATTGTTCAAGGATTCGAGTGCAGGATTTTCTTTGATATGAAGAAGATTGTTTGCAGTTTTTAAAAGGCGTTCTGTGGTATCGCCTTTCACCTTGCACCGCCGGCGATCAGGATGCTCGCCACAAAATCCACAAAAACATGGAGAAGTTGTTGAGGATGGCGAGCTCCCGAGCACCCTAACTTAAATGGAAGAGGCTTAAGCAATTGGGCATTTTCAGTGCTGGGAGCCGAATGGCTGCCCTTGGCGAAGACTTGCGAAGTTGTAGAAAGCCCCTGCGTTCTGTTTATTGAGGTATTTCGGAGCCGGATACTGTGGCATTTGCCGATCAGTAAATCCAAGGAACTAAGGTATTGACTGACAGTGCTTTCTTTGCGGAGTTGAAAAGTTTATACAGTATTGCGTGGAGAAAACAGAGGTGAGCAGCTATTAAATGATCCTATCACGAGTTGTCTACGGCTGGCATGGTCGGGTTAAAAATAATATATAACTGTGGTTATTATCCTGACAATGTGTAAATATCGAAAGACATCACGACAAGGCTGCCAGCATACGGATGCAGCTACGTGTGAAAAGGACAAATGAACTGTGTTATCACAAGGATCATTTCATCAATGAAAATATTAGCGCTCACTTTGGAAATATTTGGAGCCACGGTGAACAATGATATAGTCTGGAGTGTGTGTGACATTTTATTCTGTCCCTTTAAGACTATAAGAACAGGCTGGTGGCATGTGTTCCTAAAAACGGAGAGTGGGTAATTACCTTGGTGATTTGTGTAACATCAAGATATAACATGAGAAGCTGCCAGCCCCTGAATGTAGTCCAGGAGAAAAGTGCGATATGGATAAAGCTGTTAGAAAGTAATGTAAACAATGAATTGCGCAGTGCTCAAGTGATGAATGTGAATGACGGACAATTCTTTTCACTGTGGACATTTATTTTGCAAGAACTGTATATTGCGCAGGCAATTTTAACTATTTTTTTCGATAAGCGTTTGTGAAACACATCAGTGTTTTTTTATTTTAAAGGGAATACTAAATGAAAGTAACTTGTCTATGTTCATTCAATTGATATCACTTGTTGAAAACGTTTAAATAGGAATAAAAAATGGCGCTCTTGAGGTTGACAATGGCTGTGATTACAGCCGAAACGCATTCCTGCTCCTGTTTGCAAGTGCTGTCTGCCAATAAATGGTAACTGTTCAAGGATTCGAGTGCAGGATTTTCTTTGATATGAAGAAGATTGTTTGCAATATATATATATATATATATATATATATAGTGTGAAGGAGCAACTCCTGGTACAACTACGCACGGGAGGGCTGCGATATGTGATCAAGGCCGTGTCAGGCCGAAACGCGTCAGGGCGATTATGGTGATAGAGCAATAAATAATTGAAAGCACAAGAATTGGGTTCGTTTCCGTCCTTTCCCGGGTGAAGGGAAGCTACGAAGAACGGTCAAGAGATATATATATATATATATATATATCCACAACAAAAGGTTTCCCATTGGAGGAGGCCACCGCGGAGGATACCTTTCTTTCAACGGGGGTTCCGCTGGATACTGCCCATCACTGTTCATCAAAATACACGGCTCAACGCGTTTCGGGTTTCCCCTTGCTCACAAGCCCAAGCGTGCACAAACAGAGTCACCAGTGATTTGGAACACCTGCTTTATTAAATGATTCCCGCCCCAATGGGCGTGTCTTGACGCCTCACTCGGCGTATGTATGTAAAATGCATTGTGGTATTCGCAGTCCAAACCTTCGTTGTACCTCAGGGGGGTGGTGGCAATGTTCCAAATAACGCAAATAAAATTCCCCAGTGGGTTGATGTTGAGTGAAAAACTGCATCTGTAGGAATCCGTAACCCCTCCGTTAAGAAAACCACTGCTCCACTCTGGCACATGGAAATCCGGTGCCTGGATCCGCAGCCATGCAGCGGGCACTCCTCGTGACCGGGAAGGCCGCCTATAAATCCACAACAAAAGGTTTCCCATTTGAGGAGGCCACCGCGGAGGATACCTTTCTTTCAACGGGGGTTCCGCTGGATACTGCCCATCACTGTTCATCAAAATACACGCCTCAACGCGTTTCGGGTTTCCCCTTGCTCACAAGCCCAAGCGTGCACAAACAGAGTCACTAGTGATTTGGAACACCTGCTTTATTAAATGATTCCCGCCCCAATGGGCGTGTCTTGACGCCTCACTCGGCGTATGCATGTAAAATGCATTGTGGTATTCGCAGTCCAAACCTTCGTTCTACCTCAGTGGGTGGTGGCAATGTTCCAAATAACGCAAATAAAATTCCCCAGTGGGTTGATATTGAGTGAAAAGCTGCATCTGTAGGAATCCGTAACCCCTCCATTAAGAAAACCTCTGCTCCACTCTGGCACATGGAAATCCGGTGCCTGGATCCGCAGCCATGCAGCGGGCACTCCTCGTGACCGGGAAGGCCACCTATAAATCCACAACAAAAGGTTTCCCATTTGAGGAGGCCACCGCGGAGGATTATATTAGCGGAACTTATTGAGCTGTGCATAAATTGCAAAGAGAAGGAACTGGAGTACATAGGACCCGGACCCCCCAGGTTGTTCCCGGCCCGCCCCCATCAGAACCCACAAATCAAGACTTGACGACCAGAGCTGTGGGTAAAAGAGGCCATGTTTATTATAAACAATCACATATAAACATGACAATATATAATCAATAAGATTCAAATTTCATATGACATAGATTTATCAACTTTGATCACTGAACGATATTTTTATTTATGTTGATCATAACTTCATAATCAATCAGCAGAAATGACAGAACTTAATTATCGACAAATAATGTTCTCCGTCGCTCTAGCACTAAGGGGCCTTCTGGCTCGCGACCCCCAACTGAGAACCACGCAAGGCGCAACCCACCTGCGTCCTTGAGAGGTGAGCCCCTGCCATCTGGTCCTTGTCCGCCACCCGAGGGGCCCACCCCTCCACCACCAGGCTGCCCATCGGGGCTCGTAGGGTATAACCAGGGGCTGCTGCCCCATGCCCTAGTTTGTAAACTGGCGCCCTTGCCCCCAGGCGGTGTCTCCATTCTCTCTGGGGTGAGCTTACTGTATCTCCCCCTCAGTGCTGGCCTAGGTAGTATGCAGGAGGACTCCCCTTAACAATGTAAGGCAATTTATGTGGCCTACTTACCGCCACAAGGACGACCAGGGCCAACCGTCCTTCACCCTCCCCACCACCAGACAATTTCTGAACCACCAAGTTCCATCGATCCACAGGCTCAGAGCCATGTCAAATTCAAATGCACGGATCCACCAGTCTGGGTCCCAGGTAGACATGTGCCCACCATTGCAGTGAACCATACGATTCCCATGCCCAATTTGTGGGCGCATTACCAAGCAGGCCCCTGCCCCGGGCACCGCTAGGCCATTCCGGCCTTCCAGGCACTTGGCCGAAACATTAAAGGGCACTTGACCGTAGTCCTGGCCCCCAATTTCGCCCTGGCACTATGAGACCACGCTATCTTGGAAACGTCCTATCCCAATTGGGCAAATCCAGACAGAGCTTCCCTCGCGGCCCGGTGACCCAGCCCAAACATATCATTACCTCCTAAATGTAGGATAACCAACTCTGGGAACTGCAGTCCCCCATGGCACATGAAGTCTTCCACCAGCTGCGAACGTGTGGGATCTGAAGGTCCCCAAAGTCACTCACACGAAAGGGAGACACACTCACAGCCCCCAGCTTCAACTCATGCCGCTGCTGCCAACGAGCAATAAGGGCCCAACGCACGGGCAAGTGACCCAGCACCCACACCACTTTGGAAGACATACTACCTTAATCTCGTCCGGTGAAATATCCGGCTTGCTGTGCATGCCGCAGCCCCAATTCTGATTAGAGTGACCAACTACCTCAATCCCCCAGCTGCGGTAGGTAGTCCAAAATGTGCTATGCACAAACTATGCACAGGTTTGCACCTGAGGATGGATGGGCATGTATGCCCCCATGAGCATCAACCGGCCTACTTCATCCCCTTTTATGCCAATTCGCGCTCCACTACAGTCCCCTTCCTAGTAGGCTCAGGTTAGAACCTCCCCTAGTGAGTGAGCCTGTCTGCATAAAGCCCAGTGTCCAGGAACTGCAGACCTCCCCAGTGCACCGAGTCGCGATGCCCTTACCAGTTTGCTACCTCTAAGGGCCCCCTAAAATGACCCTGCACCTGCTGCGGGAAATAAGGTAAGTCCGTCGGAGGACTGCCCACTAAGTGGAGGTCACCCAACATGTATCTTGCTAAGATCTTACTCCTCAAGAAGGAATTGCCCTCATTCTGAGTCCCCTAAGCTTGGCGAAGAAAACGATCAACGCCCATTGGGCTCTCGCGTAAGATACAAGCCCGCTTTGTGATCCCCATAAATGCACGCCGCCTCAAGTGGGCCTCCAAGGAAACCAGGGGGGGGGGGGCTTTCATCCCCCGCAGACATGCAAAGGCCTGTAAGCCCTAAGCACTTTCGGTCATCACTTCTGAGTGCGCTCGCAGAGCGAGGCCCCTACCAACTGTGATAGGGCCAGACTCCAATCCACCGAAGAGATGTCGAGAACCTAGCCATCTGAGCCGCTGCTTGAATGGAGGCCTGATGGCCCCTTAATTTCCGCTTATGTTATGTGCGCAGCTGGAATCGTCTAAGCCTCTTCCCCGGCTGACATTGCTGCTCAAAACAAGAACAGCAAAACTGCAGGTGTAGCTGAAAGTGTCCCAGTGTCCAATACTTATACCAGGACAAGAACGTTCAGCCTATTCCTGTGAGGGCCCCCCCTCTTGGCCGGGTGGACAGTGTCCACCCTTCGAAAAGAACAGGAAGGCGCCATCTACCAGCGTGCGCCCGACTTGTGCCCTGGAACCGGCTAGCAGCAGCCAATCTATCTTATTGGCTGAACAAGAGACTCAAACCAAACAAAGGACGGGCTACATAAGAGTGCATTGCGTGCACTGTTAAACTAAAGGGAGGATTTCTAGCCCGGCCATGGGAAATTACATCAAGCCATAAATCCCTGAAGGTCTGATCCTGGAGTAAGCTGGGTTAAGCGCGGAAAATACCGAACACAGAAGAGGTGTGGCTAATCACAAAAGAATTAAATGATGCCTAGATGAGTGGCATAGCAGGACACTCTACCTAACCCAACTATCCAACGAAAGGTACACGACCGACTGGCGTTCCGAAGGTGAAATTAAAGGAATCCTGTAACATGAACATGCTGCCCAGTAAGCACCATTTTTAAGCAAGTATGTTACCTGTCTGTACACTGCAAACACTGGAACGCATGGCGGACCCTGTGATAAGGGTGCCTCTGACTCATGAAAGAAAGGGACTGAGAATGTTCCATGCCAGCAAGCATGCCTGCGTAAGGCACACAGCGCCACCCCTAGCCCATGAACGCTCTCCACTGGAGGGAGTAATGCCGCAGAGGACCCAGGGATGAACATGGGCAGAGAGCCTTAAGGAAGAAGCTACCTCCGCTACCCACATTGCTGCACTGACGACGTATTGCATATCAGAAATGACCACCCTGATCCCATCACGCTCATTCCGTCCGCGCTTCTTCTAAGCAGGTACAAATATGTCCCCCAGAGCAGCGTCATTTCTCAGCGCAGTTAGGAAGCATGATTTCAGGGCCCCCTCAATGTCTGTATTGTAAGCCCCCTTGAAATGTACATCTAGGACATTATCCCCCATTCATCACTCCCCGGGCTGTGTTCCAGTATGGTTACCCCATTAGTCAACACTGTCTCCTCGCTTCCCCCCCACACGAAGTTCCTGAAGCACTTACTACTTAGGCACACTCATCTCCTGCTGCAACATTATGTGTCCCTACTGCACTTTCCTCCCACTCGTGTTATAGATGCCATCCTGATGCTGGTGACGCAACCTCACAGAGGACTAAGACACAAAATGCAACACAATCCCCTGGAAGCGCGCACCGGTGCCACGTATCGCTCTAAAAGTCTTCAGATGAATTTAGCACTAACCACATCGCCAAAATTGTTAAAATTACAACCGATTGGCAATGGGGGTATCAGAGCACTTGCGTACGCCCCTTGCGTTACCGATGGACACATACCAAGCAAAAATCAAGTGCTTTGCCCCAATCCCAACATGTTGAGCGTCCCTGCCGAACTCGACCCCAACACGGGGTTCTCACCTATATTATTGGTGTGACAATCCCGATTTCCTCACTAGCGACATCGTTGAAATCTGGCAACCCAAACCCGATTATCAATGGGAGTATCAGAGCACTTCACATGAGCACCCATTGCGTTACAGAAGAACACACAAAATGCAGGAATTAAGTGAGTTGCCCAGAATCGCAAGATGTTGCGCGTCCCTGCCGAAACTCGAAACCCCACCCGGGGTCCTCCACAATCTCAACAATGTGGCAATTCGGATTTCTTCACCAGCCACACCGTCAAAATACTACCACCAACCGATTAGCCATGGGGGTATCAGAGCAACTCGCAAGAGCTCCAGTGCGTTATAGAAGGACACACCAAATTGGGGAATTAAGTGATTTGCCCAGAATCGCACAATGTTGAGCGTTCCTGCCGAAAATTCGAACCCGGCTCATCAGCTTCGCTGACGACTGCTCTAGCCTAAGGCCACGTCCTCCACCCTTCGAACCTTTACAAATGACTCCTGTCTACACCCATCTCGAACTGCCTAGTTCTTGATGCCAGCCGTCGTTACCACCAATTTGCATAGACACCCGTTTTCAGCCTATCATTATTTTCGTTACGCCAGGGTTCCATCCCCATTCATTCACAATCGCAAGATAGAGTTTCCAAAGTAATACTTAAGTAAATTGCAGCATTTTCAAGAAAAACAAGCAGATGCAAGGAAATCTTGCCGGTTTGTGAAATAAAGTGCACCAGTGCACCGACCTAGGTGGCTGCACTACGGGCAGGCCAGTCACCGTCTGCTGGAAACCTCACCGACACAACTAAAGCGTCAACCCCCATTTATTGAGACATCCGGATCTACCGACACCGGGACACAACCTGCATATCACGTGGCTGAGCTCTGGCCATCCCTTCCCACCCCCCTGTATTGCCCTGCCAGTTTTCATATTGAGGCACCTCTCCTTAGTTAGATCCCTGCAATACCCTGTGATATAACCATCATGGCACTGACAAACAAAACGTAAGGGCAGCTGGCCACCCATTAACCACTCTGTTGGGTTCTCGTGTTGGTTCTCGTGCTGACATTCCTTCTCAGGTTCCCTGCGTGGAACATGGAATGTCTCGGCACTGGCAGTTGCTGCCGGGAGGCTGGGGACACCGGACATACTTATTAAAGGATGAACCGTACCTTACCTGGACTCCGTCTTCCTTTCATTGGCGACGAGTTGTCCGGTTCCAGTCTTCCCACCGCCTATTGCTTCGTGCCGTAGTTGCTGTTTGCCCTGCCTCCAAGCCGTGTTTCCTGGGTTTGGCAGAGGCGTCGTTTGGATTTAATCATGACACCCAGAGCTGACACGGATGTCGCTTGTCCTCTGCCCAGTGGTCGCATCTTCTTCTAGAGGTCCGGTGAGCCTTTCAACCTTGTTTTTTCTGCGATTTTCCTCTGTGGGCGCTACTGCGTAGTGACGATCGGCGCGTGTGCCGGCGCGCGTCACTTCTGCCAAGACTTACGTTACGCATTAGTCCACGCGCCCTGCGTTGCCAAGGAGTGTTTCCATTGTTGTGGCAACTGGCGCGCATACAGGCGCGTGCCACAACATCTTGCACGAATTCCCTGCACGTAGCTGTGCGCGTCTTAGGGAAAGCTGTGGATGTGGCAACCGGCGTGTATACCGGCGCGCGCCACTGTTTTGTTGTTAATTCCTCTGCGTGTTATTCAGTGATGCGCACACTAAATTCGCGTTGAGTCAGCAAGTTTCACTGATCCAATATCAATGAAATGCTGTCTACACTTGAGGGCAAAGTTTTTTTCTTCTCTTGATATTTCTTCTGCTTATCATCAGGTGGAGTTATGCAAGGACTCAAGACATTTCACGTCCTTTGTGACACCCGAAGGTGCATTTCGTTATATACGCATGCCCTTTGGTCTGGCATCGGCTTCTGCAGTGTTCCAGCGTCTCATGGGAAGTTTGTTTAAGAACACTGCAGGAGTCGTGTTTTTCCAGGACGATATTTTAATTTATGGTAAAACCGAGTTTGAACACAATTCCAGAGTCAGGGAGGTGTTAGATATTGTCAAATCTAGTGGCTTAACACTAAGAGAAGACAAGTGTAAATTTCTCCAGGAGGGTGTGGATTACCTTGGGCACCACATTTCTGAGAAAGGAGTTGAACCCAAAGTTAAACTTCTGGACGCCATCCAAAATGCACCTGAACCACAGAATAAAGACCAGCTCCGTTCCTTCCTTGGGCTAGTGGAGTATTACGCGAAGTTTGTGGCTAATTTCTCGGATAAGACAGTATGTTTGCGTGAGCTCCTAAGAAAGAATGTAAAGTATGTATGGTCAGTTCGATGTGCTAGTGACTTTAAACTGTTGAAAGAAGCTATTGTGGAAGCACACCCACTCAAATTATTAAATATCATTGATCATTGCATTGTCACCACTGATGCGAGTAATGTGGGTCTTGGTGTTGTTCTTATGCAAAAAAGATCTGACAATAGGGAGGAGACCATTGCTTTTGCTTCTAGAGCGCTTCGGGGATAGAGAAGGAGGCTCTGGCCTTGTGGTGGGGTGTACAGTATTTTCGCAATTTCCTGTGGGGAAATGAATTTGTTCTAAGGACCGATCATAAGCCACTGGTTGATCTTTTCACTACCAAGGGAGGTGGTAGGGCCACTCCACGTATAGCTAAGTGGCAGTACAGATTGAACGAATTTAATTATCATTTGGAGTACGTGGCTGGTGTTAAGAATCATGTGGCTGACTGCCTGTCTAGATTACCTCTTTCTGAGTCTGCTGGTGACTCTGTGGTTGACAATTTGGAAATGGTTTGTGCTGTTAGCGAGATAGCTGACACTGGAGCTGCTTTGTCTGAGGTAGATTGGAAGTTGGCTTTGTCTGAAGACATAGAGATCAAGAAGGTAATGGATTTTGTAGTTCATGGCTGGCCCAACAACACAGATTTGGTTTCCGAACTGATTCCTTTCAAAAGAATATGTGACGAGTTGTCTCTTGTTGATGGAATTCTACGCAGAGGTGGATTGTTGGTTGTACCCATGGCCATGCGAAAGAAGGTTTTGGATCTGGCCCACGAAGGTCATCTGGGCATTCGTGCCATGAAGCGGAGGGTGCGGGAGGATTTCTGGTAGCCTGGTGTTGACAGGTCCATTGAACACTGTGTTCGTGAGTGTTGTGCGTGTGTTTTGAGTGACAAAACTCAAGTAACTTACCCCTCTCCCGTCAATCCTATTGTGGTGGAAAACTCACCTTGGTGCAAGTTGGCTTTTGATATAGCTGGTCCTTTTGGTGGTATGGGCAGTTCTCCCAAGTATGCTTTGGTGTTGATCGACTATATGTCCAAGTGGCCAGAGGTTAGGTTCGTGGATGGCATAAATTCTGCGACGGTGATTAATTTCTTCAAGGATGTTTTTCTTCGTGAAGGTTTTCCTGAGGAGTTGGTGACCGACAACGGAACGCAGTTAGTGTCTGTGGAAATGCAGGAATTTTTGAAAGTGCATGGTATCAAGCATATCCTCACTTCTCTCTATCACCCGCGCAGCAACGGCTTAGTTGAACGCCTCAACCGTGTGATCAAGGATCAGTTACAATTAGCTTTTGTTAATGGTTTGCACTGGAAGGAGGCCATTTCCAACATGTTGTGGGCAATGAGAGTCACCCCTCATTCAAGTACTGGTATATCTCCGTTCACCTTGCTAAGGGGTAGGGTTGCAGGTTCTAAGTTGAACAAGGATTGGATGTCAAGGAAGGAAGTGGATATGCAGAGGCTAGGCATGGTAGCTGATGTTAGGGCTGCTGCTCAAGCCAGGTATGCATCTGATTGTGCCAGGGCATCTCCCGTACGTAAAGGGGACTGGGTAAGAATTAAGAAGCCTGTTTTTGTTCACAAGGGTTCTTCTCGGTTTTCTGCTCCAGTTAGGGTGAAAGAGGTAAGAGAGTGTGTGGTGGTGTTGGAAAATGGGAAGATCTGGAACAAGTGTGCTGTCTCAGTGGTACCGGAGTCAAAAGTTGAGTTTGTGAAAGGAAAGTTTGGGGTTCACACGCCTTGCACGACCTCTCCCTCAAGGGGTGTGAGTGCTAAGGTTTCCGTTCCAACTAAGGAGGTTATTCCCCGAACTACCTTTTCCAGGACGAGGGTTGTTCCCTCTAGATTCCAGGATTATGTTAGGTATTAATTTTTCTAGAGTTATTCACTTAACTGTCATTTGTACAGCATAATTTATCTTGTTTTGTTTTTATTTTGTTGTAGAATGTTCTCTTCTTCCTTGTTTTATGTGAAGGAAGGGGGGTGTGTTGGGTTCTCGTGTTGGTTCTCGTGCCGACATTCCTTCTCGGGTTCCCTGCGTGGAACATGGAATGTCTCGGCACTGGCAGTTGCTGCCGGGAGGCTGGGGACACCGGACATACTTATTAAAGGATGAACCGTACCTTACCTGGACTCCGTCTTCCTTTCACACTCCTAAAGAAATCCAACATGAAAATAGCAGTGAATGGAAAAGCACCGCCATAATCACACCCATCCCCCGCACGGTCAACAAGAGCCTACATAGCTGCGTCTTCTCGGGGCCGGGTGTCTAACTCCCCTAGGCGAAGACCATACAGCTACATCACACCCCGGAGACTCCCCGGGGCCATTGTCTCAAACCACGAACCAGGAGGGCCAGATTCCCAAACAACGAGACCAAACGAGTGGAAAATTCCCGCCCTGCGAATGCCTGGTGTGGCGTGCTTACCGCACCACTGCCCCCCCTAAACAGTCCGATGGGCGACCCTTGTGCTCGACATTGGCCTATGCTAGCCAAATAGGACCAGCAACTACTCACCAAGCAATTGAGCACCAGCATGCGCCGGTTCCAGCGCGAAAATGCCCCAAACCAGACCCCCGACGCAATCCCTCAATCTCCCTGCCTTACAACAAAAAGGGGGAGGGGGTGGGGGGAGCTCACCAGTGTCCAATGCAATGCGCCCCCCCACGCCTATTAGGCTAACCCTGACCCATGCTATGGAGCGCTGGAAGTCAAACGGCCGGAACTATCGCACTCACCGACTAACGACGACAAACCGGGCCAACCCGCCCCGCATGGATGCCCCGCATGGATCCTCCGCCGGGCACTTCACTCTATAGCTGGGCGAGTAACACTCAAGCCCATGCGGCCACCGGTCCTCAGGCGGGGTGACGCCCCCCAACGGATTCCCGCCGCAGTGCGCCCGGTGTCCCGATGCTCACTGCCCTGCAAGGTGATATCAAGAAAGAGAAAAACGAGAAAGAGAAACTCTGACGCCAATCAGGATTCCCTGCTGTCCTCTTCCCGACTCCTGCCGTCCTCTTCCCAACTGCTTCCGACCTCTCGCGTGACACCTCTGCTCCGCGATGGCGTTGAGCTTCACGAAGTCCAGATTCACGAAGTCCACTGCAAACGGGGAGATTCACGAAGTCCTCTACACACGTGGCCGGCGCTGTAAGGAAGAGAGGACGAGGGCCTGGGCATTGTGCCCTAAATAGGCCCCCCACCATCTCCTCCCCCCCCATTACCGGCCCCGGCAGGAAGTGACGTCAGACGTCAGTCTCGCCCCGGAAGTACTTCTCGCTGTTCGCGTCGACCAATCCCTCGGCCAGGAGCCACGAGGGCGTGGCCGGGATCCCGGGGGCCCGTGTCGTAATGGCGCGCTGCCTTATAGTACGCGCTTTTCCACAAGTTATGAGAAAAGTGAATATTCCCTTAAATACAGGAGATGTAGTTCCCTTCAGTGATATCTATGAGGAGCAAAATACACATTTAAAAAAGCAGTCTCCCCCTGCTGAACACTGACTCCTGCTTTGGCGAAAAAATGGATCGCGACCCCCGGCCACAAGCGGTAACCCTTGATAATGGTCTGGATGATAATGACTGTGCAGCAACTCAAAGACACACAATCAATCTCAAATGCATCAGGTGCACACAGACACCCTCACATACCTGGTCTCAGAAGCTAAACAACAACTGACATCCACTCATATACTCGAGGGAGACCCTCTGTCTTGTTGGGTAAGGTTTCCTGAAAAATTTGCAAGTAAGCACGCTAAGCCTGTCCGAGCCGAAAAGAAATCCAAAGCACAAAATACGACCCTCCCCCAAGGGTGGGGAATCAACCACTCAATAAGGAGGGCCAAAAAGAGGGCACACTTGCTGTGGAGAGCCCTTAAAAGCACAAAATACGACCCTCCCCCAAGGGTGGGGAATCAACCACTCAATAAGGAGGGCCAAAAAGAGGGCACACTTGCTGTGGAGAGCCCTTAAAAGGTTGCCAAAGGGCTCAATAATATTATATAAGCTATTGGAGGCAAGACGAAAGTTAAAGGAGGAGAAAATGAATAATCAAAGGGAGCGATTGAACTCCTCGTCAAAATTACTGCACAACATCAGGTCAAACTACTACGCAAGCTTTTGTCGGACTGCAAACAGAGTGGGAAGAAATCTCCCAAATGTGGCTTCCTCCAAAATCTCAGAGCCAATCTGGCACCACTTCCTGCATGACCACTTCAATCCGCTGGCACAGCCGGACCAGTCTCACGTACAGGGAGATGGCTCAGAGACTATAAAATTCCTGTCACCGCAGCCCTGGAGCAGTGATCGCAAAACATCGTGGTGCTCTATCACTGCAAGTCTAGTCCAGAAACAATTTGAAAAGGACCGCAGGAAGGGGGCACCAGGCTTGGGCGGAATCCCCACCAGCCATTTATAAGGAAGACCCAACATTCTGGGCTGAACAACTAACACTGCTTTTCTCCACCATCTTGCAGCTGAATCGCATTCCTCCTTCATGGCGCGCCTCGATTCTTGCACCAATGTTCAAGGGCAGAGACAAGGGGGTCCCTGGGAACTATCACTTGGTAGCTTTAATTGACAATGACGCCAAATATTTTGCAGGGGTGTTACCAGAAGAGCTATAGCTTTCGGCCGAGGCTAATAACATCATTCCGCGAAACCAAACCAAACCGGGTTTACTAAGCATACAGGGACCTCAGTCAACCTTAGGACCAAGTGATGGGGAGTTCCCCTGTTACTCTTGCAACTTTTCCCCAGATCACTGTTCAACAAACTCTGGCTCTCCTCATGGGCCTTAAGTCCAGCTCACCCTCTGACCCCTGCACGCCCCTCACTCTTAAGATGGTCCCAACCCGATCGCAGACTTTCTATGCAAGGTGTTTAACAACATCCTCCGTTCCGGCTGCTATCCGGACACTTGGAAAGAGGCTATTGTTACGCCTCTGCTTAAGAAACCCAATGCTGACCCCTCTGAATTAAAAAATCTTCGCCCCGTCTCACTTTTTCCTGCCCCGCAAAAATCCTAGAGAAGTTCATCAACATGGAGTTGATTAACTATTTGGATTCCCATGAGATTTTAGATCAGTCTCAAAATGATTTCCGCGCCAACTACAGCACCGAATCCGCCCTTATTGCTGCCACTGATCACATCCGCATGCAGGTTGACCAGGGTGCCTCGGTAGTGCTGATTATGCTCGATCTGTCGGCGGCTTTTGACACCGTCTCCTCCACTCGGATGGTTCAACGTCTGCAAGAGGTGGGAATCTCGGGTAAGGCCCTGCAGGTCCTTCACTCCTTCCTGACAGAGAGAACTAATATTGTTAGTTGTGGGGGTTTTAGATCTAAGGCATTCAGCCTACCCTGTGGCGTTCCCCAGGGCTCATCCCTGAGTCCCACCCTCTTTAATGTGTATGTGTCCCCGCTGGCCAAGCTGGTCAGATCTTTTGGGTTCCAGGTGATTTCCTACGCTGACGAAACGCAGATCATTGTTTCCATCTCCCATGATCTGCAGTCGGTAGCAGGAAAATGTAACCAGTGCATGGCCAGCATTATTAGGAAGGCGGGGCCGGCATCGGCCACGCCAAAGGTATGGCGATCGTGCCGGCCCCGATGACCACACAGGGGCGGGCCTGTCGCACACAATGATGACGCGACAGGCGCGCCTCGCCAACAATTGGTCGGGGTTCGGGGGCGCGCCCCGGAAGTGATTGCAATCACTTCCGGGTCGCGCGTCGGACTAACGCTAGGCCGGTTAGAACCGACCTGGCCTTGTACCTGGGGGGGTAATAAAAGGCCGGAGAGCGGCGGAGTCTGCCTCTTTGCTCGCCGCTCCCACAGCCTGCCATATGCGACACCAGCCTCGCTAGGAGGCTGTCTTTTAATTTAATTTTTAATTTGTCTTGCAGGTCACTGGGGCGGTATCGCGGAGGATTCGTCGGCGGAGAATCGGAGTTGGCCAGCCTCGCGGGAGGTTTTTTCACCGGTCTTCTTTATTTTTCAGGAGGTCCGTAAGCGAGTAGCCGCGATCCTCGGTCCTCAGATCCGGCTTGACGGCGTTTTGGCAGCGTGAGGAGTGGCTGGGGTTGCTGAGGACGTGTGGCAGGAGCAGCGGGTCGGCAGCTGCACGAACGTGGGTTATTTCATTCAGAGTACAGGTTAGCACTGAGCGGGGGCAGCGCGTGGTGAGCGCATTGGGAGTGCGACTTGGGGTCTGCTAAAGGGAGCGTTTCTGCAATCAGCCGTGAATAGAAGCGGGCGGCAGCGCGCACGGGGCAAGGCAATAATTGCATCAGGAGGCAGGTTTGGGTAGCGCGATTCCCGCCGTTTTTGTGCTGTATTTCAGCGCTCTGCGTGATCAGCTGTTTGTCTTCAATTTCAATAGCGCGAGCAGCGCGCTCGCGAGGACAGGTGTGTTAAAGTGTTTGGTGGGAAAAATCTGGAAAGAGCTATTGGGCAGTGTATTCCCCATTGTTTTAGCACCGCATTTAGGTTGTTTTAGGGATCAGGGGCTGTGCAAAATACGTTTTTAAAGCGCTGAGGAATTCTTTAAAGTATTTGGTGGGGAATATCTGGACAGCGCTATTGGGCAGTGTATTCCCCATTGTATTTAGCACCACATTTTGGCTGTTTGGTGATCAGGGGCTGTGCAAAATACGTTTTTAAAGCGCTGAGGAATTCTTTAAAGTATTTGGTGGGGAATATCTGGACAGCGCTATTGGGCAGTGTATTCCCCATTGTATTTAGCACCACATTTTGGCTGTTTAGGGATCAGGGGCTGTGCAAATTACGTTTACCCTTATCATTTCAGTATTGGCAGCTTCCTGGATCGTGGGAGGCACGGCAGCTCCTCAGCCTCACCTGGAGGCCTCACTTGATCTGTTTCTTGCTGTATTCTAGGTTACAAGCAACTGGGACTCAACGCGGTGTACACAGTCATATTGATAAAAGACCCACGAGGATCTCGCTTGGTTTGGGGCCAGCTGGTGCAGATCATAGGAGAGACTGAAGGGGACACAGACGGGCCTGCATGCCAGCGCTTCTGGGAGCCACGCGGGTTTGAGAATACTCACCTGACCCACTGGACTACCTAGTGTGGCGTGGCTCTGGTTGCGTGGGTGCTTATGGCCGGTTGTGTACCTCCAACATTATAAGGTAAAGGGCCCGGGCAGTGTCCCAGGCCGTGCTGTGCCGTGGGGTGTGCTAGTGTTGATAGAGGGCATTGTTGTGATTTGGTAGTCACTAGCGCATTCTAGTAACAATTGTTGCAGTTCTTGATAAAGATAATGGCCAGTAAAGCGAAGCGGGGTGACAAGCGTTCTCGCATGGAGAATTTGATGCAAGCTATGATGCAAAAGATGGTCGATATGGAGGATAGGTTGAGGAAGGTGGACGAGATGGGACAGGCTCTTGCAGACCTCAGAGAAAAGGTTGATGGGCATGGGGGGGTAGAAGAGAGACCCAGGCACACTCATGTGGCCCCCAAGGCGACTTTCCCTCCCCTTCCAAAAAAGGGTAGAAACAAGAAAGGGGGGTCAAATGGCCCTATTACACCGGTGGCCCCTGTGCCAGTCTCTCAGCCCAAGCCAGGTCCATCGGGGCGAACTAATCCGGATGTACCACCGTCAGGTGGTAGCCCACAGACCCCGGTGGCTCCTACGGGTGGGTCTCCCACGGGTTGTAGTCCTCAGGCCCCAGTTGCCCCTATGGGAGGCGCTCCTACAGGTGGTAGCCCACAAACTCCATTGGCCCCTACGGGTGGAGCACCAGTGCCTCAGGATTTAGTGTCCAATTTAGCGGCGGTGCTCCCTTGGTTAGGAAAGGTGGTGAACTGGTCTCCAGCAGCAGGGACATCTGTCAGTGGGGAAGACTTAATTGCTAAAGCTAAGCAGATAGTGGCGCAGTTCAATGGAGCACCTGGGGATACTCCAGGGGAAGGGCTGGGTACACCAACTCCTATCATTCCAACGAGTGGTACAATCCCAGTTGAGAACAGCAAGGAACTGCCGGCACACGTCCCAGTTGTGGATTTAACGAAAGAGAAGCCCACAGAATCATCGGGGGCAGCTCCATCAGGTAAGCAGATGACTTTGCCAGTGTTAGGTGTGGGGGAAGCTCGCACCCCTAGGGAACACCTGGCAAGACATGTCACGCAAGAAGAAAAAGAAAAAATTTGGAAAGGGAGCTATATCAGTATGTTCTCTTTGTTACTTGATGAAAATGAAAGAGAGGAGGCTAAGAAAAAGAAAGATTGGATGCTCCCGAGGGAATGGGCAAGCGAGCTGCAAAAGTATAGGATTGAGGAGTCTTTGATCAACTGGGTTAGAGGTTTTTCTGTTTACATGGCAGTCATGGCAGAACGTTTCCCAAATTTGCAGGCAGAAATGGCATGCTACCAGAGCAGGATTACTGGGGCCCATGACAAATATGGTGGGGTAGGGTGGAAAGAGTATGACAAAAATTTCAGGAGAGCAAAGGCTTCCGACCCTGCCCTCTCGTGGGATCAAATTGACATGTTCTCATGGTTGGATCAATTTGGTGGTGTGTTACAAGACGGTACCAAGGGCCAGTCCTTTCAGTCTTTTCGGCCACATCCCCCCGCTGGTTCTAGTACTGGGGTGGGGAGGAAGGGGACGTGTTGGGACTTCAATAGGCGCACATGCACTAGGCCCGCAGGCACGTGTAAGTTCAAACATGCCTGTTCTATCTGTGCTAACACCTCACACCCCGAGTCTAAATGTTTCAAAAAGTCAAAAGATAGAGGGAGAAAGAAGCAAGAATGAGGCTATTTCTCTGCCTATAGCACGTTCACCCATTAAAATAACTGAATTGATGCCGTGGTTAAACAGATATCCTTGTCCTTCAGCCGCTAAGTTGTTGCTAGATGGTTTCATGTATGGCTTTAGGATTCCCGCGCCAGATTATGTAGGGACACCGGAATGCAAGAACCAGCTTTCAGTAAGGGCCAATCCAAGTGTGGCTGCAACTAAAATAGAAAAAGAGCTGCGCCTAGGCAGAGTGGCGGGGCCATTTGACTGCATCCCGGTAAAGAATTTTGTCTGTTCCCCTCTCGGGGTGGTCTCTAAGAAAGAAGTTGGAGAATCCAGGCTGATCCATAATTTATCTGCACCTAGGGGGAAATCCTTGAATGATGCTATCAGTGAGGAATTGTGCAGCGTCAAGTATTCATCCTTTGATCAGGCAGTTGAGATGCTCAGGGGTTTGGGCCCTGGTGCACTGCTGGCAAAATCAGACATCGAGTCAGCTTTCCGCTTGTTGCCAGTCCATCCTTCAGACTTCCATCTGCTGGGCTTCCAGTTCCAAGGAAAGTTTTACATGGATATGTGTATGCCCATGGGGTGCTCGGTCTCCTGTGCCTACTTTGAGAAATTCAGTTCATTCTTGGACTGGGTTTTTAGACAAGTGACAGGACACCAGTATGTTTTACATTACCTCGATGACTTCCTTCTCTTGGGGTCACCGGGCTCCCGGGAGTGTGGTTGGGCGCTGCGTGAATTCTGCACGCTCATGCAGGCTTTTGGGGTCCCCTTCGCACCAGGGAAGACGATCTGGCCATCCACAACCATTGAGTTCCTGGGGATAGAGTTAGACTCCATCCAAGGTTGTTTTAGGTTGCCCAAAGAGAAGATCATGAAATTCAGGTCTGGGTTGCAGCAATGCTTGGCTAAAGAAAAGGTTACCTTACACCAGCTGCAGCAGACAGTAGGGCAGTTGAACTTTGCTTTGTGAGTGATTCCTATGGCACGACCATTTTCGCGCTCCATCTCACAAGCCGTGTGAGGTCTCAAGGAAAAACACCATCACACCAGGTTGTCTGCTGAGGTTAGGCAGGATATGCGCATCTGGATGGCATTCCTGCAGGACTTCAATGGCATGGTAGTGTGGCCCGGTCCGCTCACCACTTCCGCAGAATTGGGTTTGATGACTGACGCTGCGGGTAGTGAGGGATTTGGTGCCATACTCGGTACTGAGTGGGTGGCACAGCGGTGGCCGACATGGTGGGTGCAGAGCGGTTTGACTGATAACATTGTTTTTTTGGAGCTGTTCTCCATCTGGGTGGCATTGACAGTATGGCCTGAACAATTGCGTAATCAATCTGTGGTGTTCTGGTCAGATAACATGACAGTGGTGGAATGCATCAACCAGCAAGCAGCACGGTGCAAGATGATCCTGCGCTTAGTGAAAGAAATCGTTTTGTTATGCATGAGATTGAATATGCAGTTTAGAGCTAAACATGTGCCAGGGGTGCTGAATCATGCTGCTGATGCACTCTCTCGCTTCAAGATGCAGGTTTTCAGGGCACACCTCCCGAATGCAGCGGAGAATCCAACACCCTTCCCAGAATTACTTTGGCAGATTGGTGCCCCCAACTACCGGACCTCGTGGCAGCTAGCCTAGCACCCAGGACCAGGAAGGCGTATGAAGGGGCGTTTTGGGCATACTGTACCTTTTTGGGAAGGGAGTGGGCCGAAAAGTGGCACGACACTGGGGCGGTGCTTGCTTACCTGGGGGCCTTGCAGGAAGAAGGGCGCTCAGCGGCAGCTGCTAGGCGACATGTGGCAGCAATCTCTTTCTTTGTGCAGGCAAAAGGAGAGGGGGATCCCACCAATAGTTTCACGGTCAGGAAAGCTTTAAAGGGGTGGCAGCGCCTACAAGCATCCGAACCAGACACAAGGCGGCCAATAGGGGTGGATCTCCTAGCATCTTTACTGGGGGCGCTACACCATATTTGCAACACCACAGAAGAAGCTCTGTTGTTCAGCGCCGCCTTTTCATTGGCATTCTATGGTGCGTTTAGAATTGGGGAGCTGGTGTCAAAGAACAAACAAGATGAACAGGGTGGTCTGCAGCTTAACCGTGTTAGGATCCAAGGGGATTCCTTGTTGATATCTATTAAGAGGTCCAAAACTGATCAGGAGGCCCGCGGGGAAGGGGTAGTACTACACTGGGCACGTGGTAATCCTTGCTGCCCGATTACAAACCTTGAGGAATTTCTGAGGGGGAGGCCCAGGGACAAAGGGGGGCCATTGTTAATTCATGCGGATGGTACCCCACTCATGAGGTTTCAATTTAAAAGAGTCATGGATATGGCGGTACAGAAGGCAGGTCTAGACCCTAGTTGCTTTGGAACGCATTCATTCAGGATAGGGGCTGCCACCGAAGCAACAGCGAGGGGTTTTCCCAGGAGTGACGTGCAAAGAATTGGCAGGTGGTCCTCCAATTGTTACAAGCACTATGTGCGGCTGCATATGTTGTGAGTAAGACCGGGGCCTTGTTCTGATGCTTGTTTTTCTTCTCTGCTCAATTTTCAGTTTCTCAAGCCGGTCACGCAGGGGGGAAACTGGCGGCAGCACAGCAACAACATCGATCGGCGCAAAAACGGGGTCACGCCCTCAAGCAAGGGCCACATGTCGTATGGATTGTTGGTCATTCATACGTGAGGCGTTTGAATAACTTCTTTCTTTCAGGCAATTATGAGTCCAGAGCAAGGCAAGCTGGTTTTAGGTTGTCATTTCATGGGCAGGGGGGTCTCCGCCTCAGTCAATTCAGGGGTTTGGTGTTAGACTTGCTAGACAAGGGAAGGGCTCTTCCCAGCATTATTATCCTACACTTGGGAGGGAACGATCTGGTAAATCTGGGTAGAAGAGGGCTGGTGGAGACCCTACTCACTGAAGTGGGTTGGTTAGCTCGGACGTGCCCAGGGTGCACCATAGTTTGGTCACAAATGGTACCAAGATTCCAATGGCGGGGGGGGGGAGTCTGTGAAGGCATTGAACCATTCAGTAAGGAGGATTAATAGTAAAATAGAGAGACTTTTCAGGGCTCCACATTTACAAACGATCGCCCATGGGTGCATCAGGGGGGAGCCGTGCTTCTTAAAAGACGGCGTCCATCTGTCTAACCTGGGTAATAAAATGTTCATGCAAAATCTGCTGGCTTGGTTGGGTGGCCTTAGAGACAGGACATGACCTTTCAGTGAGCATTGGGGGGGCCAGATAGTCGGTCAACTATGCAGGCCTGTGGCGGTAAGGTCATGATTGGTGAGCAGTAAATTTAAGGTCCTTAGAGGGCGGCGCCATTCTTGAATGGGGTCGCCCAAGGGGGAGGGACAAGTGGTCTCTCATAGAACTCCAGGGGCAGTTACAGCCGGTTAGCTGGATGGGTGCGGGGGAATGGGAGTGACGCTTTCCAGTAGGCTGGTTGGCCACCTCGCACGTGCACAATGGCGCAAGTAAACGGCGCATAACTGCAAGGGCCCCTTATGGAGATAATCTACAGAGCGTATGGGGGTGACCGGGGGGGGGAAGTACCCTCACGGTGAACGGGCCCTCTGCGCATGCGCACTCCGGTTGGAGGGCGGGCATAATTTGATAAGGATCCGACGCCAGTTATTGACCTTGCCGTAGGCTCAAATAGGGATACGCAGAAAAGTAAATGCTATTATAAAAATGTATTGAATATGGTATGTTTAGATTCGGATAGGAATACCTTTGTATTAGAGATATGTTAAGGTTAGCAATCTGACATCTGTACATATCAATGTAATCAATGTAATGCAATGGTTTTCTGCATATTGTGTAAATAATGTATATAAATTTTGTTTTTAAATTTTTGTTAATAAATACGGCCGGGGGTTTAACGACCCCCTAATCCAAAAAATTCATCTAGTAGTAAATGTGTTACTATCTGGGTATGGATAAGGGAGGAGGGGTCTAGGCCGTACCTGGCCATATAGGAAGGCAGGGCCGGCATCGGCCACGCCAAAGGTATGCCGGTCGTGCCGGCCCCGATGACCACACAGGGGCGGGCCTGTCGCGAGCAATGATGACGCGACAGGCGCGCCTCACCAACAATTGTTCGGGGGCGCGCCCCGGAAGTGATTGCAATCACTTCCGGGTCGCGCGTCGGACTAACGCTAGGCCGGTTAGAACCGACCTGGCCTTGTACCTGGGGGGGTAATAAAAGGCCGGGGAGCGGCGGAGTCTGCCTCTTTGCTCGCCGCTCCCACAGCCTGCCATATGCGACACCAGCCTCGCTAGGAGGCTGTCTTTTAATTTCCCCACCCACCATCCCCTAAAGCAGGATTTATAGAGTGTATTGGTATAAATTTTATTTGCAGGTTGACATCGTTGTGTTTATCAGGTATGTTAGGTTTCTTGACCTTTGTTGTAGGAAGGGATTGTTTCTTTTACAGAATGTGTTTATTGTCGTATTTAGTGCTATTCCTTGGTCAGGCGGTAAGGTCATGATTGGTGAGCAGTAAATTTAAGGTCCTTAGAGGGCGGCGCCATTCTTGAATGGGGTCGCCCAAGGGGGAGGGACAAGTGGTCTCTCATAGAACTCCAGGGTCAGTTACAGCCGGTTGGCTGGATGGGTGCGGGGGAATGGGAGTGACGCTTTCCAGTAGGCTGGTTGGCCACCTCGCACGTGCACAATGGCGCAAGTAAACGGCGCATAACTGCAAGGGCCCCTTATGGAGATAATCTACAGAGCGTACGGGGGTGACCGGGGGGGGGGAAGTACCCTCGCGGTGAACGGGCTCTCTGCGCATGCGCACTCCGGTTCCGGTTGGAGGGCGGGCATAATTTGATAAGGATCTGACGCCAGATATTGACCTTGCCGTAGGCTCAAATAGGTATACGCAGAAAAGTAAATGCTATTTTAAAAATTTATTGAATATGGTATGTTTAGATTCGGATAGGAATACCTTTGTATTAGAGATATGTTAAGGTTAGCAATCTGACATCTGTACATATCAATGTAATCAATGTAATGCAATGGTTTTCTGCGTATTGTGTAAATAATGTATATACATTTTGTTTTTAAATTTTTGTTAATAAATACGGCCGGGGGTTTAACGACCCCCTAATCCAAAAAATTCATCTAGTAGTAAACGTGTTACTATCTGGGTATGGATAAGGGAGGAGGGGTCTAACCCGTACCTGGCCATACAGATGGATGCAGAATAACTCCCTTAAGATCAATGCAGAAAAAACGGAGGTCCTAGTTTTTGGTCCTCAGACCTCAATCTGGTCGAATGCCTGGTGGCCGGGAGATTGCAGTCCCCTTCCTGGTCCCGCCAAGACAGTCAAAAACCTGGGAGTCATTTTTGACATGGGCCTGACCTTCGAGTCTCAGGTCAGCCGCACTGTCAGCACTTGCTCTTACATTCTGAAGACTCTCAGAAAGGTGCTCCCGTATATTCCAGCAGCACTGCATCGGCCCACGATCATTGCACTACTCACCTCCCAGCTTGACTACTGCAATGCCTTGTATCTGAATATCAGCACGGCCTCCCTGAACAAGCTTCAGGTTGTACAAAACGCGGCTGCCAGGCTGATCCTTAATATCCCCAAACGGCACTCAGCAAAGGAGGGGCTTCGTACTATACATTGGCTCCCTATTAGGAAGCGAATCTCTTTCAAAGCCCTATGTACGGTTCACAAGGCCTTGCATAACAAAGGCTTGCAGCAGCTGAAAACCATGTTTAAATGGTATATGCCTGGGAGGGCCTTGAGATCTTCCTCCCAGAGAAAACTGATCATCCCTAGAGTCCGCAAAGCCAGATGGGGCGGCCGTTCCTTCTCTGTGGCGGCAGCAAAACTTTGGAATACCCTACCTTCCTCGATCTCCCATGTAGAATCGCTTCCGGTGTTCAAAAAGCTGCTGAAGACTTGGCTTTTTTCAGTTTAGTCAGCAGCTCTGCACTCTATTCTCTTCTTCTCTACCGCCCAGCGCCTTGGCACCTACGGGTATTAGTGCGCTTTATAAATCTTCATCCTATCATTCTATCCTTATGGCACTCTCCCTATTATCTGACCAGGCAAAATCCAACAGCCAACCAGTCTACTTGGGTTTCATCAACTACAAGTCTGCATTTGATAGGGTCGACCAGTGGAGGCTTTGGCAGAAATTGGCCCTCCTTAATATCCCGGGTGGCCTACTAAGAGCCCTGGAATCACTGCACAAAGATATATGGGTCCAGGCAATTAAAAACATGAAAGGTCTCAAGCACAGCTGCGTCCTTGCACCATTCATTATTCAACCTGTTCTTATCAGATCTGACTACCACCATAAACTCAGTCAATTCCCATCCACCAAAACTGGGGGGCTTTCAGATATTGAATCTGCTGTATGCGGATGATCTAGTCCTGATTAGTAGAACCAATGTCGGCCTGTAGCGTCTTCTTGACGCAACCTCAGCCTTCTCAACTAGGAATAGCTTGGCAATTAACAAAAAGAAAACTAAGATCCTGGTCGTTCAAGGGACTAGATCACAAAAAACAACATGATTTCTGGACTAAGAAAAGTTTGGGTCAACTAAAAGTTTTAAGTACCTCGGAGTCTACTTCAACTGAACGGGAGATACAGTGATCAATTAGACGAAATCAGGAAAAAGGGCAATGCATTGACCTTAGGTCTCTCTACACAAAACTAAAAGGTCCCACGCTTACACCGATCCTCCAGGTTGCCCAAGCAAAGGTTCTTCCTACCTTAGCTTATGGAAGCGAGGCTCTTAAGGGGCGGGATAGAGCAATACTGGATAAAATGCTACTCAAGATCTACATATCAATTTTTCAGCTTCCCTCCGACTCATCTCCAGCCCAGATAAGGCTTGAGTTTGGCATTGTTAAGCAGACACTGGCATGGAAGGCGGCTTTCACAATGTTTTGTCATAAACTCAGGTCAGCAAAAGAAGATTCACTGGGCCATTACCTTTGGTCCAAACTGGAAACAAAGGAAAGCTCCCCGGGAAGTTCCTACATGTCGCAGGCCTTGAGCACCCTTGGTGTAATGAGCGCCCGTGACCTCCCCACTAGCCATCAAGAATTCAAAGAACTGGCAAAAGCAACCACACAACTGCTCTCACTGCTAGAGGGCAAGGTTTGCCTGTCAAGACGAAAACATGGCTGGATGACGCTTCATACCTATACGCGGCTGAAACAACAGAGCTACCTAAGCAAACTCTATAATGAATGGACCAAGGTACAGTTCATGAAAAACAGAATGGGGATAATACCAACCCAAATTTATTATCCCGTATGGAAAAGATGAGAGGCTCAGGTGAATTGTTGGCTATGCGACCAAAGTCTTGAAGACATTATCCATATACTGTGCTTGTGCCCCACCCTTATGGAGGACCGGCAAGAACTGCTACGAAGAAGGTAGAATGACCGGGGCATTAGGTCCTGCAGGGAGGCAGTGTTGGCCTGCTTCGAACTATTGATCATTAGGTTAAACTGTGCACTGGTGAAATTCCTTCAGTAAGTCACTAAAAAGGTGGAGGCCATGGCTCCAGCAGATGAAGGGAAGGGGTGTGATTAGATAATTAATAGCTCTGGATTCACCCCAAATCCCCGTTCTTGACTCTTTATGTTTGTACGCAGGCTTTGTCAACCGTGTAAAGTATTTAAATGCCAAGCCCGTTGCACCCGCACCTCTCATGATAACGCCCCTAGCACCGTACCAACCTGGCACAGCGGTCATGATTTTTAACCTTCGTCTTCCCCTACCGTTCATCATTGGGACACCAACAATACCTCCACCCTAAATGACTCATTAGGTGGGTGTAGGTCCACCAGTCGGCTAACGTTTTTAGATGCCTAGACCCTCGCACACACACTCTCATCGATAACAGCTTAAGCACCTTAACAACCCTATGCTAAAATGCAGTTTTAATCTTATTCTAGGCATATTGCACTTCATCCGCCGCACTCACACTTTCACGGTTTTATTGATTACAAAAATTGCTTTTTATGCAAATCTGTATCGAATTGGGGGAGGGGGAGCACGCCTAGAAAATCGACTACACTCTATTACGGCGCCTTAAGTATATACACTCCTGCCAGTCCAGATAACTGGTATTAATAGGCTTAGGGTCGACTCACCTGAGTCTACAGGGTAGGAAGTGAGTCTCTTTTAAATCTTTCCACAAAACATTCCTCCAGATGGGTCTTGGTTTTTTAAAGGACAATGGTGATGGCACTATGTGTCTGTTTTATGTGTTTCTTTTCATATATTTTAATGTATTTACTGTGTAGTGTATTGCAACGGTTTTAATAATCAGTCAATAAAGATTACTTACTCTTAATTGTTTACATTTTATGCGTAATCATGGTTATGTGCAATATTTCTATGTACTTTTATGGTCTATTCCTAATCAGACCGAATAAAGATATTGATTGATTGATTACTTACTCACATTTAAAAAGCTATGACATTTCCACTTCCGGTTGCTTATTTTTTTACATTTTGGCAGAAGTAAGATCCATAAAGAGGCATGTGCCATACGTTCATGGAACACTGACCTCCACAGAAGACAGCTCCCAGGCATTGAATGCTGTCTTCATCTAACTCAGTGATACTCAAAGTACGGCCCGGGGGCCGCAGGCAGCCCTCCTGACCTTTACATGCAGCCCCCTGAGAAGCAGCAGCACTGGGCTGCTGTTTACTCGACTAAGAACCATTATTAAAAAAATATTAAATATACACCAAGCACTAATTTAAAGGTTAATTGCAGTTAAACAAAAGGAAGTAACTAGGCCCTTAACTTTAGGAACAGCTTCATTTTTAAAGACAGCAAAAATGTAAAAATACGATAGTCTTTTCAAAATTCTAAAAGTGTATTTCATTTACCTGTAGAACCATTTCACCTTAGTAAATCAAATTATAGCAGTGCATTCAGAAGTATTTTCTTTAAGTGATGATTTTCAAACATGAATTTAGAAACGTTCATGCTTTCTAACCACCCTCCCCCCACCCTGACAATGCCATTAGTGATTACATCCAAGCACAGGAGATGGTTTTGTACAGCATGCATCCTAAAGTCATGTATTTCGAGGTCCTCTTATATGTGATAATGAAGAAAAAGGAGGGAAATTGAAATAAAACAATTGCCCAGGGTGTCACAATTTGGTGAAGTGGAGAAGCAGGGATTTATTCCAGGTTTTCTGGTTTTACATTGCGCAATTGAGTTCAGCTTCCCCTACACCCATGTTACACCCCCGTCCCCTTCTGGTATCAGTACGGCCCTCTGTCACACCAAAGACCAAACTTGGCGCCCCCACCCCCCCCGGGAAAATGTTTGTGAGTACCCATGATCCCTGCTGGCCGATCCTACTGATTTAGGAGGTATGGTACTGCTTTTTCGGCAAAACTACTTCTGACAAATTTATCTCAGCCATCCTAATAATTCTGAAAGCTGTGGGTTAAAGAGATGTAGCCCTGCTTCCTGAGTCGGAACAGAACCACCAGAGAGCCGAGTAGTTTTCCCGAAGCGCATGCGCAGGCGGCAACCAGACTCGGGCACGCCGCAGATATGGCGGTTTGTGTCGGACCCCCTTGCATTTGAAGGGGCGGGGCGGGCGTCGCGCGCTGTGTGACTCGGTAGGTGCCCTCCCCGCATCCCGCCCTGATTGGGCACGAGCAGAGTTAACCCTTGATCTGTGGCTGAATCATCTTACAGCCCTCAAATGCTCGCCCCACATCATAGACTCTGCCAGATCCTTAGGTATTACATTAGACAAACACCTAAATATGCAGGGTCACATTAGTGCTGCCACCAAAGGAGCAAACTACCAACTGAGCATTCTGCGGAAACTGAAACCATACCTGCCTCATGAAGATCTAAAACAAAGTGCCCTCACCTTGTTGCTGAAACCCCAACGAACCCACAAAAAGAAAACTGGGGCTAGAGCATTCTCGGCTGTCGCTCCCAAGATATGGAACTTTACCGCCGGACCTTCGCCTAATTTACTCCACCTACGCCTTCAAAAGAGAAGCCAAATCATATCTACTGACTAAGTTCTTACCCTAAGTCAACATATCGATGACATTGAATAGATTCAGATAGCAAACTCTTATGTAGACTATCCTGCCTAGTACTGGCTTTATTTTACTCCAACCACTGTTAGCCTATTCTTAATCGTTGATTTGTTTGTCTCTCACGCATATGTTTGCATGTTGATCAGACCAAGTGCTAATCGTGTTATCTCCATGTAAAGCGCTCTGATACCCTCGAGGGTCACGTTCACGCTATACAAAACTTTCTAAATAAATAAATAAAACCCGAAAGCACTCAAGTGCTTCCGGGTGACGCAGGCAGGGGCAAGCCGGGAAGCCGGATTGAACCGGCTTCCCATCCTCGGGGGTGGGGGTTAAAAGGGGCTGTGGAGCGGCGGGACAGCCTCTTGCGTCGCCGCTCCACAGCCAGTGCACAGATCAGGACCGGTCTCCAGGACGGAGACTGCATCGTGTTTTTTCTCTTCTATCTCTCCCACCCCCTTCTTTCTTTGATTACAGGTCAGGGAGAGCATCTTCAGGATCTGAGCCTACAGCCTGCCCAGCTGTTCGGTGTTGCCCCTCTGAAGCTGGGAGCCAACGCTGGCTGAGTGTATACTCGCCGGCCCCGCATGATTGGTGTTGCGGTGGTGGCTCCAGCTGGATCCTTGAGGGCGCACTGAACACGGCAGGCCCAATTTTTCGGCCATTTTAAATTAAATAAGGTGAAGGGAAAGGGGTGGGTGGTGAGCTGCTGTAGGTTGCAGAAAAATCGTTTTTTGGAAGCTGTGTTGCTAGGGTGCATTAAGGTGCTAGTTAAGGACTGCATAAGCTAAGGGGATGTTTTGAACGCACCACAGAGCAGGGAAATTCGATTTGGGGATTGCTTGTATTGGTACAGTGAGGTGTTGTTGGGGAGCTGTCCATTCCATGTTTGTGGGGCGATTGTAGCATTCATTGAGCCTTGGGGCAGGCAGCGTTTTTTGGCAGTGACTTTGGTGGACCTTTCTGATTCTGAGGTGGTGGTGAGCCGGTGGGGTGACCAGTGGCTACACAGGAATCTGGGGGGCAGTGTGGTGAGCTGAGGGACCAGTGTTTTTTGTTGTTGAATCGCTGGGCGAACAGAAGTGTTTGAAGTCTGCTTTAGAGGCTGTGGGGTGCGAGTGGTTGGTAATGACGCCAAGGGCTAGGAAGGGCGAAAAGCGCTCGTGAATGGATGAATTTATGGAAACAATGATGCAAAAAATGGAGGATATGGGGCAGTCTTTAGCAGAGTTGAGAAGCCGAGTGGATGGTCAAGAGGGGGCTGAGGAAAGGCCCAGACGGGTGGCGGTGGCCCCTAGGGAGGCATTCCCTCCGGTGCCCAAGAGGTCTAGAGCCAAGCGAGTTGGGGGCAGTACTGAGTCGCCCCCGAGGGCATTGGAGACTGAAGGGGCAGGGCCATCGGCACCGGTAGTAGAGGTACCAGCGGCTGGGGGGATGGGCCAGTACCACCAGTCATTCCACCCAGAGCTGCCGGGGGCAGTCAACCAGGTACACCTGGGACCAACCCTGTGGCACCGTGTCCAGTAATACCATTGGTGGGCGAGGATCCTTCCTGTAGTGCGCCTGGGCATCCAGATTTGGTGGCCAATTTGGCAGCGGTGCTTCCCTGGTTAGCTAAAGCAGGAACTTGGACCCCGGCAGCGGGCGCTGGGGCTTTGGTGGATGAGGGTAGCGCGCTAGAGAAGGCCAGGAAGTTTGTGGCACAGTTCGAGGGGTCTAAACCAGGGGGAGGGCAGAATGTGCCAGTTGGGAACGCTGCGGCTAGCGGGGCAGCAGCTAGCGCGACCGGACAAGATCCTCCCAAAGCAAGTCCGCCATCGGAGGAGGATAAAGCCAAGAAGCAGGAGGCGTCAGCAACAGGTATGGCACAGGCGTTACCAAGCCTAGGTTTGGGCGAATTGCGCTCTTCCAGGGATCGGTTGGGTAGACATATCTCACAGGAGGTGAGAGAAAAGATTTGGAAAGGGGAATATGTAAATATGTTTGTTCTGTTAGTTGACAATGCAGATAAGGAGAAGGCAAAAAAGAACAAAGAGTGGGTGCACCCAAGGGAATGGTCTAGTTGGACCCACAAGAAAAAGATTGAGGAGACTCTGGTTAACTGGTTCAAGGGTTTCTCAAAATTATATGGCAATAATGGCTGAACGTTTCACGGGTTTAGGCGCACAGATGGCATGCTACTAAAATAGGATAGTTTCTGTGCATGACGAGTACGGTGGTGTGGGGTGGAAAGAATACGATAAGGATTTCAGGAGGGCAAAAGCAAACGATCCTGGCCTCACTTGGGACCAAATCGACGTCATCATGTGGCTGCGGCACATGAAGTCTGTGCTCCACGACAACACGCGGTGGCAGTCCTTTCGGTCAGGCCCCCATTTAAAGCAGGAGGGGGGGGAGAAAGGGGCATGTTGGGATTTTAACAAACAGACATGCACCAGTGCATCGGGCACATGCAAATTTAAACATGCATGTTCCTTCTGTGGTCACGCCTCACATCCAGAGTCCAAATGTTTTTAAAAAATCAAAGAACAAGGGAGGTAAGAAGCAGGACTGAGGGCGTAACCCTCACCAAGGCCCACTCCCCAGTCATAAAAAGTGCCCTGATCCCATGGTTAAATAAGTACAGCTGCCCCAATTCAGCGCAGATCCTATTAGAAGGTTTCAGGGACGGTTTTAGAATTCCTGCACCTGGTTATTTGGGGGTTTTGCATTGCCGCAACCAACTATCTGTAAGATCCAACAATGGGATTGCGGCTGCAAAAATAGCAAAAGAATTGAGGCTGGGGAGAGTGGCTGGCCCATTTGATGAAATACCAGTGGAGGGATTTGTCTGCTCTCCATTGGGGGAAGTTCCCAAGAAGGACCTGGAGTAGTTTCGTTTAATTCATAATTTGTCGGCTCCCAGGGGTCAGTCATTGAACGACGCCATCGATGGGGACTTATGCACGGTCAGATATGCATTCTTTGATCAGGCAATTGAAATGCTAAGGGGGCTGGGACCGGGCGCACTGCTAGATAAGTCTGACATTGAATCAGCTTTCCGCCTATTGCCAGTGCACCCACAGGATTTTCGCTTGCTGGGTTTCCAGCTCCAAGGGAAATATTACATGGACAAATGCATATCCATGGGGTTTTCTGTTTCCTGCTCTTACTTTGAGATATTCAGTTCCTTTCTTGACTGGGTTTTCAGGCAGGTGACGGGGAACCAATCAGTGTTACATTACCTTGACGACTTCCTTTTCTTGGGAGTGCCGGGCTCTCTGGAGTGTGGCAGGGAATTGCAGGGGTTTTGCGCACTAATGCATGATTTTGGTGTTCCTTTGGTACAAGACAAGACAGTAGGGCCGGCCACTGAGATTGAATTCCTAGGCATAGAACTGGGTTCAGTGAACGGTGTGTCACAACTCCCCCAGGAAAAAATCATGGCTTTCAACTTAGCATTGCAGGAATGTTTGAAGAAAGAGAAGGTTAGCCTGCACCAGCTGCAAAAGAGGGTGGGACAGTTGAATTTTGCATTAAAAATCATTCCCATGGCATGCCCATTCTCACGCACCATTGCACAGTCAATGTCAGGTCTCAAGGAAAAGCATCACCACACCAGGTTGTCCAGCGAGGTCTGGCAGGATATACGTATTTGGATGGCATTCCTGCGTGATTTCAATGGCAATGTAGTGTGGCCCAGCCCAGCTGGATCCAGCCCTGAGATGGCCCTGATGACCGATGCGGCAGGTAGCAAGGATTTTGGTGCCATTCTAGGCCTGGCGTGGTCTGCGCAGCGTTGGCCAGCATGGTGGGTGGAGTCCAGGCTGACAGGTAACATTGGGTTTTTGGAATTGTTCCCCATCCTGGTGGCATTATCCATTTGGCCAGAACAGCTGCGGAATCAATCTGTGGTCTTTTGGTCTGACAACATGTCTGTGGTGGAGTGCATTAACCACCAATCGGCTAAGACTAAAATGATGCTGCGGCTGTTAAAAGAAATAATACTCATATATGCATGAAGTTGAATGTACTGTTTAAGGCAAAACATGTCCCAGGTGTGTTGAATCATTGTCAGGGCACACAGAGCTTGAGCGCACTGACTGCGGAAGCGGAGACGAACGGGACAAGGAACTACAGTTCCCGTCATCCGCTAGCGCTGTCAACGCACGCGCTGACGTTGCACGCTGTAAGACGTGCCGTCAGCAGAACCGGATAACAGGAGATGGCGCCTTCACGAAGACGCCGATTATCCTGTGGATTCCCGAGTACCAGGAAGTACGGTCGGGTAAGGGTGCGATCTTGCACCAACTGTTGTTCTTGTGCTTCGCTGTTTGGCGCTACGGAGGCTTCCCGAGCGCATATCCTCTGTTCCTCCCGTTGGAGAGACACGTTATTTCCTACGGTCTCATGCGGGAGGAAATGCTGTTATTATTGCTTGTGTGAAACAAGAGAAGGAGCATTGTCAACACTCTCGTTTTGAGGCAAAAGCGGGAGCGCATGATTCATTTACGTTATTTCTGCATTAAAAGGGATGACTGAAGTTCTTCCTAACCCTGGTTTATGTTGAGGGCTTCCCAATTATTGGAGTTTGATTTCTTCAGTGGTAGCGGATGAGAATTGCTGGCTACCTTTTGGAATGGCTGAATGACAAGCCAGAAACGCTATGCTCATGTTTGATTGCCGTTAACATTGGCTTTTTGTATTATTCTTTCGTTCTTTAGGGGAGATCTGTCGAGGGTGTCCAGTACTGAACTGATATAGTCCGGTGGGGTCATGCACGTTCTATACGAAGGTATAAGCATTTCATTCAGAAGATCTCGAGTACAATAGAGGGTGCATTTCTCCATTTGCTGTGTGACATGTTATTAACTAAACCTGTTTCTTCATTAGAATAGGAATGTGCTGTTACCTTGTACTCACCCTCACATCTCGCCCGGCAGAAAGCCCTCCTTGTTTTCTTTACAGGTAGAGTGAGTTCCCCTTTTATAGGGCCTTCTGTAACATAGTAGCTAAAGTTAAAACAGTGTTCTTTATAATAAAAGCTGTTTTCTCTCTTTGTCTGTTCTCAGGTCGCCCTCCCCGCTGTTCCTACCCTTTCCTTCCCTCGCTTGACCATCCCACTAGTCCGAGAGGATTAATTCTATCCGGACTTGGGGCTGTCGAGAGGTGGACCCCTTTTTGTTTCAATCCGATCCTGAGGATAACCTGGTGACCGTGACAGAATAATCGGCCCACGTTTACTTATCCTCCTGGTCGGGTGGAATCTGGGATGACGACGCTGGAAGACGTCCTAGCTGCACTAGTATTGGTGCAGTCCGAGCTGGCGACTTCACGTAATGAGACTGCCGCTTTACAAGCGAGGGTAGAGCGCATGCAGAGGAATCCTTTCGATGCAGGCAGCTCTTCCCTTCCTCAGGGTAGTGCAGTGGTAGTGGAAGTACCCTCACAGATCCCGTTGGCCCCTCCTGAGAGATATTACGGGGATATGCATAAAGTGCAGGTATTCCTAACCCAGGTAATGCTTCATTTCCATTGCAAACCCAAGATGTTTGCGACTAACCAAGCACGAGTCGCCTTCCTGATCTCCTACCTAGCAGGGGACGCAGCACAATGGGCAGTCCCTATAGTCCGACGAGACGACCCTGTCCTCCATGACTGGGACACTTTCAAGGTGGAGTTTGAAAAGACATTTGATCGCAGGGCTGAAACATTTTCGGCAGATAAGGAGTTGCTTGAATTGAAGCAAGGTAGCAAGGATCTGTTGGTCTACCTGAACTCCTTCCGACGATTGGTGGCTGAGACGGATTGGCCAGAGTCGAAACAAGCTGCACTATTCTATCAAGGGCTCCGGGATGATTTGAAGGACGTTATAGCGCAAGTGGACCCTCAACCTAGAACCTGTCCTGCGCTAATCGAACTAACATTACGTTTGGATCATCGTTTGAAGGAACGCAGAGGTGACCACAGAAGAAGAGAACGGGTCCCTCAGCGCTTTGACCTGCCAAAGACCTCCGCGCACGAATTGACTCCTTCCGAACCTATGGAGATTGGGGCGATCCGGGCCTCTCTCACCCCCAACGAACGAGAATACCGGCGGAAACAGGGACTGTGCTTATACTGCAGGAAGAAAGGGCATTACCTCCACGAGTGCCCTGTTAAGCCTAGAAACAGTCGTCCCAGGTTTGGACAGGTGGCCGCAGTTGCAGCAGACAAGTCGTCGGAAAACCGATATGCTTGAGGAGTAAGGAAGGGGAATCCTTGAGCTTTAGTGAAATCCCTTCAGTGAAGAACGATTCCAGTGATAACCCCGAACACTTCTTCGTCAACATGGATATCGTTGTGGGTCAAGAAAAGAAACTGTTCCAAGTCATGGTGGATTCTGGGGCCACTGGCTGCTTTATGGACGAAGATGAAGCCCTCAGATTAGGAGTGGAATTGGTTACAAAGAGCACCCCTGAACGTGTGTTTGCAGTGGATGGCAAACAATTGGAATCCGGTCCCATTCGGTTTAATACGAGGGAGCTCGAGGTATGGTACAAGGATGACCACTGCGAGTTCATTACCTTCAACGTCATCCAAGCACCCAAATACGGGGTGATTTTGGGGTTACCCTGGCTCCAGAAACATGATCCATCCATTGATTGGCCTCACTTGACCTTGAAGATGGATTCCGGGTACTGCAGCACCCACTGCATATATCCCCCTACGGTTCCGTCCAAGGCTTTAGCGTTACGCCACCACATCGCCACGGCCGCGGAGAAAGAAGTGGATCTGCCCGGATGCTATCAGAAGTATGCTACGGTGTTTTGTGACAGCATGGCTGAGGTATTGCCCCCACACAGGATCTATGACTGCCAGATAGATCTTATACTGGGTGCAGTGGTTCCCTGCAGCAGGATATACGCCTTGACTGAACTCGAGAATCTACATCTAAGGCAGTACTTAGATAAATACCTATCTTTGGGTTTTATCCGTCACTCCAGGTCTCCTGTAGCTTCCCCCCTTTTTTTTTATACTAAGGCCAATGGGGAGCTCAGGACGTGCATCGACTTCAGAGCGTTGAACGCCATTACTGTGAAGAATCAGTACCCTCTCCCCCTTGTGTCGGTATTGCTGGAACAAGTAAAGGGGGCTACGATCTACACAAAACTCGACCTCCGAGGAGCCTACCATCTGGTTCGGATGCGAGAGGGGGACGAGTGGAAGACAGCGTTCAAGACTCGTTACGGGCTCTACGAATATCTTGTTATGCCTTTCGGCCTTTGTAATGCCCCAGCTGCTTTCCAGTTTTTCCTGAACGACGTCCTCCGGGAGTATCTGGATCGATTCGTGGTTGTCTACATAGACGACATTCTTGTCTTTTCCATAGATCCTGAGGAGCATAAGGAACACGTCAGGATTGTCTTACAGGCCTTGCAAAGAAACCACCTCTTTTGTAAGATCAGCAAGTGTGAGTTTCACGTCACCACCGTGGAGTTCTTGGGGGTAATGCTCACCCCGGCAGGCCAAATCATGGCTGAGAGGAAGGTGACAGCCATTACTGAATGGCCCGGTCCAAAGAATGTACGTGACATACAATGCTTTCTGGGCTTCGCCAATTTTTACAGGCGTTTTATTCATCATTTCTCTACCATGGTGGCCCCAGTTACACGCCTGTTAAGGAAGAACGTGTCCTTCCAGTGGGATGAAGAAGCTCAAACCGCCTTTGAAGCACTGAAGGCAGCCTTTTCCTCCGCTCCTATCTTGGCCCACGCTGATCCCGAATTGCCATTCATCGTAGAAGCCGACGCCTCCGACGTAGCAGTAGGAGCCGTCCTTTCACAAAGACATCCTTCCACAGGGCAGTTGCATCCAGTTGCCTTCATGTCTCGTAAGCTGAACAGTGCGGAGAGAAACTATACTGTCGCCGAAAAGGAGCTATTGGCCATTAAGGACGCCTTTTTGGAATGGAGGCATTGGATAAAGGGAGCAAAACACCAAGTCACTGTTTACACAGATCACCGCAACTTGCAGTTCATGAAATCCTCCAGGCAGCTTTCTCCTCGTCAGCTAAGGTGGATGATGTTCTTCGCTGAATACCACTTTGTCATCACCTTTAGGCCCGGCCGAGACAACAAGAAAGCAGATACCCTGACCAGACAAACCACTCAAACAGAAGATATAACGAATCCCGTAAGAGCAATCATCGCACCTGACCAAGTAGTCTGTGTAACCCATACAAATGACTTCCTACAGAAGGTAAAGAGAGGAATACAGACTGCCACTTGGAGAGACTGGCTCAGACATCATCCCGAATGGAGACTGCGACAAGGCATTCCCATGAAAGGAAATCAAGTCCTATTACCCACCAAGGAAGTAAGACAGCAAGTCTTTCACTGGTGCCATGTCCTCCCGTGTGCTGGACATTGCGGTGGCCAAAAAACCATGGAAAACACACTACGTCAATTTTGGTGGCCCTCTCTCCGCAGGGACATAATACTGTGGGTCAAGGGGTGTGAAGTCTGTGCTCAAATGAAGACTGATAAACGCAAATCTCAAGGCCTGTTAAGGCCTTTGCACACTCTGGAAAACCCATGGGAACAATGGTCGGTAGACTTTATAGTCGGGTTACCTAGAGACCAAGGGCATACAGTCATCTTGGTGGTTGTGGACTACTTGACAAAAATGGGACACTTTATACCCTGCAAACAGCTCCCTACTGCAGGACAGTTAGCATCCCTACTGTTAGTCAACGTAGTCAGGTTACATGGGCTACCGCGTACTATCGTGTCAGACAGGGGCTCACAATTTACAGCACGATTCTGGAGGGTTTGGTGTTCTAGGTTGAACATTTCGTCCGCTCTGTCCACCAGTTTTCATCCGCAAACTGATGGCCAGACGGAACGGTTGAACCAGACCCTTAAACAATTCCTGCGATGCTACGTAGACACAAACACGGAAGCTTGGGTGGACTGGTTGTGGATAGCCGAGATCGCTTATAATAATGCATTACACAGCTCTACACGCCACTCACCTTTTTACAGTTCTTATGGTTTCCACCCTCGTTTTATTCCTTTTGTAGCACCCAGTCGCACACTTAAACTCCCCGAAGTACAACAGAGGGTAGGGCACATCAAACGAACATTGCTTGACGCCACCCAACATCTCAAGCATGCTAAAGCACTGTACAAAAGGCAGGCAGATAAGCATCGGAGGCCCGCTCCGGAATACAAGAAGGGGGACTTGGTCTGGCTCTCTACGAGAAACATAAGATTCAAGAGGCATAGCTTCCTAAATCCCAAGTTTATTGGCCCCTACAGGGTCCTCAAGCAGGTGGGGCCGGTGGCTGTACAGCTACGTTTGCCGGCGCACTTCCGGATACATCCGGTCTTTCATGTCTCTCTCCTGAAGCCTTCCTTCTGCCCGGTTAAAAGGCGGCCTGTTCCGTTGTGGGTGGATCATGATAAGGAGTATGAGGTCAAGGGTGTTGTGGACTCCAGGATCACCCGGAAGAAACTATGGTACTTGGTGTCCTGGAAAGGTTATGGTTCCGAGGAAGACTCCTGGGAACCGGCCTCCTCTGTACATGCTCTCCGGCTGGTAGCGGCATTTCATAGGAGGTTCCCGGATAAACCCTGCTCCTGTCAGTGCTCTCCGAAGGGGGGATGTACTGTCAGGGCACACAGAGCGTGAGCGCACTGACTGCGGAAGCAGAGACGAACGGGACAAGAAACCACAGTTCCCGTCATCCGCTAGCGCTGTCAACGCACGCGCGGACGTTGCACGCTGTAAGACGTGCCGTCAGCAGAACCGGATAACAGGAGATGGCGCCTTCACGAAGACGCCGATTATCCTGTGGATTCCTGAGTACCAGGAAGTACGGTCGGGTAAGGGTGCGATCTCGCACCAACTGTTGTTCTTGTGCTTCGCTGTTTGGCGCTACGGAGGCTTCCCGAGCGCATATCCTCTGTTCCTCCCGTTGGAGAGACACGTTATTTCCTACGGTCTCATGCGGGAGGAAATGCTGTTATTATTGCTTGTGTGAAACAAGAGAAGGAGCATTGTCAACACTCTCGTTTTGAGGCAAAAGCGGGAGCGCATGATTCATTTACGTTATTTCTGCATTAAAAGGGATGACTGAAGTTCTTCCTAACCCTGGTTTATGTTGAGGGCTTCCCAATTATTGGAGTTTGATTTCTTCAGTGGTAGCGGATGAGAATTGCTGGCTACCTTTTGGAATGGCTGAATGACAAGCCAGAAACGCTATGCTCATGTTTGATTGCCGTTAACATTGGCTTTTTGTATTATACTTTCGTTCTTTAGGGGAGATCTGTCGAGGGTGTCCAGTACTGAACTGATATAGTCCGGTGGGGTCAAGCACGTTCTATACGAAGGTATAAGCATTTCATTCAGAAGATCTCGAGTACAATAGAGCAGTGTTTCCCAAACTGTGGTCCGCGGACCCCCAGGGGTCCGTGACACATTCCCAGGGGGTCCCCAGGAGGCAGTTTTAAAAGCACTGCAAAGTTCCTTGTCTAATTAGCAGTTTTCGAGCAACAATAAAAGTGTCAAAATAACGCCAGTGATTAATGCACCTGCTGGAGAGATGAGAGGTTTGTCCAGTTGCAGCTTTGAGTAATCTAACGTAGCACAGAGGGTTAATATGCCTACGGCAAAGAACGTGTACCATGCATTTAAAAAAAACTGTGTTTTATGTGCATTGGTCAGTGGGTTGCTGCTTTTGTCACAGGGATTTTTTTGTTATTCTGCAGTTCATAAGTGACAATCGTAATCTAGCACAGTGACCTATAAACTGTCATCAAAGAGCTGCTTGCAAACTGCATGGTACAAGTTAGTAACTTATGTTTTTTCCCAGTCTTTCATTATCCTGATGATGCTAAAAAGGTTTATTTGGGCGGAAATACATTTTTATTTTTTAAAGTCAATGCCAACCACTGGCTGATGTTCTGAACCCCAAGTTTGCGCTTCTCCGGATCAAGCACTCTTTAAAAATGCCTACCAGTATGAATGACATGTGAATCCTACACATTGTAGTCCCCTTTGCCTTATGTAACATTTTCTATACACTGATTTACACGTATGATTCATTGTCGCTATATGTGTGTGATGTAAAGTGCTCTGACATCCTACAATGGTATGAGAGATACTATAAAACAAATGAAATACATGTGACAGAGAGGCTATGGAGAGATCAGAGGCACTGTTGAAGGGTGATAATAAGGGATTCATTGAAGAACCCCAACAAAGATTGTCGTATCCTGGTGCATAGTAAGGTCTTCATTTACTATTCGTTAAAAGCCAATACAATTTAATATATAATGATAAATGTGTTTTAGACTGCACCAATGTTTCCTAAATTTCTTGGGGGGAAAGAGCCTCCCAAAGCCCCCTTTGTAGTGGTCAGACTCACACACTGCACTTGGTGTTCACCGTATGGCGACTGGTCTGAAAACATTTGCCAGGGCTGCTTTGGGTTTCCAGTCTGGCCCTAGCAGGAGCCTCGTATTGCGAAATAAAACCAACCATTTAAAAGTTAGTCACGGAGATGCAGCACCAACTTTCCCATTAAAATGTTTTGTTTTTTGCAAATTCTTTGAATATAAAATACTAAGGGCGATATTTAAAACAGAAGTGGCGGAGCGTGTCGTTAGCCTCCTTGGCTTAACGACACGCTCCGCCACTTCGAAACACAGGGCTGCACCATATTTACAAGAATATGGTGCAGCCCTGCGTTTCCCTGTGCTGGCGCTACACTTAGCAGTGTAGCGCCAACGGGCACCCTTGCACAATAGTGCAAGGGTGTGTGCATGCAGTGGAAGATTGTTTATGTGCAGGAAGGTCCCCCTTCAATCTTGAAATTCCGTTTTGTCACTTCTATGTGTGCTGCTTAATGCAGCACACATGGAAGTTACAAAATGGCATTTTTTAAAAAGATTGTTTATGTGCAGGAAGGGTCATCTTCCTGAACATAAACAATCCAAGGCGTTTTGCTTTTTCCATGTGTGCTGCACAAAGCAGCACCCATTTAAAAGCAAAACGAGGAGAAATAAAGGATTTCTCCTCGTTTTGCCAAGTTAAGACCTGGTTTTCCCTGGCTTAATTTTGGCGCTACCTCCTATTTACGCTGCCCTTGTAAATAGGGGGCAGCGTCAAAATCAATGGGTGTTGCGGTGGAACGCCCACCGCAACACCCACTGCCCACCCCTTTCACGCTAGGCATTGTGTGACAGGGGGCCTTATTTACAAGGCAGCGTTAAGCCATGTTAAGTGGCTTAACGCTGCCTTGTAAATAAGGCGAAGCCTCTTTCTCCACAGGAACGTTGCAAAAAGTGACGTTCCCATGGCGATAGGGGCTTCTAAATATGCCCCTAAAATCCTTAGTAATTTGAGTATTTGTTTTGTGTGCACGTGTGTTTATTTTTTCTGAATTACTGTTTTAATGTTTGAAATTTAAATCATACAAATTGCTTGGGGGTCCTCGGCTTCCAGTGGTGACTCAATGGGGGTCCACAGGAGTCAAAAGTTTGGGAACCACTGCAATAGAGGGTGCATTTCTCCATTTGCTGTGTGACATGTTATTAACTAAACCTGTTTCTTCATTAGAATAGGAATGTGCTGTTACCTTGTACTCACCCTCACATCTCGCCCGGCAGAAAGCCCTCCTTGTTTTCTTTACAGGTAGAGTGAGTTCCCCTTTGTAGGGCCTTCTGTAACATAGTAGCTAAAGTTAAAACAGTGTTCTTTATAATAAAAGCTGTTTTCTCTCTTTGTCTGTTCTCAGGTCTCCCTCCCCGCTGTTCCTACCCTTTCCTTCCCTCGCTTGACCATCCCACTAGTCCGAGAGGATTAATTCTATCCGGACTTGGGGCTGTCGAGTGGTGGACCCTTTTGCTTCAATCCGATCCTGAGGATAACCTGGTGACCGTGACAATCATACTGCTGATGCGCTGTCTCGCTTTAAGATGCAGGTGTTCAGGTCCCACCACCCTGGAGCAGCAGAAAACCCAACGCCCTTCCCAAACCAGCTTTGGCAACTTCGTGCCCCCAGCTATCGGACCTCGTGGCAGCTAGTTTAGCACCCAGGACCAGGTGGGCCTATGAGGGGGCCTTTGGTGCCTATTGCAATTTCTTGGGGGAAGAATGGGAGGGGGCATGGCATGAGTCATCTGCGGTGGTTTCATTTCTGAGGGCACTGAGGGATGGCGGGCACACCGTGGCATGCGCAAGGCACCACATGGCAGCAGTTTCCTTCTTTGCAAAAATGCAGGGTAAGCGCGATCCCACCAGCACATTCATAGTGCAAAGAGCGCTACGGGGTGGCAGCGCTTGCAAGGTCCCCAACCAGACGGCAGGCACCCAATTGGCATTGACACTCTGTCAGCAGTACTCTGGGCATTAGAGCAGGTTTTTAAATCTTCAGGGGAAGTGTTTCTTGTTAGAGCAGCCTTTACTCTGACTTTCTACGGCGCATTCAGAGTGGGGGAACTGGTAGCAAGGAATAAGCAAGACTGGCACGGGGGGCTGCAATTCAATCACGTGAGGGTGCATGGAGGATCGCTGTTTGTATCCATCCCTAGGTCTAAGACGGATCAGGACGGTAGAGGGGACCAAATTGTACTGCAAAAAGCACAAGGGAGTGTTTGCTGTCCCATTAGCAATCTTGAATCGTTCCTCGCATACAGGCCACGGGGTGCGGAGGGTCCCCTATTAATCCATGGCAATGGGACCCCGCTCACTAAATTTCAGTTTAGTAGAGTCATGAGCTTGGCTCTCAAGGCGGCCGGTTTGCACCCATCAAGGTTTGGTACACACTCTTTTAGGATAGGGGCCGCCACTGAGGCCACGGGCAGGGCATGTGGTCCAGAAAATCGGTAGGTGGTCCTCAGACTGTTACAAGCTCTATGTGCGTCTGCACTTGCTTTAGAAAAGGTTCCTATTCGTTACTGACGGTGTCTTTGTTATCTTTGGTTTGGTTTTGCAGTTTCCATGTCCTGTCCCGCAGGGAGAACATAGCAAAACCAAAGGGGATGATGGACGGAGTGTTGAACATTGCAAGCACTCACCCCCAGTCAACTGATCTGGGTTTAATCCATCATCATTCTTTAGCTCACTCCGCCACCCCAGTTCAGACATGGCCATATGCAAATCAGTCTGACCCTGTGCCTCATGGGAACAGTCAAGCCCGAACTGCCAAGCCATGTCTTCCCTGGACCGGAAACAAGCATCCTGGGACCGGTTTCTGGCTTACAGCCGTCATCAGCCAGGCTATCTTGAATCCAGTGGCAAAGTGAGCAAGGGACCCACGTCTGGGCATACCCTGCGAACTTAGGGCGAACATAGCAAAACCAAAGTCCCGCAGGGAGGCAGCTGACAGCGGTTCACCGGTCGTCGGAGCATGTTTCAGCCCAGGTACCCGCCTGGGGGCGAAGAGAACCAGAAGTATGGATAGTTGGTCACTCATATGTGAGCAGATTGAAGCAATTTTTCTTTACAGGCAATTATGCACACTGGGAACGTCGGGCTGGTTTCAATGTTTCTTTGCATGGCCGTGGGGGTTTACGTCTTGGCCAACTAAGGGAAATGTAGGAGAGTTTGCTTGATAAGACTCCCATGCCCCCCCGCGTTAATTTTGCATCTGGGGGGCAATGATCTGGTTCACCTGGGAAGGAAGGGTGTGGTGGAGGCACTGATCACTGAGGTGGGTTGGCTGGCAAAGAAATGCCCGCATACAGTACTGGCATGGTCGCACATCGTCCCCAGATCCCAATGGAGGGTGGGTGAGTCGGTATGGGCCCTGAACCACTCAGTGAAGAGAATCAACAAGCGGACTGATAAACTGTTTTGATCCCCAAAATTGCAGGCTATTGCGCATGGGTGCATCAGGGGAGAAAAGTTTTTTCTGCAGGATGGGGTCCATCTCTCAAAAATTGGCAATGAGCTTTATCTGGAAAACTTACTAGCCTGGTTAGAGGGGGCACGGTACAGGGCATGACCTTAGGATGCAAGGGGGGGGGCCTGATAGTCGGTCAACTATGCTGGCCTGTGGCGGTAAGGTCACGATTGGTGGGCATCTTTTACGGTCCCTTCCCTTGCTGCTGGAGTGACTGACATCGCTGCGCTGTTCATGTATGCTTGCTGGTGACCAGCTATTAAAACAGGTCACAAAGCACAAGGGTCGCTTATTTAACTAAGAGCTAGAGACTGCATGCGTTTCAGGCAAGCAGGAACGCGAGCACAAAAAGCGGCAATTCTTTTAATCCTTGTATCCTTTAATCCTTTATCTAGGAAACCTTTCGTTTTTAACAGGTTTTAACTTGTTTTAAATTGGTTTTAATACTGCCCATCTTGCTATTGTGTTTATCGTTGCCTCACTGTATTTCAGTTTAACCTGGGACCTTGACCCCCAGCTCACTTACCCCAGCTCCTGTGGAACACCTCTCACGCGCTGATAATCCTCCTCGGTCCACCGCAGCTGTTGCTGTTTGAGTGGAGGGAAGATTACCAAACCGGACCACTCACTTCCGGTTTGTGCCACACAGCGGCCACCATCTTGGGAGGGAGACGGTCTAGTCTCCTCCCTGGCCCTTAACTTTTTGGGTACTTAAACCAGGCCATGCCGCGGACGCGCAGCGGGTGCGCCACTGGCGTGCCGAAGGCGCGCCTAAGGCAAGCCCGTCTGCGCCCGTCAGCGTCCCAGAGGCGTCAGGCGCAGGACATGCTGCCCGCCATCCTGGTGAGTTAAATAATTTCCCTACTTACATTCGTGAAACACTACTAGACCTAGGCAGTCACCTTAAATGCAGGAATAGGGTGGAGAGCATGAACACCATTAACTTGTTTGTCTGCCCCTGTTGTAACTGGTCCCCAGGCATTGGAGGGGGGGAGGGGTTTTCGGCACCAGTTCAAAGGGACACAGGTAGCACGTGCATTCAGGGTAAACAAGTCAAAGCAGCACTCCTCAATACTCGCTCCCTCCAAAAACATGAGGCACAAGTCCATGACTTTTTATCGGATGAGCTTCCTGACCTCATGTTTCTCACCGAAACATGGCTTTCTGACTCATCCAAGCCAACAATTGCGTCGGCAATTCCAGAGGGCTTTAAAATCCTGAGAATGGATAGGCAGGTTGGGATGGGAGGGGGGGGGGGTTCGCTGTGGTTTACAAACAGGAACTGGCATGCTCCCATATTCCACTTGACCCGGTAGAGGGGGTGGAGTGTTTTAGTTTTCGATGCATGGTCTCTCCACACCAATGCATCACGGGAATGCTTATCTATAGACCTCCGGGGGTAGTTGGGAATTTTATCAATTCACTACAAGAATGCATCACCTCACTTGCCCTGAGGTATAAGCACCTACTCATTCTAGGGGACCTGAACCTGCATTTTGATAAGCCTACTGACCCCCAGGTGAGGGCCTTTCTAGAAATAACGGCAGCCTGCAATCTCATACCTTTTGTGTCTGGTCCCACCCACAAATTTGGACACACATTAGACCAACTTTTCTGTGACTTACAGGTGGTGGTAGATCCTTCAACACAGTTAATTTGGTCAGACCACTTCCTAATTAACTTTCGAATTCCAGTCACTGGGAAGCCAAATCCTGCAGAAGAATCTAAGGTTGAGCTCACTTATAGAGCTTTCCACAAAATAGATATCCCGTCCCTCAAGTGTACGCTCAAATCCTCCTCCCCTTCACTGACGGGCAACTCTGAATCTGACGCCTACATGGTAGAAGAGTGGCTGAGGACCAATATTGAGGCAGCTGCCCCTTGGGCCAAACGCACCTCAAAACGAACAAACCGTTTGGCACAGTGGTTCAACGAAGAGCTGAGAACGAGTAAAAGTAACTGTAAAAGACTAGAGAGGAAATGGCGCAGGCAGTATCTTGTAGAGGACAGAAATGCCTACAAGGCAGCACTTAAAGTACACTACAAACTAGTATGGAGGGCCAAAAAGAGTTATTTTGAAGACAGAATAACTAATACTAATAACAGTGGCAAGGAAATCTTTAAAATTGTTAAACTGTTCACAAACCCTAAAGCAGAGATCAAAGTAGCAGCACCGTCAGCCGATTGGGCAAGGCAGGTTGCCTGCTCCCTTCATGATAAAATGAAGGTGATCCAGCAGTCATTCTCCTCAGAGACGGAAGAAACCACACCTTCCCACTACTCACAAGGGGATGATGTCTTTTCGCTCTCCCCTTCAAAGGTATTGTCACAAAGGCCGTCACTGTCCCAATTCCCCGCCCTCAAACTAGAAGACTCTCTCACCTATCTCTCGGGGCTTAAGTCAGGATCACCTACTGATGCCTGTCCTGCTAAAATGGTACCAGCACTAGCAACCACCTTAAACGTACCAGTCAATAAGGTAATCAACTCCTCACTGGTCACGGGTGTCATGCCATCTGCCTGGAAGCAGGCAAAAATCTTGCCTCTCCTGAAGAAACCCAAAGCAGACCCCAACGACCCTACTAACTATAGACCTATCTCCCTTCTTCCTGCTTTCGCGAAGGTAGTAGAAAAACATGTTAATACCATAATGACAGAATACATAGAGGAACATGATCTCCTCCACTCCACGCAATCTGGTTTTAGGGCTAACTACAGCACAGAGTCTGCCTTGCTGGAAGTGACGGAATACCTTAAAGATCAGCTTGATGATGGGGAAGAGCAATTCTGATCCTATTAGATCTGTTGGCGGCATTCGACGCGGTGCCCCATGAGATGCTCCTAAACAGACTGAATAACATGGGCATAAAAGGGAAGGCATTGGCATGGATTACATCTTTTCTGGAACACAGGGAACAGATTATCTGGACTCCTCCCTTCTCTGCCGCAATGCCTAACATAAAGGTGGGAGTCCCGCAGGGATCTGCCCTGAGTCCCACCTTATTGAATCTGTATATGTCACCACTTGCATCATTAGCAGAGGCACATGGTGCAAAAATTGTCTCTTATGCGGATGATACGCAGCTCATTTTCTCATGCAAGAAAGGGGATGACTTTAATGGAGAAATAATTAGATCCTGCCTCACCAATGTTTTCAAATGGCTGAAGCAGAATCAGCTTAAATGCAACCCCGATAAAACCGAGATTATATTCTTCGGCCAACCTGTAGAGAATTCATAGGCGGGGACGGACTCAGACACGCCGCCAAGTATGGCGGTCGTGCCGGTCCCCCGCAGCCGGCGGGAGGCGGGGCTGCGCCTCGCACAAGAGTGACGCGGCGCCCCTCGCCTCCCTTTGCCTCAATCATTCATTGGCTGTCGGGCGCGTGACCCGGAGGCGGCTGTTAGCGCTTCCGGGTCACACGTCGTGAAAACACCGGCAGAGCCGGTTGGAACCGGCTGCAGGCAAAATTGACTTTAAAAGGCTGTGGAGCGGAGGAGCGGTTTCTTTCTCCGCCGCTCCACAGCCTAACCAGCAAGCCAGGGCCTCGATCGGAGGTCCCAACGATTTTTAGGAGTTTTTCTTTTTCTACGCTCCACAGCTGAAATGACAATGAAGGCGTCCACGCATCCGGTCCCCCCCACGGGGACCGGTTTTTCAGTTTAAATGTGTTTTTCTCTTTCTCCAGGTTATGTCGGCAAAAGGTCTGTGGAGGATAGCAGCGGTGGGGGAGATTGTGGCACCAGAGCAGGAGCTGCAGGAAAAAATGCTGGTGCTGGAAGGTTTGTGAAGGATCGCGTGGCCCAAGATCGTGTGGACTTGGGCAATTCAACATAGCATCAGCAGGCCAGGAGGCTGGAAGCCGCGCGGGTTCGAGTTATACTCACCCGACCCGCAGTGTATCGCACGAGGGAGCGGCTCCAGTACGGCGAAGCCAGTTTCCACATCCTGTCCCGCAAGGGGAAACCTGCAGCACTTCATTGTTTGTCGCAGCCCGTTGTGCCCCAGGTACCCGCCGGGGAGCAAAAAAGAAACATGGACGTGTGGCTTATTGGCCGCTCATACGTAAACAGTTTCTACCTCATGTGCCGCAGGGGGGAAGCTTGCAGCGGTTCGTCATCCGTCAACATCTATTGCGGACCAGGTACCCGCCCGGGAGCACGGAACAAAGGACGTGTGGTTATTGGCCACTCTTATGTAAGATGGTTGCGTCAATTTTTCTTACAGGCAATTATGAGTTTAGAGCACGGCAGGCCGTTTTTAGTGTTGCTTTTCATGGGCAGGGTGGGCTGCACTTTGGCCAACTCAGAGATATGTTGGTAGAGCTTGCTGGGCCAGACGCAAACAACCCCTACAGCGTTTATTTTGCATCTGGGTGGGAATGACCTGATACATTTGGGTAGGAAGGGCGTAGGGGAGGCCCTAATCACAGAAGTGGGGTGGCTTGCGAAAAAGATGCCCTGAAACTATACTGGTATGGTCACACATGATCCCAAGAGTTCAGTGGAGAGGGGGCGAGTCCGTGCGAGCTTTGAACCAATAAGTAAAAAGGATCAATAACCGGATTGATAAATTATTCAGATCCCCGAAAACTGCAGACAATAGCGCATGGGTGCATTCAGGGCGAGCCGTTTTTTCCAACAGAATGTCGTGCACCTCTCTAAACAGGGTAATGAGCTGTTCATGGAAAACCTACTTGCCTGGTTAGTGGAGACACTGAACAGGGCATGACCTTTCTGAGGGTGAGGGGGAGCCCAGATAGTCGGGCAAGTATACTGGTCTGTGGCGGTAAGGTCATGATTGGTGAGCATAGTTTACAGTCCTTAGCAGGCATCACCATTGTCAAATGGGGACGCCCGAGGGGGGGGACAGATGGTCTCTCATGGAACTCCAGGGGCAGTTACAGCCGGTAGGCTGGAAGGGTGCGGGGGGAGGGGAGTTACACTTCCAGTAGGCTGGTTGGCCACCCCGCACGCGCACAAGGGCGCAAGTAAGCTGCGCATAACTGCACGGGCCCCTTATGGAGCTAATGTTGAGGGCGTAGGGGGTGCCCGGGGGTGAGGTAACCTTCCGGTGAACTGGGCCCCCTGCGCAAGGTTACTCCGGTAGGAGTTTGGGACCTAGCTTAAGCTGGATCTGGGGCCAGTCATTGACCTTGCCGTAGGCTCAAACAGGGATACGCAGAAAGATAATATTGTTGATCACATAGTTTATGATAGGAATGGCTATGTATTAGAGACATGTTAAGGTTAGTCAAATGACATACTGTACCTATCAATGCAAGGCACCGGACTTTCTGCGTATTGTGTACATGATTAAAATAATATTAATGTCTGATTATTGTTATGTAATAAATACGGCCGGGGTTTACGACCCTTAATCCAAGCTGGTGTTGTTGAAGTTGTTTGCCTTGGGGGAAGAGGGGCGGTGAGCTGCTTTGGAGCTGGGAAAAAGGGCCCCCAACCCAAGGGTATGGAGATAAGGGAGGAGGGGGACTCTGCAGTACCTGACCATATTCATAGGCGGGGATGGACTCAGACATGCCGCCGAGTATGGCGGTTGTGCCGGTCCCCCGCAGCCGGCGGGGCTGCGCCTCGCACAAGAGTGACGCGGCGCCCCTCGCCTCCCTTTGCCTCATTCATTCATTGGCTGTCGGGCGCGTGACCCGGAGGCGGCTGTTAGCGCTTCCGGGTCACACGTCGTGAAAACGCCGGCAGAGCCGGTTGGAACCGGCTGCAGGCGAAATTGACTTTAAAAGGCTGTGGAGCGGAGGAGCGGTCTCTTTCTCCGCCGCTCCACAGCCTAACCAGCAAGCCAGGGCCTCGATCGGAGGTCCCAAAGATTTTTACCCACCCACCATCCCCTAAGGCAGAAGTTTGGGGAGTGTTTTCTTTTTAGTTATGTATTTTCCTTCTGTGAAATAAAGAATTGTTTGTTATTAACAGGTTTTCATTTTCAGGAAGTAAATTTGTCGTATTTTATATATGCTATTCCTTGGTCAGCGGTAAGGTCATGATTGGTGAGCATAGTTTACGGTCCTTAGCAGGCATCACCATTGTCAAATGGGGACGCCCGAAGGGGGGACAGATGGTCTCTCAAGGAACTCCAGGGGCAGTTACAGCCGGTAGGCTGGAAGGGTGCGGGGGAGGGGAGTTACGCTTCCAGTAGGCTGGTTGGCCACCCCGCACGCGCACAAGGGCGCACGTAAGCTGCGCATAACTGCACGGGCCCCTTATGGAGATAATGTTGAGGGCATAGGGAGTGCCCGAGGGTGAGGTAACCTTCCGGTGAACTGGGCCCCCTGCGCAAGGTCACTCCGGTAGGAGTTTGGGACCTAGCTTGATCTGGATGTGGGGCCAGTCATTGACCTTGCCGTAGGCTCAAACAGGGATAAGCAGAAAGATAATATTGTTGATCACTTAGCATATGATAGGATGGCTATGTATTAGAGACATGTTAAGGTTAGCCAAATGACATACTGTACCTATCAATGCAAGGCACCGGACTTTCTGCGTATTGTGTACATGATTAAAATAATATTAATGTCTGATTACTGTTATGTAATAAATACGGCCGGGGTTTACGACCCTTAATCCAAGCTGGTGTTGTTGAAGTTGTTTGCCTTGGGGGAAGAGGGGCGGTGAGCTGCTTTGGAGCTGGAAAAAGGGCCCCCACCCCAAGGGTATGGAGATAAGGGAGGAGGGGGACTCGGCAGTACCTGACCATACAACTGGGCTCAGTGGTGGCCTTCTGACCTCTCTTTTCCCAGCACTGCCCAATCGGCAGTGAAAAACCTAGGTATCCATATTGATAATGAACTATCGATGCGGACCCAAGTTCAAGCCCTAGTAGGAACCTGGTTTGGAGTACTACGGATGCTCAAGAAATTTCTACCGCTTCTCCCCCTGGATTCCAGTAAGACATTGGTTCAAGCTCTGATCACGTCCAGACCGGACTATGCTAATGCCTTTTATCTGGGTCTGCCGGACTACCTGTTACAGCGTCTTCAGGTAGTGCAGAACTCAGCAGCAAGAGCAATTCTTAAACTAAAGCCCAGATCACATATGACCCCCCATCTGAGGTCCTTACATTGGCTCCCAGTTAGGGAGAGAATAAAATTAAAGGCCCTGGTTATTTTTTTTAAAGCCTTCCATGGAACAGGTGCCGCCTACCTTAGAAAGCGAGTCAGCCGCTATGTGCCCTCCAGGACACTCAGATCGTCCAATGCTGACCTGGCTTGCATCCCAAACGCTCGCCTGGCACGCAGAGGAGGCAGATCCTTTGGCTTTTTGGGAGCCCACATTTGGAATAAACTACCGGCAGCTCTGAGATCTCTGACAGTGCTCTCACACTTTAAAAAACAGCTGAAAACTTGGTTATTTAAAATCTGAGCCTCGTAGGAAATGCACTAGTTAATTGTCAGCGCCGAGACACTCTGGAAAGAGTAGCTGTGCGCTATACAAATACGGGTCATTCATTCATTCATGTCATGGCATCTATGTCTCATAATCGTACTTGTAGAAAAAAAATATTGTTCTCTTCTGGGTCCCAGAGATTAGGGTGTTATGTCCTGTGATGTCAGATGTTGTGTGGTCTACAGTTGCATTGCATAAACCAAATGCAATGTGCCCCTGGCACTCCTCTGTGGCCCCATATGGAGTTCAATCATTCTTCAACGTTGACAAGGATTTTTTCTTCAGAAATAAGGTAACGTTACATGCACATTTTTGTGATTTCGATCGTACATACCCATGAGATTCATGCATTCTCAAAACGCAGTTGTTACCCATTACACATGAAGGGATTTTTAATTTTACAGATATATGTCTCGCCACACATTGAGCTGTGTAGAACAATAACGTGGGAAAACAGTGAAATGTTGAACTGCGGTTTTGAGAGATTTGACCGGCAGTATACACATATTAAAATAAATAATCAACAAAAAGAACATACCGGGTAAGCTCATTTGGAATATATGATTTGCCGTTTTTGCTAGTGAGATGGTCCTAGGTGACCTTGGCTAACAAGATGGAATTTGAGATTTTGGTTCATTAGGAATAATGAACGTGATGGAGGAATAGGCAAGAGATACTTTCAGTGACTTGTTTTCATTTTTTGTTTATTTTATGTTGTAGATTTTGAATATTATATGCAATACAATAACGATTAACACATGAAAGGGATGGAAACCAGATCAGCCAATTAGAGGCATTTTTGCAATGACTTATTGATGAGTAACCAATAGTGATTATGTTGATTTGTTATACATGCACAGAATGGATTACATTATTACATTGATTTTTTTTGTTCAATAGCGTTAAATAAACCTGATGAAGGACTATTCAGTCCGAAATGCATTAAGGATGAGGACATAGAAACTAAACCTTCAAGAAAAGAAAGGAAGGTGCAATTTGAAGATTAAACATTCAATAAATGTGATTTTGGCATGGTTTCAAGAGTCAGAGATTTCACTTGATAAAATACTGTTCAACGTTAAAGAATTATTGAACCCCATATGGGGCCACAGAGGAGTGCCAGGGGGCATTGCATTTGGTTTATGCAATGCAACTGTAGATACTATTGAAGACACTCTGGGTCAGTGACCCCCCATGAGCACCCAACCAGAATACTTTTGAGGGATTTGGAATTATAACAGGGGAGTGTGCAGATCAAGACTTGTACGTATTAGATGTTGCATGGTGTAATATTCAGAGATGTTATCATTATGCTAAATAGTGGTTCTACACCTTGAAAAAGCAAACCTCTTTCTGCAGTCACTGAATAGTTATAAATGTGCTTCGTGCAGAAAGAGCAGTCTGCTGTTAACACGCAAGGACATCCACAGCATGAGTGCAGGGTCACTGCTCAATAAGAACGAGGTAGTGAGGGATGGGGCGTGCGAGTGTATAAGTGAGTGACTGAGCAGGTTCGTGGTTGAGCGAGTAGTTGTGGGTAGGAGGGAAGGCGGGTGTGCGTGAGTGAAAGTTACATTGAGTAAGAGTCAGTGACAGTGACTGAGGGAACAGATGAGTACGTTCGCGGAGTGGCCTGGGAATGAGAAGAGAGAGAAAGTGAATTTGGACAATGAGAGAGTTTGAGCGACCAGGTTGACCCAGCGAGAGGGTATCTAAAGTGGGAGACTTGGAGCATTTACGTCACCTCAGTGACTAAGAACAGAGAAGAAAACTGATACAAGGCTATTTCTTACAACGTGCTTTCCGAGTAGCAGCGCTTCTGCTCCACATACCAGTCATGTGCGCAACTCACACACATGACTCTTCATCTTGGCGACCAAGGCGGTTAGTGTTTCGGAGCGCACAAGCAGTTGGACTGTCCAAACTCGTTGGAGAAAAAAATACAAACATGTTGAACTGGTCCTAGCGGGGCACCATCGTCCGCTTGGCCTTGCAACTCTTTATTAGATGGAATGTGTGTGTGTTTTTTTGTTTTTTTTAAACAACTGAGGTTGCAACCACTATACAGTAACATCGAAACATAAAATTCTAAACATCAAAAGCGAGCATAGAAATACTAAGTGACCAGCATTTAACAACAGCAATGGGCTGGTAGTATCGATGAGTTTTTCGCTTTTCTTGCCAAGACGAATTTTTGAAGCATGGTCGTAAAGTTTAATGAAAAGTACAAACACGTGTATGTAAACGTGAATTTGTATCTTATTTTTAAACATTCCGAGATCCCACAAAACCCCGTTCTTTCGTCCCCAATAAATGTGTATTAACTAAATCTGCGCTAATGCCCTGGGCTCCCCGTATTTCAGCTCTCCCAGTCCGCTGTAATTCCCTGTCTGATAGCCTGAAAGGCCCGCGCCGATCCCAATACACAAACCGCCCAGGGGCTATTACGGGTCCCCGGACTTTTTCCTGTTTGCATGACAAAGAGGGAATGGCAAATCCTGCAATTGGGATAGATAATCACCCCCGTGTCAAATGCTCGCAATCCACATCCTTTCTCTCTCTTCAGAGGCCTCACTGTCTGTTTGCTCATTCATTTTACTTTACTGGCTCGGGCCTCCAAATCCATGTTCTCAGTGGGGAAAGAGAAGCCGAGTTTCTGTCTGAAAGGACACCATGCGGGGTCTTAAAATAAGTCATGTGTATCCCCCATGCCCCCTCCTCCGACAGACAGAGACGTAGATTTTAGCCTTTGACACATACAGGGCAGGCAAACAAGGCAGGTAAACAAAGCAGGGAAGTGGGGCCCTCGGTGTACACCGCCGTCTGGAGGGTCAAAGGGAGGGCTGGCGTGTGTGTGTGTCTGGGGCACGACACCGGAGCCTGTGAGGAGCACATGTGCACCTCTGTGAAGGAGACACAAACGGCAATCAGCATATGAAAGGGCGTCTCATACGGAGACCAGTCTGGGCTGATCCAGAAACAGGAACATTGCTATATTGTTCTGAAGGGATATCTGGATGGACATTTCCGTGCACACTCGCCCTGTGTAGCAGTTTCTTTTTTTATTGTAGCCATAATATACGATTTTCACCATGTTAGATTTTACGTTTACAGCAGTATATGCTGAGTAAAGTAACCCACAGAACCGAATGAAGGCATCTGCAGATATAAAAAAAAAAACAATATCAATACTAATACTTCGTACGTACAAATAGTGCTTGTTTACGTTACCGTGTGCCTTCCCACTGCAGTCGTTAACAGGTTTTAATCCGCAGAACCAGGTGCCGGTAAAGATCTCGCACCTCGTTAGGTCGCACATCTACTTGTATTCCTTGCGTACATCATTGGTGGTATGTGGTCTAATTCCCAAAGTGTTGTTGGGCACTACCCATTCTACAAACCCTCCTTGCATCGCGTCCTATAAACAAATGTATGAGACATGTCAAATAAATATGTTTTGTGTCTTGTCTCTTGTTGTGAGCTTTTCCTAGCCTTTATATATTTTAATGCAGCTTCACACCATATGCACGTCACTCGAATTCACTTGCGTCAAGCGTCACGCAACGACGGGTTATAGAAAGAGGCACCGTAAAACCTACGCAACAGCACGCGCAGCGCGCACACGCACGCTTCCGGCGCAATATTCGGCACGTGGCCTTGACAACAAGGCCATGTTTACGTGGGGCTTACGTCACGTGGCCTGGGAGGGCCGGCGGATCCCTGGCTCGGGTACAGAATGGAAGTATAGGCGACGGCCTTGTCATTGTAGGTGTGTTACTTTTCTCCTCGAGTCCGAAATACCACCCAGGCCCTGGCATAGAAACTTCCCTCGGCCACTTCCCTCGGCCACTCGTTTCGAGTGGGGCACTTTTAAACAGTCTTCCCGTCACGGGTCGCGCCGTCTTTTAAAATGTGCGAGCTTTTGATAACTACCCAGAGTCTTCAAGCTATTTAGGTGGGTGATACAACCCGAAAATGTTCAGCAGTGTTTTGAAAATGTAGAACATATTGTATTTGTAATTTTATTGTAATACATTGGTACCTTCTTCTGACCCTTACCTGGCAATGTGTCTTATGCAACTCTCGCCCAATAACTGTATACTGTAACAATTGATGTGCAAAGTATGGTAGAGATACATTTTCTCTTAACTCTGACCTGATTTATTGCCGAGCAACCGCCTGCAGTGACGCCACACCCACAAATTATTCCTTTTTAGGCTGTCAGCCCTTAACACCAGCAGATCAAGGTGCCCGGTAGATGGACAGAGGGGCAAGTAAAGCTTGGTTGCAGGTAAGTAGCGCTCATATTGTGGGGTGGGTCAAGGTCTGTCTTAAAACCGAGGCACAAATGCAAAATCTAGCTAATCTCTTGTCCACAAATAAACAGCCAGTTTATACACAACGCCATTGCCCACTCTCTTCTCTGTACTTGCGGTGACTTTGAAGCAGCAACATAATCATATATAATATACATACATATGTATTGAAATGTATTGCAGCATTTCACGTCCAGAAGTTCAAAGCTCCTTCTGGATGCACTTGAATATCAAATCGCATTAAAAGCGATATGTGGGAATATTGACTTGCCATGAGTTGGACCCAGGCTTGTAAAATCTAAATGTTTTACACTTTGCTTACTAATACGTGTAATGCTTTGGTGCAGTACTGTCTAACCAAAAAGTGAATACAAGAGATGTTTAAAATACCGGTATGTGCAAGCCTACTCGTGCATTCATTTCGGACATGTGGGAGTGGGATAGTTGATAATTGTGTATAAATTGTGATTTTGTCGCTATACAGATTTCTGCTAATGTGTGGATTTATATATGTCTATGTATATGTTTGCATGTGAATGTGTGATTCTCTGCGCTGCATAGAATATTTTTTATGTTCACGCTGCGTACTTACAAGGTCTAAACCTGGTTGCTATTTAACAGCAGGTCACCTGTTTCCATACATTGTTAGTTGACGTATGCTTGTTTGCATAAATATATTTAGCGAGTAAATTGTGATTGTGTTCGTGCTCAAGCCATATTTTAGAATGCCAAAATTTTGACGGAAAAAAAAGATGCTCTAATCTTTTTGTTATGCTCACTGCAATAAATATCGGCAGCGTAAGGATTGCTTGTTTTGTGTATCAACTATTCCTTGGGTCTGCACTTAGAATTGTAATTTAAAAAATGTTACCTCTCCAGACGAGCCTGACACGTAAAAAACATGGCATTAGTATTTCGTGAACTCCTTCTGCAAAAAAACACGCCTCGGTACCTTTTGCATCTCAACGGTATCTCCAAAAAGTCGCACAGATGCACTTGCTTCCAAAACACATCTCGGGTGCAAGCAGCCGCTATTGGGGCAGTGAGGTTAAACGTTGCAGTAGACAGACACAGGAAGCGGCCCAGTGTGAGGAAGAAAGTGTTTGGAGTGGGCATTTATAATGCATAGGTGTGCAAAGCGGTGGCCCTGAATGTGTAAGTGCAGTAGGCAGCCCCTTCAGAGGACGCTCCCCGCAGCTCGGGGGCGGGAAGTGTGAGGCGGCCTTTTCATGTCCCCGCGGTGTCACATTTCAGACCTCCGCCTCTGATGTGCCATGCCTCACCCCCTCTCGTGCGATCGTTGTCCTATAAAAGAGGAGGGCCGGAGGGTAGCGCAGACAGCCTGACCCCACCGCGAGTGCCCTATAGAGAAGGCAGCTCTGCTCCGGCGCTTCTTCTCACTGCACCCACTGCCTGAGAGCACCATGAGGACCCTGTACCTGACCCTGCTCGGTGCCCTCTGCCTGGCCGCCGCCCGCGGCTTCACCCCCGAGGAGGTCAAGGAGGCCCTGCTGCACAAGCTAGGACTGCCCGACGTGCCCCGGCTCCATCCCCAGGACTTGCAGCGCCTTGTCATCCCGGACTACATCAAGAGCAAGTACACGGCCATGCTACGGCTGCACCAGGAGAGCCAGCGGCGGAGGAGGCGGGCCCTGCCCAGCCTGGCGGGCATACTCAGGGGCATCCCTGGCAACGCAGGTGAGGAGGCTTTCTGCAGCCAGATAACTCGCTGCACACTGTTAGCGAATGATGAGAGCGGATTGTAGCGCTGCTAAGAGGAAGTGTGCATAGGACTGTGGATATATAGCATGCGACCGCATAGTCAACTGAGTGCCCAGCCATTCTTCACTGATGTATTCATATAATCGTTTCAGACTGTGGGTTGTATAGACTTGTCAAATGCAGCCATCTTTCGATATGTGACGTATTTGATAGCCATTCTTCACTGATGTGTGCATATAACCGTGTCAGACTATGGGGTGCATAGACGTGTTAAATGCAGCCATCTTTCATTATGGGGTGTTATGGATGCTTATAGCCGTTTCGCACCGTGGGTTATATAATATGTTAGCCAATGGGTTGTACAGACATTTATGTTTAAGGCGTATTCGTGCTTTGTTCAATGGAATACGTCGTATAATATGCTATGGGGTCAATAAGCACGTCAAAATATGACAACACGTTATGGTGAGTGGAATATTAGATCCTGGTCTAGGGGGTAAGCGTGGGTAACATGGGGCATGTTATCCTGTGTGGTATATTTAAGCTGGGGTGTATAGATGTGTTCCAGACATGGCCCACTAGCTGTTTCTGGGAAATGGTTTTGTAATGTCCTGGTGTGGGCGCCATTTGTAAAGGAGCCCTGGGTATGGGGTGATGGTCCTGGGAAGGGGCGGTGGCTGGGGTGAGCAGCCAGCCTGCAGAAGGCTGGCTCTGCCATTGTATTGGGCGTTAGTGGATTGAGCTGCTGTCCCGTCTGTCTGGCCGCGATGGGGCTCTTTTCACGTTGTTGTGCCCTGGCTGCATGACAATGTGCGGGTCTTCCGGGGGGGTTTGGCATGCTAATGTGTTAGAGATTGACCCTGACTCCTCTCCCCTGCAGACATCTCCGGGGACGTGCTGTACTCAGACGCCAGCCGCCAGACCCTGGTCTTCGACATGGACGCGCTCATCCCCGAGAACAGCGAGGTGACCATGGCCGAGCTGAAGCTCTTCAAGAAGCCGCCCAACCGCCTGAGCATGCCGGACCGCCGCTACCATCGCATGGTCAACAACGCGCGGGTCAGCGTCTACTGGGTGGAGGCGCAGGACGACGGCAGCAACCGGACCTCCCTCATCGACTCCAGGTGAGCGCCACCTCTGGGTGCGGGGCGGGCAGGATGGGACTTCTAGGGTGCGCTTTTACATGCATGTATGGCTGTATCTGAATATACCTCCGTCTCTGCACAGGGTTTAATGCACCCAATTCTGCTCCCTCCATATATATATATATGTGTGTGTGTGTACCAGTCATGGACGTGGCCTTGGGTACGCGTGTGTTGTACTTGAGCTTTCTACTCTATCCTTAGCTCAATCCGGCTATGCATGTATTACCTACTCCGTTTAGGCCCTCGTCCCCTCCCCTCATAATCAGTTTATCAGTTACGCTGTTATCTGAGAAATACACAGTACATATCAAAGTAAAATAGGGAATATTGCAGATTATATAGTCACACAGGTGACTTGCAAAAAGCCCACTCTAGCTATAGGTTTGCTTTATTCATCTCGTTATTCCCTTCATCCATTCCTTCACTCATTCAACTTCCACCATACCTTAAATGGTGGACAGCAGTGCCAAGTGACAGATAACTCTAAACACTAGTGATTGGCACACGTCAGACACAAGGGCTAAGGTGTGCATTGGTGCTGTTAACTGAAGAGGCTGTGTGTAAGTTATGCGGTGCTAAGTGTGCGTCCATGGGGATCTAGATACGAATATGCGATGGTGTTGACAAGGGCATTAATTTAATATAAAGATTTTGTCAACGGAAGTGGCGTAAAGCTGGGTTTGGCAGCAGTCTAGGTTGTGCCTGAGGGGGGGAAGGGGGGGGGGGGGGCAGAGTACAGTGCGTGTGAATGATGGCGATCATGATTTGAAAAGACTGCCCACAGCGTGAACTAACGGCAGCCCGCCCTTTCCTCCTGTCCCCAGGCTGGTGCCCATCATGGAGTCTGGCTGGAAGAGCTTCGACGTCACGCAGGCCGTGCACTACTGGCTGAAGAACAAGAAGCCCACGGCCATGCACCTGGAGGTGAAGATCGAGGGCGAGCGGCACGGCAGCTACGCCGCAGACATGGCCAAGTTTGTGCGCTTCTCGTCGCAGGAGCTGTCGGACAGGGCCCTGGGGCGGCCGGAGCTGGTGCTGTACACCCTGAACCTGGAGGAGCACGGGTGAGTGTTTGTTTAGGGTGGTGCTTCTGACTTTCCAGCTGCTAAATTGCCGTTAAAGCATTTGCATTTAAACCACATTAGTTGACATTTTATATTGGTATTATTATTATTTTTTAAATGGCGCGAGATTGAGTAACCCTTTGAAGGTGGCACGCGGTGCGTAGGAAGCAGAGCAGTGTCCTATCAGCTGGCGTGTAACATCCTGCCTTGTTCTGTTTTCAGGGCCCTCGGGGACTGCGAGGAGGCCCAGGCCAGGCGGAACAACGTCTGCTGCCGGCAGGAGTACTTCATCAACTTCCGGGAACTGACGTGGACTCAGTACTGGATCATCGAGCCGGCCGGGTACCAGGCCTTCCGCTGCGTGGGCGGCTGCAAGCAGCTGAGGAGCCCCCTGCGGCACTTCGGCTACGGCGAGCGCACCTGCGCCGTGGTGGAGAGCTCCCCCCTGCCCATGATGTACCTGGTCAAGAAGGGGGACTACACGGAAATCGAGGTGGCCGAGTTCCCCAACATGATAGTGGAGAAATGTGGTTGCACCATGGACAACATTTCCATCGTGTAAACGTGCAGGTCCAGAGTCCAGACTAGTGCACTGAACTAGCCCTGGCGGGGGCAGAGGGCAGCTTTTGACTCAGACAGTACATGAGCATGCCCCGAACGGAGCCACACCTCCGTGGGAGTAGATAGCAGCAGTAGGCGGTGAGAAGGGGCTGTGCCCCCCACTTCCACGCAAGCAGGAAGCTCGACGTGGGACCGGCTGGGCCTGTGTCTCAAAATAGTGATCACCGCTAGGCTGGAGTACCTTAGGATGTAATCACTAGCACAACCACAGACTTTTAGAAGCACTTACATGTAAATACCTTAACTTAAAAGTGTACGTTTGTTTTCTCTTCTTTTTGGTCCATCCCTTCCATCCTTTTTGAGCGCTTGGCCAAAGCAGACTTCTCCCAAGAACTTGGGTTTCATAGATTTATTTTTTTAGCGACAGATGACATCAATTTCAATCTATTTTTGTGTTCCAGAAATGTATATTTTAACACGTAGAAAATCAATAAATTATAAAATTGAATTAAAGGACTTTATTCTTCAGCTCATCGGGGGTCTTTCAGTAAAACAGTATTTATCAGTGCGTGTAAATACCACACTTCATTTTCAGACTCAAACCAGTCCGAAGTACTTATTATGCATACAAAACAGGCCTTTAAAATATCAAGTTTTAAGCATATGGTAATTCAAGTCAGTTCTGACAGCGAAGAGAGTTTTGTTGGTGATACAAATACAGCCTTTTGAGACGGTCATTAGCACCACATTAGAGGCCATCGAGCAGTAAGGGAGGGATATGGATTTAGGACGGCCCTGCTCCTCTGTCACACCCCATTCATCTCTATCATCAGCATTAGCGGCTAGTAAACATTGCAAACGGCTCGCACTTGTGCAGCTGCCAGAACAATGCACAGGTAGGCAGGCCCGGGGCAGGCCAGGTCATGTTCAAGGAGGCTTCATTCAAATGGTTCTTTGCCTCGAAGGAGAGGGTTAGCTTAACCTTTTTCTTGTGATGTGGAGATGTTATAGGTCGGGCCTCACACATAATAATACGAAAAGTTCTACAGATATAAAAGGGTTGGTTCATGTCCTTATTTACCAGTCCATGGTGTCAGCACTGCACAAGTGGAGTGGCAAGGGGTGGAAAATGTCTTGTAACAAAACTTCCAGGCATTGCTCTGATCAAAGAGGCCAATGAATTGTACGCTAAGAATAGAATAGATCAGGCACTCCTAGAAGATAAGTTTATCGATCGCTTTCAGTTAAATCGTCATCACCTATAATCAAAAAGAAATTGTAATACTGCTATGTCTTTCAATTGGGTACCGCAGGCAATGGCAGTACACTTGTAAAATGGTTCTTACAGGCTTTGACACTATGCTTAATGAATGAAACCCGCAGGTGGTGAAAGTACACTTGTGAAATGGGTGTTATAGGTTGTGGCAGTTGGTTTGTTCTTGAGGCCCATTAGTGACAGTAAACTTGTGAAATGGTCCTCGCGGATGGTGGCACTACGCCTGTGGAAAGAGATTCATAGGAGGTAAGAGTGCACTTGTGAAAGGAACCATATCAGCAGTGATAGTGTTTGTGTTTCCTTGTCGAATGAGACCTACAAGTGGCAACAGTACGCTCACGAAATGGGTCTTATAGGTGGTGACACTATGCTTTAGAAATGAGACCCACAGGTGTTTAAAGTACACTTGTAAATTGGTCCTTATTAGTTGTGACACTGCTTTTTTAATTGATAACCTTAGGTGTTGACAGAAGTTCTTAATTGCTACCCTTAGGTGTTGACAGACGGTCTGTATAATCAGAAGTGTAAGTGGTGACATTACGCTTATGAAATCAGACTTGTACGTGGTTAAATGTGCAGTTGTGGAATGGACCCGGCAGGTGGTGACAATACACTTGTGTAATGGTACCCCATGGTGTTTACTTTACTCCTGTTGGGTTAGCAGTTATTGTGGTGGCAGTGTGCACGTGACATAGGACTTGTACATGGTGACAATATGCTTGTGAAATGCGACCCAAAGGCGGTTACATACATATTGGCATGTAATCGGAGACAGGATGCATGGAATGGGGCCCAAAGCTGGTGCTAGTACGCTTGAAGGATGGAACCAGTAGGTGGCAGTATTATTGTGGTATGGGATACATGGGTGGTGACTGCACTTATTAACTAGAATTCAGTGGTGAAAGTAGTGTGCTTGTGGAATGGAACACAGAAGTGTTGGCAGTACACTTAAGAAATTGGACTCATAGATTTTGGCAGTACACCTGAAGAAGGGAAAATATGTTGAGAGTACACTTGTGGAATGGTGGCAGTACACCTGTGGAATGGGGCAGGTGTTGGCAATGTACAGTACATGTGGAGTGGAACAATTGCTGACAGTACACCAGTGGAATGGGACAGATGCTGACAGTACACATGTGGAATGGGACAGATGCTGATAGTACACCTGTAGAATGAAACAGGTGCTGATAGTGTACCTGTGGAATGAGACAGGTGCTGACAGTGTACCTGTAGAATGAGACAGGTGCTGACAGTGTACCTATAGAATGAAACAGGTGCTGACAGCGCACCTGTGGAATAGGACAGATGCTGACAGTACACCTGTAGAATGAAACAGGTGCTGATAGTGTACCTGTGGAATAAGATAGGTGCTGACAGTGCACCCATGGAATTGGACAGATGCTATCAGTGCACCTGTGGAGTGAGACAGGTGCTGACAGTACACATGTACAATGAGACAGGTGCTGACAGCGTACCCATGGAATGGTGCAGGTGCTGACAGTTCACCCCCGTGGAATCGGACAGATAGTATCAGCTTCACCTGTGGAGTGAGGTGCTGACAGTGTACCTGTGGAATCTGACAGGTGCTGACAGTACACCTGTGGAATTGGACAGTTGCTGTCAGTAAACCTGTGGACTGGGACATGTGCTGAAAGCTCACCCATGGGATGGTACATGTAGGTGGTGTCTAGAGTCATGTAGACCCAGAGGTGACAAAAGCCTCTGGAATGGGACACGCAGGATGTGGTAGTGCATTTGTGGAATGGAACCCATTAGAGTTGAAAGTATGCTTATGGAATGGAGCTTGTAGGTGGTGATAGTGTGCATGAGGAATAAGAACCCCCGTAGGTAGCAACAGAATGCTTGTGTAAGTACAGCTGTAAGTTGTGGCCATTGTGGGGTGGTTACTTAGCCGTGGTAATGGGAAGCAGGTGGAATAAAATACTTAGGCAGTCATAGGGCCCGGAACGCCTAGGATGCTCCCCGCCCCGCTCCCTGGTTCACCCACAAATACTACTTGATACTTCCAGAGTGTGGGTATAAACGGCCATGTTTAATTATTTCATAACACACATAAACATGACAATCAGTAAACATTATTCCAAATCTTATTATCAAATCCTACTCACACTTTTAATATTTACAATGCATAACTTATCACCTATTAACTTGCTCCCAGCACCAAGGGGCCCTCAGGCTCGCATCCCCAATTGAGAACCACGCAAGGCGCAACCCACCTGCGTCCTTGAGAGGTGAGCCCCCAGCCCTCCGGTCCTTGTCCGCCAATTCCGGGGCCCACCCCTCTACCACCAGGCTCCCGAGGAGGCTCGTAGGGAATAAACCGGGGCCGCTGTCCCCTGCCCTAAATCGTGACCTGGCGCCCTTGCCTCCCCAGCCGGTGTCCCCATTCTCCCTGCGGAGAGCTTACCGTCTCTCCCCTCAGTGCTGGCCTAGGGAGTATGTAAGAAGGACTCCCGTTAACCCTGCGAGTCAATGCTCTGTGGCCTCTTTACCGCCTACCACTCCCCCCAAACTCCTGATAAGCGGGACGGGTGGGTGGGAGATTGCTGACCAGCCTACTCCTGGGGCCTGCGCGCGAAAGAGAGGACCCTCGTTGCGTCCCCGAGGCCTAAATAGGCTCTTGCTCCGCCCCCTTCCCGCGCCGGGTCCCAGGCCGGAAATCGGTCCAGGGTGACCCGGAAGAACTTGGCTCCAGCTGGTCGTCCCCCATAGGGCTAGCCCCCTGGCAACAACGGGGGCGGGGATCCCGGCGGCCAGGCCCTAATGGCGCGCTTGCTTATCCTCGCGCTTCTCCATAGGGCCCGGAACGCCTAGGATGCTCCCCGCCCCGCTCCCTGGTTCACCCACAAATACTACTTGATACTTCCAGAGTGTGGGTATAAACGGCCATGTTTAATTATTTCATAACACACATAAACATGACAATCAGTAAACATTATTCCAAATCTTATTATCAAATCCTACTCACACTTTTAATATTTACAATGCATAACTTATCACCTATTAACTTGCTCCCAGCACCAAGGGGCCCTCAGGCTCGCATCCCCAATTGAGAACCACGCAAGGCGCAACCCACCTGCGTCCTTGAGAGGTGAGCCCCAGCCCTCCGGTCCTTGTCCGCCAATTCCGGGGCCCACCCCTCTACCACCAGGCTCCCGAGGAGGCTCGTGAGGGAATAAACCGGGGCCGCTGTCCCCTGCCCTAAATCGTGACCTGGCGCCCTTGCCTCCCCAGCCGGTGTCCCCATTCTCCCTGCGGAGAGCTTACCGTCTCTCCCCTCAGTGCTGGCCTAGGGAGTATGTAAGAAGGACTCCCGTTAACCCTGCGAGTCAATGCTCTGTGGCCTCTTTACCGCCACAAGGGTGACCAGGGCCCACAGGTCCTTCACCCTCCCCACCACCGAATAAGTTCTGTACAAAGGACCATATTCCTCTGATCCACACATCTGTCCCCATGTCCGATAAATGTACTCCATCATGGTGAAACATCTGATCCCCAGTGATCAGTCTGTGGGGAATGTGGCACAGGCGGCCCTGTCCAGTGCACAGCCTGGCCAATTCCCTGTTGAGGCGCCTAACCGACACATTCAAGGCTCGTGGTCGCACATTGGTGCCCCAAACCCGGCGTGGTATCATACTGGACCAGGCTATCCGAGCCAGCGGGAACATTCTCCCTAACCATGCAAAGACCGTCAGTAACTCCTCTCTGACCGCTTGGCGCCCAAGGTCCACCATGTCGTTGCCACCTAAATGCAGAATGATCAAATCCGGGGACTGCAGTCCCTCGTGCGCTCTTGTTTCTTCCACCAGTTGCCGCAGCTGCCGAATTCGCAGGCCCCCGACGCCTCGCCACAGGATCGTCACCCCGGTCAGACCCCCGGTCTCGCTACTTGCCGCCGCTGCAACCGGACCGTGGCGCGCCGCACAAACGAGTGTCCCAACACCCATACTACCTTCGAGGGCATACTAATGACGGGGAGAAATGGAAAAGTTAGCATAATCTAGGCAGCATATCCCTGTTTTTCATAATAGTTCCGGGCGCACATAGCGTTTAAAACACATTGAAGTCCAGCGCCCCACCCTTTTCACAGTCTCTTCCGGTAACCCTGCTCCTGCTGCGAGGGTCGCTGCCCCAATCCTAAATGAGTGTGAAGAGTACCCTCCGTGCCCCAATCCTAAATCAGCCATTGCTCGGCCGAACACCGCCCTGAATTGGTACCGTGACAAACAGTCCCCCCGCTCGTGGATAAACAGGGCCTGGCCCCTCCTTGCGGGCGGATCCCCAAATATGCTTCCATCCTGGCAACCGGGCATACCGTTGAACCAGGCGCCGGACTAAGGCGGATCGTGCACCCCTTTCCCATGGGGTCCGTTTTGGACCTGCGCAGCACCACCACCAGCCCCTCCCGCACCATCTTTGTGTCCCGCCATTGCAACCCTCCCGTCTGGTCAGACTTTGATGATCCTACCAACTCCCCTAACCGGAAAGCCCCATAAAAGGCCAGAGAGAAGGCGGCCCCAAATAAGGTGCTCTCATATTCTGAGCAGCATATTGCCCGCAAGGTCCCCAGTATGCGCCCCAGTGTGTCTACATCCAGTGGCCTCCTGCCATCCTTTTTAACCCCTTCGAGCCTGGCCCAACCTGCCAGTGCTTTCCGCACTAAGAATGTAGCGCCCGGATCGCGCTCGCCCGCCAGCTTGGCAAAGAAACCCACTGCAGTTACATGTGCCCTGGCATAAGAAGCAGGCCTACCCTGATCCCTCAAAGCCTGTAAGAAGCCGCTGATGGCCTCTGGACTAAAAAGGCACCCCGGCTTTACGCGCTGCACAAACATTCGGTATGATTTGAAATGCTGCTGATAAGTTCTCCGGGTGCGCTCGCTCAATGAGGCCCCTACTAGCCCTGCTAAGGCGGGGCTCCAATCCTCCACAGAGATGTTGGGAACGCTGTCATCCGGTCCTCTGCCTGTGGATGGAATCTCCTGAAGTCCTGTAACTTGAAGCGAGACAAAGCGTCAGCAGCCTGATTCTCCACGCCTGGAATATGCGCCGCCCTGAACAGCAAGTTCAACTTCAAGCAGGCCAACACCAAATGCTTCAATAGCCTTAGTACATGCCTACACTTTGCCCCTTGTCTGTTAATGGCCTCCACCACTGCCATGTTGTCAGACCAAAAACCACCGACTTGTCCCTGAAGACTTGGGCCCAGACCGTCACTGCCACCACAATGGGGAACAGTTCCAAGAAGGCTATGTTCTTTGTCAGCCCCTGCTCATGCCATGCTGCAGGCCAGTCCCCCTGCACCAGCGTGACCCCAGCACTGCGCCAAAACCCACGCTACCCGCTGAGTCCGTGAGTAAGCCCAAGTCTGCACTAGAGATGGTCGGTGCCGGCCAGACCACCTTACCATTAAAGTCACTCAGAAAACTGCGCCACACCTTCAAGTCCTCCCTCACATCCGCCTGTAGACGGACGTGGTGGTGTTTCTGAGTCATCCCTGCCATTGCCCTCGCGATTGATCTTGAGAAGGGCCTCCCCATCGGGATGATCCGCAACGCGAAATTCAACTGGCCTACCAGCACCTGTAGTTGGTGCAATGTTACTTTGGGTCTAGCCAATGCTGCCTCTATTGCTTGGGAAAAGGCCTCCACTTTGTCTGCTGGTAACCTGCATTCCCCTACCACTGTGTCAATCTCAATGCCCAGGAAAGACATGCATGTTGCCGGCCCCACCGTCTTCCCTTGGGCCAATGGTACCCCAAATTCCTCAAACATTGCCACTAGGTCCTTCAAAGCCTGCCCACATTGCCCCGACATCGGGGGACCCATGACCATGAAGTCATCCAAGTAATGCACAATGTCCCTGTGACCTGTCCTGAAAGTAAACAGCCAGTGCAGCATGGAACTGAACATTTCAAAATACCTGCATGAAACCGCGCAACCCATTGGCATGCACTTGTCGTAATAGAACTGATGTTGCAGCTGAAAACCTAACAAGTGGTAATCCTCGGGGTGGACCGGCATGAGTCGGAATGCTGACTCGATGTCCGTTTTGGCCATGAAAGCCTTGGGCCCTAAGTCACGCAGCTTCTGCAATGCCGTGTCGAACGAGGAATAAGTCACCGAGCACAGGGAAGGGTCTATGGCGTCATTCACTGAGGCCCCCTCGGTGCTGATAGGTTATGTATCATCCTGAACTGGCCTGGCTCTTTTTGGGGACCACCCCCAGCGGTGAACATACGTAACCAGGCAGCGGGGGGGCCGGGAATGGGCCAGCTATCCGCCCCAGGGCTCTCTCCTTACCAACTTTTTGAGATACCACAGCGTGATGCATGCGCGCTGATAAAAGATTGTTGCAATGAGCCACTGGTGTGCTGGAATGCGAAAACCCGTGGAAAACCCCTGAAATAACGTCCTGGCTGCACCCCGTTCGGGATACTGATTCAACCAAAATATCAGCCTCCCTATCTTAACTGGGGTGGGTAACTTATTGCTGCGATGGCTTGTGCTCCCTGCCTCTCTCTTTAGATTTCTTGATACACTTAAACTCCGGGTGGGAGGGGTGGCCGCAGAATGCGCAAGCGTGCTTGAACTTACATGTCCCTGCTGGCCAAGTACACACTTTTCTGTTAAAAGCCCAGCATGTCCCTTTTTCTCGCCCACCCCTCCCTGTGAAGTCCGAAAGGGCTGCTTCATTGGCGCCTTATTATTAATGCTTTCCAACCATACATTGACCTCGGTCTGATCCCACCCCATGTCTGGGTCCTCTACCTTTGCCCATCTGAAATCCCTGTCATAGTCCATCCAGGCAGTCCCCCGTACGTTGCGTGAGCTTTCAGAATTTTGTTGGCATAGCAAATCAGTGGAATTGCCAACTCAGGTTTCTTCTCCAACAACACAGTGGAAAAAACATTGAAACCAAACTGCCAGTTAGTAATTGATTCCTCCACCCAGGGCTTCCTCTCCTTGAAGGAGCTGTCCTTTCCCTCTTTTCCCTTGTTTTCCAAGTCCCGCCTTTTGGCCTGATTAAGGCATACATGTCTATGAACTCTCCCTTCCAAATCTTCTCCTTCATGTCCTGCGACACATGCACCGCCAATTTACTGCGCTTTGATAACACGGTCTCCTGGCCCCCAATTGCCTTTGCCTCCACCCCTGCGCCCTTGTTTACGCTGTCGACCGCCTTACCTGTTGCGGTCCCTGACGTCGACTCAGCTTGTGCGGGGCCGCTTGACCCACCGCCAGAGGGATAACCTTTGTTACTTTATCTTGCGCTCCCCTAGTAACGCCACCTGTTTGCTAATCTCATTCAGGGCGCTCTCTGTTGCTGATCGTGGTGTCCAGGGTGCCACTGGTACACTGGAGGCTGGAATTGCTGCCCTTGGGGCCGCCAACTGGGCCAGCAAAGTTGCTACCGATGCCAAGATACTAGCCGTGGGATTCGGCCCCTCCCCTGTCGTATTCTTCAGCTGGTCTGGAGCTAGTGGCACCCCTTCTCCCGGTGTTGATGTTGGCTCAGGTAATCTCCCCCTGCCCCTCCAGTGGCACCGGTACCGTGGCTGGCGTCCCTACTGGACTCGAATTATTGGGTGCTAAGGCTTTCAATGCCCCCTGATTTCGGCTAGTATCGCCCCGACATCGTCCCGCCCCCTCCTGTGGGGCTGATGGCCCAGGCTCGGGCTGCGGGGGGATAAAGGGCTCCCTAGGCTGTGGGGGCTGCTCTTTATGCACTTTGTTGCTAGGCCCCTTCTTATTGCCCTTAGGGGCCTTGGTGGCCCTCCCTTTTTCTTGCCCGGTTGGGTTCTGGGCCTCTTCTCCAGTGGGGGGAATGCTGACCTGGGAGGGACTGTGGCTCTCCGTGGGCGCCCTCCCCCTCACTGTCCGGCACTGGCTCAGGGACCTGGTCCTGATCAGGCTCCTGCTCAGGCACTAGCTCCTCATCACTTCCCTCCTCTTGGCCCAGCTTAGCTAACACTAGTTTCAACAGCTGGGCCAAGTCGGGTCCCCCCTTTCCGTTTCTCGTTGCGCCCCTTGCCGGCATCGTGTGCAACCCCAACCCCTTATCCCTGCTTTACAGCTGCCTGCTTCGCACTTACACCGCACTAGATGGCCGATTGTCCCTTTTCGCCGCCTGCCTCGCTCTAGAAGGCACACTGCCACAAGGCTCAGCCCGGCCCTCCGATGCTCGCGCTGCTAATCTCGCTGTTTTTCAAGCCCTAGGCGGCCCGCCAATGCCTTGCTTCGGACGTTACCCTGCCACCTGGCTCAGCCCGGCCCTACGATGCTCGCGCTGCTAATCTCGCTGTTCTTTCCCAGCCCTAGGCGGCCCGCCAATGCTTTGCTCCGGACGTAACCCTCTCGCTGGTGAAGCCTTCTACGCTCTTCCCTGCGGTAAGGTACAGGCTGCCGAGGACTGCGCAACGCTCCCGGCAGCCGGGAGGGCCGATGGCGCCTTGCTTCTCCTACACCCGATTAACCCGCACTACCACCGGCCACCCGCGGCTGCCCGAAACCCGCCCAGGACCCGACACCCTACCTCCGCACTCCTGTGCCCTATCAGGAAACCCCAGCGATCGATGCTGCTATCCCGCGTTGACGCTGCGTCCAGGACCCGTCTGCCTCCACAATCCGGTCACCGACGTCCTCTGGGCGATTACTGCTGCTCTCCGGCGTGAACGCGTCGTCTGCCTCTGCAATCCGCCCGATCCCGAACGTCCTCAGAGATTGCTGACCAGCCTACTCCTGGGGCCTGCGCGCGAAAGAGAGGACCCTCGTTGCGTCCCCGAGGCCTAAATAGGCTCTTGCTCCGCCCCTTCCCGCGCCGGGTCCCAGGCCGGAAATCGGTCCAGGGTGACCCGGAAGAACTTGGCTCCAGCTGGTCGTCCCCCATAGGGCTAGCCCCCTGGCAACAACGGGGGCGGGGATCCCGGCGGCCAGGCCCTAATGGCGCGCTTGCTTATCCTCGCGCTTCTCCAAATGCTTGTGGAGTAGGGTCTGTAAGTAGTGATAAGGTGTGTGATGTGGGGACCATTAAGTGCTTAGGTAGTAACACCATACATGTTCGACGAGAGGCTACATATGTGAAACGTAGCTCCGAGGTAGGTGGTCGGAAAATGGAAGTGGGACCTGTTGGCATGTCACAGATGAGAGCATCTGTGGAATGAAACTCGCGGACGTGTAGATGCTGGGATCATGGATCTAGTTTGTGACATCTAGCTATAAAAGTGGGGAAAGCACACATGAAATGGGACCTGCAGCTGTGAAGCTGGTGAAGATGTACATGTGAATAGAATCTGTAGTCAACAAGGGTACACGTAGCGGCTGGTCAGTGTGTATGGGGTGAAAATAGGTAGATGAAATAGGTACTGCGAGTTTAGAGGTTCTGAGAGCATGCGTGGTCAACTAGACAATGATGGTGTATAGCAATTGATATTTTGCTGTGGGTTAGAGATGTGAAATTGGGCCTTGGGGTGTATAATTTGTGAAACTATGGGACAGTCGCTCTTTGTGTAGCTGATGAAAACGCAAGGGGCATGTTAGTATTTCACCTGTGAGAGTACACATGTGGAAATCGACCTCTAGTTCTGTCCAGCCAAGCATACACATCTGGCACACTGGACCCAGGAGCTCTCTGTGCTGCACATGCTGTGGAACTCTCAAGGTATGTCCACTATGGAAGTACACGTGAAGAATTGTACCTCCAGATCGGTCCAAGGTGAGAATACACATATGGAATTTGAACCATAGGTCAGTCTGAGATGCAAGTACACATGTGGAATTGGTCAATAGTTCGATCCAAGGCAAGAGTACACATGTGGAACTGGAGCCCAATGGAGATGAGAGTTCATATGTGGAATTGGATCTCTACATCTGTCAAAGGGGAAAGTACATGCTGAACTTGATCTTGATGTTCAGGTCAAGGAGGTGCCCAGTCTGGAACCCTCTAGCTCTAACCAAGCCATTGATATGACTGGATTAGTTTACTTTTTGAGTACTCAAAGGTCGTGGTCACAAAACATAACCGCAATTAACCATCAAAAACCATCATTTTACAACATTTTTGAGGAATCAAAAACATTTTTTTACAATCTTCAAACTACAATTCTAAAATGTCCAAAATGTCAGTTAGGGTCCGCCTAATGCGTCACATATTGATATCTCATAGTCACCATAAGCACCATCCCATGCTATTTACAATTGCTGGTTGCAAGTTTGATTTACACAGCACTCAGGTTTACATTTCAGTCTACCAAAACCACACATGAAAAAGCACCTGCATCCCTGAGGCGTGATCACTGACCTCTGTCCAACCGGACACCTGCTATGGTCCTGCTCCTCCCAATTGCCAGGTTAATGTGGTCTATTGCATGCCATAAGACCAGGAGTTACAGCCCAGTACCCTACTCTGCTGTTAGAATTATCCACGCAAAACTAACATTGATGTCTGCCAACCTCAGTGCAGCCCTAAAGGTAAACATGGAGTGGACAACTGTCATTGAATTAACTGTTGCTGTGGGCCTGCCATCCCGACACAAGGGCTACCAGGGCCAAGGGTCCTTTGCCCTCCAAACCAGAAAACAATGATGCTGAATAGGCCCAAACTGTGTCAGTGAAAAAGTCGGCCCCAACGTAGAGGTGAACCCCATCATGGTGAAACATCTGCTTACCCATCTGCATTTTGTGTGGAAGGTGCCTTAAACACTTCCCTATACATAACTTGGCCAACTCTACATTTAGGTGCCTAATGGAAATATTTATCATTCTGGACTTGATCCCAAGATCTGCTTACGAATCATGTGATACAGCTATTTAAGCTTCAGGGAATGATCATCTCAAACAAAACGTTTTGCTCAAAATACATACAGACGGGACTCCTTAGCGATCTCAGTATGGCCAGGTACTACCTAAACCCCCTCCTCCCTTATCAATATACAGACAATAATATGAGAAGAGATTTGGATTAGGGGTCGTAAAACCCCGGCCGTATTTATTAACATAAGAAATTTTAAACAAAATTAATATACAATATTTACACAATACGCAGAAAACCATTGCATTACATTGATAAGTACAGATGTCAGATGGCTAACCATAACATATCTCTAATACAAGGTATTCCTATCCGAATCTAAACATACCACAATTAACTATCATAAATAGCAGTTAATTTTTCTGCGTATCCCTATTTGAGCCTACGGCTAGGTCAATAACTGGTGTCAGATCCTTATCGAATTATGCCCGCCCTCCAACCGGAGTGCGCAGAGGGCCCGTTCACCGTGAGGGTACTTCCCCCCCCCCCCGGTTACCCCCGTACGCTCGTAGATTATCTCTTGCAGTTATGCGCCGTTTACTTGCGCCATTGTGCACGTGCGGGGTGGCCAACCAGCCTAGGTGAAAGCGTAACTCCCCACTCCCCCGCACCCATCCAGCCAACCGGCTGTAACTGCCCCTGGAGTTCTAGGAGAGACCACTTGTCCCTCCTCTTGGGCGACCCCATTCAAGAATGGCGCCGCCCTCTAAGGACCTTAAATTTACTGCTCACCAATCATGACCTTACCGCCTGACCAAGGAATAGCACTAAATACGACGATAGACGACCTGTAACAGAAACAATCATCTCCTAGACCAAAGGGAAAGAAAACCATAACACACAAGATAACATACCAATGTAAACCTGAGAATAAAATCAAGGACAATTCACACCAAAATATTTGCTTTTAGGGGATGGTGGGTGGGGAAATTAAGTTACAGCCTCCTAGCGAGGCTGGTGCAGCAGGCTGAGGGAGCGGGGAGCAAAGAGGCAGACTCCGCCGCTCCCCAGCTTTTTATGCTCAGATCTACGCCAGGCCGGTTCTAACCGGTCCAGCGTTAGCCCAACGCGTGACCCGGAAGTGCTTCAAACACTTCCGGGTCACGCCCAGGACTCACGACCAATTGCTGACGAGGCGAGCCTGTCGCGTCATCACTGCGCGCCACAGGCCCGCCCCTGTGTGGTCGTCGGGGGGCCGGCACGACCACCATACCTTCGGCGTGGCCGATGCCGGCCCCGCCTTTCTATATGGCCAGGTACTACCTAAACCCCCTCCTCCCTTATCAATATCCAGACAATAATATGAGAAGAGATTTGGATTAGGGGGTCGTAAAACCCCAGGCCGTATTTATTAACATAAGAAATTTTAAACAAAATTAATATACAATATTTACACAATACGCAGAAAACCATTGCATTACATTGATAAGTACAGATGTCAGACGGCTAACCTTAACATATCTCTAATACAAGGTATTCCTATCCGAATCTAAACATACCACAATTAATAATCATAAATAGCAGTTAATTTTTCTGCGTATCCCTATTTGAGCCTACGGCTAGGTCAATAACTGGTGTCAGATCCTTATCGAATTATGCCCGCCCTCCGACCGGAGTGCGCATGCGCAGTGGGCCCGTTCACCGTGAGGGTACTTCCCCCCCCCCGGTTACCCCCGTACGCTCGTAGATTATCTCCATAAGGGGCCCTTGCAGTTATGCGCTGTTTACTTGCGCCATTGTGCACGTGCGGGGTGGCCAACCAGCCTAGGTGAAAGCGTAACTCCCCCGCACCCATCCAGCCAACCGGCTGTAACTGCCCTTGGAGTTCTAGGAGAGACCACTTGTCCCTCCCCCTTGGGCGACCCCATTCAAGAATGGCGCCGCCCTCTAAGGACCTTAAATTTACTGCTCACCAATCATGACCTTACCGCCTGACCAAGGAATAGCACTAAATACGACGATAGACGACCTGTAACAGAAACAATCATCTCCTAGACCAAAGGGAAAGAAAACCATAACACACAAGATAACATACCGATGTAAACCTGTGAATAAAATCAAGGACAATTCACACCAAAATATTTGCTTTTAGGGGATGGTGGGTGGGGAAATTAAGTTACAGCCTCCTAGCGAGGCTGGTGCAGCAGGCTGAGGGAGCGGGGAGCAAAGAGGCAGACTCTGCCGCTCCCCAGCTTTTTATGCTCAGATGTACGCCAGGCCGGTTCTAACCGGTCCAGCGTTAGCCCAACGCGTGACCCGGAAGTGCTTCAATCACTTCCGGGTCACTCCCAGGACTCACAACCAATTGCTGACGAGGCGAGCCTGTCGCGTCATCACTGCGCGCGACAGGCCCGCCCCTGTGTGGTCGTCGGGGGGCCGGCACGACCACCATACCTTCGGCGTGGCCGATGCCGGCCCCGCCTTTCTATATGGCCAGGTACTACCTAAACCCCTCCTCCTTATCAATATCCAGACAATAATATGAGAAGAGATTTGGATTAGGGGGTCGTAAAACCCCAGGCCGTATTTATTAACATAAGATATTTTAAACAAAATTAATATACAATATTTACACAATACGCAGAAAACCATTGCATTACATTGATTACATTGATAAGTACAGATGTCAGACGGCTAACCTTAACATATCTCTAATACAAGGTATTCCTATCCGAATCTAAACATACCACAATTAATAATCATAAATAGCAGTTAATTTTTCTGCGTATCCCTATTTGAGCCTACGGCTAGGTCAATAACTGGTGTCAGATCCTTATCGAATTATGCCCGCCCTCCGACCGGAGTACGCATGCGCAGAGGGCCCGTTCACCGTGAGGGTACTTCCCCCCCCCCCCGGTTACCCCCGTACGCTCGTAGATTATCTCCATAAGGGGCCCTTGCAGTTATGCGCTGTTTACTTGCGCCATTGTGCACATGCGGGGTGGCCAACCAGCCTAGGTGAAAGCGTAACTCCCCACTCCCCCGCACCCATCCAGCCAACCGGCTGTAACTGTCCCTGGAGTTCTAGGAGAGACCACTTGTCCCTCCCCCTTGGGCGACCCCATTCAAGAATGGCGCCACCCTCTAAGGACCTTAAATTTACTGCTCACCAATCATGACCTTACCGCCACAGGCCTGCATAGTTGACTGACTATCTGGCCTCTCCCAAAATGCTCACTAGAAGGTCATGTCCTGTCCCTGAAGCCACCCAACCACACCGTCTTTTAAGAAGCACGGCCCCCCCCCCCGGATACACCCGTGGGCGATCATCTGTAGATGTGGAGCCCTAAACAGCCTCTCCATTTTCTTATTAATCCTCCTTACTGATTGGTTCAGTGCCCTCACAGACTCCCCCCCCCCTCCATTGGAATCTGGGCACCATCTGTGACCACACGATGGTGCACCCTTGGCACATCCGAGCTAACCAAGCCACTTCAGTGAGTATGGTCTCCACTAATCCTCTTCTACCCAGGTTCACCAGATCGTTCCATCCCAGGTGCAGGATAATAATGCTGGGAAGAGCCCCTCCCCTATTTAGCAGATCTAAGACCAAACCCCTAAATTGACTGAGACGGAGACCCCCCTGCCCATGAAATAACAACCTAAAACCAGCTTGCTCTGCTCTAGACTTGTAATTACCTGAAAGAAAAAAGTTAGTCAAACGTCTCACGTATGAATGGCCAATAACCCAAACAACATGTGGTCCTTGCTTCTGGGCATGCGCCCGTCCTTGCGCTGATTGATGTTGTTGTGCCGCCTCTAGTTTCCCACCCGCGTGACAGGCTTGAGAAACTGTAAATTGAGCAAAGAAGAAGACACGCATCAGTACCGGGCAGATGTCTTACTCACAACAAATGCAGCCGCACATAGCGCTTATAACAATCGGAGGACCACCTCCCAATCCTTTGAACGTCGCTTCTGGGGAAACCCCTTGCCGCTGCTTCAGTGGCAGCCCCTATTCTGAAAGAATGAGTTCCAAAGCGACGAGGATCCAGGCCTGCCTTCTGTACTGCCATATCCATGACCCTTTTAAACTGAAACCTCGTGAGTGGGGTACCATCAGCATGAATTAACAGTGGCCCCCCCCTTTTTCATGGGCCTGCCCTTCATGAATGCCTCTAGGTGTGTGATGGGGCAACAAGGGTTACCACGTGCCCTGTGTAGTACTACCCCCTCCCCACGGGCCTCCTGGTCAGTTTTGGACTTCTTGATGGATATCCATAAAGCATCACCTTGTATCTTCACACGGTCAAGTTGCAGACCGCCCTGATCATCCTGTTTGTTTTTGGACACCAACTCCCCAATCCTAAACGCACCATAAAAGGCCAATGAAAAGGCGGCGCTGAACAACAGAGCTTCCTCCGTGGTGTTGCAAATATAGTGCAGAGCCCCCAGTAAAGATGCCAGTAGATCCATCCCTATCGGCCGCCTCGTGTCTGGTTCAGACCCTTGGAGGCGCTGCCAGCCCTTCAAAGCTTTCCTGACTGTGAAACTATTGGTGGGATCTCCCCTATCTCTTGTCTGAGCAAAGAAAGAGATTGCTGCCACATGCCGCCTAGCTGCTGCCACTGAGCGCCCTTCCCTTTGCAAAGCCCCCAGGTACACAAGAAGTGCCCCCGTGTCGTGCCACTTCTCTGTCCAATCCCTTCCCAAAAAGGTACAATATGCCCAAAACGCCCCTTCATACGCCTTCCTGGTCCTGGGTGCTAGGCTAGCTGCCACGAGGTCCGGTAGTTGGGGGCACCAATCTGCCAAAGTAATTCTGGGAAGGGCGTGGGGCTCGCTGCTGCAGACGGGAGGTGTGCCCTGAAAACCTGCATCTTGAAGCGAGAGAGTGCATCAGCAGCATGATTCAACACCCCTGGCACATGCTTAGCTCTAAATTGCATATTCAATCTCATGCATAACAGAACTATTTCTTTCAACAAGCGGAGAATCATTTTACACCGTGCTGCTTGTTGATTGATGCATTCAACCACCGTCATGTTGTCTGACCAGAATACCACAGATTGATTACGCAATTGCTCTGGCCAGACTGTGAATGCCACCAAGATGGGAAACAGTTCCAAAAACCCAATGTTGCCCGTCACACCGGTCTGCACCCACCATGCCGGCCAACGTTGGGCCACCCACTCAGAACCGAGTATGGCACCAAATCCCTCACTACCCGCAGCGTCAGTCATTAATCCCAACTCCGCAGAAGTAGTGGGTGGACCGGGCCACACTACCCTGCCTTTGAAGTCCTGCAGGAATGCCATCCAAATCCGCATATCCTGCCTAACCTCAGCAGACAGCCTGGTGTGGTGATGCTTCTCCTTGAGACCGGACATGGCTTGTGAGATGGATCGGGAAAAAGGTTGTGCCATAGGGATAACCCGCAGGGCAAAGTTCAACTGCCCTACCGTCTGCTGCAACTGGTGCAAGGTAACCTTTTCTGTAGCCAAGCATTGTTGCAAGCCTGTCTTGAACTTAGCAATCTTCTCTTTGGGCAACCGAAAGCACCCTTGGGCGGAGTCTAACTCAATCCCTAAGAACTCTATCTTTGTGGATGGCCCAACCGTCTTCCCTGGTGCCAAGGGGTCCCCAAAAGCCTGCATGAGCGTGCAAAATTACCGCAGCGCCCACCCACACTCCCGGGAGCCCGGTGACCCCAAGATAAGAAAGTCATCAAGGTAGTGTAGGACAAACTGGTGCCCAGGCACCTGCCTAAAAGCCCATTCCAAAAATGAACTGAACTTTTCAAAGTAAGCACAGGAGACCGAGCAGCCCATAGGCATACACATATCCATGTAGAATTTACCCTGGAACTGGAAACCAAGAAGGTGAAAGTCAGATGGATGAACCAGCAACAGGCGAAAAGCGGACTCTATGTCAGACTTAGCCAACAGTGCTCCAGGGCCCAGCCCCCTAAGCATCTCCACCGCCTGATCAAAGGATGAGTATTTTACACTACAAACCTCATCACTGATAGCGTCATTCAAGGATTTGCCCTTAGGTGCTGACAAATTATGTATCAACCTGAACTCCCCACTTTCTTTTTTGGGGACCACCCCCAACGGTGAGCAGACAAAATTCTCTACCGGGATGCAATCAAATGGCCCAGCTACTCTGCCTAAGCGCAGTTCTTTGTCAATTTTTGTCACCGCCACATTTGGATTGGCCCTTACAGAAAGCTGGTTCTTGCATTCAGGTGTCTCTACATATTCAGGTGCGGGAATCCTAAAACCATACCTGAAACCGTCTAGTAGTGTCCTAGCAGTGGAATGACAAGGGTATCTGTTTAGCCATGGTGTCAGTGCCGTTACATTAATGGGTGAACGTGCTGTGTGCTGTGCCACACCCTCACTCCTGTTTCCCCTTTCCTTTCTCCTTTGACTTTCTGAAACACTTGGACTCAGGGTGCGACGGGTTGGCACAGATAGAGCAGGCATGCTTGAACTTGCACGTGCCCGGCGGTCTAGTGCACGTGCGTCTATTGAAGTCCCAACAAGTCCCTTTTCTCCCTCCCCCAGCGCCCGAACTAGCGGAGGAACCCGCGGGGGGATGTGGCCGAAAGGACTGAAAGGACTGGCCTCTGGCATTGTCTTGAGACCGCCCACCAAATTGGTCCAACCGGGCGATCGTATCAATGCGGTCCCAAGAGAGGGATGGGTCAGATGCTTTGGCTCTCCTGAAATTTTTGTCGTACTCCTTCCATCCCACCCCACCATATTTGTCATGTGCCCCAGTGATCCTGCTCTGGTAACATGCCATCTCTGCCTGCATATTAGGAAAACGTTCTGCCATAACTGCCATGTAAATTGAGAAGCCTCTGATCCAATTATTCAAATTCTCCTCAATCCTGAACTTTTGTAGTTCATTTGCCCATTCCCTTGGGAGCATCCAGTCCTTCTTTTTCTTTGCCTCTTCCCTTTCATTTTCATCGAGAAGCAATGAGAACATACTAACATAGCTCCCAGATCATATTTTTTCCTTAATTTCATTTGTAACATGTCTCGCCAAGTGTTCCCTAGGGGTGCGAGATTCCCCCACACCTAACACAGGCAACGTCTGCTGCTTACCTCTTGGCGCTGCCCCAGTTGGCTCCGCCGGCTTCTCCTTTGCAAGGCTGTTCACTGGTATTTCTTTGTTGGGTTCAAACGGGGTAACCCCACCCGTTGGAATGACATGGGATGGTGCCCCCCGCCCCTTGCCTGTCTTATCGCCAGGTGTCCCATCAAATTGAGCCACTATCCGCCTAGCTTCGGCGACTACATCCTCCCCGATGCCCGTTGCCCCCACTGCTGGTGACAAAATCCCTGCCTTCCCCAACCAAGGCAGGACCGCAGCTAAGCTTGACACCAAATCCTGTGGAACTGTGTTCCCTCCCGCGGGGGCAACTGGAGATTGTGGGCTAACACCCCCGGGCGGCCCGCCCATAGGGGCGACTGGTTCTTGTGGGCTACTACCCATTGGGACCCCCCCTGCAGGAGCAACTGGGGCCTGTGGACAACCCTCATTCGGTGCAGGCTGACCGTCTGACCCTAAAGGGACAACCCCTGAGGGCCCGGGCTCCTCCCTTTCCTCCCTGGGCTGGGGGACTGGCACAGGGGCCTCCGGTATAACAGGTTCATTTGGCACCCCTTTCTTAGACCTACGCTTGGGGGAGGGAGGGGAATGCCGACTTGGGTGGCACAATGGTACGCCTAGGTCTTTCCTCCACCCCATCGTGCCCGTTTACCCTTTCTCTGAGATCGGCGAGACCCTGTCCCAACTCGTCAACCTTCTTCAACCTTTCTTCCATAGCAACCATCTTGCGCATCATCGCTTCCATCAAGTTCTCCATGCGAGAACGCTTTTCACCACGCTTTGCCTTACTGGCCTCCCTACGCAAACTGCAGTGGTTACTAAAATGCACCTCAATGGCCTGGCACACTATCCAAGCCCTTACCTTACAACGCAGGAGGTACACAACCGGCCAGAAGCACCCACGCAACCAGAGCCACTCCACACCAGCTAATCCGGTGGGTCAGGTGAGTAATCTCAAACCCGCGTGGCTCCCGGAAGCGCTGTAATGCAGGCCTGTCCGTGTCCCCTAAAGACCCTCCTGTGATCTGCACCAGCTGGCCCAAAAGCAAGCGAAATCCTCGTGGGCCTCTCTGTGATCGCGTACACGTCGTTGAGACTCCTGTTGCTTGTATCTAAAAAACAGCAAAAGACAGATCAAGTGAAGCCTCCGATGAGGCTGCGGGGCTCCCTGTCGAGCAAAACGGCGTAACTCCCAAAAGGGCCAAATTGTTGCTCAATAAAGCCGCTGGTACTGAAAGAGTAAGGAGAGAAACATTAATTGCATACCCCTAAACCAGCCCCAGTGCCTAAATATGATGCACCAACTTTGGGGAATACCCAGGCCCTAATAGTGCTCCTCCTGTGATCACTCAACACAACAAATGCAACAGATTGCCCCCAAGGAGGTAATTTTTTTTTCTTCTTTTTTTTTCTTCTTTTTATAGAATATTTCACCTCACTCGCGCTGGCCCCATTTGTTCTAACCTTTAATGGCAAAGCGCTATTGGCGTTACAATGCTGTGCTTCTTTGAAAGGCAATTTTGCCAGAAACGCGGAGTTCAAAGCACCCAGCATTCGAGTTGAACACTTGTAATCAGCACAGCACCCAGTTAACACTCACTCTAACCATGTGCAGATTCACAAGAGATGGGCAGCCCTCCGCTTAACCGGACTCCCCACCTCCAATAAAGCGGGACAAACCGCTGGTCCCTTTGTAAAAATTACTGCACCCTGAACGAAACCGCGGCTCCTTACAGCGCTACGATACATACAAAAGCGCGCCGCCCGGCACAATATCGCCCGACAAACGCCAGGGAAGCATAATCACCCGCAACCCGAACGCGCTCCTATTTTACCGCGCTTCACTCAATTTCGGGGCGTCACTCAGCTCCTTCGCCTGCCGCTCGTTCTCTCCGTCGCCAGCCCGCTTCCCGACCTGTAACAGAAAGGTAAAGCTTGAAAAACGCCTCGATGCGAGGCCGTCCCGATCCCACGTCGCGTCCCGTCACGATCGGATGGACCTGAAAGGATAAAACAAAAACAAGAAATTAAGTTACAGCCTCCTAGCGAGGCTGGTGCAGCAGGCTGAGGGAGCGGGGAGCAAAGAGGCAGACTCCGCCGCTCCCCAGCTTTTTATGCTCAGATCTACGCCAGGCCGGTTCTAACCGGTCCAGCGTTAGCCCAACGCGTGACCCGGAAGTGCTTCAATCACTTCCGGGTCACGCCCAGGACTCACGACCAATTGCTGACGAGGCGAGCCTGTCGCGTTATCACTGCGCGCGACAGGCCCGCCCCTGTGTGGTCGTGCGGGGGCCGGCACGACCGCCATACCTTCGGCGTGGCCGATGCCGCCCCGCCTTTCTAATACACTCCCCTTTTTAAACCCCCTCCTAAATTACAGCGGAGACCAAGATTCGGATTTGTTGTTAGGTTAGAGATCTCAAAATCTCAGGCCATATTTTTTGCATAAAACATAAATTCAATTTGAAAAACACTACATAGCACACAAACATATATATATATATATATCAATGCATCACCATATATCGCTTCAATTCCTTTAAAGCAATGGATCCGGATATACATACACACAAAGTTGTAACAGAATTATTTTCCAACATAGAGAGTCCGCTAGAGATCGAGTCACATACAACCCCATTACTTCTTTGTGCAACAAAAACACTCTTTGAAGTCATGGTTTGCCTTTCAACCAGTCCCCCTGGCACCTCGCACCTTTCCAGGCCCCCTTTGGACCCCTCCCAAAGCAGGAAAAGACCCAATCCCTCTCATTTGAGTCCTTGTTCTCTTTACATGTGCAGGACGCCTGCTTTCCCCAGAGCAACCCTACCTAAGGTACTCCCACATCCACCGGAGAGCTAGTCAGGGCAACCAGGACATGGCTTGGTCCCCTGGCGCAGACCACATCCTCCAATCACCCCAAAGGGCCACGCTCCCTCAGCACAAATGCGCATGGGTGAAAGGTGGCTAAAGGGCCGCAAGAGCGAATGACCCAACCCCCACAAAATTGCAGATTCTTTAATGACTGCTGCAAACATTCCCTTTGATCCATGTGACACTTGTTCTCTGTGCCTTAATCCCTCTGAGATGCCAAGGGGGCCCAAAAGTGTTCCTGCCAAGCATGAATTCACCCTGCTACAGGCCAACATGGTTCACCAATCATCTGCCCCCTTTCCCCCATTCCCAAACTCTTTGCAACTCATCTTAGCAGATTGTTTCTGCCAGGATGCACAATGATGTGATCTAGGGGACTTCAGTCCCTCTTGGCCCTTCGCCGCTTCTACTGTCTTGCAGAGCTGTGATATCTTCAGACCGCCGATACCGAACCACCTGAAGAAAATTCTCCTTAATGAAGCCAGCTTAGGCTTATGGAGCTGCTGCAACCTGTACGCTGCTGGCTAAACAATAGAGCAATCCATGACCAAAATGATCTGGGAAGACATCACTACTATGAGAAAGAAGAAAACTGGGTGAGACATAAATACTCGACTACAAATATGCAGGGTGAACATATCACTTGCAGCATAGCGAGGATCACTACTGTGAGAATGAAAAAAACTGGGTGAGACATAAATACTCGACTACAAATATGCAGGGTGAACATATCACTTGTAGCATGCCAAGGATCACTACTGTGAGAATGAAAAAAACTGGGTGAGACAAATACTCTACCCTGTGTAGTAACCAGTGAATTATTTTTTAAATTTTCTTCGTGATTCTGAAAAAAGGGGTGTGTTTTGCTGATCCTTGAGATGTCAGGGAAAGGCACTACGTGTTTTTAAAATACCCCTCACACACTACGAATCCCATAGTGTCATGCTTCATCATAGGGGTCTTCCCGTCCCTCTACAGGGCGGGGCGTGCTGCAACCTACGAATACGTGGGAGCACTTGGTGTTTATGAAAATAGGCTATGTGTAGTGTAGGAGTGAGAGTGGTAGGGTCAGTGAAAGATACAAAAAAGGGGTTTAAAAATTCCCTGGCTAGTGGAAAAAAACTAATTTTATTCACTTCCTAGCTGGAAACACTAAAATGGGGTTGTGTAGGGGGTGTACCCTAATGTGATACCCCCTACTGGGTCAACATGTTTCATAAGCAGTCCCCACTGCTTTACTCATCAGGACCTAGTATGATCCCTACTGCACTCAAAATTTAATATTTTTTATATATGTAGTATGCCTATCTTTCAAAAATCAGTCTGCAAAAATAAGCCAGACTGAAAAAATAGGGGGTGAATGGCCCCTAGTAGTAAAATAACCAAATTGGTATCTGAAATGATAAGAAACATAAAATAAACAACCTGAATAATCGTTTTCTCAACACATCACCATAATGTGGAATCACACCATTTGGTCAAAATTCGTGGTATATTATTTGTGTGATATATTTTTCTGAGGCAAAGCACTGCTTTTCTGATATATTTTACTTGGGCAAAGCACTGTTTTCATACCATAGTTAGCGATGGTGCCGCCAACTTTTAGGTGAACTTGATATTTGGTTCGTTGGAACTTATATACTCAAAGTGAAACAAAAACACAGATCACACACACTGTCATACATACGTTCTCACTCTATGCTGTCTGAGGGCGCTGTTAAGGATGTCATGACTCACACATCCTGATGTGCAGACATGCCGACTAACGTGTGTTGCTCATAGCTAGGTAATCAAAAATGAAAAAAGTTTATCATTTAAAAGTAATGATGTACATACACTATTTAGAACGATTGTCAGGCATCATGAGCTTGCACTGAAGGGGAGGTTGCCTTGGATTAATCACTGTGGGTAAAGTAAGAAATCGTATAGCATTAACGTTGACTGATCTCGCCGTGCGTATAATGCAAAATAGTTAAATAGTTAGGACATGGATTGCAGAGCCGGGATTTAAAGACTTGGCTCGAGTCTTACTTACATGAAATAGGATATTCCCTCTCCTTTCAATACCTCCGTGCTGCTCCGTGGTTTGCTGTGGAAGCGTTTGAACTCGGTATTTATCCGATGCTAATTACAGAAAAAGACCGCGAACTGGCTTGTTACTGGGCACTAGAGCGTTACCTGTTACTAAAATGGCGGCTCACATTGTGCTAATAAGATGGTAAAAAAAGCACCACTTCCTGGGTTTGAAGTGCAGTGTCCGATAGATTAAGGAAATGGATTGTTAGAGTTAATGCAAACCAGTGCTTTTTCTTAGGTAGTTGCTGTATTGAGGCGTGGTTTGTAAAGGAAATAATTTTAATAATCATAGGACTGGCTTTTCTTGCAGTGTGATTAGGCATCAGTAGAGGGCCGGATTTGCTCGAAAACTAGAGCGTGAATTCCAGGATGGCCGCTCTTATTGTGCCAAAGCCTTGCCAAAAAATGCACTACTTCCTGGATGTGGTCGATTCTCAGGATGCTTGGAAGAAGAAGATCTGTGCTGCAGAGTGAGCAGTGATTAGATTAGTACTATTTGAAAATGAAAATTCAACATAAAAAAATTAAAAAAAATAAAAAAATTGCAGAAATAATAATAGGACCGGCTTTTCTAGCAGTGTGATTAGGCATCAGTAGTGGGCCGGTTTCGCTCAAAAACTAGAACGTGAATTCCAAGATGGCCGCTCTTATTGTGCCAAAGCCTTGCCAAAAAATGCACTACTTCCTGGATGGGATCGATTCTCAGGATGCTTGAAAGTAGATCTGTGCTGCATAGTGATCAGTGATTGGAATGGTACTATTTGAAAATGAAAATTAAAAATTACAAATTGCAAAAGGGAGAGCAAGGTATATAATATGAAGTTCCGGGATAATTTCCTAAAAGCAAAAAATCGTACAATAAGATGAGACAAAAAGATGAAGGCTCTCTGCAATACGGCCAAATTATCTGCTAGTTTTTTTCTTTTCTCCACTCTTAAGGCTATGCTTGTGTAAAGGGCTTAACTGTACTTGTGAAACCATAATGATATTCTACATCTAAATGTGAACAAATGAATTTTATAAATGTTTTAAATGGCAGATGTGACCATTGCTCGCCCCAAAGTCCTCAGGTGTTGGAAAAGAAAATCAGGGGTCTGTATGAAAAAGAAAAACAGGGGTCTGTATGCAAAAGTGAGCAACTTCGTTTTTTCTGACAATCTGGTTATCTTTATAATTGGCCCCATGGGATTTCATCATTTAGACCTTTTACATTTGTTTTCAGACGGAACACCCATCTCTGCTCTTTTTCGAAAAGGTACCTCTCATTGACGACCTGTTCGATTACTGTCCAAGAGATATCGTCTGGGGTGTGGCCTTTTTCCAGGAAGTGAGATGCCATTTTGGTCGTGCTTTTCTTGCACTTGATATTGCTTTTATGTTCTCCTATTCTCGTTTTCACTGGTCGAGTTGTCATTCCTACATATTCTAATAGGCACGGACAAGTAATGAGGTATACCACGTTGCTACTTTTGCAGGTCGTAAATTTTCTCTGTTCCCATTTGGTGCCATTGAGGAAGATTATTTCTTTACTTTTTCTTGTAAGTTGGCAAACCTTGCATTTTCCACATGGGTGGTGTCCATGTATGCTTGCCATTGCTGTCGATTGTCCAGTGGGTTCATTCTTTTGGGTCTCGTGTGTACAATCATATCACGGATACTTTTCCCTCTCCTATGGGAAAAAATAGGTTTAGGGAGATTCAATCCACCGCTGTTTAGGATCTTCCAGTGTCTGTTGACGATTTTGGTCACCTGATTGGAATTAGTGTTATATGTTGTAATACAAAATGGTCGTTTTTCCTCAGATTTAGGGGGGGCAGGTTCTAGAAGACTCTCTCTGCAGTTGTTACGTGCCCTTTTGTAGGCTTGATCTATTACCCTTTTGGGGTATTGGCGTATTTCTAGTTTCTTTTTCAAATCTTCTGATTGCATTTTGAAATTGGTGACTTCTGTGCAATTTCGTCTAAGACGTAAAAATTGCCCGTAAGGGAGGTTATCCCGAAGATGTTTCGGGTGGAAGCTTTGGTACATCAAAAAACAGTTTTTTGATGTTGTTTTGAAATGCGTCATGGTCATCAGTCTTCCATCTTTAGGTGATATGTTCAAATCTAGGAAGACCAGTTCTTGTTTTGAAATGGTACTGGTGAAGTTTAGGAAATCATCCTGGTAGTTGAGCCAAGTGATGAAGCGTTTGGCTGTCACCTCATCTCCATCCCAGATAATCAATATATCATCAATATATCTCTTCCAGGTATTGATGTAGTTGTAAAAGGGATTATCTGGGTGTAAAATTTTTGTTGTCTCTAGATGGTGTACGTAGAGACCAGCTATGCTGGGAGCAAAAGTGCTCCCCATGCTGGTCCCATGCTTCTGGAGATATAAGGTGTTGTTATACTCAAAGAAGTTCTCTTTCAGTGCAAGGTTACAGCATTCCATAATGACATTTCTGGGTGTTTGGTATTCCCAGTCTGTATTGAAAAGAACCTCTTCAATGATGTTTAAAGTTTCATTGTGGGGAGGCTGGTGTACAAGCTTTCAACATCACAACTAATCAGAAGTTGGTGTTGCGGGTCAAATGGGAGATTTTCTAGTAGTACCAAGACATCTTTAGTGTCTCTTAGATAAGTAGATGTTTTTTGCACCATGGGTCTTAAGTATGCGTCTGCGAATTTAGAGACTGGCTCTAAAATAGATCCTATACCGGACACAATAGGACGACCTGGAGGGTTTTCTAGACTCTTATGTATTTTTGGAATGGTATATAGGTAAGGTGTTATGGGAGAGTCCTGAATCAAAAAGTCGCCCTCTTTTTTTGTCATCCATCCATGAGCTATAGCTTCTTCTACCATGCTCGTTATTTTTATCTTTATCCGGTCTGTTGGATCTTGGTTCAGAATTTCGTAGTTACGCTGATCTTGGAGGAGGCGTCTACATTCACAGTCGTATTGATCAGCTGATTGTATGACTATCGCCCCCCCTTTGTCTGCAGGTTTGAGTACCAATTTCGAGTTGTTGCTCAACTCCCGTATTGCTTTCCTTTCTTCATTTGTTATGTTTTGGAACACCTGTTTGGTGTTGGGATCTAGATCCTCTAAATCCTTCATCACTGCTTTCTCAAAGGTAAGCAGTTCTATGGGAAGAGTGGAATCTAGGGGTGTAAATCTAGATTTTGGTTTAAAGCCAGTATCCCCTTCTTGTGTCTCATTTTTTTCTTTGTCTTGAAAGAAGACTTGTAATTTCAGTCTCCTCATTAATTCCTGTATTTCTTTGCATAGTAAAAATGTGTCCATATTTGATGTTGGCACGAACCCTAATCCTTTCTCCAAGACTGAGATCTGGGCGGTTGTGAGGTTTTCATCGGTCAGGTTTACCACTAAGTTCATTTTCTGCTCGTTGATGCTTTTGTCATACTTCTGGTTGATACCCTCGCTTGTTCCTCTTTTCTCGGTGTCCAGTGCACATTGTTCCCTCTCCGGTTCCTTCCTTTGTTTCTTCCTTGACGTGATTCTAAAAAATGCGTCTGATCGTAATAAGGATAATCTTGTGGGGGGTAACTCCAGGGCGGATATGCCCCCTGAGGGTGTGGAAAGTGAGGTGGCCCAAAATGCTGGGGTGGATACATAGGTGGTCCTTGAAAATTACCCAATCCTCTGGGTCCATGTTGGTATGGGCGTCTGTAGTTGCCCCGTATTCCTTGATGTCTTGGGCTCTTGCCCCGGCTTGACCCAGAACTATTGGATCCTGTGTCCGAGGAATCATCATCCGTTACTTCTTGATGGTTGGGTTTGTAATCGTCCTTGATATAGGGATATACTCTTTCATGACTGAACCTACTGGTATCTTTTTTCAGTTTATTATATTTACTTTGTTTCAATGTAGCTTCAAAGTCGTTTAATGTTTTGTTCAATACTTCAAGATGTTTCTTCATGCTGCTTGGTGATTCATAGCTTCTGAGTCGTACTTCTATTGCTTGGATTTCTATTTTTAGTTCTTGTGCTAATCTACTTGCAGTTTTTATTATTAGCACAATCCAATCTCTCGTGCACTGCCACGATATTTGTGACCAATCTTTTTTGAAGCTTTTATCATATTGGAAGATATACGGTTCATTCCGGACTATCAGCCCTTGTGGTGCTGTGTTTGCTTTTAGATATTCTGACATCAGTAAGCCGTGCAGGGCAGTTTTTATCTGGGTGCGTCTCAGTTCTTCAATTTCATCCCAGTCATTATTACTAACAGATGGTTCTGCTGTGTTGAGTCCTTCGAAAGTACCCAGTGATGACATAATACTTTCTATTTCATCTTCAGTGAAGGTCAATCCTGTGTTCTCTGTCATAGTGTATGTGTGTGTTGTTTTTGTCTAGCTATGAGTGATACGTGTCATATATCCAAAGGATAAGGTCATTTAGGAGAAACTCCCACAGCTGCGCGCTGTCTATAATATGAAAAAATAACAAAAGGAGGGAGTGAAGAGGTCTACAGATAGAATCTACCTCCTGTAGAACTTTTTATAAACAATGTGATTCTACCCTGTGTAGTAACCAGTGAATTATTTTTTAAATTTTCTTTGTGATTCTGAAAAAAGGGGTGCGTTTTGCTGATCCTTGAGATGTCAGGGAAAGGCACTACGTGTTTTTAAAATACCCCTCACACACTACGAATCCCATAGTGTCATGCTTCATCATAGGGGTCTTCCCGTCCCTCTACAGGGCGGGGCGTGCTGCAACCTACGAATACGCGGGAGCACTTGGTGTTTATGAAAATAGGCTATGTGTAGTGTAGGAGTGAGAGTGGTAGGGTCAGTGAAAGATACAAAAAAGGGGTTTAAAAAATTCCCTGGCTAGTGGAAAAAAACAAATTTTATTCACTTCCCTAGCTGGAAACACTAAAATGGGGTTGTGTAGGGGGTGTACCCTAATGTGATACCCCCTACTGGGTCAACATGTTTCGTAAGCAGTCCCCACTGCTTTACTCATCAGGACCTAGTATGATCCCTACTGCACTCAAAATATAATATTTTTTATATATGTAGTATGCCTATCTTTCAAAAATCAGTCTGCAAAAATAAGCCAGACTGAAAAAATAGGGGGTGAATGGCCCCTAGTAGTAAAATAACCAAATTGGTATCTGAAATGATAAGAAACATAAAATAAACAACCTGAATAATCGTTTTCTCAACACATCACCATAATGTGGAATCACACCATTTGGTCAAAATTTGTGATATATTATTTGTGTGATATATTTTTCTGAGGCAAAGCACTGCTTTTCTGATATATTTTTCTTGGGCAAAGCACTGTTTTCATACCATAGTTAGCGATGGTGCCGCCCACTTTTAGGTGAACTTGATATTTGGTTCGTTGGAACTTATACACTCAAAGTGAAACAAAAACACAGATCACACACACTGTCATACATACGTTCTCACTCTATGCTGTCTGAGGGCGCTGTTAAGGATGTCATGACTCACACATCCTGATGTGCAGACATGCCGACTAACGTCTGTTGCTCATAGCTAGGTAATCAAAAATGAAAAAAAGTTTATCATTTAAAAGTAATGATGTACATACACTATTTAGAACGATTGCCAGGCATCATGAGCTTGCACTGAAGGGGAGGTTGCCTTGGATTAATCACTGTGGGTAAAGTAAGAAATTGTATAGCATTAAGGTTGACTGATCTCGCCGTGCGTATAATGCAAAATAGTTCAATAGTTAGGACACAAGAGCGGCCATCCTGGAATTCACGCTCTAGTTTTCGAGCAAATCCGGCCCACTACTGATGCCTAATCACACTGCAAGAAAAGCCAGTCCTATGATTATTAAAATTATTTCCTTTACAAACCACGCCTCAATACAGCGACTACCTAAGAAAAAGCACTGGTTTGCATTAACTCTAACAATCCATTTCCTTAATCTATCGGACACTGCACTTCAAACCCAGGAAGTGGTGCTTTTTTTACCATCTTATTAGCACAATGTGAGCCGCCATTTTAGTAACAGGTAACACTCTAGTGCCCAGTAACAAGCCAGTTCGCAGTCTTTTTCTGTAATTAGCATCGGATAAATACCGAGTTCAAACGCTTCCACAGCAAACCACGGAGCAGCACGGAGGTATTGAAAGGAGAGGGAATATCCTATTTCATGTAAGTAAGACTCGAGCCAAGTCTTTAAATCCCGGCTCTGCAATCCATGTCCTAACTATTTAACTATTTTGCATTATACGCACGGCGAGATCAATAATATATCACGAATTTTGACCAAATGGTGTGATTCCACATTATGGTGATGTGTTGAGAAAACGATTATTCAGGTTGTTTATTTTATGTTTCTTATCATTTCAGATACCAATTTGGTTATTTTACTACTAGGGCCATTCACCCTCTATTTTTTCAGTCTGGCTTATTTTTGCAGACTGATTTTTGAAAGATAGGCATACTACATATATAAAAAATATTAAATTTTGAGTGCAGTAGGGATCATACTAGGTCCTGATGAGTAAAGCAGTGGGGACTGCTTACGAAACATGTTGACCCAGTAGGGGTATCACATTAGGGTACACCCCTACACAACCCCATTTTAGTGTTTCCAGCTAGGGAAGTGAATAAAATTTGTTTTTTTCCACTAGCCAGGGAATTTTTAAACCCCTTTTTTGTATCTTTCACTGACCCTACCACTCTCACTCCTACACTACACATAGCCTATTTTCATAAACACCAAGTGCTCCCACGTATCCGTAGGTTGCAGCACGCCCCGCCCTGTAGAGGGACGGGAAGACCCCTATGATGAAGCATGACACTATGGGATTCGTAGTGTGTGAGGGGTATTTTAAAACACGTAGTGCCTTTCCCTGACATCTCAAGGATCAGCAAAACACACCCCTTTTTTCAGAATCACGAAGAAAATTTAAAAATAATTCACTGGTTACTACACAGGGTAGAATCACATTGTTTATAAAAAGTTGTACAGGAGGTAGATTCTATCTGTAGACCTCTTCACTCCCTCCTTTTGTTATTTTTTCATATTTGAGACAAATACTCGACTACAAATATGCAGGGTGAACATATCACCTGTTTCATGCCGAGGACCACCTTCCAATGTTTTTGACCTCATTCTCTGTCAATGCTGCGTCTCCTGCCATAGTGCCAGCATCTATTCTAAAAGAACGTGAGGAGTAATATTTTGGTCTTATCCCAGGTGCCGTAAATACTGCAGAGAACTGGCACTGTGACAATACCTCACTTTTGAGATGAATGAACAATGCTGCAGCTTCCAAGTTAGGAAGCAGTGCGAGGTAAGCTTGCATATAATATGCTACAGGGAAGTGGGAGTTGAGGGGGTCGCCTGCAGTTCAATGGGAGCTCCCTTGACTAACTGGTCAGTTTTTGAGTGCGTCAACTTGATCAGGAGTTTCTTGTCTATTAACTGTAAATCTTGCAACTGCAACCCTCCCACATGTTCTACCTTAGACTCCCCACTCCCCAATTCACCAATATGGAAGGCACCATAGAACGCCATGACAAAGGCAGTGGCAAACGATGTCACTTCATATGACAAGCTGCATACCATGTGAAAGTGGGCCACTATACAACCAAGCTTTGTAATATCAAGGTAGAACTTCGCGTCACTCTTCTTGGCAGTTAGCTGGGCCATCCTGCAAGAGCCTTCATGGCCAGAAAATTATTGGTATGGTCAACCGCCACTGCCAGTTCAGCAAAGAATCCTATGGTTGTGACAAACGTCTTAGTGTAGGACACAGTCCGTCCTTGTGTCCGTAGCTCGCGTAAGAAAAGGCAAAGGGACTGTACTAAGAAGATATCTTCTCTCTGTCGCCCCTTCAAAAAGTCCGGGAAAACCCTCTCGTAAGAGCTGTACGTTCGCTGAGCACCAGAAAGCACCGGCTCAAATTAAGCACTGGATGAGGGCTTGCATATTCTGGACTACACAGAGTTCTGTCTATCTATGTGACAAGGACAGCATCTTTCTGGAACGTTCAATACTTGTTTGTGACTTTTGGTTTGCCTGGTAAGGGGTTACAGCCTTCTTTGGCTACTCTGAGCAGATATCTAAAATAAACCATTATTTTGGTATATGAGAAATCTGGCTTTTCTTTACCAGTTCCCATGCAAGGGAGATCGTCCAGAGGTATGGCTGCATCCTGGGCCATGTATGGCGGCTACTTGGGCCTCCCCTTACACCTTCTTGGTGCATTATCATTAAGGCTCCCTGTTTTCCGTTTTTACTGATTTTTACAGATAAATACAGACAGAAAACCATTTATTTTCTTGTCTGTATTTATTTTTAAATGTGGATAAAAACGGAAATTGGGTGCTTTTTGAATGATTCTAAACCCAGTTTGTGGATTGATCAGTAAGGGGGTAAAAAGAAAGGAATTCTAGTAAATAGGCTTAAACAGCAGTAGATATGCACAAGGCTGATACTTAAATGTGCATATTTTCATATAAGTGCATTGATTTATCTTCTGCTGTGTTCATATCACTGAAACCTGGCAGGCATTCAAGCATGACTGCATATTTATTTGTTAAATAAATGTGGAAATATACCAGTTTCAGCTTTATAATTTTTACAAAACCTATAATAAATATGGATAAATACAGATAAAGTTGACAAAAAATAAATATGGATAAATACAGACGGAAATGTCAAAAAAATAAATACCATAAAACTGGGAGCCCTAATTAACATTTACAGATAGGAGGGGTGTTTCAACTGTTTTTGGTAAGAAGGTATTGGAGGCTGTTCACCACAATGCTTGAATCTTTTGTTTAATAAAAAGTGTTTTTTTGCATCATGGAACCATGGCTGTAGTATTATTCTGTTTGCCTCTCTTAGGCTTGGGTACTATCTCACCCAGTAAGGACTGGGACGAGGAAGACATACAAGGAGGTAATGCCTTGGTTACTTACCGGTAATCTTCATTACTCTGAGTTCAGGTCTTCCTTGTCACAGTCCTGTTTTTGACACCCATCTATGCCTCCTAAAAAACAAACCAAGAAGAGTGTTTCACCTTTTTCAATCCACAGGCCCAGGGGAGTGCACCAGCCACAGTCCGTATAGAAGCATTCCAGAGGGGACCTGCCTCTACAGTGGCGCTTACAAAGGTAGCTATAAAGGCTCTCCATCTTCAAGGTCATATTTAGAGAAGAACTGAAAACAGATATAGCTACAAATCTTGAGAATCTGAAATCGGATTTCGGCGCCAGAGTGGACATGCTGAAGGCAGACATTGATTATGTTGACTCCCACATGGTTGAAATGGAATCAAAAGTGGGGAGGTTGGACCAAAGGAAAATATTTAAAAAACTGCTTTTCCACACCATGGTGCAGTTGATTGCTCTAACCCTAAAACATGTCGATTTGGAGAACTGTCTTCAGCGCAACAACATTCACGTCAAGAACCTGCAGGAGGGGGCTGAGGGCCCAGACCTAGAGGCCTTTCTGTCCAGCCTTTCCGTACATGTCCTAGGGCATCCACATGCCCTCCTCAGCACTGAAAGATTGCATAGGGTGAGTCGGAGGAGACAAAGGGACAAGGCCAAACTGAGAGATGTCTTGGTGACATTTTTGAGCTTTAAAACTAAGGAACAGATTTTGATAGCAATAAGGCAGGCAGGCCAAATCTCTTTCCAAGAGTATGATTGTGAGCTATATCGGTCCTGCCACCCTCGCGAGGTGCCAATCCTTCAGGATGGTAACAGATAAACAGTAAAGGAAAAAATCAAATATAGACAGACTTTTCCTTTTGGCAACTCTTTCGAATGGTAAAATAAACATCAACATTTCACAAATCGGTGCCAGCCTCTTAGAAAAATTCACTATCGGACAAGGCAGAGGACTAGAGTGATCAGGAGCTACTGGACGATGCCACCACAGCCCCGGACCACAAGATGCAATGGGAGAAGCCACGTGTGCAACTGCGGAATGAAACCAGACTCAGCAACCGAACGCTATGCTTCCATGATATGTGCTCCTTACTGTCTGAAGGTTGACATTTGAAAGTTGCCCCTTTGAATCTTACTGCCTCTACATCCTCCTCCCCCTCTCTGTCTTTTCCTGAGCTGAAATACAAGGCTGTGCTCTCCAAGACCCTAGTACTCAACTACCCTATCCTTGACGGCCTTCAATAGGGGGGCACAACGTTGATGTAAAAATCTCCAGAATGGCGCTCCCGATCTGGGGGTTACAGCTTCAATGCAGCAGTTTTACCATGAGAACAATATTTTGCAGAGATATTATATTTCGCAATGTAGAACATGGGATCCTGGAATCATCGTATTCTCTGCCACATTTCTAGTGCACAATGACAACCCGTGCCGTTCGGGTTCAGTGTGCTGGTCTCCTTCGGGGTTACCTACACGCACTTCACTTACCCCAATCTTCAGTTTTTCTTGATCTAATTGTTGGTGTACTCTTTTGTTGTTGTGTCCCTGTCAGATTGCTGATATAATAGATAACTCTCTTTACTGGTATAAGCTCCCAGGGCAGATACCCTCTGAGGAGGATGGGCCGCAGGGGGAAATCATTGGTATTGAGGTTAGGAGACACCATTTTAATGTGTTACGATGATTAAGCTCACTCGCCCTCGGCTGCATAGAGCATATAGACTCTCCTGGGCACAGTTGCCAGCACCCTGCAGTGCGGTAGCTTAGAGCCGGGCAAGAGATTGCTAACGAGACCGTCGAGAACTCTCCCTCCGGGACCGACGCTACAATATTAAAAGCACTACTGCAAAACAGCGGCAAGTGGACCTGCAAAACGTTCAACTGTGCCTGCTCCCTGGGTTACTGCTCAAGACACGGGAGGCCAGCCGCGCCATCAACAGGCCGTGCGGGTCAGACACGGCCCACGGCAGGCGGTGGTGGGTGCGACACTAAGAATCACTGATCCCTCTGCAGGGGACAGTGCCCATACGCGCCTCAGAACTATAATCTGCACCAATGGCTGCTTAGGGGCCCAAGACCAGACACCAGACTAAGCTGGACAAATACACAGTCGCAAAGGAGACCGTGGCCCAGGACGATAATACTATATCACTCCCACAAAGGGAGACTGCACCTCTTGCCGAGGACAGCCTCACACTCAGGGATGTAATGGCGGCCATCCAGGGAGTACGAACATAACTGGAGCATAAGATTGACACCATGAATAAAGAGTTAGCACTCGTTAGAGCGGATTGGTGCAATATTGATGAAAGGGTCAAAGAAGTCGAAACCACCACTGTGGGACTAAAAGAAGATACATCCTCTCTCAAAACACAAGTTCAAGACCTGAAATCTGTGACAGCTGTCCCAGAGGCCCGCCTGGAAGATGCAGAAGGCCGCTCAAGGTGGAACAATATCCGCATACTTGGCGTTCCGGAAAGGGCGGAAGGCCAGGCAACTGACATTTTCGTTGAAGATCTGATACTCAAAAACCTGCAATCTCGTGGTCGCTCCAAATTCTTTTCAATCGAGAGGGCACACAGAGTGCCAGGGACCCAGCCCCGTCCTGGGGCTCCTCTGCGCCCTAATATAGCGTGACTGTTCTACTTTCGGGACCGCGATGCAATCCTGCAGTCGGCGCGGAGTGCCCCCACATTGAAATATGACAACGCAACTATCACAATTTTTCCCGACTTTACTCTCAAGGTGCAACAAATGAGATGCTCCTTTTTGGAAGTCAAAAATGTCTTGAGAGAAAAAGGTATCAAATACGCCATGCTCTTTCCGGCCCGCTTGCGGGTAATTTCAGAGGACAAAACATGGTTCTTCAATTCATCAGAGGAGGCCTGGGATTGGTTGGAGGTGTGGAGAAGAGTACCCGGAGCGTCTGACAGACAGCGACGCGACAGATCGCACCTAAGAGAAGAAAAAAAGACTGTACAGCCAGGTATCCACCCACGTAGGGGTCAGGGCGGCTCTCCTCGTCCAGAAGTTACCTGAGCAGAGTCAGGGAACTTTACCACAGCACTACACTGTAACAGGCTGGTCATAAACTTAATAGAACTCGTTTGGTTGAGCGGGGAATGGCGATGGCTATCTCCCCTATACAGAGTTACCAGTTGTAAGTTTGAGGGATGAAAGGCGCTCTGCATGGTTGGGGTGGCGGGCAGTTTAGAGCTCGCTGTGCAGGGAGGGGGGATAAGGTTGGGAAGTTACTATTGGTTTTACTTATATGGTAAGATGTGGATTGGGTCAAGGGTTATAGTCTACAAGACATACAGCCACATGAGACTGGTTGGGGCGGACCTTACTACCTACCCAAGCTACAGTAAGAACCACTAATGACAGAGGTTATAGATAAAATGCAATTGCGCATATTGTCCTGGAACGTCAATGGGCTTGGCGACAAAATAAAACGAGGAATAGTTCTCCAATATATAAAGCGGCATTCCGCTAGTGTCGTTTTCCTCCAAGAAACGCACATGACTGAAAATAAAAGTAAAGCATTAGACAGATGGGGTTACAAAATGCTAGCAGATGCCAGCCATACATCAGGCTTCCGAGGGGTGGGAATACTGATCAAAAAAACGCTGGTTTTTCAAACGCACGCCATTCAAGTAGACAAACTCGGCCGATATGTGGCTGTGGCAGTGGCAGGGACATGGGAGGGAACATCGATCAATCTGGTCAGCATATACTGTCAATCTAGACTTCAAGATGTACCACTGACAGAGCTCGGGGACAAACTCCTGGCCTTCCCGGAAGATGCGTTGTGTGCGTGGGCGACATGAACCTAGCCCTTGATGATACTATAGACCGCTGGCCCACAAGACAGGGCATGGCAGGGCGGTCCCCACTCGAAGGTTTCCTCAATGCCATGGGCCTGGTTGACATCTGGCGCGCACTACTTCCAATAAAGCGCCAATACACGTTCCACTCGGGAGCGCATGGCTCCCTCTCTAGAATAGATTATATGCTTACGCTATCCCAGGACTTGCCACATTTCCAAGCCATCCAACACTTGCCAAGAGGCATATCTGATCATTCACCCATATGGGCTATTTATGGAGGGACGGGTGGGCACCTGTGCCAGCGCATGACACTAAATCCATACCTCCTTAAGATCCCCTCCATCCGGGAGGCGATAGAAGTAGCCACCGAACACTACTTTACCAAAAACGAGGCCTCAGTGACCTCGGCTACAGTACTATTGGAGGCATACAAACCGGTCATTAGAGGCCAAGGTATTTATTTAGGGATCAGAGGCCAAGGTATTTATTTAGGAATTGGGCACAAAATTGAAAAAAAAGCCCAAGTAGAAGCCATTGAGACAGATATTAGCCTACTAGAGGCCCAACTCACAACCACAGACACCGCTGATGCGGCTCGTAGGCTGCCCCTCAAATAAATGGAATATCGGGAACTGACAAGATCGGTAGCCAAAGAGAGACACTTCATCGTGTGACAAGGTAGGAAGACTCCTTGCCTGGCTAGACAGGAGGGAAAAGGCGAGGAACTGGGTCCACAGGCTGCAAACGGCAGAAGGTAAAGACATAACGAGAAAAATAGAATTTGTGGAAGAATTTGCCACGCACTACAAACGGCTATACTCCCCATCCCAAGACGTTAACGCTGAAGATTGCCGTGAATTCTTGAAGGATATTCCTCTACCTTCTTTGGCGACTGCAGAAAAAGCTCCCCTAGAGGAAGATATATCGCCAGAGGAAATGGTGCAGGCTATCCAGGGATTAAAAACGGGCAAAACACCAGGACCTAACGGTCTACCGGTGGAGCTGTACAGGCTCAACGCCACAAAACTAGCTCCATACTTGCTGAAAATGTGGGAAGAAAGTAGAGAATGAGGGGTACTCCAAAGCGATCAGCACACTGCCACATTAGTACTTATCCACAAAGCAGGAAAGCCCCCAGAGGAGTGCGCCTCGTACAGACCTATATCACTCCTGAACGTTGAAACTAAAGTATTGGCAAAACTCTTAGCCTCTCGCTTGCTGAAAGTAATAACTAGTTTGGTACACCCAGATCAATCAGGGTTCATGCCGGGGAGAAGTACTGCGCTAAATCTACGAAGGCTCCACGGGGTGCTCAGTAGAGCACGATATATACAGGAAGACGCAGTGATCTTATCCATGGACGCCAGAATGGCGTTCGATACTATAGAATGACGGTTTTATTTGAAGTGCTGCCTAAGCTGGGGTTTGGGCCTCAGTTCCTTGGCTGGATTCGCCTCCTATACTCAGAACCCCTCGCACAGGTGGCGGTGAACGGAGAAACCTCACAAACCTTTCCACTGCGGCGCGGCACCTGTCAGGGCTGCCCACTATCTCCCCTCCTTTTTGCTCTAGTTCTGGAACCGATCACTGCTTGGATACGAGTGGACCCGGTACTGCGGGGGCTGCGATGGGCCCCGAAGTGGAGGAAAGAATATCGCTTTACGCAAATGATGTCCTCATCTACCTGGCGGAGCCCAGACGATCTCTAGCCAGAGTCGTCAACATAATTGAAAGTTTTGGTAGAGTATCAGGATATACGATCAACTGGGGAAAATCGCAACTATTCATACTAAGCGGAGCTGTACCCACGCTCCCAAAGGGCTATGCAATTCAACAAACCACAGAGGGCTTCTTATACCTGGGAATCTTTGCCATACCAGACCCTGCCTTGTCCTTTGCCAAAAACCTCATCCCACCGCTGGAACGGATGAAGACAGATGTCCAATACTGGAGATCACTCCCACTTTCGTTGTTAGGGAGGGCGACCTCCTTTATGATGATGACACTGCCGCGTTTCCTCTACGTTCTTCACAATGCACCTTATCCGGTCCCAGAGAAATACTTCAAGACAATAAATTCAGAGCTATCGACGTTGTGGGATGGAGGGGCCCTGCGGATAGCACTCAAGAAGCTAACCCGGGGCTGGTATGATGGGGGGATTGCCCTGCCTGACGTACAAAGGTACTATTGGGCCGCACAATTAACTATTATAAATCAATGGGTATACCTACCAGACGACGAGCCCTAGATCAGAATGGATCGTTGGAGGATGCGCCCGGGGGGGTTATCTCAGAGCCCTATATATGCCTCTCCCACACGCTCTGCAACAGAACCCTGCGAACACTACAGTAAAAATCTGGCAGATGGCATAGAGAGTGCTGGGATGGGATAACCAATTGACGCAATCCCCCCCTTATGGGACTCGAAGGTCTTGGGAACACTGGGATGATACTTGGGATTCAACAAATGGGAACTCATAGGCCTCTCGAAAATTGGGGACTTGTAGGTTAAGGGCGCTGTGCTCACCTTCACGGACCTCCAGAGAGAATACGATTTAGCGAGCACGGAATTCTTCCGATACCTGCAAATTAGACATGCACTACAATCGGCAATTCCCGCAGGAAAAGAAATCCCAGAATGCTCACAACTTGAAGACCGACTGCTCGGCGGTCATATGACCCGTAAAGCCACTTTCCTCACATATAAAAAACGAACAAATAATTCACCTGATACGCTCCTACAACTATGGAAAAAGTGGACACTAGATGTGGGGGAGCTTGACGAGGACGAATGGGCGGCGGCACTGGCCTCACCTAGAGAGGTAGCCATCAGAGCGGGGTTTAGGCTGATCCAACTGAAGACACTACACAGGGTCTACCACGCCTGCACTACACTCCTGAAAATGGGTAGACTGCGCACTGAGAATTGTCGCCGTTTGTGTAACCAAAGGGGTACCTTTATTCATATTATGTGGGAATGCCCAACCATACAACCCTATTGGAAGGCGGTAGTAACCAAAATGAACGAGGTGTGGGAGGTGTTGCTGACCCCAACACCAAAATGGTGCCTCCAAAATGTTTGGGAAGAAGTGTCTCTCACAACGATGGGGAAAATTTGGATGACGTTGGGATTAATTGTCGCCAAACGAAATATAACTCGCAATTGGGGGGCGGTGCTACCTACGCATCTCAGGGACTGGGAAGCGGATATGGACACATGTATGATAGCAGAAAAGACAGTCTACACCAATAGAGGCTGCCCAGGGAAGTGGGTTAAGATCTGGGGGAAATGGAATGAGGTGCGTGGTGGGTTGTGTACCCCCACTCCCCCCGCCTTCCCGCCGGGGAGGACGTTAGGAAATGAACGGAGGGCTCAAAATTGGAAAAGTCTTTCCATGAACATAATGTTGATTCACTCGGCCACATAAATTACCAGTATTGACAGCATTGAGATGATTCTCGAGGTGGCACCACATTGTTGGGTTGGAGTTTATTGCTAAAAATGTATCCTTTTGCCTGATGTGGACCTCTACTTCACATTATTGCTGTACTATATTGTAATTAAGACTTGATCCACCGCATTAGTTGATTGTTTTGTAATTTAAAGTGAATAAATAAAAACATATTTAAAGAAAAAAAGAAATAACCCTCAGGAACCCTTCAGAGAAAAGTAATGATGCTTAGAGGGAAATTGAATGCACTAGACACAAATAAGCTTTAATGACATTCCTTCACCTGAGGAAGACTTCATATGATTATGGGAATAAGGTAGGTTCCCATCTGGCCAGGGAACTTAGACTCAAACAGGAATTCATTTACATAGGAGATCTTGTACTGCCGCCTGGCCAGTTAGTGAACCAATATGCATATAAACTCGGGGCATTTTGGTATTTCTACCAGCCTCTTTACATGGCAGATTCACCTCATAAATCCCGGCAAGAGAAATATCTGAAGTCACTTGTCTTTCCTTGATTATCTGATGATCTGGACGCAGAGTTGGATGCCCCCATTTCTGCAGAAGAGGTTGGGGCCCGAATGGACTAACTTCCCATTTTTATAAAACTTTCACCACTACTCTGACGCCCTATCTGACGCAAATTTTCAATTCAATTAGACATGACGGTAGGGTGTCCCCCTCAATCTGGGAAGCCTAGATCTCTTTGCTGTTCAAACAGGGGAAAGATGCTCACCAACGTTTCATACAGGCCTAACACTTTACTTAATCTTGATGCAAAATCATATGCAAAAATTATAGCATGAGACTGGTGCTGCTCCTATCTGAATTGATCCACCTGGATCAATCCGGCTTTATCAAAGAGACAGACCATGATAACATTAGAAGGGTTGTTCACCTGGTCGAAAAAGTACATACGAAGGGTATCTCAGCAACATGTAGTATAAGGCTGCTCAGCTTAGAATCATTTCAGATTGGACCCTCCGAGTCTCTGAGAAACATTGGGTCCATATGGCCATGGCAGTGATTGGTAGATCCATCTAGGTTCTAATATTGATGCCTAAAATGGATAGATCAAGCACACCTACCTCAGCACTCCTACCAAAAATACTTTCAAAGTTTGGGAAACTATTTTAAGACATTCACCAAGTATGTTTTTTCCATCACCTCCCACTCCTATACACCGCAATCCAGCCTTCTGTCCTGCTCGGTGTCAACTGAATACTAAGCAGTCGGAGGCAGGTGACTGACAATCTCTGATATGTTTACTAATTATACTAATTATGAGATTCTTCCTTTCAAAAAGTGTAAAATGAAATTTTACCTAAAGGAAAGTGAGCGATTTCACTGTACTTAACTGGGACACTGGGTTACACATCCACACATTAGAGAAGTGGTCATAAGAGAGATGTCTCCACTAGAAAAAATTGTGAAAACAGCTGGACGGTCTTGAGGCAGAATTTCTTCACTATATACTATCTTATTTTGCATAACAACCTCCCAAACCCCTGTCATACTGGAAAATGGCGCTGAGGTATTCCTCGTTGAGGGCACCTTACAAATCCACCATACCTTTGCGTGGACTCCCTACTGCCTCAGGCAAGCTAACAAGTAGGATACTTACACCCTTGGAATGAGAGGGGATCACTACGGTAGGGGACTTATTTGCTGAAAGCACGCTGATTACACATGAAGATTTCATACACGCACACAACCTACCGGACATCTTTTCCCTGACACATGCTAGTCTCTTATGATATTTACGCCGACATTGGGCAATTAAGGATCACGAACCACCGACATTCGAACTTCTGAAAGCTTTGCATACAATGGGACATGGCTGACACTTGGTGAGATGGCTTTATAAAGAACTCCGAGGTCACCTTATGACATCACTTACAACATTGAGGGAGAGGTGGGAGAGAGACCTGGGTAGGGCATTTACTGACAAGGAATGGGCGAGATTACTGGAGTACCCCAAGAAGGTATCTCGTAATTCCAGATTCAAATGTATTCAGTTTGCCATTGTACACTGGGCATATTTAAAAACACATAAATTCAGCCTGATATACCCAACCTTGCCCTCGCTGTGTTCCCGCTGCCGGTTGGAGGGGACGGATCTGCTCCACATGCTGTGGACCTGTCCACAATTAACAACATACTGGACAGGAGTAATAAAAGCACTGGAGAATGTTGCATACTGGGGTTACCAGTAGGCCCAAGGGGTTGCAAGGTGAGTGTGCGTTTTGCGAACCTGACACTATTACTGAGGAAGCGCCTTCTTACTAGGCGCTGGAAGTCCCCAAGGGCCCCAAGATTAACAGACTGGCGTGATGACCTGTGCCAGTGGGGCCTTGCAGAGAGCGTAGCCCTTTGGCGAGAAGAACGTAGGGGACTCCGCAAAACCCCAATCTCCATGGAGTAGGACATGTTATTAGAGAGCTTTAAGGCACAAGCACAGGATCGCAGAGTGACGGCTGACTCCCAGTAGGCGGATACCCATGAATTTAGTAATGATTATATACTAGTAACTGGAGGCTGTACATGGCCCATTATCACTGGCATTCATTAGGTTCATACATATATTACGATACGCCCACGAGTGCCCCTGTTCCTTTCTTCCTCCGCCTCCCTCCTTTTTGCTTCCCCTTTCTTATTACTTACCCCTTATAGGTGACGCACAAAGTTTCGAGTTTGAGTTGGGATCCAGGTGGGGTTTTTTATATATATGAAGCTGATCTTATGTCCTGTATTATTACTGATCTATGTTCAGTCACACATTCAGACATAGACTAATGTGTATACCTTGTTCCTGTGCTACATACTGCAATATACGATGTATGTAACCAAGATAGACATCATCCTCCTGTGATAATACTTCTTTTGTTATAACCAAATGCAATAAACTTCAACCTCCCAAACCCACCCATTGTGGTCATGCCAGACAAGAATTGCCGATGTTAATTTGTCTGATTCTTAGTGGCAATCCCTCTGGCATGATATAACTAAAAATTCTCATAGAACTATAGGTAGGGAAGCACATTACAAAATTGTCTTTGAATGGGTTTACTACCCCACGAAGCTCCAGATGTTTTATCCTAACACTAGCTCTTCCTGCAGGAGAGGGTGCAGCGTAGAGGTACAATTCAAACATTTCTGGAGGGACTGCCCAAAGATTAGACCCTTTTGGTGTGAGATCCCGGCAGATATGAAAACAATTTTGGGCTACCCCCTACATTCAAACTTTTCCTTTGTTATATTGGGCTTCCCATCACACACCCTGAAATATCAAACGGGCATGATTGTATAGTTATGTGGAATTGCCTGGGAGCAGCTGCCAAAACAGCACTGGTGGCTTTCTGGAAAAACCCAGAGCCGCCACCAATCTCCATTTTGTATCCTTGTCTGTGGACATTATGGCTATGGAACAGCTATCTTCTGGCCTGTCTAACTCCCAAACATCAATTAAATCCATTTGTGATCAGTTTTCTACTTTTCTCTCGCAGGGTTGGCCTTGGCTGCTTACCCAACAAGCTTAAAGGCTACAAATTTGCTCCATTATTAATGCTCATTGCATACTTTTTGGGGAATAAGCCAAATTTAAATAACATGTGTTTGTCCAGGTGACAGTGATCTAATCTATCATTGCTAGATCTATTTGCTTTGTCCTCTTTATCCTGAATATAAAGAAAGGGTGGATGGGGGACTGCAGGGGTTGTCCTTAACTTACATGTGAAAACTCATATTGTAACTACATTATTGAGCTTTGTGTATTTTATTATAAACTTAAAAAAATTAATAAACAGATGGTTACAAAAAAAGTAACACTGTATCAGCCCAAAGCTTTAGTAGGTCATTCAACTTTGCTCTCCAGATCATCCCCATCGGCCACCCAGGCCCATCTGTTCTGTAGTTCCATTGTGCAGGCAATGTCTAGGGTCAAACAAATGAACCACAGAACCTGCTTATCTGCTGAACTGAAGCAAGATCTTAGGATGTGGCTATCCGTCTTGGAGAAATGTAATGGTACATTTGTCTGACGTGACTCCCCATTAGATCAAACCTGGAGCTTGGTTTATTTACCAACGCAGCAGTCATTGTAGGCTTTGGGCCTTCTTAGGAAAGGAGTAGTATGCTGAGGAGCGGCCTCAGCTAAGGATTGATTGCGGTCTTGTCAGGAATGTCACGTTTATAGAATTGTTTCCCATCTTAGTTGTTCTTTGTATTTAAACCATTTTTTTCTGTGATCAGTCCATGATAGTCTGGTGCGATAGCATGTTAGTGGCTGAGTCTGTTAACATGCAACATGCCAAGTGCAAGATGGTTTTGAGGTTGCTTAAAGACATTGTACTCATTGCCTTGAAAAACAACATTTTGTTTACAGCAAAAACCAGGACACTTGAATAACGCGGTTGATGCTTTATCTCGTTTCTCAATGCAGGAACTCCAGCAGTTCCGTCCCAGGGCAGTGGAGGAAGCCACACCCATTCCATACCAACACTGGAGTCTTGGTGCTCAGTCCTACTGGACTTGGTCCCAGATAGCCTATCCAGCAGAATAAAGAGGACTTAGGAAGAGGCCTATCAGGTATACTTGTTAAATGAAGGGGAAGTCACACACAGGGCTCCTGTTTCTTGCTAGGGAGCGAGGTGGATTTTCTTGAGCAAACAAGTCAGGAAGGGAGCTTGGCGTATTTCTCAAGGAGACATGTATCAGCTATAGCATTTTTCTCCAAAGCAGCAGGTGTGCCCAATCACTTTCAGCTTTTCCTCATCAGGAAGGCCCTTATAGGTTGTGAAAGATTGGAAGGGTCTAAGCCTGATAAAAGGTGTCCCATTGATTTAGACAGCTTAGTGAAGATCCTGGGGTCTCTGGCCATGGTTTGTAACTCAGACTATGAGGTGGTGTTACTTTCCATTGCTGTTTCCCTAACATTGTATGGGGCCTTCAGAATTTCACAGTTGGTGGCTAAATCCGAAACTAACACTAATGTCAGGATGCTCCTCCAAAACATTGCCTTGGTGACTGGAAACTTAGTGGTCATCCTCCCTGTTTCTAAAACAGCCCAGCAAGGCAAGGGCAACCAAGTGGTCCTGAGGGATGCATGGGTTGGTTGGGGGGGGGGGAGGGCTGGGGGCAAGGCGGTTGCCCTTTGTCTACCTTAAAATGGTACTTAAGCCTTCAGCCATTTTGTCAGGGTACTGCATTGCTACTGTACAGGAAGAGGGTCCAGATGACTAGATTTCAATTTAGTAGAGTGATGTCCATGGCACTACAAACAGTGGGGAGAGACAGACCCAGTTTCACCTTTCATTCCTCCAGGACTAGGACCACAACTTCCTAATAAACCTGGGCCTTGAACCAGGCAAAATCAGGATGATTGGAAGATGGAACTCGGGGTGTCACAAAAACTATGTTCACCTCAATCTAATCTAGGCAAGTGCACAACAGGAAGGTTGTTTGCATTAAGGATCTGTTTGTGTTTCTCGTGCCTGTTCCTTTCCCTCCTCAAATATTTGCATTACATGTGCATGGCTGCAGCCAGGGCAGCCAGTGGATGAGTTATTTGTAATACTTTCGTGAGAAGAGCTGAAGCAACACTTTACCATGGTGGTCACTGAAGGTGAGCAGCTGATATACAGATGGCTTTGTCTCAGCGGCATACTGCATGTGGCAGGGAGGACAGCACTCAAGGGGCTGAGGCCACTTGCGCTCATATTCCTGCATGTCGGGGGTAAAGATTTGGCTGTTTAGGTCGGAGAGGCTTATTTATGCTTCTCATGATCTGAGATTTCATTGATAGCAAATAGGGTCCCAAACGCTGTCATTGCGTAGTCATATACTGCAGAGGGTGTGGAAAGCGATTTGCTCTTCTAAATGCAGTTTTGTTCTTCTAATGAGTCAATGAGGCGCCTAAACATCCATGTTGAAGGTTACTAAACACATCCAGGCTAAAAACAGGCCCTCATGGCCATAAGGGGAACAACATTTTCATGGTGAAGGGGTACATTTGTTCTCCCAGAGTAATCTGTCATTTGTGGGCTCTCTTCTGGCTTTTGCTGTGCCCCAGCTTAAAAAAGGAGGATATTACGGGGGCCTAGATGGTTAGGTAATGATCTTATAAAAGCTTCATCAGCACACCCTTGTATTTGTTAATTAGTACACCTCTATTGTGTAAAGAGTTCAAATTCCTAGAAAAATTAGATTAATTAATACAGTACAATCTGGCAAGCAAGGAGCAATCAATATTGTGTGTATCCAACAGTCAGTTCAAAAACAACTTGGTCAATTTTCAGATCCTTGTCTTTATTGATTCTTTTTTTTATATAAAAGATTCCCAGCACACGATCTAGCCGACACGTGTTTCGTCTGTACTCAGACTTTTTCAAGGCAGTTTGGGAATGTAATAGCAGTTGGTTCCAACTTCAAAAAGGCACACAAGTGCCATAGACCGCGTGTAAATTATCCTTACACTTACATAGTAACCGATAATCTCAATAAACTGAATTCTAGAATAACTTATTATGATGGTTGACTAACGGGTATTGAGTACTCCCATTCAATGCCGGAACGGTCTCGTTCTCTTAATAGGCATAGAACGTATATGTTGGCGTATCGCGTAAAAAACTTTAATGGGGTATATACCTCCCAGAAAAGATCAACATTAGAGGTACTCGTCCGTGATAAGCGTGTACCCCTAAGGTGTAGTGATCCGTAATCGTTGGCCACACGGTAATCTACTCGCAACAAGTTTAGGGAACACTACTACCTTTTCTTGCTTTTGTTTAGGTAATGATCTGGGTCTGTGGTGGGGTAGACTCATGGCTGGTCACAAGGCAGGTAGACACCTTGGCATGACACAACGTCAGGCAAATTCTGAACTCAGCTTTATTTTTTTACCCCAAGAATGGGCAATGGTCAGGGGGATTTGGATGGGCTCCACAGCGACTGTCATTAGCCCTTTTACGATTCTTCATGGGGGAGATAGTGCTTGTGCCAGGAGACCAAGTTATGGCCCGGTCGCTCAGACCCATCACCCAACAGATGCCAGTTGTTTATCCCCCTTTAGGGTTGGCTCTGGCGTGGTTCTCTTTCGGGCTCAGCTTATTAGTTGGCCCAGGTTTCCCTGATATTGGGGAGCATTAAGTTCATCCTAAGTAAAAGAATCCAGTGGGGGCCCCTGGGCTGTGATGAAGCCCCCCCGACCATCCCCCCCGAGTTACTTGGGTGTGACTGCAGGAAGTGGCATTTTAATTTCGAGGGAGTGGTACCGCAGTTTGCTTGAGTACCATTTTGGTTTTCCTGGAGTGAGATTTGCGTTTTTCTGGAGTGATATTCAGTTTTGGTACAAAGATGTTTCGCTTTGAAAGAAGTGGCATGTCCGTTTGCATAGAGAAGTATTTCAGTTTTACAGAACTAGCATTGTAGGTTTGATGGGGATGTATTTATTTCAATTTTGGCGGAATTCTATTTCAGTTTTAGCCATACCTTTTGACGCAGTAGCATTTCAGTGTTGCTGTACTCGCCCTTCACTTTTGCTTTGATACACGACTACCGGGGTCCGGGTCGCATCTTCACTGAAGTTCAATATTTCTTATTTCCGGTCGCGTCACAAGGCATTTCCTATTGGGGGCGTGGCACAGCGGAAGCACACGTTGTTTAATGTTGTTGACCCCCCAGGACGGTATTCCTGGAGCTCAGCTAGCTGCAGGCCTGCAGCATTCGTTTAATTTCTGGCCATGTAAATGGCATCGCTTTGCATATATAATTTGAAATGAGTGGTGATGTTTTGCGTGTCGTGTTTGAACCCTTGGCCAATCCTAGCCATTTCAGTGGCCAGCTAGAGAACGGCTCTTCCCCTGGCTCCCCGCCGCCACCGCCCGACCCGGCCATCTTTGCCTTTGGCACAGTAATGAAAACACTGTCTGACACTCCGCCTTTCAGCCGCGTTTCTAATTGCCAGTGTCAGTGGACAGACGAGAGCCCAATCCACATTTCAGCAAAGGCGGTCATCAGGGCTCGGCCCGCGGGAGGCGGCCGAGCACGGCTGGGGCTGCAGGGCCCGGTGCAAACACGAGTCAGAGCGAGGGCCTTGAGGAGGGTGGCTGCCATGTGGCCAGCTGGCTGTCCTCCTTCACGCCAGGGCTGCACGTGGGTTGTGTGCGTGCCTGAATGTGCCAAACATCGCCGAGGCCTGCCTCCGTGCAGCACAGCTATTCATCAACCATCGGGGCGTTGCCTTCCTTCGCGCTCTTCTTGGCAATTAGTGTATTACTCTCTCTGGCCACTTCAAATCTGGGCTAGCAGGATGTCCAGGCTAGGGCAGTGGGGTCATCATGGGTATGGAGGTGGGGGCAGGGCTGGACTGGGAACGCAAACCGGCCCTGTCAATTGTGTCGGACCGGCCGCGGGGGGAGGGGGGAAGAGGGGCGGGTGCACATGGAAAACACTGCAGCTGCTTTTGTTACAGGGGGCCGCCAGCCCCGGTAACAAAAACAGCCCCCAGGGGTCCAAAACCGGCCCCCACCCTGGCAGTCCACCGGGGAAACGCCCGGTGCCCGCTACGGCCAGTCCAGCCCTGGGTGGGGGGGGGGGGAGGAGGCGGAGGCGCCTGTAGGCCCGGTCTGTGGTATGATGGTGCATAGCCTCGGCGGATGTGCAACTAGGGACAGAGCCAGCTTCCACTCCTGGTCTCCACTCCTGCCCTGCAGTCCCCTAGAAGCTGCCAGTCTGTTGGGGGCTGCATGTACATACATGCCTGTCCCTTCCATGCTGCTGCATACCTCATGTTCCTCCCAGTGTAAGGTTGTCAGGCGGCTCTACCTCATCAGGGACGTCTTATTTCAGTCCAGTCTTTCCTTCAACAAACTACTGAAAGCTGGAACTTTTCTCAAACTGGTTTGAGTTGAACCAGGACTACAACCTCCAGAATACATCAGTCACAAAAGGAGGTTGTGTGGGTAGTTAGTCTCTCTTTTCCTTCCACCTCATGAAAGCAGCAGGGACCTGTAAAGAAGCAAAACATCAGCAGATGATGAAGAAGCTTCTTTATTTAGGCTCAGCATTTACACCTCAGCCTCCACACTATCCTTCTCCAGCTCATTTTCTCAACTTCTCTCCAGATTGAATCACAACATTCTCAGGCACTAGAACCCACAACCCAGTAACATTCGTCGGGACTGTGAGAAGTTGGCCTGGTATATGCTGTCCACTAATTATAGTGGGCACCTTGCACCAGTCCAAACAACCCCTTATTGGAGATAGGTTAAAGACAACCTTATTGAAAGCTATCCTAGTGGTAGCTATGGAGAGCAGCCTTCAGGCTAAGTCTTGAAGGAATGTAAAGCAGCTTGTTTTACCAGTCTATAATCTCTTGAGTGACCAAATGAAAGAGCACCACACCAGGTATATATTCAAAATATATGTATTTATTGCTAAACACACCCCTCTAGTCTCTTTATGAGGCTAGAGTTCGAAGTACATAAGTTATAAGTTATTAAATCACAGTAATAGCACAAATACACGTTTGGGCCCTAGGGGCGTACCAAACCATATACCAATAAAGTGGTATGCGAACCACGACTGAACTAGACACTAGGCCTAGAGCCTCTAGAAGTGCTTGGACCACAAGGAACCACCCAAGGTAGTGACACAGGGGACCTACGGGAGACGCGTGCAGTGTAAATACACAACCGCGATACGCCGTTGACTTCTATGGAGAAAGTCGGGATCGGGAAAATAGAGAAAAGGGACACTTAAAAGAGGACTAGGACAAAACCCTTTGAGATCTAGGACTTTGAAGAGTCTCTACCCACGGGAGCACCGGAGTACTCGTGTTACCTCACCCAGGGAAGCCGGGTGCATAGGTGCCTTTCGGGGTCGGGTTTCGTCGTCGATTCGAATGGCGATCTGCTGCAAAGTGCGGCTGGCGGCCAAGAGAAAAGTGTCCGGGTGGATCCAAGAGTGGATCGGAGTTCTGAAGAACCTGAAAGCAGAGGGGACAGAGTCTGGGTCACTAGCCAGTGACCAGGAAGGCGATGGACAGATGCCCACCGATGTCGAGTGCTTCAGGTGCGATGACGGTCGTCTTGACTCTTCAGCCACGAGGTCCAGGAGGCGTTGTCGGCGACCAGGAGCAGGATTCGGGCTGGTACACGATGTCTGTCGAGTGCTGAGGTGTCGGCGACCGGATTGGACCCAACAAGCCTTGGCAACGGCAAGTCTCGGTGAAGATGTAGATCGTCGATGGTGCAGACCAGCAAGGTCTGTGGAACTCACCCAGCGAGGGTAAGTGAGGGCAGGCCTGGAGCAACCAGGATGCCAAGTAAGAAAAGGATTGGCCTTCGTTAAGGGCTACTAGCCAACGGGCTAGCGACCGCGAAGGAGCCTCGTGACGCCGCACGTGGATCTGGCTTACAGGACACTCGTGGAGTGGGGGCCAGTGATCTTCGGTGCAGGTGGTGCTGGACGCTAGGGCTACTCGGAGCCCAAAGCACGACTTCTTGGGAGACCCAGAAGAGGATGCACTTGCAAATGTGCTCGGGGTCCAGGGGTCACGGTCTCAAGTCACCCACGATAGCCACGGGCCTCAGCTTTGCTGGGGACTCAGGGTAGCCTCGGGGAAGTCTGAGAATCCACCTCTGGTGATGCGATGACTTCGGCGTCCGACGGGAGCTTCAGAAATGCGAACCGGACAGATGCTTCTTTGGTGCCTGCCAAGCAGGGAGTCACTCCTTGACCCCAAGGGAGATTCTTCAGTCCTCTAATCGTGAGTAGAGCGTCGAAGGTCCAGGATTCAGTTTCAGAGTTTCGTCCAGGTATAATCTAAAGTCCTAAGGACTGGGTTCCTACCTTTATACTAAAGATAGGGGTTGGACTACTCTGTGGCCCCACCTATGGGTGGGTCAGGGCAGAGGGGTGGCTACACCCTTTCCCTTTGTCCAGTTCGCGCCAAAGCAGGGGCTGCAAGCCCTTGATCCGGTTTGAACTGGGGTATGCACTAGGGACACCAAATGTGCCCCCAGTGCAGGACTTCAAAGCACCCGAAAGTGCTCCCGCCCAGCCCCAATACACATTATCCTGTCTGGGGAGGTGGTCACACCTCCCTGGGACAGGAAACCTATTGTCCAGGCCTCCCCTGCCGGAGTTTCGTCCAGCAGCAGGAGGCCAGACTCGTGTCTGTGGCAGCAGCATCCATTTTGTGATGCCAGGGCTTTGGAAAGAAGTTACCGGGCTAGCCAGAGTTAACATGTCTTTCCCTCTAGAATGCTACCCCCGCCGCCAGGATTGGCGGGGGGGGGGTAGTATTCCAAGATGTTTGACACCAAACACGACATGTTTAGGTGCAGCCATTCCAAAGTTAGCATTTAACGCGAGGTTATAATGCGCTTAAGAGTATATGGTCAGGCTGCACTACAAACAGCCTCAGAGAAGGGTCTCCGAACGCTGCAGAGGGGCCCTGCTCATGCAGGGCACCCTCTCACATAGGAACCATGCACTCTGCCTTTAGGATTGATAAGGCCTGCCTTAGGAGTGACTTATAGGTTTATATGTGTGTATGTATTTAGTGATATAGGTAACCTATATCACAGTAAGGAGTGCATGCACCACCTTACCCAGGCTGCAGTAGCAGACCTGTGGTGTCAGTTTGGATGGCCTTCCAGGGGTGGCATAATACATGCTGCAGCCCCTGGTAGGCCTCTGAGGTACCTATGCCCTGGGTACATAGTATACCATATACTAGGGACTTATAAGGGCACTCCAGATTCCAATCAGAGATGTGCCTAAGGCACATGGAAACCTTTTACAGAGAAAGCAGATAGACTGGGGCCCTGAATAGCAGGATCCCAGTCCAACTAAGTCATAAACCAGCAAAACACCATAAAAAAAGTGGGGGCAACCATATAGTCAGATTCCACCTTCCTACATAACCCCCCAAACGAAAGGAGATAAGGCTAACCTTGGCCAGTTGAGCCTTCATTGACTAAGTGGTCATATAAGGAAGCACCTGCACTAGCATGGTTGCCCCCTGTCTTATGGTCCACTAAGCAATCCCTCACCCTAAGGGTATGAGAGGGTCTCCACCATGGGGAATCACTACCTGTGGTGTGCTTAGGTAAAGTACAAGGCTGCTGAGGTGTCTGAGTAGGGAAGTGAGGCCCTAGGAATGTTGGCCTCAGCTTCCTCAGATCACTGGTCACCATGTATGCCTGTCTTTCCATGACTGAGTTGCACTTTGCTCTAAGGGTCAACCTTTGGCTGCCTACAGCTGGGGGTTGGGTCCCTTTGGATGGACTACTGGAGGGACATGGCAGGTTTGGAACCTTCTGGTCCCAGGTTTGCCCTTGCCTACCAGAGTCCTTCTGGGGGAGGTCCCTACATAAAGGTATGGGGGATCCCTCAGTGTGTAGAGGAATTTTCACCTGGCTAGGGCTACTAGACTGGGTGCCCCTAATCTGCTGATGGGGGGCTTCCTCTGGACAGGGGGCCCTGGGGGTCCACTGACCTCCCTGACCTCTGCAGCCCTGGGCTGACTGAGGCAGGGTAGAGAGGGGCAGGTTACCTGCTCCAGACTGGGTACCACCTTGGAAGGGTCCTCTGCCATCAGGGGTGTGGCCAGGCCAGGCCTGACTACCTCTGTGGCAGTTCCTTCACTAGGGGTAGGGTCAGTTCCCTGAGGAGGCTGACCCTTACCTACTGTCTGGGGGAAGAAGACTTTCTTCAACCCTTGTGCTCTCTTTTGGGGGAGAGTGGGCCATTCTTTCAGGCTCCATCTCTCCAAATTCTTGGGCTGGGGCTGTGGCCATCACAGCCCCACTAACCTCTACAGGGACGCCCAACATCCTAAGATGGGTTTGGTGTTCAACTTCAGCCCAGGCTGAAATTTCCAAATCATTGCCCATCAGGCAATCTACAGGTAAGGTGGGGGACACTGCCACTCTCTTTGGGCCTGTGACCCCCTCCCAGCTGAGATTGACTATGGCCATGGGGTGATCTGTTCTGACACCATCAATGTTGGTCACCTGGTAAAAACTGGTGAGGGGGGACTAGTTTCCCTGCCACCATGGTGACACTAGCCCCTGTGTCCCTAAATGCCACAGCTTTCTGACCATTAATTATTGGCTCCAATCTGTACCTGCCCAATGCTATGGGACCCATGGTAAAGGTGGCAAATCCTATACCACCATCAGAGTCAGAGGAGTCTGTTGAGGGGTCCCTGTCTAAACTAGGGCCCACCTCTGTTCCTCTTGCAAAAGCACCCAACTTTTTGGGTGCACTACTCCCAACTGGAGGATTACTACTGGTAGTACCAGGAGGGGTGGTAGTAGTTGTGGGAGGAACATTTTCTTTATTGCCAATCCTGGGGCAACTGGGATCAGTTTTCCAGTGCCCAGGCTTTTACAGACATGGCAATAGGGTTTCTTTTCAGGAGAGGAAGGAGTTTGGGACCCACCCCAGAAGAGGAATTTTGGGGCCCTGTAGGGGACTTATCCTTAGATTTATCCCCACCTTTCTCTTGGGACTTAGTAGAATCTTTCTTCTGGTCACCACCCTGATTTCTAGTTTTTACTCTGGTTCTGACCCATTTGTCTGCCTTCTTTCCCAATTCTTGGGGAGAGGTCAGATCAGAGTCCACCAGATACTGGTGCAAAAGCTGGTTTTGACAATTATTAAGGATCTGCTCCCTCATAATCAAATTGTACAATCCTAAAAAGTCATGCACTTTGTTGCCATGTATCCAACCTTCCAGAGCCTTTGTAGCACAATCTACAAAGTCTACCCAGTCTTGAGTCTGTGCTTTTGGGTGTCTCTGAACTTCAACCTGTACTGTTCAGTGGTTAGGCCAAACCCATCAATAAGAGCACTCTTCAAGACCTTGTAATTATCAGCATCCTCCTCTCTAACAGTGAGGAGCTTATCTCTACCTTTGTCAGTAAGGAGAGCCACAAGATTGCTGCCCACTGCTCCTGAGGGACCTTCTGTACTTTACAGGCCCTCTCCAGTGCAGTTATCCATTTGTGGATGTCATCCCCACTCTTGTAGGGAGGGACAATCTTGTTTAGGTTTCTATGGTCATAAGACCTCTCCCTATCTCTAGGGATATTGCTGCCACCATGGGACTCTAGTCCCAACTTTCTTCTCTCTCTGAGGAGATCTAGGGATTCCCTATCTAAAGCCAATTGCTTTTTCTGATTTCCAGCTGAGTTTCCTCATACTGGACCAGTCTGGTTCTCCTCTCATGAGAGGATTCCCTCCTGTGAGAAGAGACAGAGCTCCCTATAGAGGTGCCAGAGTGGTTAGACTCCTGAGAAGGAGATCTAGACTTCCTGGGCACACTCTTAATCCTTCCTGGGGGACAAAGAGGGTGTCTTCTTGATCATCCTCATCATCGTCCACAGGAGGGATTGGGTTATCCAGGTCAGGGTCATTGTCACCCTCCTGGCCAGTTTCAGAGGGGGGCTGGGGGTATTTCTACCCCTGGTCCCATCCTCATCTTCTGCCCCACCCTCAGCTCCTACCCCTTCAGTCCCTACAGGCTTACTAAGGTCATAAGCCACCAACAACTCCTTGAGGTGTTGGGTGGTGGAGCTTTGGCCTGTCCTTATTTTTCTCAAGTTACATAAAGCTCTCAATTCCAAGAATGGGAGTGTATCATACTTGGAGGGTGGAAGCTCAATGGCTTCCTGCAAGGATTCTTTGGATCCTGCCCTTAAAGACATTACTAGTGTGGTGTGGTGTATGCACTACCTACTCTAGTGTGGCCTACTAAACTCTCTTGAGTTGTAGAAAGGGTTGTGCTATCCCTTAACACACAACTCTAAGTTCAGTAGAACTTACTGGATTCTAAGCTTAAATTATATGTACCTTAGGTACCTTTAGTGGTTTTCAGTTGATCAATTCAATTGAGATTATCTGGTAAAAAAATAGCAAGCTGGAATCCCACACGCTGCACACCAATGTGAGAAGTTGGCCTGGTATATGCTGTCCACTAATTATAGTGGGCACCTTGCACCAGTCCAAACAACCCCTTATTGGAGATAGGTTAAAGACAACCTTATTGAAAGCTATCCTAGTGGTAGCTATGGAGAGCAGCCTTCAGGCTAAGTCTTGAAGGAATGTAAAGCAGCTTGTTTTACCAGTCTATAATCTCTTGAGTGACCAAATGAAAGAGCACCACACCAGGTATATATTCAAAATATATGTATTTATTGCTAAACACACCCCTCTAGTCTCTTTATGAGGCTAGAGTTCGAAGTACATAAGTTATAAGTTATTAGATCACAGTAATAGCACAAATACACGTTTGGGCCCTAGGGGCGTACCAAACCATATACCAATAAAGTGGTATGCGAACCACGACTGAACTAGACACTAGGCCTAGAGCCTCTAGAAGTGCTTGGACCACAAGGAACCACCCAAGGTAGTGACACAGGGGACCTACGGGAGACGCGTGCAGTGTAAATACACAACCGCGATACGCCGTTGACTTCTATGGAGAAAGTCGGGATCGGGAAAATAGAGAAAAGGGACACTTAAAAGAGGACTAGGACAAAACCCTTTGAGATCTAGGACTTTGAAGAGTCTCTACCCACGGGAGCACCGGAGTACTCGTGTTACCTCACCCAGGGAAGCCGGGTGCATAGGTGCCTTTCGGGGTCGGGTTTCGTCTGTCGATTCGAATGGCGATCTGCTGCAAAGTGCGGCTGGCGGCCAAGAGAAAAGTGTCCGGGTGGATCCAAGAGTGGATCGGAGTTCTGAAGAACCTGAAAGCAGAGGGGACAGAGTCTGGGTCACTAGCCAGTGACCAGGAAGGCGATGGACAGATGCCCACCGATGTCGAGTGCTTCAGGTGCGATGACGGTCGTCTTGACTCTTCAGCCACGAGGTCCAGGAGGCGTTGTCGGCGACCAGGAGCAGGATTCGGGCTGGTACACGATGTCTGTCGAGTGCTGAGGTGTCGGCGACCGGATTGGACCCAACAAGCCTTGGCAACGGCAAGTCTCGGTGAAGATGTAGATCGTCGATGGTGCAGACCAGCAAGGTCTGTGGAACTCACCCAGCGAGGGTAAGTGAGGGCAGGCCTGGAGCAACCAGGATGCCAAGTAAGAAAAGGATTGGCCTTCGTTAAGGGCTACTAGCCAACGGGCTAGCGACCGCGAAGGAGCCTCGTGACGCCGCACGTGGATCTGGCTTACAGGACACTCGTGGAGTGGGGGCCAGTGATCTTCGGTGCAGGTGGTGCTGGAGGCTAGGGCTACTCGGAGCCCAAAGCACGACTTCTTGGGAGACCCAGAAGAGGATGCACTTGCAAATGTGCTCGGGGTCCAGGGGTCACGGTCTCAAGTCACCCACGATAGCCACGGGCCTCAGCTTTGCTGGGGACTCAGGGTAGCCTCGGGAAGTCTGAGAATCCACCTCTGGTGATGCGATGACTTCGGCGTCCGACGGGAGCTTCAGAAATGCGAACCGGACAGATGCTTCTTTGGTGCCTGCCAAGCAGGGGAGTCACTCCTTGACCCCAAGGGAGATTCTTCAGTCCTCTAATCGTGAGTAGAGCGTCGAAGGTCCAGGATTCAGTTTCAGAGTTTCGTCCAGGTATAATCTAAAGTCCTAAGGACTGGGTTCCTACCTTTATACTAAAGATAGGGGTTGGACTACTCTGTGGCCCCACCTATGGGTGGGTCAGGGCAGAGGGGTGGCTACACCCTTTCCCTTTGTCCAGTTCGCGCCAAAGCAGGGGCTGCAAGCCCCTGATCCGGTTTGAACTGGGGTATGCACAGGGACACCAAATGTGCCCCCAGTGCAGGACTTCAAAGCACCCGAAAGTGCTCCCGCCCAGCCCCAATACACATTATCCTGTCTGGGGAGGTGGTCACACCTCCCTGGGACAGGAAACCTATTGTCCAGGCCTCCCCTGCCGGAGTTTCGTCCAGCAGCAGGAGGCCAGACTCGTGTCTGTGGCAGCAGCATCCATTTTGTGATGCCAGGGCTTTGGAAAGAAGTTACCGGGCTAGCCAGAGTTAACATGTCTTTCCCTCTAGAAGGGTGGAATGCTACCCCCGCCGCCAGGATTGGCGGGGGGGTAGTATTCCAAGATGTTTGACACCAAACACGACATGTTTAGGTGCAGCCATTCCAAAGTTAGCATTTAACGCGAGGTTATAATGCGCTTAAGAGTATATGGTCAGGCTGCACTACAAACAGCCTCAGAGAAGGGTCTCCGAACGCTGCAGAGGGGCCCTGCTCATGCAGGGCACCCTCTCACATAGGAACCATGCACTCTGCCTTTAGGATTGATAAGGCCTGCCTTAGGAGTGACTTATAGGTTTATATGTGTGTATGTATTTAGTGATATAGGTAACCTATATCACAGTAAGGGGTGCATGCACCACCTTACCCAGGCTGCAGTAGCAGACCTGTGGTGTCAGTTTGGATGGCCTTCCAGGGGTGGCATAATACATGCTGCAGCCCCTGGTAGGCCTCTGAGGTACCTATGCCCTGGGTACATAGTATACCATATACTAGGGACTTATAAGGGCACTCCAGATTCCAATCAGAGATGTGCCTAAGGCACATGGAAACCTTTTTACAGAGAAAGCAGATAGACTGGGGCCCTGAATAGCAGGATCCCAGTCCAACTAAGTCATAAACCAGCAAAACACCATAAAAAAAAGTGGGGGCAACCATATAGTCAGATTCCACCTTCCTACAGGGACCTTACATAAAGCAACCCAACATAGGTAGAAGATACAAAATATCACACCGCAGCGGGAAAGATTTCCAAAGTTATGCAGACATCCACTATAACTGTACACATGAATACACTAACTATACACATGGTGATGGCATAAATACTGCTTACATCAATACAAAACCTTCACTTTGGTAATAGAGCTATTTGATAATAGAGTTAGATGTTTAAGGCATGGTACTAATAGAGGAATCACTTGCTAATACAAGAGTTAGATGTTTATGGCATGGTGCAAGTGGCATGGTACAAGTGAAGAAATCAAACATAATCCCTCAAATAACTCGGTTTCTTACATCTCCCATTTTTTCTCACACCATCATTATATCCATCACTCCTTACATCACTTCCAACCCTTTCCTTCGTGACCACTACATTCGGTAGCTTTGCCACTGTACTATGGTCCCATATTCTATGACTCTCAGCATTATCAAATACTTTAATCACTTTCATGGGTGGCATAAATTTGGACCGCATCAGAGTAGACACCTTCCAAGGACACCTTATTCTTACCATGTCACCCACATGCACATCAGTCTTCTTTACCGCTGTGCGAATATCAAATCACCTCTTTCCCTCAATCATGTTCTTTAATTCCACTGCATCCTTCACTTGCCCTGCATGTTCAACACTCATCCCACATTTAGTCCTGTCATACACCCATGATGATGAACACACCAACATACTTGCTCTCCTTTCCCAAAACAACTTAAACAGTGTAAAACCTGTCATTGTGCCTTGTCTTTTTGATTTTGTTGTACAATTTCTTCTTCCAACACATATGACCTGGTGTAGCTCTCTGTATGGTTTCCTTCAAAACCCTGTTAAACCTCTCCACTTTTCCGTTGGCCTCTGGATGATATAACACAGTCTTTTGGACAGAGCGCCCCTCACCCGCATGGGGGGGCGCGGCGCTTAGGACGTGGCCCGGGCCCCTTGCAATCCGGCGGAGTGCCGGCCAAGGGCGGCTCTATCCAGTTCTGTGGCTTCCGGTCGCCGCGTCCCACAATAGGTGGGGCGGCCGGAAGCGCGTCATCACCCGGCGCTTCAGCGCGCCGCCACCGAGATGGTCAAGGGGTATAAAGACCCCATGCCCTTTGGCCTTGGCCTCTTTCCCGACTTGGCCATTGCGGCGGCGTGCGGATCGTCGTCAATTTACCGGCTGGAAGGACATTTCAATTTCCGATCGTCGAAGCAGCACACCTGTCTGGTGCATCGGCGGCGGCGCGCAGATCGGCGTGTGTCCCGGCGAGCAGCTGTTGGCAACGTGGGGTGCATTGGACACCCTGCGATCCGTCTTCGTTTTGGCCCTCTCCTGTGTTTCGTTTTTAATGCTGGACTCATACTTATTAGCTGCAACTTTCCCCTAACTGCTCTCCCTTTAAAGCCCGCTCCGTACTGGAGACACCGCATCTGCGCGGTAGGGAGCTGTGGTTCGTCCCGTTCTGCCCCTGTTTCCTGGCCCGGCGAGCCAGACGTCCAGCGCCTCTTTGTTTGCCTTGTATGGGACCAGTGGCATCTGGGCTAGGAACGCGGATCAGGCGGTGAGTTCTGGGGTCACGGGGGCAGGTGGGGGGAATTCCGAGTCTTTGCATAATCACAATTCTCTGTGGCCTAGTGGTTAAGGTCTCTGACTCTTAGTCTTATGGTTATGTGTTCAAAGCCTGGTGTTTCAATGGTTATGCTTTAAGAATTTGCTAAGCAGGGATACGTTTTGGATTTTAGTAGCCCACCCCCCCCTCAGGCTACATTTAATTGGGGTTTATTGGCAGGAAGTAGCTAGGTAGCTGGGTCTCCTCTGGGTTCAAGTTGTATCACAAGGAGCTTAGCTTTCTTTTCTGGTGGACATTTAAGTATTGTTTGACATGGCTGCGCAGCCTAAGGGAGGCCGGGTGGGAAAGAGGAAAGACAAGGACCCAGAACTAGCTCAGCTGCTGAAGTTGGTGTTAGCTAAGTTAGGCAAAGATGGGGGGGTTGAGGCTTCGGCGTCAGACTCTGAGAGGGAAGACGCCCCGTGGGGGTAGAGCGTCCATGGCGCTCTCATGTTCCCCCGCGAGCAGCTTTCCCCCCAGTGCAAAGAAGGGGCAAAAAGTCGGCGAATACCCCTGCTCGCAAAAGGGGTGGGGTGGTGCACGCCACTTCATCAGGTGTTCCGGAGGTCCCTTTAACACATAATCCTCCACCCCCTGCAGACCCCCGGCAGCACTACCGAATGATTCTACCTTAACTCAGCCTGGTTCTTCAGCCACCCCCGGGGTATTACATAGCCCTAATACTAACTTACCCACACCAGTGGAGTCCCAAGGCGCTCAGGCGGCATTACAAAGCATTAGGCAGGCACTACTAGCCTTAACTCCGGGGCCCCCAGGACGTGATGGTGTCCAACCCACGGCAGCATCTTCAGCAACCACACAACTACCTGCTTCTCAGACCCTTACCCCGCAAGAGCGGACAGTGGAACCTAGAGATCAGTCCGTACTATTGCTGGCCCAATTACTCGTTAGGTTGACAACACCATTGGAGAAGGTAGATCCTCCTTCTTCGTCAACCACCACCCCCTGGGCCCCTTCTAATGACATTAGGTAGCAATCACTGATCTGAGAAAGCAGGTGGAGGCTATGGGGGCGGCACGAGTTGGCATTGCGGGCAATAGTAACACTGCTGTAGCAGCCGACGCGCAAACATCGCTGGCGAGAGAACCTCCCAGTGGGGACACAGGTATGAAAGCTGAGGTCTCGGCATCTAGCACTGTGGGGAGGCAGCAAACCTTGTTATTGAGACCAGGGAAGTTGTCTTTGCATGTTCCGCCAGACGTTAAGGACAAAAAATGGAGAGGGGAATTTGTAGATGTATTCTCTTTAAAAGGGCAAAGAGGAGGGAATGCGACCAGAAGGATAAGGAGAGTAAGGATAACTCATCTAAAGACAAGAGGCCTAAAGTTGAGGAGACTATAACGAATTGGCTATTTGGGTTCAATGTCTATATGTCAGTTATGTTAGAAAAGAGGCCCGAGTTGCGTCTTCCATGATATTTTATTCCAACAAGATATTGAAAGCACACCACGTTTACGGGGGTACTGCTCGGTTGGATTATGACCGGGACTTCACAAGAGTCGAGGATCCAGACATTGGGTGGGATCAGACAGAAGTGAATGTATGGTTGGAGAGTGTAAATAACAAGACTCCCTTAAAGGTGCCTTTTCGTCAGCAACAGTCAGGTGAGAAAAAAGGACCCTGCTGGCCTTCAATAGGAAAGTTTGCACGCGTCCAGCTGGAACCTGCAATTTCAGGCAAAATTGTTCCTTTTGCGGCCACCCATCCCATCCAGAGTTCAAGTGCAATAAGAAGTCCAAAGATAAAAGGAAGGAGGGAGCTAAACCTTCCAATTAGTTGCGGGCTGCCCACACCGGTTAAGATTTTCAGGCTGATTCCAGTGTTGAGTACATACCCAAGCAGAGATACGGCCAAGTTACTGTACCTGGGGTTCTCTTCAGGGTTCAAGATCCCGGCATCTCCGGCATCGCCCATCTCGCATTGTGACAATTTATTGTCAGCACGCACACATCGTGAGGTGGTCCATAAGAAACTGATGAAAGAGAGTGCGTTGGGCAGGATAGCGGGTCCCTTCTCCGCCTCTCCTTTTGGGGACTTTGTGTGTTCCCCATTAGGAGTTGTACCTAAGGAATAACAAGGTTAATTTAGATTGATTCACAACCTGTCAGCCTCTAAAGGTTCTTCAGTGAATGAGGCCATTGACCCTCAGTTGTGCTCGGTATGCTACGCGTCACTGGACCATGCCTTGGCAATGTTGCGCAGTTTAGGCCCAGGGGCACTGATGGCAAAGACGGACATAGAGTCTGCCTTCCATCTCCTCCCAGTCCACCCGATGACTACCATCTTTTAGGGTTTCAGTTTGAGGGTGCTTTTTACCATGATATGTGTATACCAGTGGGATGTAGCGTATCTTGCGCATATTTTGAACAGTTTAGCTCCCTGTTACAATGGATATAGTCTTCGCGCACGGGTCACAAGGATGTGATCCACTACTTAGATGACTTCCTAGTTTTAGGGCCGCCAGACTCGGGCATTTGCGCTGACGCACTAGAAGCGTTGATTTCCTTATTCAGGGACGTTGGGGTGCCCATTGCACAGGACAAGACTGTGGGTCCTTCAACATGTATTACATTCTTGGGGATTGAAATTGACACGGTGGCTGGGGAGTGCCGTCTTCCTGTAGAGAAGGTCCAGTCTTTCAAGCAGTTCATTGATACAGCACTGGTGTCCAAAAAAGTAACACTCCATCAGCTGCAGGTGTTGGTGGGTCAACTGAATTTTGCATTACGGATTATCCCCATGGGGCACGCCTTCTCTTGGTCTATTGCTAGGTCAATGGCTGGTGTCAAAGAAAAGCATCACCACACTAGGCTATCTAGCGAGGTTAAAGATGAGTTGAGAATATGGCGTGCTTTCTTGCAGCAGTTTAATGGAGCGGTTTTGTGGCCCCAATACCCAATTTCTAGTTGTGACCTCGGCCTCTTTACTGATGCCTCGGGCAGCATAGCCCAGCACAGCATTCGGACAGCACAGCATTCGGAGCGATATTGGGCTCTGAATTGTGTAAAGGGGAATGGCCTATGGCATGGCATGATAGCGGTATTACTAGGAATGTCGCATTTCTTGAGCTGTTCCCCCATCGTGGTGGCTGTGACCATTTGGGTGGAGGCACTCAGGGATAGGAATGTTATTTTCTGGTCAGATAATATGGCAGTGGTTGAAACGATCAATAGGCAAGGGGCTTCGTGCAAATGTGTCCTGCGGTTACTTAAACATCTGGTCCTCTTGTGTTTGAAAGCTAACATTTCATTTCGAGCTAAGCATGTACCTGGTATTCGTAATAATGCTGCTGATGCTTTATCTCGCTCCAAGTTGCAGGAATTTCGGGACTTCCACCCGCAAGCAGCAGACCTTTGACGGTGTTCCCTGCTTATCTGTGGAAGATTGGAGTCCCACCTTACGGGATCTAGTGGCAGCCTCACTTGCAAAGCGCAACAAAGTGTCTTATGAAAAATGTTTTGCGCCTTACCGCTCCTTCTTGCACAGGCAGAATATATCTAGCATGTTTAGTCTGGGCGCTATCTGTTTGTTTCTAGATATCTTAAGGAAACTGGGCAAGACGGTGTCTTGCGCCAGAGCCCATGTCTCAGCCATAAGATTCTTCGCAAAAATGCAAGGTGCCACTGACCTGAACAATTCTTTCCTCATTCAGAAAGCGCTGGCTGGGTGGGCCCGTCTAGAGGGTTCAAAGAAGTATACTAGGTGCCCGCTCAACACCCATATTTTGGCCCGCCTGCTAGCTATTCTGCCTCAAGTGTGCAAGTCCCCTTATGAAACAACACTCTTTGCCGCAGCATTTACTGTGGCTTTTTATGGCGCATTTAGGGTTAACGAAATAGTTGGGTCAACACGTAATGATTCGGCTGGGGGCCTTCAGTGGTCGGACGTGCATTTGGGCAAAGATGACTTGACGATAAGGTTGAGAAGCTCCAAAACAGATCAGGCGGGTAAAGGGGCCGTGATTAAACTCAAGGCGGCCCCAGGCTCCAACATCTGCCCTATAGCTAGAGTAGGGTCATATTTGGCAATTCGTCCGGATACGGCATCTTCAGCTTTATTCATTCACACGAATGGGGAATGCCTCTCACGTTACCAGTTTGCAGCTGTTCTGTCAGCGGCTCTTGGAGAGGCGGGTATCAATCCTGAGGGTTACTCGTCACATTCCTTTAGAATAGGTGCAGCCACAGAGGCGGCGGGGGCAGGTATGTCAGCTGAAGATGTTAAGAAGTTGGGTCGTTGGGCATCACAGTCATACAAGCGTTACATTCACCCCGATTACAATGAAACTGAGGCATGGTCTGTTTTCTTTTTCTATGCATATTCATTCGTGTTTTTCTTTGTTCTTTTAGTAGGATGCCTCACAAGGTTGTGTGGGTGGTTGGTCACTCCTTTATCCGTCGGGCGGCCTACAGGTTGCAACTGCTCAGTGGACCAAAGCCTTTCGCCCTGCGTGACGTGGCATTCCGGTGGTGCGGGATTGGTGGCCTACATATCTCACAGCTACAACGTTTGATTCAAGTTGCCAGGGGTTGTGAGGGACTCCAGTCCCCGGATCTCATTGTAGTACACCTGGGTGGTAATGACTTGGTGAGGATGGGGCGTAAGGGCCTCAGGGAGGCGATTTTGACTGAATTCGCGAAATTGGGTAAGGCGTTTCCTGAAGAACATTGCATGGTCTCACATGGTACCACGCCGGAACTGGGGGAAGAATATAAAGTTCAGAGTGATTAATGTGTCAGTACGGCATTTGAACTCTGAAATGTCTAGGTTGTGCCCGGGCCGCCTGTGGAATATCCCTCATAAACTTCTCAAGGGCAACGACATGTTCTATGAGGATGGTGTTCACCTTTCAGATTCAGGGACTGATTTGTTTATTAGGGACATCTGAGCATTTGCACAGCAACTGTTTTGTGGTGGGGAGGGCAAAGGACCTTGGGGCCCTGGTCGCCCTTGTGGTGGGGTCTAGAATCCTAGAGTCACCCCTCGTTAGCAGGGGGAGGTCCTCCAGAAGCAGTCCCCCCACCAGGACAGCACTAAGGGTTAAGTAAGGTTCTGCAGTCCTGAGCCAACCAGAGGATGTACACCAGCTTGTGGGTGAGGGCGCATAGATAGATCATTGGGGGTGGGCACGGGGTGCGCTGCTCCTGCCCACCTCATTGCAGCCTCTGGGGAGCTTGGTGTTTGGGGGGCGGTGCCCATAGCGAGGACAAGGCTACAGTGGTGTGGGACCGCCCCCCCCACGGATGCAGGTGGTTGCACCTGTGTGGTCCAATGGCGTTCAGGATTGCAAGGTGGCCCTTGGTGCGGTGGGTGTACTTCTGCTGTTGACGAAGCCTTCCAATTATGTTTTGCACATATTCTACTGACACTTTCTTTCTTCACAGTTTTGGAGACTGTTATGTGTTCTAAGTGTATTTTCACATTGAATTTTTGTTATGACCTTTTCACTTTCACAAGGGTGATATACTAATTTTGAATAAACTGATCCACAACAACAAAGCGCTTCTGTAGATTTGTTGGTACCTCGTTTGGGTGGTTGGGGGTTTGGGCCAGACTGGAGGTCTCCGGGTCCTATTACTTTTTATCCCCGTATCGTTTAGAAACTCCTCCATCTCCTTGGTAACAAACTAAAGTCCATTGTCAGACAAAAGAGTGGTGGAAAAGCTTTCACTTTCAAACATCTGTTAAAAAAATTAATCACATCGTTCGTCTCAATAGCATTTGTTACCTCAATATCTGGCCACCTCGAGTGCATATCAATTAGAACAATAACATATTTGTCAACACTAGAAACCTTATTTCGGCCTAATATGTCCACCTCAACATCCTCCCAAGGATCTTTGGGAAAGTTCCTTAAAACCATGGTTTGCACTCTACATTTCAAGGTTTTGTCACACTGTATACACTCCATGCTATCTCACAGATCTCTCAGCTTGTATGTCCATACCAGGCCAACTGTACATTTGTCTTAATCTCTCCTTTGTTTTTGAAATGCCAGGATGACTGTCATGAGCATAGGCAATGGGATCGCTCCCTACAGACACCGGAGGAATCAAACTCATTTCCCGTAGTAACAATCCTCCTTTATATGCAAGTTCACTTTTGACTTTCCAATTCCCCTTTCAATGACCCTGTCAACTTCACTTGTTCTTTCCAATCCTCTTTGATACATTTAATCACCTACTGCAGCTCCACGTGGTTGCTGACTTCATTCAACCACTCATCCTCTTTTATTATGCTGTCTCTGTTCAGGCCCACCGCAAAATCATCATTTACATTACTATCTACCTCCAACTCATCTTCCTCATACACCCCTACAACGCGTGAGCAACAGTCTGCTAAGTTGATCTTCACACCAGGTACATATGTAACATCAAATTGGAATTCTTGCAGTGACACAATCCATTTCCTTATCCTCACTGAGATATTATCAATCCCCTGTTTTTAAAAATGTCTTTCAGAGGTTTATGACCTGTTTTGATTGTGAAACTACAACCCCAAACAAATTTTCTCTGTTTACGAACCGCCCAATAATTAGCAAACACCTCCTTTCGAATTACTGAGTATATTTAATTCTACACCCTTCAAACTTCGGGAAATTAATAGAATGGTGCATTTCACGCCTTCATACTGTTGTAACAGAACAGTCCCTAAACCCTTTGAGCTGGCATAAGTCATGATGATTGTCTTATGACAGATGCCAGCTCAAAACTTTGTAAAGAAGAAGTTTTAGACAGACATGATTTAATTTGATTAAATACCCTCTCACACTCACCATTCCACGAAAACACTGAACCCTTTTTTAAGGAAAACCTCATATCTTATGCTTACCCAACAAAATTGGGGATAAACTTACTGTAGTACTCTGACATTCCCAAACATTTAATAACCTCTTTACACACATGGGTGGTCATGTTGCTGATGGTGTCAACAAACTCACTCTTAGGTTCAATACAAGAGTCCATGATTTTGTGGCCTAAGTAATCAATCTCTGTAAGGTTGAATTTGCACTTCTTGACCTTCACTGTCATACCATTCTCTCTTGACCTTCCAAGAACACCATGTAGACATTGATTATGCTCTTCAACATCATGCCCAAACACCCAAACATCATCCTGATACATTTTTACAACACACACAAAATATTTTCTATCATTCTTTGAAAGAAAGCTGCTGCTGAAATCAGCCCAAAAGGTATCCTCAAAAACTTGAAAGTTCCATATGGTGTTATAAATGCTGTCAAGTCTTAAAAGTCTCATTATAACTTCAGCTGATGGTATACCGATGTGAGATAAATGGATGAGAAATATTTTGCTCCCTTCAACATTGACAATATTTCGGTTAGGTTGTACCAAGGGTAATGATCAACTATAACGCACTTGTTCAGTTCACATAGATCCACACATAACCTCAATTCTCCATTGGTCTTTCGTATCAAGACCACAAAAGCAAACCATTCAGTGGCCTCAAATTCCTCTATGATTTCATTCTCCTTCAACTTTTGTAACTCCTCATACATCTCGCTAACCATTATGGGTACACACCTCACTCTACTCACAACTGGAACAGATCCCTTTTTTATCTTAATCTTATGTACATATCCTTTTAGGCAACCTAACCCTTCTCTTAAAAGACCTCGAAATTCTTTCTCATACTCAGATCTATCTATGTTTACTTGACTTATTTGTTTCTCTTGACCAATAATCACAGTCTTTGTGCTTCGATCAATGTGCCTTAACCGCACAGCAGGACTTTCATTAGGACCTAAAAAAAATTTCAGATCCTTTTGTCCTATTCCAGCGCTGAAGCCCAGAACCGCAGGCTGTGGCGCGAGTGTAGTTAGTCCTGACCTGTTGGTCCCCATTATTGCACATTCAGGGGGCATCAGCTCTATTTGTTATTGACCCCTTATTGATCCCTTATTTAGCCACAATCTCAGGTCAGTGGGCTACGGTATCAGCACGGTTTTCTTGCTCCACGCCAATTTCATCTCCTTGTCCTGTTCCTCCTTCCTCACCTGGTGGGGTGGAATCACAGTGCCCTCAGTACAAAGATTGGTCCATCCAATCTAGCAGGGCTAGGAACGCGGATCACCTGTACAAGAGGTAAGCAGTGAGTTTAAGAGGGGCACATTGTTCTTTGTAAATTGATGGTTATTTGCTGCGCATTCTATGATGGTTATTTGCTGTGTGCTTTATGCTTTTAGTGCCTTCCTGGGTGGTGTGTGCCCTCTTCATTTTGGGATTACTGTGCAGCTAACGATAATCTGTTCTTTACATTGACGCCTTCACCTCAGTGGGGTACTAGGTTGTGCCTTCTTGCTCTTCCACTGTTTTGGTGATTCTTGTTAATTCAGAGGTCTTCAAACTTTTTTACGTTGAGCCCCCCCCATCTAAACTTTTTTAGACGTCGAGCCCCCCCTCTCCTATCACCACTTGACGACAAATTCTGGAAGCTGGTACTCTGCATCATAGCTAGCCATTCCCACCTGCAGAGTCCAGGTCGTATATGGCAAATAATATTAAAGTAAGACTATAGTAAGCTGCAGTTTTTATACTGCATGTGGGTAGGTGATAGATGCTTATTACAAACTTCAAATGAAAAGTCTCCAAGAAAAATTTGCACAAATAAATTACAATGGTGCTTTCTTTTTCACATAAAATAACATTTTGCATAGATCAATAAAAACTATTTCAAAACTAATGTGACAGGTGTGCCTGGTTTTCTCCAAAGAGACAGTCAATGTGTGGATGGATTCTTGCTTCTGCAATCCTGAGGTTGTGGTCCACTTCCAGGGGCTTATTTATAAGCCCCTTGCGCCACCAGTGCGTTACTTTTTGTGACGCACCGGCGGCGCATTTTGCTGCTCCATATTTACAAGGATGGGAAAAGCCGCCTGCGTGGCTTTTCCTGTCCTTGTAAATACGGCCACTTACACGCAGCACTTTGCAGGAAAGGGGCATTGCATGGGTGTTGCTGTGGGTGTTCCCACGCAACACCCATGGAACCTGACATATTTCCAGATTTACGAGAAACTGTAAACCTGGAAATGCGTCTGAAGGAGGCGTAGGGAGGCGCAACGAGGATAAATTTATTTATTTCTCCTCGTTTTTTTCCTATTTCTATGCATGCTGCATTCTGCAGCACACATAGAACGAGGAAATCACCTCTGGTGATTGTTTATGTGCAGGAAGGTGTCCCTTCCTCCACATCAACAATCATTAAAAAATGACGGTTTGCAAGTTCTATGTGTGCTAATGCAGCATACATAGAAGTTGAAAAATGCCATTTCAGATTGTTTATGTGCAGGAAGGGACACCTGCACATAAACAATCATCCCCGTGATGCAGGCATCCTTGCACCATGGTATAAGAGTGCCTGCATCGGCGCATGGCAGTAAATTTTGCGCCAGCGCAGGGGAGAGCAAAGGAATCCACCATATCCTTGTAGATATGACGCATCCCTGTGCTTTCAAAGTGCCGCAGCGTGGCGCAGCCAAAGGGCTTGCGGTGCCGCACTACAGCACATCCTTGTAAATGAGGACCCCAGTTTTGAGTGGTACTTAGAAACTGGAGCGCTCACAAAATTTTGTAATATATGTTTAGCAATTTTATATAGCACAAACATGACCCAAAGGGATTGGTGCGCTTTACAGGAGCATCTTTCACATTACACAAGGACACATTCATTTTTTGTAAGCATGGGGAGATTAAGTGATTTGCCCATAGTCACAGGACTTTGAGCAGATGCTGAGAACTGAATCTGGTTCCCCAGTTCCAAAGTCAGCAGCTCTGGATGTTGCGCCACATCATTGCCCCTAGATAAGATATCAGGAAAAGGGGTCCCGCAAAACATGCTTTCTGACACAATTGAAAAACCTGTGGTTATGTGGAGTATGGCCAGGTGTCGCCAGTAGAAGGCCATCCACAGTTTTTCAAGACGGCCTAGGGGACATCTACATCAGACACATATGCGATATAAGTGATTCAAGGGGATATATACATTTCTTCTCTAGCAGCATCAAGATCCATTCAGTTGTTAACATAATTGGCTTATAAAGAAGACAGTCTTCTAAAGATTCAGAAACATGTCATAAGAAAGCTGTTGCGTGGGCAAAGGATCAGAGACGACACCAGGGTGTGATAAAGAGGGTTTAATAGGTATGGACAGGTGTTTCTTTCTTGTTGCCAATGTTCTGGTCACGTAGGGACCCGGGATGGGTGTACGGGCAGGACTCCGCTCCACTCTTATTGATTCCCTTCTTGACTGGCGCCGAGTCCTCGGGGATATCGTGGCCATGTATCAGGAAAATAGAAGAAAGAAATACTGGGGTAAGGGATCGGTTCCTTATGTTTGCAGTGATAGGGAGGGGTTGTGATAGGACACCAACTCACTCGTGTTTTATTCTCACTCGATAGGACGTGCTCGAGTGAAGGGTGATACCGCATACCAAGTGAAACGACAGAAATAAAAGGAGAAGGGACACGCAGTTTCGGGGTCTAAGCGGGTACGCTATCCCGCCTCCCGTACCAACCCGTGAAGCGTTTGCGTACCTCTGAGAGCCACGCACCTCCTGGAGCGTGGCTGGGCGATCCGTGGGGTCGTTGGCCTCCTGGCACCGTTCCGACTCTCGCTGGCTCTGCTTCTCGCTCCGCCTGCTCCCCCGGCAATCCGCTCGCTCCGTACAAGGCTGGAACCACTTTCAACACCGTCTCCGTCCTGTCGCCGGTGTTACCACACACCTTCTTCCGGGTCTCCTGCGTCCTTATGGGTCCAGGGAGTGTGATGTCATGGGGCGGAGTTACGTTCTGCAGGAGCCCCCATCCCGTCTCGTCATCATCCATGGAATCCTCCAGGACGGAAGGAATTCTGGGACCTGTAGTCCAGGAGTCCTGCCGGGAAGAAATAAGAGGTGGAGAGGCGGGACTTACGGTCCACCATTCTATAATGTCCACGTTTTGTACCCCCGATGGGCCCACCTCGTTACAAAAGCATTTATATTTGCCCTACGAAAGACAGATGGCATATTTCATGATATTTGCTATTTTAGGCTTGTGTACTCAGCTCTAAAGTATTTGAACATTTTAAATGAGCACCAGCGGCTTTAATCAAGGTCAAGGTTATTTTCCATATGTCACGGGTAAATCAAGGGATTTTGCCGAGGATCACATGATGTAGAGCTGATGGCAGGACTCAAACCCGGGTCCCCAAAACCAAAGTCAGCAGCTCTGGCATTAATGATGCATCTTCTTCTCTTCAAAACACCCAACGTTCCTACTAGTGTTGGGAAGAAAGGCAAAGGAGGGAGACTTAAAAAAAATAAAAAAAACTCTTCACACTTACCTGCTGGTGAATGGAATCCTCAGGAAGAATGCACCCGTTTTCAAATCCTTGGAGCGAAAGGCAGTAGGTGCGAGGTTACAAATCATGATAACCTCGAGGGGAAGGCTTCAAAAGCGAGGCGAAGGTCAGCAACCCGATATGAAATTCAGCAATCAGGAGGCAAAGGCAGCAGTGATGAAGCGTTGCTTTATCAGCAAAGTTGAAGTATTTTGCAGCTTTATGTATGCAAAATTCGCGGCACTTCCTGGCATCTGTACTGCTGTCCCTTTCTATGGAGGAACGTCAGTGTCGACGTCAGGGAAGGAACAATGGAAGGTGAAGTGGAGTGCGTGGCCCCCTGAGGTGAAGCTGCGCCCCCCACTGGGGGGCGCGCCCCACACTTTGAAGACCTATGTGTTGTTAGCCCTAAATGGCATCTAAGGGAGGCCTGGTTGGTAAAAGAAAGGGTAGGGATCCAGAATTAGCACAGCTGCTGAAGCTGGGTCTAGCTAAGTTGGGCAATGAGGGGGGCACAGAAGTTTCTGGGTCAGAGTCAGATCGGGATGGAGACTGCACGGTGGCAGAGTACCCACGGGGTCCCATGTTCCCCCTTGGGCTGCCTTCCCACCAGTCAAGAGCAGGGCTACAAAGCCGGCACGAGCCCCCTCTGATACGTTGGGTGAGGCGGTGCCCGCCGCCCCACCACCAATTATACCTGATGCCCCAGCAGCACCGATCCCTGCGATCCACTCGGCTCTCCAAACACAACAGCATATTGTTGATGGTAAGGTGGAGGGCCAACCTAGTTCACTTGCAGAAAAAACATCGGTCAGAATAGGTCAAGGCTCCCCCGGGAACGATCGCTTGCCGGCGGCGTCCTTCATTCCTAATTTTACGTCTCCAACCGGCTGGTGGAGTACATGCGGAATTCCATGAGACCACAACCCTTGGTGTAGGTCTCCTTGTGATTGACATCACATTGGATCCTCATCCATTCATGCAACAGGATCCATGTAAACATTTGCGGCTGTCTACATTTAATTTCTCCCACCCCTTCCTGATGAAGACCCGCCCCTGACGCATATTCAAGTTGCGCTTCTACTTAGGGTCGAAACGTCGGCGTTAAACGTATACTAGTTCATGCAACTTCACGGACCCCAATTCAAAGTCGTATCTGGGCTGTGTATCTATGCATTAATGATTGGACAGTACATTATAATCTTTTTATTGTCTCATGTATGATCCACTTGTATTATATGTACAGCACTTTATCCATTTATCACAAGTCACTTCACTTGCACTTCAATTCACTCTATCGTCGTATTTTGTATTGTTTTCTTGACAGCCATATTCATTAATATGTGTATATGATATTTATACAATACAAAGATCATTTGGTGTATTAAAAAAATTACTGTGTTGTTGTGGTGTGTTCCGTATAAAAAGTCCTAGGCTGTGAATCAATCCCTGCAGTCTATTTTGTTGACCTTTTAAGTTAGTACCCATAAGATACAAAGCAATTGTTTCTCTCCCGACAGAGCGATACAAAAGGGGATGATGGACGGAACGCTTGAGCCAATCAAACACTCACCCCCAGTCAACTGATCTGGGTTTAATCCATCATCATTCTTTAGCTCACTCCACCACCCCAGTTCAGACATGGCCATATGCAAATCAGTCTGACCCTGTGCCTCATGGGAACAGTCCAGCACGAACTGCCAAGCCATGTCTTCCCTGGACCGGAAACAAGCATCCTAGGACAGGTTTCTGGCATTCCAGCCGTCATCAGCCAGGCTTGCCTGAATCCAGTGGCAAAGTGAGCAAGGGACCCACGTCTGGGCATACCCCGCCAACTTAGGGCGAACAAAGCGATACAAAGGGGATGATGGACGGAACGCTTGAGCCAATCAAACACTCACCCCCAGTCAACTGATCTGGGTTTAATCCATCATCATTCTTTAGCTCACTCCACCACCCCAGTTCAGACATGGCCATATGCAAATCAGTCTGACCCTGTGCCTCATGGGAACAGTCCAGCACGAACTGCCAAGCCATGTCTTCCCTGGACCGGAAACAAGCATCCTAGGACAGGTTTCTGGCATTCCAGCCGTCATCAGCCAGGCTTGCCTGAATCCAGTGGCAAAGTGAGCAAGGGACCCACGTCTGGGCATACCCCCGCCAACTTAGGGCGAACAAAGCGATACAAAAGGGGATGATGGACGGAACGCTTGAGCCAATCAAACACTCACCCCCAGTCAACTGATCTGGGTTTAATCCATCATCATTCTTTAGCTCACTCCACCACCCCAGTTCAGACATGGCCATATGCAAATCAGTCTGACCCTGTGCCTCATGGGAACAGTCCAGCACGAACTGCCAAGCCATGTCTTCCCTGGACCGGAAACAAGCATCCTAGGACAGGTTTCTGGCATTCCAGCCGTCATCAGCCAGGCTTGCCTGAATCCAGTGGCAAAGTGAGCAAGGGACCCACGTCTGGGCATACCCCCGCCAACTTAGGGCGAACAAAGCGATACAAAAGGGGATGATGGACGGAGCGCTTGAGCCAATCAAACACTCACCCCCAGTCAACTGATCTGGGTTTAATCCATCATCATTCTTTAGCTCACTCCACCACCCCAGTTCAGACATGGCCATATGCAAATCAGTCTGACCCTGTGCCTCATGGGAACAGTCCAGCACGAACTGCCAAGCCATGTCTTCCCTGGACCGGAAACAAGCATCCTAGGACAGGTTTCTGGCATTCCAGCCGTCATCAGCCAGGCTTGCCTGAATCCAGTGGCAAAGTGAGCAAGGGACCCACGTCTGGGCATACCCCCGCCAACTTAGGGCGAACAAAGCGATACAAAAGGGGATGATGGACGGAACGCTTGAGCCAATCAAACACTCACCCCCAGTCAACTGATCTGGGTTTAATCCATCATCATTCTTTAGCTCACTCCACCACCCCAGTTCAGACATGGCCATATGCAAATCAGTCTGACCCTGTGCCTCATGGGAACAGTCCAGCACGAACTGCCAAGCCATGTCTTCCCTGGACCGGAAACAAGCATCCTAGGACAGGTTTCTGGCATTCCAGCCGTCATCAGCCAGGCTTGCCTGAATCCAGTGGCAAAGTGAGCAAGGGACCCACGTCTGGGCATACCCCGCCAACTTAGGGCGAACAAAGCGATACAAAAGGGGATGATGGACGGAACGCTTGAGCCAATCAAACACTCACCCCCAGTCAACTGATCTGGGTTTAATCCATCATCATTCTTTAGCTCACTCCACCACCCCAGTTCAGACATGGCCATATGCAAATCAGTCTGACCCTGTGCCTCATGGGAACAGTCCAGCACGAACTGCCAAGCCATGTCTTCCCTGGACCGGAAACAAGCATCCTAGGACAGGTTTCTGGCATTCCAGCCGTCATCAGCCAGGCTTGCCTGAATCCAGTGGCAAAGTGAGCAAGGGACCCACGTCTGGGCATACCCCCGCCAACTTAGGGCGAACAAAGCGATACAAAAGGGGATGATGGACGGAACGCTTGAGCCAATCAAACACTCACCCCCAGTCAACTGATCTGGGTTTAATCCATCATCATTCTTTAGCTCACTCCACCACCCCAGTTCAGACATGGCCATATGCAAATCAGTCTGACCCTGTGCCTCATGGGAACAGTCCAGCACGAACTGCCAAGCCATGTCTTCCCTGGACCGGAAACAAGCATCCTAGGACAGGTTTCTGGCATTCCAGCCGTCATCAGCCAGGCTTGCCTGAATCCAGTGGCAAAGTGAGCAAGGGACCCACGTCTGGGCATACCCCCGCCAACTTAGGGCGAACAAAGCGATACAAAGGGGATGATGGACCGGAACGCTTGAGCCAATCAAACACTCACCCCCAGGCAACTGATCTGGGTTTAATCCATCATCATTCTTTAGCTCACTCCACCACCCCAGTTCAGACATGGCCATATGCAAATCAGTCTGACCCTGTGCCTCATGGGAACAGTCCAGCACGAACTGCCAAGCCATGTCTTCCCTGGACCGGAAACAAGCATCCTAGGACAGGTTTCTGGCATTCCAGCCGTCATCAGCCAGGCTTGCCTGAATCCAGTGGCAAAGTGAGCAAGGGACCCACGTCTGGGCATACCCCCGCCAACTTAGGGCGAACAAAGCGATACAAAAGGGGATGATGGACGGAACGCTTGAGCCAATCAAACACTCACCCCCAGTCAACTGATCTGGGTTTAATCCATCATCATTCTTTAGCTCACTCCACCACCCCAGTTCAGACATGGCCATATGCAAATCAGTCTGACCCTGTGCCTCATGGGAACAGTCCAGCACGAACTGCCAAGCCATGTCTTCCCTGGACCGGAAACAAGCATCCTAGAACAGGTTTCTGGCATTCCAGCCGTCATCAGCCAGGCTTGCCTGAATCCAGTGGCAAAGTGAGCAAGGGACCCACGTCTGGGCATACCCCCGCCAACTTAGGGCGAACAAAGCGATACAAAAGGGGATGATGGACGGAACGCTTGAGCCAATCAAACACTCACCCCCAGTCAACTGATCTGGGTTTAATCCATCATCATTCTTTAGCTCACTCCACCACCCCAGTTCAGACATGGCCATATGCAAATCAGTCTGACCCTGTGCCTCATGGGAACAGTCCAGCACGAACTGCCAAGCCATGTCTTCCCTGGACCGGAAACAAGCATCCTAGGACAGGTTTCTGGCATTCCAGCCGTCATCAGCCAGGCTTGCCTGAATCCAGTGGCAAAGTGAGCAAGGGACCCACGTCTGGGCATACCCCCGCCAACTTAGGGCGAACAAAGCGATACAAAAGGGGATGATGGACGGAACGGCTTGAGCCAATCAAACACTCACCCCCAGTCAACTGATCTGGGTTTAATCCATCATCATTCTTTAGCTCACTCCACCACCCCAGTTCAGACATGGCCATATGCAAATCAGTCTGACCCTGTGCCTCATGGGAACAGTCCAGCACGAACTGCCAAGCCATGTCTTCCCTGGACCGGAAACAAGCATCCTAGGACAGGTTTCTGGCATTCCAGCCGTCATCAGTCAGGCTTGCCTGAATCCAGTGGCAAAGTGAGCAAGGGACCCACGTCTGGGCATACCCCCGCCAACTTAGGGCGAACAAAGCGATACAAAAGGGGATGATGGACGGAACGCTTGAGCCAATCAAACACTCACCCCCAGTCAACTGATCTGGGTTTAATCCATCATCATTCTTTAGCTCACTCCACCACCCCAGTTCAGACATGGCCATATGCAAATCAGTCTGACCCTGTGCCTCATGGGAACAGTCCAGCACGAACTGCCAAGCCATGTCTTCCCTGGACCGGAAACAAGCATCCTAGGACAGGTTTCTGGCATTCCAGCCGTCATCAGCCAGGCTTGCCTGAATCCAGTGGCAAAGTGAGCAAGGGACCCACGTCTGGGCATACCCCCGCCAACTTAGGGCGAACAAAGCGATACAAAAGGGGATGATGGACGGAACGCTTGAGCCAATCAAACACTCACCCCCAGTCAACTGATCTCGGTTTAATCCATCATCATTCTTTAGCTCACTCCACCACCCCAGTTCAGACATGGCCATATGCAAATCAGTCTGACCCTGTGCCTCATGGGAACAGTCCAGCACGAACTGCCAAGCCATGTCTTCCCTGGACCGGAAACAAGCATCCTAGGACAGGTTTCTGGCATTCCAGCCGTCATCAGCCAGGCTTGCCTGAATCCAGTGGCAAAGTGAGCAAGGGACCCACGTCTGGGCATACCCCGCCAACTTAGGGCGAACAAAGCGATACAAAAGGGGATGATGGACGGAGCGCTTGAGCCAATCAAACACTCACCCCCAGTCAACTGATCTGGGTTTAATCCATCATCATTCTTTAGCTCACTCCACCACCCCAGTTCAGACATGGCCATATGCAAATCAGTCTGACCCTGTGCCTCATGGGAACAGTCCAGCACGATCTGCCAAGCCATGTCTTCCCTGGACCGGAAACAAGCATCCTAGGACAGGTTTCTGGCATTCCAGCCGTCATCAGCCAGGCTTGCCTGAATCCAGTGGCAAAGTGAGCAAGGGACCCACGTCTGGGCATACCCCCGCCAACTTAGGGCGAACAAAGCGATACAAAAGGGGATGATGGACGGAACGCTTGAGCCAATCAAACACTCACCCCCAGTCAACTGATCTGGGTTTAATCCATCATCATTCTTTAGCTCACTCCACCACCCCAGTTCAGACATGGCCATATGCAAATCAGTCTGACCCTGTGCCTCATGGGAACAGTCCAGCACGAACTGCCAAGCCATGTCTTCCCTGGACCGGAAACAAGCATCCTAGGACAGGTTTCTGGCATTCCAGCCGTCATCAGCCAGGCTTGCCTGAATCCAGTGGCAAAGTGAGCAAGGGACCCACGTCTGGGCATACCCCCGCCAACTTAGGGCGAACAAAGCGATACAAAAGGGGATGATGGACGGAACGCTTGAGCCAATCAAACACTCACCCCCAGTCAACTGATCTCGGTTTAATCCATCATCATTCTTTAGCTCACTCCACCACCCCAGTTCAGACATGGCCATATGCAAATCAGTCTGACCCTGTGCCTCATGGGAACAGTCCAGCACGAACTGCCAAGCCATGTCTTCCCTGGACCGGAAACAAGCATCCTAGGACAGGTTTCTGGCATTCCAGCCGTCATCAGCCAGGCTTGCCTGAATCCAGTGGCAAAGTGAGCAAGGGACCCACGTCTGGGCATACCCCCGCCAACTTAGGGCGAACAAAGCGATACAAAAGGGGATGATGGACGGAACGCTTGAGCCAATCAAACACTCACCCCCAGTCAACTGATCTGGGTTTAATCCATCATCATTCTTTAGCTCACTCCACCACCCCAGTTCAGACATGGCCATATGCAAATCAGTCTGACCCTGTGCCTCATGGGAACAGTCCAGCACGATCTGCCAAGCCATGTCTTCCCTGGACCGGAAACAAGCATCCTAGGACAGGTTTCTGGCATTCCAGCCGTCATCAGCCAGGCTTGCCTGAATCCAGTGGCAAAGTGAGCAAGGGACCCACGTCTGGGCATACCCCCGCCAACTTAGGGCGAACAAAGCGATACAAAAGGGGATGATGGACGGAGCGCTTGAGCCAATCAAACACTCACCCCCAGTCAACTGATCTGGGTTTAATCCATCATCATTCTTTAGCTCACTCCACCACCCCAGTTCAGACATGGCCATATGCAAATCAGTCTGACCCTGTGCCTCATGGGAACAGTCCAGCACGAACTGCCAAGCCATGTCTTCCCTGGACCGGAAACAAGCATCCTAGGACAGGTTTCTGGCATTCCAGCCGTCATCAGCCAGGCTTGCCTGAATCCAGTGGCAAAGTGAGCAAGGGACCCACGTCTGGGCATACCCCCGCCAACTTAGGGCGAACAAAGCGATACAAAAGGGGATGATGGACGGAGCAGCTTGAGCCAATCAAACACTCACCCCCAGTCAACTGATCTGGGTTTAATCCATCATCATTCTTTAGCTCACTCCACCACCCCAGTTCAGACATGGCCATATGCAAATCAGTCTGACCCTGTGCCTCATGGGAACAGTCCAGCACGAACTGCCAAGCCATGTCTTCCCTGGACCGGAAACAAGCATCCTAGGACAGGTTTCTGGCATTCCAGCCGTCATCAGCCAGGCTTGCCTGAATCCAGTGGCAAAGTGAGCAAGGGACCCACGTCTGGGCATACCCCGCCAACTTAGGGCGAACAAAGCGATACAAAAGGGGATGATGGACGGAGCAGCTTGAGCCAATCAAACACTCACCCCCAGTCAACTGATCTGGGTTTAATCCATCATCATTCTTTAGCTCACTCCACCACCCCAGTTCAGACATGGCCATATGCAAATCAGTCTGACCCTGTGCCTCATGGGAACAGTCCAGCACGAACTGCCAAGCCATGTCTTCCCTGGACCGGAAACAAGCATCCTAGGACAGGTTTCTGGCATTCCAGCCGTCATCAGCCAGGCTTGCCTGAATCCAGTGGCAAAGTGAGCAAGGGACCCACGTCTGGGCATACCCCGCCAACTTAGGGCGAACAAAGCGATACAAAGGGGATGATGGACCGGAGCGCTTGAGCCAATCAAACACTCACCCCCAGTCAACTGATCTGGGTTTAATCCATCATCATTCTTTAGCTCACTCCACCACCCCAGTTCAGACATGGCCATATGCAAATCAGTCTGACCCTGTGCCTCATGGGAACAGTCCAGCACGAACTGCCAAGCCATGTCTTCCCTGGACCGGAAACAAGCATCCTAGGACAGGTTTCTGGCATTCCAGCCGTCATCAGCCAGGCTTGCCTGAATCCAGTGGCAAAGTGAGCAAGGGACCCACGTCTGGGCATACCCCCGCCAACTTAGGGCGAACAAAGCGATACAAAAGGGGATGATGGACGGAACGCTTGAGCCAATCAAACACTCACCCCCAGTCAACTGATCTGGGTTTAATCCATCATCATTCTTTAGCTCACTCCACCACCCCAGTTCAGACATGGCCATATGCAAATCAGTCTGACCCTGTGCCTCATGGGAACAGTCCAGCACGAACTGCCAAGCCATGTCTTCCCTGGACCGGAAACAAGCATCCTAGGACAGGTTTCTGGCATTCCAGCCGTCATCAGCCAGGCTTGCCTGAATCCAGTGGCAAAGTGAGCAAGGGACCCACGTCTGGGCATACCCCCGCCAACTTAGGGCGAACAAAGCGATACAAAAGGGGATGATGGACGGGCACGCTTGAGCCAATCAAACACTCACCCCCAGTCAACTGATCTGGGTTTAATCCATCATCATTCTTTAGCTCACTCCACCACCCCAGTTCAGACATGGCCATGTGCAAATCAGTCTGACCCTGTGCCTCATGGGAACAGTCCAGCACGAACTGCCAAGCCATGTCTTCCCTGGACCGGAAACAAGCATCCTAGGACAGGTTTCTGGCATTCCAGCCGTCATCAGCCAGGCTTGCCTGAATCCAGTGGCAAAGTGAGCAAGGGACCCACGTCTGGGCATACCCCCGCCAACTTAGGGCGACAGAACCACTTTTTTACATATTATACATACCCAGGTTCTGAGGGCCACAGGGTTACCCCATTATCGTTAATAGTTCTGAAATACAGCCTATTCCTGCTGATTCTTCATGCGTGACACACAACTCCAACAATCACCTACCGAAGGTGACTGAATCCCTGGGGGCTTATGCGGCCTTAGCAGACATTAGTCAGGCACTCCTAGCCTTGTCTTCAGGGTAAGCGGGGCCTCGTAGTGAGCAACCCCAGAACAAGACAGTGAATGCACCTTTAACAGCCCCACCGCAGTCCTCCCAGCCATTCATCATGCCACCCGCCCAGGAGCAGCCGACCTCTCCTTCCTAGGGGCAGCTAACAGACTCATGGGACACTACCGGGCAAGCTTTAATTTCGGCGGCTCAGTTGCTGTCCAAGCTGGCCACTCCTGTGGACAAGGTAGCCCCCCGACAACTACTCTCTGTGCCCCATCGAATGACATTATGATAGCAATTGCGGACCTTAAGAAATAGGTGGAGGCCATTGGTATGACATGCCTTGAGGAGAATGGGGGCGGGCATTAAAAGGGGTCAGCCGATTCCCAGTAATCAGGTTGCAAAGGAGCTTCCTAGGGCAGAATCAGGTAAGAAAGCTGACCAGGTTGGGGAGAAAGCGGGTTCCTCTTCTACTTCTGCGTGTGCAGGAGAAGACACTTTGCTATCCAGACCTGGGAAGATGGCTTCACACGTGCCAGTGGATGTAAAGATAAAAATCTGGAAATGGGAATTTGTTGATATATTTTCTTTGATAAGAGCTAAACGAAGGGAATATGAACAAAAAGATAAAGACGGTAAAGATGCTTCATCTAAGGACAAGAAACCCAAGGTTGAGGAGACAATAACAAATTAGTCATTCGGGTTTAATGTATACATGTCTGTTATGCTAGAGAAGAAGCCAGAGGTGGCAACCACAACGATATTTTATTCTAATAAGATATTGAAAGCACACCATGTGTATGGGGTACTACTTGGTTAGATTACGACTGGGAGTTTAGGTGGACAAAAGTGGAGAATCCAGATATAGGGTGGGACCAGACAGAGGTCAGTGTATGGCTGGAGAGCATTAATAACAAGACCCCATTGAAGCCACTTTTTTGCCAGCAACACGCGGGGGATAAGAAGGGCTCATGTTTGGTCTTCAATAGGCAGACATGCACGGGCCCGGCGGGATCCTGTAAATACAAACACATTTGCTCCTTTTGCTGCCATCCGTCCCACCCAGAATTCAAATGTAACAAAAAGTCAAGAGATAAAGGGAAAGAGGGAGTTAAGCCTTCCAACTAGTTTTGAGATGCCCAACCCGCTCCAGATTACTAGGCTGATTCCATGGCTGAACTTGTACCCAAGCAAAGACATAGCGAAGTTGTTGCATCTGGTTTTAGGATTCCTTCACTCAGAGTGGCTCCCAACCTTCACTGTAACAATTTACTGTCAGCCCGTATGCAGTAAGATGTGGTGTCCTGGGGGCGTGGCTTAGCAAGCCAAGATGGCGGTCGCACCTTGAGAGTGCTCCTGGACCCCTCCGCTATCCGCCCAAGATCCGCCTGTCCCTGCGGCCATCCAGCCTTCAGACATGTTGCCAACCCATTGCTGCAGCTCCTGGCAGCGGCCCCGGCCGTGGGGCACCCTGTGATCCTGCGTTTCCGCACTTGACGAGCCTGCCGGGTGCCCTCACCTGCAAGATGGCAGCCTCCGTGCCCTGACTCGTGGCACCGAACGTTTTGGAGAGAGCTGCCCGGACTCGCACCACTGTGTCCGTGTTGGCGGGGATGGCCTCTGAAGACACAGAGGGCAGCCCACAGACGGTGAGCTGCGGGGGCCCCCTGGGCGAGCGAAGAGCTGGCCGTCGCCTGACGCCGCCTGCATTCCCTTCCCCCCGGCCGGCTGAGAATCTGCGTTGGCGGCCTGTTGCCGACAAATTTTGGTCCTGCTTGGTGCTGAGCTCGGCCTCCCTGGCATGAGGCTTTAGTCGCGAGCTGCGATGACCGGAGGCACCCAGGACTGGTCCGCTGGCCCCCCGTGGTGCAGTTGCGGTGCCAGCTGCCATTTCGGGCGGCGGAGGACGGAGATTGGCAACAGTTGGGGCCCGGCTGTGACTGATGCTGTCTGGGGTCCAGTGCGCGACGGACCCGGAACTCTGGTGAGTGCCCGGCAGCGGGGGGGGTGCTGGGACTGTGTTGAGTGAGGCCCCCCCACGCACTTGGGCCGATTGCTGGGCGGGTGGATTGGCTCCTGGACTGTGCGGCGTGCGGTTCGGCCCCTGCTGCTCCTACTCACCTGCTGTGCTCTCGCGATGCCGGTCCGGCCCCTGCCGGGCCCTAGGGACTGAATCTGCGCTGCTGGCCTGACAAGAAGAAGCACCTAAGGGGGGTGGAACCGGCCGTGGGCACCAAGCGGCGTGAGGTCCTAGGAGAGGGCCTCCTCCACCGCCCCCCTGCCTCCGACTTGCTCCTGTGGCTCCTGGCGCCGACCGGGGGCCCTCCAATACAGAGGCCCCTGTTGCTGACCTCTGTGCCGGGCCTCTGGTACGCTGCCTCCGGTGTGCTGTAACATCCAAGGGAGGTGGACCCGGCCGCATGCAACGAGCGGCGTGAGGTCCTGGGAAAGGGCCTCCTCTGCCGCCCCCCTGCCCCCGACTTGCTCCTGTGGCTCCTGGCGCTGACCGTGGGTCTTCCACTACAGAGGCCCCTGTTGCTGACCTCGAGACCAGGCCTCCATCAAGTTGCCTCCGGTGTGAGGTAACGTCCAAGGGGGTGGAACCGGCCGCATGCTGCGAGCGGCGTGAGGTCCTGAGAGAGGGCCTCCTCCAGCGCCCCCCTGCCTCCGCTTGCTCCTGTGGCTCCTGGCGCCGGTCGTGGGCCTTCCATTACAGAGGCCCCCGCTGCTGACCTTGGGACCAGGCCTCTGTTACGTTGCCTCCGGTGTGAGATACCGCCCAGGGGCGGTGGAACCGGCGACATGCACCGAGCGGCGTGAGGTCCTGGGAGAGGGCTTCCTCCACTGCCCCCCTGTTGCTGACTTGCTCCTGTGGCTTCCGGCGCTGCTGTGGGCCCCCCATTACAGAGGCCTCTGTAGGAGACACGTTGGGGCCCCCTGCCCTGCTGGGTGACGACCATGGGTCGAGACAAGCCAGCCAAAACCCCTGCCACCCAGACTAAAATGGACCGATTCACCATCACGGACTCTGGGGCGACTGGAGGGAACGCGGATAAGGATGCTCCACCTGCTGCAGACCTATCTACCATCCTTCAGGCCATCCATGCCTCGCAATCTTCCGTAGAGGGCAAGATTGCCGAAGTCCAGGTCGATGTGACCCTCATCCGGCAGGACCTTCGGAACCCCACGGCCCGGATTAAAGAAGCCGAATCCCGCATTTCCACCGTGGAGGATGAGGTTCAGCAACTTAAAGGCCAAGTCGCTCGTCTCCAGTCTCACACCCAGGAGCTACATCGGCGGGCGGAGGATGCAGAAAACAGGTCCCGCCGCAACAACCTTCGCCTGGTGGGATTTCCGGAGGGTGCGGAGCAGGGTCGGACGGCAGACTTTGTAGAGAAGTGGCTACGCTCATGGATCCCCGAGGGCTCCCTCTCCCCATGGTTCGCGATCGAGCGGGCACACCGCTCACTTGCTCCTATGCCGCCTCCGGGGGCACCCCCCAGACCGGTCATAATGCGAATCCTCAATTTTAAAGACCGCAACTCTGTTTTGGCCGAGGCCCGTAAGCAGCAGCACCTCCAATATGACAACCACGCGATCATGATCTTCCCTGACTACACTCGCGAGGTCCAGGGTCAGCGCCGCTCGTTTGGGGAGATCAAGCAGAAGCTGCGCGCCCTCAACATACCATACAGGCTCCTCTTCCCGGCGCGCTTGCGAGTTGTGTTCTCCAACAGGACCCTCTTCTTTGATACCCCTGAGGAAGCATGGACATGGGCCACAGAGGAGCGCCCCCTACAGGGCGGCAACTCAAATCCATCACCCGTAAGTGCAGCTGGAGGCGCCCGCCGGGAGGTCCCGGGCCCCCGGCCTCAACGCAACCGCTCCTGCAGGCGCCGCGGTCAGAGGCGAGCCCGCTCGGACTCACCATTGGGCCCCTCTCACCAGCCGACACCTGGGCCACTCCCCGGGGGCTCCCTGGTCATGTGGAGATCTGGCTCCTCCGGCCGCTTGGACCCTGGGGGTGCCTCGCCTCGTACATCGCTGTTGGACCTGCCGGATACAGATCTCTCACGTAGCCCGACGCTTCTCACGGGTCCTGCCTGAACTCGTCTCTGCCTGCCGGGCTTGGCTCCGCGGCCGGGGACGGCGCATCAGCTCAACTCCACTTCAATTCCCGTTGGACTTGATTATGCACATCCTGCTATGAGGAGGGGTCCTCCACGATTCCCCATTCCCAAGCGTTCTAGTTTGGTTCTCTTTTAGTTCTCCACTGTTAGGGCGACAGATGCTTCTGTTCCTGAAGTATAGGGTGGGGGGTGGGGTTTGGGTTGGGGTGGGGGGACTGTTGTCCCGAGTTGTATTGTTTGTTTTTGTTGTTTCTTGCACCAGCACTTCTGCTCAGCTGCGAAACGAGTACGCAGTGACCGACACTGTACATTTGCGCCTGTTGCCCCGCACAAATACACCACTGCGCCCATTGTCCAAGCCAGGTGTCCGACCCTTTGCCCAGTCTCTCCATGTCTGACAGCTATACCGGGATGGCATCGCTTCATATTATGTCCTGGAATGTTAACGGCCTCTTAGATAAGGTCAAGCGCACTGCGGTCCTGCGATATGCCCGACACACTGTGGACATACTGATGCTCCAGGAGACCCACCTGGTAGGCAACCACTGTCCCTTTCTGGCGCGCTATGGCTATGGTGGGATCTGGCACTCTGCTTTTGCCCGAGGATCACGGGGGTGGCGATCCTGATACGCCGCGCTCTTCCATTTGTGGTGCGTAAAGTGGTACATGACCCTGGGGGCTGCTTTGTTATCTTGGAGGAGAACATTGGAGACTGGTCCCTGAACCTAATCGCTGTATACTCCCCCCCTCTCTGCTGTCCTCCACGCTTCAGCGCCTCACTACACTAGTGGCTGCCCTACCCCCAGGGACGACGGTTGTTGGGGGAGACTTCAATGTGGTTATAGACCCAGGACTTGACACTGATGCGGCCCCTTCCGTCTCCCGAGTTGCACAGTCTGCCCTCCTTTCGAATTGGGCTGCTACGCTGGGCCCGAGATGCCTGGAGACTCTGGCACCCGACCACTCGTATGTACACTCATAAATCAGCCTCCCACCACACACATGCTAGGCTAGATTATCTCTTCCTGCCGGCCTTGGACTGTCGGTCAATTCAGGCCATCACCATCCTTCCCAGGGGCTTATCAGATCACTCCCCAGTATCTCTGCAGATGGGCAACCTCCCGGCGCCCTCGCGCCCGATCTGGCGGCTAAACGCCTGGTTCCTTCAGGACAAAGACTTCCGGAAACAGATAGGGGACGAACTCCGCCATTACTTCTCCACTAATCAGGGCTCGGTCTCATCTCCTGGCACTCTATGGGAGGCCAGTAAGGCCACCATCCGCGGCTATGACAAAGGCCAACTCAAACTCCAACGTACGAAACAGGACTCCTGCCTCACACTTCTGGAGGCCCAGGCTGTACTGCTTGAAGCCCAACCACCGGGGTAAAGAACAGAGGCCCAGAATCGGAAACTGGCGTTTCTGAGGGATGAGATCAAGCAGGCCTCCCTGGAGGCCGCTAAGCTGCTGTGGAGGTCCTCTGTAGCACAAGTGTATGGGTGGGGAGATAAAAATGGGAAGCTCTTGCATCGTTTGGCCACCTACCCTATGGCCAATCGTATCATTCCTGAGGTGATTGACTCACACGGGGAGATCCAGCGGACCCCGTGGCGGTGGCCCAGTGCTTCACCACATACTACGCTACTCTCTACTCTGTGCAGCCTCCAGATCTCACACTCCCGGAACTCCTCCAGCGTGAACGGCTCCCCCTTCCGCGGCTCAGTGAATCCGAGGCAGAGGACCTAGATCTTCCGATCACCCCGGAAGAAGTTAACGACGCCATCTCACGCATGGCCGCGGGTAAGACACCAGGGCCAGACGGACTCCCACAGGAGTTTTATGCGTCCTATCGAGACACGCTGGTTCCCCACCTCTTAGAGGTGTATCACGAAGCGGCTGACCGCGGCTTCTTCCGTCCTGAGACGGACCTGGCCACCATTGTGGTGATTCCTAAGTCTCAGCCTCCCTCGGCCCACTGCTCTGATTATCGCCCCATCTCCCTCATTAATTCGGAGCTCAAAATATTCGCCTCGGGCCTGGCTAACCGCATACGTCCCAATCTGGATAAGCTGGTCCACCCAGACCAATGTGGGTTCATGCCCTCCCGGGGAACCAGGCACTGCCTTAGACGTCTCCACCTCGCTCTTGCGCATCGGCAACAATTTACCCCCTATCTCTCTTTGCTCCTCGTGGACTTCGAGAAAGCATTTGATTCGGTGGACTGGCAATATCTGGAGGCAGTGTTGTCGGAGATGGGTTTTGGGACCCCCTTTCGCAACCTGGTCAGGACACTTTATTGTAAACCCCGAGCCCAGGTAATGGTCAATGGTGCCCTTTTGCGCCCCTTCCCTATTAGGAGGGGCACAAGACAGGGGTGCCCCCTTTCGCCCCTCCTTTTCGCGTTAGCGATGGAGCCTTTTGCGCCTCTGATTCGCACTGACCCACTTCTCACGGGATGGCGATGGCCCGGCCTGGTGGAGGATAAGATTGCCCTTTACGCTGACGACGTTCTGATATTTTTGTCAGATCCAGCTCGATCGGGCTTTCGGTGCCTCCGGGCCCTCCATTTCTTTGAACGAATCTCCGGCCTCCGATTGAATTCGGCCAAATCGGTCCTGGTCCCTCTCCATCTTTCGAGAGAGTGCTTTGATTGGCAGTCGTCGATTCCCCTTCGGCGGCAGTCGTTCAGGTATTTGGGGATCTGGGTGGCCCTCCTTCCCGACCTCGCCTGGTCTCTCAACGTCACTCCTCTAGTGAAACGGGCTCGTGCTGACCTCCTTAGATGGCAAACGCTGCCACTGAACCCTATGGGCAGAATAGCCCTTTTTAAAATGATGGTTCTGCCAATATTTCTCTACATGCTTCAGAACACACCCATCTCCTTCTCGCGGTCATGGTTCCGGGAGATGGACGGCTTGGCCACCAAATTTTTATGGGGAGGTCGGAGACCTTGGCTGGCCCTCACCCAGTGCCGGATCCCGCCCTTTGACGGCGGTTTGAGAATGACGAACTTATATCTATATTATCTGGTGACTCGGCTTCTTACCATGCATGACTGGTTTAATGGTGGTTGGTCGGACCCGGCATACCGCCTGGAGCTACATAACCTGGGTTTCTCCAACATTCAGGGGATGCTATACAGGAACGTCATCTCCCACACTCTGCCTGAGGTCACGCGTGGGGTGCTCCTGTCCTGGCGAGCCTCCCTGCGCCACACCCACTGGTCGGGCAAATTAACCCGATATACCCAACTGTGGTGCGGAACGTGGCTCAGGGACGTTGCCGCTCTCTCTGGCTTTAGAGCTTGGGACCTCATTGGGATTTCACAGCTTGGGGATGTTTGGGGTGGGAGCCACATACGCGCTTTCCCGGATCTACAAACTCGATACTCCCTCCACGCATCCCAGTTTTACCGCTACCTGCAGCTGCGCCACGCCCTTCACGCTCACATCTCGGAGGGGACCTCCTTACCCGAATATAGTCCACCCGAAGCCCAGGTCATGACTGGCAATTTGGGGAAAGGGGGGGATCTCCCGCATCTATCGCTCCCTCACAAATAACACCCCCAACTCTCTATCCCATCTCAGGGGCAAGTGGGAGGGTTGGCTTGGATCCCTGGACGACGCTGATTGGAGAGACGCGCTGATGGCTCCCAAAACGGTCACAGCCTCAGCGCGGCTCCGACTAGTTCAAATATACTACCTATACGCTGCCTACCTCACACCGTTGCGTCTTCACCGCGCTGGGCTCCGACCTGATGCATCCTGTCCCCGCTGCGGATACCCCCAGGCCGACTTTTATCACATGGTATGGCTCTGCCCCACAATTACGCGTTATTGGGAGTCAGTAACAGGGGAACTCACAGAGGTTCTGGGTTTGGGAGATCCCTCCTAGCCCGATGAACGTACTCCTGGGTATTACCGAGGGACTGGATGGCTCCAGAGCTGAGAAGCTTTGTTTAAACATGGCTCTAATGGTGGCTAAGAGAGATATTGTGGCCAACTGGCTGAGCCCGACTGCTCCCACAATGGCGCATTGGCGCAGGGGGGTGGATTGGTGCGCTGCGCAGCAGGGACCCATGTATGCGGCCCGAGGCTGCCCGAAGAAGTTTCGTACAGTATGGGGCAAGTGGGTCGGGGTGGTCGAAGATTGAACATTCCAGAAGATCACTTATGGACTTGGGCAAAGACACTGTTTATTTCTGCTCATATGTTGGACTTTACATGCTGGGGTATTAATCTCTCGTCAATGTTTTTAATTGCAAATGTACTAAGAGCTGGTATTGTTTTTCTTTGCTATCTTTATAAAATCAATAAAATTGATTATCAAAAAAAAGATGTGCTGGAAAATAAAGAAAGAGGGTGCTTTGGGTAGGATAGCCGGCTCCTTTTCCTCCCCACCCTTTGAGGGCTTTGTGTGTTCTCCTTTGGACGTGGTCCCGAAGAAAGAACCAGGGCAGTTTAGGTTGATTCATAACTTCTCATCCCCCAAGGGTTCATCAGTGAATGAGGCTATTGAACCGCAGTTATGTTCAGTGCGATATGCATCAGTAGACCAAGCATTAGCTATGCTGTGCAAACTTGGCCAGGGGGCCCTGCTGGCAAAAACAGGTATAGAGTCTGCATTTCGGCTACTCCCAGTCCACCCTGAGTACTACCACTTCTTGGTATTCCAATTTTCAGGCTTTTACTACTACGATGTCCACTCCGATGGGGTGTAGTGTGTCATGCACTTATTTTGAGCAGTTCACCTCACGCACAGGCCACAAAGAGGTTATTCACTACCTGGATGATTTTCTGGTCTTGGGGCCGCCTGATTTTGGGGTGTGCTCATGGACGCTGAATGCATTGACTTCCCTTTTTAAAGAGCTGGGGGTGCCCATAGCGCCAGAAAAGACTGCAGACCCCTCCACATGTCTTACCTTCCTTGGTATTGAAATCGATACTTTGGCTGGTGAGTGCCGCCTCCCTCTTGAGAACGTTTAAGCCTTCAGGCAGTCGATTGACACTGTGTTGCCTTTGAAAAAAGTAATGCTCAAGTTTCTAGTTGGCAAAGTTGAACTTCGTTTTATGGATCATTCCCATGGCTCGCCCCTTCTTGAGGTCCATTGCAAGTGCAATGGCCGGCCTCAGAGAAACAAACCACCAAACCGGGCTGTCAAGTGAGGTGAAGGAAGACTTAGGGATATGGTTTGCTTTTCTGCAAAAATCTAATAGCTCCGTTATATGGCCTTAGGCCGCTTCACGCATGTGGCGGACAGCGCTGGGTTTGGATCTATATTAGGCACCGAATGGTGTAAAGGGGACTGGCCGGCGACCTGGCATGACAGCGGCATCACTAGGAACATTGCCTTCTTAGAGCTGCTCCCCATCGTACTAGCAGTGACCATATGGGTGGAGGTTCTCAGAGATAGGAGTGTGATCTTCTGGTGTGGCAACATGGCAGTAGATGAGGCTATTACCAGGCAGGGGACTTCTTGCAAGTTTGTCTTGAGATTGCTGTAAACTTTTGTCTTACTGTGCTTGAAGTCTTGACATTTTGTTTGGAGCTAAGCATGTGCCGGGTATTCATAATAATGCTGCTGATGCCTTATCTCGCTCCAATCTGCACTTTTGGGATTTCCATCCGCAGGTGGCCAAGGAGATAACAGAGTTCCCATCATATCTGTGGAGGATTGGAGTCCCGCCTTACCGGATTTTGTCGCTTGCAAAGTGTACGTGGATGTCTTATGAAAAGTGGTTTGCGCAATATAGGTCTTTCTTGCATGCACGTAACGTCCCTGTCATGTTTACTGCAGATGCCATCTATCTTTTTCCTGGGTTACCTCAGAGCAGGGCAAGCCGGTATTTGTGCACGGGCCAATCTATTGGCCAAAAGATTTTTTGCTAAACTGAAGGGCGCAGCTGAAATGAGTAGTTCCTTTCTCATTAAGCAAGGCGTTAGCGGGGTGGGCTAGACTGGATGGCTGTGAAAAGGATGGCAGGCGTCCCCTCATTGTGCATGTTCTAGGCCTACTTTTGTCCAGCTTGCCAAGAATGTGCACTTCTCAATACGACACAACAATATTTGCTGCAGCCTTCGCTGTGGCCTTTTACAGGGCACTTAGGATGAGCAAACTGGTAGGGTCCACCAGAACTGACTTTGCAGGGGGCCTACAGTTGGGGGGGACGTTCTATTAAGCGACGAGTGGCTACTGATCTGGTTGAGAAGGTCCAAAACTGATCAGGAGAGAAAAGGGGCAGGGATCAAACTCAGAGGAGCTCAGAGCTCCCATCTGTGTCCAGTGGCTCGATTGGGGTCTTACCTGGCTATTCTACCTGACACTGTGACATCGGCTCTATTCATCCACCCGAATGAAGACTTCCTATCGAGTTATCAGTTTACGGCAATTTTGACTGCTGCCCTTAAGGCTGCAGGTGTCAATCCTAATGGTTACTCTTCACACTCCTTTAGAATAGAAGCGACCACGGTGGCAGCAGGCACGGGCATGTCTTCTGAAGAGGTCCAAAAAATAGGACGCCTGTCGTCAAAGTCTTACAAGCGCTACATTTGCCCTCACCTGCAATGAAGGTGCTTTGGTACACGGTTGTTCACTCTTTCTCTGTGTGCACACGCTTGTGTTTTTTCAGTTTTTTAGTAGGATGCCGTCCAAGGTCATGTGGGTGGTTGGTCATTCCTTCATCCGGTGGGCGGCCTACAGGTTGCAACTGCTTCGTAAACCCAAGCCGGTGGCCCTGCGTGGTTTCCTTCCAGTGGTGCGGGATCGGAGGCCTCCACATTTCCCAATTACAACGGCTTATTGAGGTAACCAGAGGTTGCAAGGGACTCCAGTTACCGGACATCATTGTTGTCCACAGTGGAGGTAATGGATTGGTGAAAATGGGCCGCAAGGGCCTCCGGGATGTGATTCTGTAGGAATTTGCGTAACTGGCCAAGGTTTTCCCGGAGCCTGCCATTGAATGGTCCCATATGGTGCCACGCCGGAATGGGGGTAAGGGCATCAGCTCTAAGGCAATCAACATTTCCATTAGGCGTCTAAACTGTGAGATGTCCCTGCTGTGCCCCGGCCACCTTTGGAACATTCAGCATAAACTGCTGAGGGGCAAAGACATGTTTCATAAGGATGGTGTCCAACTCTCAGACGCAGGGACTGATTTGTTCATCAAGTACATTTGGGCGTTTGCTCAAGAAATGTTTTGTCGTGGGGAGGGCGAAGGACCTCGTTGCCCTGGTCACCCTTGTGGCGGGCTCTAGAATTCTAAACTCACCCCTAGTTAGCAGAAGGGTTCTCCAAAGCAGACTCCCAGGACAGCACTAAGGGTAAGATCCAGCAGTCCTGAGACAATCAGAGGATGTACACCCCAGCTTGGGGGCTTGGGTGACCAGATCATCGGGTGGACAGGGGGCTGCAGCTCCTGGCCACCTCCTTGCAGCCCCTCAGGCAACTTGGTGTTTGGGGGGTTATTGGACCTGATACTCGTCAGGTACCAGTTCCCTGAACTTTTTTGCTTTTCCCTCCTGGGTTTTGCTGATTCTCTTATGTGGCCGGGCTTTGGGCACTTTCCCACCGCAACTACGGTCTGCACGCACGCCCTTCCTATCTGTGTTGGGAAGTGTCGCTGATTCCATGTTCTGAAACACGGGCCGATCTGTCAATGCAGACCAGTGGGTGCGCATTGCCATCGATAGTGAGTAAACTCATGAGCAGCTTGCCAGTGTAGGCCGCTGTGAGTGTGCACCCACACCTATGGTGCTTGTGATTCCATGTGCCACCTGCCAACTCAGGTTGGTGCATGCACACCGACACACGTATTGGTTAAACCCGTTTCCCGCAGCTGTGAAGACTCGGGCGGACCCTCTGGTGCTGGAAACTATGTCCCCCTCCTGCTATCGTAGGTCAGAATGTGCAATAGTGCATGTGCACCCAGGTAGTGAGGAATACCTATGTGTGCTTTCACTACCTATGAGGCCTGCCCTGCCCATAAGTTAATATGGGGAAGCAGTTGACAATACTTCGCACTGCTATGGTGGATTGCAGTGGAGCAGCCTCATGATGTTTTATATCAATGGATTCGCAGTGCCAAACCCTTTCTATTGGTAAGGGGGGTTTTGGGATAACTCGCTTAGAAATGCCACTTAAAGATATGGACATTTCTATGCTGCAAGAGTCTCGGGGGATCGTGGTGTCTGGCTCCAGTGGCACCAGGGGTCAGGGGAACACATCTATGCATTCCCCAGTCAACAGCCATAAAACATGGGCATCCCACCGGAACAGCAGACATATGCTGTTTGAGGGCCGAATGGGATAGATTGAAGATAGAGGTTGTGACACTTAGCCTCTAGGGACTAGATCAAGGCCCCATTAAAAATTAAGATCTGCATTCCACGGCCCCATGGCAGACAGGCCTACAATTTAGGGGAGACATATGTGGTTCAAAGGGAAAACCCCGTAATCCACTCTGACTTCAAAGACACACAACAGTATAACTATGGGTGCCATCCTTCAGCAAGGGGTGAGATACGCTTTCGGGGATGTGGGACTGGAGAACCTGGACTGCATGGTGCACATTGTCAGAGGACTCTGTTGTGCATATGGAGGATAGCTGTCCGAATAGAGACTGGCCTGGACCAAGGAGCTGCTGAAGTGTAGCTGAAGTGTGGCGCACTGAAGGGTGCTCTCCCGGAGATCTCAGGGACATCAAAGATCTGCCCCGAGGGACCTACACCTTCTCAAGTGCCTACTTTAGCTACTAAATCCAAACTGGTAGCGTGATGTGAGCATGGGCCTAAGACTTGTGTCTGAAGACCGGATTGCCTAGTGCACTCATAAGTATCTAATGGTGGTAAGCAGATTTAGCAGTTGCAGGACCCCATGTGGCCCATTTTGTCAATCATGCTGCATTTCTCTCATGCGAGATGCCGACAGTACTCATTGTGTGCAGTGTCCGATTCACAGGGTGCGACCCTTGGAGGTGGGGGTGTACCCGGAGTAGTGCCTGATTCTACCTCATGGTGTTCTGCTGAACTTGCGCCTATTTGTGTGTTACCAGACTGGTCTGGTGCAACCTGTATCAATGTGCACCAGACGTTGTGCCTCATTTCTCGAGAGGTACGGTATTGCAACTCTTCGCTGTGTGTGTGATCGGAATTGCCTGGTGCAACCCAATTCCAGGTGCACCGGTCATTGTGCCTCCTTACCAGGAGGGGGGTGGGGGTGCGGAATATGCAACTCATCATGTTTGAAATCTGAAGTGCCTGTTGCCCGGATTACTGGGCATGACCCAGATCATCGTGTACCGATCAGGTTGCCTCATCCTACCGAAAGGCTCCCCTGTGTTACTCCCCATTCATCAGTTGTTCCCTTGTTGACCCTCATCACAGTGGACCAGTTGCCCTCTTCACACCTGGCCCCTCCCAAAGACATTGTGGCACCAGTTAGTACTAAAAGAGATTGACTGGGTTGAAGAAACACTTCCGAGATAGTTCGGAAGCGGATCAAGAGACTGCATGACTCCATTGTGTTTTGAGACCTGTGGGTGAACTTCCAGAGTGACTGCTAACCTCTCCCTTGTTTAAGTCTACCTCCTGATTAAAACCATTACAAATTCCCACCTGCTTCCCGAGGACCCAGACTAAGTGTGACTTCGGCCGCGTGCGGCCCAGTATGCAGGAGGCTGGGCTGGTTATCTTCCATCCGGGGTAAACTTGAGGGTGGAGGGAGGTTTGGGCTATGGAATCTACAGAGGGTGAACCATTTACCTGCTGACTACCAGTGGCACCGCATTAGGGTGCTGTGTACGTAAGTGTGTGAAGAGCGTGCCGCACAGACTGGCTGATACCTGTTGCACCATGTAATCGTGCGGAGTGAGTGTGTGTGAGTGGGAGTGATTGGGTGCAGACTGCCTGTGATTCACAACACTGGCCGGCGGTGCCGCCTTATATGTTGATTGGTACCAAAAGCACAATACCGTTTGACATTGGGTTTCTCCCACGTGGCTTCGGCCTGCGGTGCTGCTAAAAAGTGTTCTTTCGTTGTGTATGTACATAATGCCGTTTCCAACAGTGGTGGTGGCCAAAAATGAGGACAAGGGTACAGTCAGGCTGGACCGCCCCTCGCGGATGCAGATGGTTACACCTGTGTGGTCTGATGGCGTTCAGGATTGCGGAAAGGCGGTGATGTTGTTGGTGTTCCTGAGATCACATAGTCCACTGCTTAATTTTGTGATGTTTTTATATCTCACGTGTGCCTAATTCTTTGCGCTGTGTCAGAAGGATCGGACATGAGAATGTTTTCCACATGAGTGTGTTTTTCATCTAAGCTTGTTGTTTTTACTTGTCTGTAATAAAAATCTGCTCCACCAATGCCACAATATCTGTAAGTTCTGTTGGTGTCTTGTTTGGGTTGTGTTGGGGTGCGGGCCAGTCTGGGGGTATCTGGGTCCTATGCATTAGTCACCAGAGAGTCCCCCAGCATTAGTCACCAGAGAGTCCCCCACACTTTTTCATTGGGGTGGACAGTCCACACTACCCACTGGGTTCCCATGGCACCCCATTCACCCCGCAGCCACATGATGACCCATGGGACAATTATGATCGACCCACCCGGGAATACTGATCCACATCTTTACCCTGCTAAACCATAAACGACATGACCTCATATCATGAGGTTCTGCATTGGTCCTCTGCCTTCCATAAGGTGGAGATGCATAATGTCCAGGAGGATGAGGATTTCCTGGTGGAGACACTATCCTCAGCCCAACACCCCATACAATTTCTCCCAATGCTGAAGGGCATGCTCAAAACTGCTCCTGAAGTTTTCATGGAGCCTGTTAAAGCCAGGGTGATCCCCCCCCCCAAGGGTGGATAAGAAATACAAGGACTCACACTGAGACCCTTCATACATCAAGGGACAATTCCCGCCGGACTCATCAGGGCCCATCAGCATGCCAATGCTCAAGGCACCTCCGCCAGACAAGGACAGCAGGAAGATATATGCTGTGGTTAAATGGGTCGCCAACATCAAGGGGTTTACCATCAAGTTAGTAAAGTCACAAATGCAGCACCTTCAGGTGCAGCCCTTTCCAGGGGCAGTCCTCAACTCAGTCACCGGAAAGGCTTATCCCGGCCAAGCTAGAATCCAAGCTTTCTAGTCGCTGGTGCCCCTTTTCAGCCAGAATGGCAAATAATGGTCACAACGGTCATGCGCCTCCTCGGCGTGATGGCCTTCTTTATTGCCTTAGTCCCGCATTCCAGAGTACACATGCATCCGTTGCAAGAGTGCCTAGCAAAACAATGATCACATGTGTAAGAGTAGTGGGAAGATCTAGTGTAGATTTGGGCTAGCACCCATCGCCTTCTATAGTGGTGGAACAGCAATAATTTTTTTGCAGGGCCGGCCTTTTCACGACCCAGTGCTGCAGGTGAACATCACCACACAGGCTTCCCTAAGGGGGTGGCGGTGCACTTACAGGACTTGACTGTACAGGGCATATGGCTATAGCACCAACTGAGTCTCCACATCAACCACCAGAAGCTACTGGCCATCCAGTCAGAGCTCAATGCCCTCTTCTGCCATTTATAGCACAAAGTAGTCCTCATCTGCACAGACATTACCGCCATGTACTACCTTCATAAACAGGGCGTTACTCGCTCACCACAGTTGTCAGCGTTACCCAAGGGCATTTGGCAGTGGGCACTTCACCACAACATCCATCTTCTGGTGAAGTATCTGCCTGGGGTGGACATCAACTTTGCAGACCTACTGAGAGGATGCAGCAACAAGTCCATGAGTGGGAATTCCACCCCTAAGTCCTACTCCCATATTGCCGTTGTTGTGGGTTTCCGCACATCGACCTGTTTGCCACTGCCACTGCCGAAAACGCCAAATGCCCAAGTTTCGCATTCGGGATCCCACACCCTCAATCAATGGGCAATGCACTGTGGATGATCTAGTCAGGGATATTTGCCTATGCTTTTCCATCTCTCCGACTCCTTCCATTCGTGGTTCAGAAGCTTCGACAAACATCCCTCACTCTGAACCTTGGTGGTTCACCACCGTTCTTGACCTCTCCCTACTGCCAGACAAGAAGCTGCCCAACTGACCAGATCTTCGGAACCCAGAACCACGGCACAGGCACCCAAAATCAGGCTCAATCTTGCAATCTGGCTCCTTGTAGTCCTACAGTTCGGCTACCTCAATCTCCCTCCTGAATGTATGGTCTTCCTCAAGGAGGCTAACAGGCCCATATTGCGGGCCTGCTATGCAGCCAAATGCAAAAGATTTGTCCAGTGCTGTCTTCCAAAACACATTGACCCTCTCAAGCCTGCACTCCAAGACTTAGTATGTTACCTGCTTCATCTGCATAAAGTTAGGCCTTGCCAAGGTTAGACTGGCCTATTATAGATAGGGTGACCAGGTGTCCCAGATTTTATTGCAAGACCGGAGGTACATATTATGATGTGTTTTCTTGCTTTTTATTAACAGAAGCCAAACAAGAGAAAAACTACATTTCCCAGAAAACCTGGTAAAAGGACTACAAACAATGACATCACAATGGAACAACCAATAAGACGTTGAGTAACACATAATTATCTTGACTGAGAGCAACAAATCCTCTTTTCTTGCTGCTCGCAGTCAAGATATGTATTATCTTCCATGTTTCTTCACATTATAGAAATTTCTAATGTATATGTTCTATATTTGGTATTGTTAATGGTCATATTCTTACTGGTTTTCACTCATTTCTTCCAATGCTCTGCTTTTAATCAAGCGCTTTTCCATTAGACTTGTTCCCGCCATTCGTTACATTGGGTTGTGCTAAGAATGTCTGAGGAGGAAGAAACTCAAGTTTTTAAGGATAATTTGAAATGGTTTAAGGATTCTGTTCAGCAGGCTGTAGCAGTCTTTATGCTGGGTGTATCAAAAAATGTAGAGCCTTCCCTTTTTTGATTTCAAACACTTTTATTGGTTTTACAAAAGCAATACAAATAAAGAGGCAAAGGAAAGAAAACTTCAGAAGCACATCAAAGGTCAGAGTGGATAGAGGAAGTAGATCTGATAATGCCTTTGGGCACTAGTCTCCACAAATGGTACAGTAGTGATGGCAGAAATAACCAACCAAACAGATAAGAGTACATATGTTTAGCTGTCTGTTGTAGTCGGGATACAAATAGCGCAGTTGAGATGGTAGCGATGGCTTACCAAAGTAGGTAAGTGTACTCATGCTGGTATTTCTGTTGAAGTCCAGTGTCCATCATGCCCAATGGGAAAGTCTAAGTGGTGACCGAGGAGACCAATGTGCCAAATGTACCAGTTGTACACGTGGTGAGAGCATGTAGCATAATATTTAACATTCCTGGTAGGTATCCTCTAGCCTTCTTTAAACAAATAAAGAGGATAAAAGAACGTAAGTAAATAAATAATAACTAGATGGTGAAATAAAGTAGAAGAAAAGAACAAGCTCCGGGTCAAGGGATACTCCTATTGACTGTGTATAGGCTGAATTCTCTGTTCTAACAGTGTTTTGATAGGTTAACCGTAGCTCGATCCTTGCTGGAAAGCTTGCATTCTTGTTGGAAAATATGCAAATTTGCCAGATTGAAGCACATTCGGTCCGGTTGTCTCAAGGGGGTTTAAGAACCATGGAGGCGGAATCAAGAGATTTCCAAATTTTCCTCTGTTTAGGTTTCCATGGGGATGTATGCAAGGCAATATTTTCCGCTCCTCTTATAAAGGTTAGCCATTCTTGCCATTGTTTGAATGAGATTTTTTCAAAACTTTTCCAGTTACACAGGACTATTTTACATGCCAAAGTTAGCATTAAATCTAGCGGAAAGCGGTCATCTTCTCCCTTTAGTTCCGGATCTTGGAAGCCGGCTAGGATATATGATAACTCTTTAACTGGGGAGATATTGAATGTCTGAGTGATGTATTTGAAGACTTTATTCCAAAAGTTTTGTAGCATCGGGCAAAAGAGAAGCATGTGTGATAAGTCACCTGGTTGAGAATTGCAGTTCCAGCATTGTGGTGACTCGACTAGTTTAAGCTTATAGAGTCTGGCTGGGGTCCAGTAGTTCCTGTTTATGATGATACATTTTGTTTGTGATAGTGTAGGTGATATTTTGTGTTTGAAGAGCATCATGTGGATTCGTGCCCAATCTAGTTTAAATGCCTTACTGGTCGGTTCCGCTTCCCATTTTGCTTCATTACTCATATGATTCTTGCGGGGTTCAGGGAGTAATGACTTATAAATTCTTGAGACCATGTGACCAGCGTTAAACAGTTGGGTCAATTTGACAGGGAGCGAAGGGGTGGATGGATTAGTATTCAGTTTAGAGACTTGTACTTTTCGTTTCAGGAAGTTATAAAAGTCTAAATCAGTTAAACCTCTCTCTCTTTTGAGGACAGAGAAGGGGATGGGCGAAGTACTATCAAAGGTCTTTGATGAAATTGATGCCTTTTAGAGACCACTCTCTCCAGTATATTGTTTTCCTGTCTATTTTTAATATGGAGTTGTACCAAATCGCCATAGCATTTGAAGCGCCAATTTTTGTGTTGGATAATGTGTCAAACCGTGCCTGAGCTTTCTTAGTGTTTAATATGATGTATTTAGAATGCGCTAACATAGAGACCTGCATTGTCATGGGTGCCGGGAGGGGGATATCCTTGACCAGATTTAATTCTACATCTAGCCATTGGGGTCTGTACTCAAGTTTATCCATAAACCAAGCAGCACCTTGTTTGCATAGGTATGCTATTTGGTAATTCTTGAAATTTGGTGGGCCTACTCCTCCATTGTTCTTGGCTAGTCTAAGTTTACCTAAGGAAATCCTTGCTTTTTTCCCTTGCCATAAAAACTTACTGATAACTTTATCTATTTTCTTAAGAAAGGTGTCTGAGAGCATCATAGGTAACATACTGATGAGGTAATTTATGAGGGGTGTTATCATCATCTTGACCGTTTCTATTCTACCCCACCATGTTAAAAATTTAGGTGACCAACCGTCCAGTAGATCCGAGATTTGTTGATGGATAATAGTTTCATTTTCCTCAAGGGTAGAGATAAGGTCGCTCGAGAATTCTATGCCTAGGTATTTAATTGTACCTGTCTGCCACGTCAGTCCTGAGTCCCCCAAAACCTCTCTGGTGCCGCGTAAGTTAAGTAATTTTACTTCGGTCTTATCCTTGTTGATGGTGTAGCCCGATACTTCTGCGTAATCATGAATAGATTTCATAAGGGCCAGGATAGCAAGGGCAGCTTCTTTTGACATGACTAATATATCATCTGCATAGGCCGCGACTTTGAACGTGGTTTTGCCAAAGTCTATGCCAGGAATATTTTGATTTGCTCTTAGATATTGGAGGAAGGGTTCAATAGCTAAAAGTTAAAGCGATGGGGACAGGGGGGAGGCTTGTCTGGTGCCTTGCTTTTAAGGAAAGGAGGCATAGAGTGCTACCCCTGCTCTCACTCTAGCTTTTGGGCTATGGTACAGTGCCATGATCATTTGGATCAAGTTATCTCCTAGGTTGAATTTCCTAAGCGTCGCGTTTAAGAATGTCTAGTCCACTTTATCAAACGCTTTTTCTGCGTCAAGCGTTATGGCAACAGTTGGTGAGCTAAGTAATTTTGCTTTTTCAATTGCATGACAAAAAATTCTGGTGTTGTCACTGGACAGTCTTTGTTTTAGGAATCCTGTTTGGGAAGTATGTATAAGTTTAGCAATGTGTTTTTGTATTCGGCTGGATAAAATCATGGCATATATTTTACAGTCCAGATTTATGAGAGAAATTGGTCTGTAATTCTTAGTCAGTAAACCGTCTTTACCCTCCTTTGGGATGACAGTAATTATTGCTTCAGCTAAGGTACCAGTTATTTGTCCGGAAGAAGCAAATTGGTGGTAAAGGGGTAACAGTGGTTCACACAGGCGTTCCCCGAACGCTTTCTAAAAGGAAGCGTTAAACCCGTCTGGGCCCGGCGCTTTACCTATTTTGAGCTTCCTAATGGCGGTCTCAAGTTCTTCCAGCGTGATCAGTACGTTAATAGAGTCCCTTTCCTGGTCGCTTAGGGGGTTAAGTGATGCCTCCTCAAGCTATTTCTGAATCCTGTGATGTTTCACATCGGGATTGGGGCTATATATGCTTTGGTAGAATTCTTTAAATGTGTCGGCGATTTTGTTTGGGTTTGTATGGATGTTCCCTTTTTCATCCTTGATAGCATTGATCGCGTATCTCTGGCATTTGAATTTTAAGTAAGAGGCAAGCGTCTTACCTGCTTTATTCGCCTCGCATAAACGAAGACTTTTTTGCTTGTTTATCCAGATACCCGCTCTCGTACTAATTATCTTATTGTATTCGTATTTTGTATTTAAGATCTCTGTCAGAGTTCCTGGATCATTTTTGTGGATATGCATTTTTTCCAGACTGGAGATATCCTTCTCTAATTTCAGTAACTGTGAGTTCGTCTCTTTATTCATGTTAGCTTTGATTTTTATAACTACTCCTCTAACAGTGGATTTTAACGCCTCCCATCTTGTAAGGTAAGAGGTGTCATTTTCTTTATTCTCAATTAGGTAGTTTTTAATCGTGTCTTCAATTACTTTTTTATTTTCAGGAGAGGCTAGTACCTCATCGTTGAATCTCCAAAGAGGTTCCTTGATCTGTGTGGTTGGGTCTATAAGTGTTAGTGTGATACAAGAGTGATCGGATACCACTCTTGGTTCTATTGTTGATTGATCGACCCTGCTTATATCGTTCCCTGAAATTAGAAAGTAATCTATACGGGAGTATGAGTTGTGAGGAAAAGAATAAAATGTGTAATCCCTTTCGGTCGGGTTCTGCAATCTCCAGGCATCCAGCATGTTGAATCTATTACAGAGATGTTTAAGCACTTTGTGTAATTTGTTTGGTTTGAATTTGCAGGAAGAGTTCCTATCTATACTCGGATCTAGTGGAAGGTTAAAGTCACCTGCGATGATTGAGGGCGCAGAATCTGGAATCAGATTAATATTTTCCTCCAGTTCCTCCCAGAATTCACTATCGTCATTTGTCGGAGCATATATTTTAGTTACGAAGAGTACAGAGTTCTCTTTCTGTAATTTGGAGATAATCCATCTCCCTTGTTTATCTGTTGAGTGGGAAATTAAATCTAATCTTGATCTCTTTGAGATCATGGTTATGACCCAGTTATTTTTCCCTGTGGCACTTGAACATAGAACCTCAGTGTATTGACTACATTGAAGTGTTTCTGCGAGTTTACTGTCGACCTTTGTCTCCTGCAAAAGGATAATGTCCGCTTTCTGCTTATAGATATAGTCCATACTTTTTTCCTCTTGACCGGATGATTCAGGCCCTTAACGTTTAATGAGACAATTTTAATATGTTCGAGTAAAGGGGTAATTATTATGGGTTTTAAATGCTGTTGTCTGACTTATGTTCACTCGTGAAAAAGGGCGGGTTGAAGGGATTAAGTATCGGCCTAAAGGGTCACTGTTCAGTCCTCGGATTCTCGAAGAATTCTGAGCTTTAGGCGAGCTACGGCTGAGTGTAAGTGTGACGCATCCCTGGTGGGATTGGGAATTGGATGCAAATAGGATATTTGTACTCCCTTGACCACCGAGCAAGAAAAAGGAAAAAACACATACAGAAAAAGAACATAGGCTTACAAAAATTAAGAAAACAATTTTAAACAGGGGCAATTTTTCCATCAAACCTCTCCCCTCCTATCCCTCCTCCCCTCCCTCCTGTAAGAACATTAGACATGGTGATTACAAGAAAATGACGACTCCCTCTCAGGAACATGTATAACATTTTCGATGTCTATCAAAACCTTTATAAACTGTAATCGAAACCAGGTGTAAGGCATAACCGGATTATAGGCAGAAACAGTATAATTTATAATCGGAATGACACCTTTTGATTAACCTGCCCTGGGTAACCCTACTACAATCCTCACAATGTTGGGTTTGTTAGATCTGTCAGTCCACCTGTCCTAAATGGCTTATATGATCCTTACATTGCTTGATTATTGGTCCACAAGGGACCTAAATAAGGACTTAGTTAAAAGTCAGGGGTTGTCTGCCCACCCGCCCTAACTGGCTCTTATATAAACCTCACGCGGTTGGATTTATCAGTCCCCTAGGGACCTAGTTAGAGACTTAGTTAGTGAATTCAAACCTCATAGACTTGGGATCTGTTTGGGCAATCTTATCTAGTGAATGCTGTAATATGTAGTAGGTAATTTCAGATCCTCACATTGTTGGGTTTGTCGGTCCACAGAGGACCTAGTTAGTGAGTCAAGTATCGGGATGTGTGATTGGTGAGTCATAGCCCCGGGATATGTCTATGCAATCTCTGCTAGCAATTGTTTTAATCTGTAGCAGGAAACCTCAGATATATAAACTTTTTAGGAGCTCTTAGAAACTCTTAGAAGCCTTTGTGGAATAGCTTCATTACAACTGCATTACAACTGTATTGCAATTCTATTATAATTCTCGAACTAGACCACTCTGTTATGAACATATAGAACATATAAAACATGTGCATATACAACCGTAATTCATGCATCAGCATTGCTGTGATTGATATTTTTAACAAAGAACAACTCGGAGCAATATGCTCAACTTATCACCCCTCCCACCATTAATAAAAACATTCCCAATAAGACTTTGCTTGAAGAGACTGGTCAGATCAGTCCATACCGCTGCTTGTGAGGATGGGCCGCCATTGGCACAGCGTGGAAGGGAGGGGGGGGAAGGGGGGAAGAGGAGGGGTGGGGGAAGAGGAGGGGGGGCAGAGGGGGAGGGGAGGAGGAGGGGAAGGTGGGGGATGATGGAGGGAGAGGAGAAGTGGAGGGGGAGGGGGGAAAAGGGAATAAGACAAGGGGGAAAGATAACAACAGTGGCATCATTCCTACTCATGTCACTTTGCATTCAAGTGCACTAGTTAAACCTATATGGCAATTCAGACCATATTTGCATTAATTGTCAGAGACATTACTTTTGAATTGTTACAACAGTTGAACCCAGTCCAGTGATATTGGTTTCTTGCGAAGTCCTCTATATTCCTCTCTGTGGAGAGCTTCTTCTTCTATCTTGGCCCATCGTATTACCTCCTCCTCCCAAGCTCCTTTTCTCAGGGCTGTATGAGACTTCCAGCGCTGCGTGAGCAGTCTTTTGCCAGTATTAGGGAGAGGTCTGTGAACCGGCGCAACACTTTTGCTCTCTGTGGTAGGGGAGATAATCATAGCAAGCATATCTCTACTGTATACCACGTGGGTCTGTCGGACAAGTGTGATAAGCTGTCAGCGACTTCTCGCCATTACTCCGGTAAGGAGGGGCAGGACCATAACATATGAATCAGATCGGCTCCGGGCAGGTGGCAGCGAGGGCAATGGGAGGAGGCTAGTGGATACATTGTGTGGACCTTATACGGCGTCAGAAATGCTCTGTGTAGCCGGGTCAGCTGTATAAATTTGAATCGTACATTTCGGGATACACGTTTAGGATATTCAAGGACTACTGCCTATTCCTTGTCTGTGAGCGCACGCTTAATATCCGCCTCCCATTTTTGACGGCGGGACGAGAGTGAAATTTCCAAATGGCCTCTTAGTCCTCTGTAGAACCATCTGACCAAATGACTCCCGTGGCCCATTATGTGTAGTGCCTGCAATAACTGGAATGTTGGGGGCTCGCACTGTTCAACGAGCCAATATTTACGGACAAAATGTAAAATGCTGGCGTGAGTCAGAAATAGTGTATTAGGTACCCTATAAGTGCGTACCAATTCAGCGCTGGGCATTAAATTTATGTCAGTGAATAAGGAGCCCACAGTCGTGATTCCCCCCTCCTCCCAGGGCGCCAACCTGTGAGCAGTTAAAGGGCCATGTGGTGTCGGGAGACCACATAGGGGTATGTTCGGGGCATATGGAGCGGGTGTGTTAGTGTACCTCAAGGCAAACTTCCAGTAATGGAGCGCTTCTTGGAGCAACACAGGGACATCTTTCGGTCTCCCGTGTTCTGGTGAAAGCAGCATTTGCAGTGTCCCAAGCTGTAGCTGTGCGGGTGTTTACACAATTTCAGATAGGTTATGCCCAGCAAGCCAATATGCCAGCCCCTGCAATTGGCTAACAATGCTGTATGCCTTGAAATCCGGGGTTCCCATACCCCCTTTGGTCGTGGGAAGCTGCAGTTTAGAGAGGCTAATCCTACGATGCCCGGTCCCCCATATCAAAGTTATCAATAAGGAGTTTAACATTTTTGAAAACCCATGCCGGGACCACCACTGGGAGATTAACAAAATAATACAGGAGCCTTGGTAACATCACCATTTTTCCTATTGCAAGGCGTCCTGCTGTGGACAATGGTATATTAATCCAAAAGGCCACCTGCGAATTTAATGAATTAATGGCACGGAGTAGATTCCCATCTAGTATGTAGCTCCTACCACTGCACTCTTAGATACCCCTCGGATCGTCACCTTAAAGGCTTCCCACTCTATCGACCTTCATTGATATCAAAATAAGATGTGACTGATGTGGCTATAGTGTCTCTGAACACCTGGTCTTCCAAAAGTAGAGGCTATAGGCGCCATGTCGGGATTGGGGACGGGACCCTGCCCCAGTTAAGGGACAATTCGAATGGGTTATGATCCGAAACGGTCTTGCCCAAATAAGTAGTGTGTGCTACGTGCGGAAGAAGGGATGGCGTGCAAAGAAATCTGTCTAATCGAGAGTGTAAACAATGGGGGTGTGAAAAGAAGGAATATTCATGCATATCTCTCTTATGTAAACGCCAAATGTCTGCTAGATCCCACCCTGACATCCAGCGTTGCAGGGCTCGAGCTTGCTGGATCGTTATGGTTCCCGGCAATGGGGGGTGAGAGCATTCCAACTCAACGTCCAGGACCGCATTAAAATCTCCCCCCAACAACCAGGGGTATTGAGTCCAGTCTGCCAGGGCGACCGTTAGACGAGAGAGAAATGCCTCCTGGTCAGTATTGTCGTGTGGTTTCTATATACCCTATACAGGATCTGCGCGTTTGGATAACATAAACTGTGGGTTTGGTGGCAGACTGATTATGTGCACCCCCACCGGATACGTTAGCCTGTCTGTATCAGCTAGCTCACAGTGCCACTAGAGTCTCCTCTAATCGGGGAGAGAATAGTTCTTGGCAACCTCAGAACATGACAACCCTGATCCCCCAGGACCGTGGAAACAATATACTACCTTTTGCTCAGTCCCTCGTGCTCACTTAGTTTGTCAATAAGGATTTATTGAAAAGTTGTTATTCTAGTGTAGAACAGATGAGCTGCAACAACCATTAGACAGTAGCAGAGATATATGATTAGCAATACAACAAAAGTAAAGGGATGGTATAGATCTACCATCTTGCAGAAATCATAGACATATACATGTACATAAAACACATGATAAAAAGTGCAACCTAAAAGTGCGTACTCCTACTATGCCTCCCTAACTAGATGTACCTAAATGTACCTAGAATCTATGTAGGTGTTATGCCAAGAATCCCTCTAGGATCTAGTCAACCCCCATTACCTGAGAGTTAGAGAATGTGGGACCCCGTCCTGGTCTCGAGTTGGACACACCGCGAGGGATGTTAGACCACTGCTAGCTGGAGCGTCTGCATGCAGGAACTTCAGCATCTCTGGTCAGTGTGTCAGCCAGGAAGTCACGGTCTCCTCTGTCTTTCTAAGCAAGACATGATGTATATATACCCATAGGTCTCCCCAGGGGTCCTACCTTGCTGTGTTACTGTGCCGGCCTAAAGGATGACGTCGGGCCTGAACTTTATACAGAGATAGTATACAGGAGATGTCAGTCCTGCTGTTAATCCTGCTGTGCTTCCAAGAAGCCTCATGCATAATGTATGAGTTTCGAACTAGGGAAAAACACGCGTTCTGAATGCAGTGTCATATCTGGGTAAAAGGTCAGTGCCTTAGAACCATTATGTATGTAATGTAGGGAAGGATATAGGTGGAAGGTTGCAGTGTTTTTTTTAGTTTTTTTTAAAATTTGTTTTTTATTTTATACAACTGAACAATCAGCACTAAAGAAGTCATGTATCGTACAGTAACAGAAGTAGAGCTTAAATCGTTGCGAATATAATCTTTATCATTGGACCCTTTTCCCCCTCCCGACCAATGAACCATTGAAAACCAGTGTATGCCGGTGGCAACTGTCCTCGTGGTGAGGGGACTGTGTCTTGGGCCAAGAAGCGGTCGTCGGTAAGTTGGTGGGCTAGTCTTGTGAAACGTTATAGACTCAGGTTTCTATCTAAGTCTCCTGTGTCGTGTGACCGGAGGACTGCTGCGTCTCACTCCCTATATCCAACCCAAAGTGTTTTCTCCATGGGCCCCATATCCTGCGAAATTTCCTCTGGCACCCCCTGCTACAATATGTGACTTGCTCGCCGTCATGTACAAGTCCATCCCCTTAGTCCAGTGGTTCCCAAACTTTTTGGACCCGCGGCTCCCTTGACCTATTGGCTATTGGCCGTGGCTCCCCATTATGTTACTTTTTTTCAGCAGGTGGGGGATGCAAGCCCTGCCTATGGAGTACTTCAATTTTTCTCCCTGAAAATTACTGGGATGAAGCCAATGAAGGTAATATAATCATACGGCTTCCCTCTTGCCTGCAGGCCCCACAGTGCCAGCAATGTGGGCATTCACGGATGTTGGTGCTTCTAGGAGATCACCACTGCGAGGGTGATTAAAATACTCTGGGAGAGGTGTCAGAATCAAAGTACGCCTTTTAGTAGATGCTAATGGAGATCGCTTTGATTTCAGATACAAAGGAGAGATTCGCCATCGAACATTATACACAAATTGCAGACTGGCTGAGGGCGGGGAGGGGCCAGGGACTCAGGCCAGAAGACAGATCTGTAGGTCAGAGATACCAACCCCAGGGGCAGGACGCAGGACTTGTGGTTTCTCACTACTTAGGCATAACCACTCTCTCTGCCCCAACGACAATCCTGGGATAGACAGTGTGAAACTTTCCGTGAGTGGCCAGGATTCTCATGACCCTTGAGATGTGGCTGGGAGTCAGCAGCATACATATGATATCATAAACCAGTGGAGTTTAGGACCACAGTGTGAGGAGTCACACAGGAGTTAAGCACCACTGGTGATAGCATGGAGTCTGGAGAAGCACCACAGACAGGTGGCAGTGGATTGAGAGTGAAGTGTCACCACCACAGTTATGGGGAAATAGTCGCAATGGTTTAAGAAGAGGTATGGGATTTTTGAGGATAGTATTAAGGAGTGTGGGGGGGGAGAGCAGAACTCTGGGGGACTCCACACTGCAGGCTAGTGAATGATGATATGAATGAAGGACAGATAGATGCCAACTAAGCAATCATCACAAAATACTGCCAGTATGTTCTCAGTTAGCTCTGGCAGTGCCAGGCGGTGACCTAGCATGGGGGGTGAGATGCAGTCAAAGAGGTCAACCAATGCAGGAGAACCACGGTAAGAATACTGTCCTGGTCATTCTACAGATGCAGATCACACAAAATACATATGATGCCAAAATAGAGCTCTTGTTGAGCCTGAATCCAGCCTGAGGATCATCCACCTAATTGACAGATTGCACAATTGATTGCAACTGTGATGTCACCACCTCCTCTAACAGTTTTGTCATATAACGACCATTTGAAATTGGCCTAAAATGTCAATATATCTTGGAGGTCAAAGAAGGTGGGTGCACTTTGTATAGATTCACATCACAATAAAGTTGCACACAGCAATTCACAAAAGCTTCTAACAGGGTGCGGAAGTGCTAGGCGCTTCATGCTCCCTCTTGGATGTGACAGTGCCCCTCTCTCCTCTCATGTCCCTTTAAAGTCCCCAATACTTGTTTTTAGGCCAGACAAGAGGTAACAGTAAAGTAACAAGCATGCAAACAAAAGCTGATCCCCTGTAACTCCTGATTTTATCACAAGCCTCATAACGTCATGACATGAGCTGAGAGCAATGTAACAAAAAGAGGAGTCTCTTGATTTCAGACCCCAGCCTGTCGCCTGATTCCTTCCTCACTCTGCTTTGGTGTCCCTCCACATCCCCGGTCACGAGGATGGTAAAAAGAAAAGAACGCACCTGCGGAATCTGTGTGTCATATAACATCTTTTGCAAAGTAGTGACATTAGAACGGAAATATTTTGATTTTTTTCAGCAATTGTTAAGTTAAAAATAAGGACAGCTGAGAATGGACACATAATAACTTGATCAATGCAAAGTGAAACCTCCAAACATACATTTGAATAAAGAGCAAACACACACAGAAAGATTCTCGCCGGTGCTGCTCCCCCGCTTCCAAAAGATAGGAACTTACCTGGGGGAGCAGTGCTTATATCCCCCCCCAGATGCTGGGCCGCCTTCTGCATGGCCTCCCCCCATTGGGGGGTTTGTATCACGCCTAGGCCCCCATTGGCCGGGGGGGCCGGCGCCTCTGTGGCGGTCGCAGCGGGGGGGCGCGCGGGAGCTTCCCTGCTCCTTGGCGCGAAAACCGGTTTCGTCCGGGGCTCGGCGTCGGTTATGGCGCCGGCCCTCTAGGCCCCCTTCGGTGGCGGCCTTTGCTATAACCCCCGCACTTTGCCCACTCCCAACTTTCCATCCCTGTATTCCTTGTCATAAATAAGCCAACATACACATTCTCTTGTGGTGGTCCTTTGTTGGCCGCAGTTTTATTAGGAATACACGCATATACATGTTGCCTATTGTTGTGCATCCTGCCATAAATCATTATTGGCGAGCTGTCATCTTTGTGTCGTGCCTTGTTTGCATCTCGTTATACATTGCATTTGCGTAAATCATATGTACATTGCACAATAGCAGATTAGACTGACAGTTCGTTGTACAGGTCATTTGCAGGCTTACATTGTCTCTTGGCCCTACTGGGTCGTTGCTTAGTTCGGTTGGATTTGCCCTCGCAGGGGGTGTAGCTTCCGTCCCCGGAGTTAGGCCACAACTCGCTACCTTGCCGATTCTTGTTGTGCCCTGCCATCCGGCGGGGGCTGGGCAGCGAGCGCCGTCTCCGATAGCTACCCCCTTGTGGTAGGCCAACTCACCCAGCCGTAAGGCATCCCAGAGTGAGTGGTCCTACACACCGCCCCTTAGGCCAACTCACCCAGCCGTAAGGCATCCCAAGGTGAGTGGTCCTATTCCGGCGCACCGCACTCCGGTGTGCCTCCGTACCAACCATTATCCCCGTAGTTTCTCGCCACGCCGCCAGGGAGGCTTCCGTCTTCCTGCGGCTCCCCCCTACCTCCCTTTGCCGGCTCTTTCATCTGCAGCCTGCTAACGCCATTGCGCCCCACAGGTTGCTCCAGAAGACACCCATGCCTTCATCAGACAAGTGCACCCCATCTTTCGCATAGAACTCCGGGCGGCCTGTGTGGATGAGCCCGTGCCTAACTGATTCAAACCCATTGGTTCTGCAGAACTTGGTCACGGTGAGGTTCAGCTTTTTCCGTGAGTTCTCAACTTCGCTCTGTGATTGGGCCCCTCACCATTCGTTCCTGCTGATCAGTTCTGACCAGATGATGGTGGTGCCCCCAAACGCCTTGCCTGCCTCAGTCAAATCCTTCTGTATGTCTTGAAGCAGATTGCACCTCCCTCGCTTGGCCAAATCGTTCCCCCCTAGGTGTATGACCAAAATGTCTGGGTACCAAACAGTCTCTGCTTGTAGTTCCGCGAGTTTTGCCGGCAGCTGCTCCCATTTCATTCCCGGCTGGCCAAACCACCTTATGCAGGTGTCTGCTGGCCGTCCTTCTCGCTTGTACCCTTTTTGGCGCCACCAGGATTGCATCCGGGTTATGAAGGAGTGGCCCACCACCCACACCAAGCGCGGTCTCCGTCCTGCCGGGGGAATGAGAACATGTCACTTAATTGTTCTGCTGGGCCGGCGCTGAGGTTCAGTTTAAAAAAAAAAAAAAATGTTATACCAGCTGGGGCCTTACGTACGTCCGGTATGCCTTAGACCGCCATCTCCCCACGGCCTGTATCCCAGCCTCAGACATCCCATGCTGTGCGGCTGTCGTGGCGGCCCCTATCCTGAATGAATGGGACCCGAAAACTGACGGCGGCAGCCCTGCTTTGCTGAGTGTGAGGCGCATGATCGCGGTGAACTGGAATCTGCTAAGGTGTGTACCGTCGCTGTGCTTGAAGAGAGGGCCCTCGCCGGCTGGACGTATTGTCATAAAGGCGAGAAAACAGCACACCGCGCAGCAGTTCTTATCCTTAATGCACCGTAACCTCACCACCGCCCCTTTACCGGTTTGGTCTGTCTTTGAACGCCTTAGTAGTAGCTCTATCTCCCCTGTTCTCGGTGTGACGTCGCCTGCCTGTAGGCAGTGGTCCGCTGGGCCTGTCCTTGCAGGCGCTACTAATTCGCTAATGCGGAACGCCCCAAAGAAGGCGGTAGAAAAGGCTGCCCTGAGCAGTAGGTGCTCGAAATTGTCCTTTGTTGTGCCCCGCAGTGCACCCAACAGGGCCCCCAGCTTTGTATAGTCTATCGGGTGTCTGGTGTCCCTTCTTGCACCCTCCGCGCGCCTCCACCCCTTCATTGCTGCCTTAGTGTAGTGTGTGGCCACGGGATCCAGCCCGGTCTCTAGCTTGGCATAATATGCCACGGCGGACAGGTGGGCTTGTGTCCATGATCTGGACTTCTGGGCGTCAAATGCCCACTGCATGAACTGTTCTGCTGCCCTGCAGGTGGCACTTGTATTGCCCAGTGACTGGATCCCCACCACCCGCATTACAGTATTGATATACGTTTTGTATCTCCTGGCGGCTTCCGGGGTGAGGGCTTGGTTGACCAGCTCTGACAAATCTATCCCGCCAGGTCCCACAGCTGGCCCGGGAAAGGGGTCATTTCCTGCTCTGCGCTGGGCGCCAACTCCCTGAACTTCTCCATCCGTGCCCGGGACAGGGCGTCTGCCACTTCGTTGTCCACCCCTGGTACGTGGCGCGCCCGCAGGTCTATGTTGCTTTCCAGCTGTAACTTAACCAATCTGCGCATTAGTCGAAGTGTATCCGGGCATCTGGCTGTCCCCTTATTAACTGCTTGCACTACCCCCTTGTTGTCGGACCATAGTGTTAGTTTCATGCTCTGCAACTCGCGCTTCCAGACTGTGAGTGCGACTATGATGGGGAATAGCTCCAGAAAGGTGATATTATTGGTCCTGCCCGTCTTGTGCCAGCTGCCAGGCCACTGCCCTGCGCACCACTTCTTACCCAGGATTGCCCCAAAACCTGTGCTACCTGACGCGTCTGTGTATAGCGCGATTTGTTTGCTAGTCACCCAGCCTTCCCTCCAGATGAGTACACCGTTAAAGTCTGCCAGGAACGTGTCCCACATTGCTAGGTCTTTCTTGACTTCTGCTCCGAGCCTGACATGGTGGTGTCTATGGGTGAGCCCACATGTCAATTGGGTCAAACGCCTGGCGAATAACCCTGCCGGCTGGGATTACCCTAGCCGCAAAGTTCAGTTTGCCTATGAGTCTCTGGAGGTCCCTCAGCGTTGCTTTCTCCCGCCCGCGGAGGCTCCTGATTTCCCCCCTGAAATCTTCCACTTTTTCTGGGGGGAGCCTGGACGTCCCGGCGACGGAATCTAGCTCTATTCCCAGGAATGTGATTTTGGTCGCCGGGCCTACTGTTTTTTCTGCTGAGAGTGGGACCCCTAGTTCCCCAGCCAACTTCACAAATGCTGATAGGGTGTCTCCGCACTAGTCGGACTCCGCGGGACCAGTGAATAGGAAATCGTCCAAGTAGTGGAGTTTTCCGCCTGACGGGTGTCTTACGTGTAGCGCCCATTCCATAAAGGTGCTAAATAATTCAAAATAGGCACACGACACCGAGCACCCCATGGGCATAGCTTTGTCAAAGTATAGTTTGCCCTCCCATTGGAAACCTAGTAGATGAAAACTGGAGGGGTGGACTGGGAGTAAGCGGAAGGCGGACTCGATGTCTGCTTTTGCCATGAGGGCCCCTGGGCCCGTCGCCCTAACTAGGTCGATGGCATCATCTATCGTGGAGTAGGTCACTGAACATACCTCCGTGCTAATCCCATCGTTTACGGAAGTGCCGTCGGGGAATGACAGGTAATGAATTAATCGATATTACCCTTGCTCCTTCTTGGGGTCTACCCCTAAAGGAGAGATCACCAGTTCCTTGATCATGTGATCGGGCAGGGGGCCCTCTATCCTCCCCAGGACGCTCTCTTTCTCTATTTTCTTCGTTACTACCCCCGGGTGTTGCATTGCTGATTTCAAGTTTCTGACACTGCCTGGTGGGAGGTGGCCTGTAAACGGGATGGGAAAGCCTTCTTCAAAGCCGTGGACTAGGGTGTCAGCATCAGTCCTGTTATGGTAGCCGTTGGCTAGCTTGTGCAACAGGTGCGTGTTAATGGGGGACCGTGCTAGCCTGTAAGTTTGTAAACCCGTAGTCCCCCCGCGCCCCCTTCTCTCAGATCATTGCTTCTTTTTCTCTTTCCTGTCTCCCTTGTGGTCTTTTTTGGGCTTGCACCCTGCCGCCGGGTGACCCCCCCCGCAGGAGGAGCAGGTATGTTGGAACTTGCACGCTGCCCCGTAGGTACATTCGTTTGATTCGAACTTCCAGCAGATAGCTGATGTTCCGTTGTTGTGAGGTGCTCTCCACGAGTTGAATTGCTTGGGCTTATTAAATGGCCTCCCCTTTCCCTTGTGGGCGGACCCTCGAAAGGACTGCTCGTTTCTACCCCCCCATGACTTGGCCTCCCTTGCCACCATCATTTTGTGAATGAATCCCGATACGTCCTCCTCGTTCCACTCCATTTCTGGGTGTGTTTGCATCTTTAGCCTGAACCCCTTATCATATTCCAGCCATGCTTCGCCTGGGAATTGTCTCTGCGCATTGTGGATGTTGGACTCATACAGCCATAGGTCGGCTGCGCAGCGCGGGAATTTTTCCACTATAATACAGGCCATTATACGGAATGCGTCTAGCCAATTATCAAAATTCCTATCTTTGCGCTCTTTTCTCCTTTCCCTTTTGTCCTCGTCTCTCTTATCGCAGTTGGTCAAGTCAAGCCCCTCTAACTGTATCTCTAGCAAGGAAAAGATGTCAATGAATTCTTTCCTCCAAATTCTTTCCTTGACCGCCAGCGGTATGAGGCTAGCTAGCCCTGTGGCCCTGGTAGTTAAGGACGCTGGGCCCGGAGAGGGGCGTGTATATGCGTCGGGTGCCGCTGGTGTGGTGGGCGGGATGGGTGCCGGGGGCGTGCCCCCCCAAGCCATTGTGGGTGATGCCGGCTCGCCCCCACCCCCCGGGGTGATCTGGTCCCCTAAGCGCTGCCGGCGTGCTTGGCCGGGGTCTATCAGGTGCCATGGTAACCCCGAGGACTCTTTCCCTGCCTGGGCACCTATCCCCCCTGGTCCTCCCGTGTCTCCTTGCCACCCTCCTGCCTGCGCACCCGGTGCCCCAGCCTGCCTGACTAACCCTTGCATAAAAAGTGGCGCCATAGTCTTGAGGCATTCCTGCACAATTGCACTGATATGCTCACCGCTTGTCGCTGTATCCGTTGTCCCCCTGCTCGGTCCCGCCGCCGCCGTGCTGGCTACAGGTGGCTGGGCCTTCTTCTGGGGGGCCTTCTTGGGAGCTGCCGCCTCTGCGAGCTTGGCCGGTGCCCTCCTCTGTCGCTTGGCTGCCGGTGTGCCGGGCACGCTCCGATGCTGGTGCCCTTCCCCTGCGTCCTCCTGCAGGGGCTGCAGCCATTCGCTCCCGTGGACTTCCGATGCCGCCCGGATCCGGCGCAGCAGGTCATTGATGTCCTCTTGCTGACTTTTGTTCCCCTTCTTTGCCATCTCTCTTGTCGCCGTAGCAGCTGCCCACTCGTGATCCTCCTGCAGCCTATCCCTTACGTGCTTCGCTGCGGGGTGCTGCCACCAATGTATGCACCAAAACGCTGTTGTCCACCCCTTGCTGTGGGGGTCAGATGTGGACGCTTATTAATGCGGGGTGCTGCCGCAGCCTGATGCACCAAGCCCCAGCTGATCACACTGTGTAAGCCTCTGCTGGGCTGAGTGGCGCAGCGTCCGAGGGTCCTGTCCCTTCAAGGCCCCCGTGTCAGGGCTGCTCAGTCACCAGTGCGGGGGAAATGTGGTCCCTGGGCCTTGTGTTCCTCCCTTTTTTAAATTTTTTTTTGTCTTTTTCAGCCGGGCGCCGAGACCGAGGCGCCTGCCCCTTTAAGGCTCTGCTCTCGCGCCTGCTCCGGCTTCTCGGCGGCGCGCGCTCCTGGCTCTAGAGTGGAAGCCGGGATTGACTGGGGGTGTGCAGTGCCGCCGCCGGAGACCGCCTGCCGCGTGTGTTCGTGAGAAAATGAGACCAGGGTTTGTATGGCAGTTGCGCTGATTTAGCGCACAGCACTCCCGAAGTCCAGCAGCCTCAAACTCCCACCGCTGGGCTTACCGGTACACGCCACCACACCCCAGCGCTCCCGAACCTCACCACAGCCTTTGTCCCGACTCCGGTCCCCTGCACGCCGCAAAGTCTTCTTTCTGGGCCGCTGAGGCCGGGGTGGGCTCCCGGTCGTCCGCTGTGCGCCGATCCTTTCCCTGGCGCCCCCAGGAGGCCGGGGTGGGCTCCCGGTCGTCCGCTGTGCCGGTCGTCCGCAGCTGCGTAGGTTTCCGGTCACTTTTTACGGCGCCGCGGAGGCCGGGGGTAGGCTCCCGATCATCCGCAGTGTCCCTTCCTTCCGCGTTGCTGGTCTTCCTTGGAGCCAAGGAGGCCGGGGTGGGCTCCCGGTCGTCCGCCTCTTCTCGTTGGAGTCGGGGTGGCCCAAAATTCTCTCCGCTCTTTTGCCTCTGGGTGCTGCCCGGCGCGTGATCGTCTTCCGATTGCCCTGTTCGCCGACAACGAACAAAGATTCTCGCCGGTGCTGCTCCCCCGCTTCCAAAAGATAGGAGCTTACCTGGGGGAGCAGTGCTTATATCCCCCCCCAGGTGCTGGGCCGCCTTTTGCATGGCCTCCCCCCATTGGGGGGTTTGTATCACGCCTAGGCCCCCATTGGCCGGGGGGGCCGGCGCCTCTGTGGCGGTCGCAGCGGGGGGGGCGCGGGAGCTTCCCTGCTCCTTGGCGCAAAAACAGGTTTCGTCCGGGGCTCGGCGTCGGTTATGGCGCCAGCCCTCTAGGCCCCCTTCGGTGGCGGCCTTTGCTATAATGGCAGTCTTTCTGTTATTTGAAACGATTATGGGCACAGGTAAATGTCAGACTATATTAATTGTCACAGTGTTGGCCCCACTTTGCCCAAGTCTTTTGCACAAGGCTATCCGTGTAGATCATGTAAAGTACGTTTGGCTGGAGGGCTGGGGACACATTCACTGTTAGGTCATTGTCCCGAGGGTACAATTAAGTTTAATTTATTTTCACTTCAAAGACTGTCAGGAAGCCGTGGCCGGTTGGATCAGTGAGAGAAATGTCACACAGCAAGTAGGAAGGGTGGTCCCTACCTCCAGGGTTAGTTACAGCGGTGAACTTAAAAGTAAACTTGATAAAACAAGGCAGGAGGAATCGGAGAGGTTGTGACTGTCAGGAGATGATAGTGCGGTCACCAGCACCCCCGTGTGGTTGTTGGGAGAATGGGCTGCTATGGTAAAACATGATCTAAATATACTGCAATTATATCATTTTTGCGCATCTGTTTGCGGCGCCCCTGGCTAGTTCTGACGGCGCACCGGGGTGCCGCGGCGCACACATTGGGAACCACTGCCTTAGTCCATTCCTGTATGTACGGTCTATCAGCCATTCCCCAGTTCTTGGCTATGTCCCGTTTGGCCACCACCAGCCCCAAAGAGGCAAAGATCAACTGAGTCCTAGTTACGTCCACTTCGCTAGGGATCCCCAGGAGCACAAATTTGGGTTCCATTGGTAATGTTACCCCCAAGACCGTTCCCAATAGGCCGATCACCTGCGTCCAGTATGACCTGAGTGCAGGGCAAGCCCAAATCGTATGATAGAAATCACTGTTAGACATCTTGCACATCAAACACAGCGGCGACTCAACCCTTCCCATCCTATGGAGTCTTTCCCTGTCGTAGTACGTTCAGTGCAATATTTTGAATTGAATTAATCGAAGTCGAGTCTTTATTGCCACCTCTCTGGGGTGCATCAATGCCGCCTCCCAATCAATATACTCTAGGGACCCCACGTCCCTCTCCCATCTTGCTCGGAGACCTAGCAGGCCATCGGGAAGATTATTATTGAAGGTTTTTATGTGAAGGAGACCGCTTTACCAATAAGTTCCTCCTGTAGAAGCCTACCTTCTAGGGGAGCGTATTCCGGGAGTTGCTCATGGGGGATGTTTTCCGCCTGCCAGAAAGGTTGCAGTGTTACCTGCGCCTATATAGGGTACCTATATGGAATATAACACCCACTCCTCTTCCGACTGGACGACATATGTAACCTATTATTGTACTACCATCCTAACTAGATATTGGTACGCACAAGGTTTAAAAACATTTCTTTTGCTAAAATGTTTAAAAACGTCTAAAAATTTCTAAAAACTTAAAAACATTAAAAAACTTGCAAGCCATAGCTCTAAAGTGTCCATAGCTATAGTCTGAACCACTGTAAGCATTTGAAAGCCATGTATGCCCAATAATGAAAGGAATGTTAATTTTGTTTCTGAGTTCCAAATTTGAGCTTGTTTAAAAAAGGGCGAATTTCTTCCCAGCACACGACGAGCCAAATGAGTCAAATGTTTATGTGTCCTGGCTGGTAGACGCAACAATTTTGTTACTTGCTTCCGCAATAGACGGCCCCTGTAGCACCTCGCAGAGTATGTTAATTGAGCACAGATGTTCCACGCTGTCCGCAGCCGGTGCTGGGGCAGCCTGTGCGCCGTCCAAAGCCTGGGTGTCAGTGGAGGAGCCGGTGTCCATACCAACAGGTGCAGTTACTACCTGCGGTGGCTCAAGGAATGCTACCATCAACATTGGAATACGCTGAGGACATTGCAGAACATGGGCCGTTATCGGGTCCAGTAACGCATTCACATCCAGTTGCGCACATGATGGGAGTGTCAAACAAAGGACTAACACACATTCTTCTCCGCAAAACAGGCATCGGAGGACAGGTAAGATGCAGTCCATCCAGACTGGTCGAAATGACAAGAACCAAGATGCACTTAGTTCTCTTAGGCGAGGCATGCCTAGATGTTGTACCATGCGGTCACGGTATTTACGCTCCAGGAGTGCTTTTTCCATCTCCTTGGTGACTGGGACGTCCATTGCATAGCAGAAAAATAACAATCAGGATTCCTGCTATTAGAAACAGGATCAGCGGAAGTCCTCCAAAGATGCTTCCGAATACGGAGTGTATAAAGTTTGGTATAACTCCAAGTACCGTCTGAAAGGTGCTTATTAGTCCAGAACCTATGGTCTTAAAGAGGTGAACAATGCCACTCGTATCAGACATATTAAAGATACGATTTACCGTTTCTGCGAAATGGTAAGGGCAGTTACTATGAATAAGCGCCTGTATCTCTGCTGCAGACCTTGCGATCTGGAGATCAAAAGTCTCTCGAGCGGAGGTTAAGGGCACAGAATTCTGTAAAAGCATGGCTTTCATTCTGCTTAGAGTATCAAACCGTATTAAAGAAACATTCAGTGAAGGCCATAAAGGCACCTCCCTGACTGTATGTGTTGGTGGAAACAATACTTGCATACAACAAGTAACCCTGGAGCTCACGGTTACTAGATATGCGATGCCCAGGAGCATTCCGCAGCAGCCTGGACTGTTCAGCATCAAGTAACTCCCATTGGAAAGTAGCCCAAATGCTGGAGTAATCACTGCAGCTGGGGCACCCCTCAGGTGACAGGACAAGTTCGCTACAGAACCATTACAAGCTCCGTGCAGCATTATATCCTGACATATGAGTGATCCACTTAGTGTTCTCACAGGTTGTACCGCTTAGTAACACTTCTCGATCCCCACTCCGGCATAGACATCTGTATGGTAATTCCAAAGATTCCTTAGTGTATTCCTTACCCATTTTTTCATATCTGCCTGCCTGCATTTGTTCAAGGCAATACTGAAACTGAAAAGTAGTGACCGGTAGAGTTATGTGGCCATGGATTAGCCATTCCGTGGACAGTGATTCTGCCACTGTAAATGGTAACTTATCCAGTTTTTTGATACGCAGCATTGTATATTTTGCTCCCCTTTGTGCCATTTCTGTGTTATAATTTTTTATTGAATTTTTGCATAAAATTTCATCATAAATACAATACAATAACTTGTGTCTTGTCTTACAATAAATAAATAAATAAATTGGCAAAGATGGACACATAATAAACTTCTTAATAGTTAACCAGATTATATAAATACATGAATATTTGATTTGATATTGAGCCCATGAGAAAAGGAAGATAGAGGGAGGGGAAAGAAAAGGAGAAGGGAGCAACATAGGGAAGTGCAAAAAGTAATAAATGTACAGGTATAAAGAACAATGGTGTCTAAACGTACTCGAGAGAGAATAAATCAATCCAGGAAAAGAAGTGCGGGTAGGCCTAGTATAATTATAAATACCAGTTAATTGCACCTGATGTATATAAATATAAGAAGTGACAGTCTAAGTGACAGTGTAGGTAAATACTTACCATTATACAAAATGTCTGTGCTAATTTAAAGGAGAGGGAAGGGAAAAAATGGTGAGCAGTGATATAGATTAAATTAAATTAAATTACAGCTGCATTGCCTTAATGTTACGGATCCAGGGGGGACAAAGTAAGAAAAGAGAGAATATGAAGAAAATAGTGACAGAAAAGAAATAATAAGATGTATAGAAAAGGTGCAAAGAGGATATACAAAAGATCAGCAGTTATATTATGTGAAATGAAGAGGGGAGAAGAAGAAACTATATGCACAAATATACCTATTAATAGGTTCAAACTTATGTATAAATACTCATATAAGGAGCCTCCAGAAGCAATGAAAGATAGTAAATACATATGATATGGGTTAAAAGAACTACTTACCAATAGTGAGTGGGAATACGAATAGATTTGGATTAATTACTGTACGGATTGGCTATTATCATTAATATTAGTACCTGGACTTAGAAAAGGTGACCATACTTGAAGAGACAGATCAGACTGGTCCTGTATGTTGTAGATGATACGCTCATAAGAAGCTGTTTGAATCATAGCCACCAACCATGATTCTTACGACGGTGGGTGAGGTGATTTCCATTGCCGTAGTATACAAATTTAAGCTGTAGCTAAAGCTGTGTGTAAAAGTCGGCATTGGGGCTTAGAAAGTGTTTGTGACTGACGTGCATCATGCAGAAGAATGGTGGCATGTGAAAGTGGAAGTTGTAAAGGCATCGTAGAATGTAAGGTTATACCTATATAATTCCAGAAGGATTGGATCACCGGACACCCACAAATGATATGAGAAATGTCACAAGATGTACTATCACATCTCCAGCAATTAGAGTGGGGAATCAAGCCAGCTCTATGTAGTTTTGTTGGTGACCAATGCCAATCATGAAGAATTTTGAACAGACAAAATTTCAATCATGCTTCACGTGCACCCCTATTCAGGTTATCAAGGATCTCTGACCACTCATCGTCGTTATAGGAGACTGATAATAAGGTTTGCCATTTAGTACGTAAGGCTTGCAACAGAGGCTGTGAGAAAAGATGGAATGTGAGTGTTTGATACAAACCAGATGTAGCTCCTTTAAACTTTCCCCAGGTATGGAGATATGTTACTACTGGTGAAGCCTGTAATAGCCAGGGTGGAGAACCTAGACTCCTCCGTAAGGACTGTCGTAGCTGTGTGTACTATGCGAGTTGTATATCAGGCAAATCAAATTCCTCTTGTAGTTGGACAAATGTTTTAAGTTCCCCATTGGAGAGAAGCTGATCTAGGGTAGAAATACCTGCTATTTCCCAGGTAGGCCAAGATATTGGTTGTCTATTAATACGGATGCTAGCATTGTTCCATAAGGGGCTTTTCTATGAAGAGAGGATGTGAGCCCAGTAAGCGGTGTGCCCTTTGCCAAGCCCCGCGCATGGCCGATAGGATGGAATTTATGGAATCACGAGGACGAGACTCAGTGACGTATAAGACTAAGAGACCTGCTTCTATCAATGAAAGATAACGTTCAAGATGTACCCATTGTGGTATATCAGATGCTTTTGAAAGCATGTAGGACAGTTGAGAAAGCTGCAACGCAAGGGCATAGTGTTCCACTGAGGGTAAGCTCATTCCTCCATAGGAACAATGAGCCTTTAGTTTTAAGGCTGAGAGACGGGGTTTAGCTGAGTTCCATACAAAGGATTTTATCTTAGAATCAATTGAGCGCAATGTGGTCAGAGGTATCTGAACAGGGAGCATACCAAGAACATATAAAAAACGTGGGAGAGTAACCATTTTAATGGCTTGTACTCTGCCCCACATTGAGAGTCCCAGTGCTTTCCATTTTTCAAAATCACGTTGCATCTGAACAATGAGGGGGTTCAAATTATCCATAATCATACCCTCTAGACCTTTGTTCACTAATATGCCCAAATATTTGAGGCGAGAAGGTTGCCATTGAAAGGGAAACCCTTGAATAGCCGCTTTTGTAGTCCCATCCGAAATATGTAATGCTTCACTTTTGCTCCAATTAATTTTGTACCCGGAAAGGGAGGAGAAATCATCTATAATTTGTAGTACAGACCGTAGAGAGGTGGGGAGGTCTGTGAGTGTATGGAGAATATCATCTGCGTATAAATAAATTTTTGAATCTCCTGTCGGAAGAGGAATACCCTTAATATTGGTAGATTGACGTAATGAGGCTGCCAAAGGCTCCATAGCTAGAAGAAAGAGGAGTGGGGAAAGGGGACAGCCCTGACGAGTGCCTCTATGGATTGGAAATGATTCTGAGACAAAGCCCCCACAATTTACCTGTGCAGTAGGATTTTTGTACAGCAAACGTATTTTGGCTATGAATTGTTCACCCAAGCCATATTTTTGTAACACCTTAAAAAGATAATTCCATTCAATCCGATCAAACGCCTTTTCCGCGTCAAGTGACAAGGCTAAAGCATCATTGGGAAGATTTTTGGCGTGCCATAGTGTGTGGGCTAAAGTGCGAAGATGGTTCCTAGAAGAACGCCCCGGGATAAATCCGACTTGAGTATGGTGTATGAGAGATGGTAAAACCCTACGTAAACGAGAGGCTAAGATGCTAGCTAAAATTTTTATATCGCAATTCAATAAAGATATGGGACGATAACTGCCACATAGTAAAGGATCTTTACCAGGTTTGGGAAGCACAGCAATGATAGCTTTCTTAGATATAAGGCCTAAGGAGGCCTCATGCTCTGCTTCACGAAACGCAGATAGAAGAGAATCGATCACTTCCGTCCCTGCCCATCGATAAAACTCTGCAGGGAAACCATCGTCTCCCGGAGCCTTATGATATGGCAGGTTAGTAATTGCATGTGATACTTCTTCTTTGGTAATTTCACCCTCTAGTAAAATTCTATTCTCAGCTGATAAACAGGGTAGGTTCGCTTTTGTAAGAAGAGCATCCAGTTTATCATTGTCAAGTTGAGTTTCCGCAGTGTAGAGAGATTGATAATACCAGGCAAATTCATTAACAATGTCTTGGGGTTTAGTCAACGTAACACCTCCCACTGACTTAATAGCTGGTATAGCCATGGCGGCTTGTCTTTGTTGCAGCTGAGCTGCCAATAACCTACCCGCTTTTTCCCCCTGCTCATAATGCCTCCCTTTCATTCTATGCAGAGCATACTCTGCCTTGGAAGTAAAAAGATTATTCAAAGCCATGCGAGCTTGTTCTAAGGATTTACGATGCGGAAGTGTTGGATTGAGTGTATATAAACGAGTATAAGACACAATATCTTGCTCTAACTCTTTTTGTCTAGTAGCATTATGTCGATTAACTTGCGCTGCATCTCTCATGAGCTGCCCGCGTATAGTGGCTTTTGCTGCTGCCCAAAGAGTTCTGCTCGAGTCAACGGATCCTTGATTGACGGAGATGAAATCTTGAAAATGAGACTGCAATAGAACTTTGTTTTTAGGTTTTCTGTAACGCTGAATGTTCAGACGCCAGGGCTTGCGTCCTGGCTTGGCTATACCAGTTTGTAATGAAAGTATAACTGGAGAATGATCAGAGATCGCTGCCTCCAATATCTGAGAATCCTGTGTCAATTGAACTACATAGTGAGAAATTAAAAAGTAATCCAGTCGAGAGAGTGTACCATGAGTAGGTGAAGTGAAAGTATATTCTATATCTGTCGGGTGAGAGAGACGCCAATGATCTACCAAACCATTATCTACCAATACATCATTCATTAAAGCTCTATCTGCCGCATTAAACTTATCTAGAGGGCCTGTTTTGTCCAGAACTGGGTCACGTACTAAGTTCCAATCTCCGCCGATAAGAAGTTGGGAAGCACCTATCTCAGTTAAAAGGCGGTTCAGCTGAAGAAGGAACGATCTTTTCGCTCCAGTTGGGGCATAAATTGAGCCAACGCAGATGAGTGTTTCGCCAATTCGTAATTTGGCAAAGACATATCGTCCATCTGGATCTATCCAAGTTTTTAAGACAGTCACCGGTAAAGATTTACGGATAAGAATCGCAACTCCACATTTGCGGGTAGGAGTCACGTCTGGATCTGCTCCCTTCCGTATACTGCTGTGGATAACCCTTCCCACCCAATCTCTACTCAGTTTTTCAGATTCTTTAGCATCAAGGTGGGTTTCTTGAAGGAGAGCTATATCCACATGTTTTGATTGCAAATAAGAAAGTGTCTTTTTCCTTTTAATGTAGTGCGTCAATCCATGAACATTCCATGTTACTACACAGAGGTTGTGTGAGATGACCATACCAGACAAAAATAGGGAGATAGCTAGTAGTAAGAATTTACTAGAGATGTCAGAACGTGACACAATAAATTAAAGGATTGGTAGGGTGTTGTTATATACGTGTAAAGAGAGAAGTGAAATACGAGAAAGAAGAAAGGAAAAGAAAAGAAGAGAGAAGAAAGGAAAAGAAAAGAAAGGAAAAGAAAGAAAAAGAAAAGAGGGGTAAGAAGATAGAAAGAACCCTGGTCCGTAACAGGAATCAAGTGGATAAGTGGACCAAATGAGTAATAATAATTGGTAATCAAAGAGTAAGTGCGTGAATATAGCTAGGACTATATTCAACAAAAGGAATAGTACGTAGTATAAATTATTAAGGAGAGCGAGAAAAAGATGGAGGATAAAGAAAATGACAGAAAGGGGAAGTAGAGAGGAAAGGGTGCCAAATATGAAATGGCACAAGGGACTTCAAAACTTCTAACCAAGGGTCTAAACACTACTGGAGCACCGCCACGAGTAGGGACTCCATCAGGAGGATGAAACAGTGGTTGACAAATATAGAACCAAAAGGGTCATTGTAATGCATAGAATAAAGTGTACTCTTATTATTAATAAAGAACATAACAATATATTATGATATTGTAACATCAAAACCTATTGGTGAACCTTTGAATTAAAAAAGGATTAATATGTTTATAAATAAATAAATAAGACAATGAAGATTAAAGAGAGTGAAATATCAACAATAAAAATAACTATTTCATTGAGAAGTGGAATAATGACAATCTTAAAATGCATTAATAAATATAGAGAATACTTACCATATATGTGGGAATAGGTGTAGCAATAAACTTGTTATTGAAAATCAACATCATTAACATAACACAATCAATAGAATGAAAAAAGAAAAAGAAACAATGTAAACAGGTCAGTAATCGTAATACTCATCCAGTGAATGATAAATGGAGAAGTAAGAGAGTCATTATAATGCATATAAGGAAGTGTATTTTGTTATTAATAAAGAATGTAACAGTATAATATAATTGCAAAACATATTATTGAACCATTGGATTAAAAGGGAGTTGCAATGATATAAATAAATAGATAATACAGTCAAGATTAAAAGGATGGAATTATCAACAATAAAAGAGCGATTTCATGTAGAGCTGTAGCAATAACAATCCTAAAGTGAATTAATAAGTACGAAGGATATCTATCAGATATGTGGAAACAGTTGGGGAGATAAACTTATTGTTCAAAGTCAATATAGTTAATATAATAGATATAATTAAACAAAAAGTAGTAGTATAAAAAATAAAAAGAACAATAAAGAGCAGTGTAATTGTAATACTCAACAATCCGATGACGAGATGCCTTCTGTTTTCCCTCTATATTATGAGTTCATTAGGTTCTGTCATTCGCCTAAAAGGAGATAAATGTGAAGACAGGGCTAATTTTTGAGCAAAATTATAGAGAAGCACTAAATCATCCACATTCTGCGTCTGAAGTAGATTTTAAGGGGGAACGGGATTTATCCCTATGTTGTTCCTTAGTGAAGGTAGACACGGTTTGAAGAGCTGCAGTTTTATCTTCGTGACTTCGAATACTCCTTTCAAAATCTCTGCCCCTCTGTCGAGGACTGTTGATATTACGTCGCGCATTGTTCAATGCTGGAAGAGAAAAGCTGTGTTGTGATAGTTCTGGAGTGGAGTGCTGAGTTTCCATTTGTTGTGGTTTCCAGCTGTCTATAAATAGACGGAGGTCTTCAGGGCGATAGAAATCTTTGGATATTCCATCCTTGGAAATGCGAAAACTAGCAGGATCGAAAAGACCATACTTAATGTCTAGTTGACGTAGTTGAGGTCTAAATGAGAGGAAAGCCTTGCGTCGCTCATTAGTCTCTCTAGAAAAATCGGCTGTAATACGAATTTCATGCCCATTGTATGAAAATGGACCATGAGTGCGTGCTGATATTAATAGGTGCCTTGTCTGCTCATGTCTTAAAAAACAAGCAATGAGAGGACGTGAATATCCTGCAGAGTCTTTGCGTAATGGACCAATTCGATGTGCGCGCTGTATTTCCAATGGAGGATCAAAGGCAATGTCCATTAACTTTGGAAGAATATTTCGGAGAAATGTTCTAGCGTTTGGGCCTTCTATTTTTTCCGGAAAACTGAAAAAGCGAACATTATCCTTCCTACTTCGAACCTCCAAATCAATCAGCTTACTTCGCAGGAATAAAAGCTCTTGGTCTCTGTTTTGTACTGAGTTTAGACGAGTTTCTACAGTTGTTAACCTGTGATCAAGCTCTTCTGTTTTGGCGTGGAATCCTGCAATGTCTGCTCGTATTGTTTTTAGTTTCTGCTGTTAAAGAGGATATATTTGAATCCATGCCTTCAAGTCTGCGACTGACCGCTGAAATTTCTTGCAATATGCGGTCCATGGTTTGACCTTGCATGGTTAGGTTAGTTTGTATTGAATCTTCTGTTGTAGAAGGAGAGCTTTTGGCAGCTACATTTTGTGACTGCTTAAGTGCATCCTCGTAAGGAGGCTGCTTAGGGGGTTTACTTCCATTCCTGGCAGTAGACATCTTGATTTCTGCTTTAGGGAAAGGTGTCACAGTAAAGTGTTGAGTCAGTAGAATAATATAGAAACACAAAGCAGCGATAAGATTATATGCGGTTTACCGCCTTGAATTACCAGTCTCTCAATATCCAGATTCTATTGTGAATATCTTCTTTGTAGCACACTTGGAAAGGGTTAAAGTTAGGGTTCCGATATTTTGGTAAACACCACAAGAAGTAAACTGTGTCAAATTGTTTTAAAGAAAACTAGAAGAAAACCCCAGTATCTCCTATATTCTCATAAATGGAAGCAGACTGTTAAATACTGGCTGCGCGCATAAATTGAAAAACCTCCTGGATATTGTAGTAAAAGTGTGAGAACTACAATGTAAATTAGCAATACGGGGTATCCCTATAGTTCAATTATGACAGAAGAACCTTTATTCCTCCCTGCGTTCCGAAAAAAACAGGCGTTGTGATTAAGAGGAAAGTTTTAATTTAGGCGCATCACAAGTCCGTCTGAGTTAGAAATGGCGGTAGCATTCAAGCAACAGTCATAGCCGGAGAAAAGTTTAGTGATGAAAGTCTCTCAAAACTCAGACGAAAACATTCCCTCAGAAGCAGCGGTTCACATTAGCCAGGAAAATAAGCAGGGTGCCAAGTTAATACTGAGCAAAGCACTCACCCGCTTTAAAGCTGCTGCTTTTCAACATGTAGGCTGCCTTGGGCCATCAAAGCACATCATAATTGTCAGCAAGTAAAGTTGTGTGGCGCGCAGGCCCAGGTGCGTCATGAAGAAGCCGGGGAGCTCAATTATGAGCGATGGAATGTTGCGAGCGGGAGACCGTGAAACTCCAGGCTCGAGGATGCAGGCAGACTCACAGGCCCAAAGTCTCTCAGAATACGCAGTTTGCGTTACTCAGGATCTGCGTCGCCTGCTTGTGAAAAAAACGGCACATCCTGTGCACGGGATCACCACGACACCCGCGACACCAAAATTAGATCGTAGGTCGTGCATAGGTTGGGTGCCGTCTCCTTTTGAAGCCCCACTCGCAGCGGAGCCCTCAAGTTAGGCGGCCATCTTTAGTCGCGGCCAGACCACGCCCCCCCTTTGTGCCATTTCTATCTGTTTATCTGTTAGATTGTATTCAGAAAACAGAGACGTGCTGTTGATAAACGCCAAGGCATATAGCCTGCACGCAAAGATTGCAGCGTCCAGCTTAACAACATAATAGAACGTAATTGAGATTGCCTGTGTTGTAATATGGCTAAATCCTGTTCTAGTATGTCTATTGCAGAAGATACAATGTTGCCTAAGGAATATATCCTGGAGGTCAATGTAGTTAACCAATTGTCTACCACTGCTAGAGATTTTTCTAGATTTATACGGTCTAATTCCCGTAGTCTCTCTGCGGCCTCTTGTTGGGATATTTTCCATATTTCATTGTAGGTAGCATAAATGCCAGCATATATGAAACGTTTTTGGCATGGCTTCCTGGGACCTAGCAAAAAATCCCTAACATCCATGTCCTGTGTGAGTAATGATAAGTGTTGTTTCACCTGTGTGAGTGTTGAGGTTTTTAGCCATTCGAGGCATAACTTCCCAACACTGTATTATGTCACTACCCCTGGATGTTGTCTCTGTACATAACGTGGATCTGGCCTATGGATACTCTACCCTTCGGTCCTACCCATGAATCTAGCTTGACAACTATTGGTGTCTGTGGGCCAAATAAACCATTTCTTCCAATCGGGGTCAGATCTGTTGTATTGTATAATGTCATCTAATGTAATCCCTTTTTGTGATGTTTCGTTACCCTCGGTGTGTGATGGAGTGGGCATCCGAGGTGTGTTCAATTCTTTGTTCTTGGCTAGTCCAAGGCAAGACGTCTGTTGCACTGTCTCGTTCAAAAACATGATCTGTTGCGGGATAAGGCATGCTCTAAACAAAGCTTCTGTCCCCTGCACCTGCCAATCTTTAGTACCCCAGACAGATTTTAGGTCTATGGTGTCTTTCCATAAGTCGAAACCTTGTTCAGACAACTGGGCAATAAAAGAAGCAGAGTAAATCTGTTTGGTGCTTGATAACATATTTTTCTGTGCTGATGTTGGTGCAACCTTGTAATATTATGAGGCTGGGTCAGACATTTTGAACCCTGAAAAATATGGAAACTTCTGTGTAAATGTTTTTGAACTGCCTTCTGGCGGTGTTGGACAATGTTCCCACTGGTGGTAAGTGAACACATTTCTAGGATTTGCAGATTTATGCAGAAAGTGATGACCATAATGTTGTTAACAATACATGGTTCCGAAATCTGATGTGCCTTCCAATGTTTCACTATTAGAAAACGCAGCAGATTTTTCCAAATAAGACAACATGTTATTTACAGTTTCAAAATCCCAATCATCAGAAAATGTACTTGAGGTAATGATATCACTTAATGATATTTTAAATAAATGTGGTATTTTTAAAAGTTTGGTCGGGCCGAATATATCGAAATCAACCTTGTCCCACACTATACCGTCAGGTATAGGAACTGCTGTAATGTTCACTGATGACAAGTCTCTTTGTTCTCGATGAGATCATTGATGTGGTTTTAAAATTAAATTCACCTTTTGGGCTGCAGAGCTTTGCCCAATGTATTGTCCATTAATAAGCATGTTAAAAACTATCACTAAGCCTAACCAGAAAAGAAAGAAAAGTACCCCGGTAATTATCCATAGTTCTACCCACGGTGATATCAGGTAAGTTCTTTTAAGAAAGTTCATAAAGTCTTTAACTTGCTGCTTGCGTGATTTTTGGGCTGGCGTCGTTTCAGGTTCACTTGGATCCAAAGAAAACGTATCAAAGTTTATGAAGTAGCCAGAAGCAGTTCGATCAATTGTTGGTATTGCATCAGGATTTGTTGAAATCGTACTTTGCTCTTGTCAAGGCATGTTGACGTAGACATCTGTATTTGGTCTAACAGCAATTTGTCTTTGAGTTTGATTTTGAAGTTGAGCTTCAGGTTCAAGGGGAACGAGTTCCATAGCATTGTTGCATAGTCCATCATTCCGTACAGGTGACTCTTCGAACGTGATGAGTCTTTCTGTTTGAACTTCTTGGATTGTAGCGAGAGGAGGGCGTCTGCTACTTTGGAGTCCACGTGGCCTACTACTCAGTAACGGCCACATAGTGTGGTTTGATTAGGTCAATTGAGACAAATCTTTTCTCCTTTTTTCCGGCAAGAGGCGGTAGAAGTACAGTTCTTGTTCCTTCGACTGCTAGGACCTGTACAGGTTTTCTGTAGGATGGCCCAAATTCTTTCTTGTCCGCTATTTTCTCTCTGACCAGATCCCCGACTTTTGGGATCCAGACAGGTCTTGCCGTGACTGATTTGACTTCCCCAGTGGCGGTCTGCTTCAGATGGACATTGCTTTGTTGTGTCCTGGATTCATATAGATCCTGTAAAACAGCCAAACGATCATGGATGTCAAATGGTTTTACATCCGCCACTGCGCCTTCACAATCAAGATCAGGTACCCACATTCTTGTCCCAAATAGGACATCATAAGGAGTGACACCCCCTAGAGAACTTCTTGGCACGTTGTTCAAAGCTCTCTGGACTCCATGCAAATGTTTTACCCAACTTTCACCCGTGCCTAATACTCTAGCTGTTAAAGATTGTTTAAGTCCCGGTTTTTTCTCTCCACAACCAAATTTCCCTCTGGATGGTACGGAGAAGAGTACCGCAATGCTACACCCAATCCTCGCATGGCCTCCTTGTAAGCCCGAGAGCTAAACACAGGGCCCTGGTCAGAATGTAATGTGCCAATTGCGTATGTCCCTATGAAGACTCGCAAATCTTTTATAACAGTTTGAGCGTCAGCCGAGCGCTGGGGCCACACCCATAGGAATCTCGAGCAGGACGCACGCAAACGGAAAATCTGATGCTGTCTAATAATGGGATTTGCGCTTGGCGTGCTATGGTGGAACCTTTCATCTGCTGACAGATGTCGCATTTCAAGACATAGTCTTTAGTCTGCTTTGTTAATCCAGGCCACCAATAGCGTTGTTTCAACAATGAAACAGTCGCCGTAACTCCTGCATGTGCAGAACCTATCCCTTCGTGTGCTGCTAGAATCAAACCTAACCTACGATCCATATTTTGAATTACTCTATCCCCCACTCCAGGAATCTGAGCAAATGGAATGTTATTGGCATCTAACTTGTAGGAGTACTTGAGTGGAAATGTCTTTGGTAGTGCTTTGCTGTTTTTGCGTGAAGCAATGACAGCTACCTTAATCTCACCGTCTATTCTCGTTTTAGAACAAGTGATTGCAGCTACGGAAGCCGTGCGTACAGCCCCCTTCGCGGCTTCATCAGCCAATGAATTCCCTTCAACGTGAACGCCATCACGCTGATGACTCAGTGTATGTATCACGTGAGCCCTTGGTAGTCCGGATTTCAACTCCACAACCTGTTCCCATAGCATTTTATGCTTTATTGTGCCACCTTTTGCATCTTTTAACCCGTTTTGAACCCAGTATTGCAAGTATTCATTATATGACTGTACACAGTAAAAGGAATCGCACACATTTAGTGTGGGGAATTCTCGATCCGTATTTACCAGTGCCAGTATTAAGGCTTTTAACTCTGCCAGCTGTGCTGTGCAGTCTCCTAGAGATTGCGTTTTCGTGCAACTTGGATGGAACTTTCCATCTCGCATGCGACCTTTAACGATTGCACATGCTGCGCTATATTGTTGCTTACTTCCTATGGCCGGTTGAGCAGATCCGTCAGTGAAAATTATATATTCATACTGATCAAGAGGCATTATTTCGTTGGGCAGAGGATATTCTTGTTCGTATTGCAGGAATGCTTGTGTCTTTAAATTTGGGTCGTACCTGTATTCTACGTCTGTTGCAGTGAGAGAATTAGCCCATTGTATCCATCTCGGATGTAAGGCTTTAGCGTTAGGAACGCTTCCTTTGTTGCAGCCTCTAAGGCTGGAACCGTAGTTACTACTATTATTCGTTTCCCCTGAGCCAGTGCTCTTTCTCTAACTACAGCAGTCTGTACTGCTGTTAGAATCTTTTCTGTAGACGCAAAGCGCATCTTAGCATTTGTGTACAAATGTGATTTGTATGCAATTGGTACTGTTTCACCTTCATTATATGTTAGATAGGTGTACCCGGATTGACCCGCAACTATACGGATCACCAGGTTGCGTACGTTTACGCGTGTCTGTAAGTGTTTGGAAGCTATCATATCAGCTTGTAAGGAACGTAGTGTATCTGTATGTTCCTGTGTCCATTGTCTTACTGAAAAATCAGGTTTTATTAAATCGTAGGAAGGTTTTACTCTTTCTGCGTAATCTAAAATGTATGTTCTACAAAAATTTAGGAATCCCAGAATTGACTGTAAATTTTTCAATGATTTTGGAGGTTGGAGCAGCGCGCATTTTTCTAAAAAAATTGGCTGCCAGGCTTTTTCCTTCACTTGAAAGCTCATATCCTAAAAACAGGACACTGAGGTGGGCAATTTTTGATTTTTAAAGCTGAATTTGTAGCCCTCAGATGCAAATCCCAGAATTATGGTATTTACACTGTTCAAGTGTTCCTCTAGGTCATCGTCCGTAAGATAAATATCATCCACATAGGACAATGCCTCTTCATCCAAATTTTGAAGTAACTCTGTTACACTGGCCGAAAACAACCCGGGCTGTTCTTATACCCTTGGGGGAGTCAACAAAATTGCCGTTGGGACCCTAGCGCCGAGAAGGCTGTTAGATACCTGCTTTCAGGCGCTATATTTTGGCAAAAAAATCCATTTGAGATATCAAGTGTTGTTTTATATTTTTTCCGCACCATGTTATTCATTAATGTGGCACTGTGTGCATTTTGAACTGCAAATGTCTTAGTGCAAGTGTTTAAATGTCTACAATCTAAAACTAGACGATATGAGCTGTCAGGTTTCATGACAGGAAACAAAGGATTGTTCATTGGTGAGGTGCAAGTTTCAATCACCCCTTGGTATTCAAGTTGAACTAAGATCTCCCTGACCTGTTTTTTAGCTTCATGCTTTATTGGATACTTCTTCTGTGCAGTCTGAGTATTTTTTAAAGGAATTATGTGGTGAGTTGAATCCTCATCCCATCCAACTTGGTTTTTGTATAATGCCGGAGCTTGGGCTACCGCCCACTCCTGCGCATATGTGTTTTGTAAATGCCTGGGAATATGGTCTGAGAATGCCGGAAGAATTACTGTTTCTCCTTTAGGGCAATCCATGACGAATGCTGGCGGCCAATCTTGTTCAGCTAACAAAATGTCATAGCCAAACGTCAGGTTCTCCCAAAAGAGACCTCTCACTGTTCTACATTTGTCCCCCTCCATCTGGAGCGTTATTTCATATACTTTATGTGGGACACTTACCCTAGTATCGGGTGTTTCTACCGTGATATAATCATTCAAGTCCGCTGTCACCAAAAATTCCCTCAGGTTCTGGCGAGCTATTGTTATTTCTGCTGCACTGTCTAGCATCGTCAGAGCCCATTCCCCGTTCAGTAGTCGAGTCCTCAGAATTCTGGGCATGTCTGATTTTTAGACCTGCAACTTTCTTCTTTTTGAACTGTGGCTTTTACTTTGGTTTCTCTTCTTTTTTAGAAGTGTAATCTTTTTTTTTTGGAATGTGTTTATTGGCATTTTCTTTGTTGCAGTACAAAAACAGTATGAGTCTCCAGGGCACATGATTTCTTTCAGTGTTACATCAACAGTATATTTCAATAGCAGTAGTATACAGGCAAACAACAATTTGGTGTTCATAGAAGGTAACAGGAGCCCCTCCCCCCACCCATCACCCCACCCTGAGGGATCACTGTGAGTCAGTGAGCGTGAGACCATAATGCTTTAGCCACGGCTTCCATATTTTCCAGAACTTTTTGGGACAGCCCCTTGCTATATATGTCGTTTTCTCTCCTAACATGTACATGTCCATTCCCCTTCTCCATTCGGCCAGTGATGGGCTCGATGTGGCCCCCCATGCCCGTGCCAGGTCGCGTTTAGCCACCACTAATCCTAGTTGAAGCAGTGTTAACTTCGGTCTGGGGAGGTCAATCTCTGTGTGTATGCCCAACAGAACAAACAGGGGACCCAAAGGTATCGTCTCCTCCAAGATAGCTTCCAGCTCTTTCAGCAGGGTTACCCAGTACGTTTGAATTTGCGGACACTCCCATACCATATGGAAGAATGTACCCTCGGTCATGTTGCATCGCAGGCAGTTGGGCGCCTCCGCCCTCCCTATGCGGTGCAGTCGAGCTCTGTCGTAATATGCTCTGTGCAGATATTTGAATTGGATCAATCTAAGGCAGGACTTGATGGCAACCTCCCGGGGGTGCATCAGCGCTATTTCCCAATCCAGATCCTCTATCTCACCCAAATCAGCCTCCCATTTCGCCCTCAACTTCTGCAGGGAATCTGGCTTGTTGTTAATTATGGTTCTATATGTCCAGGAGACTGCCTTTTCTCCAATCTCACCCATCAGGAGTCGTCCCTCTAACGGGGCGTATTCGGGGATGTCGCCGGCATCTATGTGTTTTGCCCGCCATGCATGCGCCAGCTGCAAGTATTTATAGTATTGTGTCTGACTCATATCATACTCTTTCTGGAGATAAGAGAATGTTACCAGCTCTTTACGATATAATATGTCTTTAAGTTGTGAGATACCCAACAAGTCCCACTTCCCGAAACCTCTCAGCTTCGCAATTTCTTTAAGCCGATTCCCCACCCAAAGTGGGGTTTCCCTGGTCACCCGGTCATCCCATTTCATCTGCCGTTCTGCCTTCTTCCATGCCGCGATCACAATCCGCGTAGCTGTTAGGAGCTTTGCGGAGCCCCTCCCCCGTAAAGGTAGTGTGTGTGCGGGCGCCCAGCGAATTGCGTGCGTTCAAGTGCATACGTAGGGTGGTCTCTCTCCACATGTTCCCATTCATTTACAACAATTAAATGAGCCGCCCAGTAATATGCCCGAAGGTCAGGTAAGGAAATGCCGCCATTATATTGGTTGCGTTGCAGTGTCGCCAGCGCTATCCTTGGAGGTCTCCCGTCCCAGAGGAACGCCCTCAGTGTGTCGTCAATTTTAGTGAACACCTCATCTGGTATCAGCTGATATGTGTTTTGCAGAACATATAAGAATTTCGGGAGCACTATCATTTTGTAAAGCGCCGCCCTGCCTAGCAACGTCAACTGCAAGGATTTCCACCTTTCCACATCCGAGCGAAACTCCCGAGCACCCTATAAAGATTGCGATCCAGCGCCACTGCTGTAACCGTTGTAACATATATCCCCAGATATTTTATGCCATTGGGGGCTATCTGAAGCTGGCTTGGGTGATCGTTGTACCCTCCACTCTGGCCCACTGGATAGAGGCATGATTTCTCCCAGTTAATTTTATACCCCGCATGTGCGCCGTAGCCTTCACAGCTGGACCATGATATTAGGGAGCGTCGTTTCAGGGTTTGTAACATTCAGTAGTAGGTCATCGGCATACAGGGAGATGCGCTCATCAAAGTCCTCGTTCTCTCCTCCCCGGAAACCCGTTATACACGGATGAGCTCGGATGACACATGCGAGGGGCTCCAGAACCAGAGCAAAGAGGAGAGGGGACAGGGGACATCCCTGTCGAGTGCCCCGTCCTATTGAGAATTCCCGCGACACCACACCATTAACTCTGGTTCTGGCCAGGGGTCTCTCATATAGAATGTCGATCCATTGCCTGAAGGCAGGGCCAAATCCAAACTCCTCCAGAGCGGACATAAGAAAGGGCCAATGAACGGTGACGAATGCTTTTTCAGCATCGAGGGACAGGATGAGGTGCGGGTCTGTCCCCGTGGTTACCACCTCCAGCCAGTTATGTAACCTCCTAAGGTTAAGTCTCGTCGACCTCTTTGGCATAAAGCCAGACTGATCCTGGTGGATGAGACTGGTTATTACCGCGGTTGTTGGCTAGTATTCTAGCCAGTATTTTGATCTCCATATTAATAAGGGAGATGGGTCGGTACGAGCTACACTTCTGTGGCGGTCTGTCCTTCTTGGGGATTACCACAATTGTGGCTGTCCGCAAATCCCTGGGGAGACTGCCCACCTCCTGCGCCTCTAGGTATAGCTGAAGGAGGTATGGACTAAATAGCGTTACGTTCTGCTTAAAAAATTCAGGGGGGAGCCCATTAGGGCCCGGGACCTTCCCAGTTTTCAACTGACCAATGGCTCCTATGATTTCCTCTTTTGTGATCTTTACGTCCAGTGTCTGCGACTCGCTGGTTGCTAGCTTGGGGAACTGTATTGTCTGAAGATATGCCTGGATTTGTGCTGGCTCTGCCAGAGAACGTTGTGCATAAAAGGCCTCATAGTACCCGGCGAAGGCGTTAGCTATTCCAACGGGAGTTGTATGGGTCTGACCATCCTCTGTCTGTATCTGGGCAACCCACCTACTATCGAGCTCTTTTTTGCTAAGCCATGCAAGCAATCTACCCGTCTTGTCGCCTGCATCATACAGACGCCGATGCATGGCTTGTATCGCGTGTTGTGCGTTCTTCTTGGCCAGCGCAAAGTATTCCCGTCGGAGAAGTTGTAGTCTTCGCAACAGGGATGGGTCGTCGCTCGTGATGGCCTGTGTTTCGATCTGTAGTAGCTGGGATTCAAGCCCCGCAATCTCTTCACCTTCTTTCCGCTTTTTATAGGCTATAATGTTCTGGGCTCTATCCCGCAGGACGGGTTTATATGCCTCCCATAGCGTGATGGCGGAGTCTACTGACCCCACATTTTCACGAAAGTATAGTTCCGTGTCCACCCTGATTTCCTTGGCAACCTGAGGGTCCCTCAGTTCCCATGGGTTGAGCTTCCATTCCCCGGCCGGGCGTTGTGTACGGGCACCCACCGTGAGCCACACGGGCGAATGGTCCGAAAGACCTCTCGCCAAGTATTCTATCTTTTGAATCTCCCCTATTTCTCCTGCCGGGGCTAGTATATAGTCTAACCTTGAGAAGGCTTTGTGGGCACCTGAATAAAAGGAATAGGCTTTGGTCTGGGAATGCTGCCTGCGTCATAGGTCAATAAGTGTCAGTGTGTCTGCAAACCGTTTAAGCGGTGTCTCTTTGGTGCCACCCGTTGAGACAGTCGTACGGTCCAGTGTGGGGTCCATTACGTCATTGAAGTCTCCTCCAATAATGTGAGTGTCGGAGCCCGCTTCCAGAAGGACCGCTGCGAGCTTCTCCAGCGTTTGTCTTTGTAACCTGGGGGGTGCATATACCCGTAACGAAAGTGATGTTTCGTCTGTCCCACACACCCTTAACAGTGACATATGTACCATTGGGATCTATCCAGGTGCGCTCAGTTCTGAATGGTGGACTTTTCCTGATTAGGATGGCCACACCTCTCGCCCCGGTGGAGAACCCGGCGTGGGCTAGTGTCTTGTATGCCCCTCGGCCTAGGAACCCGCAGTGCGTGCCCTTTAGATGTGTCTCCTCCAGAAAGATGACATCTGGCTTTAATCTTTTGAAATATGCCGCCATCAGTCCTCTCTTAACCTTATTCCCCATCCCGTTTACATTCCATGAGAGGACCGAGTATGTGCCCTTACTAGGTGTCGTCATCATGGTGTCGTGTTGTGCCCTTCCCAATGCTGTAGCCGCTTCCCCGGTCTCCCTGTCTCTGTCTCTGCAATCTCATTGAACGTACATTCCTGCTATTTTGCCAAGTAACTGTATAAGAACCCGACCCCCCACCCCACCCCCCACACTCCCCCACTATCCACCCGACTGCCCCTTGGGTCAACATGACCAACTGTGTCGTGTTCGAATTGGAGAGGTCTGTCGCCCACCCCCAAACTTGCCCCCTTAAGCCTCTCCAGCCCCCTTGCTCAGGTCTGCTGGCCTTTGCTATGCTGTCTGAGGGCCAGGATCTCGGGCTACTTATGTCTAAAGCTGTCTAAGAGGTAAGGGAGACTCTACACAAGAATAAACAATTCAAAAAGTCCAACCTAAAACGAACAAGGTAAGGACCAAAAAAAAAAAAGGGGGGGGGGAGGGCAAAACAACAAAGGGGGCGGGGGGGAGTGCAGGGGAAAGGGACGAAGGCAAATCAAATACACCAGGGGAAGCTGAACACGTGGGGCGGCGTGCGAGTTCCTCTGTCAGCTTACTGTCCTTGTGGCTCTCCGGGCCTGGTACTGCTCATCATTCTTCTGTTTCTGCTTGCCGGGTCCGAGTGTCCGTGTCATTCTAAGTGCCTGCCTCTCCCGGATTTTCAAGGAGATTAATGTTTTGCAATAAGGGGTGATCCTCCTCTGAGTCCGTTGTAATGTCCTGATCAGTGCAGAGCGCTGCGGAGCGGATTCTTCCGTCTGCGGTTTCACGCTGGGTCTATCCATGCGGTGTGTGCTTTCAGAGTCCAAGGCCCGTGGCGTCGACCCTGCCACCCTCCTGCTCCGATACGGCGTCGCCCTAAGTTGCGCACTCGGGGCAGTCGCGGCGCTCCTCCATTTAAGGCGTTGCGATCTGGATCTGTTACTGCGTATCGGCAGGGCCTTCCCTGAGAGTGGCGCCGGACTCCCCGTTGCTCTTATCAGAGGGCGCTCCTCTAACCAGTGCCAGGCCTCTTCCGGAGTATTGAAGAACAGTGTCTTGGCCTGATAAATCACTTTGAGTTTAGCGGGGAAGAGGAGCATGTACGTGATTTGCAACTGCCGTAGTTATCTTTCACCGAATCAAACGTTTTGCGTTGCTTCTGCACCTCTCGTGAATAGTCCGGAAACACCATTATCTTAGTATTGTCCATCCGGATTTCCCCCTTTTGCCTGATTTCTCGGAGGATGAGGTCTCTGTCCTGATAATTAAGAAACCTCGCGATCAGCGGACGTGGTGGGGCTCCCGGTGGAGGCCGAGTCCCCGGTATTCTGTGTGCTCTTTCGATTATAAAGCATGGCGAAAAGCGTGCATCAGGGAGTGAGTCCAGTAGCCATTTACGCAGGTAAGCACCAGCGTCTGACCCCTCAATGGCCATCGGAAAGCCGAGAAAGCGGAGATTGTTTCTTCGGGCTCGATTTTCGGCATTGTCGACCCTCCAGAGCATATCCTTCATGGCTGCTGTGAAGGTCGTGACCTCTCCACGGAGCGTGTGCGCGGTGTCTTCAACTTCCGATATGCGGTGCTCGGCTTGTGTGACTTTTTCGGAGACATTCCGCAGATCTTGGCGGAGCAGGTTAACGTCTATTTTAATTTGTTAAATTTTACCTTCCAACGCCTCTCTGGAGGACTGAATTGCCTGAAGGATGACGTTATTATCCGGTGCGTCCGTGGAGGCGGAGGCAAGGGGGTCTGTCACGGGCAGTGGTTTTGCAAATTGGTCCATCTTCCCCTGCTTCTGTGGTTTGGGGTCTTTATCCCGCGCCATCTCGGGCAGCAAGGTTATAGATGCCAGGAGGACCGCGGGGTCACCCGTGTCCGTGAGGTGCCTGCTCTCAGCGGGCGTCCCCCCGTGTGGCCGCGTCAGCAGCGGAATTCCTCAAAAGCCTTCCCTCCTGGGGGATGTCTTCCTCGACTTCCTGCTGCTTTCAGGGGAATAGATCATCGGGTGTCAGGGGTCTCACATGTGCCCTTGGCGGCGGGAGAGTCCAACTGCCGGTGGTCCGCCGCAGCGCGGACACACCGCTGTGACAGAGGTCGTCCACACACTTTAGTCTTCAGTTCCCGCACCAGCACGACAGAGCCCCCGTCGCCACCCACTGGATTGCATATAGCTCCTGCGCCTTCTCACGGGTTTGCGTGGGCCACACAGAGGAGGGCTAGGCCCACGTGATGCGTAATTTGTTTGCCCCCGGGTGTCCCCCGCAGCATCAGGCGTCGCAATACTCTGCCCCCGTCCTCAAACGGGGTCTCCCTGCCGCGTATTCTTCCGTGATGTCCGTCGCAGGGGCTCCCTCATGCCACACTGCAGGCCTCTCAGCGCCACACCACGCGGGTCCCCAAGTTCAAGCTCACTCTACAGCCTCTATTACTGAGCAAGCATTCAGGAGGCAGGTAGGGAGTAGGGGGGGCGCGCTAACTTCGGCCTGACATGCCTCTAGGCCCTTCTCAGTCGCGCTCACCGACCCCCCCGCAGGCTCACCTTACCGCCTTCGCTGTCGTCAGTCAGTGCCCCTGAAGCGGTCGCCGGCCCGTCCCCGTCTCGACGGGCTACTCAGAGTCTCTCGCCCCCTCACAGGCAGCTCCCTGGCGCAGCACAGATCCAGTCCCTCCTTCTCGACCGCGCTCGCCCCGGTACAGCCAGGCTCGCGGTCCTTTGTGGGCACACCGGGTGATGGGTCCGCGCCGGCCGGCCACCCCGAGGGCAGCCAAACAGTACAGGGCGTAGATTAGGGCACCTGCCCGGGAAGGCGATCGTCTGCGGCCATGTGGGGAAGGACAGTGTCGTTACCAGGGCTGATCTCCGCTGCCACTTCGTGTGCAAGTACAACAGCGAAGGCGGGAGACGGCGTTCTGTCCAACGACCCCAACAGCCCAGCGCCGCTCGCCACGCCCGGCGTCAAACGGACCAAAAGGGAGGGGGGCCGCCCACGCGGAACCCCCCTGGCACCACCAAGTCCCCTCTTTCTGCTCATGAGATAGGGCCCCAGCCTGGTGTCTCGCAGCCGGGGTGCACAGCTTCGCCCGAGCCTACGCTCTCGCCGGCGCCGCCATCTTGCCTCCGAGGCCGTCGCACCTCATCTTTCTTGCTTGCAGGCGAAATACGGCTGATTTCCTCCGACTGGAGTCTCCTCTGTGGGTGTGCACTGTTCTCGCTCTCGATCCCCGTTATTGCGGGTCAGGATGTCGGTTGTGAGCCGAGGATTATGTCAGGATCGTTGGCAGGCTCACGGAACTGCGGTCGGACACGTCTAGTCCGCCATGCTGCTGGCCACGGCCCTCTAGAAGTGTAATCTTGAGTGTGCTGCTTGTCTCTGGACTTTGTACGCTCTTCTTGTCTTTCTGACCGTCCTTCCCTCTCTGAGTTTTTCGATGAATCCTGAAAGGAACGAGAGGAACGTGTATCAGTATCCAGATACCTGTCAGGTTTCCTAATATTATCCCTATTCCTAAGGTTGTACCTCTTTTCGGAGGGCTCCTGTGGAGGAGATCTACCTCGGGATTGAGATCTATTTCCTTTATAGTTTTGTTGTTTTTTATTGTCCCACTTCTTCTTAGTAGAAGTAGGTGTCTGCTTAGACGTGTCCTTTTCAGGACTGCCCATCAGTTGTGGTTTTAAAGCTTTCCCACCCAAACTGTCTCTGCCTAATTCTGCATACGCAGTTTCAATTATTTTGGGTAGTTCATGTTGTTGTTCTAAAGGACTGAACTCCCTTAGACGTTGGCGAATGGCCACTGAAGCTGCTTCCCCTTTAATATTAGCTAATATTATGGCTGATACCTGGGCATAGTTACCTAGTAACTTCATCCCTAAGTTTAGGGCAGGCTCTGCTCCGTACTCATTTTGTATTTGTCTCAATACATCAGGTACTACTGCTAACGACGGGATACCATGAGTTTTGGTATAAATGGCAGCAAAGACTGTACCCCAAGTGGTACAGTCCTCTACTTGTGGTGTTATCCCCATGGGCAAGCAGATTGTTAACATTCTGTGTTTTTCATACGGGGTAGTATTCAGGAATACTGCCTCTAGCTGTGTTATTTTCCGAGCTACCCAGAATGGTATTTGTTCACGTTTTGTGGGCATTTTACCCATTACCGCGTGTAATGTTTGTGGTGTACTTTTAGTTGCTGTACCCTGAATTTGAGTCCCATTAGTTGCAACTATTGCTGGTTGGACTGTAAATGTCCTCATGACGAATTGCGTCATGTTCCTATATATTTTAATTAATTCTTTGTGTTGTATTAGTAAGTCTCCTGGTGGCATTGTTTCAATGTCAAGATGTGGTGTGTAGGCCGCTAATATTGGCCATGTTGCCCCTTCTCTTCCGAGCGGGCCGAGTCTTACTCTTCTTCTTATTTGGGGTAGGGCGCCTTTAAACCAGTATAAATGTTCCTGGTACGTGAGTGGAACCTCTATGTCCTCAAACGGACAATATTCCGCTGGTGCATCTCCTTCTGTGTAAGAGTGAAATGTTTTTGTTCTTGCATTTGCTGCTGGGAATGTAACCCACGAATAAAATACCTCTGTTCTGTTTGATTTGTGTGCCTCAATCACGAAAACTACTATGCCACCCCTAAGTGTTAAACCATGCTCTAGCAGTTTCAGGGTGACTGTATTTCTAAAATTTGGTGCAATTTGTATTGCGTCTGCATCTTCCTCGTCTGTGAGGGGCAGTTCTTGTTGCAGTGGGTCTAAGACCTGGTTAGTCATTGTTTTTAGTACACTAAATAGTTTGTCAAGGGAACCAAGATAAGGTGTTTATGCACAATTTTAGGAACAATGTGTCCTTCAAGCTTGATTAACCAACAGCCAATAAATAGGATTTTTTAGCCTACTCAGCTGTGGCGGAGTTTGTGCCCACCCACTCCAGACGTCTCTGGTGTTTTGTGAGTAGGGGTCTCTGAGAATAGCACGACTGAACTACTCAGATTCTACTGTTAAATAAGTGCCCAACCCACGTTGGGCGCCATGTCGTGTCGTTCCTATATACCCTATACAGGATCTGCGTGTTTGGATAACATAAACTGTGGGTTTGGTGGCAGACTGATTCTGTGCACCCCCACCGGATACGTTAGCCTATCTGTATCAGCTAGCTCACAGTGCCACTAGAATCTCCTCTTATCGGGGAAAGAATAGTTCTTGGCAACCTCAGAACATGACAACCCTGATCCCCCAGGATCATGGAAACAATATACTACCTTTCGCTCAGTCACTCGTGCTCACTTAGTTTGTCTCAGAGATACACAGAATAAACATACTGGGCGTTTGTCAATAAGGATTTATTGAACAGTTGTTATTCTAGTGTAGAACAGATGAGCTGCAACAACCATTAGACAGTAGCAGAGATATATGATAGCAATACTACAAAAGTAAAGGGATGGTATAGTTCTACCATCTTGCAGAAATCATAGACATATACATTTACATAAAACACATGATAAAAAGTGCAACCTAAAAGTGCGTACTCCTACTATGCCTCCCTAACTAGATGTACATAAATGTACCTAGCATCTATGTAGGTGTTATGCCAAGAATCCCTCTAGGATCTAGTCAACCCCCATTACCTGAGAGTTAGAGAATGTGGGACCCCGTCCTGGTCTCGAGTTGGACACCCCGTGAGGGATGTTAGACCACTTCTAGCTGGAGTGTCTGCATGCAGGAACTTCAGCGTCTCTGGTCAGTGTGTCAGCCGGGAAGTCACGGTTTCCTCTGTCTTTCTAAGCAAGACATGATGTATATATACCCATAGGTCTCCCCAGGGGTCCTACCTTGCTGTGTTAATGTGTCGTCCTAAAGGATGACGTCGGGCCTGACCTTTATACAGAGATATTATACAGGAGATGTCAGTCCTGCTGTTAATCCTGCTGTGCTTCCAAGAAGCCCCATGCATAATGTATGAGTTTCGAACTAGGGAAAAACCCGCTTTCTGAATGCAGTGTCATATCTGGGTAAAAGATCAGTGCCTAAGAACCGTTATGTATGTAATGTAGGGAAGGATATAGGTGAAAGGTTGCAGTGTTACCTGCACCTATATAGGGTACCTATATGGAATATAACAGTATTGGGCGCATATATTGATCCAAGGACTATCTGTCTCCCGTCTAAGGTGCCCCGTAACAATATATATCTGCCCTGCTCATCAATCTTGCTATCTTACAAAGAAAAGGTAACCCCTGCCCGAATCCACACAGCTGCTCCACGTGAAAAGGCGGAGTAAGTAGTTGCATAGACCTGTCCTCTCCATCTCCTCTGTAATTTGGGGGGTTCAGCTGCCATCAAGTGGGTCTCCTGAAGGCAGACTATTTGAGCCCGCCGTCTATGCAGTTGTACAAACACCCTATGACGTTTGTGGACAGAGCCCATACCCCGGACATTCCAAGTTATGAGATTATAACGTTAAACCACTGACGCCATATAAAAACAACATGTGACTAAAATAACTTTCCCCACAAAGCCCCACCCGGACCCCGCAGCCCAACAGACCAGCTTCAAGCATTTTAAGTAATCAACTCCCCAATTCACGGTCAATCGAGACAACATCGTTCGACCAAAACTATAAACAAACTAAAAGAAAATCTTATGAAGAAACCAGTGCCTTTGCTAATAGGGTGGGCTATTGATGTGACAATTATGTGGCGTTTTAGGGATGTATTGTCCGGTACGGTACAGCCCGGGCCCTAGATAAAGTCAGCATAACATGCTATACCATCCCTGTCATCAGTTGTTACAAGTTACTTATACCATCTGCCGGCCAGTCAGTTTTAGAACCTATGCATCATAGGAGATGGAGCTGATATGTAAAACCCCCACATTTCCCTCAAAGCCCCCAAGCAGCGACACCAATATTGGTATATCTAGTAAATGTAATACAAATGTACCACCATCTACAATTAGCCAATAGTTTGTAGAGGTTTTAACCCAGCGGGTCAGCACTAAATTGCGTAGATTTGGACGGGAACAATGCAGCACTGCCCCCAGAGTCAGAGTCTGATGTTTCTTCCAGCGATGGGCTGGTGCTGATCGGAGGGCGGGTGATCCATAAGGTATTGGCAGTGCGGAGGGCCTCCTGTCTACCCTCCAGAATCGCCTGCAGGGATGGGGCCCCGGCCGGGCTCTCCTGTGTAGTGAAACCTCTTCTGCGTCGTCCCTACGACCTTTGTGATCTCGGCCTCGATCCGATCCGGTGACCACTCCCACCCAAATCTGGGAAGTTGCTGTCCAGCCACTCCCAGGCACTCTCCGGGGTGTCAAAGAAATAGGAGCGCTGGTCATGGAGTATTTTTAACTTTGCTGGAAACAAGAGAGCAAAAGACAGGCCAACAGTACGTGCACGTGACTCGACTCCCAGGAAAGATGAGCGCTTCTTCTGTACTGCGATAGTGTAATCTGGAAAAATCGAAACTTTGGCATTGTCGACCGAGATAGGACCATTATTGCGAGCAGCCTGTAAGAGGAAATCCCGGTCCCTGAAGTTCAAAATCTTGGCTATTATGGGCCTCGGATTAGCCTCGGATTAGCTTTTTGGCCGGCACTCGATGCGCTCGTTCCACTGTAAACAAAGCTGACAGGCCCGTGGGAGCCACCTTTGTCCGCAGCCATTCCTCTATAAACAGTGTGGGTCTCAGCCCCTCCGTACCTTCAGGGAGGCCCACTATTCGTAGATTGTTTCGCCTGGACCTCCCTTCGGCATCTTCAGCTCGGGCCTGTAGGATTTCAATTTGACGACGCATCTGTGAGATCTGTGCTTCATTTTCCCTGACCTTAGGCGTTGTCAGATCCAACGTTGCCTCAGTGGATTTCACCCGATCTGCTAATTTCTTGTGGTCGTCTTTTATTAGGTTGAGTTCTGTGGAAATTGTTCCCAATTGCTGGGCAATGGCTGACCGGGACTCGCGTATCTCCAGAAGAATCATGTCTAGTTTGTCTGCTGGAGGATGGGACATGTCACTGTCTTCTTGCACGGATCGTGCTGGTGAGGCCCTAGGGGGCGGTGAGCGTGATCTCGCCACCTGCTGATAGGGCTTCGGATTTGGTTTTCGTACGCCCCATTTTTGTAAAGTAACCGCCAAGCCAGAGGCAGTTCCCAGCCGATGAGGGGGCACCCTCAGGCAGACCAGCAGTCCTCTGTTCTAAAGGGACCAGCCTATCCCCCGCAGCTGCAATCACACAGTCATCCAACTGCCAACGGGCGCTACTGCATGTGAGGGTTATGAACACGGTGGGAGGAGAGCTTAGTAATTTACTGCTAGCCAGGATGTCCTCCACAACCCGCACAAGGAGCTTTCGTAGGATCAGGCTTTAGGAAGAGTACTCCACCTTGCCCCCATTTACAGAGGTATCCCCATGATGTGATTAGTAATTCTTGGTTGGTGGTGAGGAAGCACCTCCCAGAGACATCTCCCCACAGCCTCAGCGTCCAGCGGGGCTACGTCGACCTCCAGCAGCTGTCTCCAACCAATTCGCTAGGCCAGTAAGTCAGTGCCACCAGTCAGGGCTTAACCCCAATAATCCCAAACTCCGCCGCAGCAGGTGCTGCCTTACCCATTCCGGGACTCCTGGAGACATGAAAGGTAGGGCCCCTCTCCGTCGGCAAGCAGCTGAATGATTTCCGGGGCACTTGGCGGGCGTAGTGAAAAGATGAGAAGATGGGGGGAGAGGGGGGGAAGCAGGTCGCAGCAGAACCCCTCCTCGTCTCTTATTCTGGAAGTAATTAGGTCCAGACAAGGCCCCTTCACAGCTCCCCTGTCCTCTCCGGCCAGCTCAATTCCAACATGACCAGGAGGACAAACACAGTCACCCCTTAGCCTCTATTGACGCCACTGCTCTTCTCAGGGGGGTTCCTCCCAGCCAGTCTATCCTGGTGCAGTGTGGGTACTCCGCGCAGCTCAATGCGCTATAAAGCCGGCGGTGCAGTCGATGCCAAGGCACCTTTCGCCAACTACATCTGGCTACAAGGTCAAGGGGATGCACTACTCATCGGGAGGGCCCCACCGTTCTCCCCGCACATGGTGCCAGTTAGTGTAACACTCCAGGCTCTGAGTGCGTGCCTAGGGTGAGGATAGTGCCCCGGATAGCAGTCCCGGTTTCAGGCCTCCAGGCCGCAGAGAGAGGAGCACCACCGGGGGGGGGGGGGCCACCGCCGATCCACAGCAGCGTCCCAATAATCCCCAGCCACAGCAAGCCCCATGCCCGCGAGGCCGATCCGCCTCCGATGCGCCCTTGACAAGTGCGTATAGGCCGGGAAGCCCACTCCGTAGGCCGCAGAGAGGGGAGCGTCACCAGGGGGGGCTGCCGCCGATCCACAGCAGCCTCCCAATTAACCCAAGCTGCCAGCCACAGCAAGCACCACAACAACGAGGCCGATCTGCCTCCGATGTGCGCTCAGGGCCGACCCGCCCTCGACAAGTGCGCATAGGCCGGCAAGCCCACTCCAACCATCGGACTCCAGTCGCAAGCGGCCTCAGTTTACTGTGCGGCCTGCACTGCCCTCCTCGCACCGGCTCCCATCAGAAGAGACCGGTCGCAGGGGTCCATTGCCGCATAGTCCCAACTCTATTGGGGCATCACCACTGTGCGGCGTACCAACCCCAGAGCCACAGCATAGGAGTGAGTCAGGTCCGGAGCCGGGCAGCGCCCAGCGGCCGCTTCAATGACGATTGGGCCCAGTCGCGGCGATTCTTACCGTGTCTCCAGGCCGCAACAACAGGCACACTCGCTGCAGGTCACAGGGGGCTCGGTCACCTCCGCCACTCCTCTGCTAGTTCGGGTGCGCCCCCAGGATATTAGGCCTCTGGCCCCAGCTGGATCCGGGCCGCAGGGATCACTGTTCGGACTGGGGGCGCCGCCTGTTCCGACGCCTCAGACCAGGCCGCAGCTCACCCGTTCGTGCAGTAAGACCGGGACTGCCTCAAATTTTAGAGAAACTCAAATCCGCCATGCCCTTATACTCATGTAGTCGTCTTGGGACCGCAGATGGCTGCGTAGGCTAAGTATTGGCAGGGATAGATGCCGGATTAATATCTCGGGCCCGGAGCTCGTCGCTCAAGCGACCGCCATCTTAGGGAGTTGGCCACGCCCCCCATCTCATCTATGTTTCTATGTTGATGAGTGCTGCCATTCTGTGTCCCTCGCTTGACACCTTGTAGTCCTTCTATTTTTGTGAAATGTCTTGGTTTTCAAAATCTGGTCACCCTACCTATAGGGCAATCAAGCAGTGCCCGATGGGCTGGTCTGACAGGTCAGTGTGTGGGCCCGTTTTTGGCTGTTTGTGGGCCTGTTTTATGGTCTGCTGGGCTGGTTTTTAGGTTGAGCCTAGCGCAGCGCGCATGCGCTGCTCTATGGGAGGCTTCTTGTAAGTACTCTAAACTTCTCCGTGTGGGTCTGACTCCTCCCACACATCGGATTGGCTTTTGCGTGTGTCTTTCACTAATGAAAGCACGCAAATGGCTAAAGGCGGGTGCATGCCCCACCTCTTTTTGTAATGTTGACTCCCACAGCGTTTTGCTCTCGGGAGCGAGCAGCGGAGCGCAGAGCGGCAGCTGCATTCCTGTGCCCGCCCCACCACTCCTCTTGAGCTGCTTGTTTTCATTAGCAGCCTGCGCTCCATGTTTGCACCCCCTCCCACTCTTCTTTGTTTGTGTGTTATTTGTAGCACGGTCCGCTTTCACTTTGGGGACCGCGCTTGCTGACGCCGCTTGACGCGGGGTTGTGCACTTCTGCACAGCGAACGGAAAGATGTGTGTGTTTATGAGTAAGGGGGGGTTCATCAGCTAATTTAAAATAGTCACGTTACAGTCGATACGGTGCAAGAATGGATGGCTTTACTCCCCCCGCCCACATTGCTTGAAGGGGGAGGGATGCATGACAGACTTCGTGTGTACAGCGCTTCTTGCCTGCCTCTGCGGACACAAGACAGCTCATCTGTGAACATTTCACACCAGAACACCACACACACACACACTTGTGCACGGTTACAACACACGGTCTAACCAGTGTGTCCCTGTCTTACTTTCAACTGCAGTTAGTAATCCAGCGTCTGGGTTAGTCCTAACATATCTAACTGTTCATCCAGGGGTGACCCTTGTTCGAATGACCACAAAACAGACTTCCGCGTACGGCGACCACGGCCTGGAAAACATCTCCGTGTTGTGGGCAAGCGGGGAGGCGACTGTAACCTGATCCAGAGGTATTCCTGATAACCATGTAATAATGCAAAGAATTACACGGGCCGACTCGGAGGAAGGTGCTCTCGAGTTACAAAGACACCGGTGATCCCGTGTATCTGGGGATAATGCGATGTTAACAGTGCAGATTATCAGCGAGATTAGAGCGGGGCTGCTCTCTGCACAGTGTGGAGAAGTGCACTCTCCTGGCGCCTGCCGCCTCTAGTGTGTCTTTCTGTGTCCGCCCCTCGGTCTCGTGGTTTCTATGACTTTGTCTGTTGATTTATCTCGTGCCATATTCCTCCTCAGCGTCTGTCTGTCTTTCACCGTCTCTGTTTCTTTGTCTCTGTCTATATGTCCGCCTCTCACTGTCTCTGTTCGCTTATCTGTATAGCCTGTCTCACTGCCCTTGTCTCGCTCTGTCTCTGTCTATCTCTGTCTATGCTTGCGTATCTATCTATAAACAAAACTAAAAACACGGTGACGGACTGATTGATTTGCACTTCACTGTTATTCTGCTGCCCTGTCAGGTTAGTTGTGCACAATACTCCGGCACTTGTCACCTTTTAGTGCCTCTGATTACAGATTCACTCGAAAATTTTAACAAATGGAGGTGCATCAAACATAATGAAAGAGTCCAGATTATTTTCTTTCTTTTCGTCTTTTATTTCAAATTCAATACTGTTGCATAATGACAGCCAACGCGTTTCGTTCCTCAAAACACAAAGGTTCTTGGAACTTCATCAGGGCAATTACGGTGGAGGAATCAGTGGATACCTTTGGTAGGCAAGAAGTGTCGAGTATGACCACAGGATTGGAAAATTTACTACTGTGGGTGATTTAATCTCCACAACGATTATTATTTTCTAATCCGGATGAAGGGCGAGTATTCAACTGTGCGTATTTGAAATACATCGGGCGTCAGTGGGGCTGCATTTTGAAAATCAAAGTCTTGAATGTTGCCTCAACTCGATAAAATGTTCTCAAGCTCACTTTTCCGACTGCCGCGGTAGCATGGTTTTATGGGCGTTATGTGATTTGCAAACAGTCAAGTCCGCGCCTTAATATGCGGGTTGATCTGCAGCGTTGCACCCTCGCCAAGTCTTTCAGTATCACCGGAATGCGGAAAAAGGCGCGGACTTGACTGTTTGCAAATCACATAACGCCCATAAAACCATGCTACCGCGGCAGTCGGAAAAGTGAGCTTGAGAACATTTTATCGAGTTGAGGCAACATTCAAGACTTTTGATTTTCAAAATGCAGCCCCACTGACGCCCGGTGTATTTCAAATACGCACAGTTGAATACTCGCCCCTTCATCTGGATTAGAAAATAATAATCGTCGTGGAGATTAAATCACCCACAGTAGTAAACTTTCCAATCCTGTGGTCATACTCGACACTTCTTGCCTACCAAAGGTATCCACTGATTCCTCCACCGTAATTGCCCTGATGAAGTTCCAAGAACCTTTGTGTTTTGAGGAACGAAACGCGTTGGCTGTCATTATGCAACAGTATTGAATTTGAAATAAAAGACGAAAAGAAAGAAAATAATCTGGACTCTTTTCATTATGTTTGGTGCACCTCCATTTGTTAAAATTTGCGTATCCATCTATGCCTGTCCCGGTCTCACTGTCTGTGTCTCGCTCTCTCCGTCTCTATACATGACTTTCTATGTTGCTCCCACAGTGTTTTGCTCTCGGGAGCGAGCAGCGGCGTGCAGGGTGGCAGCTGCATTCCTCGTTTTTTTCTTCCTTACAGCGCGCGCGCACCACTCGCGGGACACTGTTCTTTATGTTAGGCGTGTTTCAGATGTTTATTTAGCTGCAATTCGTCCTTGAGGGAAAGTCCGTGGTTTCTCACCTCTCCTTGCAGCTTGTGTGTGTTACTACAGAGCTGTGACTCGCCCCCAGCAGCGCTGGGGATTGGTGCTGCACTCGTCTGGACCCCCCCTTCTTCATCACAGCAGCACGGTAAGGGGCAGCGTTGCTCCTTGGCGCCTTATGGAAGTAGAACGAGATGTCAGTAGGAGTCAGCTGCCCCAGCCCACCAGAAAAACCCCGCAAGGTTTCCGGCTTTAGTGGTCCTTAAGTCCGGCGCTGTTCCTCTCATCTCAAATAACATTTATTACACACCTTACTCCCCAATAACCCGTGTCTGTGCCTGTATACATTCACTAAGACACTAACCGCATCACACTACGCACATAATTAATATCATTACAATTGTTTTTTGGGGGGATGTAAACTTACATATACCACCAACATACACACCAGCAAAACACACTACACACATACATCCCACTAACACATCATATCACAACTCACCACTACATTCCACACCATGCCACTGCCCTTACGTCACTACACTAAGCACAACTTGCACACAAACTTTACAGTACTGAACACAGCAGCTACATTGCTCGACAACATACCTTAAACATTGCCAATATCTCTGACTAAACACTTATAAGGCCCCAAGGCAAGACCTATTGGCTATGTCAATGCTTGTTATGATATTAAAACAAACATTGCCTGCAGCAAGCTCAAATCCATGTAGTCTTCCATACCTTGTAAAACACCTATGCAGAAGTTTTACAAGTTCAAAACTGCCCCAATTTGCAAACATGGGTCACTTTTTTTTAGCTAAACTAACTTACTAATGGGGGCTTCTTTTATTTCTGCCCCAGTCCGATACTGTATAAAAAAAAACAAGGGTAACCCCGTAGTAAGACCAGGGGTGGTAATATGGTTAAGGAGAACAGTGGTCTCAGGGAGGCTTCAAGAGTCCTCGTGTAGCCTGGGCTACTGTAAATGAATGCAGAGTTAATCAAAACAATTACTTTCAATAGTAGTCCAAACAGGACTCATTAAGCAATATATGCCAGGACACAGGGTGCAGAATGACATCACATTTATTAACACCATAAATGGAGTATCATTCAATTTTCAACGTTTAATAGTTCTGGTGCTCACACAAAAAAGTGCAAGTGCGTGAAGTGAAAGTGCTTAGTGACATTTAAAACATTACATCGCATTGACAACAAGCTAAAAACTCCAAACTATTCAATTACAATGAAGGAGTTTTTGGTTGTAAGGTCGACGGCGTTTCGATCTTAATGATTAAAAGATCATCATCAGGACTGATGTGTGAGCAATTAGAATCTAGTCAATTAGGCGAAAGGAAAATGTCAACACGCGATTGGAACCCGCGAGCTGAAGTCCCAAGGCGGGTGGATGGAGGATCGGATCAGAGATCAAGGAGGATGTAAATCAGCCGGTTAATGAGGAAAGGAATCGACGGCACCCCAGGGTTATTTTGAACCGGGATAAGTCCGGAGATCAAGGGTTCCACATCCGTCGCGGAGTGAATCCGAGTGCTATAACCTCTCGTAGACCTGTTAGCGAGCTTCAGGCATTCACTCTGGGGTTGTCGTTAGGACCAATCTAAAATTCCTCCCTAAGGTAGTGTCTTCCTTCCACCTGAACTACCAGTGTTCTTCCCACACCCAGATTCTGGAGGCGAGAGGGCACTTCATACGATAGATGTTGAAAGGAACCTCATTTACTACATTGACAGGACAGCACCCACCCCGCTTCCACATAAGCCTCAGATTGTTGTAGCTATCCTTCCTTCTCATTTGTTTTGCATGATCATCCTTTTCTCTTTGCCTCGGCTCCATTTCACTCTCACCCATCATGCAGAACAAACAATATAGGAATGGAGCCGATGCCCATGCACATTACAAGTAATAAAGTAATAGGAAGTGTCACTATACCTTGTGACTCAAAAGACTTGTTCGAACAAAAATAACTTGCACACGTCCGAGCCCAACAGTAGATGGCTGGAATATGTACAGCCTGTGAATCTACAGGCCTACATGCCACAAACAGATGCATATAGAGTAACATTTTCCTTTCATGACACGGGTAATGCGGTACCCATGTACCACAGAGTGTTTTAAACATGATAGGTTCATGCACTGGGAGACTGGTAAGCTACGTTAAAAAAAATCTAAGACAAATTCTATTGATCTAACTGTACCTCGATTCGTCTTGGCACTAACAGAAAGTGAAGTACATGTGAGTCCTGCATTAAAACAAAACCTACCCTAACTTGCTTTACCTGCCTTATGTCTGATGCCTTAGACTTGGTGAAGTATTCAGCGGGGTCCACCTGATCAAAGGCCTTTGTGCATTGGAGTGGCTTCAATCCTCAAAATTGCAGGTACAGCACGGGTGCTTTCAGTTTGTAACATCCGTCACCATGTTTTGCAGAGGAAGCATCATTTGCCACCACACCACTGGGCACAGTACATCTTTCATGTGTGCCCACCTATTCTCCTGTCCTTACCTTTAGTTTTGTTATGGATATCAACCACTCTATACAAGTCCCCAATGTGCTGTAAATACACTAATAGTGCGGCGTCCTGGGCTCACACATCCCTGCCCTGTGGGACCCACCACTACTGATCTCATCGCCTTGATTCACCAAAACGCCAAGGTTAGCGGAAGTGACATCACACTCTATCCACGATGACATCACATGGTCGACCAGCTGTTCCACTAGGCAGTGGCGGCTGGTGGCTTTTGAAAGTGGTGGGGCGAAAAATGTTGTACTGCAATGTAATAAGCGAGCGTGCGAAGCGAGCGAGCCCGAATTGCAAAAGGAGGGTGCGGGGGGGTTCTCCCCCCGCAAGAAAATTTTGAAAAAAATTGATTCGAATGGTGGGTTTTACACCACACATTTACTGCAAATTGTTGAAAAAAGGGGGATCCAAATATAGCATTTTGAAGCACAAGTGTGAAGAAAACATTAGAATCAAATCAAAAAATATGCCCAAATCCTCAAACTGGTCTGCTTACAAAAATGACCCTCAAGCCAAGCAAATACAACCAATGGAAACAGGCCCTCTAAGTGTTTATTACCTGTAACACATCTCTGAACCACCTATGTTTTCATTGTATATAATAATGAAAATGCTGCAGTTTGTTCCTATGTATCTTATGCAACTTACAACCATTGACAAAGCCTATAGTGCTGGCTGGTTGTAGGTTTAATGTCACTCGTATTATATATCTGGAAGCAATGACAGAAGAAGCACAATGACAGGGGCAGCACACTATGCTAAGTACAGATTTTTAGCTTAACAGTTTTAAGCCACGCTCATATTTACATCGGCTGCCCCCTATGAGAGAACCCCCCCCAGTTTTTTCATCCCACTTAAAGCCCTGCACACACAGAAGTGTGTGTGTGTTTCTTTTGTATATGGAGGGAGGCATGGTAGAAACGAAACGAAAGGCCGCGCATGGTTTGAGGTGGGCAGGGTTTGCTAGTCTTGGACGTTACACTGCTTTGTTTGGCAAATGCTTCCTTGCGAGGGCAAACATAGCAAACTGTTAATGGGAATAAGATCTTAGAAAAGAAGAGGGTCATAAAATGCTAAATGTTCCACTGATTGGTTTTCCTGCAATAATCCAGAACTTTGAAAGATAAAATGTGCTGTGCTTGCCAGTGCTTATCATTGCTTACCTTCATTGTCTCTTTTTTAAGTTTAATATTCTTGTTAAATTTCCATAAGGTGCAAAGACATAAGTGCAACAAGAAAGCGTCCATAATGAAAGAAAATATGTAAACCTTAGTGTTGGTGAAAACACCGGTTGCTGATGGGTACGCAAAAATCTACTCTGCCATTGATATTGTATGGACTATTAAACTGTATGGACTATTAAATAACTTGGCTGGAAAGTCACTATAAAGAAGGTGAAAAAATGGTGTTAGCTGTTAAGAATAACCTTTACAACCATTGCAAGTGCATTCTCTGAACATGATAGGATGCATTTAAAGCCTTGTCGTTAAAATAATTCATCATGCCTCAATATAAATTAAGTTAACTTTTATTTAAAACAAATGTAGAAATATTCAAGAAATCTTTCCTTTTTACAAATTTTCATGGAACATCGAGTAATGCTTTTATCTGCTTGTTGCCGGTGATTCTTTTATTAAAATAAAAAAAAAAGAAGAAGAGAAAGGAAAGGAAAAACTGTAGAGGGCAAAGGCTTCTTAGGAGCCTACTGCCAGGGCTGTAGAATGGCGTATTGCTGAATACCAGGGCTGCCTAATCTTGATTCTACCTCACTCTTTCTTCCACCACCATACGCTTTCAGTTCCTTTACCTCATTCTTGCAGGTTCTCTTTCATCACAGCTTTCCCCTTGTGACTGGTTTTCTACCTTTCTCTTCCTTCTTCTTTTCTTTATTTTACTCGGAGTCAAAGTCTGATAAAAAAAAAGTCCCAATCTCTTAAACGTAGCCAGTGCCCACCATCTGGCACCACCTGCACAAATTAAGGACTGCTTGTGGTAGCAAAGCTCATGCACCAAGCAAAGATTGGGGTGCACAATATTTGAATTTTCTGCAATCATGCTGCTGCCAAGACCTCTAAATCAAAACGTCAAAGACTTTCATTTTTTGTCTACACTCTACGTTATTCTGAGGCTGGTAGAATAAAGAATGCAATACAGATAAGCAAAAATAATGCCTGGCAAGTTGTCATTTAAAAAAATCACAAGGAAACAACAAAATGGTGGTTACAAGTCCTATATGAAAAGGAAACTATAATGATCTTAATATTTAAACTATAACTATTTATTTTGTCCTGTGTTGTAATTATTAGGGACCAGTTCAGGCAATCTGAAGCCCAAGGTGACATACAAAGCACACAGTGTTGTGTGTAACTGATTTTCATAAATGATTTTGCTGATTCCCTATTTTAACCGAGAGACATACAGCTCGACTGCAATGCACACATCACGTTACAAAAGGTGGTCTCTCCAATCAAGCAGTCTTGAACCAGAGTGCCACTGCAACACGGCCACCTGCTGCAAATATGCGAAAAACAGACACAGGACGATTGTTTTGTCGGGAAATTATGAAAAAAACACCCACAATGACCCTCAGGGCCAGTGAAGAAGCATTAATCATCAACCTTCATTCTTGGAAGAAGGCGCATAATGGCAGGTGCTGTTCAGCAGCCATTTACTGGACAATGTTCACACTCTGGGCGCCAAATTTCATTTAATAGGGACTTATCGTGGTGTAAGCTAGTTCACAGTTATGCTACCCTTTTAGTTAAAAACGACGTAGATTGGTAATGACGCATTTTAAAGTAACCGATGTGTATCTTTGATAGATCACTGCAGTATCGCTCTAAAATTTTGGATGCTCGTATGCTGACAAACCACTTTTAAGCAGTACAGTTTTCATTTAATTAGAACCACAAGTCTCTTAATAATACACATTTAACGATCACAAGTCAAGCGAAGGCAATGTGAGAGGAAAATAAACTAAGGTCTTTACATTCTGCATCTATATGCATGATACTTAATCACTTTGTATCCTTTCTAACACTACCCCTTACTTATGAAATCAAATCATGCTGATGTGTGCTCTCTATTTGGTAGTGTAATAAAAAGATCCACGTGCACTGCAAAGCTTGCCATACCTCAGGGATGTAGTTATCAGTGGTGCAGCTGGTGCAGTGGCACCAGGGTCCAGTGGAGGGAGGAGGCCCATCCTGCCCTGTACCTTCTACGGTTGATTTATGGGCCGCTCGCTCAGATTGTTTTAGACCAGAGTCTGCCTGGGGCCTACCTCTGTGTTTACACCTCATGCAGAGAGGGAGTGGAGGAAAAGAGCTTCATGAAGAAGAAAGGCGAAAGGGACGAAATAAAAGGAGAGGCGAAAGGCAGAAAGGAGAGGAACAAGTAACAGAATTGAAGGGGATAATTATGAACGGGAAAGAGAAATGGGAGGAGGACAAACAAAAGGGGCAATGAAAGAAGAGAAAAGGGACAGAAATAAGGACGTCGGGGAGAAAGGTTATAATGGCTAGAGAGAGACAGATGAGGGGAAGTGAGAGCGAATGAGTAAAGGGCTGAGAAAGTGAAAGGGACGAAGAAGACGAGAAGGTGGAGGCATGGAGAAGGAAACATAGGTGAAATGAGGAACATGGACATCCGTAAGATGTGCAGCAGGTGCAGTGACAGCAGGGCATATGAGTGTGTCCATCCCCAATTATCTCTATTTAAATACCAGCCCAGGGCGAGCAAAGGGCCCGTCTTCCTTAGAAATCTGGCCTGTGAGCAACGGACTCCACTTGTGTACATTAAATGAGTGTGAAGTCACCGGGGTTATAAAAAGCATTTGTTTGTAATGCATCTATATGTTAACGAGATAATGTAGACAGCTGGATCTTTCCCTCGGCGTGTAGTGCACCATTAATAGTATTAATGCACCCGCTTGCCTGTGTATGTAGGTTGTGTATAGTGGACACTGTTACTGTGCACGAGAACCGTGTGCAGTGCACCGCTAGTGGTAAATGAGAGCTCTTTACAGTACAGCACTATGTTTACAAATAAGAAGCGAGCAGTGCATCGCTAGCGGATAACACCACACATGCCCCCTGAATCGCTGCTTTATGGACATGTCCGATTAAATCACTGACTGGCCTATTGATGGAGCTCTACAATCAACGCAGGAAAACTCAAGCAATTAGCAGATTGCTGCCAACAAGCGATGACGCACATTGCACATGCCAGACAGGTGAACCTGGGTTACACGAGATCAGTCAGTATTTGTTCGATTTGGGCCTCTTTTATGACACCTTATCGTGTAATGAATCCTATTGTGCAACTCAGTTTCGTTTGTTGCAAGCTCCCGTTTTTCTGCGCCTCTTAGAAAACAGGAGTCATGCAGGCCTTTGCAGCAACGCCCAGTGATTTTAAATGCAGTAACACAAGACATACACTACTGTTTTCCCGGTTTTGTGCATAAATGTGTGGAGTAAAAGCAAGACCAAGATTGAAAACATTATTTCAATGTAGAATCAAGCCTGTTTTGCCTGGTAATCACTTAATCTGCAACCATAGCAAAAAACGCTCAAATTATTTATGAATAGTGATTGAAGTTATTTTACCTGTCTGTTAAATATGTTTTTTTACACCGTGGCTGCGTGCCTCTTCTCACGACTCTGGAGGTCAATCAGGAGGCCTGTAGCTCTTCACTCCACAACGCTCCCGCCTCATATACAATGCCGTTACTGCCTGCCATGCGCGAGAAGAGAGAGTATGCGCCGGAATCAATGGGCTCCACCCAACCCTGTGACGAGTTGGAAAAGGGTGGGGTGACAATACTCTCCACTCCCTGATTGACATGGAGGCTTAGTGATACAGGGCTTGCATTGGAAACGCCCGGGGCTCACTTTACCTCCACGTCATATAGGGGTGGAGACTGTGTCTTGATGCCCAGTCTTTGCCGAGCTGATGACATCACAGCCCTCAGGGCAGTGAGGTTGTCAGCCCGGCAAAGAAGGAGGGCAAAGTGAAAGTGCTGTGAGTCACGTGACGTGACGACTACACACTAGTCCGTGAGTGTGTGTCACTTGATCAGTTGACAACATCGCTATGAAGCTGAATGGTGCAGGCACTGCCCCTTGCAAGTAAGAATGATTTTAATTAAACAGCTTAGGCATGGATTGCTGTAAATGTAAAGGGGGCGGAGCCCCGACGCCCTGTCACAGAAACCGCCACTGCCACTAGGTGAAGGGCAATGAGTGGAATTTGCAGAAAGTAAACAAGGCTATTGCACGCCATGTGTACTTCCTGTCCCTGTAGCTGCCTTCGTGACCTCTGAGAGGGGGCACGAAGGGCAGCGGGTGCTCCTTCAGCCAGTGACGTCTGGCGGCGGCATGCGCCCACCTTTCCATCTTGTTTTACAGCCTCACACCCACAAGGCAGTAATCTCTAATGAATGCCAAACCAACCCTGTCTTACCCTGGATCGTAGCACATTTCCTGCATTACAAGTGACAATTATCTAAGAAGCGATACCCCGAGTATGAACGCTGATTGCTCCTGTTCACAGGTTGTCAAGTTTGACTTTGATCTTCAAGGTACTGATAGTCACGGCGAGTGCAGATAATTAACATCTTCCCGCCCAGACGCCATCAGCAGTGCTAAATCCTGCTCATGTGTTCGTCATTTAGGGACAGTCTGGGCGCCGCTGGCTTGTGTAAGAGGAGCCCGCCGGCCCCTGGTGTAAGAGCTCACGCCTCGCCATCCATTCATTCCACGTAGCAGCAACGTGCGCAATACACGTCAGTACTACTCGGCACGCGTAATCATTCTCAGCGTGGGAAGATGACGTGTTGACTCGGCCCAGAGGGGCTCGAACCCGTGGACTGCAGCTTGCCCCCACATCTCAGCGGCGAGCGCTCAACTCGCTGAGCTGTCTTGTTCGTTCACCCAGCGTGGCTCATTTTTAAACCACTGCTCTTGCACTCAACGTCGCACAATCTAACACAATGAATTAACGCGATATCACGTTTCAGAGCGCGAGAAAGCCTTCTGAGGTAGCACACGAGCGCGAGACGGAAGGGCCCTTCACCATTGCCCACTATAAAATTATTACATGGTAGTCGGCTTAGGGATTTTATACCTACCGTAGTATAAAACAGGCGCAGATTACACTGAGGGTGTGGACATTTTGTACGTGGATGGGGCGGGCGGAGCCACACAGTGATCGGGGTCTGTATTTTATGTAGCGCACACTATTGATATATATCACCCGTGGGCGCTCAGACGCAATAGAGGTAGGATTTGACACACATCATTTGAGGTTGGTTGGTGCAATGGGACGGCCAGACCAGGGAGAATTAAAACCAAGGGCTTGCACATTGTGCCAACTTGCAGGCTTCAAACGCCGGACGTCAGTCCGTCTCTCAGACAGGCGAGGAGCTAGCGCAGACTGGCTGGGTCAAAGCAAGTGGGTGACTGAGGTATTGTAATTGTAACATAGACTTATATAGCGCAAAAACTGTCACCCTACGGGTATCCTGGCGCTGCGACTTACCAAGTTGTCACTGGACAGAACAGGTATGCTGCTGTTATGGGGCATTTAAAGGCAGCTAATCAGAATATAGCCTGCACCACAGAGAAAAGCGTGCTCCTCGGACCAGGTGTATTATCCAATACGTAGAAAGTGGCTTCTTTGTACAGCAGCGCAGTCGCTTCTAGGCGCATGAGGACATGAGGTGAAGCTATGGACGGCCACAGGCCCCTCTCAGACAATTGACGCTCTACACATCAGTATTGTAGATGGGAAGGTACCAACTGGCCAAGAGTGAGCCGTTGGAGCCACCTCCCCCACCCCCCCATCCAGGCCCAGACCATCCTAGCATAGGGACACTTCTACTGACATGTAGGAACGAGCTTGCCCAGTTACTTACAAGTACTGTTCATTATTTTTAGTCCCATAAGTCCTATTCCCAGTCATTTCATCTCCCACATGAAAAAGGAACAGGAAGTTAGCTGAAAACCCCCCCACCCACCCAGGGTCCTTAAGGTTATCTTTCCAAAGTCCCTTCCTGAAACTACCCAGCCTGGTGAAGGCCAGAGCCCCAGGGAGTGGAGAGTGGGTCGTAATGACTGTGACATGATATCCATCCATGCTTTTAAAGTTTTTTAATTGCTCCATGTGCACTATTTATGTTATTCATTTTAGTGATCTGACAGTACCGCCCTGGGCTGGAAATTCAATAGTAACCTGGGCGACATGGCGGACCCTTTACGAGCCCCTTCTAGGGGCCTCTTCTGAGGTTTTTGTCTCACTGGTCTTGATTTGCAGCTTTAGGGCGCTATTCTATTAACAATATGCACTATATTAGAAATTGTTTATGATATTTATATTGGTATGGTATGTGAACATGTCTGAAGAAGTTTTTATGTACTGAGAATGGTTTTGTATTGTGCACTTTTATGGTTCTCGGAAGCGAAATACATTTTATTTGACTGATAATGACTCCCAGGACCAATGATGATGATTATCAGTCCATAACCAGGCCTTTCCCTACATCCCTCCGTCCTCGCCCGAGTCATTACTTTTGAGTGCACCAAAGCCAAACTGGCCTTCAAGTAGAAAGAAAAGGTGATAACAATCACTAACTATGCAACGCCCTTTAATGAGTAAAAATGAGATCAGCTATTAGCAAACAATTCAGAATTCAAAGCCCCTTCAACAAAAGGATGGCCATCCAGTTCCAAGCTGTCTAATCGATAATGTTTCACAAAAGGTTTCGGGTAGACACAACTGGCTGCCCTACACATGCCCTACACTCCCTGACACTCTGCCCATGAGTTGGTCACCCCCTGAGTAGATCTCCACTATATTTCCTATGGAATAGTACTATTAGAGAGGAAATAGGCAATGGAAAAGGTAGAACAGATCCGTCTGCTAACAGCCATGTTCGAGGCTTCAACTTCCTGGTTAGAGTTTCCATAAGTCACCAACGGATGAGCCGTCTTCTGGATAGTCTTAGATCTAGCCAAATAAATGGAGAGTGCTGTTTTTATACCCAACAGATGCAGTCTCTTTTATTCTTCTCAAGCCAGGAAGGAAAAGAAGGTAAGTAGGAACATTTCTTGCTCTCTATGTAACTTGGATAGTACCTTAGGGAGAGAAGCAAGAGCAGGTCTTACGATCACCGCATCATCCAAAACAGAAAGGAAAGGCGGCTTGTACACACTTGTTCCCAATTCCCCAATCCTCCCAGCAGAAATACTCAGTATTAGGAAGGAAAATTCCATAGTTAAGTATTTCAGGTCTACTGAAGTTAAAGGTTCAAAAGGAATGTTCTCCGGGACCTTTAAAACCAAGGGTCGATCTCAGAGAGGAACAGAAGGCTGGTTCACAGGTCTAGAAATAGAAAAGCTTTTAAGTAATCTCATTACTTAATGCACGTCTTTACCAAATCATGCCCAAGGTTTTAAAGGTTTGAATGGCAGACCACAAAGATCTTACAGTAGATATTGCCACATTTGTATTAAATCCATCCAACAGGAGTAAAAGTATTGAAGTCATGTTACAGGGAAGAGGAAATAGGGACAGTGCAACAAACCACTGGTGAAATACTCCCCTGTGTTGAGAAAATTATTTAAAATTGGCCAGACATCTGGGCTCTTGCAAAAGCTGTGCTAGATGCAGAGGGATCCATTTGTTCTGCAACATGGCCCTCTCAACCTCCAGACCGATAGAGAAAGCTTTGACAAGGGAAGTCACACCAAAGTGCGATAAGGACAAGGAGAGAGAGAATTTTCCAAGTGAGGAAATACCGCCATTGATTTAATAAAGGGAGGAAACCTGGAACGCCGTGGCCAGAATGGAAGCACTGTTATCACTTCCGCTGCTTCTTCCTGACTTTTGATAAGCACCTGAGGAATAAGTGGAAAAGGAGGAAATTCGTATAGGAGTTGATGACACCAAGGTAGAGATAGACTACCAATGACCCTCGTGCAGGAAAGCATGGAAAGAACTTTGGCAAGAGAGTACCTTCTTGGGAGGCAAATAGGCCCATGACGATTCTCTGAACTTCAGGCATATTAAGGAGAGGGATAAATGTTGCGATGAGGAGAACATTCTGCTGAAACGATCTACCATTGTATTCTCCTTCCCCCTGATGCAAATGGCCTTTATGGATAATAGAGGAGTTTCTGCCCAACTCACTATTTGTGGAGCAACCAGATTTAGGGGACCATCTTGTGTATTGATGCAAGTCATGTCTGTTTTCATGAACTCATGTTGGTTGTAAATGGTTTCCTGAAAGTGAACTAATGCTTTGAAAATCACATCTATCTCCTTCCACTTGGAGGATTTGTGTTTCTCCAGGATTGTCTATCTTCTCAGAATCATCCAGGACACACATGTTGCTCCTCAGCTGTCCTTGCTGGCGTCTGTGGTTATCACTAAGGGGGAGGGCAAACTTAGAGGAAGTCCCTTCATGGGGGATTATGATAACAGCCACCACTGAAGTTGTATAATTTGAGGAGTGACAAGAATCTTCCGGTCCCAATTCAACGAAGACGGTTTCCAGTGCCTTAGAAGATGAAACATTACAGGTCTGAGATACGGTCTGGCCCACGGTACCAGTAACACACAAGATGCCATATGTCCCTGTGCTTTCAGCCAAGACGTGCAGGGGCTTCCTTCATTGATAATAGAGCATTAAGAGAAGTCTTTAGTCTATGAGTTCTTTCCTCTGAAAGGAAAACCTTCCCTACTTCTGTGTGGAATAGGGTTCCAATGAAGGTCATCTTTTGTTGAGGTTCCAGGTAGCATTTCTTGTAAGTTATCAACAACCCATGTTCCGCCAGGTGTTTTTTTCAATGTCATCTATCCTTCCAGACACTTCTGTTTGGAGCGAGCTTGAAGCAACCAGTCGTCTAGATAATGAAAAAGATTTCAGCTTTGAATGTGAAAACGTGCTACCAATGGAGCCATCATCTTGGTAAAAACTTTAGGTGCTGATCTTATTCCAGGGGGCAGGACCTGAAACTGAAAATGTCTGTCCACTGTAGCGAATCTCAGAAACTTCCAATATCCCTTCCATATCGGAATATGGAAGTTCGTGTCCATCAGGTCGACTGTTAACGCTTTGTCCACTATAAGGGGAATGATCCTCTGTTAAGTCTCCATTTTTAAAGGAAATTTCTTATCCAAAAATTCAGTCTGTGTAGATCGATGATCATTCTGAAATCTCCTGATGGTTTTGGTGCTAGAAACACTCTGGAATAGACACCTTTCCCTCTCTCATGGGAATGAACTAGAGTGACTGCATTTTTCAATATTACCTTCTTGATCTCTGACTTCAAGGCTTGTTTCTTTGTCATATTCCTGAAATAGGGCATAATCATGGTCCCAAATTCTGCAGAAAATGAAATGAAATTTATTTGATAGCCTTTCATCACAACTTGAATCACCCAAGAATCTGAGGCAGACTTTTCCCATGTCTTCCTGAAAAAACAATACCTTTCCTCCTATTGGCCACTCTAGGCCATTTTCTTGATAGCCAGGAGTGCCGGGTTTTAGATGGAGAAGAGCTCCTGCTTCATCTGGTTTCTATATCCTTTTCTGTTATTCTTCTTAGGGAAAGGTTGAGTCTGTGAATATCTTGTATAGGGTTGTCGGAAAGAAGATTTGGAATAAGAGGAGGAGACTGTGACCACAGGAAAGTGGAGTATTTCATTTCTTTTAATAACTTATTAAGTTTCTCCTCAAGTTCAGCTCCAGTTTGTGCCTCCAAATGCCACACTTGAAGTCGTAGACTTTGCTGCTGAATCTGTATGCCATTCACACAACCCAGATTCCTTCTAGCTGCTATTATGCCTCCCTCAGCTAGGGCAGCTGCTCTCACAACATCAAACGAAATGTCCTCTATGAATTCAATTTGTTCCTTAATTGCCTCCAAGAGAGTAGATCAGTCCAAGTACTTTACTCCCTTCTGAATAGCTTTATAAAAACCTTTAAAGTCAGAGATTATAAAGAATAGTCACTGTTTCCAGTCTCCAGCCTTCATAGCAAGATGGGATCTAGAATAGGACTTCTTGAGAGCGGAATAAATCTTTTTTTGTAAAACATATGTTTATTGGCATTTCGTAAAACAGACATTGGTAGGGTCACATCAACCAAAATATCAGTGTCATAGAATGCCATACATATCGTCACAAGGTTGCCAAGTAGAGGGCGATGGTGTAAACATTGCTGCACCCGTCTGCTGAAAGAAAGTCGCTATTGAGCCGTACAGTTTCATAAGAAGTTCCAGGTACAGCATGATAAAGGCCCCCAGGTAAGTGATCGAGAGCTAAAGCATTGTGATCGGTTTACAGTCAGACCCTCCAACCGGGAGGGCCCTCTCTGAAAAGAATATAGTCTACCCTACTAAGCCTAAAAAACCCCAATTCCCTAACCCCCTCCCCCCCCCATAACTAGGTGGTTGGTGGTGACACTGTGTAAGAGCGTTGTGTGGTCGTCTGGGCAAAGATGTAGTATGTTAAAATTGGAATAGGTGCATGTCTCTGATCGATGGGGGGCACACTGCTAAGGGTAGGCACTTCGTAAGGAAGGCAACTAAGGGACCCCATTTATATTCGAATCCCTTCTAATCGTCACGGAATATATCCGCCATCCGTTCCAAGCAAAGGAGTTTCCATAGTCGTGAGTGCCAGATAGAGATGGACGGAGCTGTCCTCTTCTTCCAGGCTGCTGCAATTGCTATCTTCGCCGCGCCTATGCAAGTCCACATAATGGCTTTGTCAGCCCTGGTCTGATGTTCAAGGGAGGGATCCCGAAGACCTAGAAGGATTCCCTCCATGGTGATCGGTATGGGGTACCCCAGTACAGATTTAATTTGGGCCAGGATTTCTTCCCAAAAGGGACGTATGGGGGGGCAGTCCCACCAGATATGTTGGAAATCCCCCAGTAACCCACAACCCCTCCAACAGCGGTCAGTCGTGTTCAGGAAAATTCGTTTGAGTTTGGAGGGAACTAAGTACCAGTCCATTAGGGTTTTTAAGTGTGCTTCTCTAAGTTCTAGGGAGTGATTGAACTTTGATATGTCGGACCATAGTGCCGTCCATTCTCTATCCTGAATATCGCGCTGCACTATCCCTTCCCACATAGACATGTACCGTGGTTGGCCGGAATGGGTGTTGGAGAGCAAGTAGTTATAGAGGAAGGAGATCACTCCTCTCAAGGTGCCCACCGTTCTAACATCCTGTCTTCTCCCTAGTGGCTTGTTCGTGTATGTGGGGGGTGAGTGCCCAGTGTCGGAGTTGAAGATAATGAAAGTGTTCCTCTGGTCGTAAGTGGAAATCTCTTCTGCAGCCTTCGAAAGTGAGGATGTCATGGTTGTGAAACAGCATGAGGCAGCCTCCTTCTCTCCAGGCGTCAAATGGGCCCTCATGGAGAGCTGGCGGAAAGGCTGGATTAAAGTGGATCGGGGTGTATGGGGAGGGGAACGTGGTCCATCCCACGTCCCCTGACACAGAATCCCAAACCTTCAGAGCGGTGTGGGTGGGGGTGCTAATGTACGCGTTCGTGGGGCGGTCCTTCTTGGCTTTCCAGATTAAATCCCATATTGTCCTCCCTGCCACTCCCCTATCCATATGGAGCCAGTGTTTCCCTGATTCCTTTTTAAACCATTCTGTCACAACTCTCAGTTGGGTAGCTTTATAATACAGCCCAATGTCCGGTAACCCCACTCCTCCTTTCGCTCTAGGGCGCCGCAGAATGCTAAAGGATAAGCGAGCCCGCCCCCGTTGCCATATGAAATGTATAAATAACGATTTCATTTTGGGAAGAAAGGTGGCATCAAGATCGATAGGTAGGGCTTGAAAGAGGTATAATAATTTGGGCAGCAGTGTCATCTTAATGGCATGAATGCGGCCAAGCCAAGAAATGAATAGGGGCTTCCAACGTTGGAGATCTTTTTCAATTTGACGGATGGCCGCCGGAAAGTTGGCTTTATAGAGCCCCTCCACTCGTGGGGTTAATTGGATTCCCAGGTATTGGAGAGAGTGGCTAGTCCACTGTAAGGGGGACTGAGCCTGGAGGATCCGTGCTACATCGTCCGGCAAAGTGAGGTTAAGAACATAGGATTTGTCCAGATTGACCTTAAAGCCGGCAACTACTTCGAATTTGGCTAGTTCAATTTCTAATGCTGAAAGGGATCGAGCCGGATCCGCAAGTGTGAGGAGGACAACGTCTGCAAAAAGCAACATTTTGTGGTCCTCTCCCCCAAAGGGAATCCCCTGTATCGCTAAGTTGTCTCTAATGGACATCGCTAAGGGCTCAATGCTTAATGTAAAAAGTAGGGGTGACAGAGGGCACCCCTGCCGTGTGCCCCTCGAAAGGGAGAAGGGAGCCGACGTCACTCCGTTAACTTGTACCCGAGAGCAGGGTTGTGTGTAATTGGCCTGGATCATGCAAATTAACTTATCGGCAAAGCCAAAAGATTGAAGAACGCGAAAGAGAAATGCCCAATCCACTCGATCAAAGGCCTTCTCGGCGTCAAGCCCCACCAAGACTGCTGGTATTCCTCGCTTGGTGGCTTTTTCAATGAGATGGACTGTGCGCCGGATGTTATCATGTGTTTGCCGGCCTTGTATAAAACCAGATTGGTCGGGATGGACTAAATCAGGCATTAGGTCCTGAATCCGGTTCGCTAAGATAGTTGAATAGAGCTTTGCATCTAGGTTGAGGAGCGCTATAGGGCGGTAAGAGGCACATAGTTGTGCATTCTTCCCAGGTTTAGGGATAACCGTAATGACCGCCTCTGCCATCGACGGGGTCACCTCTCCCAGCTCCGCCATCTGATTGAAAAGGCTTGTGAGGTGGGGAATAAGGTCGGGGGCAAAGGTTTTATAAAAAAATGGGCGGTGAGGCCGTCTGGTCCCGGGGCTTTGTGTAGTTTAAGGGCTGCAATGGATTCGCCCACTTCCTCCCTGGTTATCGGGCCGTGAGTTGGTCATTCACAGCGTGTGAGATACGAGTGAACCGCAGGGCCCGCAGATAGTCATCTTGCAAAGATGAATCGTTAGGTTCCGCGGTGTACAGTGACTCATAGAAGGAGCGGAAGAGGTCGGCTTTATCCCTATCCTGTTGGATCGGCTCATCATTCCCCCCACGAAGGCTACCAATATATTCCCTCTCGCGTTTCTCCCGGAGTTGCCGCGCCAGGTGTCTGCCTATTTTATTCCCCTGCGTAAAAGAGGTATGGTGGAGTTTTAAAAGGGTGTATTCTGCCCCATTGTTGTAGATGGCCTTTAACTTACCGTGCAGAGCTGTAAGTGGGCGCAGTGTAACCCTAGAGGGATTGTTTTTATGTGCTAGTTCCGCCTGTTCCAGTTCTTTCTCCAGGTTCTCCCTTTCTCGCGCCCGTAGTTTATTAAGGGTGGAGTTAAGCGCATTACATTTCCCCCATAGGACCGCCTTAAAGGCATCCCAATTAATGCTCGGGGAAGTGTCCTCAGGCCTATTGTTATTGAAAAATTCTGTGATCGCCTCTCGGAGTTCAGTTCGGAGTACCCTGTCTCGTGTTAGGGAAACTGGGAAGTACCACCTAGGGGTCGTAGTGGAAGCTGCACCCCATTGTAGGCAGATTACTAACGGGCAGTGATCCGAGAGGGAGAGGGGAAAGATCTTAGCTTCCCGAAGTGAGCCTAATAGTCTGACTAAGAAAAATATAGTCTAAGTGGGAGTAAGTGTGGTGTACATGGGAGTAGAACGTATAATCTCTGGTCTGTGGGTGCTGGGTCCGCCATGCATCTCGGAGACCTAAGTCAAGCATTCTTTGCTGTAAGTCTGCAGTGAAGGAGCTAGTGTCTGCCCTGTGTGATTGACTGCTATCGAGGTCCGGTTGCCATGTGAGATTAAAGTCTCCCATCAGAATTATAGGACCTTCCGCAAAGTGGTCTATTTTGTCTAGCATAAGCTTGAGAAAGCTTGTTTGGCCCGTGTTAGGTGCATATGTGGCAGCAAAGGTGCATAATGTGCCCCTGACGGAGCCCTTTACCAGGATCATCCTACCTTCCTTGTCCGAGTGGACATCTAGAGGTTGAAATTTCGTTGAGGAGCGCCACCCCGGTGTTTGGTAAGAGCTGATGATCTATAGATAAGGGGATATTGTTTGTGTTTAAGCCTCAGTTCATCGGCCCTCTGAAGATGGGTCTCTTGGAGTGCCACTATATCAAAATGGTGATCTGTGAGGTATTTCCATATTTTCTGCCTTTTCTGCGGCGAGTTAAGGCCCCTAACGTTCCATGAGGCAATCGTGATTACCACCTTGTTAATAGGGATTCACCCCCTCTTCCCATGGCCGCCCATCCGTGCCCCCCAGTATGCAGTGTAAGAACACGATGGCCCCATATAAAAGCCATAGCAGACATGTAACCGCTCCGGCCGCCCCGCATTCAATGAGCTTATAGTGTCCCCACCAAGATCCCTCCTCCCCCCTCCCAACAAATGAAAAGAAAAAAGAACCAATCCCCAACAATACCAACTAGTACTCATGGTGTATAGAAGATGGTGTCCAACCATACGTGAAAAGCGCCTTCACCTCTGGGTTGGCGGATGGCTTGCCCAGCAATTCCATCCGCGCCGATCTCGGGGCGCTGTCCTGCAATCCAGATCGTTAATAGTGTCAACATTAGTTCTTGGGCGGAGGCTGTGCATTCCATTTGGAGGAGTTTTGAAACTTAGAGGTCGGAGAAGTCCCCACACAGCCATCCGGGGATCCCTCTAGACTGTTGGTGAAGACTTATAGTCTGCAAAGGTGCGAGAGAACGAGAGACTTGGTACTGTCCTCATTTGTGGTTCCCTCGTGAGGACATTGCCCACCCTGTCGATGAGGATGCTCCACGGCCGGAGCTCCGTGTAGTGTCCGCTGTAGATTCGGGGTCAGTGGCCGGGAGACCCAGTAGGTCCAGGCCCTCCGTCAGGTCAGTGATGTGACGCTGCTTGTGGTGCCATTCGAAACTTAGGCCGAAGGGATAGGTCCAGCGGTATCTAATGTTGTCGTCTCGCAGCTTGGAAGTGATGGGTCGGAACTGTTGTCGTCGCATTAACGTTGCAGGCGACACGTCTTGGAATATGCTGCATTCGTGCCCCTGGAAGGAGATGGAGTTCTTTTTTCTGGCAGCTGCAAGGATGGTCTCTTTCACCTTGTAGGAATGAAATTTCGCCAGAACATCTCTCGTGCGTTTCCGGTCTCCAGTTGCCGGCCCCCCAACCCTATGCACTCTTTCAAGTTTAATTTGTAGGACCTGTGGGCTAACAATTTCTGCAAAGAGGCCTACGAGAAAGGCCTCCAGGTCGGGCCCCTCCGCTCCCTCTTCCAGGTGTCGAATCCGTAGGTTATCTCTACGTGCTCGGTTTTACAGGTCTTCCGTTTTCAGTTGGTTGAGGTGTAACTGGTCCTGGAGAGCGGAAATCGCGTCTTGCATTTTGGAGGAGCGCGCATCAACATCCTTAGTCTGTTCCTCTAGCTCCACCACTCTCACTCCCACAGAGTCCACATCGCGTTGGAGGGAAGCCATACGATCATTCAGGTCGTTTTTCAGGTGGTCGATAGAGCCCGTAATGTCCTGGCTCAGCTCCTTCCGAAGTTCCATCTTGAAGTGTCGCAGTGAGGCCATGAGGTCCTCTTTGGTAAAGGCCATGTTGTCAACGGTATCTTCACGATCTGCAGAAGGGGGCTTGTCTGTTGGAGTGAAGAAACGCGTGACCCCAGTCGCTGCTTTGGTGACAGCTTTCTTAGGCGGCATAGAGGCGAGCCCACCGATCTCCACTCCCCCGGCGCCTCAGCCCTCCGTCGTCGCCGCGTTGAGGGCCCCAGCAGTCTGATTCAGAGCGCTCTCTAACTCCCACAGTATGCGAGCACCCTCAGCAATTCTGTCGGGCAGCCAATATCGTAGTTTAGGGAACTGTGAGCATGTGGGGGCCGGGGGGGGGTCCAGGTCGCGCACTCGAGTACCAGGCGCCTCACTTGCATAATCTGCAGCTCCTCGTCGTGCACCCCCCACTGCCGCCACCGCACACGTCTCTCATCTGGTCATCTCTACACTGCCAGCAATCCCCACCACAATGGGATCGTCTGTAGCATGGCGTTGCAAGAGGAGCTCCCAGGAGTGTAGCCCGGCCTCCTTGAGGGTTGGTGGTCGTCACTGTTACCCCTATAAAGTAATCTCCACTGGAGAGCGGGGGGCGCTTAACGGGTCCTTCGGGTAGTGTTGGACCCCGGGGAAAAAACCCAAGTAATGCTCAGTTCACGTTGGGAGAGAGGCCCAGCTTGCTACACGGTCGCCATCTTAGAGTCAGGCATCGGAGTCCTCGATCTTCCAGGTCCCCTTGATATACGCTATGCCTCTGGGAGGCACCAGAATTCTGTTTCTCCCCATACGTGAAGCGGTCCGATAGGGCTAGGCCAATTAAGTACATATAAGCCAGCAACGCTCGTACCTCTAATGGATGCCTGTTTCGAGCAATCCGCCGTCGGGCCGCGGGTGAGGGTCACTAACTCCCCCCGCTGTGTGCAGTGTGTGACGGTAGCTGCCGGCGGCACTCGGTCCTTGCTCTGTCCGCTGTCCCGTTATGACCTCGCAGAGGGCGCCGACAATTATCGGGCGCCGCGGAAGGATCCAAGATGGCGGCCGCCGGCGCGATCACCCCAGGAGCGCTGTGGTGACGGCTCGAATCAGTCTCTCCGCCAGCGTTGGATCGCCATACTGGGACCCCCCAAGCGCCCAAGGTGTTGCGGACGCATCTGGCACTCAATGCATCGATTGCAGGTACGTGGAACGGCTATTATAGCCCCGAGATCTTGGCGCGGACCGGGAGCCGAGGCGGATCACGTCCGCTCGGCCATCCTGCCTGGCCACGCCCACGGAATAAATCTTTTTAACCATCTGGTCCTGCTTTCTTCATCTGTATATTTGCGCCCACTTATCTGGTCTGGCTATCATGGAATCCACAGCTACTGAATTAGGCATTGTTTTATCCATCTGATCCATAGGATAGAGCTTAGACATACATTTTGGTATGGAAATCTTATCCGGGTCCTTCCATTTTCTGAAGACCACATGCTCATGTTTGGGAAGATCAAGGGCAGCACCCTTCTTAAAGTGCCTGAGAACAGGATCTGTAGAAGTACTGGATACTTCAACACCAGGAAATCCCATGCTGGCCCATAATTTCAGGTACTCATCTTTGTCAATGTATTTCTGTATTTGATCAAAGGGGCCAGGACCCATAGAACCCAAAGCTGGATGCCACAGAGTCCAATGCATTAGCATGGCCGGGTTTGAATAAGGGAGGAGGGATTTGTAATGGTTTCACCATTTCCATTACATTCCTCCGGATAGATGTCTCTAGGGCAGGATCCACATTCTCAATCCTGCATCATTTGGAGGAAGGGGCGATGACTGTCCAGAGCCAGAAGAGGAGAAAAAGAACTCTATCTACTTCCTTTTTGAAGAATGTTTGCCCATTATTGCCAATATGCCCACACAAAAACAGCATGTCTATCCAAGCAGGAACTGCCATACTTACCCTAGCATGGTGTCTACTAAGAAAAAGATGCGCTGCAGAAAATGAAAGCCCGTGCATGCGAGGTACACATGCTTGACCCTGCATGCGTGAAGCTTTAAATACTGGACACAGGAGTCGTGCATGTGCATACAGCATTACCCCGCAAGGAGCAAGCGGCCCAGTTCTCAAATCCCTCACGTGTACTCACGCATAGGTCCAGCGGTGGCAGCAGTCTGCCCCACGTTTAGCCTCTCATGAATCCACCTTCCCATACCTCGGTGGATCCCCGTCGTTTAGCTACCCTGTGTCATCCATTTGCCCAGCACTGGCCGACCCAAAGAGGAGCGAGTAGCAAAAACCATGCCCGGCAAGATTTACTTCCATCTGCCCCTGTCTCAGTCATGAGCAGGATAAAAAAAAAAAAAAAAAACAGGAAGAGACCCGAGGAAGCTAACCTTAAGTACCCAGGTTTGGTGGGGTTTCAGCTAACTTCCTGTTCCTTTCTCCTGTGGGAGGTGAAATTACCTCAAAAGTAGTGACTGGGACGAGGATGAAGGGACATAGGGATATCAACATGCCCAACCTCTGCATCATACAAAAAACAACGTGTGGAAGACAACAGGAATACAAAATATTAGCAGGCAGACTGGAAGTCAAGCTTCTCCAAACTGAAATTAAGCATGTCCGGTAAATAAAGTGTATTTACATTTAGATTTATTTTAGTAGAAAAACACAAACATACGATCTGCCTCAGTAGCACCCAATTTACCACTCACAAAAGAGCCTAGAAAGCAATTCGTTTTGCAGCATACACTTTACAGAACAATAAACAAACCATGTTTACTCTTGTTCTCTGCTGGCAGGACATTCTGTTGCAGGTAGGCATGGCTGAATCCGAGGTTGCTAAAGCAGATGCTGTGGTTTTTCCATTTTAAAACAAGCACTGCCAAAGCCAATATGTTTGGCATTGGCTGTCAGTACCACCTGCTGCATGCCCATACGTAATGGTCCTAGCTGGTGTCCCCCACTGAGGAAATCCCAAAGTGAATCATGGGAGGAATAAAAGTTTGAACTGGTTAACCAAACAAACACTTTAACCCGGCAAGATGTAATGACATTTTGATGGTGCAGAGGGTTGCATGGCTAGGCCGGCAGAGCAAAGATATGGAGGGTGACTGCATTGTTATTAATTTTGATAGACCTCGCAGCATACATAATATGTTAAAACGGCAGGAGGTCATTGGTGGCTCCAACTCTAAAATCTGTTGTCTCCCTCTGGGTTACTTCTATAGACCAGCAGCATTAGGAAGCCTTTATCCCCTAGAGACAATTACATACAGCAATAGGTTCTCCATTTTAGAAGGCCTCGATGGGTTGGACTGAATGAGATCCAACCCATCAGATAGGGAAGGGGCAGCATCTAACAACGTGGCAATTGAGTCACCCTCCATAGTGCCACCCACCCAGCACATATGTAATGCCAACCATACATTAAAAATCTTGAGCTGGAATGTCGCAGGATTCCACTCCAAACTACAGAGCCCGGACTGGCTCACCTTTATAAGACAATTTGATATTTTTATGTTCCAAGAGACCTCGATTACCCGCGAAATATTAGTTGATGGCTTTACCTGCCATTACAACTTAGCAATACCTTTGAAATCAGGCGGTGCAGTAGGAGGGCTAGCTATCTGGGTGAATATCAATGCAGGAGGCAGTGTGAAGGCATTAAAGCCGTTTGATAACAACATTCAGGCAGTGACGTACAAAAGGGGCCCTACAATATACCTAATTAACTTTTATAACAATGATTTTACGAATGTACCAAACTCCAATTTTCCAATTCTTTTTGAATATATTTTGTCTCTGCAGGGTGCCATAGGTGATAGCGGCCAACTGGCCGTTTTTTGACTGGGCGGTGACTTTAACGCTAGCTTGAGCTTAGTATATACCGATCTCCATTCCCCGAATATTACTGGCTGCAGCAACACTCCTCCATATGTACGTTCCAGATCTGGCACTAGAGGACGTGAGTTGGCCTCATTCTTGACCTCTTGTGATCTAAATAATATTATGGATGTATTAAGTAATCATTCAGAAGGATTAGCTACCTTTAGGGGCCGAGGACATATGTCTACCATTAACAATTTTTTCATATCGCCAAATTTGGAGGATTTACTGCTCACAGGGAAAGTTATTGCGTATGACTTTGGAGATCACAATCCAATTGAGGTTGTACTCTCTTCAGCCCCTAAATCACACTATTTAATGGAAATCGGAACAAGTAGCCTTGAACCATCATCCAATTTCCTCAGATTAATATGGAAGGCAACTGTTCCTGCTATCCTATTCCAGAAAATCATTAAAGAGAACCTCTTGGTAGTTATGGCATGCCTTAGCGAAGAACATACGGCCCATTCAGTGACCGCGGCCTTCGAAACACTCTGCTCTCTCATTAAGAAAGAGCTAATGAAGCCTATAAAACCCCACTGAAGCAAACCAAAAAGGTTTAGCCAGGAATGTTCTATTGCCAACCGCCAACTACGCCACGCTCTTAAGGCCATCTCCAGGAACATGCATGAAGATTTATAAGCAAGTAACTGCTGCCAGAAAAAGGAAGTCCTAAACCAACAATGGGAATACCTAGCCTTGACTGCCCAGAATAAGAATAGAAATTGTTTTTAGGCAGCAGTAAAAAAAAATGAAACAGCTCAAGCAGACAGAGGGGACAATTAACTGCTACATAACTAGTGAGGCTTGGGAGCACCACTTTTCAAACATCTATGCACTGGACTCCACAAACTCTGAATACATGCCACCCGCAAATAGTACACCATTAGAACTAACCCTGTGGGAAATCGAGGAGGCTATAAATCAGAGTATCGGGGGCAAGGCCCCTGGTCCCGATGGGGTATCCATTGATCTTCTTAAATATAACCCAGGTTTCTGAGCCCCGTTGCTATTGAATGTTTTTAACAGTTTAGGATATTACCCCGTACCAAGCACATGGTCAACTTCAATAACAGTACCAGTTTTTAAGAAGGGATATCGATTGGAGCCAAGATGTTACAAGCCAATCTCTCTAATTGGCACAACACTAAAAATTCTTGGAAGAGCCCTCTATAATCGTATTAAAAAATGGGCAACTGAGAAAGAAATTTTGTATCCATGCCAATATGGCTTTAGACCAAAGATTGGTACGGCAGAGCAATGTCTCAATCTAAATCTTTTGATAGACAAATACACAATAGTACAGAACTCCCTAATATATCTGGCATTCATGGACCTGACCACAGCGTTCAACAGTATAAATCGTTAGAAGCTGTGGGCTATTCTTTTAATCCTTGGCATGGATGCAGCACTGGTGCACTGTATAGCCTAATTGCACAGAGACATGAAAGCTAGAATAAGAATAAATACTGAAGGGGCGGTGTCGGGGGCAATCGATATCTTCAGGGGAGTAAGACAGGGATTTGTTTTAGCCCCGCTTTTAGTTATTTTATATATAAATGATCTTCATCCATTTTCACTTACCACTACCCCTGACGTCCCCAAAAGTTATGGGCTGTTTCCTTCCTTCGCTGTTGTATGCCGACGACGCAGTCTTAATGGCACGTACCCCAAGGGCTCTACGACAGTTACTGTTTAGATTTGTAAATTTTGTGAAAACCCCAGACCTACACACCAATTTAAATAAATCTTATATAATCCGTGTGGCGGGGTGGGAAAATGGTAACCTTTGCTGAACTTAAGCGTGAATATCAGCTGGCAGACTCGGAACACTTCCATTACTTACAGCTGCGGCACGCCATACACCACCACATAGCGGAAGGGGAATCCATCCCGGAGTACTCCCCCTTTGAAGACCGCCTTCTAATTGATCCCATGATAGACAAGGCAACATCTCTAACGTATAAAAAAATCATGAATAATCTTCTGGACCCCCTCACCTCCCTAAGGGCGAACTGGGAGACTGATCTGGGACTGATAGAGGATGATGATTGGCAGGAAGCAATCCAGAGCCCAAGGGAAATCGCCATTAGGGCATGCTTCCGGCTGGTCCAACTAAGGATACTCCACAGGTCATACACCACCCGGACGCTGTATCATACACTAGGCTGGGCAGACTCAGAACTTTGCATTAGGGGCTGTGGTGAGGCAGGCACTTTCTTTCATATAATCTGGGAATGCCCCGCAATACAACGATACTGGACTCAAATCACCCGAATAATGTCGGAAGTCCTCGGAACACAAATTCCCCTTGACGCTCGCTGGCACTTACTGGGCATCACAGGCGAAACCTGCTGGCCGCCCCATGTAAAGACTTGGCTGGCTCTAGCCTCAGGCGTGGCAAAGCGCAATATAGCTAGACTTTGGAGGGTACAGGAAATAGGGACGCTCAACGCGTGGAAGCGAGACCTAGACTGGTGTTGCCTGGCTGAAAAAACTGTCTACCAGAGCAGGGGATGCCCCAAAAAGTGGGAGAAAATATGGAGTGCATGGGACACGTACAGATCCTCGACACACACTGGCACGGCCGAAGGGGACTGATGGTTACACCATAACAAATAGTTGAGAGAGGAGTCGATTTTTCCCTCATACCCATAGAATGCATCACTGTACCACCGACCTGCACTATTACTATTGTATAACATGATATCTACTATGTAATGATGGGATATTTACATGTTTGTTCTTTCAATAAAAAGAATTAAAAAAAAAATCTTATATAATGTCCTGTGGCACGAAAAAACTGAGCCTGGATACACTTAAGGTGGGGGAGGCCTCTCTAAAATGCACTCGCACTTTTTCATATCTGGGAATAACGTTCACAGATAATGGTTTATAGACCGAAAATGTCACACAAAGCAGCAATAAATTATCAAGGGCAGTTTATTCGCTGCTTAGTTTGCTGCAGTCGAGGAGGGGAGGAGCTCTCCTTTCTCTCCTGCAGATTTTTTAAATGCAGTGCAGACCAACAGCCTTATACGGGGCAGAGGTATGGGGCATCAACAAGTGTAATTCAATTCAAGTGGAAGAAAACAGGTTTTGTAGAAGAGTTTTAGGGGTACCCATCTCTACATCTAATTTTATTTCCCATAGTGAATTGAATATCCCGTTTATTGAGGATTACATATACGCCCGACCCCAACTATTATGGCATGCCCTATGGAGAAACACGGAGGCAAGTCTCATCAATGATATAATTCAAGACTGTCTCATCTGTGAAAAGGGCAAGAGCAGCCCATGGCTGGCAACCGTGGAATCTCTCCTACGGAAAGTAGGATACCATCACCTATTTGAAAACCCAGATGAGCCACCAAATGCTAGTAAAAAGGAGCTTCAAATGGCTCTGTACAATTCTTGCAAGGCTGACAGATGGGCAACGGAGGTCTTAAAGTCAAGTGTAGCAGCATATACGAATTTAGGAGTAGACAGAATAATGGGGATGCATTTAACAAAACCTTTGGGGCGGTGGGAGAGATGTCTGTTGTTCCGTTTTAGAGCGGACTCAGTAAATTATATGTTATGCTTCCTCTTAGGATTTCAGGCAAACTTGGACTACACCCCCTGCCCATGTAATGGAAGCTCAGGCCAATCCATGCTACACTTTTTATTCTTCTGTGGTTTTTACTCTATTTACACTAAAAGAATTTTACTTCCCCTAATTAAAAAGCTCGCCACCAGAGACTATAGAGAAGCACACGGAAAGCTGCTCATACTCGCTGATGGTGAAAGCATCTTTTATGTGGAGGTATTTTTGAAAACTGCAGTTCGGGCGCGTATGTCAATGAACACAGACTAGAAATGGCCTATTGTTGGTTTAAAGTATATGGTCATGAATTTTAACCATCCTAATGTTAGTTTGAGTGATTTCGGGATTATAAAAGGTATCTCTAAGGACACCCCCATAGCAGAAAAGAGTAAACTGTATGGTACATGTGATAGTGGCGCTAGGTCATTTTAATCACTAACATGGCAGACCATTAAGTAGGTTTTTGTTTTTAGGTTTAAAGAGCCTGCGCTGCTCCTCAAAACTCTCAAATTTTTGCTACTGGGATTGGGTATTGTGAATTGAGATGCTGTTTTTGAAATTTTATTTTTAATGTGTACTTTTATGGTTTCTTTTATGTGAACCGAATAAAAATAATAAATTAAATGAAATAGTCTTGATTCCACATCATGATTTAAGGGAAAAAGATCCAAGTATTCTAGTAATGCTGTGTTAATTAAATGTTAGAAAGTATGTAAGTATTCCTTTGAGGGCATGATCTCCGCACCTCAGAGTATGAAAAATCTGAAATTTCTAAGAGATATGGGGATATTTACATCCAAATCAAGCAATGCCAATTCATACAGTCTCCTACAGTTCCTTCAATAAATAGAACAGAAGTACTAGTAACCACATTCAACAAAATATTAAACTAGACTAACAAAAGACTGTATATTTTGATGTTAATTTATTTATGCTAGGTTCTTCGCAACCAAAAAATAACAGCCAACATGTGTTTCGCCATGCCTGGGGCTTTTTCAAGGCTTGGAAGCAATAAGTAAGTCAAAAAGTTACTCATTGAAAGGTAATTTGGTCCTGCTATGTAAGTCTTCAAAAAAATCCTTGGGGTCGGGTGAAGAAAAGAGTGTAGATATTTGATGTTGATTTATTTATTCGAGGTTCTTCGCATCCGAGAAAGCGATCGGGTAGTCAGCAGGCGATTGCCATCAAGTAGGATGAGGTTGCTTCGAGACTTCGTCTGGGGCATTTCCCAGTAAATTGCAGTATGGTACAAAGTCTCGCTGTTACAGCGGTCATCGAGATGGACCAAGGGCTGGCAGATCATCCACTCTGAATCTGTGGAACAAGTCTTCAAATTTGTAAAGTGAGTAGATCCAGTTACATCCAAAGGAATTCCTGCGTGTTCCTTGTTGCAAAGAAGTATGGCAGAAGGGTGGATGGCAGGGTATGCCAGGAATATTCAGAGATTAGTGATCCCCGGGAGGTTCCTCCTTGTGCTTCCACCTTGGCGGCCAACTTAATAACCTTCAATAAGGCTTTTTCTAGTGAATCCGCTATCTAACCTCAGATTCCTCACCTTGGAATATCCCCCAGGTGCCAGAATAGATCGAGAGTTTCGTAACAGTGCTGCCATACAGCACTAGGTGGTGCTGTGTGGCTCCGACATAGCTCACTATTGTCCCTGAAGTGATTGAGCAGAGCTGCTATAGGTGCCACTCCTATAGTCTGACATCAGTTTCTTGTCTTTCTCTTTCTGCGCCCTCGGACACGGAGCATGAACATTGTTGGTGACAGTATGCCCAGTACAAACTTGGGACCTTTTTAGATGTTAAAAGGAGGATACTTCACAGAAGGGAGTGGTGGAAGGACAGTGAGGAATCTGCAGTAAGATAAAGTATCCAGCTGATAGAGCGTTATTACTGAATTTAACTTTTTCTTCTGATGGATACTTCTAATCGAAGATACCTCGCCCCAGAATAGACACCTAAGCAGTACTTCCCCAAGGCGGAGTCGGTGGAGTGGACTCCGATGAAAATGTCATGCAAAACTGAGCGGGCAAAGAGTCCTTCCTGCCAGACTTAGCGGTCATGGCAAAAGTGCTTCATCAACAAATGCACCGACACCCATTTCAATGGCTGGCAGATGTCAAAGAAGGGCACCCCTCATGCTAGTGCAGTGGTAGCAGCCTTGCCCCTGTTAGAATGGGCTCTCAGATCTTCCTGGGGTGATTCTTGGCCAGTGCATGGCAGCTCTTAATGTGGGGGACTATCCCCCTCTACAAGGTCATCTTCTGCACAGCCTTCCATTTCTTTGCTTCAGAGAGCCACACAAAAAGCTGATTGTCCTTCTCAAAGATCCTTGATATGATTTATTTAAAAGCTTTAAACTTTTTGGGGTTCAACCAAAGAAGCCTCTCCTCTTTCGAAGGGTGAGGGGAAGTAAAGAATGTTGGCAGAGTAATGGATTATCCAACGTGGAGGGTAATCACAAGATTAGGTAAGAAGGCCGTCCAAGTCCTCAGCACTAATTTTACAGAAACAAGTTGTGCCTGTAGCTCACTCACGCAATGAGCTGATGTGATTGCAATGAGGAAGACACTCTTCAAGGTCAGGAGATGCAGGGAGCAGCCATGCATCAGATAGAAGGGTGTACACATAAAGAAAATCAAGACCAAGTTAAGGTCCCACAGTGGCATCAAAAATGGCTTGGTAGGAAAAATTGGTATCAAATCTTTAACAACAGGGTATCTGAACAGTTGCTCATCACAACAAGGTATTTGAAATTTGCTGGCCCGGCAAACGTAGAAAGGCCGGACAAAAAACCTTTCGCCTAGTGCAAAGGCATTGCTGGCCTAAATGCAAAACAAATAAACAGACATCTGACAGCATAGCCTGTCATGGAGTCTGAAATCTGCACACTGCACCTGGTCACAAATTTGTCCCAGCACGCAGAACAAATGGAGTCTGTGGAAGGGTGCTTGTAAGGGATCTGTATTCCAAGCACTACACCAGGTTACAAATGTATCCCGCACACAGCTTAAGTGGATTTCATTGAAGGGTGCCTCATGGCAAGAATAACATCTACCATCTCAATTGGCAAATTCAACACAGTCAGTTGCTGCCGCCAATCTCTACATGGAGGTGCAAGTTGTTTAAATTAGGGTGGAGGACCCTGCCCTGTTACTGAAACAGGAGGTTCTCCTAAAGTAACCTGATCTAAGGACGTATGCTCATGCTTAGTAGTTTTGTGTACAACACTCTCCTGGCCCAATCAGGGGCCACCAGGATGACTGGGCCCCAGACGTCCTAGATCTTTTTCAGAAATCAGGCAGGAGAAGAAGTGGTGGGAAAGATGTGCAGGAGTCCATTGTTTCATTCTAGCCTTAACATGTCTCCTACTTAATGTCCTTATGGAAACTGCAACTCGCAAAATTGTTGACACTGCATGATCTCAATGGTGGTGAAAAGATCTAGCCAGGGTTCCCCCTCCACCTCAATAGTAGAACGCACACTGCAACCCCTCGGATATAAGTGCCACTCGTCATCCGCCAAATTATCCCTGTTAAGTTTGTCTGCTCTGCTGTTCAGAGGTGCCGCCAAGTGGTTGGGGACCAGATGGATGCCCTGGAACTCCAGCCACCTCCAGAGGCGCAGAGCATCCTGGCACAGGACCCAAGACCCCACTCCGCCCTCCTTGTTGCATGGCGGTGATGTTGCCTCTGAGAACCTGCACCAGCCTGCCCTTGATGGATGGCAGGAAGACCTTCAGGGACAGAGCAAAAGGCCGGCAGCTCCAGTAGACTGGTGAGGATACAGCCCTCTGCTGGAGACCAGTGTACTCTGATCTTCACCTCCCCTAGGTGACCCTGCATGATTCGTACGTCACCACTGTTTGCTCCAGGTGGGGAAGGGAGAGTGGCATGCTGAAGGACAAGCTGTCAGTCAGAAACCACTTCAGATCTTGAGCTGCTTTCTCTGAGATCTGGATGGTGTCGAAAAGGCAGCCTTGATGTACAGACTGAGCTTTGAGTTCCACTGTAGAGCTTGCATGTGCCACCTGGCGTGGTTGACAAGGAGGATACACGATGCTAAGAGGCCAAGAAGCCTCAGAGCCACCCTCTTCTGGATCCAGGAGCAAGCCTGAAACATCGGGATCGTAGCCCAAATGTAATTGTATCACTGCTACAGAGTGAAAGCCCAGAGTACCACTGTATATAGGTTTGCCCCAATGAATGGAAGCCTCTGAGGGGAAATCAAGTGGGTCTTCTGCTTGTTTTTGGTGAAAGCCAGTGATGTGAAAAAGTCCGCTGATGTCCGGAGGTGGTCCACGACTGACTGCGGGGCACCTGACTTCAGCAGCCAATCGTTGAAGTATGGAAAAGCAGCAACCCCGACCACTGAAGATGGGCAGTGACCACCACCATCACACTTGTGAACACCCGAGGGGCAGTGGTGAGGCCGAAGAGTGTGGCAAACTGAAAATGCTCCTGGACCACCTTGAATCATAGAGAATGCCTATGATACTGCAGGAAGTATATATGTAAATACATGTCCTGAAAATGAAGGACACCATCCAGGTGCCCAAGTCCAGATCAGATAGGATCTGAGTCAACGTGGCATTTTGAATCTGTCCTTCCGTATGAAGGTATGGAGGGAAATGAGGTTCAAGATAGACCTAAGGCCCCCATCCTTCTTCGGGACGGGGACATAGCCAGTGTAACAATGCCTGTATTTCTCTCAAGTCCGGTACTCTCTCTATGGCACCTTCGGAAAGCAACAAGCATACCTCCTGAAGAAGAATGAACAGATGCTCTTCTGAAATCTGTTCTAGTTGCTACAGAACGTAAGCTATAGTAGCATCCTTATGGAGGGGTTATGCTTGTTGTAGTGATATTATTTCTATGTTTGTTCTTGTAATTAATAGATTAATTCAGCTTAATATTTTTTTTTATTTACTTCCAGAAGTCAACTATTAATCTTGATAAGGCGCATTTGATAATTGAGCTGATGTTTTATTTTCTTCTTTGTTTGTGTCAGAGGCTCATGATATTATTGCCTATGGCCCGATTTGCAAGATCTTTGCATGAGTTTTGTAATATTTGTGTATATTGCAAGATTTATTATGAATCGAACAATAACAAATTTATTTATTCATTCAAATCTGTTCTAATTTGGGAGAGACATTGGGCGGGAAGGAAAGAAAAGGTAGGGTATAACCTTTTTGAATAATTTGCAAGACCCATTTGTCAGATGTGGTGGATCCCCAACCTGAAGCAAGTGCTGGGTCCTTCCTCCCAATGGGTGAGCATGCACCGCAGAGGACAAACTAAAATGGTTTGTTGAGCGTTGTAGCAAGACAGGAGGAGCTGGAAGGTTGGTGCCCCTGGTGGCCTGCACGTTGCCTGCCGGATTTGCATCCCTGGCCCAAAAAGACTGGGCTGTCTGTTGCATCACTGGTTGGGAAGGCTGTCTGTCTATACGCCAGCCAGCTGGAATAGTCCAAAAATTTCCAAAACTGGTTCAGGAATGATTTGGCAGGGGCCAACAGCACCAAAGAAGCATAGCTCTACTGTCCTTAAAGAGTTTCAAAATTGAGTAAGACTTCTCACCAAAAAGGCGGACCCATTGAAAAAGCATGACCATCAGTGAAGCCTGAACATTGGCCAAGAACCCAGTGGACCTCATCCAGGCATGTCAACAAAGGACCACACTAGTACCAACCGCCCTGCTGAGGCAATCCTGGTATCCAGACCTGCGTGGATGACTGTTCGGGCATGCTGTCCATCATGTATCATCCGGGCCACAGAGGACCTAAGATCCTCTGGGACTGTTGGTAAGATCTCACCAACCATGTCCCAAAGGGCATGCGTATATCGGCCCAACAGAGAGACTGAATTTACACATCGCAATCCAAGACTGGCTGAACAAATCATACGTTTGCCATATGCGTCAATCCTCTTAGATTCTCTATCAGGATGAATAGTGGGAAATAAATTGGGATTCACTTTAATGGGCGAGGTCTGCACAATAAGGCTCTCTGGAGTCTGGGTCACGAGGGGCTGGTCTATGATATCTGGCCACTTGCCTGTTTGCAAATGGCCAAGAGCATAGTTCCGACCAGTGAGTGATCAATGACTGATCAGAATATCTATAAGGACATAATTAAACTGAAATAACGGCTCAGATGCTGTTGGCCTGGCTTCAGAATTTCTGTTAAAACATTTGTTTTAGTCTCAGTGGAGGTCAGCTGTAACTCTAGTACCTCGGATGCCCTACGAACCACTAATGCAAATGAGGCACTCACTTCCAAGCCAAGCTCTATCTCGGGAGAGATGTCAAGCCCACTAGTGTAATGTAAATCAAAGTATAAGGCATCATCAGTGGAATGATGTGGGAATTAGCCATCCCCCTAACCACCATCCTCATCCACATCAACATGCTGGGGGGCACCTTACTCTGGCCCAACGTCAGTCAGAACCAAAAAGATAATGGAACCCCTGCTGATAGCTGCAACGTGGTAGAGACACAGGGTTAGAGCCAGGTTGCATGACAACCGGTTGTGCTTTTGTAAGTTCATAACACATCAGTTGATCTCAGATCAATGTCGGTTTGGAGTCCACCATGGCATTGTCACTGGAACATCTGCCGGAGGTATTGGCACTAATATGCCTCCTTACAATGTATGCTTTTTTCACGCAGGCAATTACAACGCGGTCGTTACAACGACCGCGTTGTAACAACGCATACCATTACCCCGCAAGTCGTAACAACAACGTGCTCTAGGGGGGGGCGCTGGATGTTGGAATAGTATAATTTACTATTCCAACTCCAGTATGTGCAACAGTAGGGAAGGTGTTGGATTTGAAATCCAACACCTTCCGTCCCCTCCGCAAGTCGTTGTTCCGACTTGCGGAGTAATGGTATGCGTTGTTACAACGCGGTCATTGTAACGGCCGTGTTGTAATTGCCTTCGTTGAAAAGGATTTGTTGTAAACGATGTTTACCATTGGCACAGTCGGAGTGGCGAGAACTGGTATGGACCATGAGCCTTCAATAGAAGACCTTATTGGATTTGGTATGGGCATGATAAGGGATCCCAAGAGGACAGACTGCACCAGGTGAGGACAGACTGCACCAGGTAAGGACCCACCTGCAGTAAGCCGACTGGAAGCCCTGCAGTTCCATCGGGTCTGAGGGCGCAGCAGAGGGAGCCAGAAGCGCACTGAATATCTGCAACATTTTTTTAAGGCTCTGATCTGCCGCAGGGTCAATGATAGCCCAAGGAACTTAGGGCACATCGGGACTAGCTAAGGAATCGGCTCAGTGACCGGTGATCTTGATGTAGTGCTACTTACATCTCAACGCCCTTGTGCCTTCTTCTTGCAGTCGGAGTGGCAGGATGGGGTTGAGTCCTGCTTTGGGTTTTTTAGGCTTGTGTTTGGACTTGGGCTTACAGTAAGACTTCGAGTGGGAAGTGGAACGGTCACTGGAGTGGCCCCCATGACCAGGACTGAATCGGGGCCCGTGACTTGGAGCGGGATCTATGGAAAAAGGCACAACTTCTTGTGCTCGGCAACATACAGCTTCACCTGCCAGTCTTGAATTGCCTTCGGTGCATTTATCAAACGACTTAGAGAGCTGTGTCCCAAGCCCAGACACCAAAGACACACCTCTTTCTGATCTGTGATCAATATTTGCGTCCTGCAGTCACAGCATAGCTTGAATCCTGTCATTTTTGGTGGGGACAGCATTCCCTAACACACTGAGAAAAGTTTGCAAGTCATCAGACACCCAACAAATTTAGGAGCCGAAAACCGGATCCACATCAGAAGACGCAGAAAGAAAGGAACTGACATCAGCGTAGTGATGGCAATAACAAGCAACTTTGCTATGCTATTTCTGGGATGGTATGAACCAAAGTGGAGGTGCACAACCCCACCTAGCGGCGTGCAGGAGCACTGCTATGAAAATCTCATGATATAGTATGCGCCTGAGGAATATTCTAAAGTGATGAATCTGCGGTTAGAAGTTTCCATTAGAAAGGCTATTCAAGAAAGATGCAACTTTAAGACCCTGGTGTGGCATTCATTCCACATACAAGAGTCAGTTGATGACAGAAGGGACCCCTTCAGATGCCCAGCCTTCTTATGCACCATCACTTACTTGAAACATTCGGTGCAGAGAGGGGGGAGAAAGCTGGTTCCGTTATGTGCTTTCATTTGTTTGTGGTGAGGCCAGTTCAAGGCCTGGTATAAGTCAATTTGTCTCTGTGCCTGGACCTTGAGAAATCTGTGTAAACATGTTGTTGATTTGTTGGTGTGTACAGGCTTGTAATCTTTGCTTGCTACCTACTGTGCAACTCAAAGGTATGTGGAAACTCTTCATACCTCACTTAGAGTCTGAAGTCTTTTCAGATGCTTGTCCAGGTGAGTTATGTGCATTGTGCTACTTTGCTGAGCCGAACTGTTGTTCTTCCTAACGTGTGGCTGCACACCGTTCCACATGGACTACTACTTTGTGGCGATTTTCTGCCATGTGTATGGGTTTTGTTTTTGCCTCGTCGCCATTTTAATAGTTTTTTATAAGGAGCTTCCATCCACAATTTACATCTGGTGTTTCTACTATTCAATTTACTTTTACTCAATTAACTGACCTTCGAAGTGTTTAATGGGATTCAAACTAATGGCCTGCAGGTCACAGCAAATCCAGTGAATGTTAAACATTCATGACAAAGAATAGTTTTGGTGCAGCTACCTGGCTTTGGGACACATTCATAAAGGCATTTAGGAGTACGTAAAGTAGTATCCCTGTAGTGCTCTTTTAAGTAAGCGTTGGTGCAGGTGATACTGCATGGTTACCAGGCATGTACCCCTTCCTTGAGTGACCCAAGTACATGTGAAACTAATATCCTCACTACACTCTAATCTGCTGTGCATGCTGGAGCCTTGGCATGTCTGTGATGAATCGGAGGTCCAGAACTTGTGTGACTCGATGGAACGTACCAAGTGGATAGTCTAACTCAACATTGGGACTTCTGTTCAGGTCGTCGGTTATTGATATAAAGCAATGGTGGCACTGTACCATTTTTAGATTATAGAACAGAATATACATTTTTCTCTTGGTCAAACAGAGTATGGTGCCCCCAGGCCAGGCTTGTGTAAAGTTACGCTTACATGTGGCACCCAGACGCTTGCGCTGAAATCCCGTGTGCCTAGTCAAGTGCGTGTGTCCCCACAGTGTAGATGGTAAGAGGACTTTGTGTTGTTGTCAGCGTACAGCTGGATCCATTTTAGATTGCCCCTGGTTTTACATGGAACAAGATGGAAGTTGGAGTGCAGCTTCCCCAGGCAGTGAACGCGTATTCCCTGCATAGCTGAAGGAAGAATCCCCAGACACTGAGTGAGGTCGGATGGAAACAAGACTGTCTTTAGAAATTCGGAGCACCTTTTAGCAGGGATTGCTAATTAGTCGTTCCTGGACACTGCCATTTGATTATAAGTAGTGGAATGGGGTTGATTCAGCAGATTAAATTGTTAAAGGGAAGTTTTTAGGCGTAGCCTCTTTCTGGTCTTTCCAGGAGTGCTAGTACATGAAAGCTGATGACAGCCAGGTGCAGACATTTCAAAACGCATTCAATCAATCAATCACAGAATTTGTAGAGCGCACCACTTACCCGCGAGGGTCTCAAGGCGCTGGGGAGAGGGAGGGGGGGGGGGATGCTGCTACTGGTCGAACAGCCAGGTCTTGAGTAGCCTCCTGAAGGTCAGCAGGTCTTGGGTCTTTCGTAGGCTTAGTGGAAGGGTGTTCCAGGTCTTGGCGGCGAGGTGTGAGAAGGATCTGCCGCCGGTGGTTGTTCTTCGAATGCGGGGGACGGTGGCGAGGGAGAGGTCGGCGGAGCGGAGCTGGCGGTTGGGGACGTAGAAGAAGAGCCGTCTGTTGAGGTAGGCTGGGCCAGTTTTGTGGAGTGCCTTGTGGGTGAGGAGTTTGAAGGTGATCCTCCTGTTGACGGGGAGCCAGTGCAGGTTCCTCAAGTGGGGGGTGATGTGGCTGTGGCGTGGTACGTCGAGGATCAGTCGTGCAGAGGCGTTTTGTATGCGTTGCAGTCGCTTGATGAGCTTGGCCGGGGCTCCCGCGTAGAGGGCGTTCCCATAGTCCAGTCTGCTACTGACGAGGGCCTGGGTGACTGTTCTTCTTGTGTCTGTCGGGATCCACCTGTAGATCTTGCGAAGCATGCGGAGGGTGTTGAAGCAGGAGGAGGAGACTGCGTTGACTTGCTTGGTCATGGAGAGCGTTGAGTCGAGGATGACTCCCAGGTTGCGTGCGTGGTCGGTGGGTGTCGGAGCTGCTCCCAGCGTCGTTGGCCACCAGGAGTCGTCCCAGGCTGAGGTGTTGGAGCCGAGGATGAGGACCTCCGTTTTGTCCGTGTTCAGCTTTAGTCGGCTGATCTTCATCCAATCGGTGACGGCCTTCATTCCTTCATGGAGTTTGGCTTTGGCGGCAAGGGGGTCCTTGGTGAGGGAGAGGATCAGTTGAGTGTCGTCGGCGTAGGAGATAATGTTGAGGTCGTGTTGTCTGGCGATGCGTGCGAGCGGGGCCATGTAGATGTTGAACAGTGTTGGGCTGAGGGACGATCCCTGGGGTACGCCGCAGATGATCTCGGAGGCTTCGGATCGGAAGGGTGGGAGGCGGACTCTCTGGGTTCTGCCGTCGAGGAAGGAGATGGTCCATTCCAGGGCCTTGTTTCGGATCCCTGCGTCGTGGAGGCGTGCGCGTAGAGTGCGATGGCAGACAGTGTCGAAGGCGGCGGAGAGGTCCAGCAGGATGAGGGCTGCGGTCTCACCATTGTCCAGCAGGATCCTGATGTCGTCGGTGGCGGCGATGAGGGCAGTCTCAGTGCTGTGGTTGCTGCGGAACCCTGATTGGGATGGGTCCAGGATGCTGTTTTCTTCGAGGTATCGGGTTAGCTGTTTGTTGACGATCTTCTCGATGACCTTGGCTGGGAACGGAAGCAGAGAGATGGGCCGGAAGTTCTTGAGGTCTCTCGGGTCCGCCTTGGGTTTTTGAGTAGGGCGTTGATCTCTGCGTGTTTCCAGCTCTCTGGGAAGGTCGCGGTCTCGAAGGAGAGGTTGATGATGTTGCACAGGTGGGGTGCGATGGAGCTGCTGGCTTTGTTGAAGATGTGGTGCGGGAAAGGGTCTGACGGGGAGCCGGAGTGTATTGTGCTCATGGTCTTGATGGTGTCCTCGATGTTCACGCTGGCCCAGGCTGGCAGGGGGTCGTGGTCGATGGTGTGTGGCGGGTCGATCTTAGTTGGAGTTGTCTGGGTGTCGAAGCTGTCGTGGATGTCGGCGATCTTGCGGTGAAAGAAGGTGGCGAGGGAATCGCACAGGGGTTGCGACGGCGGGATGTCGTTGGTGTTGGAGCTGGGGTTGGAGAGTTCCTTCACGATGTTGAAAAGCTCCTTGCTGTTGTGTGCGTTGTTGTCGAGGCGGTCTTTGAAGGAGATTCTCTTGGCGGACCTGATGAGGTGGTGGTGGTTACGGATGGCGTCTTTGTGGGCTGTGTGGCTGTCCGGTGTCTTATCGCTGTGCCATTTCTTCTCTAGTTTCCGGCAGGTGCGCTTGGAAGCTAGGGAGTTCCGAGGTGAACCAGCTGGCTCTTTTGGTGGTGTCGCTGTAGGTGAGCTTTTTCAGCGGGGCGAGGGTGTTGGCACAGTCGTCCATCCATCGTCTGAGGTTGCAGGCAGCGTCGTCGGTGTTGGATGGGTCGGAGGGAGGGCTGAGAGCGAGGGTTGCCTGGAGTTGGTCTTCGGTGACTTTGCTCCAGCATTGCGCTCTTGTTTTGGATACTCCTGTTTGGAGCGAGCATCGTCACTACCCGATGTGACAGTCCGCATCATGTACAAAAACTGTGTCTGCATCCAGCTAGAGAATGAATTGTGAAAAGGAACCACCCCAAGCTGGTTCCTGGACTTCGGACAGTGGATCAACTGCCCCTGTCTGGGCAATGACTATATAGGAGGGACCCAAAGCCATTTGGTTCCAGTTCCAACTTCTTAACCAAAGGAGTGCTCCACAGGTTACTCGCTGAGCTAGTGTGATCAAGGGTTGGTGCCTGTCTAACAGCCAGACTTCCAAAGGTGAGGGGACATCACCTGAAGTCTGGGCCATTTTCTGTGGAGTTGTGGGTCTGCCTAGTCCCTAGAAGCCTGCCTCCCTGCTCAGAGAGGGAAGGGGTTTGTCTGGCTCTGCAGGAGGAGATCCTGTCCAGGAGGAGAAGCTCAGGCATGTTCCTGGAGAGTGGGGTGCCCAGGAGAGTAGATTTCCAAATGGGACTGTAACCCGCACTGACCCAAGCTAAAAGGGGTCTGTGTGGTTTATGAGGCAAACTAGGTGAAATATCCTCAATCACAAGCGACAGCATGTCGTTCGGCATCACAGAGACATGACCAGGTGGACTGCTCTGCAACTGCTGTCGATGTGCTGCGAGTCCGAAGAGGCTCGACAACACTGGTAAATTGGAGGTGCCTCACTGGCAAGGAGGCTGCAACTACCAAAGAGGAGAAGCTACTGTGGAGGTATGCAGTGGTGGTCTGCATCCAGCCTCAATATCTGAGAGGCGGAGCTGCTGCCTTTAATCCCATGGATGCTGGCTGAAGCGCTGACCGTGCACCACCAACCCTTGCGCTGGACGCATCCTAGCGAAGAGGCAACTCAAGGCCTGAATTTAGAAACCAAGACTGTGTCGTGCAGAAAGATAAATAATTCTGTACCTTACAGAGATTAACGAGTGACATTGAGAACTGTGTGATCAAGATACAGTACTAACTGACCTACAGATACAATACTAACTGACCTACAGATACAGTACTAACTGACCTACAGATACAATACTAACTGACCTACAGATACAGTACTAACTGACCTACAGATACAGTACTAACTGACCTACAGATACAATACTAACTGACCTACAGATACAGTACTAACTGGCCTACAGATACAGTACTAACTGGCCTACAGATACAGTACTAACTGACCTACAGATACAGTACTAACTGACCTACAGATACAGTACTAACTGACCTACAGATACAGTACTAACTGACCTACAGATACAGTACTAACTGACCTACAGATACAGTACTGACCTACAGATACAGTACTAACTGACCTACAGATACAATACTGACCTACGGATACAATACTGACCTACAGATACAATACTGACCTACAGATACAATACTGACCTACAGATACAATACTAATGGACCTACAGATACAGTACTAACTGACCTACAGATACAGTACTAACTGACCTACAGACACAGTACTAACTGACCTACAGATACAGTACTAACTGACCTACAGATACAGTACTAACTGACCTACAGATACAGTACTGACCTACAGATACAGTACTAACTGACCTACAGATACAATACTGACCTACGGATACAATACTGACCTACAGATACAATACTAATGGACCTACAGATACAGTACTAACTGACCTACAGATACAGTACTAACTGACCTACAGATACAGTACTAACTGACCTACAGATACAACACTAACTGACCCACAGAGTCCTTGCTTGCGCTGCCTGTGCCAGATTCCTGCCTATGATATTTTTAAACGCTGCTCGAACTCTACAGAATGGTGTGAAGGTCCGGCTACAGCACCGTATTGTGTTTTCTAGATGCCTGTAGCTGTTAATATATGGAGTGTTTTGTTTTGCTGTGAAATAATGCTAACAGAGGACTGGACAGTCAATTGTTGTGTTGTTTGTTAGACTGCTTGAGTTCCAAGTCTGTACCCACCACACTACCTCCCTGAGAAGCCTTTAACTGCTCACCCTCACTACCCTGAGAGTAAAGTGCAGGAAGGGGCGCGTGGCCCAGTTTGCACAGCCACAGTAGGATGGGTTACAGGACACCAGAGCCAAGCGACCCCAACCACCATGGTTGTGGCCCAGCAGCTCCTGCCTGCCCTTTGGCTCCCTTGGATGGGGTCTGACAGTACTATCACATGCCTCTGCAAACTGGCCACAAAACATCGAAAATAGGAATAAAACTGGACATTTCATGGAATATTCATATACAATTAATACAAATAGAAAGGACCGTGCACTCTTTGCACTTTTATTAATATGGAGTTGAACGATTCGGGGCAAATTCACAAAGGCGTTTCAGAGCACATCAAAGAGAACTCCTGTAGAACTAGTTCCTGTCTTCATAAATGAATCGACCCTGTCTTCCAGCCAGCAAGGACACAATGCTGGAATGCCAAACTGAGGAAGGATTTCTTTCTAGTGGCGAGTTCGGGGGCTTCTTACGCAGAATAATTTTGTGAAAGTGCTTCGACGCCTCGTCAGGGGTAGTAAGCGCTATATAAATGCAATTACAATACAATTACAATACAATTATCGCAGTTTTTCTCCCAAATACTTCACTTCACTCAGCAGGGCTCATGCAATAAAACCTTTTTTATCAGCTTAGAGCGACATCTAGTGGACGATTAAAGGGTTTTAGGTATATATTTATTTTCGATCAGTTTAAAAAAAAACACCAAAAAAACCCATTTATTTATTTATTTACAATGCATTATTCTCCTGACCAGGAAAGTCTGAAAAATGGCGGGAAAGGTTTCATGTCATAGTCCCTATAAAATGGACAAACTGTAATCGTTCTGGTTATAGGGATTCAGTTACAGAACTTACAGGATCACACATCAGGCGTAGCACTTGGGAACGTGCATTTCAGGCTCAGGTCGCAGACACCACACGCATGCGTCCTACAACGTACTGACTGTACACATCTGCATGAATAATAAAATAACAGGCAAAACAGCAAGTGCATGTCTGCCACACCGGGGAACAATCAAGAGTCCCCAGTTCAGCATGAAAGGACAGACAGATGTTATCCTGAAATATTGCGGAGCTGCGCTTATATTGCCTCCAAATCGGATTGCTGTTGTCTGAAATACAAGTATTGTTTACCCACTTTTAAGTTTGCCATTTACTGACAATTAAAACATGTTCTACCTTATCAGTAATCTTTTTTCAGAACATTCATTTTGTCCCTAAACATTTGCTTGAAACATTTGTGATTTAATCTCACTTTGCGCAGGCAACCCGCCTTCCTTCTGCCTAAATGTTGTATGGTCCACACAACAATAGACGGGAACGTGTGGAGTTAAAGTTGGATTTATTAATAAATAAGTTCCAAGGAAGAAACCCACGGAGTGCAGGAGGATCTCCAGTGAAGCTGTTGTCCGGTCGAGTCTCAAGGTAAGAATCCACCGGACAGCAGCAGCACCATGGAGACCGAACACAGCAAGACAACACACAAGTTAAAGGGATACAACATCTCCCTTCTAAAGGATACATCTCCCTTCGGAAAACAAAAATGAAAAAGAAGTAAAAGAGTCAATACAAATAAAAATCATTAAACTTAGCAGGGATGACAACATTTCTTTTTCCAACAACAGAAGATGAATCTCGAACTGAAGACTTGTCAATACAAACACAGTGGCGGATGGTGACATTTGAAATTTGTGGGGCGTAAAAGTTGCAGATGACAGCGTGACCGTCATAAGAGGGAGGGGGGGGGGGGGTTCTTTCCTTGAGAACATTCTGGAAAAAAAAGTGCACTGTGCACTTCGGAGAAGAAGCACGTGTTCGCAACTTTTCTTTTTCGCAGTGGCATGTGCATCAGCCCCTTGGCACAGATTGTGCATGAGCATTCTGGGCACAGTGGCCAGTTTGAACTTCTGAGCCCATAGAACACGTTCTGAACGGAGGGCACCTTCAAAGCAGGAAACATGATCTGATCACTAGGACTGCGACTGCTGCTGTACACATTTCCACAATCTACAAAGGTAAAATGTTTGCCATGCACAGTGTATCATAGTGAAAAACACTCTTAACGGGCTAAAGTTCTAACAAAATATAGCTGGAATTATACGTCGTTCTTTCGACGGTACTTCATAGATGTCATACTTCTGCTCGCTCCGCACTGAACCAGCGGTGAGACACCAGTAATAAACCAGGTCTTAAAATGCATGAAAACAGGACCCACGGCATATAGATTACACAGCACAACAGTGGTTTGCGCCTTTGTTTTTGAAATAGCATGTCTTTTTTTTCAATAGCAGCGTAATAATGCTACTTGAACAATTAACATCCCCTCTGCCATTTTTCCTGCCTTTCAAGTTAACAGCTAGGCACCCCTATTTATTGTACCCCATTGTGTGTTACCCCTCCATAGCGCCTAACCTTGAGCAGCGTACAGCGTCCTGCTGCCCGGGGGCAGATCCTCGCTTTCAGTCGTGGCTCGGGGGGGGGGGTTAAAATAAATAAAAAATCTTACGCCTACACTGGAACAGCCGCTGCTGGCAAGTGGCAACCCTTCTCAGCCAATCCTGGTGCTGCAGGAGCGCCAGGATTGGCTGAGAGCAGGCTTATTTGCCGCCCGCCTGCCCATTAGGGGACAGAGGTTTGAGCCTTTGCTCAACCCTCGCTCTCCTAATGGGCATGCGCTAGCCTGAGCAGCACTAGTGCGCATGACTGGGCACGGCGGAAAATTGCGCCGACCTTCACATGTCATGCGCACTTGTGCTGCTGCCCAGTCTGCCTGCCCCTGGTCTGACAGTGACAATGCCTGTCAGTCAACATGACGCCCGACCGCCCACCCCCTTCAGACTCTGAAGGGGGAGGCGGTCCGACGTCATGCTGACTGACAATGATTGTCAGTTCTCCCTCGGCCTCTTTGAACTTAAGTAAACTGAGTTTACTTAAGTTCAGAGACGCCGAGGGAGCTGCGGGCAGTGGGGCAACGCCCCAGCGCCCCCAATGGACGCACCGCCCCTGTACAAACATTAGTACAATCATTAGCACAATTATCAGACACATCTTCATTAGAACAATTTGAATTGACATCAGGGTTGAAGGAAAAGGAATTTTAAAAATTTGAAGGTTGCTCTACAATGTGTTTCTGATCAGAAGTAACATTCCCAAGATGAACAATCCAAAGCATTCTCTGTCAAGAATTTTCTTTACAATAATGTCTTTTTGACAAGGTTCAATTTTTACAACAGCACTTTTGTTCCACCACCCGCGATTGCTCAATAAGACAGCAGAACGTGCTACTCTAACAATTTGTTGAGGACCAGAATACCTAGATTCACCTTTGTTGATTTTCTTAGGTTTTTTGACAATGACCCAATCACCAACAACAAATTCCTTCTGTCCCTTTGAAGAGAATTCATTACGAGATTTGTATCTGCGTTCAAAATTTCCTCTAACACACTCATCCACAGATCTGTGAGAGTTCAATTCAACATCCCTTGAAATGGAGTCCATTTTGTTATCAAAAACAGGATTTAAAATAGATTTTGCATCTCTACCTTTCAACAAAAAGAAAGGAGAAAAACCTGTAATAGAATGTGGAGTGTTGAGAACTCCAAACTTTCTCTCTTAAATACTTACGCACATCTAATCCAGATGACAACGCCATCTGGATGCCTTCTTTAAAACATTTATTAGATCTCTCTACTAAACCATTTGCAGCTGGAAAATACAAAGGTGTTTTTTCGTGTTTGATACAATATTTGTTTAGGAAGTCCACCATTTTCTTAGATGTGAAATGTGTACCGTTGTCGGACACTAATTTTATGGGAAAACCTTCAGTGCAAAAAAATTTTCTCCAAAAACTCAATCACAGAGTCAGTAGTAGGAAAAGGAACAAAATCATAAGTAACCCATTTCGAGTATAATCGGTGAGTACAATAAGGTATTTCATATCACTACACAAAACATTATAAGGTCCTGAAAAATCTATGGCTAATTTTTCCCAAGGTTGATTGGGTAAACTATTAACACAATTGGAAACCTTGTTGGTTTTCCAATGCTTATCAGATAATAAGCATTCAGGACACTTGTTAATGAATTGCTCAACAAAAACATCCATACTTGGCCACCAATAAAACTTACGAAGCAATTTTTTTGTGCCTGACATACCTGGATGACCAATATGTGCAGCTTTGACCATAGGTTCAATAAGTTTCTGTGGTGGAACAAATAAACCGTGTCTAGTGACTAAATTGTTCTCAATGCATAATTCAGAAGAAACTTGTTGAAAAGGAATTAAACATTTTTCTAAATTTCTAACTGGCGGCCAAACATTGATAATGTACTTGATAACCTTGTTGAGAACTACATCAGTTTCATAATGTTGAATCCAATCCTTCTCAGAAATAACTCCAAGAGTGCATTCTGAAGCATCAATGGCTGAGACAACACATTCGTCATCAACATGCTCAGAAATGTCTAAAGTGTCTTTGAGTGGTAAATGAGACAAACAATCTGCTCTAAAATTAGCCCCACCAGATATATGTTTAATCTCAAAGTTGTATTCTTGCAATCTCGATATGAGCCTAACCAACCTAGAAGATGCTAAACCTGTACCATTGCCATTCATCAAGTAGATTAACGGTTTGTGATCGGTTAACAGATCAAAAGCATTACCCCATAGATAACTCTTGAACTTTTCAACAGCCCATGTGCAAGAAAGAGCTTCCCTTATTATGGTGCTGTAGTTACACTCCGCTTTACTCAAAGATCTTGAAATGAATGCAATGGTACATTCTTTCCCTTTATGTGACTGAGTAAGAACAGCTCCTAGTCCGATAGAACTTGCATCAACAGTGACAGTACATTTTAAACCACATGTAAATGGTTGTAAGGCAGGTGCATTTATAATCATGTCCTTAACGTTAATAAAAGCATCTTCATGACATTGTTTCCAAATAAACTTTTCACTTTTGCGGGTTAAACATCTAAGAGGCTCAACACAAAGCATAACCCTGTACAAACCGTGCATAATATTCACTGAGTCCCAAAAAAGATCTCAGAGAATCTTTATCCACAGGTGCTGAAGCGTTAATAATGGCATCAATTAAGTTTTTCTTTGGCTTAATACCCTCAGATGTGATGGAATGACCTAAATATTCCAATTCCTTCACAAGAAAACGACATTTTTCTTTGGAAACTGTCATACCTTTATCATGTAAAATTTTTAAAACTTGTTCTAAAGCAGTATTATGATCATCAGTACCATTACCAAATATCAAGATATCATCTTGAAATGCTTGCACCCCTTTGACGCTTCCAAACAACGAGTCCATTAGTTTCTGAAATACGATAGCTGCAGAAGCTAATCCGAAAGGAAGCCTCATATATTTGAAAGCGCCAAAAGGGGTGAAAAATGTAGTTAAATCTTGGGATCTTTCAGAAAGTGCAACTTGGTGATCCGCTGATTTTAGATCAATAAGCGAAAAATGAGTAGCTTGACCAATTGCCATCAACATTTCTTGAATAAGTGGCAAGGGATGGCAATCCACAAGAATATTCTTATTCAATGAGCGTAAGTCTGCACATAGACGCAAATTTCCATTTTTTTTTTGGGCTAAAACAACAGCCGAAACCCACTCTGAAGAATCAGTAGGTTTGATAATGTTGTCCTTGCATAGATCATCCAAAAGATCCTTTAGCTCTTTCCTAACACTGAGTGGTACACTCCTAACTTTATGCTTAACAGGAATAGCATTTTTTTTTTTTAAGTTTAATGTCATGTACTGCTCCCTTGACACAACCGATTTTGTCCTCAAAAATATCTTTGTACTTATTAAGAATTTCATCCAACTCTTGAGAATTATTATTTCTACAAACATTGACTGAAGCGATGGGCATGTCTCCTAGAAGTATGGGAGTATCACTACCAGGTTTGAGCATGATACCCATTTGTCCCAGATCACGCCATCCAATATCACGTCCCTTTTTAGCAACATAAACTTTAGTGGCTATAGATCTCTCCAAAAGATTCACTGTTTCATGGAAATAACCTACAATATCTATGTCCTGTCCCCCAAACGCTTTAGGATTACCATCTGAAAGAGTTTATTGGGAAAAACATTTTTGTAATAAGTCACATCAGACAGTATAGTAATAGGCGAACCTGAATCTGCCATAACTTCAAGATAAACATTTCCAATGCAAGCTTGACCTAAAGGTGCTTTAAAAGATACTTCAGAATCAATGAGATTAATATTTAACATGAAATTATTAATCATATCGTCTTCAAGTTCCTCTACTGCATTCACCCTCATAGGAACAGTGCTACTGTTCTTGACATTGGATCTGCAAACGCTCTCAAAATGCTTTTGTTTCTTGCACTTGGTACACCTACGACCAATAGCAGGGCAAATAGGATTATTCCCAATGTGTGTTTTTGAACCACATCGATAGCATACAAACTTCTTGCGTAGAACAGGATTAGGTTTAAGTCTTGTAGCTTCTGAAACTTTTGATTTGCTGGACACTGCACAAACAGATTCAGAATTGCTGTCAGAACCTGTGATCACTTTGCTTGAAACAGAAGAACGTTCGATGCTTATAGCAATGCCCAAAACTTCAGTTAATGTTGGATTTCTGCAAGCTAAAAGACGTCCTTGCACCTTTTTAGAATAACAATTAAAAACAAGCTGATCACGTAGGTAAATGTCCAACATATCTCCAAACTCACATTTGGCTGCTAAGATGCGTAAATTAGAAATATAATCTTCTATGCTTTCCTCAGCTAATTGTTTTCTTTTGTTAAATCCATGTCTTTCCAACATGATATTAGGTTGTTCAATAAATCTTTTTTCTAGTCTTTTTTTTGCTTCTGTGAAAACATCCCAGGGTATAAACTGTCCTGGAGGAGGTTCAGTTTCCCGAAGATTATCAAAAATTTCTCTGCCTGCATCTCCCAATAAACCTTAAAGAACAGCCTTCTTGCGCTCATTAGAATAGGCTTTACCATCTATAGCAATAATATAACTTTCAAAAGACATACCACTGTTGCCATTTTACTGGAGGTTTTCCAGAATTTTGTAAAAATGGATTAATCTGATCAGGTTGAATTTGATAAGCCATAAAGAGAAATAGATGGTAAAATAAAATAAAAAATAATAATAATAATGTAGGCTAGTTGAGTGAATAATGAAGAATAAAAACGCTCTAGATTTTATGGATGGTAAACTTGTAAGATAAACTGGTCTCGAAAGTAGGCCAATAAACAGTTAATCCTTCTGATTTGTAAAAGGATCGAAAATGTATCAAAAACTTGTTAATTGTTTTGATAATAGTTCTGATGAAATTGTGAAAAGAAAGCGCACCCGACTTCCTCACCTTTTCCTTAGCGATATTTGTGCTCCATAATGTTGCCGATAATTTGCTGAAGTAACAAGCATTGGCATAGCCAATAGGTCTCGCTTTTGGGACCTTATAAGTATTTAGTTATGCTGCACAATATCTTTGGTGCAACAACATTAACTGTTGCATGGTTAAACACTTATAAGGCCCCAAATGCGAGACCTATTGGCTATGCCAATGCTTGTTTTTATTTTTAAAAGGACAAGCAGTGCTATCAGGCTCCGGCTGCCACTTAGAGGTAGAGAGAGAGAGGTGTGTAGAGAGAGAGAGAGAGAGAGAGAGGTGTGTAGAGAGAGAGAGAGAGAGGTGTGTAGAGAGAGAGAGAGAGGTGTGTAGAGAGAGAGAGGTGTGTAGAGAGAGAGAGAGAGAGAGAGGTGTGTGTAGAGAGAGAGAGAGAGAGAGAGGTGTAGAGAGAGAGAGGTGTGTAGAGAGAGAGAGAGGTGTGTAGAGAGAGAGAGAGAGAGAGAGAGGTGTGTAGAGAGAGAGAGAGAGGTGTGTAGAGAGAGAGAGAGAGGTGTGTAGAGAGAGAGAGGTGTGTAGAGAGAGAGAGAGGTGTGTAGAGAGAGAGAGAGAGGTGGGTAGAGAGAGAGAGAGGTGGGTAGAGAGAGAGGTGGGTAGAGAGAGAGAGAGGTGGGTAGAGAGAGAGAGAGGTGGGTAGAGAGGTGTGTAGAGAGAGAGAGGGGTAGAGAGAGAGAGGGGTAGAGAGAGAGGGGTGTAGAGAGAGAGGGGTGTAGAGAGAGGGGTAGAGAGAGAGAGGGGTAGAGAGAGAGGGGTGTGTAGAGAGAGAGAGAGAGAGAGATGTGTAGAGAGAGAGAGAGAGAGGTGTGTAGAGAGAGAGAGAGAGAGGTGTGTAGAGAGAGAGAGGTGTGTAGAGAGAGAGAGAGAGAGGTGTGTAGAGAGAGAGAGGTGTGTAGAGAGAGGGAGGTGTGTAGAGAGAGAGAGGTGTGTAGAGAGAGAGAGGTGTGTAGAGAGAGAGAGGTGTGTAGAGAGAGGTGTGTAGAGAGAGAGAGAGGTGGGTAGAGAGAGAGAGGTGGGTAGAGAGAGGTGTGTAGAGAGAGAGAGGGGTAGAGAGAGAGAGGGGTAGAGAGAGAGGGGTAGAGAGAGAGGGGTGTAGAGAGAGAGAGGGGTGTAGAGAGAGAGGGGTGTAGAGAGAGAGGGGTGTAGAGAGGGGTAGAGAGAGAGGGGTAGAGAGAGAGGGGTAGAGAGAGAGGGGTAGAGAGAGGGGTGTGTAGAGAGAGGGGTGTGTAGAGAGAGGGGTGTGTAGAGAGAGGGGTGTGTAGAGAGAGGGGTGTGTAGAGAGGGGTGTAGAGAGAGGGGTGTAGAGAGAGGGGTGTAGAGAGAGGGGTGTAGAGAGAGGGGTGTAGAGAGGGGTGTAGAGAGAGGGGGTAGAGTGAGAGGGGTGTAGAGTGAGAGGGGGGTAGAGTGAGAGGGGTGTAGAGAGAGGGGTGTAGAGAGAGGGGTGTAGAGAGAGGGGTGTAGTGAGAGGGGTGTAGAGTGAGAGGGGTGTAGAGTGAGAGGGGTGTAGAGAGAGGGGTAGAGAGAGAGGGGTAGAGAGAGAGGGGTAGAGAGAGAGGGGTAGAGTGAGAGGGGTAGAGTGAGAGGGGTGTAGAGAGAGGGGTGTAGAGAGAGGGGTGTAGAGAGAGGGGTGTAGAGAGGGGTGTAGAGAGAGGGGTGTAGAGAGAGGGGTGTAGAGAGAGGGGTGTAGAGAGGTGTAGAGAGAGGGGGGTGTAGAGAGAGGGGTGTAGAGAGGGGTGTAGAGAGGGGTGTAGAGAGGGGTGTAGAGAGGGGTGTAGAGAGAGGGGTGTAGAGAGAGGGGTGTAGAGTGAGAGGGGTGTAGAGTGAGAGGGGTGTAGAGTGAGAGGGGTGTAGAGTGAGAGGGGTAGAGTGAGAGGGGTAGAGTGAGAGGGGTGTAGAGAGAGGGGTGTAGAGAGAGGGGTGTAGAGAGAGGTAGAGAGATGAAGAACCGGGCCTTTGGGCCTGGCGGCGCAGGGCACGCCTGAAATCTTCGGGTTCACCTGCCTTGTTGCACAGAGACACGGAATACTCTGTTGGCGTAGAAAACCAAGTTTATTAGCTGCAGCTAAGCACAGTTGTCCAAGAAGTACATCAAGTAGGTTCTCAGGAGACTGCCACTTGACTCCGTGGCTCACAAGCTTTTATCGTTGAAATACATCTGTACAAACATACACCCATCGCACAACTTTTTAGCCAATCAGGAGAGTTTGAAAACAAGATATTGTGTCACCAAAATGCTCTCTGCTTACATGTTGTGTGTTATCCAGCCCCCACAGTTAATCAATACTGGTACCCATAGTTCGGTGTTTGCAATGGCAGGACATATCTGTATGCTTCAAGAGGAAGGTTACAAAGTAGGAAAACACAGGGAGAGAATAGCGAAGGCCAGAAGATAAGATATGGCGAGAGGAGAATACTAAAGGCTAACAGATAGTTGATACGGGGATTAGGTAGTCCAGACAAGGATTAGTTAGGCCGGCTGGTGTTTGAGATTGCTTTAAGGACAAGGACGGAGGGGGTTTTTGACACGTTGCAGTCCAAAAGGGCAGAGACACTTCGCTCATCGAGCAGCCTGTGTAAAGGCAACACAAAAATGGCGGTGACTGTAAGATGGGGTCAAAATTAAAGAACCTCAGACCCTCCTTTTGCCATTACGCAGGCAATACACAAAGACTCACGCTAATCTGAATCAATGTCGATGGTCATAAAGTCGTCAAGTTGTTGCTGCAACATCATCTTCCTCTTCATATTCTCCGTTTTCTGTGGCATGGGTCTTGGGACACACATAATAGCACAAAGACCACATATTGCGGGGCCACATTGTAAACAAAGGCAACACGAGAAGATGATGGCCAAAACTACTCCAACAAAGGTCAATACCTTCCATCCCCATGTGGACAGTAGTTCCCAAAACCATCCCATCAGAGACCAATTTCCTTCGTCCTGGTGGATGGACTCAGCAATGTGGTGCAATTTAGAGATGGCCTGGTATACTGTAGGGGCGTTATCAGGTATATAAATGCAACAACTCGATCCAATCAATGTACAGACTCCACCACGATCTGCGAGAATGATGTCTAACACCATTCTGTTCTGTAATGTCATAAGGCGATCCGCCTGAAGCTCAGCAGTGACATTACTCAGTGCTCCGACAGTTTCATTTATTGTTGCCTCAACTACTCGAATGAGATGTCTGATATTTCTACTATTGGCCATAGGGCCCCAAAATGGGAGGAATCCTTTAAGGAAGTCACCTCCTTCTTGTCCTGCTGTGTCCTCCAAAGCAATAACCCCTCTGCCGTACCTTGTCTTGTGATGTCCCGAAGGAGCTGTATATGTTGGAGGGAGGAGAAAAGCCATATAACAAGTCCCTGAGAAATCGGCTGGTAACCATGTATAGGCTCTGTCATGGCAGACGAAATATGTTCCTTGAGATGCTACCAATGGTGGAGACGTTCGGGATGTATAGATGTATGTAATATTACAAGTGCTCTTTCCCAATTGAGCCTTAGGATTTTGACCATTGGCTTGGAGACATAGGTGACCTTGGTGGGGTACAGTATATATAGGTGGGGATCCTTTCCTTTTGGCTCTGTCTGTAAGGCTAGTGACATAATGTGTCACATTCCAGTCAATGTATGCTTGTCGCTCGTCGGTGGGGAATTCACTAAATGTTTTATAATGTTTTGACATAGCCACTATTCCCTTTATTAGTGAATTATGACTAACGTCAATTCCATCCCTATACGGACCAACAGGATGTAGATGTTGGTTCTCATAGGCATTGGCAAACATAGAGGTGTAAGCCCAAGCAGATCCTTTTAGGGAGAAGGGTAGAACTAAATATGGCATTCCTTTATCTGTATTATGGGGTAAAAGTCCACAAACCCAACAATCGGTGGTATTGATTACTAATTGATGCTGGTGTAATAGCTGGATGAATGAATTGTTGAGATATTCCATTCTCCTAATTTGTTCATGCCCTGGTAGCGTATAGAATTGGTGTGGGGAAATAGTAGTGCGAAAAGGTATGGGCTGAGAGGTAGATATAGGTACAGATGCTGGCTCCAAAGTGTGAATAACCCAACCCACACAAGCTAATAAAACACATAACATAGTTAAAACACATAATACTACACCACATCTATTAAATAGTAATTTACAATATTTTTCCTTCATTTTGTTTTTTTATCAATTTCTGATTCACCGGAAGTCATCCCCTAAAGTGTTGCTCGTGGCAATCTTCCTATCTCACTCAGTTGTGGTTATTGGCCGTCCTATGACACTGCAAGTCCTGCAGACCTAGTGCCACTACTCAGGTCACAAACCAAGTCTCCTACCACGACCCTGCAAAAATGGGATGAGTCCAGTATCACATAAGGAAGAAAATATATACAATTCAAAAATTCAAAAATGCAATCTAAGAAATAAAAAAATTGCAGTTTAGGAACGAAGGGGAGAAAAAATAAAAATAAATTTCAAATGTCATTGGCCACTCTAGGCCTCAGATTGTATCTATCCTTGTTTGGCACAGTCTGGTCTTGAAAAAGTGTCTCTGGATCAGTTGTATCTATTCTGAGATGCGATGGTACAGCTTCTTGCAAAACATCATCGTCCTCTTTCTCAGTCCGAGTCCATTCTAGGTGTGCATCGCCAAAAGGTACAAACCGGGGAACTCTCTCTCCTTCACAATCACCTATACCTTCGCGGACCCATTGATCAAAAGGCAAAGGCAAGGGTACCCTTTTGCAGTGCACACCATAGATCCAGTTCTTTTTCCCAATGACTTTTACGGCTGTACGTGTCGTCAGCAGGACCTGTCTTGGCTCCCGCCAGCGAGGCTCCAAATTCCTCTTCCTCTGAAAATTCTTAAGGCACACCCAGTCGCCAGGTTGGAGGGTGTGCCCAGGATCCGAGGAAGCCTGTGGCAAGGTGTCTTGTACCTGCTGATGGAGAACACGCAATTTAGTGGTGAGGTCATGCAAATAGTCAATTAACATTGGGTATTCTATGTCAGAGTACTTCTTGGGTCTAGGGACACCCCAGACATTAGCCGGGCGTCCGAACACAATCTCATATGGGCTAAGTCCCACACGAGAATGAACAGTTGTTCGAGTTGACAAGAGGGCTAAAGGTAAAGCGTCGGGCCAGGCAAGACCTGTGCTGGCTTGTATCTTTGCAAGTTTAAGCTTGAGAGTGCCATTATAGCACTCTACCAAACCCGCTGACTGAGGGTGGTTTGCCGCGTGGAATTTTTGCTTAATCCCAAGACCTGCACATACTTTCTGCATGATTTGACCCACAAATTCACTTCCATTGTCACTCCAGACAATTCGAGGTAAACCAAACCTCGGGAAGTATTCTTTCAGAAGGACCTTAGCTGTAGACAAGGCAGTATTATCCTTTAGGGGTAGGCCTCTATCCATCTGGAAAAGGCACATACCACCACAAGGACATACTTTAGGTTTCTGCATCTCTCCATATGAATGTAGTCTATCTGCACTACCTCAAAAGGATACGTTGGGGGAGCAAAATGGCCTGCTGGGGTTGGTGTTCCTCTTCCTGGGTTGTGCATCAAACAAACAATGCAATGCTTAACAAGATTGTCTGCACATTTAGGAATCCCTGTATTCTGCCATACCGGAGCCAAAAGCTTGCATATTCCTTTCGCACTGATGTGGGCTGGACCATGCGCCATAGTCACTACTGGAAGTACATAGGCGTCTGGTAACAGCCAACGTTGGTGTTCTGACAATTCTATCCAACATCCTGTCGCATCCAACATTCCCGTACTATCTCTCCACTTACTCAATTCTTTCTCTGTAGCCTCTTCCTGAATCATTTTCACACTTTCTATTGTGTCCTCACACATTCCTCCTTGACTGACCCATCTAGCAGGTCCAGCAACATACATATGACTCGTCACATCTCTCGCTGTCTCTTTCGCTATCTGATCCGCAAAAGCGTTTCCTTCACCCACATCATCAGTGATTCTTTTATGCGCACTACACTTCACAATTGCTATCTGAGTGGGTAAAGCAAGTGATTCCAAAAGGTCGTTCACTAACTGACCATGCTGTATTTTAGTACCATGTGAGGTAAAGAATCCTCTTTCCCTCCAAAGGCGGCCAAAACTGTGGGCCACCCCAAATGCATATTGGCTGTCGGTGAACACATTCACTCTCTTCCCTTCAGCCAATACACAAGCTCTAGTCAGAGCTATCAATTCAGCTGCTTGGGCTGAATTCTGCCTAATGCGTGCTGTCTCCACAATCGTATGCAAAGTGGTAACAGCATAGGCTGCAGTCGTTTCACCATTGGGGAGCTTAAAACACGAACCATCCACCCATAGGATCCCATCCGGGTCCAGGAGCGGCGTATCTTTTAAATCAATCCTACCTTTTGTCTCCTCCTCTGTACGGAGAAAACAATCATGTTGCTCTTGAATGTCTTTCTCTACTGGGATTGGTAACAATGTAGCTGGATTTAGGGTATTACATCGCTTGATGTGCACGTGACTAGCCAAGAGCGTCAGCTCATACCCCGATAAACGGGCGCTCGTAAGATGCTGGGTTTTTGTCCTGTTTAAAAGTGTATCCACTGCATGTGGCACCATGACAATAAGCGTAATGTCTAGCACCAATCCAGCAGATTGGCGAATAGAAACTGCTGCTGCTGCTGTAGCTTTCAGACAACTAGGTAATGCTTTAGCTACAGGGTCTAACGTAGCCGAAAAATAAGCACACGGGCGTTGTTTGTCACCAAATTGTTGTGTCAAAACTGACAACGCGCAACCTTCTCTCTCGTGCACATAAAGTGTGAAAGGTTTGCTGTAATCCGGAGTACCCAACACAGGAGCAGAACACAAGGAAGTACGCAAATCAGTAAAACTTTTCTGGCATTCCTCTGTCCAAGGAAGAGGTTGGGGGTATCTTTAAGGGTAAGTGCTAACAAAGGTTTCGCTAACAAAGAAAAATTCGGAATCCATTGTCTGCAGTAAGAGGTAATACCTAAAAGGCACGCACCTCTCTCTGTGTGCATGGTACAGACATTTGTGCAATTGCTTGGATTCTTTCTGGGGTCAACCGCCGTCCCTCCTTCGACAAGAGATGACCTAAGTAGGTAACCTCTTGGCGACAATATTGTAATTTAGAGGGTGAAACCTTATGATGAAGGTCAGACAAGTGATGCAACAGTGAAACAGTAACTCGTTTACAAATTTCCTCAGAATCAGCAGCAACTAGCAGATCATCTACGTACTGAATAAGGGTGGCACCTGGAGGCAAAGTGAAAGCATCGAGCTGAGTTTTCAAAGCCTGACTATAAATGGAGGGACTTTCACAATAGCCTTGAGGTGCGCGCTTGAACCGGAAGCTTCGGCCTCCCAAAGAGAAGCCAAAAATATCCCTACTTTCCTCAGCAATGGGAATGCTAAAGAAAGCATTCTTAAGGTCAATGACCGAAAACCAGGCAGCTGAGGCAGGTATCACTGTCAATAAAGCAGTGATATCTGGGACGACAGGAAACTGGGGTACAACGATCTTGTTGACCTCCCGGAGATCGATTATAAAACGATAAACCGGTGGCTGGGAAGAGTCAGTACGTTTAAGGACAGGCAGAACAGGACTATTGCACACATTTCCTCTAGTCTCTTCAACCACACCTTTCTCAACCAAATCATAAATGATAGCCATCAGCGCTCTCTCACCAGCACTCGAAATTCTATACTGAGGAATGCGAGGTAACCTAACATTGGACTTGAGGGTGACAACATAGGGTGGAATCTGCAAGAGACCAACATCATTGGGGCCTGTAGCCCAAAGAGTAGTAGGCAGGGAACGTAATTCAGAAGGGAGTTGGTCTCTAGACAAATATGTCGGGGAAATTAATCTCTTGCCTAAAGTAAGATGTACACCAGAAGGAGAACAATGCAGTGTCGCATACAGTCTCTTTAACAAGTCCAACCCCAACAAATTCTCACCACAACCAGTTGTCAAAATAAGAGGAGCCTCCAAATCATAAGGGCCAATGGAGATAGGTAAAAGACAAGAAACTGGGTTACGAACTGGGGCGCCAGAAAATCCTACAGAAACATGTTAAGCCAGACAAAGGTGCCCCAGGGAGTTTAGAGTGGATGATAGAACTCTTCGTTGCACCAGTATCCAAGAGAAATGGTTCTGATACACCAAGCGCAACGACATCAACATAAGGCCCATTTTGGTCCACTGGAACTGAAATGACTCCCTCACTTTGTCCACGGCTGTCCTAGCTAGAGAAACCCTGATTCTCATCTTCCATATAATAATCGTCATTATAATAATGGGCAGACTGAGTATTTTGCTGATCAAAATAATTCATGGAATGTTGCGGCGGAAAGGAACGTTGATCCTGGGACATGGTACTTCGCCCCCTCCCCTAGGTGTTGACTGGAAGCCACCTCGGCCTCGCGGCCCAGGCGTACCACCAGCACGCTGCAATAATATCGGGCAATTATTCTTGAAGTGACCTTCTTCCTTACAATAGGCACATTGATTAGGACCCAGTGGAGGCCGTGGAACAAAAGGCTCAGGTTTCTGAAACACCTTCTGAAACCGGGGAGTCGGCTGAAACTGGCGCTGAGCAGGACGAGGAGGATAAGCCTGTTGTAAAAGAGCCTTCGTCTTCAAATCTTTAGTCTTTTTATCCAATTTGTCCTTCTCCTCCTTATCCCTATTTTCGTAATATTGGGCAGTAGCCAATATCTGGGCTGAAGAAGAAACAGCCCATGAACTTTCGGAATCCTTTAATTTATTAGAGAGCTCGGAAAGCAAATTAAATACAAATTTATCAACGAACAATCGCTGTCCCCCCTCTGTACTCATATCCTGACCACTGTGATCAAGAAACGTTTCTTCAAAACGAGTGAAGAAGTCAGAGACACTCTCATCCTTCTTCTGCTTACAGGCAGCTAACTTATCCCAATTAACTCGCAGAGCGGGCATCATAGTTTTCATTAAGGTAATTATTCTACCAGGAAGTTCTGCAATTAAATTATCGGGTTTAGCGCCACCCACTTGGAGCCCATCAGCAGCTAGTATAGCATTCCAATCACCTCCTAATTCTTGGGCGTGGTCCTCCTTCCGAATCCTAGCCCACAATTGTTGTGGGACAACATTTCCCATTAACATATCTATGTCAGCCAAATTCATAATACAAGCGTTAACAGTCTGAGATAATTCCTTGTAGTAACCAGCAGGGTTTTTACGGGGGTCAGGTAAAGACTGTTTAAGGGCCAGCACCTCAGATCTCTTCCAAGGTACATGTACCCATATACGTTGGAAGTGAGCTGGTATAAGCGGATTATTACCCTGGGCTGCAACCTCTTCTCTCCAGACTGGGGGAACCTCTCGCATAGGGTAGTGTTTCAGTTTGCGCCTAACAGAAGGATCAGGTTCAGACAAAGACCGGGAAAAGAACATTGATCTAAAAGTAATAAGTGTCCGTATAGCATTCTCAACCTCAGGACCCACAATAATTCCTTTATCAAAATCAGTCCTAATATCCAGCAAACCCTTGGGAGCTAAACCCAATCCCGTGGCCTCCCATTCCTGACCTAGGATTTCACACATGGCATTGAAAACGAATCTTTGTACAGGGGCATCCCACTGTTCAAAAGTAGCCATGATATCTTGAACAGTATATTCAAGATCACTCAGGATCCACCTGCGAGCAAGACCCATGAACGTATCTCGTTCTTGGGAGTCAGGAAGTAAACTACGGGTCTGCCTACGGGGAAGAACAGGAGTCAGACTTACTGACCCAAAGAGAGGAGAAAAGAGACCAGAAACAGTCTCAACCATCCGCTGACGGATAGAAGGGGAAGTTGACAGAAAAACAGGAGATAATGTATGAGACGTAGCAGGAGAAGAGGCAACAGGTAGAGCGGAGGTCGAAGGCAAAGGAGACTGAGGCAAAGAAGTCGGAGGCAGAGGAGCTGGAAACAAGGGAGCTGAAGGCAAAGGAAATGGCGGGAGTGGCAGTGCCACAAAGGGCTGTGTTGGAGGTGCAGGAGCTGGAGCTGGTGGGAGAATAACAGGTTGTTGGATGGGTAACAAAAGCGGGGGTGCATTAGCGCCTTGTACATAGGGCGGGGGCGATCGTAATAAGTGAGACATTAAAGGATCCTTCTCAGGATCAGCATCGCGATTTGGGGAAGAAGTTGGCAGCACTGGGTAACATTTGTCAATCGCCATGTGATGTTGCCTATCTAAGATCTCTATCGCATGATCTATTTCATTATTTTTAAACTGTTGGGCAGCCTGTATGACAGTGATATCTTTTTCTTTCCTATCTCTTTTTGCCTGTTTAATTTCTTTCTGTTTGGCTTCCTTGCGCCAAAGGCGAAAAGAGTCAAACATAGCCGGCCGGGCTTTTCTTTTAAACAAAGTAGCTTCTAAATTGTCTAAAATATCAGGCTCAAAACTACCATTATGTGGCCACTGTAAAACACCATCTTTCTTCGTATAGCGGACCCATATGTCATTAAAGGTGATGGGGGCCATACCATGTTTAGAGTAAAGCTCATAAGTAGGAGTTCCAGCCGGAGGAATTGGACAAGAGTCCTCCAGTCGGTAGTCCATATCGCAACAAAAACAACACAATTTTTTAAACTTACTGAAACCAGGCATCGTTACTTTCACTGGCTTCCGACAGACAACAAGGGGCTAATCAAAACAGCACAAACGTACTCACCCCTTGGCTTCGACAATTGCAATTTTCGAATCTAAGAACCCAAAAACAAACAAAAAAAGGGGGTGGGAGCTACCCACCAGTACTTAACAAATGTCTTCTTCACGCCAACAGAGGTCCGTCTAACGTCTCGCAATACCAGTCATCACCAAAAGAGGGACCAAGGCAGGGCAGCAGTCAGGGCAGCAGTCACCAGCAGCCATTGGAAAGGAGAAGCCACACTTCAAAAGACCATCGGCCCACTCTTCGACATACAGGGGTCGCTGGTGTGGGGCGCCTCCTCTGGAATTTTCCTGCGGGGCTCCTCACGATCCTTGGGCTCAACCGCTACCTCTGAAGCCGCCCCACGCTCGGGCGCCAATTGAAGAACCGGGCCTTTGGGCCTGGCGGCGCAGGGCACGCCTGAAATCTTCGGGTTCACCTGCCTTGTTGCACAGAGACACGGAATACTCTGTTGGCGTAGAAAACCAAGTTTATTAGCTGCAGCTAAGCACAGTTGTCCAAGAAGTACATCAAGTAGGTTCTCAGGAGACTGCCACTTGACTCCGTGGCTCACAAGCTTTTATCGTTGAAATACATCTGTACAAACATACACCCATCGCACAACTTTTTAGCCAATCAGGAGAGTTTGAAAACAAGATATTGTGTCACCAAAATGCTCTCTGCTTACATGTTGTGTGTTATCCAGCCCCCACAGTTAATCAATACTGGTACCCATAGTTCGGTGTTTGCAATGGCAGGACATATCTGTATGCTTCAAGAGGAAGGTTACAAAGTAGGAAAACACAGGGAGAGAATAGCGAAGGCCAGAAGATAAGATATGGCGAGAGGAGAATACTAAAGGCTAACAGATAGTTGATACGGGGATTAGGTAGTCCAGACAAGGATTAGTTAGGCCGGCTGGTGTTTGAGATTGCTTTAAGGACAAGGACGGAGGGGGTTTTTGACACGTTGCAGTCCAAAAGGGCAGAGACACTTCGCTCATCGAGCAGCCTGTGTAAAGGCAACACAAAAATGGCGGTGACTGTAAGATGGGGTCAAAATTAAAGAACCTCAGAGAGAGGGGTGTAGAGAGAGGGGGGTGTAGAGAGAGGGGTGTAGAGAGAGGGGTGTAGAGAGAGGGGTGTAGAGAGAGGGGTGTAGAGAGAGAGGGGTGTAGAGAGAGAGGGGTGTAGAGAGAGAGGGGTGTAGAGAGAGAGGGGTGTAGAGAGAGAGGTGTGCAATGGTGAGAACTCAGTTGAAGTGCTTCTTGTGAAATAAATACAAACAAATAAATCGGGACAGAACAATTCTGTGAGATATCATGCAGCTGAAAGCAGCCCCGTCCTGTTAATTTTTTTCCAGAGGTGTCAGAAGCAGACATGCTGGCTGAGACCCTCTTGGTTACTCAGCGAGTCGGTTTCATTTTTGAAACATTTCTTCCGCCAGCCTGTTAATTTGTAAATGCATGAAGACAGGGAGGGGGAAGGTAAGATTCTTTCTGTTTCTCTTGTAAGCCATGGGCCGGACATTGGAGGAGGGGGAGAGCCGGCCATAGTATTAGAAACAAGAAGAATCTTACCTCCCCTTGTCTTCATGCATTTACAAATTAACAGGCTGAAAGACGAAATATTGCAAAAATGAAACAGACTCGCTAAGTAACCAAGAGGGTTTCAGCCAACAGGTATGCTTCTGACGCCTCTGGAAACTTTCAAGGCAGCTCTAATCACTGTGCCTCCTGCAGAGCCCGGAACTTGCACAGTAATTATCTGCAAAACAACTGAGCGTGCGTGGGGGTTCCAATGGGTTGAGGCCGTGAGGCCGACGGCTGTTGCTAGCAACACAGATGACACTAGTTGACTGGAAGAAAGCAGCTAGATGCATAGGGTGGGTAAGTACAGTGACATGAGTGCTGCCCCTGAATGAAGGAACTCAGGAAACTTAAGGTAATTCGGAACATGGGACTTGCTGGGGATTGCCCACATAGGAAACCTTGAGGATGGTAAATTGACGCCCTTTACCTCCCCACAGACGGTGTATCAAATGAACCCGAACCACAATGTGAAATACGCACATCTGAGGCCCACTTAGCACATAGAGGGAATGGGAGACTTAGAGATCCCTGAGTATGCCTCCTCTGGAGGGTAGGTCGTTAACGGAAGAGCTGGAGTCAAAGGCGATCTCAGTCACTTACACAACGCTTAATAACATGCCGGACAATTTGGGTCGGTTGAGAGACCGGTGGTCAAGAGACATGGGAGATTTGAGGATGTAAACTAGGAGGAAGTCCTGATGCATCCGTGTGAAGAGGCTTTAAAGTCAAGGTTGCGATTGTTCAGCTCAAGATACTGTACCAAATTTATTACAACCGGAACAGATTACATTGCATGGGGATGGCAGAATCCCCGGCTTGTGTAAACTGTGATGACGCAAGGTTACATTCATGCACATGTGGGGCTGCCCAGCCACCTAAGCAGTAGGGGCTGCTACCGGATGGGGGATGGTGGGGCAGCAGACGGAGCAGGAGGGGGTGGACGGGAGGGAATGAAAAAAAAAAAAGAACTTACCTGGAACGGCTGGATGCCGCCTCTCCAGGTTATGAAACATGTCATTTGTACATTTTTTTAAGATTTGCTTCAAATGAAACTCTTTAAAATAGAAATATTAGTGGACATTACCACATTTACAGCTAACTTTGTATGTTTAGAAGAGCAATAATGGTGAAAAATGCACTGCAAATGCTTGAAAGTACACTCGAAGCTATGATTTGAGAGTCTGTTTCATTTTTGAAACATTTCTTCCGCCAGCCTAAACACTGCAGGCTTTAAACAGAGAGCACGTCATGTGCGTGGGAGTTCCAATGGCGTGAGGCCGAGGTTGCACAAGCGCGCGCGGTGAAAGTTAAACAAACACTGCAGGCTTTAAACAGAGAGCCCGTCATGGAACTGCAATATATACAAAAAGTTACATTATTATTAAATGAGGAAATGGCAAGTTTGTAAGGACTTAACAATATATATTGATTTCCAAGGTGTTAACTCTTGTTTAAACATGTATTAAAATAAGGCAACCTTAACAGCATTGTAAGTTCAAGCATTGCAATCTTCAGAACTAAAGTGCATGGCTCTTCTGTGCAGCTGCGGTAAAGAAACAAATAACAAGCATTGGCCGCGCGGCCGTGAAAGTAATCGTGAGTAAGCGGGTTTTGGAAGTGCAAACAGTGGCTTTTGCTGGCAACCAGCTTGCGTTCACGCGAGCGTCCAGATGGCGAGGGAAGCCATATGGCGCCTGATCGCGCGTGCACGCTCGCGTGAACGCAGGCTAGTCGCCAGCAAAAGCCACTGTTTGCACTTCCAAAACCCGCTTACTAAAACTCTCGCCAGATCTGCGCATGCGCTGGCTCAGGCGAGACCTAAAAAACGATGGCAGTCTGCAGCTGACTGCTTTATTCCGGTAGTTACCTGGCAACAGAGTGCAAGCAATATGGCCGCCACGCAGGGTCACGTTGTGTAACCTCGCGTGATGACGTGTGACGGCCGAATGTGCACACGTAGAAAGTTATCTTGTGCCAGAATCTTCATGCGCGAGGAAGTGGAACACTCACGCAGCTTCAAAAAAATACGGCCGCTAGGCACAACAAGTAACGGTATAAAAGAAAACTTACAACAGGTAAAGCTTACCAAGAGATTCTTTGTGGAAGAGTTCTTCAGTAATAGTTGAAGTGAAAATATATTTCTTTTGTCGGAGCGATACCCAGCTGTAAATTAGTGATGAATAACGATTCCCTCCGGTGGGTAGTTTCTTCCGGTGGATAAGAAATCCCAAGAACCGCTTGTCACCAAATAAATGTTGTATGGTCCACACAAAAATAGACGGGAACGTGTGGAGTTGAAGTTGGATTTATTAATAAATAAGTTCCAAGGAAGAAACACACGGAGTGCAGGAGGATCTCCAGTGAAGCTGTTGTCCGGTCGAGTCTCAAGGTAAGAATCCACCGGACAGCAGCAGCACCATGAAGACAGAACACAGCAAGAGAACACACAAGTTAAAGGGATACAACACCAGCCCACCTCTTACCTGCTGCTACAGCAGGGAAGGAAAGTACCATTAATGTGGGGAGTCAGGCTGCACCAGACTGTCTCACATTCTAAGTTCCCACAGCTACAAGGAAAGAGGCTGAATTTCTAGAAGCCAATGGTGGTTACGGATGATTAAGCCAAACTGGTGGGTCCGCTTGTAAATTCAGGCACCTTTCTTTATTCGATTTTAAGCTAGGCATGACAATTATCACCATGCATAATCATCAAAAACGTCTTTACATGATTGCTGTAACATACAACTATCAATGATCATTTGATCACTCAGCACGTGTGATATTAGTGGCACATCGTGTTTGTAAGCCAATGTAATAGGACATCTGACTATATCCCCATTTGGAACCCTCGAGCTATAAAAACTCCCATTCCCTCCAGCCCCTCTATCCCCCCCTTTAAGTCAAGCACCAACAAAAAGCTCCTTGGATGAGCAAGAGGTTGATAAAAAAAAAAAACATCAGAAATACCGATGCATCGTGGATAATTATTTATTACTACTCAGTCAGTGGGGCCTTCAATCTTGGAAAGCAGGTCACTTCCCTGCAGTCCTTTTCCATGTATTGCAAAACAAGTAGCTATACCACCAAAAAGTTATCTTTATCCTTCACCAGGCTGGTTGACATGCGTTCCATCACTCAAGTGCCACAAACACTGATACCAAATTCATTGCAATAACAAACTGAGCAGTAACCGGCAATTTGAATATATGCATTTTTATAAATACAGCCAGGTCAACAGTGGCAGCATGCTTAAGATTTGGCTGTGTAGCCCAGTGCCAGAGTTGTTAATATCCAAAACTTTCAGATTCTGGCACACCAGATGTTCTTTTCCAACACTCATAGGTACAAATTAGTCCTCTAGACACACAAATGATGGACGGAATGCGGAACAAGCCAAACATTCACCCTCGAGTCAAGAGATCTGGGTTAAATCTATCGTTCTTTTGCTCACCATGCCACCCCAGTTTAGATCTTACCATATGCAAATCAGTCTTGACCCTGCTCCTCATGGGAACAGTGCAGCCCGAACTGCCAAGCCAGGTCGTCCCTGGATCAGAAACAAGCATCCTGGGTCTGGTTTTGGGGTATCACCCCTCATCAGCCAGGCTAGCTTGAATCCAGTGACACAGTGAGCAAGGCAACCACGTCTGGGCATACCCAGTGCACTTAAGGCAAGAAACAAAATGACACACAAATGATGGACGGAATGTGGAACAAATTAAAAATCCCCCCCCTCCCTCCCCCAGTCAAGAGATCTGGGTTTAATCCATCGTTCTTTTGTCCACCACTCCACCCCAGTTTAGACCCTACCACATGCAAATCAGTCTTGACCCTGCTCCTCATGGGAACAGTGCAGCCTGAATTGCCAAGCCAGGTCGTCCCTGGACCAGAAACGAGCATCCTGGGACCGGTTTCGGGGTATCACCCCTCATCAGCCAGGCTAGCTTGAATCCAGTTGCACAGTCAGCACAGGACCCAAGTCTGGGCATACCCAGCACTTAAGGCAAGAAAGTAAAATGACACACAAATGGATGGAATGTGGAACAGATCAAACATTCTTCCCCCAGTCAAGAGATCTGGGTTAAATCCATTGTTCTTTTGCTCACCATGCCACCCCAGTTTAGACCCAACCATATGCAAATCAGTCTTGACCCTGCTCCTCATGGGAACAGTGCAGCCCAAACTGCCAAGCCAGGTCCTCTCAAATTAGTCCTTTGCCATAGGTCTCCCCTTTCCAGTTCTCAAACTCCATACCTTTGTACGCAGGTTTAAATTCCACGTTATTGTGGATAGGCATCAAGAGGGAGGAGAATGTAGTTAGTGGCTGAGCCTATGTAATTGAGCCTCATACCTGTAATAGTATTCCAGTTAGACTACTAAAGATGTCGTGGCCTTGCCATTTTGAGAAGCCACACAACGTCCCATAACGTTTTCTCTGTCACTGCTCGAATCACATGAGTCCAGTGCTTGGCCGTTTCCCTTTTTGACCACTCCCCTTGTGAGGCTTTCTAATGTCACAGAATCAAAGGCCTCTTCTCTCCTTGGGTCCTTTAGGCATTTTGTTAGAGATTCTTGGTTTTTTCTTCCAGGTTAATTCCAAAAAGTCTTTTAGCAATGATTTAATGATATTTTAATCTATTTGGCTAAAGAGTGGCTGAAACACAATGTAACCTGGAGATTACAGACATCTTTAATGGTCACAATGCATCCATGTCAAGGGACGTGTAGATATTAATGTTAAAGGAATTTTTAATGTGCACTGTCACCTAATAGAGGTCTCCTGCACTAGGAAATCAGGATGGTAACAGAGAGCAGACTAAAGGCTAAATGAACAAGTTACTTATATTCTGTAACGCTCTTTCTGGTGGATACTTTATCTAACTGAAAATTCCTCACCTTTAGAAAAATACCCAGATGCCAGGCTGGACCTTCACTTTTTCATAGTAATGCTCCTGCGCACAACCAGGTAGCGCCATGTGGTTTTGCCCTGGAAGTGACAGAGCAGAGCCGCATATAAGCGCCAACCTGTGTGCTGTCAGTTTCTTGCTTGACACTTTCTGCACCCTCAGAAGCTGATGACAAAAACAACTGGAGCTACCAGTGTGCAGTCTCTAGTTTCGGACCATTTTAGATGGTGAGAAGAGGCACCTCCGCAGAACAGGGAGGTGGGAGGGTAGTGAGGAATCTGCAGTTTGACAGAGTGTACACCAGAAAGAGCATTACTGGAGGTAAGTAACTTGCTCTTCTGATATATACTTCTAACCCCATATTCCTCACTTTTAGAATAGAAATCAAAGCAGTACCTCCAAAGGTGGAGGGTCTGTGGACTAAAAGTCCTGCAGGGCTGACCATGAGAAATGCACTTCCCGTGAGACCTGGCTGTCAAGGCAGCAGTGCATTGTGAACATATGCACAGACGTCCATGCTGCACTGCGTCAAGGACAGGCACTCCACATGCCAATGCAGTGGTAACAGTCTTGGCCCGGAGAAATGAGTCCTTAATCCTTCTAGAGTGCTTCTTGGCCAATGAGTGTCAGATCTTAATGCAGAGGTCTATACACCTTGACAAAGTCTGTTTCTGCACCGCCTTACCCCCCAAAAAACCCACAAAAAATTGATCGTCCATCTGATGGGCTTTGGTGTGATGGATGTTAAAGCTTAAGGCTTTTTTAGGGTACAGTCAATGGAGTCTCTCCTATTTTGAGGCGTGAGAAGGAGCAAAGAAGGTTGGAAGGGTGATGGATTGCCCATTGTGAAAAGGAGTCATGACTTTTGGCTTAACAGCCGCTCTGATCCTTAACACTGCAATGCTGCAAACAAAGATCCTGGAGCTCACTACCCTAATGAGCTGAAGTTGTTGCAGTGAGGAAGACCGCTTTGAGGGTCAGAAGATGCAACAAGCAACTGTGCATTGGCTTGAAGAAGGTGCACAAAAGCAACGTCAGGGCCAAATTAAGATCCCACTATGGCATCACAAACTGTTTGGGAGGGAACATTTGTGTTAAACATTTAATAAACTGCATCACAGGTGACTTAAACATGTATGGTTGGTCCTGCAAACACAAAATGGCTGAAAGGGCAGACAAATAACCTTTATTAGTACCAACTGCAAGGCCTTGCTGGGCCAGAGTCATACAAAACAATAAAACATAAGACAGTTTGGTTCGTAAAGGGTCTATTTTGGGGACTTCACACCAGGCTACAAATCTTTCCCAGCACACTGCATAACTGGACTGCTCAGTCTCCACGTGTGGAGGTGTAGCTTGCACAGGTTCGGGCGCAGAACACTGCCCTGCTGCTGCAACAGAAGATCTTCCCAAAGCGGCAACGTGATCAGAGGACAGATGTTCATGCCCAAAACCACATTCTCCTGATCCAATCCGGAGCCACTAGGATGACTTGGGCCCGGTATTTCCTGATATTCTTCAGAACTGGGGCAGGAGAGGCAAAGGTAAAAAGAAGTACAGGATCCCGTGCTCCACTCTAGCCTGAATACATCTCCTAGATTGTTCTTGGGAACTCTAACACACAGAAATGTTGACAACGAGCGTTCAACAGTAGCAAAAAGATTCAGCCAGGATTCACCCCACTTAGTCACCTTGGGGTGCAACTGCTAGTTGTGATCCACCAGGCGTCACCGACTGAGCTTGTCCGCTCTGGCATTTAAAGATCCCACCAGGTGGTTACTATTAGGGAGATGCCTTAATGCTCCAGCCAACTCCAGAGGTGCAGTGCCTCTTGCCACTGGACCCAAGACCCCAACCCTGCCATGTTTGTTGCAGTACCACATAGCGGTGATGTCCGTAGGAACCTGAACCAGCATTCTCCTGCTGGACATCAGGAAGGTCTTTAATGCTAGGTGGATGGCCCGCAGCACCAAAAGATTTAAGTGCAGCCGGGTTTCTGTTGGAGACCAGGCCCTCTGATCTCCACTTCTACCAGATGCCCTCCCAAACTCAGCAGTGACACATCAGTCAGTTGCGGTTGGGGAAGGGAGAGTGGTCTGTCGCTGGTCAGGTTGCAATCAAGCAGGCACCACTGCACATCTGGTGCAGTCTCCTCTGAAACCTAGATGACATCTGCCAGATTTACTTGGTGCTGCGCCCACTAAGACTCCTGATCCCACTGCAGAGCTCGCATATGCTACCTGGTGAAGTAGACCAGCAGGATGCATGAGGCCAAGAAGCTCAAGAGCAGTTTTCACCGTGATCCAGGGTGGAGTCTGAAACATCGGGATCATAGCCCAAATATCCTGGACTTGTCGTGATGGAGGAAAAGCCCTGAAGTACACTGTGTCCGGAACAGCTTTTATAAAAGGAAGCCTTTGCAAAAGAGTCAGGTGTGACTACAGCTCGTTGATTAAGAACGCCAACAATATCAGGAGGTTCACCCTTGTCTAGAGGTTGTCTACAATTGACTGTGGCAAGACTGCCTTCAAAAGCCATTTGAGGTAGGGGAAAGCTGGTATCCCCAACCTCCGGAGATGGGCGTCAATAATTGCCACTTTCGTGAATACACAAGGGGTGCCTTTAAGACGGAGGTGGAGCACAGCAAACTGAAAATGCTCCTGTAAGACCTTGAAGAGCAGTTAACGTCTGTGGGACTGCAGGACAGGTAGATGAACGTACGCATCATGCAGGTCCAAGGCTACCATCTAGTCGCCTGGATCCATGGCACATGGAACTTGGGCTAGTGTGAGCATTTTGAATGTGTTCTTCCACAGGAAGGCATTTGGAGGGCAAAGATTAAAGATAGGACGAAGGCCTCCATCTTTCTTCGGAACAAGGAAGTAGCGGGAGTAACAACCCGTCCCTATTTCTAAGACCAGTAAACCTCTCGATGGCACCATTGCATAGTAGAGCTCACACCCCTTGTATAAAATGGATAGATGCTCCTTTGAGAGCCACTCTGATGTGCACGGAAGCTGTGGTGGGTCAGAAAGAAACAGAAGGGTCTAGCCCTGTTGGACGGCTGGAGGACCCACATGTCGGTTGTGATAGCCTCCACCCTGGAAGAAAATGTCAAATCCTGCATCCCCACAGGGTGGTTGTGTGCCACTAAGAGCAAACTGAGGCAGGTTAGAAGCACATGTCACAGGGTGGGAGGACTGGAAAGATCGGTGCCCCTGGTGACCTGTACGTGGTCTACCACGTCCCCAATTCCCACCCACAAAAGGGCCATGGTGACTGCAACTGGGGTGAGCAAGGGTAGTTACGTTGTCTATATTCCAAACCTCTGGATTAGCACCGTAAGGACCAAAACTGATGAGGGAACTGTTTGGCAGAGGTCGAAAGGCCCATAGAGAGCGCTGTGGCCCAGCTTTCCTTGAAGCGCTCAAGGACAGAATCGACTTTTTCACCAAAAAGGCAGGATCCATCAAAAGGCATATCCATGAGGGATGCCTGCACATCTCCAGAAAAGCCTGTGGATCTCATCCACACATGGCCACAGAGCACCACACTAGGGCCTGATGCTTGCCCCAGACAAATGGTAGTATCCAGGCCAGTCTGAATTACATATTTAACTACATCCTGAACGCCCTGAATGGTTTGACCGAAGGAGGACCTGAACTCTTCCGGGACCACCAGCAAGATCTTGCTGACCATGTCCCAGAGGACATATGTATAACAGCCTAGTAGCAACTCGCATTGACTGAACTCAAGGCTAGGCTGGCAGATGAGAAATAATGCTTCCACAATGCCTCAATCCTTTTCAACTCCCTATTGGAAGGGTCGTGGAGAACCATTTAGGAGTCATCTTACTGGTGGAACCTTAGACCATCAAATTCTGTTGAGCAGGATGCAGCATAACAACATTAGGGTCGCCAGGCGCCAGTCTGTGGTATCTGGCCACCTGCCTGGTCATTGGTGGGCAACAGCAAGGTCTAGACCAAGTGCCCATAAGAGTGTTAGTTAGGGTTTCATGGAAAGGTACCAAGGGATCAAAAGAAGATGCACTAGACTGCAGAACTACAGTAAGCACGTTTATTTTAAGCGCAACTGAAGTAAGCTGTGCATAAGAGACCTCAGCAGCACCTTTGATGACTACACCAAAGGCAGCATACTCTTTGGTTGGTGGCCCAAGGTGGGAAGTCAGCACGTTATCAGGGGAAATGTTAAGTCCACTGGCCTCTTCTAAATCCACATGTAAACTGTCATCATAATGTGGGGGTAAATCAGCCCATTTCCCCATTGTCGTCTCCAAGTGGTGGCAAACTCTGGAAAGAGTTGCAACTGAAAAGCTGGTGGAGCAACTGAGGACGTCTCCGTGGTAGAGGGAGAGTTTGGCCTGAATCAGGACCCGGTGCACTGGACAAGAGTCATAAAGCAGCCTTGGTCGGGGTTGAGATGGATTTCGCTCAGGGTCAGACACTGGAGTAAGCAGGGCATCAACCTCCGGCAACTTCTCTTTAGATAGAGAGTGAATATATGGGTTTGAGTCTCACTTCTCCTTCTCGGGTTTCCACATCAACTTAGAGTTCGACTTACCAGATGGCCAAGACCACGAAGAGGATGTGTCACGGGATCCGCCTCAAACACAGGAACGGGTCTACGCTCTTGAATAAGAGCGAGAGTAGGTTTTCCGTGGCTTCTTTCAATGTTTGGTGACGTACAGCTTTGCTTCACGGTCCCGAATCACCTTTGGGTGCATGAGGGCACACATCTCACACAACGTGGAGTCATGCCCTGAGCCCACACACCAGAGGCACACCTTGTGCGGGTCCGTCAGTGACAACTGCTTACGACAGTCACAGCATAGTTTGAACCCTGTATTTTTGGTAGGGACACTGTTCTCTTGCATACTGGAATTCAGTTCGGAAAACTCGTCAATCCAGTGAAAAAGAGAATGGACCTCCAGATCCACGTTCAAAGGTGCGGAAAAAAAGGAATGGACGTTGGCGTGCAGGGGTGGTGCTTATATGCAGTTTTACTCCATCACTTCCGGGGTGGAACAAAAAGTCAACGCGGAACCGCACAGTGCCACCTGGTGCCGTGCAGGAGCAACATTATGAAAATTCCCGGATCCTGTCTGGCGCTTAAGTGAAGTATCCATCAAAAAAGTAAGATTTCATTTTTTTCCTGAAATCCAAATGAGAGGTTATTATGCTCAGCTTGAGGGTGGGGAGACTGTTCCACAGTGACAGTGCAAGGACCAAAAAGGCACAGCCTTCAATTCTGCAAGAGGGGTAGCTTACTGTAAAAATATTTATGGAGAAGGCAGCTTGTTTTATATGAGATTTAATGACGGATGGGAAGCCAATGCAATGATCGTTCTAGATTCTGAGAATAACTTTGGCAAGGAATGCCTAATGTCAGGCGAGCTGCTTGGTCCTTAATTAGTTGCAGGCAGTGAATTAGGGACTTGTTCACTCTCGATATACCGAGTTAAAGTAATCTGGTAAACAGAGGCCAATCAAGGCGGCCACTATGGCGAACTCAGGTCCTCTGCCTGGACTAAAGCCTGTTTGGACATCGCTTAGGATCTTGTTGTGTTCAATGTGAGCGCATAGTGCTTTATCCACATAGGATTCCAGTACCTTAGTAGAAACAGAGCAAAGAGTAATGCGAGAATAGCAGTGTCCCTACTGTCTAATTCACTCTTTTTTTAACCGAGATATAATAGTGCCAGATTTTAGTTCAGGATCAATCATGCTGGAGCGGAGTAACAGATTTGCAGTTTGATTATTTCGAAGGTGCCAATACCGAAGCATTTTGGGCTGGGATGCCAACAGGTACAGGATGAAGTGGTGATCCTGATTTACAGGTTTTAATAAGATCTGTTACATTTTCATGTGAGAGAGTCTCAAATTCTGACCAAGAGCAGGAAAATGTAACATTAGGATCTCTCTGAGGTCAGTAGTCACACTGTTCGCTTTTTCAATGTTTTGTCTTATTAGAATTCTCATAGATTTGATGAAAGAAGCCAGCTAAGCAGAAGGAATTGACTATATAATCTGTGAATTCCCGACTATGTTTTAAAAGATGATTATAAATCCCAAGCACTTCTTTAGTAAAGTTTTAAGTTTGTGATTCTAGTCGAATAATAATATCTTTTAGCCCAAAAAAAGCAGATTTATAGGCAGAATGGGCAATCATAAAGAAATGGTTATTTTTTTATATACAAGGATCTCCATAAATGTTCAGCTGTTTTTTTACACTATTTTTAAGTAAGTAAAGAACTTGTAGAGCGCACGAATGCAGAGGCGTCTTGGCGCTAGGAATAGCCAGAAAACACCAGGAAACAAATAAAAAGACCGGGAAGTACAGCATCGTTCCTGTGAAGGGAATAACCAAGTTTTAAGCATTTTCCTAAACAGGGGTCTAGGAGATTGAAGCCTAATATTGACCGGTAATTCATTCCAGAGCTTTGATGCTCGGTAGGAAAGGCTTCTACCTCCACCATCTAGCCTTATGGATTTTGGGAACCCGGACTAAACCTTTATTGGCAGATCTAAGATTCCGACGTGGGTTGTACCACTGAAAAAATTTCTGTAGGTCCAACGACCCTCCACCGTAAAGTGCTTCATGCACCAGGCATAGCGCCTTGAACTCGATGTGCTGCCTGAATGGAAGCCAGTGAAGCTCCCTAATGCTGCTAGAGATGTGGTGGTATTTTGGAATATTAAGCAGTACTCGTGCCGCTGCATTTTGCAGTGATTTAAGTTTTAGCAATTAGCGTTTGTCTACGCCCAAAAAAAGGGCGTTACATTAGTCATTTCGAGAGAGAATTAAAGCGACTACAACAGATTTTCTAAGGTCTAACGGGATAAAAGGCAAAATTTTACGCACAATTTTTAATAGAAAAAAGCAGGATGATGTCAAAAGGTTAATCTGTCCTGCAAAATTTAGTTGGACATCAAACGAAAATCCTAAATTCCTCACTTTTGCCTCAGAATCCGGGCAATGACCTGCCTCTGCCGGCCACCAAGATTGGTTCCAGAGTGGAGGTCCATTTCCAAACTCCATGACCTCCGTTTTTTCAGTGTTTAATTTAAGGTAATTCTACTGCATCCACTCCATGATGTGCTTAAGACAGCTGTGAAATCTCCCCGCCAAGGTTTCTACACTTGAAGATACGGCGATAACAATCTGAGTGTCGTCGGCATATGATACCAACGAGAAACCGTGAGCCCTGGTCAGGTTGGCCAGAGGCGTAAAATAGATGTTAAATAATGTTGGCAACAATGCTGAGCCTTGGGCAACTCCACAGGGGAGGGAGAACCTCTCAAAGTTATCCCAACACACACTCTGTTCCTGCGCACTAAGAAACGAGGTGAGAAGGGTCAGATCCGCCTCTTTAATTCCTATTGCCTTCAGCCGTTGCGTTAGTACCAGATTATTCACAGTACCAAACGCAGTTGATAGGTCACGTAGGATTAGGACCGCTCTTCCTCCCCCGTCAAACTGCATGCATATTTCCTCAGTGGCTATGATTAACGCTGACTCGGTGGAGTGCCGCGGTCTGAAGCCATGCTGGGTGGGATCTAGAAGGTCATTGGCGTCTAGATAACCACTTAGGTCTTGGTTAATAGCTTTCTCGAGGATTTTGGCTGCCAGGGGGAGACAGGAAATAGGTCGATAGTTCTTTACCTCAAACGGGTCAAGGGAGGGGTTCCTCTAAGATGGGTCTGAAACAGGCTTTCTTCCAGGAAGCAGGGAAAGTTCCTATCCTAATAACATTGTCCAAAAGTGGGGTTAGTAAAGTACTAATCTTATCCGAGGCCAGATGTATTATGGCGGGGGGACAGGGATCTGTCGGGGACCCTGATTTCGTGGCTAGTAACAGATCGTTTACTTTTTCCACAGTTAAAGGTGAGAAGCTAGTCAGCTGGCCAACAATGGTAGAGGAGGAAGAGTCCTCCATCGGCGGCAACAGGAAAGTAGTAAGGGCAGGAATCCTCCCAGCCAGTTCGTTGTACATTGTTCGAACTTTCGACTGGAAGAAGTTGGCCATTTTGTCATAGAGGGCTTGATCCGGAGCAAAATCATTCTCCTGTTGCAGTTTGGACAAGGCGATGAGTCCTAAAGAGTTCTCTTGAAGAGTTTTTAGCAGCCTCGATTTTACTTGTATAGTAATTCTTTTTAGAATTTTTGATGGCTTCCTTGTTTTCAATTAGTGCTAGTTTATAGGTAAGTTTACCTTGCTCACTATATTCTGGCCTCCATGATGCTCTAAGCGTCTACACTTAGATTTTAAAAGTTTAAGATCTGAATTGTACCAGGGGGCAGAGAGTTTGTTTCTCTGCTGTTTAATTGTTCTTTCTGGGACCAACTGATCCATAGCTGACCTAATCCAATTATCATAATTGTCAGCCGCCTTGTTGTTGTCAGGCACTAACACAGGTATACTATTATCAAGCGTCTCCATTAAAACGTCTTTCTTGATTTTATACTAAGGTCTAGCTTTGGCAGGGGGCAGATTTTTGACTGAGACAGGTGATTCTTCAAACAAGATAGTTTGAAGAAGATGGCCATGTGATCTGTCCAGGTTAAAGGTAGTACTTTGTCCACTATAATAGAAGGATTAAAAGTGAAAATCCCATCCAGCGTGTGAAGAGCCTCAAGTGTAGGCTCAGAGACTAACTGTCAATCCAAAACCCTCCAAATTGTCTAGTAACGTGCAGGTGTCTACATTATTGTCGCATTCTAGATGAAAATTAAAATCCCCCAGTATCGTAAAGGTAGGGGAATCCAGACAGGATTCCATGAAAGTCTGTAGACCTTGAAACAACAAGGGTTTTGGCCCTGGCAGTCTAGAGAAGCAGCCTGTGAAAGGATAGAGTGTTAGTAAATTTTATATTAAAGGTCATAGCTTCCGCCCCAGGCAGCGGAATGGTCTCAAAGGTGACTTTAAACCTAGACCGGTAAATGATTGCTATACCGCCACCCTTTTGCCCTTTCCTGACTACACTAGCTACAGTGGCGGCTGGTAAGTTTTGGAGGGAGAGGGGCGGACGGGACACACTTTCAAGCACACAAACACATAACACTTAAAGCAATGTATTCACACACACAAACACATTCATTCACAAAACTCTTCACCAAACATTCATACGTACACGCACGCACACAAACACATCCATTCACAACACTCCTCACCAAACATTCATACATACACGCATACATGCATGCATGCACGCACGCACCAGTTTAAAAGAAAAACAAACACTTACCTGCAGCCAGCTCTGCCTCGGAGGTTCCAGAAGGCTTGGGACTGCTGCCTTCCCTCATTGGCTGACCTAAGGTCAGCCAATGAGGGAAGGCAGCAGTCCCAACGTCATCACAGAGTGGGATGGGGTCAGTGAGACTGCTGACCCCACCCCACTCTGTGATGAAGTGTCACTGATTGACACTCGACCCTGGGCGCTTCAGGGCTTAAAACTGAAGCTCCCAAGTGCGAGGCAATCAGTGACACTACCCCTCGTCACTGAGGGGAGAGCCTCAGGGACCTTTGCTAAGCTGAGGACGTCACGCCCACAGGAGCTGTGACTTCCTCAGCCCAGCAAAGTTCAGCTCAGGCAGCCAGGAGCCTGCGTTAAATGCGCATGTCTGGCTTCTGGCTGCTTGAACTGAAAGTGAACAGTGTCTGTCAGGCTGACCTTTGTGCAGCCTGACAGACACTGTTCATGAGGGGCGAAAGGTGGAGGGGCGTGGCCCCTCAGCCCCAATGGGCCGGCCGCTCCTGACTAGCTATTACATATCCAGCTGGCAGCGCAGTAATCCAGTCCGGCTCGGACGTTTCATTGGTCCAAGTTTCCGTTAGGAATACCAGATCTGGGTTTGACGTCTGCAACAGGCATTCAAACTCGTACTTATGTTTAATCACTGATCTAGTATTAAGCAGAATAGCAATTAGCGAGCTGCTAGTAGGTTTGTGCTGGTTATTTTTCCCTATTGACGTGTTGAGTGGAGGAACAAGTGAGGTGGTAACTATATTGAATTCCGTAGCTAAGTCTGGTAAATAGTTATCCCCTTTAGGAGAGCGGTGGGCGGAAGTTATGGAAAGAAGGTTTGTGACCGTGAATGAGAGGTTACAGTAAGTGTACTGAAATGGGAAATAGTCCTTTTCCCCAGCCCAAGTGGTAGCGTTGCAACACTTACCCTTACTAAATGCCAGTAGCTGAGCCCTAGAGTATGTCTGGCAAGAAAAACTGGCAGGGGTCCGGGCGCTAGGGTGACCAACTGGCATGGGTGCAAATTCAGGACGGTGAGTGTAAAAATTCAGGACAAAGGGTCAAAATTAGGACAAAAATTCAGGACAGGAGGTCAAAATTCAGGACAAAAGGTAAGTTTTACAGACACATCAGAGGAGGTCGCGCACTATAAGTAAGCCCATCCATATCCAAACATATTCAACCATTTGCAAACCTATACATCATGTATCCTTCCATCCATCATTTCACTCATCCATCCCTCCATCCACCCTTTCACTCATCCATCCATTATCCATCCACCCTTTCACCCTATCCATCCGTACACTCATCCATCCACTCTTCCACCCATCCATTCACTCATCCATCCAGCCATTTACCCATCCAGCCATCCTTTCACTTACTCATCCATCCACCCAGTCACTCATCCTTCCACCCATTCACCCTTTCCGTCATCCATCCATCCTCCCTTTCTCTCGCCATCAACCCTTTCACTTAGCCATTCTTCCTTCCATCCATCCACCAATCCATCTACTCATCCACTCATGAATCCATCCATTGACCCTATCACTCATCCATCCTTTCTCTCATCCGTCCACCCTTTCACTCCTTCACTCATCTATCCATCCTTGTGTCCATCTACCCTCCCTTTCACTCACTCATCCATCCTTACATCCACCCTTTCACTCATCCATCCACCCTTTCACCTAATAATTCATCAATCATTTCACTCATCCATCCACCCATTCACTCGCCCATCATCCACCCTTTCACTCATCCATCCATCCACCCTTTTACCCACCCATCTACTCTTCCACCCATACATCCATCTATTTACCTTTTCTCTCATCCATCCTTTCTCTCATCATCCATCCATTCACCCTTTCATTCATCCATTCACCCTTTCAGTAATCCATCCAGCCATCCGCCCATCCCTACACTTACTCACTTGCCCACCTTGTCATATTAATTATGAGCTGAGCCTTTGTCTGCAGAGTTGCAGACAGAAGAGGCCAATCAAGAATTTCACCCTGGCTGTAGTTCCTAAAGCAAGGGGTGGGGGAGGGTTCACTATGCCCCTGCACATAGGCAATCTGAAAAAGTGGAAGTCATGAGTCATGCATGATGCACAGTGCCAGGCCATGAGGTGACTGTGACATGGTGTTGTTTCCAGGGCTTTAAGTGGGATGATAAAACGGGGGGGGGTCTCTCCAAAGGGGGTGTTCGATGTAATTAAGGGCGTGGCTTAAAACACCTAAGCCAAAAATATGTGCTTAGTATAGTGTACCGCCCGACTGGTATTTTGCCTCTTCTGTCATTGTATCCAGATATATAACACAACAAGAAACGTTACACCTACAAGAAGCCAGAACTATTGGCTTTGTCAATAGTTGTTAGTTGCATAAAATAAAAAAGCAGCAATCATGGCTTACTTGAATATAATATTGAAAATGCATCAGTTCTAAAATGATGAGACTGAAAGAACTCTAGCCCCTTCTTCTTAACTTCTTTCACCAGCTTCAATTCTTTAACTTTATTCTCATGTAGCAGCATTGGCGTTTTTGCACATTTCTTCCATCTGACAGAATGCGCTGCCCTAGACCGAGGCTGGGGGAGGCCCTCCACATGCTTTGCAGCCCAGATTGACACATTGTCATTCTTTATGTGACAAACAGCTGCATACAGAATGACAAAGGGCAGGGTGGGGCTGCTCTTGTGCTCCAAGGAGGAGTGCTTTGAGGCTGCCCCATCACGGAGTTGAGGCTTCATGCAGGGGAACATTGTTGTTTCCTGCAATGCCCAAAATTACGGACAAACGGTGTCCGTAAAAGGGATCATCACAGACAACGGACGTGAGATCCAAATTACGGATGGTCCGTGAAATTTACGGACGGTTGGTCACCCTACCGGGCGCAGACGGGCTTGCCCTTGGCACGCATGCTGCACACGTCCGCTGCGCGGTCGCGTCAGCATGCTGTGTTTATCCCCCTCCTGCTGAGAACAACTAGCACACTAACCTTTCAGAGGGCGGGCCCGCTCTTACATATGGGCACCGCAGGTTGCGAGGGAAAGACACCAAGGCAGTCGGTAAGACTAAGACTGCTTCGGTAAAGTGCAGTGTGCAAAATACAGATTCAAAACATTAAAAGAAATGCCCTACGCAGCGTCATGAACTAATAGCTGTTTCCTGATCAAAATCAAGTTTCCAAGCTGCGCGGTCGCGTCAGCATCATGCTGTTTTTATCCCCCTCGTGCTGAGAACAACTAGCACGCTGACCTTTCAGAGGGCGGGCCCGCCAAGGAAGTCGGTAAGACTAAGACTCCTTCAGTAAAGTGCAGTGTGCAAAATACAGATTTAAAACATTAAAAGAAATGCCCTATTAAAATCACGTTCCCAAGCTATTTTAATTGTTTAACTTCTGAATTAAACTATGGCGATTTACGCAGATTATAGCAGACTTCCTAACACCAGTTTCCACATTTGTCCACAATCTATGTTCTGATAACATACTGGCCAGTTGCAAGAGGTCGTTTGTCAATAGTTAAATTTGAAAGAAATTAGGGCGTTATCACACAAAGTTATGGGGCTGACTGCAACCGAGCAGCTGCTATGTTCTCAGTGACTATAATATCTAGAAAGGTTTATGAGTAGGTGAGTTTATGGATAGCACAGTCTTCATAAAAGCTATAAAATTCCAGAATAGGCTCTAATGAGAGGTTATCAATATGCAAGATTAAATCACTCAGCACAATTAGCCGATCGTTATTCGTAAGTACGTTTAAAATTGTTTCCTCAAGTTGTTGGCAGTATGATGAGGAGTTGCCAGGGTAATAAATAATGAGTAAATGAGGGCATTTTTACCCTCACTAGCTGACAATCTGTATTATCGAGGTAGCTACAATCGACTCAGAGCATATAATACCTATTCCGCCACTGTGTTCATCTCAGGACAATTCACAGAGATGTTAAAGGCATTAGGAATGACCTCAGAGAGGAAAGCTATCAGGATCTTTTAGCCAGGTTTCTGGGACTATGAATGGCTAAATTCTAATATTAAGCCATGCATCTCAGCGCATGGTTTTGAAGCCAGTGTACATTTAAAAGCCCAACTCTTGATTGATAGACTTTAGTGTGCTGCAACATCTGCTCACAAAAAATGGCTTTAAGATAAGAATTGGCTGTATTAATTACTTTATTAAGTAAGCCCAGCATATTCAGTCTGTCTTTAGTATTGCTGTCTCAATCAATCAGGGGATTTAATCAATCAGGGGATTTTAAGCGCGCTACTCACCCGTAAAGGTCTCAAGGCGCTTAGGGGGGGACGGAGGAGGGAGCAGCTTCGGTCAGTCGAAGAGCCAGGTCATGAGGGTCTTCCTGAAGATGTGCATGGTGGGGGCACATCTGATGTCGATCGGGAGCTCGTTCCAGGTCTTGGCCGCGATGTAAGAGAAGGTTCTTCCACCCGTTCTTGCTCTGCGGATGCGTGGGGGTTCGGTGAGGGCGAGGTCGGCAGATCGGAGGTTTCTCTTGGGTACGTGGAAGCTAGAAATAAGGGAGTCTTTGGATTAGTGAGTTGACGTTGGCACAAGCTTACCTTTCAGAAGCAAGACTTATTAGAACAAGCATTGGCATAGCCAATAGGTCTCGCCTTTGGGACCTTATAAGTGTTTAGCCATGCAACAGTTGATGTTGTTGCACCAAGGATATTGTGCTGGATAACTAAACACTTATAAGGTCCCAAAGGCGAGACCTATTGGCTATGCCAATGCTGGTTTTTTGTAGGCACGGAGAGATTAAATGATTTGCCCACAATCACCGGACGGTGAGCCGACACCGAGGCTCAAACCTGGTTCCCAAGCTCCAAAAACGGCAGTTTAGCCGTAAGGAAACATCCTCTCCCCTCACCCTCTTTGCAGCAACAGAAACAAAAGTGCTCTTTCACGCTCCTGGTTTTCCAGTCCAGATCGCATAACAAGGAACAGAGACAGCGTTGGCTCCTTCGTAAGGGAGGAGGTAAGTGGGGCGTAACGCTTTTGATTTCTCAATAAATTTCCAGGGACAGCATTCGAAGAGCTGGTAGTTACTGTCCGTCCTGCCCATGCCAGTCTGTCATCACTGCACTGTGTCGCTCCCTCTCTTTTACCATTCACCTGCCGCTGCTTCCACGTCTGGGTGCTCCCTGCAGTTTGATGGCTTCGAAGATAAGGTGTTAATTCACTAAGACGAGTCAATGCCTTTCTAGAATGTTTTGGGAGGACTCCCTACGGGTCTGACCTTAAGATCGCAGAAGAGGGTGAACGACCTTGAGGAAACAAACATTCCCCCATCCGCTGTTAAACCAGTAGGATTTTGGAGGTGTTATTTATGTTTCTTTACTTGATTCTTTAACTGAATTCAAAAGTAGCCACAGTGACTTCCATATCTATATCACAGGTTTTCTTTTAAGGCTCGTGTAATGTGCACCAACAGCACAATCACCTTCTCATGTACAAAACATGCGGAATATACTTTGTAGAGTCAATCGCGACAACATGAAGTTAAACTACTGCCCGTAAAGATGTGTTTTGCTTTCTGAAACTTGTAATGATATGGTTTCTACAGTGAACATGAAAATAGATTGTTGTAAACAGATATTCTAAATTGAGGATTGCCTCTAGCAAATCAATGATTTTTTTTTCTTGCTTTTTCCTCTGAAAAGCATTTATAATTCAGCATGTTACAATTCAAACTAAACGGTTACAATAGGTGGCTCGTCTTGTGGTACGTTCCTGAAAATATTAAATTCAATCGAGGATGCTTCATGTAGTTACAGGCAGGGTACCATATCCAAACAAGGAGATGAACATATGCAAAATCTTGATCTCATATATATGCGTCTTTTAGACTTCACCTTGAACATTAAGGCGTTGCCTTTTATTTCACCTCGTTTCATCTCTGTAATAAGTTGTTGAGGTCAGCAATTGAATAAAATTGCCCATCGCAGCCCCCCATCCCATTTCTTCCACATACTCTCTCGCCCATTGACCTACATATTCCTTAGCTTTCTTTGATTCACAGCCTACCTCTCTGGCTCATTGCCACTCAAAGCATCGAAGGAGAGCCCATTGCCTGGGGAGGGGCGATGCAGTACAATGCAACTTCCGGGGAGGTAGCAATGCTTGCATCGGCCCTGGGTGCATTTGTGCGACGAGAGTCTGTAGCAGTGGGCAGCAAAGATTCATCCTAAAGGCAGATGGAGCTGAGAACCATCACGATTTAAATACAGACAAAACGCCCTGCTGCACAGAACGATGCCACCAAACCACCCAGGAAACTCTGCATTAATATTACACAGAAGAGAAGTACATGATATTCATCTTAGAACGTTCAAAAGGCGTTTCAGATTCCAACTGAGGTCCCTGCAAGAATGATGCTTTATTTAGTGAGGCTTGCAGGTACTGTGATAAGTACTCAAATGTTAGAATTACAAGCAGGGGTATTCCCATTAGGGTGAATGGCTTTATTGCCTTTTATTAAGGGGGTTATGAGAGGTGTTGTGCTCGCTGCAACAGCGCCGCATAATTAGACCTATTATTTACAGCGCTTATACACTGCAGAAGCGTGTCATGAAGCAGCACCTACAAAATAAGTCACTAATATTCCCGCACCTCTCCCTTGGGGTACACGTCAATTGATTTTCCAAATGTACCGTACTAGGGCGGGGAGGAGGGAGCATTTGTTGCGATGGCTGCACTGACACCTAAGAAGGCAAAACATCTCACTAGGAGGCGCCCTGACATGTTTCACATATTTACTTGAAACGATCATAAGAGGAGGGGGTCAGGATCGAACCTGCGTCCTTAGGAGCGAACAGCTCCAAGTTCTCTTCGTAAACCAGCCTCCTTCCTTTGTGGACCGCTCCCTCTGCCTCCTGGAGGCAGGTGATTCCTGCCTTCTTCTGTTGGCCCTTGCGGCCGCCTTCAGTACAGTCAAGCAGGGCAAACATGGGCCACGTCCAAAGTACGATCTATGTCATAAGGCCATGCATGTTTTTATTTCCCCCAAAGCTGGAAGATTTGTGGTTTATTTTTTCCCATCATCTAACCACAGAACATGGAGCCTTAAGCTTTTGATACCAGCAGCCGGTAAAGAAAAGTTTATAATGACCGGTTAACCGCAGCAGACTATTAGACATTCTCAGGAACTTGTAATTTATTCTGTCAATCAATACATCTGAGTCTACCATAAACGAGCAATATAATATCCGAGAAACCTCATCACCAATTTTAGAAATCTCAAAAGGGAGGTTATCCTCTCAGGTATTTCCTTCCAAACATATTGTCTTTTTCGTTTCTGCACATGACAGCTAACTGACAAACACGAAAAATGTCTAATGCGGAAACCAGGAAACTACTCCGGGGATATCCCCTCACAATTGTTGGACACACAACATCTCTGCTGCAGATGGCTTTTTTCTGTAAGATATTTTAAAATTCTGCCTCTGTGTGACCAACTAAATAAGCCACGACAGATTCACTGTCCCGTCTCTCCTTGCTGCCATTTTTTTTTTTCCAGCTTTTTTGCAGATTTATATAGCGCGAACTCGACCCGAAGGTATTGGAGCGCTTTACATGAGCACCGGTTACTACACAAGGACACAATTAATTTTTTTAAATTTTTTTTTTGGTAGGCACGGGGAGATTAAGTGGTTTGCCCAGAATCACAGGATGTGGACGCGACCCCGAGGCTCGAACCTTGGTTTCCTGCACCAAAGTCGGCAGCTCTAGCCGTCAGACCACATCCTCTCAGCTCTGAGAGTAACCATATTACCACCACAGTGAACGTTAATATGAACTCCGACTCCAATGTTTACACTGCAACATTTCAGCAGCACAAAAAAAAGTGTCCCTGCGGCGTCTTCCTCCAACGCAGAAACATTTCACTTTCTGCAGCAGGTTTCCCGGAGGCCACCAACTCCGCCGAATTCACAGTAAATTCCCGAAGCGAGCCAGAGTGCCTTTGTAACGTGACCCTTCTCTTGCCCGGGCATGCAGGGGGGCCCGGGGATGCAGACCGTCGAGGAAGGGCCGCCTGGTGAAGACTTTACACAACTCAACATTTCTCAGCAGTCTCACGAAGACGAGTGCTGTTCTGTGCAAGGGCTACCACCGCCTACGAAGAGAAGGGTGCCAGAAAGAGATGGACGTTCATCACCCTCGACCCGTTTACAAACACACCTGCTAGACAGTCGAATAAATCCTGGAGCTTGCGCCAGATGCTGCAGCAGCCCCTAGTGACTGCGAACATTCACCTTTCAAACTGCACGGATTTGCGCAGGACATTTCAACGGCAGGCAGCCACCAGTAAAAAAAAAAGCTGACCAGACGCTCGTGCGTCATGGCCTTTTCTCCGCACGGCCGGCATGTTTCCAATTATCGCACACGCGTCTGGGCACGATAATGGGAAACAGATGTCGGCCCTGCGCGCGTAACCGCAGGAAAAAGGCCATGACGCACGAGCGTCTGGTCAGCTTTCCAAACCCCCTTACTAAAAGTCTCGCAAGCAGCGCATGCACTGCTCTAGGCTCAACCTAAAAAAAGGAGCAGAGTTTCTGGCCCCTGGTCCCAGATGGGACCAGGCGGGATTGGTGTGGCTCAATTGATATAGTGGGTGGGAGCTTTCTGCATGCTTGGATCGGTAGCTCCTAAGCTAGAGTGCTGCCCTTTAACTCCCTATTACTCCTAAGGTGACCAACTGTTAATCACAGTCATTGGTCACAGACAAATCACAGTAAAGTACATGCTAGAATGTATGTTAAAAACACACTTTAAAATAACCAGTCTTAAAAGTATATCAGAATTTAAGGTGTTCAGTAGTCCAGACTTTAAGCACTATTATGCACAAATAAGCAGCCTAACAGTCGTGAAAAAGACCCACCAGTCTAAGTGCGAGGACGTGCTGCTTCTCCATTGATGTAGTAGGCGGAGGCTTCGCACCTGCTAGGAGTGTAGGTTATATTTTCTAAATAATTTTACTTTAATGCTGGAAACTAGTGGGGTGCAATCAGCCTTATAAAGATCTAAAATGCGAGTAGTAATGTGGACTCCTTGATACTGCAAGGATCTGGATTTAATTGAGATTACCCACAATATCTCTATACATTTACTGGAAAAAAAGTTTCAATTTTTCTCAGTTAATTTCAGATGGTAATTTTGGAAAGGGTGACCAGATAGGGTTGGTCAGAGAAATCAAGACAGTCTGCATAAACAAGATCTTATGCATCACTCCACCAAACGGCAGTCTCTTTGTGCTTCTTGGCTTTCAAGGCTCTTGCAAGTGGCGGTTTGACATGTTCTTAGCATTTTCAGCGAGAAGAGAGCCTCATCAGTAGATTTATATACTAGCAGAGTGTTTAGTTGTCCCTTTATATTTCTTACTTTCCTAAGCTCAGACCTTGTGCCAGTTTCTTTATGGTGAGCCTCAGCTTCCTGTAGCTCTGCCTCCAACTTAAGTTGGGTCAGGGACCTATTTTGTTTAGCAGCCACATGGCAATCATTTTCCCCTTACATATGCCTTTAGTGCTCAATGGGTTTCTCTAGATGTGTCTGGCTGACTGGTTAAGATTTGAGTTATTTCTACTGAATGCATGGCATCTTGTATTAAGAAATGGCCTACGTGGCACTTCCTATCCCGTAGGGCCTGATTAGAACGGTCACCTAAACCTCCAGCAGGACATGGTCTCGAGTATTTGTACTTGTTGTCTCTCGTTTCGACCTTGTCAATTAAATTCTGTGATAGGAAGATCATGTTGATTCTAGAATACGAGTGGTGTATGTGGGAATAAAAGGTGAAGTCTGTTTCCTGGGTGCAGTAGGTGCCATATATCAATGAGCCCCACATCATTCGGTGTTTCGACAGTATCTAGGAACATAACTCCATGGGCGCCACCCCTCTCACCGGAACGATCTAGGACTGTCAACTCGCAGGTTGAAGTAACCACTCATAATAATCTGCCCCTCTGCAAAGCCCTGAAGTTTTCTTAGTACAGTGGATAAATTCATCTTGTTTCTAACTGGGAGCGTAGATTGACACAATGGTGAAGGTTAATGAACCTAATTTAAATTGAATGAAAGTGTATCTACCATTTTTGTACTGCAATGTTTCCAATATCACTGCTCTAAAAGTATTTCTGATTAGTATTGCCACCCGACAGTTTTTAGTGCTTGTAGATGCAGAGTGTGTGCTATTATGGATTTCAGGATTAAATCTTCCAATTTACTCTTTACATAAGTGTGTCTCTTGTAAGAGAACTATGTTCACTTGTTGATTTCCCATTTTGTAATAAACCATTGTGCATTTTGCGGGGGGAGTACAGGCCTCAAACACATTAAAGGTAAAGATTTTAAAATTTACTGCATACTGAGATTATCAGTCATGTCCTGTTATAACTCTTGCTCCTGCAGTTTTTAAACCTGAAATTCTATCGATTGGCGCTGAGATCATCCACCCCATAATCCAGAACAAACAAAATAATTATCCTTAACAAAACCAACATAATAATAGAAAAAATAAGCCTCTTATAAGAGGCGCCAGATCCACAGGAATGCTCATATTGTCCCTTTGAAGGTTATGATCAACCCCATTTTGTAAGGCTTAATGATGCTGGTTGACGAGGCTCCGCCAGGAAGTTTAGATACACATTACAAAGGACTCCTGTCCCAGAGTTGGCCCTAGACCATCTATCACGTTTCTGCCTGAGATGATGAAGCTGGAGTCTCCTGTTCATCGAGTAGGTCCAACACTCTTCCACTTATGTTACATGGTGACTGACACCTTCCAGTTGAAAATACATCTCATCTAGGAACGTCCATTGGAATCTTACCCACCTCTTATGCAGCTTGTCTTCCACTGTCTTAACAACAGTTAAGCCAATGCATTTGGCAACGGTTGATGGTGCAAAATCTTGCAGGAGAAAGATATCAGCGCTGAAGGTTAGTGTGGGTGGCAAATGGTCTTCTAGGAGAATTTGCTCTTTATGATGAAAACATGCCAGTTTAGCTATATTATTTCTCTGTTTTCTCCTCTAGATCTGGAACACTTTGGACCACGTGATCAATGACTTGTAAGATGGTAACTGTTTCGGAGAGGCTTTTACCTACTTCAAGCAACTCATCATGATCATGTAGATTAGCCTGAGACGCTCTATATACTCTTGTAGTAAGGATTTAATGCCCTCTTTCATGGAGGTTCCATTTTCTTTTCCGGTTGTCCGTTTCAAGGAGCATGGGTGCTGACTGGCCAGAGCGTCGAGTTGTACAGCTCAGGCGCATTCAAAGAGTGCCAATATCCTAATGGACTTTTGTAAGTTGTTTTAGACTTGTGAGTTGCAGAGGTGTTTACTTGGGATCCCCCTCACGTTCCAAGGTAATAAGATACGTAGAACACCCCGTCATAAGCATTCGTTCTTTTTCACCAGATGAAGCATACTTCTTAGACACCTCCTCCTCAGGATATGGGATCCCCACCATGCGCTTGAATTTTGAACTGCGCATCCCACATTAGAGGCTCGCTTCGTAGCAAGTTTCCTTTTTCGTTTCAATGGGAGAGAATTAAGATCCTTACTTGATTCAGTACCTTGCTCTCAATTATGTTATCTGTTAGGGTTCTCTTCTCACAAGTCCAACCATTATATCAGTGGAGCACTCCCCTCGCATCTCATACTTTTTGCCTCAGTTTGTGTATATTGAAAGGTTTCCCTGTTGCCTACTTCAATTGTTCATCTATTCATTGTGCACATTGCTAAGAACTCGATGCATGACCTGTGTCTCGGTCTGGGCCATCACACTGTTTAAAAAACAAAGCACAGCCAAAGCTACTCATACCTCTAATTTTACCATTTGTAAAATGTATCTGAAAGAGACACGTTAGTGACAGATTCCTTACCTTAGAATATCCCCAGGCGTCAGGCTGGATCCGGAAAGTTTTGCGTAGCAGTACCCCTGCGCGTCGGTAGGCGGCGTCGTGCGGCTCCGCGTCCGTCGTCATGATCGCCGGGATGACGTCACGGCCAGTACTTAGACGGCGCCCATGCGCGCTGGTGTCAGTTCTTTCTTTTTCCGCGCCAGTAAGCGCAGATCCGGATTGAGCAGTGCCCCAGTCATTTTTTGACTGAGTATTTTTGAGACTTTTTCGTCCAAGTTTTCGAGTTGTTTCGACTCCAAGGTGTCAGTAGGGATGCCCGGCTTCAAGCCATGCGAGGTCTGTAATCGCATGATGTCGATTACAGATCCGCACCGAGAGTGTCTCTTCTGCCTGGGGCGCGGCCACGACCCCACGTCGTGCCCAGAGTGTCGGTCCCTCGCCCGAAGGCTTTGCGAGAGCGGTCTCGAAAGCTTCTCGAGGCCCGGCACTCGGCTCCACGCCGCTCGAGGTCCCGGGAGAGGTCGAGGGGCCGGTCGCGGAGCCGTCGTCATTCGTCGGCGTCGACTTCAGGTAAGGCGAAGCACAAGAGGTCTAAGAAGCGTCGCTCTAAGACCTCCCCTCGCCGGTCTCACGACTCGGCTGAGGGTCCTGTTGGTACCGCCCCCGCGGCTCCGGGAGTACCCGATGAGCCGACGCCAGCCTACCCGTCTGTTCCGGGTCCAACGTCGACTCCGGCCGACATCCAGAACTTCTTGTCGGCCATGGCTCGCATCTTCGGGCCTAAGGGTTACCCCGGTGCGCCTTCGGGCCCCGCGGGCCCCAGTGGGGGTCCTCCTTCGGCACCACCTGCGGCTCCGGCCCCGGCGCCGCAGGACCCCCTCGGATCCAGGCCTGGATCCCGGTCGACGCCGGTTGACCTGACAACACCTCCACCGGCGCCGACCTCCCCGGTACCCCTCGCGGCGCCGTCCGAGGTCCCGGGCGACGCCGTCTCCAGGTTCTCCCCGGAACCGGACACGGAGCCGGATCGGCCGACGCCGATACCGACGCCGATGGGACTTTTCTTCCCTCATGTCCGCCCTCCATATTTTTCACCTGTTTTGGAGGACGGGGAGGACTGGGAGGGGTCGGAAGACCCTCTCACAGCCCAATGTGAGCCCTATCAGGACTGGGCAGAGGAACTGGGTGATGCCAGTGGCCTGGACACCTCTCCAGACCTTGGCATGCTGTCTCCTCCTTCCGTGTCTACGGAGGAGGGAGCAAGTTATGCAACGGTGTTGCGTAGGGCGGCCGCAGCCTTGCGCCTCGAGCTCCCTACAGTGGCTGTCAGGACTAACCTCCTGACGGAAGTGCTTCAGCCGGCGGCTACCTCCTCGGAGCCACTGCTGCCGTTCAACGACGCACTTTGACGTTCTTTTGGGCACCTGGTCCAGGCCCACCACAGGGGCTCCTGTGGACAGGAACGTAGCCCGACGCCATCGCCCAGCCCCGGGCGACCCCTTGTTCCTCTCCCAACACCCCACCCCCGAGAGCTTGGTTATCCAAGCCTCTACCTCTCAGAGCGCCTTCCCTACGGCTCCGCCGGACAGGGAATCCAAAAAACTGGACCAATTTGGGAAGAAGGTTTTTTCTTCCTCCAGTGCTGGCTTGCGGTCCGTGAACACCACTTGCCTTTTGGGCCGTTATTCCCACTCTCTGTGGGATTCGGTGGCGCAGGTGCTGCCTAAGTGTCCTGAGGAGGTCCAGACACTACTCACCCGTGTTATTGCAGACGGGAGAGACGCGGCGAAGTTCACAATCCGATGTGACCTAGACACCGCTGACTCGCTGGGCAGATCGCTTGCTACGACGGTGGCGCTTCGCCGTCACGCCTGGCTGAGGACCACTGGTTTCTCGGGCGATGTCCAAAACACCCTTATGGACATGCCCTTCGATGGTATCCGCCTTTTTGGCAATAAGACAGACAGCGCGCTGGAGCGCTTTAAGGACTTACGGGCTACGGCCAAGTCCTTGGGCCTCTCCGCCTCGCGCCCTCCGCAGCAGTCTGCTTTTCGCCCCTTCCTTGGCCACGGAAGGGGCGCCCAGTCACGTCCATTGCCCAGCCACCGGCCCGCGCAGCAGGCGCCTTCGCGTGGCCGGGTAACCAGCGTGCGGGTCAGGCCGCCCCGTCCGCGGCCTCCAAGCCCTCCTAGTCCATCCTTTCAGGTCCACAGCACGCCAGTGGGGGGCAGGGTCCGCCATCACCTTCACCACTGGCGTACCATCACATCGGACAAGTGGGTCTTGGACATTGTCCAAGGGGCTACTCCCTCCCCTTCGAGACTACCCCCCCAGCCATGCCACCTCAATGCCACCGCATGTCGGGGGATCATTTGGTGCTTCTTCAAAAGGAAGTTGCGGCCCTCTTGGCCAAGGGGGCCATCGAGCGCGTTCCGACCCCAGCAGTAGGGCGTGGTTGTTACTCCCACTACTTTCTGGTGCCCAAAAAGGACAAGGAGGATATGCGTCCTATCTTGGACCTCCGGAACATCAATCGCTTCCTCCGGAAGGAGAAGTTCAAGATGCTCACCCTAGCTCAGGTCTCGACTACCCTCGACCCTGGATGGTAGCGTTAGACTTGCAGGACTCATATTTTCACATCCCCGTCCTGCCGGCCCACCGGCGTTACCTGCGGTTCACGGTAGGCCTCGAGCATTTTCAGTTCATTGTGCTCCCCTTTGGCCTTACCAGCGCCCCTCGGGTGTTCACGAAAGTGATGGCGGTGGTCGCAGCTCATCTGCACCGAGCAGGGGTTCCAGTCTTCCCCTACCTCGACGACTGGTTGTTGAAGGCGGGCTCGTCCCAGGCAGTCGTCTCCCACCTCCAGACTACGGCCGAACTCCTGCACTCGCTGGGGTTCTCCATCAACGTGCCGAAGTCGCACCTGATTCCTTCTCCACAGCTCCTTTTCATCGGAGCAGTTCTGGACACAACGCAGTTTCGGGCCTATCCTCCCGAACGGCGAGTCCAGGATATTCAGGCTATGATTCCGATCTTTCAACCTCTATCCTGGGTTTCGGTACGGATGACCCTGAGGCTGCTGGGCCTCATGGCCTCCTGCATCCTGCTGGTCGATCATGCCAGATGGCATATGTGGGCTCTGCAGTGGGACCTGAAGTTCCAGTGGGCGCAGCATGAGGGGAACCTGTCCGATTACGTCCAGATCTCGGAGGGGACTGCACGGCAGTTGCAGTGGTGGCTTTCAAACCAGCAGTGGGTCACGGGCAGATCCCTCTCCCTTCCCCAGCCAAAGCACACAGTTGTGACGGATGCGTCCCTTCTGGGATGGGGCGGTCACATGGGAGAGGCGGCGATCAGAGGCCTCTGGTCTCCGGCGGAGTCCTGGCTCCATATCAACCTTCTGGAGCTCCGGGCGATCCGACTTGCACTAAAGGCATTCCTTCCCTCTGTCAAGGGGAAGGTAGTGCAGGTGTTCACAGACAACACCACCGCCATGTGGTACTGCAACAAACAAGGCGGGGTGGGGTCGTGGACCCTATGTCAGGAGGCTCTGCGTCTCTGGACATGGCTGGAACATCAGGGCATTTTTCTGATGGTTCAACACCTGGCAGGTTCCCTGAACGCCAGGGCGGACGAACTCAGCCGCAGGTGCATGATGGATCACGAATGGCGTCTTCACTCGGAGGTGGCGCAAGGACTCTTTCTACGGTGGGGAGAGCCTTGGTTAGATCTATTCGCCACCGAAGAGAACGCGCAATGTCCGCAGTTCTGCGCGTTGAAATTTCCAAGGCGGCACTCGCTCGGCGACGCTTTTCGTCACGAGTGGAGTTGCGGTCTGTTGTACGCCTTTCCGCCTATACCACTTCTACCCAGAGTGTTGAAGAAGATTCGGCGCGACCGGGCCCAAGTCATTCTTGTGGCTCCGGACTGGGCTCGAAGAGTTTGGTATCCCGAGGTACTCAGTATGAGCGTCGATCCCCCGATCCGTCTGCCTCTTCGGGAGGATCTTCTGTCGCAGCAGCAGGGGACGGTCCTCCACCCGAACCTGTCCAGTCTCCACCTCCTTGCGTGGAGATTGAGCGGCGGCAGTTGATTCCTTTCGCCCTGCCTCCCGAAGTTTGTGATGTGATTCTGGCAGCCAGGCGTCCCTCCACTAAGGTGGAATACGCCTGCAGGTGGAACAAGTTTGTGGCATAGTGCGCAGCAAAGGCTGTGAATCCCCTTTCTGCCCCTCTTTCTGAGGTTCTTCTGTTCCTTCTTTCTCTGGCCCAACAGGGTTCTGCCCTGGGTACCATCAAGGGCTACCTTTGTGCAATCTCGGCCTTTCTCAGGCTTCCTGATCAACCCTCCCTTTTCAAGTCCCCTGTTGTTAACAGGTTTCTTAAAGGCATTACACACCTTTTCCCTCCTGTTCCGTTTGTGATGCCTCAGTGGGACTTGAACTTGGTTCTTACCTTTTTAATGTGCGCTCCCTTTGAGCCTCTCCATAACGGTCCTCTTCGTCTTCTCACTCTGAAGACAGCCTTTCTGGTGGCTATCACCTCCGCTCGGCGGGTGAGTGAGCTCCAGGCTCTTTCTTGCAAGCCCCAATTTCTATCTGTTCATCCAGACAAGGTTGTTCTTAGGACGCGTCCGTCCTTCTTGCCAAAGGTGGTTACTGCCTTCCACATTGGGCAGACCATCACTTTGCCCACCTTCTTTCCGCCTCCGCATCCTTCCAAAGAGGAAGAGAGGCTCCACCGTCTGGACCCAAAACGTGCGATTTCCTTCTATCTGAACCGCACACAACAGTTCCGGGTGGACGACCAGCTCTTTGTTGGCTACGTGGGCACCAAAAAAGGTCGGGCGGTACACAAGCGGACCATCTCCCGCTGGGTTGTCTTGTGTATCAAAGCCTGCTATTCTTTGGCTAAGAAGGAGCCCCCTGTTGGGCTACGTGCCCATTCCACCAGGGCGACAGCCGCCACCACGGCTTTGGGACGTGGTGTCCCTTTGCAGGACATTTGTCAGGCAGCTACGTGGGCCTCGCTGCACACGTTTACCAAGCATTACTGCCTTGACAGCCAAGTCCGGAGAGACGGCTTCTTTGGCCGTTCTGTTCTCCGAGACTTCCTCGTCTGATCTTTGTTCGCAGACCCACCACCGGGGTTGGTATTGCTGGGGTATCTATTCTAAGGTAAGGAATCTGTCACTAACGTGTCTCTTTCAGATGCACAAGTTACTAACTTGTGTAACGATATATCTGTAAGAGACAGTAGTTAGTGACAGATTCCTACCGCCCCACCCATCCTCCCCGTTCTGCGAACTGATTTCTAGGGTTAAGGTCATCCCTTTCAGGGCCCTAGTATTCAGACACCAGTGTCAGTTTCTTGCATGGCTCTGCGTTTCTGGCGCGGAAAGTCGTGTACAGAACTGACGCCAGCGCGCATGGGCGGCGTCTAAGTACTGGCCGCGACGTCATCCCGGCGATCACGACGCCGACGACGGACGCGGAGCCGCACGACGCCGCCTACCGACGCGCAGGGGTACTGCTACGCAAAACTTTCCGGATCCAGCCTGACGCCTGGGGATATTCTAAGGTAAGGAATCTGTCACCAACTACCGTCTCTTACAGATATATCGTTACACAAGTTAGTAACTTGTGCTTCAAACCCCAGTTACGGGATAGAATAGGCACCTATAATCTCGCAGAGGGATTGTGCAATAGTAAGTCAACTGTTGCTACTCTGCTGCAGCATGACAAAGACTATGCTGAATGGCCCAGCAGAATAAAAAAAAAAAAAAAAAAAAAAAAAGCGGGAGGGGGGGGGGGACCACAAAGGTCTCAATGCCAGAGTCTCAGGAATATTGTCTCGGAGCCCCTCAACCACATGCTCACAGTCTGCGGTGTATATAATCTCCGCTTAGTGTGGTTTGGTGGCTAGCGTCATCACTGGGTCTATCACTTGAGTGTCCCGTTCTCCAAGTGACATCATAAGCTACACCAGGAGGGAGACTGTCTGGATGTTGACAGTAGTGAGTGAATTAAATTACCTCTTATCCTGTAGGTAAATCTTTATTGAGGGGAAAAAAATTCGGATAGGGATAAGACTATAAACAGATGGGTGTTAAGTGGATGAGTCACTGATCCATGACACCTAGTGGTTGGGTCGACATGTTTCGGCCTGGAACAGCCCTTACGGGTGTATGGCCTTCGTCAGGACCAGAAGTGGGGAGGCCTTACACTTGATGGCTTTCCGTTAGTTGTGTAGACTTACTCACTCGTCTTCGTCAGAGAGCACACTTTGCTCGAGATGGAACATGGTTATAGGCGCCATCTTTGGCCTAAAATGGAGGAAATCAGAAAAATTAGCTGTAGCATTAGTGGTAATATACGGCTGATTCCCAGCTCACCCAGTGAGACACTGATCAAAACTGTAAGCAATGATGTCACTCGTGACGGTGTGGTGATGTGATATAATAATAACCCAAGTAACTAGCCTGGATAATTAATGATCTTGTGAATGCTAGTTGAAGAACGACACCTGGCCAGATGCAGACATGCCAGCAAAATTGAGGTACATTTACCAGTTTTGTAGTGTGCAGGTTCTTTGGACACACTCCTCCCCAGTCATAGAAACAAGTACAAGAGTAATTTTGTTTATGTTTTAATAGTGCCATTTGCCAAATCCACTTCAAACATAATTTGTGACACAACTACTCTGAAAGAGTGTCTAGGGATCTTTAGCCTTGAAAAATACATGAAATGTTTAGTTGAAGTAATGCTGTGCCCAGATTCGATAATCTTTCAGGTGGACACTTTAACTGAAGATTCCTCATCTTTTAATATTCCCCAGGCGTCTGACTGGATATGGAAACTTAGAGCAGTACTTCTGCGCAGCAGTAGGTGTCATTGTGCGGCTCCGCACAGACCTTGTTCTGCTTCAGAAGTGACAAACAGAGCAGCATATCAGCGCCACCTACGACGCGGATGTCAAGTATTTTCTTAGGCTGCCTGCGCCCTCAGATGCAGTGCCTATCGGAAAATTGGCATGACCACAGTGCAGCTCTTAAGACTGGGACCCTTTTAGATGGCAAAAAGAGTCGAGTTCACAGAACAGGTAGGCGGGAGGCTCAGTAAGGAATCTGCGGTTAGAGTATTCAGCAGAAAGATCATTACTAAAGGTAACTAGTTCTTCTGATGGATACTTCTAATTGCAGATTCCTCACCTTGTGAATAGATACCATAACAGTACTTTCCAAGGTGGTGGCTCTGAGAATCGGCTCAGACCAAAAAGTCATGCTGGACCGAACAAGCAAAATACCCCTCTTTATGGACCTGACAGTCAAGGCAGTAGTGTTTTGTGAATGTGTGCCCGATGCCCATGTAGCCACCTGACAAATGTCCTGGACAGGCACTCCGCATGACAACTCAGCTGTAGCAGCTTTGGCCCCGGTGGATTGGGCCCGTAAGCCTTCTGGGAGCTGTTTCTTAGCCAGTGTGTAGCAGAACTTTAAGCAGAGAACAATTCATTGGAATATGTTCTGTTTTTGCACTGCCTTGCCCTGCTTTGCACTGGAAAACCCTACAAAGAGCAGATCATCCACCCAATGTTCTTTGGTGCAATCAATATAAAAGCTTAGAGCCGTCTTAAGATCCTGAGAGAGATGAGGTGGAGCAAAGAATGATGGAAAGGTGATCGCCTGCCCGACATTAAATGTAGTGACTTTTTTCGGTAGCAATAGCAACTTATCCAGAAAGAATGTTGTATAAGGTGGGTTGACAGAAAGAGCCTGCAGCTCTCTCACACCCCTAGATGAAGTTATAACAACGAGAAAGAAAGTATTCAATGTCAGAAGTCTCAATGGAAAGCTACGCAGTGGTTCAAAAACGTGAGGACTAAGTTCAAGTCCCACTGCAGCATCAGATAAGGGCTTCGCCGTAAATAAATGTTGAAAACCTCTCAAAAATCTGATCATGACAGGTGATGTAAGCAAAGAGGGCTGATCAGGCAACTACAAAAACGCTGAAAGACCAGATAAGTAGCCTTTAACAGTGTCCAAGAAAAGTCCTTGCTGGGCCAGGGACAAAACAATAAAAACAACTTCAGTCAGCTTCACTTGTAATGTGTCAGTTTGCTGGGTACTGCACCAAACCACAAATTTGTCCCAGCCACTGGCGAACACTAATTTTGTGGAAGTATCCCTCAATGACCAGGGGGAATATCGAAGGAGGTCAACTGCCACCGCTCAATAGCCAAGCATGGAGATGCAAATTGTGAAGTACTCTGCCCTGCTGCTGGTGCAGTACCCTGCCCAACTGCTGAGACAGATTGTTCTTGGTATGAAACCCTGCTGGCCCAAACTGATGCCACTGGAATGACTCGGGCCTGGTTGTTTCTGATCTTCAGAAATCGAGTTGGTTGTGGGAAGGCATACAGGAATTCGGAGCTCGACTCCAGATGGAAGTCGTCTCCAAGAGAGTTGCCATGGAATCTCCAACGTGCAAAAGTGCATACACTACACGTTCTCGAACCAGGAGTATCCCCATTGCTGAAAGACGTCCTGTGTCACCTTCGGGCACAACTGCCATTCGTAATCCACTAAACGCCAGAGGCTGAGTTTGTCTGCCCTTGCGTTTAGAGATCCTGCAGGTGGTTTACCACCAGAGAAATTCCTTGGTGGTACAACCACTTTCAAAAGTGCAGAGCCTCCTGAAACAGGACCCAAGACCCCACCTTGCCCTTCTTATTGCAGTACCACATGCCAGCGGAGTGGTCTGTGAGCACTTGCATCATCCTTCCTCTGATGGTGGGCAAGAAGGCTCTCAAAGCCAAGGAAATTGCCCTCAACTCCAACACCTTGTTGTAAAGTCAAGTCTCTCCGAGAAGGCCTCCTAAATCCCGTAGTAATGCATCCGTGACCACCGTCAGCTTTGGGTGGGGTAAAGAGAGGGGTCTGCCACTTACCCAATCACGGCCCAGAAGCCACACCTGCAGTCTCCTAAGAAATCTGGATATATTACAAACAGAGCTAGCTTTTGTAGAACTTCACAATGAACTACAAATGATTTTAGCTCAAGGTGGAATTGCAGCCCTGCCTCTGCTGGATAAAGTCTTCAATATGACCTTGCATGAAGCACCAGCATCAGAGGGAAGGCGATACTGTCTCTCTTGTCTGAGTGATTGATCCCAAACTGCGTCTGTTGGGCCCTTACTTTCAGATCCTAAGTGCTTACAGTATGGCATTTTACAGGGATGCTCCATATTGTTTAATTTCTATATTGCCCCTCTAGTCAGACTGATTTGACATTTTGAGGTCTGCTTTATGTGGCAATGCTGATGGCATACAATGTATTTTATAGCCAGATTGAGATTTAGAAACTGAAAGAACCGACTTCTGTAGTTGTCTTTCCACTCTAGTAGTATCAATGAATGAGAACTGCCTCAAGTCTAATTCTGATAAGATAGATGTGCTTGTGATTGGTAACCCTCCATCCAAGTGGTCCTCAGCAACGTAGTAACCATATTTTGGTCAGTGCCTCAGCCCAGCTGAGTTATTGCATAAATTAGGGTTCACGTATGACAAAAATCGGACTGTATTCTGAAATTTCCAAGGTGCATGTGACGTGTTTTTTTCATTTGAAAATCTTGACGAAAGGTCCTTCCTTTTCTACTATCTAAATCACACTCCATGGTTATATCAGTTATTGTTGTTTCCCATTCGGACTATGGCAATGTCTTATATCTTTGTCTCCCTGGTTATCTAACTTCTAATCTACAGCTATTTCAGAATGCACATTTGCTTCTCGGTCTCCATTGCAGAGACCCCCTTTCACAACATCTTATCTTCGTTGACTCCCTCTTCAAAAATGTAATCTTTAAAAGCCTTCCCCTCTGCCAGAAGGCAATCTATGTGGAAGCTCCCAAATTTGTTAATTTGGTGTCTGCCTATCATCCCTAAAGGAAACTTCAGTCTGCTTCACGTTCTTTTTTGAATGTTCCTAAAGTAGGAATAATTTGCCAAGGCCGCCAATCCTTCCCTTGTTTAACTGCAAGGATATAGAAAAATTCCCTTCCACTCTACACTTAACCTCTGGAGCGTCCGAGTCGCATAAAACTCTTGCAAAAGTGGCTGTTCACAAACTAAATGATAACGCACCTCAGCAGCAGGACAGTTGAACAGGTAACACACTTATAAACCAATTAATAAAATATGTGGCCATTTGCCAGTACTAAGAAATATCTTGAATACATGCCTGTCCAGTATTCCCTAAGGATCCAGTTTCTCTTGCCCCTTTTCAGTACGTTTGGCTTTATTGCAATAGAAGAGGAAGGCCATTGTGAATGAAATAAACACAAGATGATGGACAGAGCGCTGAAACTTTTCAGACACTCACCCCCAGTCACAGATCTGGGTTTAATCCATCATCCTTCTTTAGCTCACTTTGCCACCCCAGTTCAGAACCAGCCATTTGCAAATCAGTCTTGACCCTGTTCCTCATGGGAACAGTCCAGCCCGAATTGCCAAGCCAGGTCTTCCCTGGACCAGATACAAGCATCCTGGGACCGGTTTCGGGGTAACACCTCTCATCAGCCAGGCTAGCTTGAATCCAGGGGCAAAGTGAGCAAGCGACCCAGGTCTGGGCATACCCTGCCAACTTACGGCGAACAAAGCAAACACCAGGAAATGATGGACGGATGCTGAAACTTTTCAGACACTCACCCCCAGTCACAGATCTGGGTTTAATCCATAACCAGAATCAGGGCTTTAGCCTCAAAATACTGTCAGTCTAGAAAAACAATCTGCACGTTGTGACATCTTGTTTGAGTTTAAGCAACTAAATCTGCTGAGAACAGCAAACAAAGTAGCTGTCCTCAATGACCGTCGCTACTCTGAGCACTTTCTTCCAATTAAGTGTCTATTTTTTCTGATAGTCGAATAGAACAAGTTACTTACCTTCGGTAACGATATATCTGTAAGAGACATATATTAGTTATAGATTCCTTACCTTAGAATTACCCCCCAGGCGTCAGACTGGATCCGGAGAATTATTTTCTCAGCAGTACCCCTGCGCGTCGGTCGACTCCGCGTTCGTCGTTGTGATCGCTGGGAACACATCGCGGTATCTACTTAGACGCCGTCCAGCACGCTGACCTCGGTTCTTTTACAGGACATTCCACGCCAGAAGCGCAGAGCCATGCAAGACACTGACCACTGGTGCACAAAACTAGGGCCCTGAAAGGGAGTCCCTTACTCTAGAAGTCAGATTGCAGATGGGGGGAGGATGGGTGGGGCGGTAAGGAATCTATAACTAATATAGGTCTCTTACAGCTATATCGTTACCGAAGGTAAGTAACTTGTTCATTGATAGAGACTATTAGTTATAGATTCCTTACCTTAGAATAGATAGCCCAGCAATACCAACCGCGGAGGTGGGTCTGCGAACTAAGTTCACACCAGAAAGTCCTGGAGAACTGAACGGCCGAAGAAGCCGTCTCTCCGGACAGTAATGTTTAGTGAACGTGTGCAGTGATGCCCACGTTGCTGCCTGGCAGATTTTACCAAGGGAGACTCCACGTCCCAAAGCAGTAGTGGCTGCTGTCGCCCTGGTGGAATGGGAGCGCAGTCCTACCGGAGGCTCCTTTTTCACCAAGGAGTAACAGATCTTAATGCAAAGGACGACCCATCGAGAGATGGTCCGTTTTTGCACAGCCGGACCTTTCTTGGCGCCCACATAGCCAACAAAGAGTTGATCGTCCACCTGGAATTGTTTTGTGCTATACAGATAAAATGATAACGCACGGTTTGGATCCAGACGGTGGAGTCTCTCTTCTTCCTTGGAAGAAAGCGGGGGCGGGAAGAAGGTGGGTAAAGTGATGGTCTGTCCTATGTGGAAAGAGGTAACCACTTTCGGAAGAAAAGAAGGCCTAGTTTGAAGGACAACCTTGTCCGGATGGACAGCAAGGAAAAGAGGTTTCGAAGATTGAGCCTGTAGCTCACTCACCCTGCAAGCAGAGGGGATGGCAACCAGAAAAACAGTTTTTAAAGTAAAGAGTCTGAGAGGACAATTATGTAGTGGCTCGAAGGGAGCGACATAAGGTAAGTTAAGACCAGCTTCAAGTCCCGCTGGGGCATTACGATAGGAATAGGAGGAAAGAGGTGAGTAATGCCTTTAAGTAATCTATTTACAATAGGGGACTTGAAAAGAGAAGGCTGATCAGGAAGGCGAAGAAAGGCCGAAATGGCCGAAAGATAGCCTTTAAGGGTGCCCAGAGAAGAGCCCCGCTGGGCCAAAGATAGAATGAAGAGGAGAACCTCTGAAAGGGGGGCGGAAAGGGGATCTGCAGCCTTTGCTGTGCACCATGCCACAAATTTGGTCCATCTACAGGCGTATACCGTTTTAGTGGAGGGACGCCTGGCTGCCAAGATGACATTACAGACTTCGGGAGGAAGGTCAAAAGCTGTCAACTGTCGCCTCGCCATGCAAGGAAGTGGAGGCTGGACAAGCTCGGGTGGAGGACCGTCCCCTGCTGCTGTGACAGAAGATCCTCCGGAAGAGGCAGTCTGATCAGAGGATTGATGGCCATGTTCAAGAGCTCGGGATACTAGACTCTTCGTGGCCAGTCCGGAGCCACAAGAATGACTTGGGCCCGGTCGCGCTTGAACTTCTTCAGCAATCTGGGCAGAAGTCGTACAGGCGGAAAAGCGTATAGAAGACGGCAATTCCACTCGTGACGAAAAGCGTCGCTGAGCGAGTGCCGCTTTGGAAATTTCAACGTGCAGAACTGCTGACATTGCACGTTCTCTTCGATGGTGAACAGATCTAACCAAGGCTCTCCACACTGCTGAAAGAGACCTTGCACCACCTCCGAGTGAAGACGCCATTCGTGATCCATCATGCACAGGTGGCTGAGTTTGTCCGCCCTGGCGTTCAGAGCACCTGCCAGGTGTTGAACCACCAAGGACATGCCCTGATGTTACAGCCACGTCCAAAGGCAAAGAGCCTCCTGACATAGGGTCCACGACCCCACCCTGCCCTGTTTGTTACAGTACCACATGGCGGTGGTGTTGTCCGTGAACACCTGCACTACCCTTCCTTTGACAGAAGGAAGGAATTGCCTTCAGCGCAAGACCAATCGCCCGGAGCTCCAGAAGGTTGATGTGGAGCCCGGACTCCGCCGGAGACCAGAGGCCTCTGATCTCGGCCTCTCCCATGTGGCCGCCCCATCCTAGGAGAGACGCATCTGTCACCACTGTGAACTCTGGTTGGGGAAGGGAGAGGGATCTGCCGTTGACCCAATCCTGGTCCGTGAGCCACCACTGCAATTGGTGTGCAGTGCCCTCCGAGATCTGGACGCAATTGGAAAGATTCCACTGATACTGCGCCCACTGGAACTTCAGGTACCACTGCAGAGCCCGCATATGCCACCTGGCACGATCCACCAGCAGGATGCAGGAGGTCATGAGGCCCAGCAGCCTCAGGGTCATTCTCACCGAAATCCGGGATAGAGGCCGAAACATCGGTATCATAGCCCGAATATCGCGGACGCACTGCTGGGGAGGATAAGCCAGAAACTGCGCTGTATCCAGAACAGCTCCGATGAAAAGGATCTTCTGAGAGGGAATCAGGTGTGACTTCAGCACGTTGATAGTGAACCCCAGCGAGTGCAGGAGGTCCGCCGTAGTCTGGAGGTGGGAGACGATAGCCTGGGACAAGCTCGCCTTCAACAGCCAGTCGTCGAGATAGGGGAAGACTGGAACCCCTGATCTGCGCAGATGAGCTGCAACCACCGCCATCACTTTCGTGAACACCCGAGGGGCGCTGGTAAGGCCAAAGGGGAGCACGGTAAACTGAAAATGCTCGTGGCCTACTGTGAACCGTAGGTAACGCCTGTGGCCTGGCAGGACGGGGATGTGAAAATAAGCATCCTGCAAGTCCAACGCTACCATCCTATCTCCAGGGTCCAGGGCAGACAGGACCTGAGCTAATGTCAACATTTTGAACTTCTCCTTCCGGAGGAAGCGGTTGACGTCCCTGAGATCCAAGATAGGACGCAGGCCTTTGTCCTTCTTGGGTACCAGGAAGTAGTGGGAATAACAACCACGAGCCACTTCTGGCACAGGGACTAGCTCGATAGCTCCCTTGGCCAAAAGACCCGTAACTTCCTGACGGAGAAGGGACAAATGATCCTCCTCGGACTATCTGCAAAACCCACCTGTCCGACGTGATGTTAAGCCAGTGGGAGAGGTGATGGGGGATCCTGCCGCCCACTGGCAACTGGTGGCCCTGAAAGGTTGGACTAGGAAGGTTTAGAGGCAGCTGCAGGGGGGGCATTGGTGGACTGGCCCGCCCTCTGTCTCCTGGACCCACGACGCTGGGACCCACGTCCCCGCCCGTGCAGAGGCTGGGTGGCGTGTGCGGCCCTGGGTGGGATGTGGCGGGGCACCCCTTCCGTGGCCACGAAAGGGGCGAAAGGCAGACTGCATGGAGCGAGAAGTCGCTGCAAGGCCCAAGGACCTGGCCGGAGCTCTAGAGTCCTTGAAGTGCTTGAGCGCGTTGTCTGCCTTGTCGCCAAACAGGCGACGGCCATCAAAGGGCATGTCCAAAAGGGTAGATTGGACATCCAGAGAAGCCAGAGGTTCTCAGCCAGGCGTAGCGTCTCGGGGCTACCGACGTGGAAATCGTCCTACCCAGCAAGTCGGCAGTATCCAGCCCACACCAGATGGTGAACTTTGCTGCGTCTCGACCCTCAGCAACAGCGCGGGCGAGCATGACCCGGGCCTCCTCCGGGCACTGTGGCAGCACTTGCGCAACCATGTCCCACACTGAATGTGTGCAACGGCCCAAGAGACATGCGGTGTTCACCGACCACAGTCCTAAGCTGGCGGAAGAAAACATCTTCTTACCAAGATAGTCCAGCTCCTCAGATTCCCTATCTTGAGGAGCTGTAGGGAAAGCGCTTCCTTTCGACGATGAGGCTTGGACCACCAAGCTCTCGGGGTAGGGTGTTGGGAGAGGAAAAGTGGGTCGGCCAGTGCAGGGCAGTGGCGTCGGGCGATCATCCTATCCACAGGAGCCCCTGTGTTGAGCTTGGACCAGGAGCCCAGAAGGACGTCAGTGAGGGCATCATTGAAAGGCAGCAAGGGCTCCGAAGAGGCTGCTGCTGCTGGCTGAAGCACCTCAGTCAGGAGGTTAGTCCTGACTGCCACCGTAGGAAGCTCAAGGCCCAAGGCCTCAGCTGCCCTACGCAACGCCACAGCGTAGGAGGCTCCCTCCTCCGTAGCCACGGTAGGGGGAGAAAGCATACCAAGGTCTGGGGAAGTATCCAGACCACTGGCATCACCCAACTCCTCTCTCCAGTCCGGCTCTTCAAGCTGGTCTGCCAGAGGGTCCACAGACCCCTCCCAGTCCTCCTTTGGCCGCCACTCAGGGCGATAAAGAACGTCAGGGAAGAACAGCGGTACAAAAGTACCCTCTGCCACCGATACCGGCGCCGGTCGATGGCGATCCGGCTCTGGGTCCAAGTCAAGGGGGAGGCCGGGGTCGACGCCGGCCGGGGACACACCGGCGTCAGAGGTGGCGGAGGCGTCGTCAGAGGGATCGGCGCCGGGGAAGGTACCGTGATGACCGGCACCGATCCGGATCCAGGCCTGGATCCTTGGGGGCCCTGCGGTGCAGAGGCCGGAGCCGCCGGCATCGAAGGTCTAGAGCCCCCAGCCTAGTCCGCGGGGCCCGAAGGCGCGCGTGCGGAGTCGGGCTGCCCAAAGATGGAATGGAGGACTTCGTAAAAGGCACGAAGCTGGACAGGTGACGCTCCGGCAAGGGAGAGAAGCTTGGAGCCGGCGGAGCCAGAGGACAACGACCCTCTGTGTCCCGCGTCACGTCAGTCGACGGACGGGGAGAAGGCGAAGAGCAACAATGCTTCTTCGCATTCTTCTTGTGCTTTGACTTACCCGATGACGAAGACTTCGATGAGGAATGATGGTGATGGCTCTGCAACCGGACCCGCGACCTTCCTCTTGACCAGGGCCTCGAGCAGCGCAGAGCCGACTGCCGGGCCCCCAGAAGCTTTCGGGACCGCTCTCGCAAAGACTTCGGGTTCATGGCCTGACAGTCGGAGCACGACTTTGGGTCGTGGTCGCGCTCCAAGCACCAGAGGCACACGAGGTGCGGATCCATGACAGACATCAGCTTGTGACAGGAGTCACAAGGCTTGAAGCCGGTCCGCCGATGGGACATCCCTACGTGCACCAGGAGCCGAACGACTTGAAAAAGATGTCTTCAAAGTGTCGAAAAAGTGTTAGTCGAAAAGTGACTAAGGGTACCGCTCTCTCCGGATCTGCGCTGGCTGGTGCGGAAAAAGAAAGAACTGACGTCAGTGCGCAGGGGCGGAGTCTAAGTAGATACCACGACGTCATACCGGCGTCACGACGCCGACGACGAACGCAGAGTCGACCGATGCCATCTACCGACACGCAGGAGTACTGCTGAGAAACAAAACTGCCGGATCCAGTCTGACGCCTGGGGGTAATTCTAAGGTAAGGAATCTATAACTAATAGTCTCTTTCAGATATGAGAAGCATCAGATTATGCAATTTGTAAGGGTATCAAATGTATGACCACTGCAACACACTACAGAGTTCGTGGGAAGGACAGTCTTTATAGCAGAAGCGGGGGTACGCATCACTGAAACATTGGAACTACTCTACTACAGGCAGTAGTTGTCTAAAAGGTATTTAACAATAAAGATGTTTGAACTTAACTCTGATGAACTGTTATCTGAAATTCCATTGCTGCTTAGCGAGTCACGTCTTCAAAAGAAGCCTGGTCATGACAAGAAAGGAGGGAAGGAAGACATTGAGGGAGAGAGGTGGGGGATTGGTGGGGGGGGGAAAGGTGTGGCTGAAGGAAAGCCCAGCTGAAACAAAGAACTAGTGGTAGTCCCATGAAAACCTAAAAGGCCCACCCTTCTCACACCACTTGCTCAAAGGGCAGGGTGCCCATGTTTTGTTTTCTACGTGGCCTTTGCAGGTATTTCCTCCTTAGTGCCTAGCTCAATGTTAAATAAGGTTCTCGGTGCAGACAAAGGCTTTGTACCACTCAGTACTGAATGTCCCTAACATTCCAAATGTTCTATCTGCACAGACATTGCACAAGGCAATATTTGCAGCCGAATGCAAGCTTAGGAATACACCAAGAGGGCTGAGCAGGCACCTCGTTCCCAGGTGTGAAGGCTAAGGAAAGGAGAGAATAGCTTCTTTTCAGTTTCAGGGGAGCTAGGGGAAGGGGTCTTTTCTGGGACAGTGATCTTCCCTAGAGGAATGTTAAGCTACTGATAGTTTAAGTCTGGGATGCCTGGACTTTTCAGAATAATTATTAAGGACAAAGACATTTTGTCTTCCTCAGTGACCATGAGCTACTTCTTTTGGGAGGGTCTATGCATACGTAGCTTCATCATGTTCACGTGGCAGACAGAAGGCACACTTGGAAGTACCCTTTATAATGACCATCTGAAAACGTCTTTCCTAACAGGTGAATCGGCGCTTCAAAGAAATGACTAAACTAGGCCCTGTTCACTCACCTGAGGATAGAGAGACTCCAAAGTGCAAATAAAAGCCTTCAAATAAAAAAATTTAAAAAACAGATGATGAAAAGGAAAGGAAGAAAACTGTGCTCTAAAATGTGAAGTCCTGTTTTCATTGTAAGGACTTTTTGATTTTTTTTTTTTAATTTGGATTTATTCTTGTATAATAAAACAGATGAGAGGAAACAAAGGACGACGATATTTACAATGTTTTCTAGGATTCAGCCTCGCAACAGTGAAGTATTCTATGCTTCTGGATAAGACAAATAGGAACAGACGAGAGGAAACCTAAAGTGAGAAATTGTTTAAAATGTTTTCTAAGATTCAGACTACTGACAATGAAGTATTCTACGCTTCTGGATAACACAAATGAGTAGCACCCTAAAGCAAGAAATTGTTAAAAATGTTTTTTGGGACTCAGCCTAGTGACAATAAATTATTTATGCTTTTGGATAAGTGAGTATGTGGCAGGAGAACCTTTAGTATAACAACGTACTCTTGCCTTTACTTAAGTGCCAAAATTGACATTTTGATTTCTGTTTTTGGCCCTTTGTTTCTTGTGGTGCATATATCGGATCTTTAAAATATTAATTCGGGCAGTCATTTCACAGCCAGTTCATATACATTCCTTTCCTCGATGTTTCAAAAGATAATATAGAAACGTCTCCATTTTTTAAACATCATTTATTTGAATTCCATCGGTTTACAGATGCAACCATTAGGGAACAACTGATCAAAGGGGAACACTTTCATTAAAAAGGGCACACTTTTCTGGAGTACGTTGTCATTTCTTTTTCCCCTTGGAAGGTTTTGCAAACAAGGATGGATCTATCTGGTTTCTGGTCAGTCCTTTAACAGAGAAAAGCCTGGCAGCTCTTTCTTGTAAAGTGCCCCCACATTTCAGTCCACGAGACATCAACTCCTGCTTCAGGGTTTCTAATCCAAGAAGCTCCAGTGCAGCAGCAGACGAGAGGTCCTCAAGGTCCACCGGGGAAGGAGCCTGCAAAGTAGAAGAGGTAAATGGATAAATACTTCATCAGATAACAGACGATTGCTAGAGTTTGCTGCTGGCCGCTCTTCACTTGTGAAAATGCACAATCAACATTTTGGATTTCAGTTAGATTTCCAAGCTTGAGCACAAACCGTTAATGACCCTTATTCTACAGTTCAAAAATGTTTGTGCTCTTAAAATACAATAAATTGAAGTGTCTGCAGCTTTAAAAGTAAGCCCATTATTCACCGACGCCACTTCCCTGGCCCTCAAATGTCACATACCTCATGTACACAGATACAGTTTATCACAGGTTCTACACACCTCTTACTTTTGTCAGTCCATCTGTGCCGTGGCTTCACTACATCGGTATAGGGGGATGCAAATGTTTCTAAAACGACAATCCTTGATCGAAGAGGAGGGATAGGACTATCTGGATTTAAGAAAACTACTCAAGAACTTCATTTTTTAATTCCCCTCTTCTATTGGTGGACGCTACACCAGAATTAGCATGCAATTTGCTGAGCTTAATCACTAAGGGAAGAATAAGAAACCAGTCCTTTAAGGCACTTGACAGCCTCCACGAAACAACAAGCAATTACCCCATTCCAGTGTCTACTTCTATGCACCTCAACAGGAAGCAAAAACTCACGCCTCTGCCACAATAGCAGGGTACCCGAAGGACAAACAAATGCTCATCACTGCAGAGAATGGATGCAAGTTCATATTTCAGGAAGTGCCTCTAAATGTTCCACCCACAAACATCAGTTACTTCACAAGATTATTCAATTTATTGGAAAAGCAAGTGGAAGGAAGGAGGGGCATAGAGTGGAAGCAATAAAGGCTGTATTTTGATGCTGCTCTATTAGCTTTAAACACACCCTGTATTTTGCATGCAGAATCTAAATTTGTTCTAGACAGTACTTTCTGTCAACTATGGAAGGAGCCGACAAAAGCGTTTTTGACTGACGGATGGTGAGGTGCCATATGACTACACAGGTCCATCCTGTAGGCCTCTCACTACTCTGCAATTGTGCTGTATACAATGTTAAGAAATCACGCATGTAAGCCCTGAATCCTAATGCAGTTCACCTGGTTGGGGTGGGAGAACCGTTTTCATTGTCCCATCTCCATTGCTGCAGTGCTCTGCATCTGCATGGGTTTACTAGCACCTTCACATCTTGTGTGTGAGGCTAGACTCCTGGAATACCACTGGATGAGGAGTTGTCAGGTCTCCACAGAACTCGCCCTCTTTACTCTAGGAGAAAGTGGCGGGTATCTCAAGGTAACTGCAAAGGTGGAAGGCTGGGCAGTCAGGAATTCCTCGACAGCAGGTCGGTGCCGACCAGGTATTTCCAGGAGGATTTGCGGTATAGCACTGCCTGACTGGACTGTCTCCGTTGTTCAGGTGCACAGGTTGAGTCGGGATGTTTGGACATAAAACTGTGTCAAGAATATCAAGGACAAAAAATTTGTGAAGATAAGTGTTAGACCTGGTACCATTGGCGTGAGTCTCCCTTCCATTTGTTTTACTGATTGCCTCCTCTGTTTTTGATATGTTTTGCTGGTTTAGATGCTTTGGGCACTGTGCCACTGCTATTCAGTGCCACAGTGCAAGTGCTCCCTATGGTAAATTGATATATTGATTAGTGACTCCATGATTGGATCATTTGATTTACTTGTCAGACCCTAGTATAGTGCACCATGTGTGCCCAGGGCCTGTAAATCAAATGCTGCTGGTGGGCTTGCAGCACTGGTTGTGCCACCCACAGAAGCAGCTTGTAAAGTGTGTCTCAGGCCTGCCATTGCAGAGCCTGTGTGCAGTCTGTGACTGCCATGTCGACTTGGCAAGTGCACCCACTTGCCAGTCCCTAAACCTTCCCTTTTCTGCAGATCAGTCACCCCTAAGGTAGGCCCAAGGGCAGGGTGCATTGTATGTAAAAGGTAGGACATGCCCTGGTGTGTGTAGCATGTCCTGATAGTGAATTACAGCCAATTTCGTTTTTCACTATTGCAAGGCTACCTGTCCCCATAGGCCAGAATGGGCAGTTTGATTATAACATCTTATAATCCTAACTGACCCAGGGAACATGGTAGAAAAACGAATTTAGTATGCCTGAACTCAGAATGATAAAATACACCTTTTAGTGAAGTTGGTTTTAACATTGTGTTTGAAAATACCACTTTTAGAAAGTAGGTATTTTCTTGCCTAAACCATCCAGCCTGCCTCTGCTAGCTTGTGTATTGTATGTCTGGTTTTGTGAGTGACAGGGGCTGAGGGGGCTCCAGGAGACAGGGTGAGTCAGCACAGGGCTGAATAGACCTATCTGCATGTAGAGTGGTGGGAGGAGTAGCACCTGGGCCTGAATAGGGCTGTGCCTGCCTTCCACAATGCTGGCTCCACCTCCTGTGGTGTGTCTGATGTCCCTGGCCTACACTGACAAAGGAAGAGGGTGTGCACTGGCAGAATGCACCCAGAACTGGTTTGGACTAGGTACAGGACCCTCTGCCTTCAGAGGACAAAGGATTTGCTGGTATAAATATTGGGGCCCTGACCCCAGAACTTTAGATCACTTCTGGAACAACAAGACGAACCTTTGCCAAGGAGAAGAACCAAGGAAGCTGCAGGAGTTTGGACTGCCCCTCTGCCAGTGTGCTGTTTGCTGGGTTGGCCTGCAGTGGTCTTCATTGCCAAGGAAAGGAGAAGGAACTTTTAAAGAACTTTCATCATCTTGCAGAATATTCTCCAAGGGCTTGAACTAGAGCTTGCCTCCTGCTGAAGTCTCAGGGCTACAAGACTTCACCACCAGCTCCCTCCTGAATTCCCTTGCTGGGGCTTCTGTCTGCAGAAGCCTGCGTGTCGCTGGGAGCTGGAAGCGCGACTCAACGAGAAGAAGCGTGTCGCTGTTACAGCTGCTGCCGTCGCATCGCCGGAGAAGCGCGTCGCTGCCGCAGAGGCCGCCGCCGCATCACCAGAGAAGCGTGCCTTCGGCGCAGCTGCCTGCCGTTGCATCACCAAAGAAGCGTGGCTTCGTCGCAACTGCCTGCCGTCGCATCACCGGGGCAGCGTGTCGCCACCGCCAGGGTCGCCGTCGCATCCCCCAAGAAGCGTGTCGCCGTCGCAGCTGCCTGCCGTCGCATCACCGGAGAAGCATGTCGCAGGGCCTGTCGCGGCCCCAAAGATACAGAGTTCGCTGCACGGCCGCGCACGCATCGTCTTCACATCGTCGCATCGCATCAAGAGCGCACCCGCATTGCACCGGATCGTCGCACCGCAAAAAGGCGCCTGCTCGCCGCATCACCCTTCCTGCGGACCCTTTGTTGGTTTTGCGTTACGCATCCAAGGTACTTTGATGATAAATGCGACACGTTTCTCACAAACTTGAACTACGTTACTTCTACCATCTTTAAGTCTATTTTTGAGTACAGTATTGTGGATTTTTGTCGTTTGTGGTCTTGTGTTAAGTCTATATAAAGAATACTTATTTTTATAAAACCTGTGTGGTGTCCATCTGTAGTGTTTTCACTGTATTACTGTATGTGTTCACAAATGCTTAACACACTGCCTCTGAGATAAGCCTGTCTGCTTGTGCCAAGCTACCCAGGGGGTGAGCAGGGGTTATCCAGGAGTGTAACTCCCTTGCCCTGACTTAGAAGCAAGGGTCCCTATTTGGACAAAGGTGTATACCATTGCCAACTAGAGACCCCCAGTTCTAACAATAAGTTTCTAATAGCAAGCACAGTTTTACTTTACTTCACTCCACATAAATGTACCTTGGTGATATAGCTGTGGAGTTAAGAACAGTAAATGTATACTTACCTATTTGCACTTACCTTCTCGATATTTTGGTCCTCAATATTTTTGACACCCTATTCTGTCCATGCAATATTTTTGACATTGATTTTCTGTCAGACAACCTGAGTCAGAGAGGAAGAACTCCTTAATGCTGGCTGCTTTTATTTGAGCAAAGTTGTGAAGCTCGTTGTATCCTATCGGAGGACATCTGTAGCACATTCTTTCTCCCATTATTGTCTCACTTTGGCAACTCTACTTGGTGAGGTATAGAGGGAATATGTTACTTACCCTGTAAGCATCTATTCATAGCGTGTAGTGCTGCAGCTTCAAATGCTTAGCATACTCCTGCCATCTGAATTTGGGCTCTGAGATTTACAAGTTTTTTTTATTCGAAGAAGTTCTAGTGACGAGGTGACTCCTCCTATGGTCTGCATTGTGCGTGGTCATTGGCTCCTACATTAGATTGTTTTTAGCTCATTGGGTGAGCTTTAGGATACGAGCAGTATAGGGACATAAAAGAGGAGCATGCAAATGAAATGTGGGATTATGTAGAGCATTCCTAAGTAAGTATATTTGTGAACCAAAAGCTGCAGAGGAGGAGGGTGGCTACATATGAATCTACGGTACTACACGCTACGAATAAATGCTTATAGGGTAAGTAACATATTCCATTCGTAACATGAGTTCACCGTAGATACAAATGCTTAGCATCGAATGTAAAGTAGTGCTCCTCATAAGCGGTGGTTAGCTATTGGCTGATGTAGATGTTTGAAAAAGTGTTCTTAATCCAGCTTGACCCACTCTAGCTTGTTGATTAGCTAAAACATCAACACAATAGTGTTTTGTTAATGTATGTAGGTTATTTCATGTAGCTGCTTTACAAATATCAACTATTGGGATGTTCCCTAAAAAGGCCATTGAGGCACCGTTTCTGCGTGTGGAGTGAACCCTTGGAGTTACAGTTAGCATTCTCTTCACTTTGCGGTAGCAAGTCTGAATACATCAAACTATCCATCTAGCTATTCTTTCCTTGGATATTGGATATCCGTGGTGTGCTTTTGCAAATGCAACAAATGGTTGTGTTTTGCAAAAAGGTTTACTTCTCTCCATGTAATACATTAATGCCCTTTGAACATCTAATGTGTGCACAGCTCTTTCTGCTACTGAATCCGGTTTATGGAAGAAAACTGGTAGCTCAATTGTCTGGTTTGTATGCAAGGCTGACACTACCTTTGGTCAAAATTTAGGGTTAGTGCGAAGCACTAATTTTCTTGGAAATATTTGAAAGAAAGGTTCTTTTGGTGTAAGGGCTTGTATTTCACTTATTCCTCTAAGGGAAGTCAAAGCTACTAAAAGGGCACTTTCCATGTGAGGAATTAAAGGTCACAGGAATGAAGTGGCTCAAAAGGTGGACCCATAAGTCTTGTGAGACCAATATTAAGGTTCTGTACTGGTGCTGGTGGGGTGGAAGGCGGAATGACTCTATCCCTTCCATAAAAAGCTTTAACCACTGGAATTTTAAAAAGTGACATATGTTGCGTGTTTTGCATGTAAGCAGCCAAAGCTGCCAAATGTAATCTGATTGATGTATAAGCAAGTCCTGCTTGCTATAAATGAAATATATAACCGATAAGGTCTTGTACCGTTGGTGTTGGCGGTTGCATCTGTTTATTGAAGCAGCAATCATGCATCGAAAAATCATAAAAATGTTACCAAACCTGCATGTCTACTGACTTAAATCTACTCTACCTAAATGTAATACTCTTCACCCATAAACTGTTCTCAAATAATGTGATCCTGGGCAATTATTTTAATTCACTGAGCTTCCATTTTATTCAGTATCACATATGTGAGCACCTTCAAATACGTGAGTACAGTATGTCTGTTGTACAAAGAACTCTTTTGGTTGATTTAATAGACAGAACGTTTGTTCAAAATACAATACAAATCTAGCCACATATAGGATACACATGACCCCTGACTATCAGTTCATATCAACAGCATGGTCATCAATGCGGGGGTGGGAATGTTTAAAAACTCACTTTTAATAAATATATAACTAAAGCATGAAGTGGTAAGGGAAGTGGGAATGTTTAAAAACTCACTTTTAATAAATATATAACTAAAGCATGAAGTGGTAAGACACTGCCATTTGCAGTCAGCACATTTTTCATTGAAATGGCCACAAAATGCATCACCGTCATGTGGTTTTACTGATAAAACTATTTAGGGCCAGATGTACGACCCTACCACAAATCTTAGGTATTTGCGATGAGCGGGATGGACTGGAATGTGGAAGTATGCATCCTGTAAGTCCAGAGTGGACATAAAGTCGCCTTGTTGTAGCAGAGGAAGCACCTGTTGGAGAGTGACCATATGGAAGTGATCTGAATGAATGTATAGGTTTAATTCTCTGCGGTCTAATATAGGCCCGAGAGAACCGTCCTTTTTTGGAATCAGAAAGTAAAGAGTATACTCCTGTCCCTTGATATTGTAATGGGACCGGCTCTATAGCTCTTTTTTACAGAAAAGATTGAACCTCTTGTTTGAGTAGGTGTATATGTTCTGGAGATAGTTTGTGTGTTCCTGGTGGAATGTTTGGAGGGTTGTTGGTAAGCTCCAGGCAATAACCAGATTGGATAATTTATAAAACCCATTTGTCTGATGTGATGGTATTTCAGACTGGGAGAAATTGAGTGAGATGTCCCCCAACAGGTGTTGAATGATCGGGGGGGAAGAGGAGACAACTCACTGATTATTTGTGACTGGGGAAGTACGGGGTGTGTTACCTTTCCCTCTTCCTTTGCCATGGTTTCCCCGAAATTCACCTCGAAAATAACCTCTTGTAGAGGGTGATTGACAATTGCCTCTATATGACGTGGAGGACCCGTCAGTAAGTATGGTCTTTGAGCCTCCCCGGTAAAAGAAGCGGCGAAAGGAACCACGATTGGATGGTGTTTGCAGAGCTCCCATGGATTTGGCTACCTCAGTGTCTTTCTTAATTTTTTCTAATGAAGTGTCCACTTCAGGACCAAATAAATGTTCCTTATTAAAGGGTACATTTAAAATGGAAGCTTGAACTTCCGGTTTCAATCCTGATACCCTGAGCCATGCATGATGTCCGAGTAGGACGCGGTTTTCTAACTTATTCAGAACGGCTTCGGTACATGACGAAATCTACGAGGACAGGGGCATATCATAGCCCGATGCTCATCGTTGAATTATCAATGCTTATCACAATATTTATGTGAAATTATGGGAACTATCTTCATTCTGGATAAAAATACTCTTTCTAATAGGGACTAAACATTTTCGCTGAAGGATCAGAATTTTATATGGAATGCTTTGAGAATTCATCTATTAAGCTTTTGAAGCCTTGAAAAAGTTTCTCTGAAACGAAACGTGTCGGCTGCCGGTCCAACGCTATGTGGAAGGATCAGAGTATCTACCTTCTATCATTGAAATACTATGCTATCCATTTTTAAACATATGGTTGAAATCTGTTTGTTGGATGTGTTTATCTTATTAAATAGCAAGTAACAAAAAAACTTCTGATTTGTTGGTACTATGAACTGCTCCATGAAACTTTTTTGTATGTTGATATTTTAAATTGCTTCAAGTTCTTTTAAAAAAATAAAAAATCTTTTTGTATGAATCAAAATTGAATTGACTTCAGTGCCGAGGTTTATCTATATTCTTTGATATCACCACTGGGTTCCTTTGAACCACAGTGGATAACACCTTAGGTAGTGGGGTGTAAACCTTTAACCTTGAGGGGCACCAATATTGCAAATAAATACTTAATGCACATAGAGAGTGATGTGCTACCAATAAGACCACCACTACCATTTGTAAATATTGTATAGGACGCTGGTGTTAACAGCGCGTGAAGCAGTGTCTGCTGCGTCTAGAGCACACCTGATTGAAGTGATGGAAATAAGCTTCCGTTCTTGGATGAGATCATGAGCTTTAGCTTTATGCTCATCAGGCAGATATTGCATCAGTTGCTCTAGCTCATCATAATGAGCTCTGTCATACCTCGCTAACAGTGCTGGTGTGTTAGCTATGTGCCAATGATTAGCTGCTTGCGCCGCTACTCTTTTGCCTGAGGCATCTATTAATTTAGATTCCTTATCAGGAGGCGGGGCGGCTCCTGTTTGAGAATTAGTTCGTTTACGAGCATTTGATACCAATAAAGAATCTAATGGAACCGGACGTCTGATGTAAATTGGGTCTGTAGGTGCAGCCTTATATTTCTTGTCAACTCTGGGTGTGATAACCCTAGCTCGCACTGGGTCTTTGAATACCTCATCTGCATGTTTTAACATACCCTTAAGCATAGGTAGTGTATGTGTAGTCTTTTGTGATACACTTAGTGTCTCAAATAAGAAGTCTTCCTCAAGAGCCTCCTTATGGAGCTGTACTCCATGGTACTGTGCAGCTCTATTAACTAACTCAATAAACCCCACATTATCTTCTGGAGGAGAAGGCTCAGATGGATATAGGTCTGGATCGTTATTATTGGGATCAGTGTTATAATCGATCCATGGGTCTGGACTATTGTTCTGTGGCACATCCCCATCTCTGCCTCCATCTTCATTCCCATCCCCATCTTGATTATCTGGGGATTGTGGCTGAGGTGAATTTGGGGGTGTTATGAGTAAGTTAGGATCAATAGGTGAAGAAGGTGAAAGAGGAGGTGGAGAAGTGTTAGTACCCATACTCTTTCTCTTCAGAGGGATATGATAAGAGTCCTCAAATTCTGGCTTTCTTTTTGCTGGCAGCTTTGCATAAAGGTGTCCAGTTTTAGGGTTAATCACAAAGTCCTTTTGTTTGGGGTCCATGTTGGCAGGCGGAACATCCAAACAAGGCTCCTTGGATGGTGGAGGAGCGGTTTTGTCTTTTGGGGCCAGAATTTTCGGTGCCAAAGGTTTCGAAGGATCACTTGGTTTGGACTTCTGTGCCAAAGTTTTCGGTTCAGTACCCGAAGGAGGCCGACTCATTCCCGAGCCGGAAGGCTTTGTTACGTGTTTCGGTGCTGGTCCCTAAGGCGGGGCGTTTGAAACTTTCTCGGTGCCGACCTTGGCACGAAGGCAGAGGAGGGACCAGAGCCTTTTTAGAGGGCACCATTTGGAGCAGGGGAGTATCTTTACTCACGGTACGTTGACCCTGCGTGATGTCCTCCTCGATGTCGGATTCCTCCTCGGACACGTAGATGTGTTCCTCTTCCACCTCGGCTCCCTGAGCTTTGAAGATTTCTTGGTCGAAACGATCGGCAGGCTTCGCAGTTTTCTTCGTTGTGTTCGGGTGACAAACACAAATTGCACACCTCGTGCAAATCGGTGCGGGGGTGCTTAGAGTGGCACCTAGGGCAGAATTGGAATGGAGTCCGATCCATCTACTGCGAGCTGGCCCAAGGCGGCTAGGCCCAAGGGCCTTCCACGGGATTTTCGATCAAAGTTTTAGGAACCGATACGCGAAGGTGGGAATACGCGATCAAAAAACAATACCGTCGAGGGTAGGGGATTGCGCACCGAGGGGAACCCGAGAACGGTGTCGAACCGGAGCGCAGCAATTCACGTCCGAACCCGATGGCGGAAAAAAACAATCTAACAATGGAGTCGATGTCCGTGTGCACTATCACCGAAAGGAGGAGTCACCACGCCTTATGACTGGAAAAGACTTCTTTGAACAAAAACAACTTGCAAACATCCGGACCCAACTCTAGAGGGCAGGAGTATGCAAAGCATGTGATCTACAGCTCACATGCCTCGAGCACATCATTTTCCAAAATAAGATAAGCATCAATTAGTAAAAACACAAACTGGCATATGACCTCTGTCCTTGAACAGACAGGAAATGTGTTAAGATAAAAACAAGATTGAAAGGCGTCTTTATTGCTCATTCACTTTCCGAATGAGCAGAACCTGTTCCTTTCCAGCTCTAGTTCACTCTCCAGAACATACCAGTAAGTCCTAAAAATAGCTCGACCTGATCAAATCGGACTCGCCATAGCGAGTGGGCATGTAGATTTTTCGAGGATTGATAATGTACAAATCTTTTCAATGTTGCTGCATAACAAGCTCGTGCAGTTGGTCTACGTGCTTGGTTGAGAAATTCCATGCATTCCTGCGGTAGATTAAGGTGTCCAAATTCTAAGATCTCAGGAGCCAAATTGCTAGGTTGAGCTGTGTGGGATTTGGATGAATTACTCTGCCTTCCTTCTGATTTAGGAGGTGTAGCCAGAGAAGCAATTTCTTGTGTGGCTCTACTGATAGTTGCAATAGGGTTGTTAACCACGCTTGTTGCGCCCATGCTGGAGCTATTAGGATTAGTGCAAGGGAAGTTCCCGTTAGCATTTGCACCACGTATGGAATGAGTGGGGAGGGGGGGGTGGGGAGGGGGCCAAAGCATAAGCAAATATCCCATACCAATTGATCCATAGGGCATTGCCCTTGGATTGGGGGTGAGGAAACATGGAGGCGAAGTTCTGGCATTTTGCATTGTGTTGCGTGGCAAATCTTTCTATTTGCATGGTTCCCCACCATTTGAAGTACGAGTGTAGAAGTGCTCTGTCAATTTCCCACTTGTGTACTTGCTGATGTGTTCTGCTTAGCATATCTGCGGAGTCTTTGTCCACCCCTAGTAGGTATTCTGCAAGGAGGTGGATTTTGTGATGTATAGACCAATGCGTTCTATTAGGAGGGAGAGCTGCAATGAGTGTCCCCCCCCCTGTTTTTGAACATAATGCATTGGAGTCATGTTGTGTAGGACTATTTTGTTGTGAAGATAATTGCGAAAGGCCTTCAGTGCTAGTTGAATCGCTAGAAGTTCCAGATGACTGATGTGGAAGCGTTTTTGAAAAGTTGACCATAGACCGTGTACTGTGAGGTTCTGCATATGCGCCCCCCAACCCTAAAGGGATGCATCTGTAGTAATGGTAACTTGCGAAATTGCGGCTTTGAATGACCGACCATCGTTGCTGTTCCACCACTGCAGGGAGCGATGGGCATTTGGCCCTACCAACACTAGATCTTGTAGATGTCCTTCCGCTTGAGACCATTGTGATTGAAGAGTGTGTTGAAGGGGACGCATATGTAGATGAGAATATGGAACAATGGCTATGCAGGACACCATCATTCCTAGAAAGCTTATGACTGTTTTTACCATGACCCGATGATGAGGTCGAAAAAGAGGTAATACTAGCTGGAACTTCTGCACTCTTTCTGGACTGGGATAGGCTCTGCTTATGACCGATTTAAATTTGCGCCTAGGAAAGGTTGCATTTGCAAATGTTGAAAGTGCGACTTTCCTATGTTAAGTGTAAATCCTAATCTGTGTAGAAGGTCGTTTTCTTGTTGTGTGTCCTGTAGACATTGTTGCTTGGTACGACTTTTGAAAAGCCAATCGTTTAGATAGGGGAAAACATGTATGCCCCCCATTCTGAGATGAGATGTCACCACAGCAAGGCATTTGGTGAATACCCTTGGGGCTGTAGTTTCCCCAAATGCTAACACCTTGAATTGGTAGTGCTGTCCGTTGATTTGAAAACTGAGATAACGACGGTGTGCTGGATGTATGGGAATATGGAAGTAAGCGTCTTTGAGGTCTAACGCGGTCATGAAATCTCCTTGCTGTAACAATGGTATCACATCTTGTAGCGTGACCATACAAAAGTGTTATGAGGAGATGCAGCTGTTCAGTGGCCAGAGGTCTTGAATAGGCCGTAATGTTTTGTCTTTTTTGGGGATATATAGGGAGTATAGCAAGTATACTCTGTGTCATTGGGTTGTTTTGGGACGGTTTCTATAGCCCTTTTTGAAGGAGAGCTTGAACCTCCTCCTGGAGGAGTGTAAGATGTTCTGGTGACATCTTTTGTGTTCGTGGTGGTATTGCGGGTGGGCTACTTGTGAGTTCCAGACAATTCCCGTCTCTGATGATAGAGAGAACCCACTGATCGGTGGTAATTTGTGTCCACTGTTGATGGTGGTGCTATAGCCGTCCCTCTACTGGTGTTATATGCTGCGGGGGAAGGCTTAGTTGGTCAGTTTGGTAGGTGTGGCGGGTTTTGAGGTGGAACCATGACCTCTACTGTTTTTATAGGATCCCCTAGAGTATTGTTCCCGATAGGAGCCCTGTTGTTTTTGTGCATTACCTGAATCAGTTGACGTACTAGGTCTTGCTGCACATCTGTATTGCCCTTTCCAAAAGGAACTTCTGTGCTGGAAGGTTTAAAGGGCACCCATGGCCTTGGCAGTATCTGTTCTTTTTAATTTTTCTAGCTTGCCATCTACTTGTGGCCCAAATAAATTTCGGCCATCCAAGGGTAAGTTTAGACGATGTTGTTAGACCTCGGGCTTAAAACCCGCTCTGACCCTGCTTTTAGTTGTTTTGGCGCCAAAGGTGTTTTCGGATCCGATGCTGGCTGTTTTGGTTCCGACGCCTCATGGTGCTTTAGAGCCGTCAAGTCTTTTTTCGGTATCGGCACTGAAAAGATTTTGAGGGTTTTCAACTTTTTGACGCTTGTTGAGTGTTTTGCAGGCGGAGGGACGTGGATCTGCTCCTGACAGAGTAGACGCGGTAATGCTATCATCTTGAATATGGAAGTGAGGCCTATAACGGATAACAGGAGCTTGGACCAGAACTCAGTGTTTTGGGACAACTGTGTTATTTTGGGCTGAACGTTTTGTTCCCATGCCCTCTGTGCAACCGTCGTCATGTATACCCCCAGATATCTGAAGCCCTCTGCCCGGGTTTGTAAGTCCCTGGCCTACTTCACTTCCGAGGAAGGGCAGTTGATCAGGTATATTATGGACTTGGTTTTATTCGGGGTAAGCCCTGTAAATGCTCCAAAAATGTGCTGGTTCTGGAGGACTTGTGGTCCTGTGTCTTGAGGCTCAGCCATAAACATGAGGACATCATCTGCATATAATGCTATGCGGCCAGAGGCGGCCGGCATCCAGCCCAGACCCCAGACCAGGGCATCTACTCTCAACCACCTGGCTAAAGGCTTTATCGCCAAAGCAAATTGCAGTGGCGACAGAGGGCACCCCTGTCGAGTTCCCCTACATATCTTAAACCTGTCTGAAGCGGCGCCACCTAGCCGCACTCGGGCCGCCAAGTCTGTATACAGCAGTCATACTTTGTTAATAAACTTAGAGCCAAAGTTCAATCTTGTCAAAAGGCAGAACAGGTAGTCCCACTGTACCGAGCAAAAGCTTTCTGGAAGTCAGCTAGTACGTAAGAGGGTGTGGCTCCGGCCACTGTTCGGTCAGGGCCATGGCATTGTGAACACAACTGATATTATAACACGTGGCTCGGTGTGGCAGGAAGCCTGATTGATCAAGATGGACAAGCAGGCAGACCACTCGGAGAAACTGATTAGCTAACACTTTGGGCCATATCTTTGCCTCTATATTAAGAGACTGAAATAGGTCGATATGACAAGCAGCACTCCGGTGGGTTTCCCGGTTTCAGTATCACCACTATCTCCGTCAGGCAGAGGTCTGGCGGCAAGGCCCCCATCTCTAGGGCTACGAGTAGGGCCTTAAGCAACGGGTCAATAAGCTAGACGCTATATGTTTTGAAGAATTGCGGCAGGAAGCCATTGGGACCTGGCGTTTTCCCCGCTCTAAGCTGGGTGAGGGCCTTTACCACGTCCTACTGCGTGATATTCTCCTCCAGCGCCTCAGCATCCTCCCTCTGCAGTGGTACCACAGGAAGTGCCCTCACAAACTACTGTAGGGCTGTCTTGTCAGGCCAACCCATGTCTGAGTATAGCGTCGCATAATAGGAGGCGAAGAACTGGGCGATGTTCTCATTTCCGTCACTCTCAGAACTCTTTCATCCAACACATATGCAATTGGTTCGGGTCGGGCGGTGTTGGTACAGAGCCAGAGGAGGGTCCTGATTGTTTTGCCTCCCCATTGATAGATGAGACTGTCATGAGCCACACCGTCCGGGCCTCTTGCAACAGTGTCTGTTGCAGTACACATTGCGTGTGACGTGAATCCCTAAGGAGCACCTGCTCGCAAGAAGTCGCAAACTCTCTTTCCAGGTGTAGGATGCGATTCTCAAGGTCAGTCATCTCTTGTCGCCGTCTGCACTCCCTGCCAGATATGTAACCGATAATGTACGCCTGCCGGGTGGCTTTTATTGCCTCCCATAGAGTTACTGGGCAGTCTACTGACACAGCATTTAGCTTTAGGTATTGGACAATAGCAGAGTAGATGTGTGTCCTGGCCTCAGTATCACGTAACCGTAAAGCATTGAGGTGCCAACTCGCCATCGTACAGTACGGGCCCAGGCATAGCCGCAGCTCCAGCAGGGAGTGGTCGGACAATACCCTCACAAGAATTTGTGTCCATAACTTTAAGTATGTCAGAGGTCGGCATGAGAAAGTAGTCCAGGCGTGAGAACACCTATCACTTTATGGCCCCCTGGCCAGGGTGAAGGGCCTGGCATACATCCAAAAGCCCCAAGGCGTCCGGGAATCGCGCAAGAGGGGGTCCTTGGGCTTGTAAACGTACCCCCCCAGGATCCATCAAGGAGAGGACAGAGCACCCACTCATAGCCACCCGACCCCCCCCCCCCAAAGATCCAGCTGGAAATTGTGCTCTCAGTGCATACAAGAAGCAAGCAGTAAGAGGCGGGGGTGTATACACTAAGGATCGTGAGCGGTCTCCCATCTAGAAGGCTGGCCACCGCAACATAGAGGCCCCATTATCATACCATATTCGGGTCACCTTCAAAGGCACTTGGCGATGTGTCAACACTGCCATTCCCTGGGACTCCCCTCATAAAACCTGTGTGGAATACTTAGGAGTAACCCATCCTCATCATAAAAGGGACAACTGTTGCCTAGCAGGTGCATCTACTGCATGAGGAGAATCTCTGCTCTATAGCGTTTAGCCTCTCGCAGGATCATCCTCTATTTGACTGGTTCTAAGAGGCCATTGATATTCCATGGGTATAGGTGTGATTAACTGTCAAAGCGGGGCCTATCCAGGGTCAATGTGTGTGGGTGCATTAGGGCTGTCTGGAGTCAGTACCCATGGGCAATCATTGGTGCACAGGCCGTCGTGCTTGTAAGATAATGTGTGAACCCAGTTTTATTTTTCCGGCTTGCGAGAGAAGAATCTTAGGACATCTCTGAGGCTTTTTGCCCTAAAAGGCATATTTTCCAGTCAGGAAAACAATTTTATTGGATTCACTCAACGTTTATCTGCTGTTGAGAGATTCCCTTGGATTTTGAATGGAGTTTTAGTCAAATTGCCTTCTCTCTTTTCAAAGTGCCCTTCATGTGGAAGAAAAAAGGCTGTAACTGGCATCCACAAAATGTGCGTAGTGTGTTTACCCTGTCTCGGAGTGCGACACCTGCAAGAACAAGTCAGAAAGAACTTCAAAAGACAGCGAAGGCATGAGATTAAGAGGCATGTCGGAAAACGTGAGGGCTGAGGAAGAGAGAGAGAGAAGACTCAAAAGATCAACATCTCAACCTGTCTCACTTTCTGTACCATCTCCTACTAAAGACCACAGAGGTAGGCCAAACAAGGTAAATAATAAAGAGCCACGGAACCGCCAATGCAGAGGGCAATTATTCCAGCGTTTCTGACTATCAATGATCATCCTATGATGCAGAACGTCACTCTGTATGAATTGGTAATAATATAACACGACCCTAGCTACAAAGCAAGAGAGTGCTGTATATTAAGTGAGAGGTTAGGAGACAATCTATAAGAACGTGTACATAAATACATTTTACACACATTAAACTAACATTGTTTTTGAGCACAGGGGGAATTAAGTGATTTGTCCAGAATGTCACAATGTTGAGTCAAGCGCAAAGGCCGATATTTGAACTTGGTTACAAGAGTGGCAGCTCTAGCCACTAGGTCAACTCTTCTCTAGCAATTTGAGGTAATATTATAATTTACAAGCCACATGGAGGAGTGCTGTTTTGGTAATTGTCTCTCTCAATGAGTACACAAGATATAATTAGTTTCTGGGGAGAAGGTAGAACTCCAGTTAAACCACAGCCATTACTTTGTTAGATACCCTTATCACATCTGCCATCCTCTGCCACTAAGCATTTTCTATCTGCTTCAGAACATGCCCTAGGTCTGCCAATAAATCCAAGCATGTCCTGTCATTTCCATGGCACCAGAACATGTATGGCACACTTCAGTAACCCTAACCACTTGCTGTTTCCCATCAACCGACATAGAATACTGACTGCTACCACCACCACCTCCTTCCCCACCTGGCTTCTGGGTGCATCTAAATGGATGCCTCAAATGCAATTCAATGAAGTGAGCCACATAGGAGTACACAAAAGGTAAGTGTAGATTTTAACATGATTCAGTGAAAGGCACAGAGTATTCTTCCTGCAATAAAGCATGGCCTGTTCCTTCAAGGAATTGTTATTATTTACCAGCTTAATGGTAGTACTAAGACATCTTACTGTGTTGAATAATGGATTATGTGGACCTACGATGAAGAACAATGACCTTATCCCTCCGAAATGAAAGAAGTTACCTGCAATTAACTAAACTAAAGGTAGTACATTTGGCTTCCCAAATGTTTTACATGTATATGCAAATGTGAACTGGAATTATGAAAGGAGAGTATGCATTAGGAACCATCGACTGAACATTTTTCCTCATTGGTACTACATTTTTATTTTCTACAAATTATTTCACGATCTCAAAGTGTCAGAGAATCGGTTCATATCATAGTAAAAAATCTGGGAGAAGTCTTCATGAACAATCCGCAGTAAGAATACTACTTTCGAAAGAACACTACTTACCACAATCTCAGGCATACTTCCAACTTCAGGAATTAAAGTTTTTTCTTCTACTTTTTGCTCCAGTATTTCGGTATATTTGTTAGTTTCTGCTTCTTGCCGTCCAGTCTGTTCATTTTGGGGAGAAATGTCCATCGCCACTGTATCACAAACTGAATCATTCCCCAAATCACCTAAAACTTCTGGAGTCTTTTCAGAAAACTCTGTGGCTACGTTACAATGATTAGTTTCATCTGATCCGCTGTTCTCTCCTGTGGCTTCTTCAACGCTCTCAACTGCAAGATCTGAATCTTCAGTTTCTTTATGCTTTCCGGGATTGGCATCTGTTTTCTGGATTTCGATTTTGGGTATGCTGCTTTGTGAACCTTCTTCAAAATCACCATTATGCTCCTGGGATGTTGGCGAAACACCGGAACGTGATGCGCATGCCTCATTTTTCAGTGAACTGCTCCCCTCTGATGCGTCCCTTTCAGTTCTCTCTGCAGGACTTCCCTTGGATTCCTCACTTGCTCCTGACACACTAGTGGAGTCATCACCATCACTTTCATCGCCACCAGAACTACTAGAATCCTCCACACCTTCTATCCCTGTCCTGTTGGAAAGAAAAACAAGCTTAAGAGACAGTGCTGAAAAATTAAAGACCACAATATGTTCCAGTAGGTAAGCTGACAAAGAGAAATTAATAAAAGTAAAGTGTGTATCCATGCTGGCTGAAGCTCATCGCAATGAGAACTCAAGAGATGACAGAAATGCAACTTTTTGATAACCAGCCAGTAGGCACAGATTCTAAAAGCCAGTGTTGGAGCACACCACCACCAGAAGCAAACTAAAAGCTGCATATATTGTGTTAGTGAATACATTCTTTATAATTCATTGTAGTCCTGCAGAAGTTTTGGTACCAGAGGCCCAATTCTTTCTTACCTGCAAATAACCAAAGTTTTGTATATGCAAATGTGAAATGGAATTGTGAAAGGGAGTACACATTAAGGACTCGGGGTAATAGACTGATCATTTTTTCCTCAGTGGCACTACATTTTAATTATCTCCAAAGTATTTCCCAATCACAAAGTGTCAGATAATTGGTTCATACTGTAGTCAACTAAAGATCTGAGAGAAGTGATCATGAACAATCCACAGTAAGAGTACTACTTCCAAAAGAACACTGCTGAGCAAACTCTCAAGCATACTTCCAACTTCAGGAATTAATAGTTGTTCTTGGGCTCTTTCCTCCAATATTTTGGCATATATTGTTTCTGCTTCTTGCTTTCCAGACTGTTCATTCTGGGGTGAAACGTTCTGAGATTGAGTGGGGACTTCCATCACCACTGTATCACAAACTGAATCTTTCCCAAAAATCACCTGAATGTTCTAGAGTCTTTTCATAAACTGTGTGGCTACATTTCCATAATTGGGTATTGTGTGAACTACTATTATCTCATGTGGCGTCTAATTCTCTAAACTACAAGGCCTGAATCATCAGCTGCTTTATTCATTCCAGGATGTACATCTGTTTTCAGCCATTGTATTTTGGCCCAATTCTTTGCCTCCATACTCCCCTCTGCATTTGCAAACTACAATGCAAACATTTAGAAAATTGAAAGTGCTGGAGGGTCTGGCATACCTCATGAGGATTAAACCACGAGAGAAAGGAGAACCTCCATATTTTGATTGCGTGCTTCCCCGAAGCAGCGGAGCAGTAAACAGCTTTTATGGTAGACCAAGCCTTAAGTCATTCAGGTCATGCAGTTTTTACAAGCTTAAGTTAGACTTCAAAAGAATAGCAGCTCATTCACCTCGAAAACAGAAATCCTCTGCATAAAATACCAGAGCCCTTGCTTTCACCCATGTGTGCCTCTGCAGAAGAACTGTGAAAGGAACCCCAATAACCAAACAGTTTGGTGAACACCCAGAACTTGGAAAATGCATTGCACACAAGCCAATGACCATAGGAAAAATGCTAGCAGTAAAAATGGCAGTGTATGATACATCATCTCTTCAAGCAAAATTAACAAAAATATTACCATAACATTGTGGGTAGAATTTCTAATCTCAGTATTACACTGTAAAATACCAGTTTTTCATTGGAAAGTCTTTATTTTGCTAATATCTTTGGTGTCGTTTGACGAATCTGCACAAAACATTTAAAAAGAAGTTTATACGTTTTACATCTGGCATGGCAAGTTTTGCACTGATCTGTCCTAAGAGAGGGAAAGGTAGAAGGGGAGTAAAGGTTACAACAAGCACGTCGGTGTTGGTCTGTCTAGAACCTGTATCTGCAGCTTCTAAAGTGCAATGAATTTGGGGTTAGATACGATTTTGCTTTTGAATTAATTTTTCCACTCTCTTTTTGTATGTATATGGAGATGCTGTGTTAAGGCCCTTGTTTGGAGTTTGGCGGGTGAGATACTGCACCTATGCATAATGTATCCATAGTCAATATTTTTAGTGCCATGCCCCCAAACTAGTTATTTGCATACGACCAGGTCGCCAGAACACTCAGTCAGTGGCGATCAAAGCTATTCCTGTAATTCTCAATGCCTTTGCTCGAAGTTTTTCCTGGTTCTCCAGGGCCAAAATGTTGAATTGATACGCAGTGGTAATAGAGCAGTCCAAATATGTCCTAGTCTGATGGTGGGAAAAAAAAAAACCTGAAGTGGAGTATGTCCTGGTGCAATATAAGTTTCAGGGGCGGTACTACGAGTCACCCTAAACTGAAACTCCTCCACTGAAGAAAAGCAGCTTGTAACTAAATGGCAGGAAAGTGCACATCATGTGATCCACAGCTACACATGCTGCAAACCTACATCTAACTGTACAGACATTTATATGTGCACAGAGCGAAAAAACTTTAGGGAAATACACCAAACCCCCTTTAATTAATATATATATATATTACACATGTGCAGAGTGTACTATATTTATTACGTTTGTTGACTTTGGGGAGGAGACATGATTTATGAGGGGCAGAACCTCAAACGTGTCAAGTGTATCATGATGTCCTTCCCCCCCTCAACAATGGCAATAAATAGACTATTACACTCCGCACATCATCATACATGGTTTATGTTGGGTTTTTTAATGTTTGTTTAAATAAAAAATGAAGAAAGAAATGCAATCAAAACAAAGAGGCAAGGAGTTAAATGTATTGCTACGGGAAAACTACAGTAACGAGGTCTCATGAATAGTAAGAGTTGTTTGCCATGAAAATTCATTGCAACATAGAATCTGTCAGGCAGTAAACAGTGCTTTTCCCACATGATCATAAAATGGGATTTGACCTTACCACTGAAGTAATAAATGTGTGAATTATCTTTCTACATGAACCTTTTTTTTTTTTTTTTTAATACCGCAAACCCCTATTTATTAACCTTGTCCTAATCCGGACCTTAACCTCAATCCTATACTTTAGCCACTAGCCCTAAACCTATACTTTTCCAACACAGTGGTGTTTCAGTTAATGTATTTCCCTTAATGTTTTTTTAATGAATGTCCTTAAATGCGATGGATTCCTTAAATGAGATCTCAGTTTTTGTTTTTCCATTAAATCACATACTCCATAAAGATCATCTGTATCTTTTCAGAGCAAATATTCTTGGCATATGTCTTTGATCGGTAAGAAACTTTGACTAACAGAAGTATTAAGTTGCTCCACATTAAGTAATATGCTTCAACACGTTTCCTTAAAGCAATCCACACAAAATGTGTCCCTCATCATTACAACCAAATTGGAGTTTAACAGATCATAGGAACAGTGGATTATCATCTGGAGTCCAGTATTTCTTCTGGACACATGACAATTTGTACAGGGAAGAGGCAGATATCAGGAATATTCCCGTGTTATCCTCAATCCAACTACCAGTGGTAGAAGCTACATTATTGTTGAGCGATGTAGTAGCATCACAAATCATAGAATTCTTGAAATGGGATGTTTTAATTCGGAAACCCTCCCGCCAATAGATTCTGGAAGGTTGCGATCTCATAAGTGGGTGCAGATGAGATTAGCGGAGCATATCACAGTCATGGCTCCACTATGATTCCAGGGAGTTCCCTGCCAAAGATTGCACACCTATGTGTGCTGAAACATCTGGAGGAATGAGAGCAACTCGGCTTTGAAAATTACCCCCGACAGAAGGTGTCCTAGACAACTGGGCGATCTAAAGCAGTACAGCATCATGGAGCACGATGGCATCCTTGAAGGAAATGATGCAGTTCATGCTGTATGCCTGTTAGGAGCATTACTGAGAGGTGTTCCTATTGAAAAATTAGACCTTGAGAAGGTAAAGGAATCTAAGACTGACAGGAATACAATTTTTCATATAACACATCAACAGAGTAAACCAAATCGGATGTTCTCTCATTCCTACAGCTTTTAATGCAGAAGACCCCAATATTGATAGGGTCAAAGGTGGTTTCCACATACTAGTCTTCAATACTGGTGAGGTTTTTCAAGTCCTAACCAGAAGCATGATTCTTAGCCTCACTGCACACCAAGTGCTTTGACATCGATGGCATATGACAGGAACAGTGATGAACCCAAAAGCTACACTTTTTCAGATTTCTCTTTTTTGCAGTGCTTTGATGGATTTACATCCTCCGAGGTACAGTGAATATACCCCTGGACCTCGTTTGCCAAACCAGTCACAGATTAATTTCATTTCTGACATCTTCTTAGCTGGATGCCCTTATAGTCCAACAAAGCTCTTCTTGATTTATAATAAGATGAACATTACTCAGACATCTGTGAGTCATGATTATAAATTAAGCAGAGCAGGTGAGGAGCTTTGATAGCTTTCTTTCTTTCACACGAAGGGAACTTCAGAAAACATAAGGTAATACCAGATGGTCTCCAGAGAAAATAAAGTAAACCAGTGAAACAAAAACAGGAAATATTCCAATTAGATATCATTGAAACATACTAAACACAGTAAATTATTCAGCAACTAGACAACAGTATAAAAGAAACCCTTTGAACTGCATTGTATTGTGTTGAGTTGTGTTGTACTGAAGTACTTGTATGCCTCTTCATACCTATGATGATGTTGTAACGTACTCCCTTTTGCATCAGGTTCCTGGATGCCCTTTTTGAGTGCATGCTTCAGATGGCTGTTGGCTGTAATTTATCCTACACGGGAGGTGTGGAGTTCGGTGCATGGGTTGTGGAGATGTGCTCTAAAAACATGGTCCGGCTGCATTCTGCACATGAGCATCAAGTGTTTCAGAGGCAAGATTAGATGCAGTTGCCCAAGCAGACACAGAAGCAGTCCACATCATAAAGTAGAAACAGCCATTGATGTGCATCCCTTGGTCGGCCAGAGTACTACTACAGGGAGTATACAGAGAATCAGAGACCTCAAACAAAGAAGCACCAATAAAGAGCCAGATAACATATCCTGTGTGGTTGACCAAGAAAGTAGAAAGGGCAACCACTGGAAGAATTGTTTTTAAAAAGCAGTGAAAATACTAAATGGAGTCACCCATAAGCGGCAAAGGTGCAACCCTGGATGAAAAGTGCACAACCGGGCAGTACTGGCTGTGGTACACCCAGGAATTAACAAAGGCCTCAACCCTGGAGGCAATTTTATCCAGCCAAAGAATATACTAAGAGAGAGAAGTCCAATCACTGGAAGAACTGTTAAGCAACCAGTGAAAACTATATGGTCACTGTGCAGGGTCCACCCAGAGTGCCAGAAACCTAACCCCTGGGTGCACTTTTAAGAATTCAGTGATAATTGTGTATAGTCACTATAAAGGGTCCACCCAGGAGCAACAAAAGCCCAACTTCTATATTTACTAGTAGGCCACCAAAGAATATACCATAACAAGTTAACCAGACTTTAGGTTAGAGTCAGCTGCGTGCCTGAGATGCTGTCATGCTCTTTCCCTACTTATTATAATTAGTGGTACTGTGTACTGCGTGTTCTGTGGGCTCATATTGAATCTATGCAACTGGGGCGTGGGTGAATCTCGCGTTTTCTCTATTTCATTACTGTTGCTCATTTTAACTTCGTTCACTTGTTTTTAATTGCGCCTTACCTATTTTATTTTGCTCCTCTGAACCGGCGCTCCTCGGTCCACTGCAGCTTTTGTGCTGTTTGTGTGGAAGGGGCTAGTCCGGTACATCTCCCCTCACTTCCGCTATTCCATTTTGCGACCGCCATCTTGGGTCGGGTGACGCTCTAGTCTCTTGAGACCTTACACGAGCTTGCCTATTTCTGGGGCTGATGGCGCCGATGCGCAGCGGACGCGCGCAGCGGGCGCGCCGGCGGCACGCCAAAGGCAAGCCCGTCTGCGCCCGTCCGCGCCTGGACGTCGCCAGGTGCCAGAGATGCTGTCGGTGGAGTTGGGGCTGTGCGCACCTATTCCAGGAAGAAGATGTGGGCTATTAACGCTGGGGTAGGTCCTTGCCGTCAGCTGGTAACCCCGGTGGAAGGACCTTTTTGTTGTCTTTGTTGTGGTTTTAATTCTCTTACCAAGCCATCTCCCCCATCCTCTGAGCCGTTACCCAGTAATCTCCTGAAAATTCTGAGTCTCAACTGCCGGTCTCTGGCCAAACACTATTTGAATGTATATGATCTAATACAGGATGAATTGCCTGATGTTTTCTTCTTGACAGAAACCTGGCTCTCCGACGACATGGTCGCGGAGCCAGGCTTAGCACTCCCACCTGGTTATAGTATTGTGACTTTAAATAGGATGTCAAGAGGCGGGGGTATTGCGGCCATTTTTAAATCCGGCTACGGCTGTACGTTCGTTAAACAGCCGGTGGCTGGCTGCGAATGTGCACGCTTTGCGATTTCCTTTAGTGCTAACTACACTATGTCAGGGCTGCTGGTCTACCGTCCTCCTGGACCTTCTATGGAGTTTAGATCTGCACTTATTGAGGTTACCAGTGCTATGGCTATGAGATATGCCAACTTCACTATTTTTGGGGACCTGAATCTACATTTTGATGATCTTGCAGAGATGGAAATTAGTAGCTTCCTCGCAGACCTTGCAGCATGTCAATTAAATCAATTAGTCTCTGGCCCCACTCATGCCGCAGGCCACCTGTTAGATCCCGTTTTTTCAAACATTCCTTCTCTCATTGTTAGTTCACCCAGTCCGGTCGGTTGGTCCGACCGCTTTTTGATCTGGGTGTCCCTCGCGGTTCCACTATCTCCGCATAAAGGTGCTCAGAAAACCTAATTTAAGCGCCCTTGGCGTAAATTGAACCTTGAGCAATTTTACGCTCTTCTTGCCTTAGAACTGCCCAAGCTACCTATGGATCCAGAGGCAGCATATAAAATCTTTTGCAACTGGATTCTCTAAGTCCTGGATTCTCTCATTCCGGCCAAGTGGTCCAAGTCCCGTACCTCCCATGCCAACCCTTGGTTCTCCGACAGTCTGGCTGCTATGCGTAAAGCTTGTAAAAAACTGGAGCGAGCATGGAGAAGAGATTATGATCTAAAAGACACTATCAGGCTGCCATCAAAAGGTATCATAGGGCCATACAGGCTGAGCGTGCTGCTTACTTTACTAAGGAAATCCACTCTAGTAGCAATCCAACCAAGTATATTTTTAAAATACTTAATGATCTTAAACTCAGGAAAACCCCTACTGCCTCTGTAATCACGTCCAAGCAGCAATGTGAGGATCTCGCCACCTTTTTTGTTAAAAAGGTGGAGACGATATACAATTCCTTTCCTCAGGCCCCTGTCAGTCTTAGTCCTGTATCCAGGCCTCCCACCGTTCACACTCTGACGGCGTTTCCTCTTGTTGATCAGGATGAGCTTCGTCGGCTTTGCAGCAAAATCAAATCTGACTCCCCTGTAGATCCTCTCAAGCCGGACCAGTTTTTAAAATCATTGTCTGTGGTCGCGGCGCCTCTGTGCCAGTTGATTAATACTTCTTTCTCCACTGCAACGGTTCCAAGGCAATGGAAACAGGCTATGGTTGTTCCCCTTCTCAAAAAGCCATCACTAGATCCAGCAAAATTGGAAAACTTCCGCCCAATCTCTCTGTTACCTTGGGCAGCTAAAATCGCTGAAGGACACATTAACACCATCCTTTCAGCTTTTCTGAATTCCAACGGCATCCTTGATCCCACGCAGAATGGTTTCCGCCCAGGGCACAGTACGGAGACAGCGCTCCTTGCTGTGGCCGAACATCTGCGGACCATTCTAGATGCGGGTGACACCGCGGCACTGATCTTGTTAGATCTTAGTGCCGCGTTTGACACTGTATCCCACCAGATTCTTTTAAATCGTCTGGAGGCGGCAGGAATCAGTGGTGCTGCCTTGGAATGGTTCAGATCTTTCCTCTCTGAAAGGACTTTTCAGGTGTCTGCTCCGCCCTTCCTTTCACGTGTCCAGTCTGTTGGACAAGGTGTGCCACAGGGCTCCGCCCCGAGTCCCGTACTTTTTAATCTGTACGTACAACCTCTGGCAGTGATAGCCAGGGACAGGGGTCTCTCCATTGTCTCTTACGCCGATGACACGCAGCTGGTGGTGGTTCTCTCCGACGACTCCACGCAGGATGCCCCTAAATTTAGGAGCGGTCTGGCGGCGGTCGCCGAGTGGATGACTGCCAACTGCCTCCAGCTTAATGCTAATAAATCGGAGGGGTTGTTGGTAGGTAAAAACATCAAGCTGTGGAGCGAGAACTGGTGGCCTAACACCCTGGGGAGCGCACCCACCCCTAAGTCGGTGGTGAAAAACCTAGGGGTATGGATGGACTCAACCCTTAGTCTTCAGGATCACACTAAGAAGATTGCAGGCACGTGCTTTGGCCTTCTACGGGGTCTGAAACCCCTTCTGGGCTATTTTGACCCGTCCACCAGACAACTGATTGTTCAGGCAGCCATACTGTCAAGGCTTGACTATGCTAATTCACTTTTTTTGGGGTTGAATAAAGCTGAGGTCATGCGCCTACAAAGGGTTCAAAATGCGGCTGCCAGAGCCCTTTTGGGTCTCCCGCGAAGACGCCACATCTCGGGGGTAATCCGTCGATTACACTGGTTGCCTGTGGCCAAGCGCATAGAATTTAAAGCCCTCTCCATGGCCTTCAAAATCTTAAAGTTCTCCTCGCCTTGTATTCTGTCCGACGTGGTGGTACCTTACACACCCTTGCGCTCTCTGCGCTCTATGGGGTCATGCTTGGCTCTGGTTCCGCGGGTAAAACGTCTACGTGCCGGGGGACGATCTTTCCGCTATCTAGCGGCCAAGCTTTGGAATTCTCTCCCCCTTCATATTCGCAGTCTGGATAACTACTTGACGTTCAGGAAGGCTATAAAAACTCATCTCTTCCCCGCGGCTTAGACTTTAGTTTCTTGCTGTCTGCCAGTAGTAAGCGCCGGGACGCCTCTTTGCTGAGGCAGCTGTTGCGCTATACAAGTCGGACTAAAATAACATAACAACGTGACACTGTACATGCAGTAAATCCACAGATACCTCATTAGAGGGATTATGGGATCTACAGAGGAATGGTAGAGTTGCATCCCACTTGCGTGGGTGTGACTTGGAAATCTGAAGTGGGATTAATGGAATGTAGAGGGAAAAGGGTAGGGTTCTGCCCTAAGCGCTACCTGTTCTTATAAAAAGCAAAAAAAGCAAAGGAAGGCGTCCAGGTGACAAGAGAAGAGATTTACTTCTCCTGTCACCTGGACACCCAAGCTCCATTCTCAGGGAGCAGAGGTGGGATAGGAGGAGGAGCCAGAAGGCTGGAATGGGTGGGAGGATCAATTACTGCTCAATGGAGAAGCAGCTAGTGGGAGAGCTCAAGAACACCACCAGAAACAACTGAGTTGTGTTACCAGCTTTCACAATATTAGTGAACATTTAAATAGTGCAGTTCTTGAGACTGTGGTTCAGTAAACTAGGAATCAGGCAAAGGGCTAAGTCACCTTTCTTATCCTAGGACTGGTTACACTTAGCGTGCAGCCATTGTTATGCACAAGTAGCAGGCCAGGGCTTCCACATATGGAGCAGCCAAGTTACTAGTGTTCAATGAAGGGTAAACAACCCTTAAGCTTCTGGGAGATTAACTAATTAACCAGAAAAAAAGGATCCAGCTAGTTGTAATCTATGAGATCAAGGATTTACTAATCGTGGGTTTGTGTAAACAGTTCTGTACTTTACCGGGTACTAAGGTCCCAATACGGGTGATCTGGTATTGAAGGTTAGTCCTGCAATCCATTCCAGGAAGGCACATAAAGTAACAGGAAATGAGCAGTGCTTAATCTGTAAGAGAATGAGCGCCGGTTCCCAAAGCTCTTCTCGGAAGTCTGCGGTCGGTACGTGTAAATTTTGGTCCACCGAATCCAAAGGCTGCGTAGCTTTGTATCCACCTCAAGTCTCTAATCTACTACCGTACAATCCCTGCCCCTTTATCTCGGTCTTGCAGCTTCCTCCTTTCTCCCTTTGTGACGTTTTTCAGTCTCTCTTCTTGCGTCTTTGCCCTTTGAGTGTTGTTCCCTCTCTTGCTCTCGGTAAATGACTGATGTGTAAAAATAAGTGCCAAACACTACAAATAGGTGCCTGTAGCCCCCACATCGATGACCACCTGCTCAAATTAAGCCCTGAAAATGTGTACTGGGTGGCTTTGACCTTAACAATGCAAACTGTCCCTACTGGACTCGCACAAGATCTGAAACTTGCAGGCTCATTCATCTTTGAAAACTTACTGTGGCTTTGAAGGAAACCCAGTAACTGCTCCTGTAGGACCCGTGAAACAAGGAAAGAAAACAGTACTTACCCTTAACTACAAAAAGAACAATTGATGGACAGAATGCAGAACAATGTTATACATTCACCCCAGTACAGAGATCTGGGCCTAAATCCATCGTTTTTTTGCTCACCATGCCATTCCAGTTTGGACCCAGCCATATGCAAATCAGTCTTGACCCTGCGCCCAATGGGAACAGTCCAGCCCGAACTGCCAGGCCAGGTCCTCCCTGGACTGGAAACAAGCATCCTAGGACCGGTTTCGGGCTTTCAGCCCTCATCAGCCAGGATAGCTCGACTCCAGTGGCATGGAGAGCACGGGACCCACATCTGGGCATACCCGTCCCACTCGGGGTGACAAATGCAAAAAGAACAATTGATGGACAGAATGCAGAACAATGTCATACATTCACCCCAGTACAGAGATCTGGGCCTAAATCCATTGTTTTTTTGTTTTCTTTTTTTTTAGTGGGCAAAAGAACGATGGATTTAACCCAGATCTTTTGACTGGGGGAGAATGTTTGCATTGTCAGCATTCCGTCCATCATTTGTTTGCTGTAACACTTTTCGCCCTAAGTGGGATGGGTATGCCCAGACGTGGGTCCCTTGCTCACTGCGCCACTGGATTCAAGCTAGCCTGGCTGAAGAAGGGTGACATACCCTGAAACCGGTCCCAGGATGCTGGTTTCCGGTCCAGGGAGGACCTGGCCTGGCAGTTCGGTCTGGACTGTTTCCATGGGGCACAGGGTCAAGACTGATTTGCATATGTCTGGGTCCAAACTGGGGTGGCGTAGTGGGCAAAAGAACGATGGATTTAACCCAGATCTTTTGACTGGGGGAGAATGTTTGCATTGTCAGCATTCAGTCCATCATTTGTTTGCTGTTACCCTTAACTACAGTATGTGAACAATGATGTAGTCCATAGACTGACATTGTTTGAAACATTGCCTTTCATCGAACTGGGAATCCCCGGTAAATTATTATAGGAGTAGTAAAATACAGCCATTTAATATATTAGTGTTTGCAGCACGTCCACCTTATTGCATAGGGTTACAACGCAGCCAATGAGTAGGAAAGGCTTAGAAGTCCAGCAGGCATTTTTCTTTATGTGAAGCCTAACCCCACTGAAAACAAAGTGATCAATGTCCCACTCACGCCAAACTATTGTGTTCTGTAAGTTTTCATTCCTACATATCTCACTAAATACAGACGGTCTCATCCGTCTTCCCCAGTAATATTCATTTGAAGGGTGCATTTCAGCTATATCACAAATTATCATTTCGTTTTAATGTTAACCACCCTTATCCAATTTGTATGTACAGTTATTTTGTTTCTCTTAATAAAATGTTTCCAGTGCAACGACTATAGTATTTGCTAAATAAACAGAGGTACAAAGCAACAGCAGGGTAGACGAGCCACTCTGGCCTTACCCCAGCAGGCTGCAGGCCACGTGGCTGTTTCAGAGCAGGATGGGTTGCCATGACTCGACCGAGCCCCATTCTACCAACAACCTCTTGAAATGTGGGGCTAGTCTGAACATTTCTGCTGTGGCGGATTTTGGCTTCCAGTCCGGTTCTGAGCGATAGTTTGAAGAATGTACTCATCGCACAGCGGAGGACATGAACACTACAGTATTGGCGCATTACAAAATTCACATGCTTTTAACAAGAATGCAAAGCAGTACATAATTATGGGATGCAGGAAAGGAGGTTCAATTTACTCTAGGCAATGCTCGGGCAGGTTTTAAAAATGGCAAGAAATGCACTGAAAAAGAACCCTGACCATCTCTTGAAAAATGTCTCCCTTCAAATATTTGGTTGTCAGGATCTGCTGGCAAAGAACTGGCATTTCATGCTCTGCCTTGCGATAATGACTTCTAGACAGAGGCGTGTTGCCCACTTGCCAAATGCTCTCTAAAGCGGTTGGCCACACAACTCCCATTCTTTTCAAGTTCTGTTGTGCCTACTGAGTGAGTCTGCTCGGTTTTGGTTTCATTGAACTACGGGTCCCCTGCTACAAAAACTATGTGTTGGCTCCAGTAGGGGAAGTCCAAGCTACAGATTCTTTTCATTCAACCACCTGGGGACAGGCTTTGCTATCTTTACTCAAAGATACCAACAGTCATGTTTATGCCTTTCTTGAAAACGCAACTGCTCCTGTAAGTTCCAGTAATGATCTTCTCCGCTGAACGTGTGGGATCCATGGAAAACTTAATGCATTGCCCCTAGTAAATATTTATATTGCTATACAAAAGGCTATTAGTTTCTCCCTTTTTTCCTATGATGGCTAAACTTATCCCTTGTCCAGGCATGGAACTAGACAGGACTTTGCCATTTAGCAACACCCTGAGATGGAGCAGGGTGAAACTTGTAGGCCTCAACCTTTGTAATTCCTCAGCGAATGTTTCTTTGTGTAGCCAACTATCCAGGGGAATGAAATCTATTGCGGACCACACACCTGACGTGGACAACAAAAGGGGGCATAAACTTTGTAAACATTCATAGGGTAATTCTGTTTATAAACTAATGCAAAAGAAGAGCTGTGATTGGTATAGATGTAATTTGGAAGCAGATGATCTATAGATTCAACAGAACTAGAATTCTCAGTCCAGGAACAGGGAGCTAATGTCCTTAAGAGGGCTGAAGCAGTAACTCAATATGATTAGCTACAATAAAAATCTAGCTATAAAGAGTCAAACCATGGATTGTGCAGCTAAAACTCCCCTCTACTCACCATCATCATCGAAAAGGCATTGGTGCTGTGAATCTTGGAATCCCCGAGTGAAGTTACAAAATGCAAATTAAGAAAACATCTCCTGTCTTGACTTTTGCTAATTTACTACTCGTCTAGAGCTACGTCATCCAGAATATTTATGCACCTTCTGCTACAAATCTGTTTCTATTTTCCAGGTTCTTTACCAGTCAATTCTACAATGGCCTGTGTCAACGAGGATCGGTTCATTAAGTGTGTTTTTCTTCATAAGTTTGTAGTTATATTTAAAGAGCAACAAATTAAATATAGATCAATACAATGTCTAGCTATACTAGCAAAATAATTTGGAGGTTTCATTAACCAAGTATAATACACATACCACATAAATTCTATCTACTGGTGCGTAATCTTTATCCACCCACACACAACTTTTTACAATCTCATTACATGTAAGTTCCTTATACGCAACTGCTTTTAATGTTGAGAGATATCTGAGAGATAAATGTATTAGATGTGTGATGGTATTACATTTATTCAGTCTATACATCACATGCTTACAGCATGCAGGCTGCACAATTTTACCTACATCTAATTACATCTAAATCCAAATGCTTGGTTCTGCCTTTAAAGATCTATCCTATGTGGGTATGTTACAAGGACTTGGGTAACTATGCCTTTTTGTTATTTTTCTATGTTATGTTGCCCAAATTAAATACAATTTTTATGCATTTCATTAAAAATATATGCCTACAATGTTATGCATCAGGAATGTAAAAGTTGTTTCCTATGCAAAATCTGCTCAAGTATGTTTACACTTTTAGGACCATCTGGTTAACTGTTCTGAACGTAGGCGTTCCCAGAAAGCAATGCTCAGTCTTCTCTGAGCCTTCACAGTGAGGGGGAAGATAGGGTAAAGGGTATCTTGGACATTTGTCTAGTTATTCTTTTTATCCGTGTTTCTTTCTTCTTGTTCTGCCTATTCTTTTCAAATCTCAGATACCCTCCAGGGAAAAGCATAACTTTTCTACACATATTTATCGGTTGACATATGATATTACTTTGACAAATGCTCAAGCTAGTCCAATGTTGCCATATGGTAATCTATTATCACCTTCACAACCATTCCTTAAATCGCAAACTATGTTTCAAGCGATCATCTCTACACTGATATAAACCAACATTCTCAGCTAAAATCTGCAAAGAAATTATCTGTTAATACAAAAGGCATGAACCATCCTGTAAAAATAAGAAAAATATCAAATTACACTTATAAACTTAAGGAGATATATTACTTCCACAAGAAACAAAGATTGGTGGAAAGAAGCAATAACACCGAGAGGTGGCTGAATAGAAGAATAGCCCAGTTAACTCAAAGAAAAATGGAGCAATTACTTTGCCTGTGTAAAAGTAAATAAATCTGACAAATTTAACCAGACTTATGAAGAAGGCAGATGTATAATTTCTAGATTAACTAAAGACAATAAAGCATTCTATATAATCAACATTTAGGCGCCTCGCGCCAAAGAGCCTCAGTTTTAGCAAATACTAACATGAGGAGTTGGATTCCACTGGATTCCCTTAAAGGCAGAGACTTCAACCTTTGTTAAGAAAGCACACTAGATAGATCACTAACATACAAATATTGTCCCCCTAAGGCCTCACAAAGTTAGAACTTCTATAGGACGCTCGCAAAGTCACCATCAGGTGTGTCCTGACCAGTATAATGTTGAATACGAACAAAGTGATGAATCAGACCTTGGAATATTTAGAAAAAGGAATAAAACTACTTAAAATTCGATACGGGCATTCCAAAAATAAAACTGTTAGACACTTTATATATGAAATACAATGAATACAACAAACTCTTAAGATCCAGGGCTGGAATTTGGATTACCAAACAAAAATCTTTACATTTATGTGAAGCAAATAAAGCCAGGAAGATGCTCCCCACCTAAAATTCAAACAAGCCAACTCAAACATCCTGGCAATCAGAGGCAAAGTTGGCATAATACATACGAAAGTATATACAATAGCTAAAATGTTTACCAATTTGTATACTGAATGAAATTCAGAAAATAATAACAAATATAGCAGACTGAAAAATATCTAGCACAAAAATCTTCTCACAATTAAAGGTTCTGACAGAAACACACTCAGCTGTCCAATCAAAGTTGATGTATTAAAAGTGGCTAAACATTATAAACTGGCAAAGCACCTGGTCCAGACAGATTTTTGGCTCAATTTTACAAAATCTTGTGGTCGGATAATCACACCCCCTTACCAAATCTATTACATTATTTTGAACAAACAGGTGAAATCAGAGGCTCATAAGCTAAGGCACTAATCTCAATCACACCAAAAGAAGGTAAAGATCTAACACGCCAAGAATTACAGACCTATTTACAGAATAAACGAAGACCACAAAATACAAGCAAAGGTTCCGTCCTAACAGAGAGGGAAAAGTCTTAGAAAACCAACACAAGTTGGATTTCTGAAAAATACATTTTCCAGTGAAAATACCAGGAAGGCTCTTCGGTCATGTGAGAGAAAGCAAAACAGGCCTCATCCACAACTGTAGCACTGGGCTGCGACTGTGGTGGCGGAGGTGGAGGAGCCTGCCGCCCAAAGTATACTACGGTGACCCGCTGGCCCCCGTGGGCTGATCGCTCGGACGGGAAGCTCTGGCCACTTGAGGCTGGAGGCCAGACCTTGATGGCGAATTGGATGATCCCCCCCAACCCGATTTTTTTACATGCCTCATCATTGTAATTCCGCTACCACCCCTACCCCCCCACCGTACTGAAGGCCTTGTGAACTGAGTCAGCCCAGCACCTAAAGCACCTGCTGTGGCTAATGGTACACCTTCTGTGAGTGGTGACAATGCTAGTGTTCGGTTGGGGGAGTGGGAGGGGCAGAGTAGGGCTCTGTAGACGCTTGGCAGTGGCGTGAAGGAGAGGCGCCTCGGTCCTGAACTGCACGCACCTGCAAGATAATAACCATGCTGAACAGCTGACCCTGCTGTTGTCTGGCGTTGCGGGCCGCCAGACAACATGGGCAAACCTGACACTAAACAGTCCAGACTCTCTTAGAGGAAGGCGTCACACTCGGCAGGGGGAGCTGGCCCAAGATGCTGAGGGACAGTCTACGCAGACAGAGGAGACCAGCATGCGGGATGATGATATCCGTTCGCTCTTCCTGGACGTTAAAACCTGTCTGAAGACCATCAACTCAAAATTGGACCTCCTAACTGCCCGCCTGGACCAGGTAAAACAGCGTGTAGACACACGAAACACGGAGAAACCACCTGGAAACCAGGGTGTCGGACGCGGACAACATGAAGGCGGAGGACATACAACGCCTGTTAAAAATGGACAAAGTGCTGGAGATTATGAAGGCTAAAACGAGAACTTTGACTCCCGTTCCAGGTGGAACAATCTCCGCATTATCGGGGTCCCGGAGTCTACTGCCATTTCCAGGATGGAAGAATATGTGGAATCCCTGATGCGCGAGCTCTTTGGACCTAATCTATCTGAAGTTTTCATTGTAGAAAGGGCCCACCATTCACTCGGCCCGAGGCCGCCGCCTGGGGCCCCAGCCCACCCCATAATAGCCCGCCTTCTAAACTACTGGGACCATGATATGATCCTGAGACAGGTGAGAGAATGGGGGTGGGGGAGATTAGACAACAGGGAAACGTCCTCTCCTTTGACCCATACTTCACCCTTGCGGTGCAGGCCGCAAGACGGAAATTCCTGCCGGCTAAGCGCGTTCTACAGCAGTTCGATGTGCTCTATGCCCTTCTCTACCGAGCCAAGCTGCGAATCTCACAAGATGGGAAGAGGCACTTCTTCGCCAACCCCAAGGCCGTGCTGAAATTCAGCAAACAATTCAGCGAGACTCGGCGGTCTCCGTCAAAATCTCCTCTTTTGACGGAGGATGGTCAGACTAGTGATAACTAGCTGTGCTTGTAGCTCACTGTTGCGGGACCGCCTCTTCTAAGATACTTAAGCTTATCTACGTTACTGACCTCTGTTTCTCCTCCTCCTGGCAGACCCATTGTGAGATCATCCATACAAGATACCATAATGCCACTAGACACTCGCCACATAGGCGGCGTATGTCCTTTCTGTTCCCATGAACTGCTGCTCGGCCACCCTGATCTACATGACGGGGTTGTCCACCTGGTGAGCCCATGTCCCCAAGGGATCATTCCCAAAATAACTCTAGGTTGGTTTTTGTGTGGGGCTGGGAGCGTATGTTGACTCAACCTGATTGGGGGGGGTTGGTGTGGGTGGGAGTATGTTGGGGATTATTTGACAGACACACGTGATGTTGGGGGTATTGGATGGTAGCAGGGTTGAATTGTTTTTCGAGTGGGGTCATTCTGGACAACTCGCTAAGTCTAAAGAAGGGCCTCCATGTGGGTGGAGGAGCGTCGCCCCACTGCTTTCTCGCAGTGCGAGAAGCAGAAACATAAAATGGTATTTTAAATACCATTTTATGTTTCTGCTTCTCGCACTGCGAGAAAGCAGAAGGCAGGGTTTGGTTGGGGGCAGGCGGTCCTGCTCTAGGGCAGGGGAGGAGTGGCTAGCCTACTGTTGTGGGCGCTGACTGTTTTGTCGGCCCCAGGGCCGACCAAATCAGTCATACGCACTCTGCATTTTCTCTATGTAGGCTGCCCATAGACGCCTGTGGGGTCGGCGTCCCAGCCAATCACAACACTGCCATTGCAGCTTTGTCATTGGCTTAGGGGAGGGGAGGGAGGCTGCCTGCGGCTGCTTCCTGTTGTAGACCGTGAGGACGACGCGGGACGGGCCGGCAAAGGTAAGTTAACGTAACTTTTCTTTTTTTTAAATTAAACCTCCTCCCCCGCGCGCCCCCCTTCCCACGCACTCCCCACCCGCGAGTCATACCGGCCGCGGCTGGTCTTAAGGTTATGCTCAGTAGTGTCCCTCCTAATTCTCCACTTGACAGGCAATCAAATGTTATCCCAGAAAGTAACCACATACCGCACTTTGCAGTGGCACACCATGACAGCTGCACTCGCGCCCTGACACCATGGCTTGCATCTCATACCTAACATGGAATGTACAGGGTCTTAATGACTGTCGTAAGTCCTGTCTGGCGCATGCATTCCTCGCCCGCCACAGGATTAATGTATGTTTTTTGCAAGAGACACACTTGACTACCAGCACTGCGCCCCGGCTCCGTGCTCGCTGGTGTGGCAAGAATTATTCCTTGCTATATTCCAATTTCAGCCGAGGAGTCTCGATACTACTTAGAAAAGGGCTACCGTGGCACACAACTCATTCTCTAATAGACAAAGACGGCAGATCTGTCATTCTGGTAGGTACATTGTACAAACAGCCAATGACAATGGTGGATATATATGGCCCCAACATCGATGACCCGGACTTCTTTTTGAAAGTCTGGAGAAAGGTGGCAGACTATGGTCTATGGGCGGCGGTATGGGGTGGGGACTTCAGTGTGACGCTGGTAGGGGCCTTGGACCGCTCCAGCAAACAGCAGCATCACCCACAGGCCACGAACACTCTCAACACTTTAATTTTAGATAACCAACTTCAAGGTATTTGGCGTCACACACATCAAAATGCACGCAAAGGCACATGCTTCTCTTCTTATCACAACTCTTGCTCCCACATTGAATTCTGGCTTGTGCCCAGAGATGTGCTCACTTGGACTGTATCAGTTACACATCTCCCACGCACACTCTCCGACCACGCGCCGGTGAAGCAGGTAGTCCAGATCTCACACTCTCCCCCACGCATTCTCGTGGCGTTTGCTACCACATGCGCTGCGTGAAGCGGCCTTCGGGGAGGAAATCCGGCTAGCAATAATTGATTACTTAGCGCTCAACACGGGGTCGGCTCAATCGCCCTCCACTCTGTAGGAGGCGTTCAAGGTGGTAATATGCAGGACCTGTATTGCAAAACAATCAGGAGTACTGAAGGCGATACGAGGGTCACTGGGCATATTAAAATCGGAGATTCAGGTTCTGGAGCGGGAATACTCGAGACCCCAACCCTGCTGTGTTGGCAGACATCAGGGACAAACTATCAGCATATCGAGAGGAAGCAGACAGGAAAGTGAGCTACCTGGGAAAGGAGGCATAGGCGCGGAGATATTGCGAGGGGGACGTTAGCGGGATTGCTGCGCAGACGCCACACATCCACATATTTGACCGAACTGCTAGACGATGGGTCCCGGCTGGTCTCTTCCCCATCGGAGCTGCTTAAGGTCATGTCCTCCTCCTATGCTCAGCTGTACACTGCAGGACCGGTGAGAGATCCGGAGGCACTGCAGAGCTATTTTGACTCCATTCAGTTACTATGGCTAGACCATCGGGCGAATCTCGATTCCCCAATTACATCGGAAGAAATAGCCCAGGTCATCATGAGCTTACCAGGCGATAGGGCCCCTGGCCTTGATGGGCTAACGCCAGCCTTCTACAAGGAGTATGCTCCCCTACTAATCCCACACTTTATAGAGATGTACCAAGAGACACAGGGACATCTCCACCCATCTCTAAGGGAGGCAGTCATAGTGACCATATTAAAACCGGATAAGCCCGCTGAGCTCCGTGACTCCTACCGCCCACTGTCCCTAATAAACAGATTTTATGATACACACTAAAGTATTGGTGAACTGCCTGTTGTCCCTCTTGCCCCTGATTTTGAGACCGGACCAGTCGGGCTTTATCCCCGGTCGTGCCACATCGCATAATCTCTACCATATTCGGTGGGGTGCACCATATTAATCCTTTCATTCCAGCAGTGGACACTCTTTTGGATGACACCAAGGCATTCGACAGCCTAGAGTGGACATTTCTTTACCCATTGCTTCGACGCCTGGGGCTTAGCCCTAACTTTATCCAGAAAATACAACTCTTATATACTCTCTCCACGGCCCGCGTTAGGCTGAATGGACACGTCTTGGAACTGATCGCAATCCCTCGTGGCACAAGGCAGGTATGCCCTCTATGCCCGCTCTTGTTTGCCATAGCTATGGAGCCACTGGCAGATAGACTGCGTCAGCACCATGCTGATAGAGGTATCAGCTTACAACACATGGCCTGGTTGTGTCAATGTATGCTGACATCACCCTTTAGATACAAGAGCCGCGGACAAATTTGGAACCAAAGACGCGTGAGGAGGTCTGCTTCGGGGCCGGGTGGGGGAGGTACTCGGAAATCCAGATAAACTGGAATAAATCAGTCTTGATTCCGCTCACGGAGACCATGACACCTTACAAGACAGAGCGTCCACTGAAATTGGCAGCAGAACCAACCAGATATCTGGGCATATGGCTCAGTAGCGACCCAGAAGAGCTATGGAAAGTAAATCATGGGCGTGCAATGGACTGGCTAGAGGCACACATCCAGATGTGGATCAAACTTCCACTATCTCTTGCATGCCGCATAGCCATTGCGAAGATGGTAATACTTCCTATGTTTTTACATCTATGTGTCAATGTCCCACTTCAACTCACGGCACAGTTCGTTAAGCTGCTGCAGTCGAACATAATCACACTAGTATGGGCAGGTGGACAACCGAGGGTCTCCTATGAACTCCTGATGCTCCCACTCGTGGGCGGAGGGCTGGGAGCACCAGATATGCAGTTATATGCCCTGTGCACTACAGTACAATCAAATCAGAGCTGCTTGCCGCACGCTGCACGACACATTTCCTGCTCCCACCCATATCTCTGCGGAATTGGAATATGTTCACACGTCCACATCACCGTGTGAACTCATTACTCGACCTTACACCCTCACGCTGCCTGCTTTGATGGTAGACACCTCGAAAGCCTGGGCGGCCTGGGAGAAGGACCTGGGTTCTGACATATCAGATGCCCAGTGGAACTACTGTTGTGGCCAATCTGAAATGCTGTCCCCTAATTATAGCCTGAGACTAATGCACTTTAAATACTTAAACCGACTATACCGCAAACCATTGCAGCTCCACAGAATAGGGCTGGTTACTGAATCACACTGCTTGTGCTGTCATGAGCCAGGAGCCACATTCTTGCACCTGGATTGGACCTGCCCTAGGGTGGCGGGTTTTTGGGCTGCGGTCTTCAGTACTGTGTGCGCCATTATAGAGGCCCCATTCTCACCTGATCCCACAGTATGTTTCCTTAGGTATGTAAAGGACGCCCCTGATGGCCACCGACGCCTTAACGCGATGCTATTTTTGTTGGCCAAATGTAGAGTGGCGATACACTAGGGTAGAAGGATGGTTCCCACTAGCCAGGCCTGGCTGGCAGATGTCTCCTACTGTCAGGAGCAATTAGCAATATACTGGGACCTCATGCCGCTAACAACCTGACCCAGGGACATTTGGGCACCCTTTGTCACTTACCGTCGACAGAATGGCATCGACAGGACATGCACACCAACTTCTAACCCACCTAGTGTGCAACTGACACACTTTGACCACTGCCTCCTAGACCAGAATGCCTTCACCACTGCTCATGACACTTATCACATCGCCTGGATGAGAAGTTCTGTTGATGCTGTACAGAAACTACATTGCTGTCATTTGTACCTTATGTGAGATGCACTTATTACATTATGCTGCCTGCCTTACTGTGTATTGGAACATTGCGATGCTGTATCATGAAGGACATCGTTGGGGTTTTTCTTGTCCTGTGCTTTCTCTTAAGAAAAAAAAACAAGTTACTTACCTGTACACTGTGGTTCTCCAGTATTGAGGTCTTTTATAGATTCACATGCTTGAATCTTCCCCGTCGTCATGGTGGGAGTCCCACAGTAACAGTAAAATAGCAGTATAAAGCTAAAAAGACAATCTCCCTTGAGAATCAACAGTATTTAGTAACCAGTTAACATCATTAAAGAACATCCAAACTCCAGCCAATCATATCGCAGACCCCTAAGTATCCATCCCCTGCAGAGACACCATACCTCAGATTTCGAGCACGAGTGTAGTTAGTTAAATAAAAGAGGAATGGAAGGGTGCACCTGTAAAGGGGAGGATGGAGGGCCGCATGTGAATCTATAAAAGACACCAATACTGGAGAACTACAGTGTACAGGTAAGTAACTTGTTTTTTCTCCAGTATTGCATCTTTTATAGATTCACATGCTTGAATCAGACTAGTAAGCAGTACATATTAACAATCAGAGGTGAGAAAAAAAACAGGTGAACCATTCCACCATGCGACATAATGCCATCACCTGAAGTGAACCAAGCAACTTAACTTCCGTGGTTATAAAGTACACACACATATATATATATACACATATATATACATACATACACAGAACCCCTCCACTGCTGAAAGGAAGAGGCCACACGGGGAAATTTCTTCGGAAGTCCTTTTATTCAACAGCATAAGGCATGATGCATTTCGGCTCTCTTCGCCTTCCTCAGATGCCACTGTTTACCAGGATGCTGCCCCACCCATGTTTTAAACAGTCCTGCGGCCCTCCCATTGGTAGGAGCACTCACAATCCCTGATCATGTGATCGCCCATCAGTTGTTATAAACACTACATCTCCCAGAGTTCACCATACCTGGGTTGATGTTGCGCGGGAATGAAAATAAAATCCAAATGGACTAGTGCTGTGCAGGACCAAACACGGGTGTCCAATTGGAAAATTGTCCTGGTTGGTTGATATCCAAAGGGCTTCCTCCGGTCCCCTTGACGTCCCAGCCTCGAAAAATAAGTATCCACCGGGCAGCAGGCTGTGATTGCAGTGAATCCAGCCCCTCGTGAAGTCACAAGCTGCACCTGGCAGCAGCCCTTGCTTTGCTTACTCGTTGAGGCGGGCTGTAACAGTTCCGATACCTCGGAATGCGAAAAGAAACTGCAGATGCAGGAACCAGTGACATTCCAGCCACTTGTAGGACGGGGCCTCTTATCACGCCTCTGGCTGGCGTGCAAACACACACATACATAAATAAGATTTGGCAGAGATAATAATAACCATAATAGTAATAGACAATGATAATAAGAATTCTTAATAAAGCTCAGTAACTGAGGCCTACCTTAAGCGAACAGACGATGAAGAGCCGCTTGGCCAACCGCAGCATCCGTCTTTCGCAAAGTATCCAGGCAGTAGTGCCTTGTGAAGGTATGGACACTTGTCCATGTCGCTGCCCTGCAGATGTCTGGCAGGGACACACTGGCAAACAGGGCCGAAGACGTTGCCATCTTCCTCGTGGAATGGGCTGTCACTTTAGAAGCAAGTGGGCGACCCGCCCTTTCGTGGTAGAAGATTATAGTAGAAGAAATCCAACGAGCAATCGAAGCTCTAGTCAAAGCCTGACCCTTCCTAGGGGCAGAGAAGGCGATGAGCAATTGAGTAGATTTGCGGAAAGATTTAGCCCTTTGAAGGTAAAACTTTAAACATCGTTTGATGTCCAAGGAATGCAGAGCTCCCTCTGCTGGTGTAGATGGAGCAGGAAAGAATGAAGGCAGGACCACAGGTTCGTTCAGATGGAACGTGGTAGGTACTTTGGGTATGAATGAGGGATTAGTGCGTAGCACCACTCTATCCTGCTGGAATTGAAGGTAAGGTTCTCTTACTGTGAAGGCTTGAATTTCACTAATACGTCTAGCCGACGTGAAGGCTAAGAGAAAAGCCACCTTCCAAGATAGAAATTTGATGTCACACTTGTGAATTGGCTCGAATGGCGCTTTCATGAGATGAGACAACACAATGTTCAATTGCCAGAGCACCAGAGCAGGCCGAACCGGCGGGTAGCCCCTGAAAAGGCCTTTCATGAATTCCTTAACCAATCTGCAGGACCAAAGGGACGACTGGTTTGAACGTCTCCTATACCTTGAAATTGCGGCTAAATGGACTTTTACCGAGGAATGGGAGAGACCAGCTTTTGCTAACGACAAGAGATATGGCAAAACTTCCTATGGAGATGAAGAGAGCAGATGGCATGAGTGATTTGCACACCAGGAGCAGAATCTTTTCCATTTGGCTGAGTAACACTTGACCGTGGAGGGAGCACGGGCTTTGTTAAGAATGGAACGGCACTCCTCTGAAATATCTATGTCCTCAAACTCAGTGTGGTGAGGAGCCAGGCAGACAAGTGAAGAGATTGAATTTGTGGATGAATCACCTGGCATTGGTCCATTGAAAGTAGACGTTCTGAAGGATGAAGACGAACTGGAGAGACTTCTAATAGGCGGAACAGCTCTGTGAACCAGTATTGCCTTGCCCACGCCGGGGCAATGAGAATGATGCGGCAAGGTTCCCGTTTCATTTTTTGTAGGACCTTGGGTATCAGTGGGAACGGAGGGAACGCGAAGGCAAATGTCCCTTCCCAGGAGAAATGGAAGGCGTTCCCTAGGGAAACTGGTTGAGGGAATCTGCTGGCGTAGAACTCACATTTTTTGTTGAGTAATGTAGCGAACAGATCCAGGGTTGGCGATCCCCAACACCGAAAAATTCTTTTGAGTTGAACGGCGTCCAATTCCCATTTGTGGCACTGCTTGGAATCTCTGCTGAGCGAATCGGCCCATTCGTTGAGCACCCATGGAACGTGTTGGACCTGTAATGAGATATTGTGGTGAATCAACCAATTCCAAATTCGTTGCGCCAGACTTGAGCGAGCCGGTGATCTTGTCCCTTCTTGTTTCTGCAGGTAAAACATTGTGGTTGTGTTGTCCATGTGGACAAGAATTGAAGAACCTTTTATCCTTGGAAGGAAGGAACGTAGCCCTAGAAACACTGCTTTCAGCTCCAACAGATTGATGTGGAATAGAGATTCCTGATACGACCACTTCCCCTGAACCTGAAGCTCCTGGAGGTGAGCACCCCATCCCTCCATGGAGGCATCCGTTGTCATAACCATCAAAGGCTCTGGTGGAAGGAAGGATAGGCCTTGTGAAAGATTGCTTTTGACTTTCCACCAAGACATCGCCCTGATCATCTGAGGCGTGACTGAAATAATGTCCTCAAAGGAGCCTCGAGCTTGTACCCATTGAGCGTCGAGCTGTTCCTGGAGAGGCATCATCCGCAACCGACAGTGAGGACTCAGCGGAATGCAAGATGACATCATCCCCAACATTGATTTGTAAATCCTCAAAGAAACAAACTTTTTTGAAGAAAGGGACTGAGCCATCTTTAGAAGACGAGAAATTATTTTTTCTGTAGGAAAGGCCATTGAGAGATCGGTGTCTAATCTCGCTCCCAGAAACAACAGAGACCTGGAAGGAAGGAGCGAAGACTTCTCTTCGTTGAGATTGAGACCCAGAGAGTGAAAAAGGCAAAGACAGGCATTTGTGGACTTTTTTGCACCCTGAAATTGATTAACCAATCGTCCAGGTAGGGAAAGACCTGGTGACCGGAACGCCGGAGAAAGGCTGCTACTGGTGCCAAGCATTTGGTGAATACCCTGGGCGCAGACTTTAGCCCGAAGGGCAGCACCTTGAACTGGTAGTGACACCCTGCCACTTGGAACCTGAGATAACGACGGTGCTTTGAATGAATAGGAATGTGAAAGTACGCATCCTGAAGATCCAGAGAGGTCAAATAATCCCCTGAATCCAAGAGAAGGAAAATCTCCTGGAACAGCAGCATCCGAAACGGTTGGCTTTTGATGAACTTGTTCAACAACCTGAGGTCCATGACCTGCCTCCATTTTCCAGTTCTTTTCTTTATGAGAAAAAAGTGGGAGTAGAATCCCAAGTTGCGCTGACTGCGCGGCACTATCTCGATTGCCTGCTTGTCGAGAAGGAGTTTTATTTCCCTTTTGAGAAGCGCCAGATGGCGGTGAGCAGTCTTTCTTGGGGGATAATCTGGAGGTTGTTGAAGAAATTCTAGGGTGTGACCATGATTGAAAACATCTAACACCCATCTGTCGGACGAAATAGAGTTCCATTGCAGAAAGAATTTGGAGCAGTCTTGAGCCGATGAAGTGTGACTGGGGTGGCGGGTGCCTGATGAATCTCATTGTCTCCTGCCTGTGTCATGGGATTTACCTCCCGAAGCAGGCCGTCTTCGAGCTGGAGCAAGTTGATGCAGGCGTCTGCCGAAAGGACTGAGCGGAGTACTGAGGATGGAAACCTTGCTGGTAATAAAGTTGAAAATGCTGTTGAGGCTGGGTCCGAGCTGAAAACTGGCCTCTTCCTCGAAAGGAAGAGAACCATCTCTGTTGTAAACTGGCTAAGGATTTCGCCGTATTTGTGTCGGATTTGATAGCCTGGAGTGCCTCATCAACATGCTTACCGAACAGATTCTCTCCATCAAATGGCATGTCCAGCACCTTCGCTTGGACTTCTGGACGAAATGTTGTAGCTTTCAGCCAACCCTACCTGCGCAACACTACAGCACCCACCATCTGCCTAAAGGCGGTAGAGGCAATGTCCATAGCTACATCAATGGCTTCCGATGAAGCTCTCTCACCCTCTGAAAGGATCTCCTTTGCCTCCTTTTTCTTATCTTCCGGCAGGCATTCCAAAAAAAGCACGATGTCTGATCACATCTGCCTTTCGTACCTTCCAAGGATAGCCATTGCATTGGAGGCTCCGATGGCTGTAGAAGCCAGCGCGGAGAATCTCTTCCCAATATTGTCCAACCTACGCCCTCTTTGTCTGGCGGGGTGGTACATGGAGAAGCAGGGTTTTTTGATCTTCTCTGAGCAGCCTGCATTATTACCGAATCAGGCTTAAGATGGCCAATGAGACATGTCGGAGAGTCCTCTGGCGCCCAGTACTTCTTATCCAGCTTTGGAATGCTGGCACAGACGCTGGATTCTTCATTAGCTTGATACCCTCCTGCCACAAGAAGTCGATAATAGGGATTGCCCTAACCGAACGTTGAGTGGAAGCCTTAAAATCGTACAAAAAGCATTCTGCTTGCTTGACGGGCATAGGAAGGTCGAAACATTTTGATGCGCTCTCAAGCAGATCATGTAAGCCCCCGATATCTGCAGGGGCAGAGTCAGCCACTGGCAGCGTGGGAGAAGGCGGTGTATGCGCTACGTAATCCATCCACTCGTCATGGACATCAGTGTCCACTTGTATCTCTCCCTCTTCCAGTTGATGGTCTCCACTGTCCGATGCCCTAGTTGAGATCTGCAGAGGAGGTAGGGACTTCTGTTTCAGTGGTGCCAGTGGGGTTTCCTGAACTGGAGTCATGGCAGGTTCCTCCTGCAGAGAAACTGGTTTTTGGACCACATTGGCTTCAGGGAATCGCTTGTAGAAGTCATCTAGCATGAAACGTAAGTCCGTGACTAGTGACATAGGCACATTAATGGAGGGTTCTTGACGATCTTCCTCCTTCTGTTCATAATATGGGTAGCGCTCCTGGAAGGTATCCAGGCATTGCGCCCCCGAGCGTCTCTCCGAAGAGGAATAGTCACCTTCAAGGTAAGCCGAAGGATTATCTGGCTGATCATCAGATTCCTGGCACTTCACTCTCAGCTGAGAGGGGCTGTCGGCAGGGCCAAACGGACCTTCATCCTCAGATTCGTGAAAATCCAGGAGGCGAGAAGGAGGCAGAGGAGATATTTTTGAAAAGTTCTGTAATAGAGATTTTCAGACTGTATGTCCATTTTCCTCGCCGACGGGATCATCACTATGGACTGTGACGACGGCGTGGAGGTATCTGTCAACGGGGTGGAGACGCTCGTCGACGGCACAGCACACAATTGGACCGTCGACGGTGAAGCTCTTGTCGACGACGAACTCCTCACCGAAGCCGCCGACATCACTACTTCCGTGTTCGTCGACGAGACAGCCGTCGTCTTCACTCTATGTCGTCGATGTCGCGGACGAAACTGTCGACGGAGTCTTCCTTTCGACGGTCATAGGCGGAGAATGCCTCGAAGGGTCCGACGATGGGTGGATTTTTTGTGAGGGAGTAAGCGGAGCAGAAGGAAGAGCAGAACCAGATCTTTTCTGGGTCTGAGAAGAGCCAGGCTGCTCTTTTTTACCTCTCTTTTCCACTGAAGACTCCTTGCTCAGAGATCTTTGTTTTTTCGGATCTCTCTGACCAGAAGAAGGATCTTCTTCCTTCCTTCTCTTTGAGGAGGAATGAGGCCTCTCCTCACTCTCGGAGTCAGAATCTCTCATAGATCTTTTCTTCTGAAGCCAAATAAGAGGCCTTCCCTCACGGTCTTTGAGGGTTTTGGATGAAAAAGTCCGGCAATGCTTACAGTCTTTAGGCTTGTGCTCTGGATAAAGGCAATATTAGCACTCCTTATGAAGGTCCTCTGAGAAAAGCCTGGACTTTCCACAAGTCTTGCAGGGCCTGAACAGCCCTTTTTTAGACTCTGACATCCTGTTGAAAATAAAGAAAATAAGCAGTAAACTCACTTTCTAGCAGCACCTCAGTTGAAGAGAAGGTTGAGGAAAGAGAACTGCCAGTTGAAAGTTGAAGAGTTCAAAGTAGAAACACTGACTGAGCAGAACTCAGGGAGACTCCCTAACACGACGTGCGGTAAGAAATCTGAGGTATGGTGGCTCTGCAGGGGATGGATACTCAGGGTTCTGCGAAGTGATTGGTTGGAGTTTGGATGTTCTTTAATGATGTTAACTAGTTACTAAATACTGTTGATTCTCCAGGGAGATTGTCCTTTAGCTTTATACTGCTATTTTACTGTTACCGTGGGACTCCCACCATGACGAAGGGGAAGATTCAAGCATGTGAATCTATACAAAATACAATACTGGAGAATCATTTAAATAAAGTTTTAAAGAAAAGAAAAAAAAATTTAACTGCCCTTGTACACTAAACCTGTAGACAGTCAAAACAGAAGGTGATATCCGGTCTTACATTTCCAGCCTCACTTACTAGCAATAGAACCAGTATTACAATTAGAGCTCCCTGTTTACCGTTTTTACTGATTTTTATTGATAAATCCAGATAGAAAACACTGTCTTTCCTGTCTATTCAATTTTAAAAGCGGAAAAATACAGATAATTTGGCTTCTTTTGAGTGACTCACCATGCTGAGATTAATGACTTTCAGGCCAACAGCTGTACATAATGGCAGCATGGGGAGCTACACACCTCAATGAGATGTGCTTAAATTACTGCATATATCAATATGTATATGTGCGATTATATTATTTATTTTAATGTGGGTTTATTATTTTTGGCTTTGTAATGTGCTAAAACCTGACAGACATCAAAGTATGTGAACATTTGGGGGCGCTAGAGGGCACCAGGCAAGATGGCCGCTCGTTAGAGTAGCACCGCTGGCCGAGCCGACCATCCGCCCATTATCCTGCAGCACTGTCGACAATCGGCGCCCTAAAAGCACCGTAATCGTGCTGGAGATCGGTGGGCAGCCTTTCCTGGGCAGAGCTGCCGTCTGCGACCTCCGCCTCCCGTGAAAGGGGCCCACCACTGCTCTGGGCCTACACCGCCACATGGCGGCCTGAGACCGGCCCCAACTGCGGGCCTGCGGTGAGTGCTGCGCCGCTCTGCTTGGTTCCGGGGGGTGGTGTGGGGGGATTCTGGTGCCCCGGCTCCGGGCTGAGCGGGCGGGACGGGGGGGGCGGGCACCACAATACGGCCTCCTCTGACAGGCTTGTTGAGGCGAGCGTCCTCCTCCCTAGTTCCCGCTCCGGGCGGTGGTCTGCCTGAGAGTCGTGGGCTGCCGGCGCCTCTCCCGTTACCGTCTGGCGCGCGCTGCTGCGGCCTCCGGTGTGGGTCGCGGCCTGGACCGACACGGTGATGTGTTGAGACGCCGGCCCTGATTGAACTTTGCGGCCATTCCAGCCTGCGGGGCCCCTCTCTGCCGGCATTATCTGATCACCAGCGGCGCTACGCTCAGCGGCATACACCCGACCTCAGGCCTCCATCACCACTGGTCATGGTCTCGAGGGCTATCTGAACCGCAGTTCCCGGCGCTGCCATAACATCGGCCCTATCACGCTGCAGTCTGCTGTTTCTGTGAGCGCCCATACTGACCACCGTGCACTGCCGCTTCTCTTCTCCTGTTGCCTGCTGTTCTGGGACTGAGAAAGACGCTAAACATCCTGTCCTCTTCTCGTTACTGCTGCCTGCCGTGACTCCCTGCAGGCGCTGTATCTTCTACATACCTGCCCATCGGCTCAATTACCACACCTGCACTCCCTGCATGAACTACTGCTGAGACCGCATTACTATTCCGGCACTGAACCTCGGGTTCGACTCTGCAACCGAGTACCACAGCGTAAGGTGCCCTGAAATATAGGCTGTGACCTGCGACGGGGTGAAGGTGCGGAGGGGTGCGAGACACTGAGGACTGCCTGCTGTCACATCAATATATAGTGCTGTCTGACGGTGAACTGTGCCCTTACAGCTGCGACCCCTTCTCCTCTGAGGACTACCTCACCGCCATTTTGACCACACTGGGGTCACAAAGGGTGCGCTGCTACGTCTCTATGCAGTGTCCTCTCCTTTAGCCCCCTACCGTTGACTACAGGACTCCGGTTCACAGTACCTGGGACGTCCGCGGGGCGATCGCCATCTTCCTGCCCAGCTGCACCCCACTGCTGCCTCACTAACATGGGGAAATCCGAGCGCAGCCAACCGTGCCTCACCTTTGAGCCCCGCAGATCCACGAAAACAGCTCAGCAGGCTGCCTCGGACTCCGAACTGGACACACCTGGAGATCAACTGTCTAATATTGACAAGACACTCCTTGCAGTTCAGGCCAGCCTCCAAACCATCGACGGGAAGATCGACAATTTGAATCTACGCATGGATCATATGTCGCAGAAACTAGACAAACCCGCAATGCGTCATATCCGATGTGGAGGACGGCTTGCAACAGGTCACTGAAAAGGCGACGTCCATGGAAAGGGTTCTGGCTGTCATACAAGCCCGCAACGAAGACTTGGAAGCCAGGTCGCGCCGCAACAACGTGCGCATCACGGGTCTCCCGGAATCCACCAATACTGGCCGCCTTGAGACTTATGTAGAACAGCTTTTCCGGGACATCTTTGGTGCGGAACACTTGTCCCAGGTGCTAATTGTGGAACGGGCTCACAGATCACTCGCTGCCCGACAACCACCAGGCACGGCACCGCGCCCCATCATAGCTCGCCTGCTCAACTATCGCGACCGCGACGCCATTCTTCGTATGGCCAGGGAGAAGGGCACCATAACATACGAGGGCAACACTCTTGCGTTCTACCCTGACTTCACTGCTGCGGTGCAAGAAGAGAATACCAGCCAGCGAAAAAACTACTCATAGCGGCACAAACTCCCTACGCCACGCTCTACCCAGCGCGCCTGCGGGTCATTGATAATGGCAAGCCTCGAATCTTCACTACTCCAAAATCCGCCATGGACTATGCGAAGACTCTAGCCAAACGCAGCCGGACTCCCTCCTCCGAAGCGGATGATGGTGGCGGTGCTTCTCGAAGGACTCCTGACTAACAACGATGCACACGGATCACGTGAGTCGGATGGCCGCTCTCTGCCCTCCTTGCATTTTGCTTTCATTCGAGACTTTATCCTAGCTAACCATACTGGAACTTGGTGTTGAGGCATGGGAGAAGCACTTGGGATTTCAAACTATGGTGCATGTCATTTTCTGTATTGGTTTGAGATTCCGATTTTGTATGTGAACGATTCGATTATATCTCTGATATATCACACATCATTGACAGACTGACAACACAACCTTTGCTCGGCCACCTCCCATTCCAGCGGGAGGGATTTCGTGCTCCAGCGCTCCCACATGGGTGTTCCCCACTACTGTTCACTACGTTGGTGCCACTTTTTGGGGTGTTCTGGGGGGGATAGGATGGCTTTGGCATGTTGGGGTCGCTAAAGTGGGTGGGGGGTGCTAGAGGGTTGGGAAATGTTGAAAGGTTTGATTATGTGGCTATCTATCCCATCACATTCGAATGCGGTACTGTTGTGCTCTCTTATATTGAGAACGTATTGTGCTCCCGATATTGCATGCATCTGATCTCCACTCTACTCACTCTGTAATTACTTGTCTCACTTGGAATGTCCGGGGGCTTAACTCACCTAAGAAGATACGCCAGGTGTTAGCATATTTGGATCGGCATGATGTCACGGTCGCCCTATTGCAAGAAACCCATTTGACCCCCCAATCTGATGGCCGCGCTGGGTCCAAATGGGCGGGCTATAGATTGGCCTTCTTCTACTCCTCTTATTCACGAGGCGTGCTCACGTTGATCAAGAAGAGTGCCCCATTCACCATGCTCAAAACCCACACTGATGACGCTGGGCGTTTCACTATGGTGCAGGGAAAACTTGCAGGCAATCTGGTCACAATCATTAACAGCTATGGTCCGAACATTGATGACCCTACCATTTTTGAACATATAATTTCTACACTGCGGGCCTGGCCTGAAGCGGTTATCCTATGGGGTGGGGGGGACTTCAACACACACTTGGACCCCTATAAAGATAAATCCAGTGGTAGAGGAGGGCAGTCTCCTAAAACAGCCCGGGTCATTACTGAGGGAATGGAGGAGCTAGGACTGTTAGACGTATGGCGCCACAGGAATTGGGATAAGCGAGAGGGCACACATGTTTCAACGGCTCACGGCAGCTGGTCTCGCCTTGATTATTGGCTGCTGAGCGAATCGGCGGGGGGCTGGGTGTCTCGGGTGGGGGGGCTGCCCCGCACACTGTCCGATCATAACCCAGTCTGCATCACACCGCAACTTCCACACACCGCCCACCGTGCATTCACCTGGCGACTCCGCACGGAAGCCTTATTAGATCCTCTCAGCGTCTCGGATAGTCGTGACGTAATCGCGCAATATTTCTCTCATAACAAAGACTCAGTCGATAGCGCAACTACACTTTGGGAGACCTTCAAGGCGACCATTCGAGGCACCTGCATAAGCACGGCTGCTGGCATTTTGACAGATCTGCGGGGACAGCTCTCTACACTTGAATCCAAACTGCATGACTGAGCGTGCCTACGAGTCCTCACCGAGCGCTCAGACGCTAGCGTCGATCAGAGAGACCACACTAGAATACAATGACCTAGCAGAGCGCGAGGTCAAATACCTTGCAAGACGGCACGTTGCCCGAACATATAGGGAGGGAGCACGACCAGGACGCCACCTAGCAAATAAGATTAAAGATCAACTGCAGCATCACGATATTACCAGGATAACTGACTATGCTGGCTGCGACCACTACACCACCCCGGGGATTTTAGCACAATTTCGCACGACATATGCCGACATATACACTTCCCGAGGGGTGGTAGATGATAACACATTAGACACTTATTTGGCGGACATCGCCATTGCCTGGCTATCGGACGGCCAACGAGAGTTTCTGAGCCGGCCAATCACAGAAGAGGTCCGTGCAGTGATTAAATCCCTCCCAAATAAGAAGGCCCATGCCCCTGACGGGTTCCCTAGAAGAATTTTATAAAGAATTTGTGGAGGAACTTACCCCCTACTTGCTGTAAATGTACGCTGAGGCGTATGACTCTGGCAAATTACCTCCTACCCTTCGTGAAGCCTTAATCATTACACTGCTCAAAAAAGACAAACCGCCTCATAGATGCGACTCGTATAGACCGCTGTCGCTAATCAACACAGACGCCAAGATACTGGCAAAAATGTTAGCCGTCAGACTGCAGCCCTTCATGCAAGGTCTGGTCCTGCCAGATCAATCTGGCTTTATTCCAACTAGATCCACCTCGCATAATCTGCGCACTCTTTTCGCCATGTTCCACCTTCTTGACCCGGGAATGCAGGCGGCGGCCGTGATGTTGGATGCCGCCAAGGCCTTCGACTCCATAGAATGGAGCTATCTTTTTAATATCCTACGCCGCATGGGCTCCCCTCCCCCCCCATGTTTATCCAATGGATACGGCTCCTCTATACTGAACCGACGGCCCGTATCAGGGTGGGGGGTAGCACATCTGACCCCATAAATATCACCAGAGGAATGCGGCAGGGCTGCCCCCTCTCGCCTCTTCTTTTTGCACTATCGCTTGAGCCTCTTGCCTGCATTGTTAGGCAGCGACACCGTGCCTCAGCCCTGCGGTTTGTGCCTCGTCCGGTCGGCATCTCGCTTTACGCAGACGACATGCTGCTTTTCATATGTGAACCGCACACCCACATGGCTCCAATACTCCGGGAGTACGTCCGTTTTGGGCTATTCTCTGGCCTCCAAATTAACTGGTCCAAGTCGGTGGTAGTCCCGCTGACTCAATGCACTCTCCCATACGATCTCGACTTCCCACTAGAATGGGCGTCGGACCCTGTGAAATATCTCGGGGTATTACGCAGCAACTACGGCCCTGCATATGCGAGGTTGGAGCGACAAGTAGACAAATGGGTGAAACTACCGCTTTCACTAGCTGACCGTATCGCTCTAATCAAAATGGTGATACTGCCCCAATTTTTATATTTATTTAGCAACATACCGATCCCTCTCACACGACATTTTTTAAAAACGGTGCGATCTCTGCTCCATTTGGGGTGGTAAGCAGGCACGGGTAAGTTGGGACACTCTAACATTAGATTACAAACAGGGTGGATTCAGTGTGCCAGATTTTTACTTATATTACTTATGTGCCCACGCACAGTACGCACATTACTGGATAGGCGCACACGAATTCATTCCACATGTAGCTGTGGAGGATGGGGACGCCCACCCCATCCCGCTGAGCTCTATGCTGACACACTGTAGAAGACAGACCCCTCGCTCTGAGATCAACACAGTGGACGCTACGGTAGGGGCCTGGCAGGCTCTAGGTCGCCTTGCAGCCAAATTGCCGTTGTACTCCCCCCTATTGCCTCTAGCATATCATTCAAACTTATCAGTGACACACGACGCTGGGGCTCTACGTGTCCTGCACCAAGTTGGACTAGTTAAGATGCAAGATCTGTTTCATGATGGTCTTTTTGACGGATGAGGACTTAGACTTCATAACGAATAAAACACCCCTATTCATGTTTCAATTCCACAGACTCAAAGGCGATGCGAGCTCACTATCACACTCTCCCTACAGAGCCTCTGACGCTGCAAACTCTACACACCCTACTGGTCAGCCCCACGCGACGTAAACTTCTCACCAAATTGTATCGTTCTGCTAGGGAGGAGACAAGGACGCCACATACTAGTAGCCTAGATAAATGGAATGAACACTTGTGTCCGCCGCTCACACCCAAGGACTAGGAGCGTTGTTGTCAACTAACAGGGGCCCTCACATCCAACAGTAATCTCCGAATAATACACTTCAAATATATTCACCAAGTGTACTATACCCCACACAAGCTGTTCAAATATGGGCTCCGAGACACGGATGTGTGTAAAAGATGTGGCATAGCTGGTGCGGACTTCTTGCATCTTTCCTGGGAATGCCGTGGGGTGGCATCGTTCTGGGAGGGCGTGACTGGCACACTGTCCAAAATCACAGGCCTTGACATACAATGTTCACCGCATGCATGCCTACTAGGTCTGGTGCCCACTGTCAAAGGGGCGACTGGTAAACTAGTGCAGATTGCTCTGCTCATGGCTAAGAGATGTGTGGCGATGCTGTGGGAAAGCAAGACGGGACCATCGACGGCCCGATGGCTCCGAGATCTGACGACCTGCCGTGACAATCTAGTACTCTATGCGGAGGAATTACCTACTGCCTCTAAACCGCACGACATCTGGGAACCATTACTACAATACCCAAGGTCGGCTGAGCAAGCCGAGCCCCCGCAGACTCCAGACGATTAAGTATGTAATTAATGCATGAGTACACATGTTCTCTCACTAGTCTGTGAAGCACTGATATCTGTACCCGATTGACATCGCTGATTCAGCCACTGTTTAATTTGTACAATATACAATTTTGTCATGTCTATTGCTAATGGAGATTACACCGCATACGTTTAATAAAACCTAATAAAAATTTTTTTTTTTTTAAGTACGTGAACATTTATCCGTTAAATAAATAAATGCAGAAATGTACAAGTTATCACCTCATCTGTTCACAAAACACAAAATAAATATGGATAAATACCATTAAGATGGCCCAAAAATGAATACAGATAAATACATACGGAAATGTTCAAAAAATAAATACCGTAAAACCGGGAGCCCCAATTACAGTCCATCAGAAATAATTCTGTAATCACAGGTGTGAAATTATGCAATATCACAGTAAAAACAGCAGTGTATGCCAATGACATTCTTATATACACTGAAAACGTTAACACCTCCATCAAGGCTCTGATACAAACAACTGAACAATAATACTCTGAAGTCTTGGATTACTCATTGAATACACCCGAGATCTCTGAATTGTTTCTGATGGCAAAAAGATAGAACAAACCTAGCATAACCATATGCTGGTAGTATCCAGAGAGTAATGATTTAACTTGGTTGTGTATAACGATGCCACAAGAGTAGCTGTTGTGTTTAGTAGGGCATTGTTGGACTGAATGGGGAGTGAAGTGAGACAAAAGTGTCTCGCTAATTTTATACCATGGAGTTTATGGACTCAGGCTTTGTTTTGGCAAGGTATAAATCTAGCTTCTCTGAAATAGAACGCTCAGAGGCACTCCAAGTGTATTGTTTAAGTAGAATGTTGTTTGCACTCCTAATATAGGTCAAGCCATTCCAACCAAGTGCGAAAGACTAATTGATTGTATTTTTCCAGTTGCTTAAGATTGTTTTAAGGGCAATGTAAGCATGAGGTGTAAGCTGTAGGTCTAAGCCATTTAAATGTATCATTGTTGTACAACTAATGGGACTTAAAAAAGGGAACATTTATTGGGAATCTTGTAATAATTGGTATGGACCAAACATATGAGCTATATCCTCATATTCCTCCTTAAAATTCCAACAGCTAATCTGCTCTTTTACATTCAGTTGTGACGGCAGCTCAAGCCATTGACAGCAGATGTGCCTGTGGCTTGACAAAAGAAACACTCAAACGAAGACTGCAGCCAAAGGCATGGTCAAGACTGCACATCTGGACTACATGCCAATCATCCAAATCCAAGCAATATATCCAGGACTATAAGTCTTAGACAGAGTTCGCACTACCTAATGCACTCCAAATGAGTGCTTCACAATCAAACACTTATGATAATCAGTGCTGCAAGAAAAAACAAAATTATCAAATGCACATAATACAATCCTCCAAAGTTACAAAAACAAAATAGAGTGTCTTTTTGTAGTTGTATGTCTTCAACTTGTTTTATTCACAGATGAAAACTTCAACAAACTTACCTGTTGATTCATAGATTAAATCATGCATCCTAATATGAATTCCTTCGTTCCCAATGCATTTCGGGTGAACAATCACCCTTCGTCAGGGGAAATCTACAAATAAACATATGTACAATGAAACAATTGTAATAAGAGCTGCGTTATATTCAATGTACCTTAAAACTCCAGGATGGTTAGTGATTATTCCACCTACAACAAGGGGCAGATATTAAATAAACATATTAGATCTGAAATCATCAATTCAAAAGCTAGTGGAGTCCAGATGGCATGGTTTAAAAAAAGAGAAATCGAGTAGTGATGTGACTGATAGATCAAAAATCCCACAAAGTGTAATACCCAACTAAACATACCTCAATCGACCATTGAATGTAACACGCTAACCACCCGTGATAAGTGAAAAAATAAAAGTAAAAAATAAAATATAAAAGATAAAACCGAACACAGTACCTGCAATAGGATGCCTAAAGTTAACTAGCGGGATACCCTCGCCAAGTGACTGATATACACTGCCCAGTGTATCAGGATGAGTAATACAACCAAGTAATCCTGCATGACAAACGTGGAACATTCATCAACGCTAAACCAACTTGAAATAAAGAATATCACCCACGGTGGCCTCTTACTTAATCACACACGATGTACTGCAAACCAATCATGTACCAAAGTACTCATGAAAAAAGTGCTAGTTTCCTCCCTGGAAATCTGCAACATGCTGCAAAAACGACAAACGAAAACACGAAGATTACCACTCACTCCCACTCGATATAGTACCCAAAGAACATAATAAGCTAATGTCCTGCCAAAATATGTATGCAAGGCTTACCCATATGCCAAAGTCTGCGTAATGCATGAAATTATCTCATCCGACAGTCTTTAACTTGTGGGAAAAGTTTATCGTCTATCGATCAGCGTCACATGCTGTAAACAAAAAACAACCATGTAATCTCTCTCACATACCATAGAGGTTCTTAAACTCAAAAAAGACAAAATGCTTACCGAACCATGGCGTGAAGGGTATCCCCCAAGCGCCAGAAACCCAGATAATACGATGTAACCTCCGCACGGTGCATTTAAACTAGAAACGCGAACCTAATCTTTCACGTAACACGTAAACGTGCACGGAACGAAAAATGAAAGTAGAAATAGGACAGAGGTGCAATGCTCGAATGCCGAGCGTGAAAACATGCGGCCATCTTAATAATCGAGAACAGTCATGGACTACTTCTACTACAGTGATTTATAAAGATCATAAACAGTAGATACGGACCCTTATTAAACTCGAACCAATTATACTGAAGTTCGAAACGAACACAATAAAACTATGCAATATAAAGAATTATGCAATGTGAAAATTATACAATGTAAAAAACAACATAACATTCATGGTTATAATCTGGTACACAAATTATGCTGTTTTCTGGTTGTACATTGATTAAATACATGTGAAAAACAATACTATGAATTAAAAATCCCTAAAACTCAAGACACCTCACACCTCATAAATTTGACGTGTACATATATGATTTCCAATATCAAGCTGTATTGCATTATAATAGTAGTCATTCCTAATCATGTTCAAATGTCATATATTCTGTTGAGGAACAAATAATCATTCCCAAACCTGTTCTTGTAGCCAAAATGTGCATTATGAGTGCAAAAATGGAAGCAGATGTGGTATCACATTCTTGTCTCTAAACAGTACGACTATACATTGTTAAACACAATTAATATATGAATGAGAACAAAAATAACCAATCTCGAACATGATCATATGCCACTGATATTGGGCAAGAAGCATGGGCATCAGAACAAGTGTAATGCCACAATTCTACCTAATAATACTATGAATGTGCATTCGAATAACGAAAGAAAAAAATGGATATACAATATCCCCATGCCCCAGGTCACCCAGACCCTATAAAATACAAGTGATGATCAGACCTATTCTATGTACAATATCCAAACCTACGTCAATAAACAATGTCGCATAATGCAGTTGGTCTAACAGGTATCAAAGACCATCAGAGGTAGCATGAGAGTTCTAGTTTGTCATTCAATCCTTTTGGGATCAAGGTGTCCAAGTACCTTATCCAAAACGTCTCACGCTGGGTGATAAATTTAGTCATATCGCTGTCCTTACGATATGTCACTAGTTCAAGCACTGTAAACCTCAGCTGCGCAATGGTATGATGTGACTAACCAATGGCTTGCTAATGGGGAGGTGGTAACTTGAGTTCTTATTCTACTCTTATGTTCGGTTATCCGAGTCCGAAGTGATTTCTCAGTTTTGCCTACATAGTATAGACCACATGGACAACGTATAGCGTAAATTACATTTTGTGAGTTGCAATTGGCAGTGAATGCCAGCTTGATCGGTTTACCCGACCAGGGATGTGAGATCGATGCCCCTAAAAGTACGTTGTTGAAGTGAGAGCAGTTGTAACATTTTTGCATACCTTTCTGATCTCTTGAGTTCATATCGCCCTTTTTCAAAACCTCCCTAATGTTCTTAGATCTTTTGTACGCAAAAATGGGGGGATCTTGAAAAAGATTGCCAAAATCCGATTCCAATTGCAGCAACTCCAATCTGTTTAAAATCACTTTCTTAATGGCTGTCGCCTGAGTGGAAAAAGTGGAGACAAACACTTCTCTTCTGTCTTTAACTCTTTCTTTTCTGATCAATAAGTCAAGTCTGGGAGTCTCATCTGCCCGCCTAGCTGCTGCTTCTACTATCTCTTCAGGGTAACCACGTTCTAAAAAAACCTTTCTTAAATCTCTGCAAAGTTGTTTGATATTGCGAGTTATCAGAAGTTATGCGTTTAATCCGCAAAAACTGTGAAAATGGTAAATGTCTTTTTAGCGATTCAGGGTGAAAACTCGTATACAACAAAGTGTTATTCCGATCTGTGGTTTTTGTGAAAACCTTGGTGGTGATTTCCAATCCTTTCAACTCAATTTCCACATCTAAGTAAGTGATGTTATGTTTGTCCATTGTATGAGAAAACTGGAGCCTGGAATTTTTGTTATTTAACTGTTCTAGTTTAATAGTGAATTCTTCTGCCGTGCCTTGCCATATGATAAATATATCGTTGATGTATCGACGATATAAAATCAAATGTTCATTCCACCCGGGATCACATAACACATACTCTTGTTCAAATTTCATCATGTACACATTCGCATAACTGGGAGCCCCAGAAAAACCCATTGAGGTTCCAGTAGTCTGTAAAAAAATACCTGTCTTGCCACTTAAAGTAACTATGGAAAAGACAAAATTGCAAGAGCTCTAGGAGAAATACTTTATTGGCCTGTATATCCTCCTGCTGGAGAAGCGCCACTCACCAAAAACAGCATTTAGTTGCACCACAGAATGTCATTTGAAGACATTGTCCACCGTACAGATAACAAGGCTGAAACTAAAGCATACAGTGCAAATGAAGCGTAAGACATTTATGGCCTTATTCGGGAGATTAGGGCATTTGATTTGACCCAAGGACCAGTTACACAGCAATTACGACAACTAGAATACTTAATGCGACGCAAGATCAATCAGAGGTTGCATGCTACCACTCTTATCCAGTATCATAAGGCCAGTAGGATACCGAGAGGATTAAGATTGCCACTAAAACCTATGATGTTTAAGGCAAATAAAAAGTTCATGGATAAATGGTATGCGATTCTTAATAAATGTTTGCTTGAACTCATACTCTTAATAGTAGAATAACTATCCACAGTCCTGTTAGGCTTGGAACAAGAGATAAAGGATTTACAAGAAGCTATTAAACTACGTATGGAAACTGAGAACTGGGTAACCCTGAAGAGATAGTAGAAGCAGCAGCTAGGCGGGCAGATGAGACTCCCAGACTTGACTTATTGATCAGAAAAGAAAGAGTTAAAGACAGAAGAGAAGTGTTTGTCTCCACTTTTTCCACTCAGGCGACAGCCATTAAGAAAGTGATTTTAAACAGATGGGAGTTGCTGCAATCAGAATCGGATTTTGGCAATCTTTTTCAAGATCCCCCCATTTTTGCGTACAAAAGATCTAAGAACATTAGGGAGATTTTGAAAAAGGGCGATGATATGAACTCAAGAGATCAGAAAGGTATGCAAAAATGTTACAACTGCTCTCACTGCAACAACGTACTTTTAGGGGCATCGATCTCACATCCCTGGTGGGGTAAACCGATCAAGCTGGCATTCACTGCCAATTGCAACTCACAAAATGTAATTTACGCTATACGTTGTCCATGTGGTCTATACTATGTAGGCAAAACTGAGAGATCACTTCGAACTCGGATAACCGAACATAAGAGTAGAATAAGAACTCAAGTTACCACCTCCCCATTAGCAAGCCATTGGTTAGAGTCACATCATACCATTGCGCAGCTGAGGTTTACAGTGCTTGAACTAGTGACATATCGTAAGGACAGGGATATGACTACGGTTATCACCCAGCGTGAGACGTTTTGGATAAGGTACTTGGACACCTTGATCCCAAAAGGATTGAATGACAAACTAGAACTCTCATGCTACCTCTGATGGTCTTTGATACCCGTTAGACCAACTGCATTATGTGACATCCTTTATTGACGTAGGTTTGGATATTGTACATAGAATAGGTCTGATCATCACTTGTATTTTATAGGGTCTGGGACATGGGGATATTGTATATCCATTTTTTTCTTTCGTTATTCGAATGCACATTCATAGTATTATTAGGTAGAATTGTGGCATTACACTTGTTCTGATGCCCATGCTTCTTGCCCAATATCAGTGGCATATGATCATGTTCAAGATTGGTTATTTTTGTTCTCATTCATATATTGTGTTTCACAATGTATAGTCGTACTGTTTAGAGACAAGAATGTGATACCACATCTGCTTCTATTTTTGCACTCATAATGCACATTTTGGCTACAAGAACAGGTTTGGGAATGATCATTTGTTCCTCAACAGAATATATATGACGCACAAGTTACTAACTTGTGTAACGATATATCTGTAAGAGACAGTAGTTAGTGACAGATTCCTTACCTTAGAATATCCCCAGGCGTCAGGCTGGATCCGGAAAGTTTTTGCGTAGCAGTACCCTTGCGCGTCGGTAGGCGGCGTCGTGCGGCTCCGCGTCAGTCTTCGGCACTGCCGGGATGACGTCGCGGGCAGTACTTAGACGCCGCCCCTGCGCGCTGACGTCAGTTCTGTGCACGACTTTCCGCGCCAGGAACGCAGAGCTATGCAAGAAGCTGACATAGGTGTCTGAAAAATACTAGGGCCCTGAAAGGGATGTCCTTAACCCTAGAAATCAGTTCGCAGAACGGGGAGGATGGGTGGGCGGTAAGGAATCTGTCACTAACTACTGTCTCTTACAGATATATCGTTACACAAGTTAGTAACTTGTGCATCTGAAAGAGACAAGTTAGTGACAGATTCCTTACCTTAGAATAGATACCCCAGCAATACCAACCCCGGTGGTGGGTCTGCGAACAAAGATCAGATGAGGAAGTCCCGGAGAACAGAACGGCCAAAGAAGCTGTCTCTCCGGATTTGGCTGTCAAGGCAGTAATGTTTGGTAAACGTGTGCAGCGAGGCCCACGTAGCTGCCTGACATATATCCTGTAACGGAACCCCGCGGCCTAAAGCCGTGGTAGCCGCCGTTGCCCTGGTGGAATGGGCACGCAGCCCAACAGGAGGCTCCTTCTTAGCCAAAGAATAGCAGGCTTTGATACACATAGTGACCCAGCGGGAGATGGTCCTTTTGTGTACCTCCCGACCTTTTGGCGCCCACGTAGCCAACAAAGAGCTGGTCATCCACCCGGAACTGTTGTGTGCGGTTGATGTAAAAAGAAAGCGCACGTTTTGGGTCCAGACGGTGGAGCCTCTCTTCCTCTCTGGAAGGATGCGGAGGCGGAAAGAAGGTGGGCAAAGTGATGGTCTGCCCAATATGGAAGGCAGTAACCACCTTTGGCAAGAAGGACGGACGCGTCCGAAGAACAACCTTGTCTGGATGAACAGACAGAAAGGGAGGTTTGCATGAAAGAGCCTGGAGCTCACTCACCCGCCGAGCAGAGGTGATGGCCACCAGGAATGCTGTCTTCAGAGTAAGAAGACGAAGAGGACAATTATGTAGAGGCTCAAAGGGAGCGCACATTAAGAAGGTAAGAACCAAGTTCAAGCCCCACTGAGGCATTACAAACGGAACAGGAGGAAAGAGGTGTGTAATGCCTTTAAGAAACCTGTTAACCACAGGGGACTTGAAAAGGGAGGGCTGATCAGGAAGCCTGAGGAAGGCTGATATCGCACAAAGATAGCCCTTGATGGTACCCAGGGCAGAACCCTGTTGGGCCAGAGAAAGAAGGAACAGAAGAACCTCAGAAAGAGGGGCAGAAAGGGGATTCACAGCCTTTGCTGTGCACCATGCCACAAACTTGTTCCACCTGCAGGCGTATACCACTTTAGTGGAGGGACGCCTGGCTGCCAGAATCACGTCACAAACTTCGGGAGGCAAGTCGAAAGGAATCAACTGCCGCCGCTCAATCTCCACGCAAGCAGGTGTAGACTGGACAGGTTCGGGTGGAGGACCGTCCCCTGCTGCTGCGACAGAAGATCCTCCCGAAGAGGCAGACGGATCGGGAGATCGACGCTCATACTGAGTAGCTCGGGATACCAAACTCTTCGAGCCCAGTCCGGAGCCACAAGAATGACTTGGGCCCGGTCGCGCCGAATCTTCTTCAAAACTCTGGGTAGAAGTGGTATAGGCGGAAAGGCGTACAACAGACCGCAACTCCACTCGCGACGAAAAGCGTCGCCGAGCGAGTGCCGCCTTGGAAATTCCAACGCGCAGAACTGCTGACATTGCGCGTTCTCTTCGGTGGCGAACAGATCTAACCAAGGCTCTCCCCACTGCTGAAAGAGACCTTGCGCCACCTCCGAGTGAAGACGCCATTCGTGATCCATCGTGCGCCTGCGGCTGAGTTCGTCCGCCCTGGCGTTCAGGGAACTGCCAGGTGTTGAACCATCAGGAATATGCCCGGATGTTCCAGCCATGTCCAGAGGCGCAGAGCCTCCTGACATAGGGTCCACAACCCCACCCCGCCCTGTTTGTTGCAATACCACATGGCGGTGGTGTTGTCTGTGAACACCTGCACTACCGTCCCTTTGACAGAGGGAAGGAATGCCTTGAGTGCAAGTCGGATCGCCCGGAGCTCTAGAACGTTGATATGGAGCCGGGACTCCGTCGGAGACCAGAGGCCTCTGATCTCCGCCTCTCCCATGTGACCACCCCATCCCAGAAGGGACGCGTCCGTCACAACTGTGTGCTCTGGCTGGGGAAGGGAGAGGATCTGCCCATGACCCATTGCCGGTTCGAGAGCCACCACTGCAACGGTTTTGCAGTCCCCTCCGAGATCTGGACGTGATCGGACAGGTTGCCCTGGTGCTGCGCCCACTGGAACTTCAGGTCCCACTGCAGAGCCCGCATATGCCATCTGGCATGATTGACCAGCAGGATGCAGGAGGCCATGAGGCCCAGCAGCCTCAGGGTCATCCGTACCGAAACCCAGGATAAAGGCCGAAAGATCGGAATCATAGCCTGAATATCCCGGACTCGCCGTTCGGGAGGATAAACCCGAAACTGCGTCGTGTCCAGAACTGCTCCGATGAAAAGGAGCTGTGGAGAAGGAATCAGGTGCGACTTCGGCACGTTGATCGAGGACCCCAGCGAGTGCAGGAGTTCGGCCGTTGTCTGGAGGTGGGAGACGACTGCCTGGGACGAGCCCGCCTTCAGCAGCCAGTCGTCGAGGTTGGGGAAGACTGGAACCCCTGCCCGGCGCAGATGGGCTGCGACCACCGCCATCACTTTCGTGAACACCCGAGTGGCGCTGGTAAGGCCAAAAGGGAGCACGGTGAACTGAAAATGCTCGAGGCCTACCGTGAACCGCAGGTAACGCCGGTGGGCCGGCAGGACGAGGATGTGGAAATATGCGTCCTGCAAGTCCAACGCTACCATCCAGTCTCCAGGGTCGAGAGCAGTCAAGACCTGAGCTAGGAGTGAGCATTTTGAACTTCTCCTTCCGGAGGAAGCGATTGACGTTCCGGAGGTCCAAGATAGGACGCATGTCCTCCCTGTCCTTTTGGGCACCAGAAAGTAGTGGGAGTAGCAACCACGTCCTACTTCTGGGGTCGGAACGCGCTCGATGGCCCTCTTGGCCAAGAGGGCCGCAACTTCCTTTTGAAGAAGCACCAAGTGATCCCCTGACATGCGGTGGAATTGAGGTGGCATGGCTGGGGGATGGTCACGAAGGGGAGGGAGTAGCCCCTTCGGACAATGTCCAAGACCCACCTGTCCGAGGTGATGGCACGCCAGTGGTGAAGGTGATGGCGGACCCTGCCCCCTACTGGCGTGCTGTACACCTGAAAGGAAGGACTAGGAGGGCTAGGAGGCCGCGGACGGGGCGGGGTTGGTGGCCTGACCCGCACGCTGGTTGCCTGACCCGCCACGGCGGGAGCCACGTCCTCGCGAAGACGCTTGCTGCTCGGGCCGGTGGCTGGGCAGCGGACGTGACTGGGCGCCCCTTCCGTGGCCACGAAAGGGCGAAAAGCAGACTGTTGCTGAGGGCGCACAGCAGAAAGGCCCAGGGACTTGGCTGTAGCCCGCGAGTCCTTAAAGCGCTCCAGCGCATGGTCTGCCTTTGTCCCAAAAAGACCAACTCCATCAAAGGGCATGTCCATAAGAGAGTTTTGGACATCACCCGAGAAACCAGTGGTCCTCAGCCAGGCGTGACGGCGCAGCGCCACTGTCGTCGCAAGCTATCTGCCTAGCGAGTCGGCGGTATCAAGGCCACATCTGATGGTGTACTTTGCCGCATCTCTTCCCTCTGCAATGGTGCGGGAAAGCAGTGTCTGGACCTCCTCAGGACACTGGGGCAGAACTTGCGCCACCGAGTTCCACAAGGAGTGGGAATATCGGCCCAAGAGGCAAGTGGTGTTGACTGACCGCAAGCCAGCACTGGCGGAAGAAAAGACCTTCTTCCCAAATTGATCCAGGCTTTTGGATTCCCTATCCGGGGGAGCGGTAGGGAAGGCGCTTTGGGAAGCAGAGGATTGGACCACCAAGCTCTCAGGGGTGGGGTGTAGAGAGAGAAACGGGGGGGTCGCCCGGAGCAGGGCGATGGCGTCGGGCCACGTTCCTATCCACAGGAGCCCCTGTGGTGGGCTTGGACCAGGTGCCCAAAAGAACGTCTGAAAGCGCCTCGTTGAACGGCAGCAGTGGCTCCGAGGAGGTAGCCGCCGGCTAAAGCACTGCCGTCAGGATGTTAGTCCTGACAGCCACTGTAGGCAACTGGAGGTTTAAGGCCCCAGCTGCTCTACACAACACCGTTGCAAAGTTTGCTCCCTCCTCCGTTGCCACGGATGGAGGAGACAGCATGCCAGAGTCAGGGGAGGTGTCCAGACCACTGGCATCCCCAAGTTCCTCAGCCCAGTCCTGATCAAACTCACACTGCTGTGTGAGAGGGTCATCAGACCCCTCCCAGTTGTCTACGTCCTCCAATTCAGGTTCAAAATAAGGAGGAGGGACATGTGGGACCCAAGGTCCCAGCGGCGTCGGAGCCGGCGTCGAGCGACGCTGGTCCGGCGCCGTGTCCGGATCCAAAGAGAACCGGGGAACGACGCCGCCCGGAGCCCCGGGCGGCGTCGGGAACAGCACCGGAGACATCGGCGCCGGCGGAGGTGTAGTTAGGTCAACCGGCGTCGATGGGGGTTGCGGCGGGATCGAGGCCGGGACCGAGGCTGGTGTTACAGGCGGCGCCGGGACCGGAGTTGCCGGCAGCGCCGGGGAAACCCCATCAGGGCCCGAAGGCGCACCGGGGGGACCTTGAGGCCCGAAGAGGCAGGCCATGGCCGACAGGAATTCCTGTATCTCGGCCGGAGTCGCCCCCGAACCCGGGAAGGACGGGTAATGCGGGGGCGGCTCCACAGGCACTCCCGGAGCCGCGGGGACGGTGCCGATAGGAGCCTCCGCCGAGTCGCGAGACTGGCGAGGCGAAGCCTTCGAGCGATATCGCTTCTTAGACTTTTTATGCTTCGACTTACCGGAGGAGTGCGAAGACTTGGACCCCGACGACCGATGAGGACTCCGCGACCGGCCCCTCGACCTCTCACGTGACCGGGGCTTGGTGTGGCGCGGAGCCGACTGCCGGACCTCGAGGAGCTTTCGAGACCGCTCTCGCAAAGCCTTCGGGTGCAAGGCCCAGCAGTCGGGGCACGACTTCGTGTCGTGGTCGAGGCAGTAGAGACACTCTAAGTGCGGGTCTGTGATCGACATCATGTGACCACAGGCGTCGCAGGGCTTGAAGCCGGGCATCCCAACCGACACCTTCGGAGTCGAGAGACTCGTTTAGAAAACAGTGAAAAATCACCAAAAAATGTAGTCAAAAAATTACTAGGGCACTGCTCTTCCCGGATCTGCGCTTACTGGCGCGGAAAAAGAAGAACTGACGTCAGCGCGCAGGGGCGGCGTCTAAGTACTGCCCGCGACGTCATCCCGGCTGTCCCGACGACGGACGCGGAGCCGCACGACGCCGCCTACCGACGCGCAAGGGTACTGCTACGCAAAAACTTTCCGGATCCAGCCTGACGCCTGGGGATATTCTAAGGTAAGGAATCTGTCACTAACGTGTCTCTTTCAGATATTTGAACATGATTAGGAATGACTACTATTATAATGCAATACAGCTTGATATTGGAAATCATATATGTACACGTCAAATTTATGAGGTGTGAGGTGTCTTGAGTTTTAGGGATTTTTAATTCATAGTATTGTTTTTCACATGTATTTAATCAATGTACAACCAGAAAACAGCATAATTTGTGTACCAGATTATAACCATGAATGTTATGTTGTTTTTACATTGTATAATTTTCACATTGCATAATTCTTTATATTGCATAGTTTTATTGTGTTCGTTTCGAACTTCAGTATAATTGGTTCGAGTTTAATAAGGGTCCGTATCTACTGTTTATGATCTTTATAAATCACTGTAGTAGAAGTAGTCCATGACTGTTCTCGATTATTAAGATGGCCGCATGTTTTCACGCTCGGCATTCGAGCATTGCACCTCTGTCCTATTTCTACTTTCATTTTTTCGTTCCGTGCACGTTTACGTGTTACGTGATAGATTAGGTACGCGTTTCTAGTTTAAATGCACCGTGCGGAGGTTACATCGTATTATCTGGGTTTCCGGCGCTTGGGGGATACCCTTCACGCCATGGTTCGGTAAGCATTTTGTCTTTTTTGAGTTTAAGAACCTCTATGGTATGTGAGAGAGGTTACATGGTTGTTTTTTGTTTACAGCATGTGACGCTGATCGATAGACGATAAACTTTTCCCACAAGTTAAAGACTGTCGGATGAGATAATTTCATGCATTACGCAGACTTTGGCATATGGGTAAGCCTTGCATACATATTTTGGCAGGACATTAGCTTATTATGTTCTTTGGGTACTCTATCAAGTGGGAGTGAGTGGTAATCTTCATGTTTTCGTTTGTCGTTTTTGCAGCATGTTGCAGATTTCCAGGGAGGAAACTAGCACTTTTTTCATGAGTACTTTGATACATGATTGGTTTGCAGTACATCGTGTGTGATTAAGTAAGAGGCCACCGTGGGTGATATTCTTTATTTCAAGTTGGTTTAGCGTTGATGAATGTTCCACGTTTGTCATGCAGGATTACTTGGTTGTATTACTCATCCTGATACACTGGGCAGTGTATATCAGTCACTTGGCGAGGTATCCCGCTAGTTAACTTTAGGCATCCTTTTGCAGGTACTGTGTTCGGTTTTATCTTTTATATTTTATTTTTTACTTTTATTTTTTCACTTATCACGGGTGGTTAGCGTGTTACATTCAATGGTCGATTGAGGTATGTTTAGTTAGGTATTACACTTTGTGGGATTTTTGATCCATCAGTCACATCACTACTCTATTTCTCTTTTTTTAAACCATGCCATCTGGACTCCACTAGCTTTTGAATTGATGATTTCAGATCTAATATGTTTATTTAATATTTGCCCCTTGTTGTAGGTGGAATAATCACTAACCATCCCGGAGTTTTAAGGTACATTGAATATAACGCAGCTCTTATTACAATTGTTTCATTGTACATATGTTTATTTGTAGATTTCCCCTGACGAAGGGTGATTGTTCACCCGAAATGCATTGAGAACGAAGGAATTCATATTAGGATGCATGATTTAATCTATGAATCAACAGGTAAGTTTGTTGAAGTTTTCATCTGTGAATAAAACAAGTTGAAGACGTACAACTACAAAAAGACACTATTTTGTTTTTGTAACTTTGGAGGATTGTATTATGTGTATTTGATAATTTTGTTTATTCTTGCAGCACTGATTATCATAAGTGTTTGATTAACATTGTGAAGCACTCATTTGGAGTGCATTAGGTAGTGCGAACTCGGTCTAAGACTTATAGTCCTGGATATATTGCTTCAATTTTGAATGGGTGGCTGGGTGAAACCACCACAGAGGCGCACACCAAACTTTGAGGAGGTTTTGTTTCTTTGTGATGTTAGGTTTACAGTAGAAAATTGAGTGCATCACAGCTGTTACATTATTCATAATCATCCAAATCCTACATCTTATTCTGCTGGAGAGAGAAGATTCTAGCAACACCACCCAATTGTCAGGGGTCGCCTGAATTTGAATTCACTTCCAGAGCAAAACCTCCGCTGGGGTCAGTTGCCTTTGGCACAGATGGAAAGAAAATTGCATTTTGTCATGACTGGTTCTGGCTAAAGACTTAGCGACAACTTTGAATTGGAGTGGACAGCTGGTTGCAGACTAACTACCTTTGGACACGATACAAGCTAACCCTTTTTGTTTATTCGATGTTCACTTTTACTTTAAGGAGCTCTACACGTCTGTGTAAAGGAAGGCTAGGACCAGAAGAAAAATCCTTTGCCGAATCACTTTAAAAATAATGGTCATACTCCCAGAACTGAGGAAAAGAACTTTGCTGCTGCGGCATCTGAAGGAGAAAAGGAAGTAGGAATCAACCTGCATATGCACACCCGTGCCCAAGTACATCGTTCCAGAGCATTGCTACAAGCAGGAACTACCTTGCAGCGATCAGAATCGTGCAATCACTACCTAGGAGAACCTGTTATTTACTGTTGTAAGCAACCCTTTGCCAGCTGAGAACCTTTTTGCTTCAGGTCATACTGGACTCCTCGCTCACAATGACCCATCAGATCAATGCCGTCGCCTCATCATGCTTCCACACGCTTCCCCAGCTTTGAAAGACATTCAGATGGATCTCCACCGAATCCAGAAAGTCACCCACGCACTCAGCAGAAGGCTTGACTACAGCAACACACTACGCCGGCGTCACCCAGAAACTCCTCAGAAAACTTCAGAACGTTCATGACGCCACAGCCAGACTGGTCCTCGACATCCCTCGCCGCAACCACATCTCCGAACACCTCAGAGAACTCCACTGGCTCCCAGTCAACAAAAGGATCACCTTCAAGCTCCTCACGCACGCCTACAAAGCCCTCCACAACGCAGGACCAGCATACCTGAACCACCGCCACTCATTCCAAGTCGCCATCAGACACCTCCACTCGGCCCAGCTGGCACTGGCCACTGCCCCTCGGATCCACAAGACAAGAACCGTAGGAAGATCCTTCTCCTACCTCTCTGCCAAGATCTGGAACACCCTGCAGACCCACCTCAGACAATCCCCGTCGCTGACCCAATTCAGGAAGGACCTCAAGACCTGGCTCTTTGACTGAACACCATAGCGCGACAGATCAGCAGCCCCAACCCCCACACCCCCACAGCGCATAGAGACCCTCACGGGTGAGTGGCCGCACTTTACAAACCCTGATTGATTGAGCCCAGTTGCTGCTCGGGTGAAGACTGTCAGCAGCACAAAGCCCTCTGTTCATGCACGCACAAACTAGTACAACCTCTTCTTCAGCATTGCTGAAGTCAGACATCTGTCCATGTGCCTGCTCTCCACCATTAAGCTGTACCAGTGGTCGCTTCAAAAGCTAGAGAAGCTTCAAGAGGGGAGCTGATACACTGGTCATAACCAGGTGGCCCAATATAGGGTCAAGATTGGTTAAAAGGACTGATTCTGAGATGCACCATGAGGCAAGCTGTAAGGAACAGACCTGTAATCCTAGTTCTCCTTCAGAGAAATTTCCACTGAAATCATAAGCACGGAATAGTTCCGCCCAGTGGCGTAACAAAACCTTAGGGGGCCCCCCTGCAAGGTGCGATGAAGGGGCCCTGCTCACCTACATGCAATCTATGTCCCTCACCTATTACCTGTGCAAGGCCTTTCAGAACCGCACAACATATAGGCACTTTCAGCAGAACTATTCCCAGATTACACAAATCTTCAGGCTGTGGATTGAGACTGTGATGTACCTCAAGTGAAAAAAAGGCTGATAGGCTGCACACACTAAATGGCATCAACCAGACTGGGTGCTAACCCAGGGGTGTAGGTATGTTACTGATACAAGAAGAGAGGCATCTTCGACAAATTACTATTGTTCTTAGTGTATGCAATGCTTGTACTGGCAGAGAGGAAATCAGAAGATCTAAAAGATATTTTATTTAAGTGAGGAAATGGCAGAGCCGGAATGCCAAGAACTTTAGACAAGAATGAAAATCAATCAATCGGGAGCCTTATGTAGTGCAAACGCCAAAAGCACTAAGCACTGACAAGCTCAATACTTTGTTTCAGGATTTGGGGACATGGTAGGCGGAAACCTTGAGGCTCTTTATTAAGCAATAAACACACATTTGAAGATGTTGGTGCCTCGGTCTGAGGCAGCTAGTCTATCTAATTGGCATAAGTTTAAACCTTGGTCTAGTTTGTCCATTTATCACCAAAGGCAGATGTGTAGAACAGCAGAAAGAAGGTGGAGGAAGAGAGAATTTGAGGAAGACAAGGCTTGCTGTAGGAAGCATCTGCAGCTCCATTAGGAACTGGAAAAGGCAAACATATGTATTATATAACTACAATAATGGAAGCCATAACATCAAGCTTCTAGGGGGGGTTCAGTTAGCTTACTCATCCTTCAGGCCTCTTCCTGATGGCATTGCCTTCACAGAGTTTGATGACCAACTGGGACTCTTGCCTTTCAACACAAGATCATTATAATCCAGCACAAAATATGAATATTCTCTAGTCAGGAATTCTAATTTCTTCTCCATATCTTACTGGGTGAGGCACTGTTGGATCCCTGCACAGCAGCATGTTGTGGTATCTATCCCTGTTATGGCAAGAGGGTGTGGTCTCACAATAGATTAAAACAGCTGCTGTGACTCCCCATCTTAAAAAAGGAGGTCTTCCCAAGGATGACTGCCAATTGTAGACCAAGTTCGTACTTGCCGCTATTGACCAAGTGTCGGTGGGAGTGGTACATGAAATGGTCCAACAGCATGTTTGTAAGTTTTACTTACTCAGTAAATGTTAATTAGGGTTTCAACTGGGGCATGGTACAGAGACAGTAATTTTTTTGATTGAGCCTGTCCGTGTCCTATGCTACAATAGATCCATCTGTTCTTCTGGAAAGGGAAAACTGTCCCCTACAGATTTGAGGTACAAAGCTTGGCTGTAATCGGCTTTAGACCGGGTTTTGTGATCAAGATAATTATTCCATGGTGAGGGAGCTTTGTTCTTGAGCTGCCACATGTTTCTCCAGTTTATCCATTGTTTTTTAAAGGATATATGGCTGTACTTTCAACTGGACTGGACTTTCAGCACTAAATAGATGACACCCAAATAAGGGTTCATCTGGAGGAAGAGTAGTTGCCAGGCTCAGTTTCCACATTCTTACTGGCTCACAGAGATTGTGGCCTCTCGGTGGCAACATTTAATCACAGAATCATTGCCTTCATCCAAGAGCCTTCATCCGCAACCACACCAAGCACAGAATTAGCTGTTGTTTTGCACATGCCTTCTTCTCAGTAAACGGAATACAGCAAATGCCTTTAAGAAAACTCTGATCACTTGACATGCTCAAGTATCAGTACACTTAAAAAGGAGTTTAGCTCCAACTGTCAGTGTCCCACAGCGTTTCGTTGCAGTACAGAACCTCTCCAGCTCATCCAAGCATCCTCAATTGTCCTCCTGCTCACCACTGCTTCACATTCTTCTCCTCGCCTACCCTTTAGCATGTACTCTCTCACTCTTCCAGATTTCCTACAGTCCTTCAGTTCCAAATGATCCTCTTTACCTTTTCAGTGCCTCTGTGCAACTTTTCTACTTGCCTACTATATTTAGCCCGAGTCAGACAGATACCTTTATAACCAGGCATTTTCAGATCAGAAATTCAACTAGCAGTGCGTCACTCCAGGCTTCTGGTTTCTTTGCCATCTCTGTCTAGTCTACAGCTGGTCAACTCTACTGCTGATTACCATTTCAATCCAGAACCTTTCGTAGTGGCAAGTTCGAAGACGCAATCTTGAAAGGCAGAAATTAGACTGCCATCATCCTGAGGCTTGGTGCTGCCTCTTCTTTTAAATCAGGAGCCATTTTAGAGAGACGGTTGTTGTAATCTATCCCCTCACGTCTGACAATAGAGAGCAAATAACAGCTTCTTGTGGGGTTAAGAGCAAGTGAATCAACTTTCAGTGGTGGAAAAAATGAAATATCACAAAATGGAGTGGCTAATCCATCGTAATCTCTGTTTTCTTGGCCAGAGTTCCTTACAGCAGCATCCTGAACCAGCTCTACCGTTAAGAACCTGAGTGTCTATACTGACCATCAACTCTCTTTAGTACCCATAATTAGGACAGAAGTGAAAGGTTTAGTCCAGACTGGCCAGAAATCTTCTTCCATTCTTGGGCTCAATGAAAAGGGCTGCATTTATGAGGGTTATCATTTTATTTTGTATGTGATTGATTTACAGAGTGAAGAAACCACATTATGTTGTGCTCCATAGAATTAAAGGTACGATGTCTGGCCCATAGAGCTATTTATAACAAAGGCGATTTGTGCCTTAAAAGTCATTAGAAGATACTGCCCCAGAAGACATTTGAGATAATGTATAGCTACGGATGAGTTACTGCTCTACGGGGTGATGCTGTTCTTTGTACAGTGGCCAGCACTCTAAATACATACATATTCTCCATGATATAACACTAGAATGTTAATCTATATTTGTAATAGGACATGCTTACTTTTCTCCTTTGTGTTGTACTCCTCTGCAAGTTTCCCCTTCCCGTAGCTATTCTACCCATCTGTGTCTTCTCCTACTAATATTCTACCTCATGTGGCCTTCTCTTTTTACTCTCTCCTTCACATCTTCCCTGACCTATGGTTCTCCCCTCCCTTTCTCGGTCTTTTATCTCGCTTCTCTACTCTGCCCTCTCTTCCACTTTTTTTTTGTCATCTCCCCTCCACTGGGTTGTCTCCCTTTTACCCATTCCATATTGCTCGTCTCTGTGCCACCTGTTTTCCTCTCTCACCTCCCCCTTTCTCATGTCTCTTTAACATCACCGCTACTTTTCCCTATCAGTTGTTTCTTGATTACATATATGTCTCTTTATTACCTCTTTCACCCTTCTCCCCACTCTTGCTCAGCTATCTCTCACTCACATAATTATCATTTAATTACCTCTTTTCTACCTTTTCTCCATACCCGTCTCTTCATATCATGCCTGTCCCTTTATCAACTCACTATCTCTCCCCACCCCCTCTGCTCTCTTTCTAACCTGTCTCTGTATCACCATGCTCTCTCTTATCTCCACACTCTCTGCCTCTCTGTTCTTTCTCATCTGTATCTGTCTCGATTTACCCTACTCTTTCTCCCCACTGTCTGTCACCCTTCTCTTGATCATGTCCACCATCACTTCTCCCCTCTTTCTCTCTCTCTGCTGCCCCATTCTCACCTGTCTGTAGCTTAATCACCTCTTTTAGCTTGTCCCTTTCTTACCTCTCTCTCTAACCTGTATGTCTCTTTCTCATCCCTCTCTTTTGTGACTTCTTATGCTCTTTCGAGGCTATTGCTTTCTTGGCTGTCTCTTTATAACCTCTCTCATCTGCCACCCTTTTTACCTCTCTCAGTTGTCTTTCACCTCTCTTCATCTCTCTCAAACGCCTGTCTCCTCCCTATCTCTGTCTCTTCTACTCTGCAGCCCTTTTTTCACTTCTCTCTCTTAATCACCCACTCTATCTCGCTCACCTTTCTTCTCCTCCCAGCCCTTCTCCCTCTCCCATTCCCCCCTCTGTGTGTCCTTTAAGCTGTCTCTTTCTCAAATTCCTCTATGTCTTTATCACCTCTCTCACACAAATCTCTCCTTTCATATCTCTCATCTGTGTTTAACTTATCTCCCTCCCAACAACGGCCTGTCTTTCTCAACTGTCTTTCTTTCCTACTGTTCTGGCTCTATCACTTCTCTCCCATTCTATCTATATCTGTCTCTCACTTGTCTGCTATCTCTCTCACTTTTGTGTCCTCCACACTGTTATCCTCAGTTGTCCTTTATAACATTGCTGTCTCTTTACCAACGGCCATTTCACTCACTCTCTGTCTCTCTTTCTTTCTCTCAACTATTTCTTTTCTTCCTGCAGTCTCTTTTGTACCTTTTTAACTCGCCTCCCCTCTATCGATCCCCATGGTGTTTCACCTGTCTATCGCTCACACACCTGTCTCTTCTCGGTCTCTCCACCCTGTTCATTTCTCTCCAGCCTGCTTATTTATCACCTTTCTACTCTAATTCTCTGGCAGCTGTCTCTCGCCTATTTCTGTCTCACACCTGTCTCGTCTCCCATCTGCCTTTATCTCACCTTTCCCACGTCTCCACCTCTCTCTGTATGTAACCTGTTTTTTGTTACCTCACACTAATTCTCGCACTTCTCTCTCTCTCTCTTTCTCCCTCTCACCTGTGCCTTTTAAGTGTCCACTATTTCTCGTTTGTCTTTCTCCTTCCCTGTGTTGTCTTTACCCTCTCTCACCCTGGGCTCTGCAGAGGTTTTCTTCCTCACTGACACAAAGACATGGAGGAGCGTTTTTCCGGGGGCCTCCTCTGCCAACATTAATTCATTTTGCAAGTTTGTTATGAGTGTTTCACTGTGCTGGGATATCCCATCCTACAGCAGGCTTCAGCCAGGCAGCACCTGTCGTGTTTTTTCCTGCAGCCTTTGCGAAAGCTTCGGAAGTGGATGGGGGGCCCCCTCCAGAGCAAGGGTACCTGGGGGCCCCCCCGCACCGCGGGGGCTGCGGGGGCCTGTGTTACGCCCCTGGTTCCGCCTATGTGTGAGATTCCATAGCAGTTCTTCCTAAGTATAAATTTCTGAATTATATCTTCGCCATACTTCGGGAAGGCCAGGAATTTTTATGTGAAACAAAAATTATTTAGCAGTCTATAACGTAGGCTCCAGCACTCATACAATAGGGCCATTTAAAGCATAATTTAGCAGCCTATAATGCAGGCTCCTGCACTTATGTTATGTTAATGAGATTTATTGAGCGCGCGAAAACCCGGAGGTGTCTTGGCGCTAGGAACGCGGTAAGCCCAGCCCAAGTGTCTAGTTCTGAAATAGCCAGGTTTTTAGCCCTTTCCTGAAGATGGTGAGGGAGCTAGCACTTCTGAGCTCCATTGGCAGCATTTTACAATATGGCCACTTGAACCTCCCACAGGATTGCAAGAACATTCTGAGGAAGCTAAGCGCCTTTCCAGCAGAGTTTCCTGTTCTTTTAAATTGAAAAGATTCTGCATCTAGTGTTCTTATAACAAATTTGATGCCACCAACTATCAAGAAGAAGCTTTACTTAATAATACAATTCATAAAGCACATGGTTACCTCTATGTGAGGTGTCCCAGCACTTATCTTCTGCATTTGGCCAGATCAGGTGTATAATTTTTATCCATAAAAGGGGACCTGGCAATCCTTACTGCCTACCGGAAATGCCTTGCGCAAACTGCTTTTTCCAAGATCTCTGTAGTTAGGGACTTTCTGGAGGGCCCTAAGAATGTTTCCACCAGATTTGGAGACCTTTTTAGTCATGGGATTTCAATATCGTCTTTTCAAGACTCATAGGCTTTCTATTTGAGCCTGCTTACAACACTTCCTGGAAGGCTGCTTTCCTTGTGGCTAGAACATCTGCATGCAGGGTCCCATGAATCATATAATTTAGATTATATATCAAAGAAATATATATATATTTCTATATTAATAGGATGGTAAAGAGGACTCACCCTAAACTAGCTTTGGATTTTCATGTAAACCAAATTATCTTAGCAATGTTCTTTCAGAACCCCTCTTCTCTCTTCTTCTGCAGAGAAATGTCTCTGTACTCGACGCGAGAAGAGTCCTGAAATTTTTTCTAGACAAAACTAAGGATATCAAACAGTTGTTTGCCAAATATGGTCCATTAAGTACAGGTGCGGCCAAATCTAAGAAATGCAGAGGTTTTTTTTAAATGGCACCTTCTGTTCAAGGAACATTTCTGTTTTCTGATATATTTTTAAAGCAAATTAATGGAATTGGTCAAAATAGCCTACATTATAGGCTGCTAAATTATTTTCTTGTATCACTTAAAGATTCCTAGCCTTCCTGAAGTAAGGCGAATCCAGAGTGTTGGAGGGACTATTCATTCATAAAGATTAATGGATATCTCCTGAAGGAGAACCCCCTCCCCCCGCCACACACACACACACTTGACTGACAAAAACGTAACCAACCCTGAAACAGGGATAGTGTTAAGGATCCTAGGGAACTGTTTGCTCATCCCGACTAATGCACCAGATCACACAGGGAATTCCATAGTGAGTAGAAACATGTCAATGGCACATACTTCGGGGTCGACATTAAACAGGCCTATGAGTACATTGCTTTTAACCGTGTGATAGGGAGGAAACAAAGTTCAATAAGATATTTCCACTTCCCAATACATCTTTAATTTGGTCTTCCTTTTGACTTTAGGCACAACTTACATAGTTCTCCAAAAGAAGTGTAGCGCACTGTGTGTAACTGGATGTCACTACGGTGTGAAGGTGCCAGATGATGAAGCATGCCACCACGGTTATTGAGAGCTCTAGTCCTTTTTAGGAACGACCCTTAAAGTTGGATATTGCTTTTTTCTGGCATGAGATCCCTAGTATTCACTTTTTTGTGCCAGGTTGAGGTAATACATAGTATTTAGGTAGCATGTATCCAGACACATTACAGTTACATATCATTTCCTTGCACCATACTTGTGTAGTAGTTGCTCTCCAGCACTGCCATAAGCTACCCCTTCAGCTACTCCTATGCTGAAGTTATGGATGAGCCTCATGTGAAACAGCAAGCTGCAAACACCAAAGGAAACGAGAACAGGTTCACCATTTCTACAGGCACATAGCCATGCTGCTTCTGTCATCGGTTACTGCTGGTGGCAATTTACAATCTGCAGTGCCAGAATTTTCACATCAGGGGTCTTAGTCCTAATATCTCAAGAACTTTAGAAACACTGCTTACTGCAAACAGGGTGGGGTCCATGGCATGTCCGAAATGGGAATAATATTGTTTAATGAAAATATTCTGAGAAAAGACCAGTCAGTGGTTGCCTGATAACGTTTATAGTAAATCGGGCACTTTTAGGAATGAACCCCTTACTTTAAGAGAAAGGTGAGGGGTTAAAAGAGTCAGATCAGTGGCTTTACAGAAAAGCGAGGCTACCAATTACTGGCTTTTTGAAGAGGAATCTAAAGCTATCTCAAAGGAAGTATGGCTAATATCTTCCACATTAATGTAAGTCAGGAGCATCCTGTAAATTTGAAGGTGAACTTACCTTTAACCTTCATTTACACTTAGCCATGTGCTTTGACCCTCAGTGCAGAATACTGATGTTAGTCTAAAAACAAAACAACCTGAAACTACCACCTGATATGGTACATTGACACCCAAGGCACAGGTTGTGGAGACTGTACAAGATAGACATAGGGTGTCAGCAGTCATAGAATTCTGAAGCACTCTCTAGCAGATATTTCAGAGGAAGCTTAGCTCTAGTCTCCATGCTTCCAATGGTTAAAATGAGAACCCTAACCAAGTACGTCTCTAATTAGATCAAAAGGAGCGAATGCGAAATAAGAGGAGCTGAAACATTCCCTTCAGAGTCAGTGGTAAAAAGATATGTAAAGATGCAACACGAACAGTCTTAAAATCTTTGAAATGTTGAGCTGACAACCCCTAATTGTCTGAAGCTGATATATTCGGACTTTAAAATAACAGGAAGGGACGCTTGTAGAGCAGAACATAGGACGGTTCATCTAAAAATTGACAGCACTGCAAAAAAGCATTGAATCAATCAGAATAACAGGTTTTAATCAAGAGATTAGAGAGAACTCAATCCAATGGCTAGCCTACTGGGATGATCAGGATACCTGAGAACGGTAAACGGAAAACATGGCCCAATTAGGTTAGAAAGCAGAAGGTACATTTACCCAAACATTAAGACAAATATCAAGACAAGCTTTGCTTACATAGGCTTCCAATAACATAGTTCCATCGCATCCCTTGATGGGGCTAGAAAAAGTCACACATTCATTACCGGTCAGTGTAGCCATTAGCGGATCTGTAGACTCACAAAATAGAATAGGCATGCCCATCTGTCAGGAGCGTTACAATGGAGTCGAAATATCCTGGCCCACTTACAGGAAGAAGGGACAGGAAAAAACAGCAGGAGAACTTTCATGATTTCAATACTGCAAGAGACCATCCCGCAAGCTGATCTGGCAACAACACTACAGGGACCGAGTTTATTGTGCGATTCCCAGATTAGAATTTCGAGGGGGAGAGGTCAGGGGGGGCGAAGAACACGACTCAGCCTCTCAGTCGGATGTTCATTTTTACTCCATGGTGCTAATTTTACCACCATGGAGCAACAATAAACATTGCTTAACAACGAGAAACAATGAATCAATACTGAACAACTCAACTTATGATCGATCATAGGGATGGAATGTTAACTGGAGGCATGAATTAACATTTGGCCAAATGTTTCTCAAAATTATCTCTTTTTACATCAATAAGTATAATTTCAAAATATGGCATGTCGAAAGGCACTTATCACAGCATATAAAAAGCAGACTTACCAAAAACATTTCTTTTTTCCAGATTTTGTTCTTATTTCTGACACATTTGGACGCTTACGGCCATCATTAGCTTCTGGCAGCACTATACTGCTTGAACTTGCTTGCATACCTTCATGAAACGAAAAAATAACTTACTATTGTAAAATTGTGTTCCAGTAATAATATAGGAAATACAGTCCTAGCTTTTGGTCCATGAGTCTTAATTAGAAGATAATGAAAATAGTCATTAAACCTTTGTCCCCATACTCATCATCCAAAGAACATGTTACTTACCTTTGATAATGCTCTTTCTGATGGTTACTCCATCTAAAAGCAGATTCCTCATCTCATGAATACTTTCCAGGCGCCAGACTCGATCTGAAGATTTTTCTCAGCAATTCCCTCACGGGCCAGTAGGTGGTGTGGTGTGGCTCTTAGTCAGGTCTCTCCCACCCCCAAAATGACGTCAGGTCCACAGTATAATTGCCAGCTCCATGCATCAACGGTTTCTTTCTGATATCTGTCCGCGTGATTCCTCAGTAATCAGATTGTGCCAGTGTGCCGATCTCTAATTGGAATCTTTTTAGTATGGATAAAAGGAATCTGTTCCACAGCATGGGGAGAAGGGTGGGTTGCTGAGGGATCTGCAGTTGGAGTATCCACCAGAAAGATCATTACTGAAGGTAAGAAAATAAGTTACTTATCTGTAACTGCAGTTATCCAGCAATGGCATCTTTTATAGATTCACATCCTTGAATCATTCCCAGAAGTGGGAGTCCCACAGTACAAAAATAAAACAGTATGTATTAGAATCATAGGCTATAATGGCAATGGAAAAAGACAGTTTAATAGCCTATCTACGTCCTTATTAAACAAGCATTTGCAATGCAACAGGTCTAGCATTTACGCGAGTTTAAGCTATTGGCATTGTAAATGACAATGCCTTTTATTTATGTTTTAAAAACGAAAACAAAAATAAAAGGCATTGTCATTTGCAATGTCAATAGCTCAAACTCGCGTAAATGCGAGACCTATTGCATTGCAAATGCTTGTTTAGGTAAAAGTGCCTGCCTTTCACCACAACAGAACCAAGCCTCGCGTGAAGTGCCTTGCACTAGCCCCGCCTGTGCCCCTCACGCAGAAGAAAACAGCAAATTAATTAAATAACCAAGCGTGGCCGCTAAAGTGAGCGGACCGTGCTGCAAATAAAAAAAATAAACAAAATAGTGCTCTTAGCCATGATAAAGCAGACCGTGTGGCATGACCAGTAAAAGGTCCAGTCTTTATGGGCGGTAACAAATGGAGACAAGGCGGTACCAAGGAGGGACTAAAAAGCCTATTTACCAATCAGAAACCAGCATTTAAGAAGGACAATGACACAAAGCCAATGACAAATATGAGAGGAGAGTGGACGAGGCTTCCACAGCATGCCTCGCAGAGCGAGCAGTGCATGTGCGCTGCCGCTAGGCTCGACCTAAAAAGGACCAAACTTAAACAATAACCAATCAGGCGATTGCACCCTCTAGAACACTCCCAACAGAGGCCAAGTCATTCAGATTTTAAGCACAAGTGGGAATAATGAATTCCAAGTAATAAGGGAAGCCTCTTTTGGGGAGGAGGGTGGGCCGTATATCTATCTATGTAAGATACCAATGCTGGATAACTGCGGTTACAGGTAAGTAATTTATTTTCTTATTCATTATTGGATCTTTCATAGATTCACATGCTTGAATCAGAATAGTAAGCAGTGTTGTAGGTAACTTGGGTACCCTTAGCGGATGGAGGGTAAAAGTAATATACATTCATAAAAGCACATCTAAAGTAACAAAAATAATAATAAATAATATATATATAGCATTGTATTGTAAATGCATTTATATAGCACTTATTACCCCTGACGAGGCGTCAAAGCGCTTTTTCGGTGAGTAGCACGCTACTCCAGAACCCATAAAGGATTAGTGGTGAATTAGTATAGTGAAATGTGAAAGTAATTTGGAGTAGTGGATATGTTAGTCAGTTATTTGGATTGAGAAGGTTAGAAGAGGGAAAAAGGTTTGCATTTATATAGCGCTTGCTACCCCTGATGAGGTGTTGAAGTGCTTTTCGACGAGTAGTACGCTACTCCGGAACCCAAGCATTCATTGAAAAAAAAAATATATATATATATATATATATATATATATATATATATATATATATATATATATATATATATATAAATAAGTTTCACCAAGGCTCCCACAGCTGCTAGCTGAAAGACGTGACACAGACTCCAGTTAGGTGCTATTTTCTTATTTTATTTTGCTGGTGCAGTACATGGCTGATGACGCGTTTCGCCCACTGACTGGGCTTGATCACATGACGACCATAGAGTTTGTCATTGTTTTTATACACCTTACACCATGTATATATCACGTGACATTGTGAGAAATGGAAAACAGACTCCACTGAGATTCTTTTTTTTACATTTTTTTATTATTTTATTTAAAATTTTTGTGAGAGAACAATCGCGTTAGGCATACATGTGTACATTCAATTAACATTTGTAGATATATTACAGATCGACAATGCATCTATTTCGCCGGAGACAATCTGGGCTTCACCATATAGACAGCAAACTTCCAATATTGACATTTGGAGGCATGGTGTGTTAAAAACGATCAAGGCTAAGCTTCCCACATCTTAACAACACATATACATGAAGCATCCGCTCGTAGTCATGACCATAATACTTTCCAAGCCCAGCCCAACACAATAGCGAGTACAACAAACTAGGTGTCTGAGAGAGAGGGGCAGTTCTCCTTCTGACTGGGTCTATCTCCAGTGGCCTGACTCCCACGTAGACGCAACCAATCACTAAATGGACCCCAGATATTCTTAGGTCTGGACGCTGTCGGCATAAGATCCCAGTAGTTAGCCAGCTGCTCCTGACAGTAGGCCACATCTTTTAGCCATGTGTTTGTGCGGCTGGTGCGGAGAGCCCCAATGTATGGCCAGTCTGCGTCGCGCAAGAACCAGCAGCATTGCAATTAAACGACTGTATTCTGGTTTAGATTGGTCTACATAGCCCAGCAGCATAACCAACGGGGTACATTCCAGCACCTCGCCTGTAATATCTCCTATGACATTTGCCACCCCCAATATTCAGAGACACTGGGGCACTCCCAAGCAATGTGCAGAAAGGCTGCACCCTCCGCCCACATCTCCAGCAGTTAGATGTTGAACGTATCCCTATTCTAAATAAGTGTTGCGTGTGCGGTAGTAACGGTGCAGAAATTTAAAATGGATTAAGCGTAATTTGTAGTTTGGGGATAGACGTTTCGTTTGTAAGCAGCAATAAGCCCATATATCGTCCGTGATCTGGTCTGGTAAGTCCTCGCGCCACTGCGCAAGCGCCCCAGGATCTGACCATGGCATGTGTAGCTGCGTGTAGGTGTATAGCCTGGTAACCAGTTTCCGTGGCGACGGTGTGGCCAGCAGGTTGTCCAGAGAATGCAATGTAGGGAGAGGGGCCGGAAATGATTCATGTTGCTTCCTGCAGGCCGCTTTAAGTTGGTGGAATAGAAGGCTCTCCAATATTGGTATAGAGTCGCATGATTGCGCAGTAGGTTCAGGTAAGAAAGATCCTTCTGGGTATAGATCTACCATTGTCCTAAGTCCCATTTTATGAGCCCTCGCTACTGCCCCCTTTATCCTGCAAAAAGGGGAAATTGGGATGGTATGCTAGCGGCACTAGGGGTGCATACAGGCATTGAACTCGGGATCGTCGTCTCAGGCCCTCCCAGGCCCATCTAGTCGTCTCCACTGTGTTAATTTCAGTCGGGGACCTACGATAGGGATAGTACACCGCCACTTGCAGCGGTATCTGATCCGCAATATCTCGCTCCGTCGCCACATGTGGTTGAAAAGGAGTAGGATAGACCCAGTAATGTAAGAATTGGGCCTGTGCACTTAAAGCATACAGTTCAAAGTCTGGGGCTCCCAGGCCGCCCCATGACAGTGGACATGTGAGAATGTCCCAGCTGATCCTGGGCGGACCTCCCGCCCAAACCATAGAGATCGCAGCCGAGCGAAGCTGTTTAAAAAATGCCTGTGTCAGAGGTATCGGAATATTCACAAACAAATATAAAAATTTAGGGAGGACTATCATCTTCAATATTGCTATGCGTCCTGCCAGCGACAGGGGAAGTGCGGACCAGAATTGTATTCTATCCATGAACCAGTCAAACAACCTCCCAAAGTTTAGACTCCAGATAAGCTGGAGGTCCCTGCTAAGCCATATGCCCAAGTATTTTACAGTTTCCTCCTCCCACTTTAGCGGGAAGTCCAAGGATTGGCTCAGGGAGGCGGTCGTCAGGGGCAGTATCGAAGATTTTCTCCAGTTTACCGTGATACCAGAAAGGCCTCCAAACCGAAGCATCTCCCGCAGCAACGGATTTAGGTTGTCATCCGGGTATCTGACATATAGGGTAATATCATCCGCATACATAGATGTAATGAGATTGCGGTCCGTGAAAGCCAGGCCCCTCGGCGAGTGGTATTGGCGTATTCGGGCAGCTAGTGGCTCCATTGCAATAGCAAAGAGCAAGGGGAAAGCGGACATCCTTGCCGGGTGCCTCGGGAGATCTCAAAAGCGTCCGAGAGGAGTCCATTTGCCAGCAGGCGGGCCATAGGCCGTGTATAAAGCAGTTGGATAAGTTTGATAAATTTAAGACTCAGGCCCAGTCTAGTGAGGATAGTGAAAAGGTAAGACCATTCAAGCGAGTCAAATGCTTTAGTAGCATCCAAAAAGACTGCAGCGGCTGGAAGCTTGGGCTCTATTTGATGTACAACCGAGAAGAAGGTACGAAGATTGTGGGCTGTCGAACGACCCGGAATAAATCCGGATTGATCCGGTCGGGTGATGAGGGGCATCAGTGGTTGGAGTTTATTTGCAACAAGTTTAGCTAGGATTTTAGTATCCACATTCATCAGGGATAGTGGCCTGTATGAATCGCAGCTGGTTGCTGGCTTGTCTGGCTTTAAAGATTTATAATAACCGCCTCTCTAGTGTTGGTGGAAGAGTCCCCGATTCCAGGGATTCCTGATAAACATCAAGAAGGCGGGGGCAAGTGCCTCAACGTATGTCTTGTAGAAGAGCGTAGTCAGTCCGTCCAAGCCAGGTGCCTTACCTGACGGCAGACTCCTGATCACCCGCGTAACGTCCTCTAGTGTGAATGGGAGATCTAGATATTCCCTATGCTCAGGGCTCAGCCATAGGAGCTGTATAGAGTCCAAATATTCCGTGAGGTCTGCGGAAGTAGACGTGTGCTTTGTGGTATAGAGGTCAGAGTAGTAAGCAGTTAGGTGCGCATGTGTGTCCACTTGGCCTCGGACAGGCGGGGTGCCCATATCTGTCAGCTCAGAAATAAATGTAGGTGCTGGGGTTTGTTTCAGCAGATTCGCGAGGGTTCTGCCTGGTCTATCTCCCTCCCCGTAGCTTCTGGCTTTAGTCTCTCTACCCAGAAATCTGGCCTCCCTCTCCGCCTCCTCCCCAAAGTCGGATATGGCTTGTTTTATCGAGGCTAGGACTGTTACGTCATTCGTGGTATAGAATGTGTTTTCAAGACCCCGTATGGTGCTCTCTAGTGTCGTTAAGGTTGTGCGTATAGATTTCAAGACCCCAGAGCCCTTGGAGATGCATGCACCCCGTATAACTACCTTGAAGGCCTCCCAGAGCGTTGCTGCAGAGTCTACGGACCCCTCATTTGTAGTGAAATAATTATCTATTTCAGTCGCTATTTCCTCCTGAAATACAGTATCTAAAAAGAGCATGTGGGGAAGCCGCCAGCTAAAGGCCCTCGGGAGTGTATTTGGGGCGCGCCAACTCAGCAACACTGGGGCATGGTCCGAGAGCGTACGTGGAAGGTGTCTTGCCTCCACCGTCCACGTCAGTACATCCGCAGAGAGTAGCCAGTAGCCTAGGCGAGACCAGGCCTGCTGGTGAGCAGTGATGCAAGTTCCCTCCCGTAAATTTGGGTTGAATTCACGCCAGACGTCCCGCAGCCCATGCTCCTTCAATATAGTGTTTAGTAACTGAGTAGTCTTAGTGTGTGGGTTTCGCGCCGCTCCTCTCTATCTAGGGTATTATCCGACACGACATTAAAATCACCGCCCCAGATAACAGTGTCACAGCCCATTTGTACTATCTTGGCCCATACATCCAACAAAAACTGCGGGTGCGTCTGTATTTGGGCCATAAATGGCCACCTATGTCACACGCGTGGAACAAAGACATCCAGTCACCAAGACATATCGCCCATCTTTATCTGCCAGTGTCTCTATCGTTTTCCAGCCCAGTCCTCGTCTAATCAGTATAGTGACCCCCTGGCATAATTGGAAAAGGTGGCTGAGTGAACCTCTCCCCAATATCTGTGTTTAAGCTTGGAGTCGGTGTCACAACTCAGGTGCGTCTCTTGTAGAAAGCAGACATCGATATGATGCCTGCGTAAATACGTGTGTACCAGTCTAGCTTTTTTGAAGTCATTGAGCCCTCGGATGTTCCATGTTAGACAGTTAACTACAGCCATGACCAACGTTGCGCATCAGTGAGTGGACAAGCTGCCTTGGGATAATCTCCACACTCCCCATGTTGCCCTCCTAGACTAGTGCATCTGAGAAGCCGATCTTTCATTGCCCTCTTGCTCCGTATGAAAATCAAAAAGCAATAGTACATTTCTCTCTTCTTATGAACTCCCATCCCCTTCCCCCTCCCACTACAACCTCCCAAATAGGTCGAGAACTACCCACCCCCTGTGAAACCCTCCCGTAAACAAACATGTGAAATACAAACTCATGGGAGATCTCCCTGTGAGGGCGTGGAACAACGGCTAATACCCGCCTGGTGGCGGGGTGGTCAGGCTAAGGATATCAACGTGAATAGCCTCCACAGTCAGCTAACCTCGGTTTACCAGACATATCGCAAATCACATAGACGTGTTAACAGTGAATTATTCTCTCGCCCCCCCCTCCTGGCGTTCAAATGTTACATATCAATGCTTTAGAAGCTGTAAATAGAATCAGCTATTGGTGCGGAAGTGCCGAACAGTTAGTCATTATCAGCAAGCAACGTGTGTGAGTTCTGCCTCTCTTTTGATGAGCTCTGCTGCGAGTTCCGTGGGCAAATATGCTTTGTGTATTTGAGAGCGGATTTGGCGTCCGTAAAGAAGTGTGCTTGGCCGTCATAGGTGATTTTTAGCTTTGCCGGGTATAACATTGCATACGGGATGGAAGATGACTGTAGCATCCGTTTTGTTGGAAGAAACTCCCGGCGCACAGCTTGCACTGCTGGAGTGTAGTCAGGGAAAAAGGATAGGGTGTTTCCTTGGTGACTTACAGGGCTCTTCACCCGGGCCTCCCTTAGGATTGCATCTCGGTCCGCATAGTTCAGTATACGCGCAAGAATAGGCCGTGGTGGAAGGCCCGGTGCTGGCCTGGGACCCAGTGTACGGTGGGCACGCTCCACCGCCAGCAGTGGAGACAGGGCAGGCCCAAACAGTTCTTGGAGGAGAGTAGTTATATAGGGTTCCATCTTTGAGATGGCTGTTGTCTCTGGAAGGCCAAGAATCCGAACGTTGTTCCTTCGAGAGCGGGCCTCCAAGTCCTCATTCTTTGCCCTGATCACTTCCATCACTTTCTCCATGTTGGACAGCTGGGACTTGACCTCAGATTGTGAATCCTGGGTATCCGAGAGCCTGTTTTCCACCAGGTCTAAGCGCGTTTCATGTGTGTCTACCCTCTTCCGTACGGCATCTAGGCTAGCCGTCAAGGAATCTATTTTCCCGTCTATTGTCTGCAAGCTTGATCGCATATCCTTTAGAATGGAGCGCAGGTCTTCCCCAGGCAGATCTGGTTCCTCCTGTAGTACCGATGCTCCCCCTTGATCCGTCGGGGCGTCCATATTGCGTGTCTGGCGTTTTTCAAAGGGAATCTTCGATTGCTTAGGGTCGGTCTTGCCCATAGTGTCGTAAGAACAGTCCCCACGGCCTGACTGTGCAGGTGTATCTAGTGTCCCGCAACGTTTCGAGAGACAAGGCAGTATTACTCCGTCCTCCGGGCAGCGTCCAGTGTATCACTCACAGCCAGGCAGGGCCTCCAACCCACACCCTTTCAATATGCACGGGCCCGTCCCAGAAACCTCCTCACAGGGGTGAGCCCTCAGTAGGAAGATTCAAGGCGACAGCACAGACCCCCAAGATGTAGCGGACAAATACCAGGCACAGCCCTCACTTCATCGGCAGCAGATATCCAGCCAGGCCGCCCTAGGGTAACATAGCATGTAGGCTCATTGTGTCACTGAAGGCGAGCCACGAGGGATTAGGCACTCCGCACCATATAGCCCATGGGGGCCGGTCACCACTTCATCGTGAGGGAGCGACCCCTGACCTTGACTGGTAGGTCGCTCCCCCACCACACAGCTCCGTCTGTGTGCCCTGCTGCTGCCCCCGATTGTGCTCGTTTTTTCCTTTCTGTGCCCCCTTGCTGGCCCTGATTGTGCTCGTTTTTCCTTTCTGTGCCCCCTTGCTGCCCCTGATTGTGCTCGTTTTTCCTTTCTGTGGCCCCTTGCTGCCCCGGATTGTGCTCGTTTTTTTTCCTTTCTGTGCCCCCTTGCTGCCCCTGATTGTGCTCGTTTTTCCTTTCTGTGCCCCCTTGCTGCCCGATTGTGCTCGTTTTTTCCTTTCTGTGCCCCCTTGCTGCCCGATTGTGCTCGTTTTTTTTCCTTTCTGTGCCCCCTTGCTGCCCCTGATTGTGCTCGTTTTTCCTTTCTGTGCCCCCTTGCTGCCCCTGATTGTGCTCATTTTTTTTTTCCCTTTCTGTGCCCCTTTGATGCCCAGATTGTGCTAGTTTTCCCTTCTGTGCCTGTTTCCCGCCGCTGCGCCCCTGCGGCCCCGCCGCCTCACTGCCCATTCGCTGCCCCATTCCCTGCTCCTCCCTCCCACCTCCCCATTTATGGCGGCCGCTGCGCGGTGAAGAGAGCGACCCCTGACCTTGACTGGTAGGTCGCTCCCCACCACACAGCTCCGTCTGTGTGCCCTGCTGCTGCCCCTGATTGTGCTCGTTTTTTCCTTTCTGTGCCCCCTTGCTGCCCCTGATTGTGCTCGTTTTTCCTTTCTGTGCCCCCTTGCTGCCCCTGATTGTGCTCGTTTTTCCTTTCTGTGCCCCTTGATGCCCTGATTGTGCTCGTTTTCCCTTCTGTGCCTGTTTCCCGCCGCTGCGCTCCTGCGGCCCCGCCCCTCACTGCCCATTCGCTGCCCCATTCCCTGCTCCTCCCTCCCACCTCCCCATTTATGGCGGCCGCTGCGCGTGCCGCGCTCTGGCGCGCCTAAGGCAAGCCCGTCTGCGCCTGTCCGCGCCGTGACCGCGCCCAGCGCCAGACCCCTGGTCCGGGCATCCCCGCGCCCGCCACATCAACAGACGCCGATACGACGCTCAGCACCCTCCACGCACTCAACCCCGGAAAAGATCACGCCTGCTACCAGGCCACCCCGAAGCGCACCCAAGGGCCCTTCACCTGCCGGAACTGCAGCTTCGCCAGCACCCGCCCCGCCAAACCACCGCCCAGGAAAGAACCCAACTACCTCAGATGCATCCTCCTCAACACCCGCTCCGCCCGCAAACACGCCATCGAACTCTGGGACCTTCTCGACTCAACCTCCCCAGACGTCGCATTCCTGACGGAGACCTGGCTGAATCCCGCTTCAGCCCCCGACATCGCCATTGCCATCCCGGACGGATACAAGATCACCCGCAGGGACCGCACCAACGGAGTCGGAGGAGGCATCGCCATCGTCCACAGGAACACCCTCAGAGCCTCAACCAACACCGACGACACCCTCAGCACCGCCCGAACACATGCACTTCCAGATCCACACCGATCCCAACACCACCCTCAGAGGAACCCTCATCTACAGACCCCCAGACCCTGACCACAGTTCAGCGATTCCATCGCTGACTTCGTCAGCACACTACGCCATCGCCTCCACGGACTACATCCTCCTCGGGGACCTGAACTTCCACCTCGAGAACAACAAGGACACCAACTCCACCACCCTGATCGACAACCTCGCCACCCTCGGACTCAGACAGCTCGTGACTACACCCACCCACGCCGCCGGCCACACGCTAGACTCCATCTTTTCCGCAAGCCCACACGTCTCCTTCAACCACACCTCCGAACCCCACTGGACTGACCACCACTGCATCCACTTCACCTACAGGAAGCCCACCACGCACCACCGCACCGAACAAATGCCTCGCCGCTGCTGGAGCAGAGTCACGGAAGACCAGCTAACCACAACCCTCGCCCTGAGCCCACCCGCCGAACCCTCCGACCCCGACACCGCCGCCCGTAACCTCAGACAGTGGATCGACGACTGCGCCAACACCCTCGCCCCGCTCAAGAATCCGCCCAACAGCCACACCAGCAAGAAAGCCACCTGGTTCACCGAAGACCTCCAGGCCTCCAAGCGAACATGCCGAAAACTGGAGAAGATCTGGCTCCACGAATGGACAGCGGACAGCTACGCCGCCCACAAGAGCGCCACCCGCAGTCACCATCACCTCATCAGATCCGCCAAAAGGGCCTCACTCAAAGACCGCCTAGACAACAACGCACACAACAGCAAAGAGCTCTTCAACATCGTGAAGGAACTCTCCAACCCCAGCCCCAACACCAACGACATCCAGCCGTCGCAAGACCTGTGCGACTCACTGGCCACCTTCTTCCACCGCAAAATCGCCGACATCCACGACAGCTTCAACACCACGACCGCCCCGGCAACCACCGAGACCACTGCCCCCACAACCACCAACCGCCTGCTCTCCTGGACCAACATCAACGACGAGGACACCAGCGAGATCATGAACACCATCCACTCCAGTTCACCGCTAGACCCGTGCCCTCACCACAACTTCAACAAAGCCAGTACAGCCATTGCGCCCCATCTCCGGAAAATAATCAACATCTCCTTCGAGACAGCAACCTTCCCGGAAAGCTGGAAGCACGCCGAGATCACCGCCTTACTCAAGAAACCCAAGGCAGACCCCAAGGACCTCAAGAACTTCCGACCCATCTCTCTGCTCCCGTTCCCCGCGAAGGTCACCGAGAAAATCGTCAACAAACAACTGACCCGCTACCTCGAGGAGAACAACATCCTGGACCCTTCCCAGTCCGGCTTCCGCAGCAACCACAGCACCGAAACCGCCCTCATCGCCGCCACCGATGACATCAGGACCCTGCTAGACAACGGAGAAACAGCAGCCCTCATCCTCCTGGACCTATCAGCCGCCTTCGACACGGTCTGCCACCACACACTACGAACACGCCTTCACGACGCCGGGATCCAAGAGAAGGCCCTGGACTGGACCACATCCTTCCTTTCCGGCCAGAACACAAAGCGTCCGCCTCGCCCCTTCCGATCCAAGGCCACCAAGATCATCTGCGGCGTACCCTAAGGCTCCTACCTCAGCCCAACGCTGTTCAACATCTACATGGCACCCCTCGCCCACGTCGCCCGACAGCACAACCTCAACATCATCTCCTACGCCGACGACACCCAGCTGATCCTCTCCCTCACCAAAGACCCTCACACCGCCAAAGCCCACCTCCACGAAGGAATTAAGGCCGTCGCCGAATGGATGAGGACCAGCCGCCTGAAGCTGAACTCGGACAAGACGGAGGTCCTCATCCTTGGTTCCAACCCTTCAGCCTGGGACGACTCCTGGTGGCCAACATCACTGGGAACAGCCCCGCCACCCACCGACCACGTGCGCAACCTAGGGGTCATCCTCGACCCCACCCTCTCCATGACTAAGCAGGTCAACGCCGTTTCCTCATCCTGCTTCAACATCCTCCGAATGCTCCGCAGGATCTTCAAGTGGATCCCCACCGAAACAAGAAAAACAGTCACCCAGGCCCTCGTCACCAGCAGGCTGGACTACGGAAACGCCCTCTACGCAGGAACGACGGCTAAGCTCCTGAGACGGCTGCAACGCATCCAGAACGCCTCTGCACGTCTTATCCTCGACATCCCCGACGCAGCCACATCACACCCCACCTGAGAGACCTGCACTGGCTCCCTGTCAACAAGAGGATAACCTTCAAGCTCCACACCCACGCACACAAAGCACTCCACAACTCCGGACCAGCCTACCTCAACAGACGACTCAGCTTCTACACCCCCACCCGCCAGCTCCGCTCGACCAGCCTCGCCCTCGCCACAGTCCCCCGCATCCGGAAAACCACCGCCGGCGGCAGATCCTTCTCCCACCTCGCCGCCAAGACCTGGAACACCCTCCCCACCAACCTCCGACAGACCCAAGACCTACTGGCCTTCAGAAGACTCCTCAAGACCTGGCTCTTCGATCAGTAGCAGCACCACCCCCCTCTTCCCCCAGCGCCTTGAGACCCTCGCGGGTATGTAGTGCGCTTTATAAGTGACATGATTGATTGATTGATTGATTGATCGTGTGCGCCATAGAATCAATGATGGACCTCAGCACCAGCACCCCAAGGATCCAGGGCTCCCAGACTCAGAGGCCATCGGTCAGACCGGGCTCAGGCCTTCGCACAAGATCAGGGACGGGCCCTGCAGTCATGCACCAGGACAAGGAAGGCTCCGTCAGGCCACAGCGCGACAAGCCACTCATCAGCCCGCTACGCCGTTGAGCGAGCCCCGCCACCGGCCCTCCGTGACCCCCCCGCTTCCCGTCGCCTGCACCACAGACCGTCCGCCGTCTTTAGAGGCAGGCGAGCGCCCCAGCCCCAGTGGAGGATCCCCCCCCCCCCGGCCTTCAGCAGCCGATCACACCACTTCCAGCAGCAGCACGCTACCGCTGGAAGCGGAGCGGGCGCCTCAGTACCGCGAAGGGACTCCCTCGGTGGCCACAAGCACTACACTCACCTCCACAGCCTGTAGGTATTCCGGGCCGCTCCCGATGTTCAATCGCCTCTCCGTCGGGCCCACGGCCTCCAGTGCGAGTCCAGCCGCGGTCTCAATTGATGTTGCCAGCCGCAATTCCTCCGGCGGGTGCCCCTCTCCACAGTCCGCCTTCCGGGATCTCGGCAAGGCGCCTACGGGTATCTGTCGACAGGAAACCAGCAGTCGGGTCCTCGCCTAGTCCCACAGATAGCTCAGGCGGCCATTTCAAGACCTGGACCCCAGACCGGGCGCTGCGTAGTAGCTGTGGAGATGTCGGCGGCCATTTTCTATACACAGTCACGCCAGCGGCCCCTCGACAGTTGAGCGGATTCCAGGCCTCCCAGACATACGAAATTCACCACATCGTGTCCGGGGTGCTGCGTTTGCCATATCGTTCATTTTCACCGGTTTCCGCCGACCTGGGCTATGGTATTCGCCTATTGTTCAAGCCCGACCTGCAGAGCCCCTTCAACAGGCGACCATCCTGCAGCGCGTCGTGGCCACGCCGACTCCACTGAGATTCTTAATAAAAAGGGCATCATAGTCTTTTGTAAGGTTAAAAATGCTAATAAATAAGTGATTAAAACGTAAAAAAAGTTGATGTTGGATCATAAATACGTTTTAAAGTGCATAGTGCAGCCATTATGTTGCTGGACAAATACAGTATATTTTTCACATTACAGTACAAATACATAGTTCCATGTGCAAATTAGCGCACTGATTCTCTAATGAGGTGAACAAAATACAATCGTCCCGCTGTTTAGATTTTCTCAATATTGTACTTTGTGCGTTGTAATAACTGATACGAAATGTAGAGTTATAAATATCTTAAACACAGAGCCATAACTGAAATATATCATAGTACAAATACATAATTATTGGACATAATCCCAATCTACCTCATCTGAATACTCATATTAACCTATAGTAGGGATTCTCAGATGATTCCATCGACTGGTGATGTAGACCTGCGAGATTATAAATCAGTTGCACAGAGCATTCGCTATCTAGATCCTAATGTGGTCCAGTACATATGACCTCAAGACATTTTATATTGAGGCTACTGTTTATTGTGGCATTCTGACCTTTATACAGACTACCTAAATGGTACGAGTCACAGTGGATATCTTGTTTTAAAGTGCAGTAAAGTGTTGAAAAAGTGCTGGTGCGGATTGTGAAAGTAAAAATACTTTATATGTTGTCGTTAAAAACAGACTAGAAACGGTAGATGGCAATCTAATCATATATAGAAATATAAAGCACTGAAATCAATAATATTCAGTGTAAATATATGGAGGTTGGAGAAGCAGGAAGGGACTAGTGGAGATGCTCCGATATGGAGGTAAATACGTATGGTCGATAAGATTCATAACTTGAGACTGGTTCACTATAGTTAAAATCATCTTAAATGAGCCCAAAATCTCATAAATAGATGTAAACATTTAAGAACAGTAATACATAATCAATCAAATATAAATCCATACATAATTAAGAACCATTATAAATAATTGTACAGTTCTTCCCCATTGTTTAATCCATTGGGGTGTCTAGTGTCAAGCTCTAGTATGAATTTCGCCTCCAATTGTCTCAAATGTTTCTCCCCGTTACCACCTCTTCTCATAGGGGAAACAGCAGCAATGACATAATATTTCAGATCATTCAGGGTATTTTGATGCACTGCTTTAAAGTGTCTAGCCACTGGATAGCTCATGTCAGAATTCACTATTGCTCTTAAGTGCTGGAGGATGCGTACATGCACTTGTAGCTTGGTGCTGCCCGCGTATTGTAAACCGCATGTGCAGCTCAATACGTAGACAGCAAACTCAGTGCGACAGTTATATCTATCCTGCAGCTTGCTTTTATCGGGACCAAACAGTAGTATATTGGGATGTGTTGATCCCAAATTTGCATGCTCGGCATGTGTTGCACTTAGTGAATCCATTGCGCAGGGCTAACCACATGGTGCTGGTTTTGGGTTTGTTAGGAACCAACTCAGGGCTAGACCTAACCAATGCGTTGTGCATAGATTTTGATTTTCTGAATGTCAACAGCGGCGGATTAGGAAAGAGTTGATTTAATACAGCATCCGTTTGTATGATTGGCCAGTGTTTATTTAATATGGCCCTAATCTTTTTGTGCTGACTGTTATAGGTGGTTATAAATCTCATTTCAGTGGGTACCAAATCTACACCGGAGCAGGCGTTTATATCTTTTTTTAGACTGTATCTTTTTACTGCTCAGCATGTCATCACGTGATTGAGTTTTTACTTTGGCTAATGCTTGGTTAATGATCTTGTCACTATAACCTTTCTTTGAATCTATTGCTGCTCTCTTGTACACAGCTCTCAAACGCAGTCTCAGTACTACATATTCTGCGTAGTCTCAGGAATTCCCCATACGGGATACTCCTGATAAGATGTACAGGATGGAAACTTGACGCATGAAGCGTGGAGTTTCCTGCCGTGCTTTTTCTATGAAAAGTGGTCTCTATTTTATTATCATCAATATATAGAAGTAAATCTAAAAAAAAAATAAAAAAAAAAATTAAAAAAAATAAATAAAAAAAAAAAATCGATTTATTATTGACTGAGGCTGTGAATTGGAGATTGAGATTATTCGTATTTAAGGACTCAATAAATGTGTGTGCAGTTTCCTTAGTTCCTTTCCAAATTAAAAAAGATATCATCGATGAAACGCATCCAACTAATGATGCGTTCATCCCAAACATCCTTGAATTTCACCTTGAGAACCTGCTTCTCCCACCAGCCTACATGTAAACACGCATAGCTGGGGGAGAAGCAGGCTCCCATAGCTACTCCTCTGATCTGTTGGTATATGTCCTTGCTGAACATGAAATAGTTATTGTGTAAACAAAATGATATAATTTCCAAAATCATTTTCCCATGTTGGTACTGTCCTATCGCTCTACTGTTCAGAAAAAATCGTACTGCATTGATACCATCTAAGTGATTAATACTGGTATATAATGTGCATATATCTAAGGTGACCAATAGATAATCTTCTGACCATGTTATACCCCTGATTTTTTCCAAGAAATCGTTTGTGTCTCTTATGTAAGAAGGAAGCATAGTTACTAGATCTTGAAGATGGAAGTCCACATATACAGACATTTTTTCTAGTATACCCCCTCTTGCATTGATAATAGGTCTCCCGGGGCTGGGGTTGTTTCTTTATGTATTTTTGGTATGAAGTACATTATAGGGATAACCGGAAATTCTGTCCACAGAGTACAAGAATTCTTCATTGGTGAGCAGGTTCTCTCTTTTCCATTTATTCAAATGTTTTAGGCATAAAGCATTTAATGATATTAGTTGTTGAAAGTTTGATTTTTTTGTAACATTTGTCATCATTCAAATGCTTTGCAGCTTCAATCAAATAGTCACTCCTGGGCCAAAGGACTATGTTGCCCCCTTTGTCCGATTTATTTATTATGATCTCATTGTGATCTTGCAGTTTTTTAATGAGGTTTTGGTAACGCTTGTATTTAAAATTTGTTCCTCTTCTTCGACCCTTTATCGTTAGCCGTAACTTCTTTACTTCGTCAATAACCATGTCTTGATATATATCGATGGCATCATTGGGACGAAGGTGGATTTAGGTATATATATATATATATATATATATATATATATATATATATATATATATATATACACACATATATACACACATATATACACACACACATTTATACACATATACAAAAACCTTGTGCCAATATAACCATATACCTAAATGAATGGATAAATACTGTAAGCTTGATAGAACAAACATTTGCACTGCAATAGGTCTCGTATTTACGAGAGTTTAAGCTCAAACTTTCCTGAATGCGAGACCTATTTCATTGCAAAGAAGCGCCCGCCATTGTCCTGGCTGCTTGGAAAGTGAAAGCGCACACGGCGGGCTAATGTAAGGAAAGCACGTCGTGCCTGCATTAGGGCAAAACCCTTCAAAGAAAATAGTACTTACAGACTAAATAAAACATACTGTGTCGCAACAGAAGTAAAAGGGCCAGCCGCCATGGAGGTTTCAAATCAAGACAAGGCGGTACTAAGGAGGGACTAACAAGGCCATTAAGGAATCAGAAGCCAGCATTTACGAAAGGCAATGACAAGCCAATTAAAAATATGGGCGGAGCTTCAAATCCCTAACTCAATACGGCATGCCTCAGAGCAACGCATGCGCGCTGTCTCTAGGCTCGACCTAAACGAGAAAGCTTATGCAATAAAATAATATATGTGGGAATAAAAAAAAACAATAAACCACCATGATCCCATGTATATAAATATCTAAAAATAGAGGTTCACCTTATAAGAACAGATGCCATAACCCACCTGTCCTAGAGCTGCATTAGAGTAGCAGAAGGATTCCAAGCCGTAGTACTGAGTGAACGCGCAGACACTCTTACACGTTGTAATCTGGCAGCCCTTTCTCAGCGGAAATATCTTGCCATGGCTGCGGTAGTAAGAGAAACACGTTGCATAGATAACCCTTAGGAAATCAGTCGTAAAACCGCTTTCCAAATTCGTTTAGTCAGATGTAAGCAGAATTATATATAAGCATGGATCTAAGATATTGTCTGATGTCTAAGGTCAGGAGAGAATTATAGCTGGAGATCTTGGAGTTGGAAAAGAAAATAGGAAGCATTAAAAACTTGATAGAAGTAAAATTGTGAGGAAAGTGTTAAAATTTGCTCTGAGGCAACGTAGGAAAAAAGGGCTCTGTATTGTGAAATCCTGTATTTCCTGACTGTGCAAGTTGAAGCGAGAGCTGATAGCAAGGCGATCCTTCACCGGAAAGGACTGAAGAATATTTTGTGAACCTGCCAAAAGGTTGTTAGACAAGATGAAAAAGAAGAATATATAGATGCCATTCTGAAGGAGGAGCTCGTACAGAGGGGAAAGGTTTTGGAACAGAGAGATGAAAGTTCTCTTCTAAATACTGCTATAAAGCGAACACCGGTAGACAACTGCACTGTTCCTGGGTTAGCGAAAGATGGAAGACAAAGGAGAGTGTAAGCCAAAGAGGCCTTCACCAGGTGTAGAGTATGCTGTGGATAGTATATCTGAAATTATTCCTATAATTTGGACGTTTTGTTAGTTATTTCCGTTGTTTCCTTATATAGGCTATGCATGCAAGCCCGAGGTATGTCTATGACAACAACCATGTTGGGTTTTGCATTTACATAATGAAGCATACAATGATCTTACGGTTTTTCTAAACTTTGATACAGGTGAGGGCCAATAATAAGGACGGTTTCACTGTAATCGCAGATGTGTATGGATCCAGCCTCTCAACATAACAAGTGATCCTTGAAGGACTTCTCCTACAGACTGTATAGAATGCTTAGAGACTTCACCAGGACGGTGTAGTCAACCATTATTTTTGTGTCACAAATGAGATTCAGCCTACAACAATATGTAGATTCTGTACAGTTCTTGATTTGTTAAAAAATAAGTGCTGTGCTCAACGTTTTGCCCAGAAGCATGCAGCTAGCGCTTCATATATCTGTGGTGCAGAATACCAAGACTGCATAGTCCTCTATCAGACACCTGCTGCCCTTTATCTCACTGTAGCCGGTCCTTTTTCGCCGCTTTCTCCCTTTGTCACCTTTTTTCATCTTTCGCTTTAATTTCCCTCCTTTTTTTCTCTCTCTCTTGCTCTGAATGAAATATTGCTGAGAGCATATGCGCCAGTCCCCAAAAAGGAATGCCAGTGGGCCCCACCTGCAACCACCTGCTTAAATTAAGCACTTGCTCTATAAACCCACAAATAAGAACATTAAGGACAACCGTTGTGGGTGCGTGTGGAATTATGATCATATTACAAGCTACTTACTTGTGGCTACAATTGGCCAGAACCAATACTGGAGACCCTTCACATTCTCCAGCATCAGACTGGGAGTCACAAGTAATATTTTTAATAACAGTAAACAGTATTAACACACCTGGATGACGGTATTGCAGCTTTTCTTATTATATATTATAAATAACTACCTAAATGACGAGTTACAGTGCTCATTTGCAAGTCAAGCCTACCAGACAGCACAGGCTGATTTGCTGCACAAGACCAATTGTGGGCTTATCGGAAACATACAAGGGGGTAACAGCTCGCCCATTGTTCACCACAGGTTGTCACTCATGTGGTTACCTCTTATGTGATGACTTTCACTGTTCATCTTGTGCTTGTCTCACTCCTGGAACATAGCCATTACCATCCTCTTGACTGGCTGACTACTCTCTTTCAGGGAAGACCTTAGGTCGAGCCAACCACAGAGCACAAGCTATCTGGTTGCAAAAGACGTAGTGTCAGCTTACCACCCACCACTGCTTACTACTGATTGACTTTATTATCACTCATTTACTTGCTTCTTATTCAATAGCTCCCCCCCTGAAGCACAGCCTCTCTGCTATTCTTTTGCTTAAACAACTGGTGTCCTTCCACTTCTTACTTTTAGGGAACTATTTAAAAAAAATTAAAAAATTGTTAAATGCTCCATGAAAGCGCATGCGTTTTCCAGCTCTCTCCCATGTCTGCGTCTTCCCACCCCAAACCCCTACTTGTGTGTGCTCGTTTTTTCTTTCCCTCTTGTGTGTTTCCTTTCCCTTTGTGCTACGTGTTGCTTTCTCTCTCCTGTTCTCTCCCAAGCAAAACACCCCTGCCCATCCCCTGTATTTCTCTCCCTCATGTATCCCCTCACCCTCACAGCAAAACACCCCTGTCCCAGTGTTGCTTCCCGTGTGCTACCCCAAACCAGTGTTGCTCTGGCCCTCATTTTTATGTCTCGCCTAGGCAGAGCTTGCGTGGTCTCTTCGAGACATGCTGTATTCAGGTATGGACTTGAAGCTCCGCCCACTTTCCGCCCATCTTTTTAATTGGCTTCTGTCACTGTTCTTTGTAAATGGTGGCTTTTCATTGGTAAATAGGCTTAGTAGTCCCTCCTTAGTACCACCTTGTCTCTTCTTGTAACCTCCCATGAGGACACCCCCTGTTACATGTGTTGTTGCTTGGTACTTTGTGAATACTGCCTCAGAGCACTATTTTGTTAAATGTCTGTCTTCTGCCTGCTATTGCAGGCACGAGATGCTCTCCTGCAAGACTTTTTTTTTCTTTACGTAATAAGCGGGGCATAGGCGGCCGCCTTTCTTTTCTTATTTGCGGCGCCGAACGCAGCCGCAATGGTTTTTTTGTCTATTTATTAACTTTTGTTATAATGGCAGCACCCGCCCTTTAGCTTTTAACATCTTAAGCTAAAGCGCGGGTGCCGCAATTAGTTCATAAGTAAAGAAACAGAAAAAAAACAGTGCTTTTTTTTAAACTTTTTAACCAATTGCGGCACCCGCGCTTTACCTTAAGATGTTTAACGCTAAACCGCGGGTGCCGCCATTGTAGCAAAAGTAAATAAATAGAAGAAAAAACAGCGCTTGTTGGCCGCCATTTTCCCCCCTATTGTTTTAGGTCTCGCCTACGCAGCGCGCATTCGCTGCTTAGGAGGGCCTTTAGCCATCGGTCTTCACTTTTCAAGCACTGCACACGTGCTTGTGGCGGCATCCACCTTGCGGGAGTGAGCAGCGGCGCGCCACAAGCACGAGTGCAGTGCTTGAAAAGTGAAGACTGCTCTCCCAAGCGCGCGCGCACCACTCGCGGGCTGACCTCCTGCTCCCCCTCGCTCTCACAACCTCTTCACGTGGCCACTCCCCTTCCTGTATGCGACGCCCGCCGGGGTCGCGCTGGTCTTCTATGCTGCGAAGGTTGCCCCTTGCTGCAGCCAACCACCGACGGTGATTAATTTGTCAGGGCTGGCTGTGCGATGGAAATGAAGAAATGCATTGCCAATTACTGTTAGTCTTCGCGCCCGGTACCCCTCAAACCGTCACAATCTTGCCGTGGCGACAGCTTCGAAATGAAATGAATTCCGCTCTGCTGAACAGAAACCTGATGGTATGCAGGGGGCTGCATGATGTCCTCGGGCTCCACGGACCCTCTCTACAGCTGGTGGCCCGTCTGCCTCACTGGCCCTGCCTCTGCGTCTCCCAGTGACGTACGCACAGGGGCGGGTCTCTGTAGCTCTGTTTTCCGCCTGCATTCTCGTGTCCACGTAGCGACAACATATTTGGCTTCCTAGTAGCGTATAAAGGTATTTTGGATGATGAGAGTTAGCATATGTATTATAGCCTTTTGATCATTAGTTACAATGTGATAGATCCTTTTAACATACACTATTCCTGCATTGATCTATGGGAAGCAAAAAGAAAAAAAAGTACCTTTCATCACTCATTGGCTTCCTTTATACTGACTTATTGTTTACTACGTACTTTAGCCGTTCCGATGTGCGACTGTATCCACCACTTAAAGGTGGTCGCGCTCATACGATCCATTAATATCGTTGTCCGTTTCTTTTTGATAACTCGGACCTTTATGAAAGTGATTTCGTCAACGAGACATCACTCGTCTGTTTGTCACAATATAAACAAAAACATGAACTGATCTAAATTGGTTTATATTAGACTGATTCAATGTGCCAGCTTGGCATGAGGCTGTATATACAGTACTAGAGACTGAGATTTTAAACTGTGCAACATTATATAAAAACGTAACTCGCAAGCACAATTAGAAATATAAATCGCACATAGCTAAGAAAATCCGTATTCCTCCCATTTCCAGCACATTCAAATTGACATACTCTGAACGTTGTTTCAATTAACATTAAATAGTTCACTCCTTTAAAACTTTATGCTGTAACGAATGACTAAAACGCGCTCTTACAAGCATTTACAAAAATAGGTCATTTAAAACCAAAATTTTTTGTGTCGCTTCCAGGATTATGCCACTAAGAAATGTCACGAATTATATGCGCGCGCTAGTTGTTACGTGACATTCTGTAGCTCAAGCCTGTTCCTATTAGTTCATTCTATTTTAGAACTGATGTCCTTCGTTTATGTCTACACACATCTGGCTCTTTCCAAACACTCACACGAGTGCACCGGGTGAATGGGGCGGCTGACTTTGGAAAAGGGCTTTCAGTCTTCTGCAAGAGGCGGGGTTTGGCTCTTGTTGTGGAGGCGTGGTTTCGTTCCACGGAGAGAGAGAATTCGCAATCCTGTCTTCTGTTGTTTGGCAGGTGTTACTTGGTGGCCGTCTGAATCTCTTCTGCATCATGTCTCCCACCATCCATGGGGTGCATCACGGCTGTGGCCGACCTGGTAATGACCGCTACCTTCTTTCCTCGAACGTGTGTATGTGTGAATCATCTTGGTTGTGCATTTCTCTCAATCTCACACTGTCCCTACTCCCACACGTGGACCGCAACTGCTATTTGCAATCACTTGGCCGAGCGGTTGACGTTTGTGCCCGAAGCTTTAACCAAAGTACGAGGGATCTCTTTGGTTACCTCTATACAATTATGTATTGATGAACGCCTTATATAGTTATGTAATTTCATATCTGGACCAGAATAATACTAAGACAATACGCAGCAGTCCGTTGTTCCATATACTTCTTATATTTTAATAAGACATTTCTGCTATGATAGTGATCCATCACCAGTACTATATAGAAAATAAAACATACCACCAAATGAAGAGCCATGAAATAACTGAATAGATGTCACACACTTCTGAACTATCCAGGAGGCTTTAATATAGTCCACCAGTGCAGGTCCCAAGTATCAGTACACCGACTGATCTCACAATGACACACATATATTGGATGATAGTAAAAATGCCCATCCCATCAGATCTCTTCTCTCTCCCTCCATGCTGCAATACAATACAACGTAATTTGTTTTTAAGATGAGAAGTACGGCAAAGAAGATTGTACTTAACCAAATGTAGGCTTCACTTACTAGCAGAACTGTTGCAAAGATTTTAAAAGACCATCATGTCAAGATTAAATAGCTTATCCAGTTTTGATCTTGCAAAGACAAGAGCAAAACTACACATTTCAGAATAGTTAAAAGAAAAACAAGCATTGGCATAGCCAATAGGTCTCGCCTTTGGGACCTTATAAGTGTTTAGACATGCAAGAGTTGATGTTGTTGCACCAAGGATATTGTACTGCATAACTAAATACTTATAAGGTTCCAAAGGCGAGACCTATTGGCTATGCCAATGCTCGTTTTACTTTTGTTGCAATAAGGGCGACCGCGCTTTAGCGTTAAACATCTTAAGTTAAAGCGCGGGTGCCGCCATTGGTTCATCAGTAAAGAAATAGAAAAAAATGTTTGTTTTTTCTATTTCCTTACTTTTGAACCAATGGCGGCACCGGCGCTTTAGCTAAAGATGCTTAAAGCTAAAGCGCAGGTGCCGCAATCCATTTGCAATGCGATAGCTCTCGCCTTACTAAAAGTTTAAGCTATTGGCGTTGCATTAACATTAGCAATGCCAACAGCTTAAACTTTAATGCGAGGCCTACTGCTTTGCAAATGCCTGTCTTGAACTATCCACTGGTTCAAAGTTTTAAAAAGTTCCACCTGTAGGAAACACTTAATTCCAGCGAACAAATGATGCAGCAGGAATGCGACTCAAGAATGTCCGCGATAGGCGCCTGCCCCATCTGGCGCTCAGCAAAAGTACCCAGCCGCTGATCAGAACCCCGTGCCATGGCACTCCGTCCCGCACACGCCCTGCCTATGGCACACTTATGTCCTTGCACCAAGCCCTTGCCCCATCACACAGCTTATGTCCTTACACAGAAGCACCTGCCTGTCACAGTGTGTTTAAACAAACGTGTGTGTAACACACCGGTGCTTTGGTACAAAGCTCATGCACTTGCACGCAGCCGCCTTCCATGGCACCATGTGGCTACAAAGAACACGCTTGGCAAACGGCCTGTGTACCTGCACACTGCCTATGAGCCAGAGCAGTGCTTCCCGCGTACAACCTAATGCCCATATCTCAAGTCCTTGACACCTGCACACAAGTACCTTGCCACTCGGCCCCCATACCCGTCGCACATACGACCCATGTCCTAATCCCTTGAACACAGATCTACACGCAGCTGCCATGGCACTTAAGCCATTCAGCAGGCGCAGAAACCCATGCCCTACACAGCTGTACCGTCATTCACCAGCACTGGCACACAACCACAGCAATCACTTCCCAAACCCTCAGCCACCCGCTGACGTGCCACTGGGTATCAGTACTACAACCTCTCTCGTCTGCCTCACGGAGGCGCGCGCGGTTGCTCTACAGTGACTCGCCTTCAGGCAACAGGGCTGTAACGCAGAGCGGCCACATAAAAGAAACGCTTATTTGTCACCAAAACCCCATCACCTTAAAGTAAAACTCGCTTTCACGCTCAAGGAGACACGCATTTGCGTATGCTGGGAAGTAGTTTTCCGTGCACCAAATCCTCATTTGTCAAAAACAAACTGAAAGCAGTTTGCCACCTGTAGAAACTACTTGGATGAATAACTGTCAAAGCATGCGGCAGAGCTATGAAGCAATGCGGCTCTATAGACTACCGGAGCTGGCATCTGCCCTGACTGCATACCTTCTCAGGGGCGTAGCTATCAAAGGCGAAGCCGGTGCAGAGGCACCCGGGCACACTGGCCGGAGGGGCCCAGTGAACTTAAGATTTTCGGTGTGTTGCTATCCAGCCCGCAGTCCTGGGAGGGGCTCTTCCTTGCGGGCACCAAGACTCTTGGCGCCCTTGCTAAGCCACTGCAACCCTTTGCACAGAAACACAACCCATGAACTCGAGTTCTTCACACAATTGCCATGGCACTTAGCCTTTGTATTGGCACACAGCCCTCTACCGTGGCACACAACTCCCTGCAGTGTACAAGCTCCCCAGCTTGGCAGCCAGCTCCTTGGCCTGGCACACAACCGCATCCCACAGCAGAGAGCCACCTGCAACGGACCATGTCATCACCCTGCACACACAACTGATATGAGCCTCTCTGACCCCCTCAGCCCCTCACCCCAACTCACAGAAAGGCACACCGTTCCCGACTTGGGAAATACTGAATTGCCCGCATGGCCACTGCTCATGCCCAGAGCTTCCTACTTTCACACACAGCCCCTTAGAACTTGTAAACGAAACGTACTGCCTGCCAAAATATACAACTACCCCACACATCCCCATGCCATCACACCGTATAGGGATGGGAAGGATCCTTTTAAAATATATAGCACATGCCAGTGGACATGTTTCCCCCACTTGCACGGAGCATTCTTCAGTCAGCATTTCTGTATTAAAGGTGGGCACTATTTATTCCAAATCTAGAACACCAGACTTGTGAAAACAATATTAAGCTCAGAACTGTGAACATTGTGCCCCAAAATGTTAACTTGGCGGTGATTAACAGATGCCCATGAGTTCATAATTACATAATCAGTGACATGATAGTTAAAGAAGAGAGAGTTAAGGTTGAATTGGAAGCTATCAGCCCTTGATTTCTCAGCATAGGAACCTCGGAGTCCCTTGAAAACCTCCAGATAAAATCATGTTACGACCCTGACCCCCCTCAATATTCTGAACAGATGCAGCACCGGATCTGGGATTGCACAGCACCCGGTGCGCTGTGCATCAAGCATCTTGTTTCCAGCATAGTGCCTGGTGCACCAGGCTCTAGACAGACACGAATGTGCCAGCATTTGCCCTCTGGGAGTCTGTGTGCCCGTCTTAAACATTGGAACTTAGGCTGTTGCTGTGCCATTCCAAATAACAATGACCAACTAGGTAACGGCTACTGCGCAATATGTGGAAAACCAAAGTGTTCAGTTAACACAAACTCCAGTCATTTGTAAATGTCCACAAACTTTCATTTTGCTCCAGTTTCCCAACGAAATATCAATGTTTTATCTTGAAACCATTACTGCGTTAAGTCTACAATCCTGCATAGGCTTTTCTCTTCAGACTTTATCAGGAGGGTCTCCGAGTCAGTACAACCAAACTGTGGCAGCAGAATTTAAAACAAGCATTTGCAATGCAATAGGTCTCGCATTTGCGAGAGTTTGAGCTATTGGCATTGCAAATGACAATGCCTTTTATTTATGTGTTTTGAAAACCTGCAAGCGGTGCGTTATAGTCCTTTCTTAGGAAAAGCAAGGCTGGCAGTAATAGAGGTGCATTACTGCCAGTCTTGCTTCTCGTAAGCAACGACTATAAGTACAAGATGCATGTTTAAGCACCTTTTGCAGATTTTCAAAACGGATAAAGGCATTGTCATTTACAATGCCAATTGCGCAAACTCTCGCAAATGCGAGACCTTTTGCATTGCAAATGCTTGTTCTCAAGGTGAGCCAGTAATAATTTCACACCGTCCATAGAATCCATTTAAAGGCTCACACTTCAAGGTGTTTCTGCTGTTCCGCTGACCACATGGAGTGGTCGTCTTGTAATCAGATCTTTTCAGTTGGCTTCCTCCTGCTGCTTTTGAGATGGGCTGCTAGTATTCCTTTCTGAAGAAGGTGTGCCCTTTGTTCCCAGCACAGCTTTTCAATATTAAGTGACGGTGAAGGATATGCACGCGTTGCACCACGGGTAAGCCTGCCATGGAAATACTGCCATTTAGAGCATGCACTTTCAATACTCTAAGCACTGACATGAGTTCAGGGCTGGGAAACAAGCCCTCAGTTCAGTAAACTAATCTGGAGCTTTGCAGCTCTGAGCACCAACATGCGCTTACACTGAGGAGCCTTTTTAACAAACCGTTCTCCAGCAACATAATCCTATACAGCATCTGGAAAACACTTATTATGAATCTAAATAAACCCTTGTCCCCCCTTACAATTTCTAAAGAAAAATAGGTTTGTCAGCAAAGTTTTGGAATTAATGCAACATATATTGCAAACTCTGCACATTAGGTGTATATATAAATGTTATGTATTTGTTTCAGCACAGTCAACACAGACAACTGCATTGTTCCCTTATATAATAAACAAAGTGATCTTTGTGCATCAGAGTGTTTATTCAAAAGGATATGTGTCCTTACTTTTAAACAAACCAAAATATTTAGAACACTTGTGAGTGGTAGATTTTCTCCAAGCCACAACTTTCACTCACTAGTCAGTACTGTCTTCTCTGGGCTCGTCTGTTGGAGCACCCACCTCGACTTACTTTAGTGAAATATGTTGTTTTAAAAAAAATGCACAGTTCGGTATCTATATACACAGATGGTAGAAAGACTATCTAAACACAGAATAAATGGTAAATGCCTTTATATTTGTCTACCAGATGACCTTGTCAGTGTACGAGTGCACGTTCTGTTCAGCAACACGATTGAGATTGCAACTGAGGTCTTGTTTCAAGACTAACTCACAGAAAACAGTGTTAATAAATACCGCCCAAGACCAATGCATGGTGGTCATGGCAGCATGGAGTCATTTGTGAATCTGATCACTCTTCTCACTGGAAAGTCCCGATTGGCTGAGGATGCCAAAATAAAGTAGCTCTGTATTTTCTTGCGGTTATAGGGTTTTTAAATTCTAATCTAATCGTTCACACTACTATCACGGTTCCTAAATCCATGCATGAGTAGCTCACCCAGTCTAGGTATTTCTGGCCATTTTGGGACTTGTAGTTCTGGTTTTAGAATGGAACAATGATGACTAATAATCCCAGAATTAAAAGAAAAAAAGCTGGACTAGATAAGCAACTCACATCTGAAACTGGGGAACTTGAAATGGCTACATTCATTTTGTGTGCTTCTTTTAAGACCAGAGTGAATAATTCTTCTTCTCAGAGTCAACTTTTAGAGCTACGCCCAGGCCAGATTTCTATCCATTTGCAGATTTTGGCCAGTTTTGTTCCAGTCTACTGGCTGCCTCGCATGGGAATGACTTTTAAAAAGGGATTTTTTTGAACCAGCTGGCCCCGAGTATAATGGGAAACGTGAAAGGACAAATTCCAGCATGCGGTTTTCAGAAACACTAGGGGCTGGATTATGTAGCTTGCAAATGGCATCATTTCAGTATTACATACATTCAACTGAGGTTACTGTACCTTTGGACGGATATTTGAATTGCTTGACAAGTGCAAACGCCTGTGCTGACTAACAGCAAAAAGGTAATTTTGCACCAAGAGCCTGTCTAAATGTCAGCAAAATTGCCCCACCACCAAAGTAATCTGTGTAATGTTGAAATTTGCCTCTTTGAATAGGAGTTAGTTACAGTTATATACTGCCAGCCTTACAGTGGAAAAATACATGACATGGCAGACTGGGTGCTAAAGAAGCAAGATGCAAGTTTCTTATTGAAAAAAGGACAACGCTCTGGACGGTGTAAAACATTTGGTTTAAGTCCATCGCTAACAGTTTAAAACGCAACATAATGAATACGTTTTATTCTTTTAGCCCCCCCTCCCCCACTCCAACATACACTGCTGTGTGTGGACCACTAAACCAGTTGTACTGGAACTTCACGCTTCTTCTTTTGCGTTTGGGAGTGATGACAGTTATTTTCATTGAGTTCCTCATTTGCATGAATTTTGACTGCTTTACATAATTACGATTAATTTGTTGTGGTTTACTTAATATTGCTTTATAATTCATTCATTTGTATTAATTCTACCATCATTACTTGATTTTAATGCAAGCAGATGCTGGCTGACGCTGCTTTCGTCTTGCTTTCCTTTTTAGGTCTCACCTATAGACTGCTTCAGCTGTCAGAGACCTTGTGTCTAACACTCTTCTCTCGTCTTTTTTCCCTCCCAGTCAGTTATTGGCTACTGTAGCTCAGCTGGCTTTTAACACTGTCTGACAGGGTTGTCCATCAGTCTTGTTTTCAGCCGACAGCCTATTGCAGATATGAATGCTTAAAAATTTATTGTACATCCACGATATGGTTAGGGCTTTTTTCAATTACAATACATGGCCTAGTGGCTGTCAAGTGCTATCGGGCCGCTCACTTTATTTTTACATGATCCTACAATGCTGCTTTTTTTTATTATAATTTTTCCTTACCTTTTCAACAGAGCCATGTCAGAATGGTATAGTAAAAAAAAAATGGTTGCCATGCATCATGAAGGCATATGCATCATGACACATGATGATGGATGGTCTACAAGATTCTTGCCGTGCACGCGTCACGATCAATTTGCAAGTATGCATTGCGACTTATGTTCTCATGCAGCGGGAACTAATCACCTGCAAAGCCAATAGTTCAGGACTCTCGTTAGAAGGAGAGTCCTATTGGCTTTGCCAATGTTTTTTTTTGTTTTTTTTGTTAAGCATTACAGGTCTTCCCTTTCTTGTGTTTCGCCCACCGCCCCAAACACCCACCCCGTGCTCTGTGTTCGCTCTCTCTCTCATCGTTGCTCTCTCTCCCGTGTACTTCTCCTTCAAACCCCAACAACTCTGTGTTGCTGTCTCCCTTGTGTGCTTCTCCCAGTGCCCCGTGTTACTCTTTCCTTCTTGTCCCCTGGCCATTGCCTGCTGCTTTCCCTCAAGCCACTCCCCCACTCACTCCTCTGCTCCTGCACCAACCTTTGCTGTTCTTTTTTTTCAAGATATATTTCTTTGTGGGGTCAGGCAGCAAATTGTTGCCAACCTTCCACAAAAGCACTTTGGACACTTTTTTTTTTTTTTAATTGGCCGATATAAGTGATGCCCAACATCTTAGATTGGTCAATAAAAACTGCAAGAAAGTGTTGCCTCATTATTCTGTACACAAATTGCGGTCACAATATTCTTTCATGTTTACATGGCTCCCCTTGACTCCCTGGTAGAGTCCTTCGGCATCACCATCTTCTCATTTGCAGACGACACCCAGCTGGTCTTCTCATATGAGGGCAACTCTGATACCAGAAAATCAAATCAAACAGTATTTGTAAAGCGTGGCTTATCACCCCTGGGGGTATCCAGACGCCGAGGTTCTGAGGCCCTAGTTGAAGAGCTAAGTCTTGAGCCCCTTTCTTGAAGTCGGCCAGCGAAGGAGAGGTTCACAGGTGGAGAGGTTGACAAGTGGAAGGGGGGGTCGTTCCAGGAATTGGCGTCGAGGTGGGAGATGGAACAACCTCCACTGCGGCTCCGACGGATGTGGGGAACGTGTGCAGAATATGGGGAACGTGTGCTAGGGAGCCGAGCAAAGATTCCTGGTGGGTAGGTGGAAAGTCAGGTAGTGGCAAAGAGTTCTTTCCCAACTGTATGAGAGCAGTCTTAAGCTGGCTCAAGGAAAGTCAACTTCAATATAACCCGGAGAAAACGGAAATCCTATTATTAGGTTCAAACCCCAATACGGGCTGGTCCGGCTCTTAGCCAAGGGATGGATCTACTCCTCTTCCATCAACGCAGGCAGCAATAAATCTGGGAGTAATCTTTGACAACAACCTATCCTTCAAACCCCAGATACATTCTGTGGCCAGAAACTGTATTTGGATCCTAAGAGCCCTCAGAAAATTCCTACCCCTTCTTCCTTGGGAGGCACGAAAAACAGTAGTTCAAGCCACGATTCTCTCCAGACTGAACTATGCAAACACCTTGTACTTGGGTTTACCCGCCTATCTGATTCGCAGTCTACAGACAGTCCAAAACACTGCAGTTCACTTGCTTTTCAACCTCCAAAAAGCACTCCTACCTCACCTTTCCTAGCCAAACTGCACTGACTTCCAATTTTTAAAAAGGATCACCTTCAAAGCGCTCACTCTAGCACACCAAGCTCTGCATAATTCTGGCCCCACCTACCTGAATAAAACAATCAAAGAGTACCAGCCTAGCAGAAGTCTACGATCCAGTAAGGCTCACCTGATTTCCACCCCCCTTTTTAAAAAAAAAACTAGGACTCGGCAGAGCCTTCTTTCTGGTTTGCACAGCCACAATCTAGACCTGCTCCCAAAACAGCTTAGAAGTATAGAATCGGAATCTGCCTTCCGTAAACCGCTTAAGACTTATCTTTTAAGTCAGTAGTGTCCCCCCCACACCCCTTTCCCCGTTTTCCTGGCCCCTCTGCCAACAGCCCATTTAGGTAGCTGTCAGAGCTTTGGTCTCACAAGGCCAAATCTGGAAACGCAGGTTTTCCTAACTTTAGGAGCCTGAGTCTGCATGCTACCCTACTCATTTGTTAGATACTTAATGAAATATAGGGACTATATTTTAAATTTTATACTGGACCAGGAGTTCGAGATCTTCTATACTACAGAAACTTAGATCAGAGAAACATCTCTTCCTGAGATCTCCTTAGCTGTCCTCCCTTTGTATAAAGTCATTCATACTGACTGGCAGGGTAATATTGATGAGAGGCAGTCCATTATTAATGGAGAATCCTCGATTGTATGTTCGACTGATTCCAAGGGAACCATATATTTCTTGTTGTAACATCTCCCCCAATGCCTCGACAGGCATTCTGGTGTACCACCCTCCAGGGACGGCCACAAAGTTCAATCTGGAGTTCTCCAATTTGATTTCCCTTAATGCGAGGAGTGCTTCAAACTTCATGGCCTCAGGGGATTTCAATATTGGGCAGATATCCTTGACCATCTTGCCACTAGTAGACTGCTTGAAGCTTGCTCTAATCTAATCCTCAATCAATTAGCAACTGAGCCCAATCATGAAGCTCGGCGCTCCTTGGACTTGCTCTTCACCTCTGGGGATTTTGTTACCAACATTATTATTCCCCAGTTTCTTAATGTGCTCAGAAAGCTGTTCTTTTTCATGTTACTGTGCTATGACTTAAGTCCCCGCTCTGGGCAATTATCTGCCTTTTCCACGGCCAAACTTAATGTTGCTGAAATAAATGAGTAAATTCTTTCAACCCGTCTTCTTTCAACTACATGCAACCTACCTGAAGATCCCCAGTTTAAAAACAATTGTGTCAGCTTAGGGCTAAGCCTTTGATGCCCTGGCTCCCATTAAAATAATGTGTCCTACTGAATCAGAGCCCTTTCCCCCCCCTAATTCAGTACCTGTTTAGCTGAATCCTAGTTGATGTTCAATCAATGGTAATGTATCTGGCTTCATGACTACTCCATGACAACCAAGAGCCTGTATAATGCAGCAACAAGAATCTTCAGAAAAAGATTGTTTAGAAGACCTACAACCCAGTTTTTCTCCATTTCATTCAGTAACCAGAAATGTTTTGCACCTATAAATATATATTAGACTGTAGAGTTTAAGCCTACGAGGTGTACACCATAGGCTCTGTGGGTTGACACTTTGATCTGTTTAGACAAACTCTGTATGACCTTAGGGAATGGGGAAAACCAGCACTCATCCAGCTTCATCTCTCTGAAGCCTTCAATAAAGTGAACCATGTCGCACTGATTTAGAGGCTGTTGAAAGTTTTGAATTTGATTTCTCTTTTTGACCCACTGGATCCTGATGCCACCTTTCAGCGCCTCTGCAATCAAACTAGCCTGTAGAGTCCATCAGGGCTCTTCCCCCCAGTCCTACTTTATTCAGTCTTTATGTGACTCCTCAAGCAACACTCATCCACTCATTTGGATTGTCCTGTATGTGGTATGCCACCCCCCCGCCCCCATCTCATTTTGGGATTAAATAGGATCTCCAAGCCGGATAAGACTTTCAGATTTTCACTGTTGTGGTCCAGATTAACAAGTGTTTCAAATTAAATATGGATAAACCAGAGGTGGTGGTTTGGGGTCTGTCCACAATCTGGTTCATGGCATGGTTGGCCTGATGCAGTAGGCCACTGTTCTACACCTCCTTCAACAGTAAAAACAACTTCTGTGTGTCATTTGCATTTTCACTTGAAAGTTTTTAAATAAATCCTCCCTTTTTCTGCTACACCTGTTCAAAATTATCCAAGCCATTGTTGGAGCTCACCTATATTAAACCAAACCCTTTAGTTAGGTCTCCTTGCCTCCAGTTTGCTCACTTAACCTTATTCAAAATGCTGGCCTCTAAACATTGACCAGATGTCCTTGCAAGACACTGACTTCCAATAAGGAGAAACTTTTCTGGCTCATTCAATTTTTCATGTTCAAAAGTCAGTCTCAACGAGTATGAGTAGCCAGATGCATGGACAGCCGACCTTTCTGAGAGCCCAACCAGAGGGGCTGTTCAGAACACCTTCCAAAAGAGTATCCAAGGAAAAGAGGGGTGCCCTCCTGTGAGATCAGCTACAGACACCAAAGCCCCCGAGGTAGTACCTCAGCAGAGTGAACGTAGCCCCATAATAGAGGTAAGCCGGACTGCGTGAAGGGAACCTCCCTGGCACCGCCATGTGAGTCGGGAGCCTAGGCCCCAGCTGTGAGCAGATTGGTTTTGAGTATCAGGGGCCGCTCGAGTCTGAACACACTCCTTATTTCTGGTGACTGGCGGACACTGGCAGGCTCCACTAATTGGGGCCCTCAAATAAAGCACCAGAGGCCCACCGGCAGAGAGTGGGGGAGGGGTGATGGAATAAGGCACCCAATCCTCAGTAGGCGAGATGGATGCCCTTTCCAATGATAATGAGTTCTGGTCCGAGACGTTTGGGGCAGATCAGACAGTGAGCGACTGGACGTGACTAGGACCAGGCCCAGTACCCATCCCTGGAGGACCACCAGCCATCAGTAGGCTCTCTTAACTGGGGTCCTCAGGCGAAACACCGGAGACCTCCTTATATAAAGTGGGAATGGAGTGGGAGACCAGACACCTCACTCCCAGCAGACCAGACAAAAGCCCCCACTACTGACAGCGTGGACTGGCCCTATAGCAGCCCTACCTGCCTTGACAGGCCAGATCCCACACAGAGGACTTCACTGAAGGAGAGGACTGAACTTTGAGGCGGAGAATAGACGTGGGCACGGTGCCATAGCCGAGGCCTCTGCCCCAGATGCGCTCAGTCTGTTCTGCAGAGGAACCCCCGGTGAAGACAGGGACATTTGGGGAGCGGACACTCCATCTCCCCATCTGGATTTGAACCGCCAACGGCCCGGGCATCCCCTCACCGGGGCTTCTAGAGAGCACTACGAATCAAGGCATTCTGGGACACATCTGCTGACTGTCCAGGATGGCTGCCGCCACAGCAAAAAAGGATCGCAACCTAAAAGAAATGCTTTCTAGGACAACAGGATGCGCATCCGGAGATCGGACTCCAGCATCGATCGCACAGCACACGCAAGAGGAAGAAGGTCCGGAAGAGCTGGCAACCCGATCCTTGAATCCCTGTTCACAGCTCTCAGAGAAGTCAAGAAAGACCTCTCCACTGACATACCGGAACTCAGGAGAGATATGGATTCACTGGAAGACTAGGGAAACTGCCACGTGGAGGATGTCAAGGCGTTGCAACAAGAAATCCCACGGCTCTGTGATCAGCAACTGCACCTACAGGCACACGCGGAGGATATGGAAAACAGATCCAGTCAAAACAATATCTGGATCAGAGGAGCACTATTCAAAGCAGAAGGCACAGATCTCAGAGGCTTCGTCACGGACCTCTTCCGCTTTGTCCTGGAAGCCCCCCCAACTCTCGAGATAAAAATGGACTGCGCTCACAAAGTAGGCCCCCAGCGGGCAAAGTCTGCTCCACCGGCGGACATCTTGGTCTGCCTACATGACTTCCAGCTGAAAGAGGATATCTTATGCAAGGCCCGAGAGAAACACCCTATCACCTTGCGAGACCAATCGCTCACTATCTACCAAGATTTGGCGGCGTCCACCTGGCAAAAGAGACGCACCTTTAGACCAGAGACTTCCTTCCTCCGTAAAATGGGGGTGCCCTACTCCTGGGGGCATCCATTCCACCTGATCTTCCGATTGGATGGGAAGCTTCTCCAACTCTGCTCCTTCGAGGAAACATGCAAGGTGCTGGGTAAAGATCCGGTAAAAGTTAGCTCTGCATCTCAAACATCCCCGCCACGCTCACCCAATGGTCGCCCTCGCTGGCGAACCTTCGTACCGGGGAAAAGGATCGCCAGACCAGACCCAGACAACATCGCGAAAGGCCAGCAAGCAGCCCTGGAGTCACTCCCTGGAGTATTAGCGAAATCCGACCCCTCTTAATGCTGATGGGCAAGTAACTTAACAGCTTGCATTGATGGCAGTTGGGTGGCGGGGGATGGAGAGGAATGGCCACCAAACAAACCCCTACATCGGACATTTGGAACTGCGGACTGTAAGTTCTCTTCATTTGAACTCTCATGTTTCTAATTGCATCTTGGTTTATTCAGTTGATGGGGTTTTTGTTTAAAATGGGGATTCACTCATGCTTACTGCACACACAATATCATATGCACACAACAACTGCTGGTCCCTGGGACAACAGGTCACTCCCAGGTAACACACTGATTCTCATATCCAGAAACACACAGCCCGCTTAGGGTACCCCACGATGGCCCGCCAGTCATTACCCTAAATGTCAAGGGCCTCAATAGCTCAATCAAACATAGGGCAGTCTTGTCTTATCTGGAGAGTACAGGGGCCGACGTGTATTTACTCCAAGAGACATATCTCCTTCCGCAAGACTACCACAGGCTTCGACAACGCACCTTCCCATACCATACCAATCTTTCTCCTCTACATGCACTAAGACAGAAGGGTGGCACTCTTCTTCTCACATACCTTTCGAGGGGCCTTAAAGTGGCAGAGGTGAAGGGCCACCTCCTTGCTTTAAACCTGATCCTTGGTCAATGGTCATTGGTGGTTGCATCTATCTATGCCCCCAATGAGGGCCAGGAAGCATTCATACAGACCACGCTCACAGAGGTTCTTTCTTCCCAAGAATGACAAGTTCTTATTGGTCGCCATGCTAATTGATCCTAATATGCAAATGTATGTTTTTATGATTGAAATGTCAATAAAAATCAATTTAAAAAACCCCCAAAAAAGCAGTAATATAAATCTAAAAAAAAAAGTTTTTATTGGTGGGGACTTTAACTTAGTATTTGACAATAACCTCAATAGGTCCACATCCAGATACGGTGAGGCGGGAGCACTGTTAAAGGAGGGACACCTGTAACTTAGAGAGATGGACCTCCATGATATCTGGAGATCACTCCACCCTCAGAACCGCGAATACTCTTACCTTTCACACGCGCACAAAACATATGCACGATTGGATCTCTTCTTGGGCACAAAAGACGTTCTCAATCTCACCTCAGACATACTCCCGGCAGCTTTATCAGACCACTCAGCGGTTTCACTGACACTTAGCTCTCCACCCACACAACGTCCTGCACGGACTTGGCGGTTAGGAGACACACTACTGTAGCGCCCTGGAGTAGTGAAACAGGTTGAGCAGGCCATTTCCAATTATCTAGAGTTGAACGACACCCCCGAAGTCTCTGCTGCTACACTCTGGAAGGCCTTAAAGGCAGTCATTCGCGGGGAATTTATTGCCATCTCAGCAGCAGACAAAGGTCGTAAAGAGAAGAGGGCCCTTTTAACTAGACCGGTGAAGGAGCTCGAGGGCATCCATCAACGCACAGGAGCGCCAGGAATTTGGGGACAACTGCGCACGCACAGTTAGCAAGCATCGACCTTGATAAGGCCAAATACGCAGCACTTCGGTTGAGTCACGGTTTTTACGTAGGGGGGATAAGGGAGGCCGTCTTCTGGCCAATAAAATGCACGCTAAGCAGCAAAACCTGGGAGTATGCTCACTTAGAGACTCAACTGGGGCGAATATCACGGACAATGATTCAATCGCCAAGTCCTTTACAGACTTCTATGCAGAACTATACACTAACCAGCAGCTGGACTCGGAGGCCAGCGCGTCTTACCTTGAAGGGGCTCACATAACACCTCTCACCCCAGATCAATCAGGTGTCCTGAAACAAGACATTAAGATAGAGGAGGTCATTACAGCGATTTCGCAACAAAAACAGTTGAAATCCCCGGGACCCGACGGGCTTTCACCTTTCATTTATAAAACGTTCTGCCCAAAGCTTGCACCGATCCCGACTCGACTATACAACTCCTTCTCGGCTCCAGGAGCTATTCCCCCCTCGATGCGGACTGCCCTAGTTGCCATCATCCCCATACCAGGCAAAGGCAACCAGCAGTGCAACTCATATCATCAAATATCTCTTTTAAATGTGGATCTCAAGCTATTCACTGGCATCTTAGGAGCCAGGCTGGGCCCCCACATGCCATCTATTATAGATCTGGACCAAACAGGCTTTATCCCACAGCGTCAAACGAGCGATAATACAAAGCGTGTACTGCACATTATAGAGAAGGCTTCGCGCACACCAGGCGAGTTCATGCACCTGGCTATTGATGACGAGAAAGCTTTCAACAGGGTCCATTGGCCCTTTTTAGAGCAAGTACTGGCCCACTTTGGGGTGGCTGAGAGATTTTGCGAATGGATGCTTAACTGCTATCATCTTCCCTCGGCATCGGTAAGAGTGTATGGTCATGTGCCGACTCCCTTCCCCATTAGCAGAGGCACGTGGCAGGGGTGCCCACTGTCACCACTGCTATTTGCTTTATATATGGAGCCCCTGGTCCAAAGAGTTCGCGACAACTCAGAGATCACCAGCACAATGTTTGGAGGAGAACATATTGTGGTAGCTGGAATCCTTATGATGTAGCTGTGATGCGGTAGAACTGCATCACAGCAGAGATTCCAAGAATGGCCAGTATTTTCTGTATTGCTGAAGGTTGTGGACGTTTATTGTACTCTCCAATAAACTTCATTAAGAAGCTGAATTTGAATCTGACTGGATTACTACAAATTTTTGGCATTGAAACAAATAACAGACTAGAGACAAACCTTATACTAGAGCTGGAATTCTTGATTTATGTTAGATATTTTAATTAATTATTTTAATTGGTTATTTTAATTAATTATTTTAATTGGTTATTTTAATCAATTATTTTGAATTGTTGTTTCAGCTTATTGTATTAGATTACTATATTATTCTCTTGTTTTAGTTTGCTAATTAAACTTTATTGCGGGTATGTCTGAGCAAAGTATGTCGGCACCTCCAAGTTTCTTACCAGTTCCAGGGGAACCATCAATTCCCTGGAAGCGATGGAAAAATATTTTTTTAACTTATTTATTGGCTATTGGAGGAGACAAATATGGTCCTTCGAGGAAACAAGCTATACTTTTACATCATCTTGGCGTAGAAGGAAGGAGAATATATGATGATTTGCCTGAAATATCATTTAGCATGGGAAATGGTCAACCAATGAATCTTTATGATATGTCATTACGGATGTTAGAGAAACATTTTACCCCTAAAGTAAACGTTGTTTTTGAAAGACATAAGTTTTTTTGTAGAGTACAAAACCAAGATGAAGATATAATGACATATGTGGCTTCTTTGCGTGGCCTAGCAGTTACGTGTGAATTCCATGGTTTATTTGACTCTTTGATAAGGGACCAGATTGTGAGATGTACAAATAATAAAAAGGTGAAGGAAAAGTTACTCTCAAAGGATCCTACTTTGGAAGAAGCTATCCAAATTGCTCGAAGTATGGAAAACACTGCAGTATGGATGAAAGAAATTGACAAAGGAAAAGGTGTAAATGGAAGTGCAGTAGTAACAATGGGAAAAGAAATACCTGCTGAAGTGAAAGAAGTTAAAAGAGAAGTTGGCAAGAAGTCACTCAATAAAAACAGTGAATATGTGCCTGTAAAAGTTGATGATAGGCGACCTATAATTTGTTATAGATGTGGGTGTCCTGGACATGTAAGTTCTAGTTTTGCATGTGGAGCGAGAAATTCTACATGTAGATCTTGTGGTAAAAGGGGGCATTTAGCGAAAGCCTGCAGATCGAAAGGTAGAGCGCAAACTACCAGCGTCAAGGAAGTTGAGGATAAAAGTGAGGATCGTGAGGAGATATTCTTGGCTATAGATGGTACAGAATTGGTTCCGTCTCAAGTTATTGAATCTGTGGAAAAGTTTAATCTGGACTTTGTTTTGAATATACATGACAATAATTTAAACTTAAAGAAGGAGAGTACAGAGAAACTGGAAAAGCCTCATTGTGTAATCACTTTAGATAAAGGAAGAGTCAGATTGTTGGCTGACTCTGGTAGCCTATTTACCTTAATTTTCAAGGAAACTTTCCAAAAGAACTTGGGTGGACAGATCAAGGATTTGTTACAAGCAGATGTGAAAGCAGTCGGATACGGTGGAACCAAAATTAACATTTTGGGAATGCAATGGATGAACATTATTTTTAATCAGAATGGTGTTCATGGAAGGGTTTATGTCACACATGAAGGATCAGATCTTTTGGGATGGCGACATCAGAAGGACTTGAACATTATACTTAATCCTAACGCTGCAGAACCGGTTATGGTTGTTGAACCAGTAATTGAGCATATATCGTCTAAACATGATGTGGAGGATGGATGGGCAAAAGCGTTTATGAAAAAGTATTCGCATGTCTTTTCTGATAATTTGGGTGTGTTAAAAGGATTTTCCCATCGAATAATCCTCAAGAAAAATGCTAAACCTGTTGTACATAGGGTTAGAACAATGCGGTATATGATGAGAGAACCACTTCAAAGTGAATTGGATAAGTTGTTAAAGGCCAATGTTATAGAACCTATAGAGTCATGAGAATGGTTATCTCCGATTGTGGTTGCCCCCAAGGAGGGTAACCAGATTCGTTTGTGCATAGATTTGAGGGATCTTAATAAACATATATGGGTCGATACACAACCTTTATCAAATATCGGAGAAATGTTAAGCATGATGGGGGGTGGCAGCGTCTTCAGTGTTCTGGACATGTCTTCAGCTTACCATCAGGTAAACTTACACCCTGACTCACGTCCTTTGACTTCCTTCGTGACACCTTTAGGAGCATTTCGATATTGCAGAATGCCTTTTGGATTGGCATCAGCCTCTACCGTATTTCAACGAATTATGCAAAACATTTTTAAAGGGTGTTATGTTTTCAGGATGACATCATGGTTGTTGGTAGGTCGTTTGAAGAACATGACGAATTAATGCTGGAAGTTTTGCAAAGAATTGCTCACCATGGATTAACCATCAAAAAAGAAAATGTCAATTAAGACTAAGAGAAGTCAATTATTTAGGTCATCAGATATCTGTTAATGGTATTAGACCCAAAGGTAGCATTGTAAAGGCTATAGAAGACGCCCCTTGCCCTATTAACAAAGAACAGTTGAAATCATTCTTCGGGCTTGCTGAATATTGCTCTAAATTTGTACCAAACTTTGCCGATCTTGTAGAACCAATGAGACTTCTTCTTAAGAAAGGAAGTGTGTTTGACTGGAATTCCACATGTGAAAATGCGTTCGCTAGTGTGAAAAGATTTATTTCCCGTGCTCCATCCCTGGGGCATTTTGAACCCAATAAAAAATCCATATTAATTACTGATGCAAGCAATGTTGGGCTTGGGGCAGTTCTAATGCAGATGTCTGAGGAAGGGGAGAGAATTATAGGTTTTGCTTCACGTAGGTTACAAGGTGCCGAAAGATCTTATTCAGCCATTGAAAAAGAGGCTTTAGCTAGTTGCTGGGGGATGGCACATTTTAGGTATTACTTCTGGGGTTTGCCTTTCGTTTTGAAAACAGATCACAAACCACTTATTCATATTTTTAAAGGTGGTCGTGGTCTAGATGGAAGCGTGACTCCTCGTATTTCAAGGTGGCTTTTGTCTGTGCTAGATTACAATTTTGTGGTAGAGTACGTTCGTGGCAACAAGAACGTTATTGCGGATTGTTTGTACAGGATGCCAGTGGAGGATGATTCATGTATGCAAGTTATGGAGGACCAAGTGGTTAGTGTTGGTGGTGAGTTTGCAGTTGGACAAGAAGAGTGGAAGGAAGCAGTACAAAATGATAAGGAGTATAAGGTGTTGATAGAACTCATTATGGGTTGTTGGAAGGATTTTAATGGCTGTGAGGAGGTGGTTAAGCAATATTTGACAGTGAGAGATGAGCTTAGTGTTCAAGGGGATAAAGTTTTAAGAAGAGATTGCATAGTTTCCCCCTAATTTGTTGAGATCGAGACTGTTAAATATTGTTCATGAGGGACATTTGGGAAGGAGTTTAACAAAGAGAAGGTTGAGGCAATCTTTTTGGTGGCCGGGAATGGACAGAGATGTGGAGAATTTAGTACGAGATTGTCATGCATGCTGTAATAGTGATAAAGTAAAAGTAGTCAGAGAACCTCCTTTGAGATGTGTGGATTTGCCTATGAGGCCTTGGGATAGATTAGCATTGGATGTATTAGGTCCTATTGACAAATTGGGCACCAGTCATCGTTTCTTGGTTGTGTTGGTGGATTACCACAGCAAATGGTTTACGTGCAAATCCATGGCACAAGTCACTACTGCGATAACATTTTTGGAGGAAGTATTTCTCGAAGAGGGTGTACCTAGAGTTCTTGTGACTGATAACGGTGTTCAGTTGGTTTCTTCTGAAATGGGAAATTTTCTTTCTAGACTTGGAATCAAACATGACAAGGTGGCTTTATTTCGTCCACAGGCTAATGGACTTGTTAAAAGGGTAAATCGTATTGTAATGGAAAGTATTCAGCTCTCGCTGGCAAATGGGTTGTCATGGAAAGAGGAGTTACGGAAGATGATGTGGGCTCACAGAGTCACACCTCATTCTGTCACGGGTGTTTCTCCTTTTATAGCATTAAAAGGAAGAGAGCCTGGTACTAAGGAGTCTCCGATGTGGCTTCATGAGAAGAATCAAGTATGGGTTGATCGAGAAGAAATGAGGTCAAGGGTTTTTGATTGTCAGTGGCGTAACAAGGTTCACTTTGACAGTCGGAAAAATGTGAGGGAGTTGGACATTACTAATGGTGATTGGGTAGTTGTGAGAAAACCTGGTTTTGTGAGGAAGGGTGAGAGTAAGTTTTCACAGCCCCTTAAAGTCATTCTAGTCATGGGATCAGTGGTTCAATTGGACGATGGCAGGAAATGGAGCTTTGGGGATTTGTGTAAAATATCCCATTCTAGTAGCGTCTAATGCGGTTGTAGTGCACCTCATTTAAATAATATGCATGCAATTGTTGTATTATGTTGTATTGCTTATATTTTTTATATTTGTTTGCTTCTATTAGTTTTTGATGTACTATTCACTTATCTTCATTGTTCTCTGCATGCTAACAATTTTTCTCTTTTTAGGATAATATAGGGAGGGAGATGTGTGGTAGCTGGAATCCTTATGATGTAGCTTTGATGCGGTAGAACTGCATCACAGCAGAGATTCCAAGAATGGCCAGTATTTTCTGTATTGCTGAAGGTTGTGGACGTTTATTGTACTCTTCAATAAACTTCATTAAGAAGCTGAATTTGAATCTGACTGGATTACTACACATATACGATCAGGTTATACACTGATGAAGTGCTAATGACCCTGGACAGATCGACATCGGCCTTGCCTGCTTTTCTTGCCGTACTAGAAGCATTCGGCCTTGCCTCGGGATTCCGAGTTAATTTCGCTAAGTTACAGGCCTCGAGTCTCTCTCTATCCTCGGAGACTGAATCCCAACTTGCAGCGCAATATCCTATACAGTGGACGAAGGACACAGTCCCCTATCTGGGAATCCTACTAGCGTCCTCCCTACAGAAAACCACAGACATCAATTATCGATCCCTGTATGGGTACGTTAAACTAGAACTGGCTAGGTGGGGACGGCTCCCGGGTTCGTGGCTTGGAAGAGTAGCAGTCCTAAAGAGGACTATCCTACCCAAAATTCTCTATTTATTCCAAACACTTCCCCCCCCAAAGCCTCAGACAGGGATGATACCCAAGTTACAAGCAGAACTCCATCACTTTGTATGAGCCGGGAAGAAACCAAGAATGCGGAGAGAGGTTACCTACCTCCCCCCAGTCGCTGGGGGACTGGGCATTCCTAACCTCCAACTTTACTTAGATGCTGCCCAGCTACAATATCTGGTTGAATGGAAGAAGGAAGAATAAGAGCAACATTGGCTCTTCCAAGACCGAGCAGTGGGGGGAACCTCTCTATGGAAGATTACCTTCCGGAAGAAATCACATCGACCCCCGAGTTTATACCTCTTGCCTATTACTAAGGCGACTATAGACGCCTGGGATCGGGATAGTACCTGCTATGGACTGTCATCCTTTTCCTCCCCGCTGACCCCTTTATTCGATAACCTGGATTTCACACCCGGGAATAACCCCGTTGCGTTCACTAACTGGCGCCAGACCAGATGCCGCTCCACAGGACAAATGATTGATGAGGAGGGGGTAATCTCTTTTCCACAATTACGCGCAGACTTCAATCTCCCCGAGACAGAACATTTACAGTATATGCAACTCCGCCACTGGCTCCTTCACCCGGACAATAGGACCACTACCCAGAGACACCTCACTGTCTATGAAAAGTGGCTGATCACGAAAACTTAGGACAAAAGGCTAATCTCTTGTACGCTTTCTTACTCCAACACATGAGACACACACACACACACACACACAAACTCAACCAAACACGATGGGAAGGGGAGCTTGGGAGCCAACTGACCACTAGGGACTGGGAGAATATTTACCACAGAGCCCGCCACACAGCCCTTACAGACATCTTGACTTAAGTGGTGACATATTGGTACCTCACCCCGAGCGGTTGCACAGGATTGACCCATCCAAAAGCAAGAACTGCCGGAGGGGTCGTGGGATGGTGGGATCTCTGACACCGCCTGTGGGAATGTCTGCAGATACACACATACTGGACACAAACACTTATGAGATTGATCTCTACCTAGACATCCAACTTCCCAGATTCCCCTCTTATATTCTATTAGGCCTTCCAAATCCTCGAAAATCCCTGCGGGGAAGGCAAATTGGAATAGCTTTGGGGGCAGGTATACAAAACATACTCTCACACTGGGGGGCGACACACATACCTACCCACCTGGAAGCAAAAGACACACAATTGATGGACGGAATGCAGAACAAATCAAAACATTCACCCCCAGTCAAGAGATCTGGGTTAAATCCATCATTCGACGTGGGTCCCTTGCTCACTTTGCCACTGGATCCAAGCTAGCCTGGCTGATGAGGGCTGTTAGCCCGAAACCGGTCCCAGGATGCTTGTTTCCGGTCCAGGGAAGACATGGCTTGGCAGTTCAGGCTGGACTGTTCCCATGAGGCACAGGGTCCAGACTGATTTGCATATAGCTGTGTCTGAACTGGGGTGGCAGAGTGAGCTAAAGAACGATGATGGATTCAACCCAGATCTGTGACTGGGGGTGAGTGTCTGAAAAGTTTCAGCGCTCCGTCCATCATCTCCTTGTGTTTGCTTTACCCACCTGGAACGGCTTCATCGTCTGTGGTATATCCTCGGAATGGGAAAGATCACACTCTCCACTACGAATAATGGGTCATCTTATGGGGACCTTTGGAGGCCATACATATCCCCTCTCTCTCCCAAGACTTTCGAGAACTTATGTGCCCTAAGCACCTACATATATTGCGATTCTGCCACCTCCGGCTCAGGGACGGACTCATGAAACGAACTGAGAATTGTGAATAATACTGTCATGAAGCAAGCTGAGTGTTTTGGTGGGGAGGAGGGATGGTTGGGGGTGTTTCAATTGTTTTGTTACTATTCACAGAATCCCTTTCTTGTAGACTTGATAAAAACGTTGTACACGGATTGGCATTTACTCTACAAGTCGGAATAAATGAATAAAAAGATTTGTACCATAAAAGGACATTCTATACACACGTTTCTATGTCCCTGTGGAAGGCTACAGCCAAAACGCGTAGGCTATATGAAACTGCTTGATGCATTTGGTGTAAATACATAAAATAAAGTAACCGGATTGAGCAAAATATCGGATGTGCCGCAAACTATTTTTGAACGGATTCAAATGGAATGTGGAGACATTTTGGAGGAACAGACTTACTAGGAAATTAAATGCGGTTACCGGACTGCCCAAGTGAGCATCCGGAAGTAAGGCTGAGGCGTTATACAGTTTGGAAGAAAGTGTTTGAAGTTGAAACCTCGGGTCTCTGCCCTTAACCAGAGTGTGACCAGAAAGCAGGTCTGCGGCGGAAGCAATTGCAGACGAGAAGCCAGTGACTGGGTGAGTGGCGTGTCGGCTATGCGGGGTGGGGTTGAGGGTTTTCAGTGGCGTCTCGGAGGAGATGCGGTGAGAAGCTTTGCCTTCCCCGAATTTCCCGACCTTACCGCTCACCGCGGTGCACGGCCGGCAGCCAAACTACCTGGAGAAAGTGTCTAAAACTAAGCGCTCAAGATTTGAAGGGAATATTACCGGCCAGAAAAGTTGCGCATACAATTTATGCAGTTGTCGAATGCAAGAGAAATATTGCCAATGAGTGCAACAGCATCGCATTTGAAATATAGCAATGGGTTCCGATTTTTGAAAAGCTATCCAAGTCAGGAATCGCGTGACCTTTAAATATGTGCATCAGCAGTGAAAATTATAAGGAACATGACCATTCATAGGTAAAATTGATCAAAAAAGCACAGCGAAACTAAAGATTGGAGACAAATAATAAAACACTGTTTGGAATCCGTAAAATCTCTAGACATAGAAGATTCTTTTCTCAATTGCTTAGCAAGACGGCTGTAAGAATCACTATAGCAGGCAGATTCAGCAAACGGGAATAAACAACAAAAGAAAGTTTTCTGATGACAGTGCAAGTGGCCAGGCAACCATAAATCTCAGTGGGTCATGGTTGGAAATAGATAGTGACCCCAAAAAGCTAATAAATGAACTGGAAAAGATGAGATCGATGGAAACAAACAAATGGTGGGAAAGAACAACTTTAAAAAGATATATTGAATGTCAACGTATTCCCAGGGGCCTGCGAATATTAGTGTTACCTACCCTGAATGACAAAGATCCGGATTTCTTAATGTAATGGCAAACAGACACCACCGAGTGCTCTATGAAATTAAGGAATACATTAATTATGCATGTGAAACTGAAATTGTCTAATACCTCTGAAAAAATAACCGATTTAGAAAAAACTCTGGACAAATATGGTGAAACAGAGGAAGGTAAAAAGGCCTTTGACGAATTAGAAAAAAGGATGGGCAAGCATGAAAAAGAGGTACAAATGAAAAAGAATCAATAGACACAAAACGGACTATGCAATGGGGAGAATCTATACTTTTGCGAGACGATATGTTGCACATCACAACAGACAGAGAACGGATAAAATGAGAGCGAGTAGAACCACCATCAAGCGTTGAGAGCTCAGATGCAAGCTCAGGTGATGAAGGTACTTTTTCGACCCTCCCAAAACTGGATTTTTCTGGAGAACTGCTCCTGCACCCAATGACAACGAGGGGGAAAGGCAAGGGTACAATAAATCAATCAAATAAAAAAAAATAAGAAGGAGCAGGAAGAGGAAAACGTGGCAGACGAGGAAAGAAAATTTGAAAAAGCGAAAAACAACATTGGAAGATGAACTAGTGATCAATCTTTCAAGCATATCGTTAGAAATGAAGCACAAAGAATTGATGAATAAAGGTCTCTTATTTTGTCCGAGTACAGGGATTGATTTGGCAAGAGCGAGAATTGATCTCTATAAATTTAGCAGAAAATTAAAATTTCAAAAGCATTTTGAGACAAGAAAACATTAAAAAAAAATCAAAGTGGATAATCCTCAGGCACTGTCTAATTTAACAGGACAAGATATACCTTATTTGAGAATGCTCACAGATCTCGAAAGAGAAGCAAAAATAGAGGGAGAAGCGGGGAGCGGTTTGTCATTGATGGATGAAGAGCTGTGTACAGCAATTAATATAGACACAGACAAATCTGTCAGCAGTAGCAGCAAGAGCAAATTTAAATTTTGCCCTCAGCTACCACCTGGGAACAAGGTCGATCTCTTCAGGAGATAGTGTCCGATGGTCTCAGAAACATAACTGTAAAAGGACATAAGACTGGTCTGCTTTGAAAGAATTGCAAGGAAATCCAGATATAATTAGAAAAGCTTCTGATAAAGGAGGTCATATCGCGATTATGAACAAAAATAAGTACATACAAGAGGCAAGAAGGCAGCTTAACAATTGAGATCATTATGAAAGGTTGACAAGCAATCCAACTAAAGAGATAATGCAGATTTTTCATGAGAAATTTAAAAAATAGGTTGATCGAGAAGTCTTGAATGAAGAAAAATATCAGTACTCAAGGAAAGAGCATCCAACATTCCCTACTATATACTTTCTCCCAAAAGTACATAAATACATCAATAAACCACCAGGTCGCCCCATTGTCAGTTCCTATGAATCCCTACTAGAGAATGCCTCGAGATTTGTGGATGTGTTTTTATTTCCATACGCCTTACTCCTTCCCTCTTGTATAAGAGATTCTATGGATTTGTTAAACGGAATAAATGACATTCCTTGGAAAAAAGAATCTATTATGGCAACAGTTGATGTTGTGTCTTTATACACATCTATAAGACATGAAGATGGTCTCAATGCAATTAGACATTATTTGAGATCTACATCATGAAGCCTGATGGAACATTCAGAGATATTGCTCGAAATCATAGAATTCTGTCTTACAAACTTCATCTTCATATTTGATGGGAAATTTTATATTCAAAAACAAGGAACAGCTATTGGCACTTCATTCGCCCCGACATATGCAAACCTAGCCATGGGCTTTTGGGAAGCGGAAACGATTTGGACCGATACTAATGCTGAAAATATGAAAAAAGTAGTTTTATGGCTATTGTTCATTGACAACCTGTCTTTAATCTGGGAGGGTAAACAAGATGAACTGGAAGATTTTTTACAATCACTAAATGACAATCCACAAGATTTAAGATTCACATATGAAACAAGCATGAGTAGACTAAATTTCCTGGGCATAGACCTCTACATTAAAATGACAAAATTTGCACAAACAATTTTAGAAAACCCACAAGTGGAAACAGCATTCTCTTTGCAAACAGTGCACACCCAACCACTTTGAAGTGGAGCGTGCCATATGGGCAATTTCTAAGGGTGAAAAGAAACTGCTCGGAGGAGAAAGACTTTGATGAACAATCAGAAGAGATGACTCAAAGGTTCATAAGATGTGGCTACCCTTCCTCAGTCTTAGTGGATGCATTAAATAGAGCAAGACAAAAGAATACACAAAATCTTCTAACACTAAAGAAAAAAGAAGCATCAAAGGAGAATATAAAAACAAGATATATTATGAGTTTTAATGAACCAGACAAAGAGATCAAAGCATTGATTAAAAGGAATTGGAAGATTCTAGAACAGGGTGAAGACCTCAAGGGACATCTCCTGTACCATCTGAGCATAACACATCAAAAGACGTCATCACTGTGAGATATTCTAGTCCAAAGTTTTATGACCAACCAGAGGAGAACACCGAACTGGCTAAGAAACTTGGCTTTTATAAATGTAAAAGATGTAAAGCCTGCAATTGGGGAGACAATAGAACCACCTTTGACCTTGTAGACGGAAGGACTAAAAACATTAAGGAACATATACATTGTGAGAGTACTCCTGTGATGTATGTATTAGAATGTGTCTGTGGAAAGAAGTACATAGGATCCCATCAATAAATTAAAACTTCGGATACTGCAACACATTTGAGCAATTACCAATAAAGACTTCACTTATGTGATTGCAAAACATATGTGCGATGAGCACAATGGAGATATAAGTAAATTGGTGTTTTACGGTATTCAACAAACTGTACCAAATCGCAGAGGAGACAATCGTGAATTGAGCCTTCGAAGAGCAGAGTCAAGGTAGATCGTAATGATTGGAACAGAAAAGCTGTGGGGTTTAAATACAGATGCTGAACTCTATGTCCATTTATAAGATCTGAAGCCATTAGAAGATAAGCAAACACCTTTTAAAACAGAACACAATTATGACACTATGATGATAAGGTATGGTTCATGATTTATATCAACATTCTTTTCTTGTTATGTGTCACTTTGGGCATTGCAATATTTTTGATATTTCATTTTTAATTCATATGAGAATAGACTAAGATCACAAAGGAAAATACTTTTAGAGGAGGTCTTTTGAAATTGTTGAATGTATTTTCCATGGTTTTTATCACGTAAATTAATATTCAATTTTTGTAGACCAGTAAGGGTAGCATTAACTAAATTAAGTTTTATACCTCTAGAATAGAAATGTTTGTTCTAGAATGATGAATTTGATTTGATATCTAGTACTTTAAAAACAGGCCAGGGTAGATACGACCTTGGGAGATGTAAGTAACAGTAAGTGGAATTTGCACAGAAAATGTCTGTTTACAAACCAGTCAATGTTTACATTTGTGCCCAAAGAGTGGAATGTTTACAAAGTTTAAAGAAGGCAACAAAAAGTGAAATTTGCACAATCGGTGTAGTGTTTACAAACCGACTGTAATGAACAATGGGGCACAAGAAGTGTAATGTTTACAAGCCAGTCTTTGTTTACAAGAGAAAGATAGTTAACAACTATAAATATATTTGGTGCTAGGTTTAAAACTGTGGAAAATGTGAAAGCAAGGAGTGACAAGTTTACATATGAAGCACAATGCACTTTTGTGAAAACACTGAAATTTCACTGTTGGTTACTGTGTGTAAGTTGGCGTTTGCTTTGGAAAAAAATATGTTATTTATTGGAGCTGATTTTATGTGCGTAAATGCATTGCTTGATTCGTTGTCATCCCCCTCCCCTTACCATTGCAGCTGCCAGGTGGAACCGAGCGTTGTGTGACACGAAAGTAGAGGCAAAGGAGTAGCAAACATTACAATTACAATCATTACGAGGCACATGCATCAAGCATTTTACCGGACGCAAATGGGCCGATTCTCAGAATCGGCCCGTTTGCGACCGGTAAAATGCTATTTCCGATGCATCAAGCCCATAAGGCAGTCGCAATTAAGGAAATCGCAATCTTTGCGATTTCCTTAATTGCGAATGCAGTTAGGGAATCGCAAATTGCGATTCCCTAACTGCGATGCATCATGCATTCGCAAATTGCGTTTCGCAATTTGGAATTGCAAATTACCATCAACTTCAAGTTGATGGCAATTTGCAAATTCTTAGAAAAATGCATGAAATTGCATTTTCTAAGTGCCATGTGGCACACACGCCAATTTTGGGGGTGCAGCAGGGTGGCCTTTTGGCCCCCTAGCACCCTTCAAATTGCATTCACAATTTGCGAGTACCTATTTGGTACTCGCAAATTGCGAATGACTTCCTATTCATTCCTATGGGCCTCTAGCCCCATAGGAATGAATGGAAAGGCATTCCTTAATAGCGAGTCGCAAATTGCGAGTCGCTATTAAGGAATTTGTAGGAATCGCAAATTTTTTGTGATTCCTACATGCATAAGGAATTGCGATTCCTAAATGGCGATTCCCTAAAAATCGCTATTTAGGAATCGCAATTCCATTCTTTGATGCATGTGGCCCTACATTTCTTAGCTTGCCTTTTTCCATATGAGCCAGAAACGTTCAACTATTGTCAGCAGTGGATGCAAATTAATAATAAAGAAAGGAGTGAAGGACGCAAAGCTAAAGTATCGTAGTCAATTCGAGTAAAATGTTTTTTTGTTTTTTTAATTGAACAGCCGACGAGCAGGCCATGCAGAGATTCTTCAAGCGCTCACCCGGTCACCCCTGCACATTGGTAGCACCCACGCAGTCTGGCATTTCCATGCGACGCCGGTGAATACCCTTTAATTTCCCTTCTGCAATGTCAGCTAAACGAACCGCTGAGGAGAAGCCGCGCTCCCCTGTACCACCTGCTGCGTTAGTACTGGAGGGTTGAGAGCAGTGATATCCAGAGATAGCAGTGCAGCCGGATTTATTTAACCCTCCTCCTAGTCGTTCAACCCGAAAGCTAGAAACCACGCAGTGCATTTGACAAGTGTCTGTTTAGTGCCCCTGGCCCCAAAATTGCTATGTCGCAAATCTTTAAGTTGGTGTTTGCTTTGGGAAAAATATGTTATTTATGGGAGCGAATTTCATGTTCGCAAATGCATTGCTCGATTCGTTGTCATCCAGCAGCTGCCAGGTGGAACCGGGCATTGCGTGACACAAAGGTAGAGGCAGAGGAGTAGCAATCATTACAACGTTTGTATTAAAAGATTATTTTGATGGCCAGTTTTTGAAGACCTTGGCAGTTGGGCTACGGTGGAAGATGGGGTTTGCTTTGGACAAAATGTTTTTTATGAGAGCTGATTTCATGTGCTAAAATGCATTGCTCAATTCATTGTCATTCCTCCCTCCCCTCCCCATTGCAGCTGCTAGGTGGAACCGAACGTTGCGCGACACTTTTAAGCAAGTCTGGCTTTTTAGTATGTGGAGTTCTTGTTCATTTAAGTCCGTACTTCTGAGGGTGCCTATGAAACTGCAAGCCCCAGAGTGCACAGCGATGCTGCTCAATTAGCCCGGGTTGTGAAGACAGTCAGCCAAACAAGAACATGCATGTGTGCATCCTCCCAACTGATACACTTCCATGTACCTGAATAACCAATGATCTGATCAGACACCACCCCCCCCCCAAGAGGAGTAGCGATCAGGGCAAAGTATCAACAGATGCAGTAGTAAACCTTCAGGTAATGGAACAGCATATTTTAACATGATAGCCATTTACAGACTGCATTAGGTATTAGCCGACTGACAACATAATCGTGATTTAATATATGCAAACATTTTGCAGTATGCATTGCAACCGTTTTACATGAGAACTCCACGCAGGGCTTTTGTTTGCACGACCATCACAGAGGCAAGGAGTGGGTAGATCAGAACGGTTGTATATTTAAATATGTTGCACACCCAAGGCTTTTCAAGGGCAGACGAGCCATCTTCATCCCAGCCCTACCGCCCATCAAAAAACTTTAATCTGTTAGGATATGGACTCCATTTTGCCAGCACCTACGAGTAACTGTCCCATAGCGCTTCACCCACTTCTTTCTGAACCTCTATCCCAGTCTTTCTCCCTACTCCTCTCTAGGTTCTCTACTTCTCTGGCTTGCATTTCAAGCATAAGCCCCTTACCTTAGAAGGTAAAACACATTACCATTTACAATGCCAATAACTCTAGCTCAAAAATGTGCGAGACTGATTGTATTTACAATGCTTGTTGGTTTTGGTTTCTCTCACCTGGGTTTCTTCTTTTCTCTCTTTTTCCCAAAAGTCCTGTAACACTCATTTATTTGCAAATGTTAAGATTTTTAATTGTCTTGCTTATGAAATAAAATTTGATTCGGCTAATTATAAAATACTGGCTGTTTCTTTTGAATGGAGTGTCTACATAAATTAAATCCAGACAGAACCTTGTGTGTCAGAAAATAGAAACAAATGTCGATATAGATTTAATCTGCACAGAAAATCCTGTGTTATATTATGCTTAAAAAATAAATTCCTATTATAGATCAGCAAAGATCACGGATTTCCGTTTAACCTGCCTGTTTTTATGCCGCACGGCCCCCCTCCCCATTACCAATACAGCTGTGTCCCAGGGGATGGGGTCCCCAGGGCCGAAATTGGCCCAGGAGGGGGGCTGCATGCCCCCTCTCCCTTTTTAACTTTGGCCAGGCCCCAGGGGATGGGGTCCCCAGAACTGTAATTGCAACCCTCTCCCCTTCTTAATATCGGCCAGGCCCCGGGTATGGGGTCCCTGGGGCCAAAATCTACCTGGGGAAGGGGGTCAAGTGCACCCCTCCTCCTCCATATTAAGATAACAATTCCTCCCTGGGAATATGGCCCGCCCAGAGGGCTAAAAAAATTAAACACAAAACACAAGCGCAAGAGACCGTGCTTGTTTTTTTTTTTGTTTTTTTTTATTGTACTACTGATACTCTGCGAATTCGTGGCAAAATTAAAAAAAAAAAAAAAAAACAATAAAAAAAAGGCTTAGTGGGTCAGGGTATTTCTACCCTGCCCCCTCGTGTTGTGTTTTGCATTTTTCTTGGGACTCAGGCAGAGTCTTGAGCCCCAAGATGGCTGCCACCACTTCCTGGTTGAAGTGGTGGCAGCCAATCAGATCTCAGCATGAGAGCTATCGGCTCGGCAGAACCTCCGCATCCCTAGATATACATAAATCTATTTTTTTATTGCTTAAAACCTACTGAACGGATTTAAACCGAATTACAAAAAGTGATCTTTCTGGACCAAGATCTAGCTTTCTGCCAAATTTGGTATAATTCCGTTCAGCGTTCGGGCTGTAGTCTAAAATCTCTATGGGAAATTGTATGCAACCCCCACTTGAATGCTTTTCCTATGGAAACTAGGTCATAACTATAACTACCAACTGGTGACTGCCGATAAATAGATACATAGACACACATTTATAACAAGCATTGGCATAGCCAATAGGTCTCGCCTTTGGGACCATAGAAGTGTTTAGCCATGGAACACTTGATGTTGTTGCACCAAGGATATTGTGCTGGATAACTTCAGCACAATATCCTTGGTGCAACAATAAACTGTTGCATGGCTAAACACTTATAAGGTACAAGGTTTAGCCATGCAACAGCTGATGTTGTTGCACCAAGGATATTGTGCTGCAAAACTAAATACTTATAAGGTCCCAAAAGCGAGACCTATTGGCTATGCCAATGCTTGTTACTCTTGTTAACACTGTCTGGGCATTGGTTGCACCTCAATGATACCAGTTTAACACCAAAATATAGAAATAAGCAACAGAAAAGTGACCAGTCAACCTTTGCAAAGGGCCTTTCACTGGGCGGCAACACGTGTCACTGAGTTTTTAGTAACTTTTGAACCGTTTAAGCTAGAAACATTTTTTTGTTAAAATCTGCAGACTACACAGCTGATGATGGATTATGTGGCAAATCGACAATTATGAGAAAAACGCTGCAGTGGCACAATCGCATAATTCCAGTGGCACTGCTCATACCTCTTGCAAGGTCATCTAGCGCTCTGATTTGCATGGGGTTTCAGAGTGCATGGTTGAAAGGGGTTCCTTATGATTTCTCCTATCTGGAATGGGTTGGTACGGTGCATCAGGTGTGAGTACGTGGTGGGTGCATATTGTGCAGTGTCGTTGTACATAAGCATGGGTGCTGCAAGGAGTGTGAAATAGATGCGGCAGTACATGCAGGTTCATCTTTTGGGGTGAGCAGTATCATATATACAAACCACTGTTGATGTGCATCAGTGGGGTTGATTGTGGTATATGGAGCTCACCCAGTGGCATTAAAGGAACCAAGACATTGGAAGAAATGTTAAACCAAGTATCATTATATGGAGTCTATCCAGGAGCAACAGAGAAATCACCCTTTGAAAGCACAGTCAAACCACTAAGAAGTATTATAAGGAATCTAATCAGGAGGAAGAGAGGAGCTTCATAGGCGTGATAGAAGAGGAGCCATTGGAAGCACTGTTAACCCACCAAGCACCTCTATAAGTATTCTACTCAGGAGCAATACAGGAACTACCCATGGGAGGCACTGTTAAACCACCAAGTATCATTATATGGAGTATATCCAGGATTAACAGAGAAATCACCCATTGGACGCACAGTTAAACCAATAACAAGTAATATATGAAGTCTATCCAGGGCTACAGGAGAGGATCATTGGAGGCACTGTTAAAACACCAAGCAAGGATTCTACCCAAAAGCAATAGAGGAATAACCTGTGGGAGGCACTGTTAAACTACCAAGGAGTTTTATATGGAGTCGACCCAAGAAATACAGCGGAACAACAGAGGAGCACCCCACTGGATGCGCTGTTAAGCTACCAAGGAGTTTTATATGGAGTCTATCCAGGGGCGACAGGAGCAACAGAGAAGCAACCCACTGGAAGCACTGTTAAACCACCAACGCGTATTATATTAAGTCTACCAATAGCAACAGGAGAGCAGCAGTACAGCAACCCAGTAGGAGCACTGTTAAACCACTATAAGGATTCTAAAAAAGCAGCAATAGAGGAACAACCCATGGGAGGCACTGTTAAACTACCAAGGAGATTTATATGGAGTCCACCCAGGAACTACAGAGGACCAACAGAGGAACACCCAACTGGAGGCACTGTTAAAAAACAAGCACTACTAAATGCAGTCTACACAATAGTATCTATGGAACCAAACAGTTGGAGGCACTCACGAGTAATCGGGAGCATTATACAGAGCCTACCCAGGAGTGATAGAGGAGCAAAACATTGGAGGCACTTTTAAACCCCTAAGGAGTACCACCGGGAGTCTACACAAGAGTGATAGAGAAGCAACTCTTTTAGAGACACTTTCAAACCACCAAGGAGAATTACAGGGCAACTACTCAGGAACAGTAGAGGAGAACCCATAGTAAACACTTTTAAACCACCAAGCACAGACGTATCGGGCGGTCTGCATAACAGTAAAAATGCTAACGCGGCCGCGCGGCCGTGAAAATACTGGCTCACTGAGAACATCAAAGCGGCCGCGAAAGTGATCGTGATCAAGCGCGGCGAGCGATGCGCTTAATGAGCATGACGAGGAAAGCCATATGGCGCATCTGCTCGTAAGCGCGTGCCCGCGCACATGCACGCAAGCTGTAGGCCAACCATGGTAGCATTTTTTGAAGCCCTTACTAAAAGTCTCGCCAGACCAGCGCATGCGCTGGGTCAGGCGAGACCTAAAAAACACAGGAAAGCAAATGGCTGAAGGGGGCTGACCAAAGGCCGCTTTCTCTTTGTCGGTCTTTTAGCACTTTTTGGAAGAATTCAAAACAGGAGTTCACAGATACAGTGCTGTCTGCAACCAGGCTAAAAACAAACTAGCAAGGTCCACAGGGAAAAGAACTTTTGGCTGACAAGCCAGGACTTGCTGACATATGTGACATGGGGCCACTTGGCTTCTATGGATCATGTATTGCAGGCTGGCATTTTAAGAATTTTAATATTGTTTCTTATAACTGCAATTTGAAAGCATTTTTATGTGTTTAAGTGATTTAAAAAAAACGTTTTATTGCATAATATGTTGTCTTTTATGTTGTCTTTTTATGACCATATATTGTATGATTTTAATTAATCAAACAATAAAAACATACGACTACTGAGAGTGACAGATAGGGAGGGCTGGCAAATTAATAAGGGAAGCGTGCAAAAACAGTAAAAAAATCTAGTAGTAAAAGAACTGGGATATTGGATAAGACAGATGGCGGCCTTTCTGAGAAACATCGCCTTTGCAAACGAGGAACGTGTTAAAGAAAGCGTTTAACTATAACTATTAAGACACCCAAAACAACAGGTCAGTGTTACAACATGGAAACATTTGTACATCTCTTCTACCATAAAACACACGGAGTCGCAAGATGTTCAGATCTCTTCATTAACACGAGACAGCCAATGGCGTCATCACACGGCTCTTCACCGCCATAAATATTTCAAAGCGGTCTAATGGCATACCTCTTGCAGCCAGCTTTCAACAGAGTCCGCTGGATAGTTTTTCAGCCGAGTGATGGATCTCGGCCTCTGCAGCAGGGATCTATTACACAGGCAGAGATCAAAGTTGCCGAGTTGGCAAGTACTTTTTAGAACAGTAAACAGCCCACATGGGCCATCCCCACTTCCACGCGGCCAGCTGGAGCACAGGAATTTGTACAGCGCACGGGCTACTTGCGTTATTAGCTTGTCAATGATTGATGTCTTCGTCTTTCATTCCACACAACGACAAGCATTGGCATAGCCAATAGGTCTCGCTTTTGGGACCTTATAAGTATTTAGTTATGCAGCACAATATCCTTGGTGCAACAACATCAACTGTTGCATGGCTAAACACTTATAAGGCCCCAAAGGCGAGACCTATTGGCTATGCCAATGCTGGTTTTTGATGATGCCAAACAGCATCGGCAAAAACATTGTGCTTTAAATCAATCATGTTCAGGATTGCCGAAAATCATTGGCAAAGCCAACAGACTACAAAGGCGAGACCTATTGGCTTTGCCAATGCTTGCTTGAATTCAGAATGCAATATGTGCCAGTTATTGCAGTTGAAGGTGTCCGGGCTAATGTTCCATTTGATGAGTGTCTCGGTTCTGTGGCAGGTGTATTGAAACTTAGATTCCAATTTATCGTCCATGCCCTTATTTTCTGCCGTGTAATGAAGCACCACTGAAAATATCTTTTAAAGTATTCAACTTTTGCTTGTTATGATGCATATTCTTTATTGACGAGGGCTCCTGAAAATCACTCACTATCTAGATTATTTTTTATTGAAACTTCACAAAGTCAATACTTGTTGATTTTTATTATTTTTATGTACCAACATTTTGGGTGGATTTAAAAAAAAATATTTATAGTTTTATTTTATTTTTATGCAATTACTGTTTATTTTATGTGGACTTTGTTTTGTAACTGATTTCATAGGCTTTTTAACCCCATTAATCAAAGTCAATAAAATGTAAACTAAAGCCAGGAAGAGGCTGGACTTCATGAAGTGAATTCAGATTGTGTCTAGTTGTCACTTGACACTTTTGTCTGGTGTGCTTTAATAGATTTGGAAGTTTGGGAGCTTTGTAGATGGTTGTGAGAGTGACCAAGACTTGGTGTTAGTTCCGGTTGGGTTGGTCGCCTGAACAGTAAATTATGTATTTTCTTGCATGGTATACTCTACGAAATGGCAAACAAACTCTGGCACATGGGGCCCAAAGTGATTTGTCCCGGAACACGCAACTTGACCAAGTGGATAAGCTAGGATTCAAACTTAATCCTTGAAGTTCTGAAGTCAGCTGTTTAGCCACTATACCACAATTCTTGAGGAATCAGTAATGCAAATCACCAGCCTTCAAATTTGAATGCTCCATTTGGGAAATAAAATTCTCAGACCAATAGCGACATAAGCAGATTCTGCTACTTAACATACTTTAGTTGCAGAGGCACAGCTTATCAATATTCCCCAAAACAGGTCTCCATAGATATTATCCCTTGCTTCTCACTGATCACCTGTTCCCGCAGTATTGCTGTATGGCATCTTTACAATATATTTCAGCAGCAAATGTTTACCTAACTACTTGAGGCAATAGTTAATGACGTTATCATGACCCAAATCTGACAGGGCACAGCAAAGGTCATTACACCTTCTCACGCAGTATAGTGTTCAACATAGGACACCACAGAGTACAGTTTTCTTTTACTTGGTGCTTCCTTGATAGGTAAACACTGCATTTGTTTCTTTACACTGATGTCGCTGGTAATTTTAGACAAAGTGCTTCTTTGGTGGATAGTATCACTTATCTATAACTTGTTTTCTCTGGCATTCTCAGCAGCTGCCTCCTCATAGCTTAAGTAACTAGTAACTACTTTTATTAAGTGAAGTGGAATTGTGGAAGGAAAGTCAGACCAGTCACTTATATTAACTGTTGCATGATTCATCGAAACCAAATGCCGATTTGGTCTGTTCTTGGTTCGTAGTGTGCATCAAATGGTCACCTTGTGCTTTGTTGGGAGCAGTGTAATTATCGATCAACAAATAAACAAGCTCCTCTTCAGAGCACTTTTGCTTCTATGGGATTAGTCATGTCGGGCCAGGATTAATGAAGTGAAAGGTCACTGCCATTGTTGGGGTTCATACTGCATATGTATAACATCGTGATAGAAAGTTTGCATACGTATTCCATGTGGAATGTGGGGCGACCTGGATTCCTGCAGCATCAGTTGCAGCCTAGGCATGGTCGCTGAGAGTAAAAACGAGCGCGGCAGCTTGCTGAGCTGACCAGACGCTCGTGCGTCATGGCCTTTTCCCCGCACAGCCAGCATGTGTTTCCAATTATCGCGCCCGCGTCTGGGCACGATAATTGGAAACACATGTCTGCCGCGCGCGTAACCGCAGGGAAAAGGCCATGACGCACGAGCGTCTGACCAGCTTTTCAAACTCCCTAACTATAAGTCTCGCAGAGCAGCGCTTGCGCGCTACTCGAGGCTCGACCTAAAAACTACTTTTACATATTAGCTATGGCAGTACCTCCACCCTGCACTCCCCCAGGCCTCCTCTCCACTTTCTCTTTCTGCTGGGAGCAGGCAGCGGACCTGCTTATGTGCTTTCAGTATTCGGTTGTGCTTCTTTTAATTCTGCTTTGCAGGATGACTTGACCTTTATCCTTAAAACCAGGACATGCATTTAAAATTAGGAAAAGCGCAAGACACCAGGACAGTCCTCCGAAAACCGGGACTGTCTGGGAAAATCCGGGACATCTGGTCATCCACTTTATGCTGTGCTGCCGCTCGGGGGTGTCCGGTGATGCCGGGCGCGGTATCCGGAATAGAACATCAGTCAAACTCCGTGTCTTCATGGAGTTTGACTGAAGTTCTATGCCGGGTACCGTGCTTGGCATCAAGCGACACCCGAACGGTAGCACAGCATAAAGTGGACTTATTACGTTGTTTACATTTTAGAGCTATGCAGCCCACTTCTATTATCTGTTACACAGGATTGAGAGTCTCGTGTGCGGAGAAAAACGATCTCAGACACCGAAACAGCGGCTCCTGCAAGCGGTATTCTCCGACAGACCCGTCTCCCCATTTGAGCAGTGGCGCAGTACGGCCAGCAGGAACTGGGTGGGAGGGCGTGGTATGCGCTGACAGGCAAACACTACGGTAAATCCCTATGGGAGTGCTGGGGCATTTTTAACTACACCGTCGCTCTATTTCTCAGGAATAATTCTCAAAGTGCGATTTGAAGCAGAGGGAACCTACACCTTTCGTATAGGTGGATGAGTACACCAAACTTGGGGACTTGCACGATAACCAGGTAACTTTTCGCGTCCAGAGTATGGCGTCAGATAAAGACGTGCAGAGGGCACTGGCTGCAAAGGCACTATTTTCAGCAGCAGGAACAAGATCAAATGCAAACTCAGAAGGGGAAAAAAGCCTAATCCTACATTACCAAGCCAACTGGGCAGACTGGAGAAACTGTCCAAAACCGAACTCAACAAATGGTGGGAAGCAACCTCACTCCAAATTACTTGGATACCGACATGGATATTTACAGTGCCTACATATGAGAAGGTAGATCCCCATATGGTGGAGGAATGGGTGCAAAATCTGACAAATTGTTCCAAAACAACGCTGACAATCCTAATCAAATATGCCTGGTATGTTCGGGACAACGCCCTTAAACTCCAGAAATTGAGATTTAGCCAACAACCCAAAAAGAGCAAGATCAGATTACCAAGTACACAACAGAAATGCAACAGAGGCTTGAGAAATTGGAGAGCGAAATCAAACTACAGAAACAGAGTAAATATGCACGTGATATAGCGGACTACCAATCAGGACGTATTCTCACTTTTAACAGGATGTTTGATAATCTCTACAACACCTCAAGGAGCAACATGGGAGATGTGGATGCTTTATCTAAGGTTATGACAAACACCGAAAGAGATAGCGCGAATGACACGAACACCTCGGGTGCCAGCACCTCGCAAGGAGAGAACAGGAATGTGTCTTTTTTTAAAGCAGTTTCGCCTTCTAAGGAAGGGGCGAATGGCAATCTTGCAACAAATTCTAGGAAAAACCATAAGAGGACATGGAGGAGGCCCGGGAGGCAAAATAAGAAGTTACAAAGAAATAAACGGAACAGGAGATACCCCCATGGGAACACGCAAAGGTGTCCAGCAACTGGGACAATGAATACAAATAACATCACAATGATTAACCTATCGAACAGAGACGTCACGGAGATAGAATTGAGGGTATTGTGCTCTGGACATACATTCTGTCCCGCAGGGGCCTTTGACTTTGTTACAACTAGAATTGACCGTTTCAAATTCATCAGACGTCTCAAACTGATGAAATTCTTCAAGACTAATTCAGCCCCCAAAGCTAGGGGTACACCATAAGTTGGCCACCATGCCCTTAATGAGTTAAAGGTGGGGGAAGTAGACTTTCTCAACACACTGGTGGAATTGCAGGACAATCCTGCCACTTTTAATGATGTTGAGCAAATGTTTCATGAAGAAGATATAGCTTTTGAGCGCAGCATATACACGGATTTTAAACCTAAATCCTAATTCACACCCATGTTAAGTTTCAACGTGATTGATGCCTTCCATGAGAAGGATGTCAATTACCTCAGAAAATTGAAGGTGAATGGTAATAGAGCTAGAAACAACATTACACTGTGTGAAATGAAAGCCATCAAAACCTTAGCTAATGATACTAACATTGTAATTCGCCCAACTGACAAAGGAGGGTGTGGGAGGGTGGACATCGTGGTAATGCCTACTGACATGTACTTCAAAGGAGTACAAAGACCGTTAGATTACAGAAATTGCTATGCTATCATTAGCCAGTCTGAATACAGAAGTACTATTGTCCAATACTGCGACAAACTCAACACATGGAAGAGCAAGGGTTTAATAGAAACGGAGGAGTAACAGTTTCTTAAGAATACACATCCTAGATGACCTACTCTTTATCTTCTCCCTAAGGTGCACAAATCTCTTACCAATCCCCCAGGCAGACCGATGGTGTTATCCAAGGGAAGCCTCCTGAAAAACACATCCAGGTAGATTGACCATTTTCTACTTCCTTTAGTTGGAGCCCTGCCTTCACACATAAAAGACACCAAGGACTTCTGGAAAAGGATTGATGGTATCATGTGGGAACCTTATTTTCTTTAAAACCCTAGATGTCAAATCGCTATATACTAGCATTTTACACACTGATGGCTTGAAAGCATGAGAAAACATTTTCAGGGCAAGACCAACCTCTGAATATGCCCATACACGGATGCTTATTGAAATGATGCAATTCTGCCTCTCAAACAAAATCTTCACTTTCAAGGAGACACTTTATAGACAAGCGCAGGGGACTGCAATGGGTACCTGTTTCACCCCCAGCTACGCAAATCTGCTGATGGGACTGGTAGAAGGAGCAGGTGTACCCGCACCTGAATTCAGTGAGGACATGGCCAAGATAAGATTATGGGTGAGGTTTACAGATGACCTTTTTCTGATATGGCATGGCAGTGAACTGGATGCGGCAGATTTTGTGAATTATCTAAATAACTTAAATTTAGAATTCTCATGTAACATGGACAGAGAGCGCATAGATGTAGAGGTCTGTATAGTACATAACACAGTCACGTCCATACTACACAGGAAACTTGCAGCAGGCAACAGCTTACTCCATGCATTCAGCAGTTACCCCAGTCAGTTGAAGTGGATCATTCCATAAGCCGAAGTAGTACGTGCCAAAAGGAACTGCAGTGATGACACTACCTTTTTGATTGAACAAATGGCAGTGATACAACGGTTCAGTCAATCGGGCTATCCCAAATGGGTCTTAGATAAAGCTACACAAAGAGTGAGTACAAGGTCCAGGAATGAGATTCTGTTTGGTTCCAACAACAAGAACAGTAACAACAAAGAAGAGAACCCCACTAGAATGATTACCACATTCAACAGTAAATCAGGGGCAGTATGGGGCATCCTAGCTGAAAGCTGGAATCTACTGAAATGTGACCCAATAACTGGTAAAGCAGTTAGTGACGCACCTAACATGATGTACCCGTAGGAGCCGATCCCTCAGAGACATGTTGGTCAAGACAGGTGGAGGGCAGCAGAAGGGAGTGAACAACTCACAGGTCTGTAAACTTGCAGAAAATGCAAAGCATGCTAATATTCCACCAACTGCAAAGACTTTGCAGTGCCCAACACCACCCAATAGAAACGTATAACACAATTTATCACATGCAGTATGACTTTTGTTATTTACGTGTTACAATGTCTCTGTACCCTGAGGTATGTGGAAAGCACAATACTCCCTGTGCATAAAAGGTTCATTGAACACTAGGCCCATCACCAATCGTGACAAGCACTATCCTGTAGTAGGCCACTTCAAGACGCACCACTACAGTGATAGGAAGCTGCTGAAATTCTTTGGCATCGAACATATCAGATTGGATCCTGGGGGCAGTTACAGGATAGCCACACTGAGGAAACGTGAATCTAGACTTACAGAGTTAAATACCAAAACCCCCCCAATTGCCTAAACTCTGATGAGGAGTCATAGGTTTGTAGGAAGCTGGCTCTGCATATACTATACCAAAGTGAGGTATAGTGTGCACAGAGTCCAGTGGAACCCCAAAGGTAGGCAGAGGTAAAAGTAGATAGCACCTTACTCTCCATTTGTGGTAGTGTGGGCGAGCAGTAAGGCTTTATCTGAGGGTAGTGTTAAGCATTTGTTGTACACACAATCAGCAAATGATGTCACACTCTCAAAGACTGAACTCAGACCAATTTTGTTTGAATACAAATATTATTAAGTTATTTTATTTCTAGAGCCAAGCCTGGCACAGGTAAGTGAAATAAATGCTTTGCAAAATCTTATGTAGTGTTTTTACAATTGAATGCAGGTTCAAATGCAGTTGATTGAAATACAGGTAAGTTAAAAATGTCGAAAATACTTTTCAGATTACTTTTTAAGTTACTTTTTCTACTCCGTGTGATATGCCTAGATATCACACTGGGGCATTTCCTGGAGAAAAGGGAAGTAAAATCAGTTTTGCACAGTTGTAGTTTTTCAGGTTTTCATACAATTCAACTCCACACTTAGAACATTTTTCAAGGGAAAACAGTCAATGTATACCTATGGAGAGAAATTAAGTTATCAGTTAACAGGTAAGTACTCTATCTTTGGGATTGAGTTTCTGGGGTTAGAACAAGGGTTCCCCCAGGGTCAAGGATGCATTCTCAAAGCACCCTCAGCGGCACTAGGGCGGCCGGGTGCAGAGTGCTGAGGCCCAATATTATCCAATGGGGGATAGGGGACCTCTGGTTGGTGGCTGCTCATGAGCAGGCCACAGGGTTGTGGGAGCAAAGCTCCTGGTGTTAGGCTCAGGGAGAAGGGGGATCCGAGTTAGCACCCAAAGTACACCCGCAGCTGCGGCTGGGTGCAGGGTGCTGTTTTGGCATTGGGTGCCCAGTTGGTTTCAATGGGGATTCTCCGGTTTTGACAAAGACTGCAGGCTCGGGGACGAAGATCTTCTGGAGGTGACCACCGGTTGGAGAGGTAAGTTGGGATGCCTGGGGATGCTGGGACACCGTCGGTTGGGCCACCCAAGGCCGTGGGACTTCGGGTGTATGGGTGTCTTTAGGCGTCGGGTTTTCTTACCAGCGCCAGTCTCAGTCGGGGGGATCCTCCAGAAAGAGACTGCAGGCGTTGTGGAGAGGGTCGAGGCAGGTCAGAGATCACAAGATCTCAGGTCAGGATCGCCGGGGAGACCTCCTCGTGGTGTTGGGCCACTCTAACTCGGGCCGTGGGCGTCGGGTGCAGAGTGGTGCAGACTCGCGGATTTGGCCGGAGCCAGAGTCTGTGGGTGAGCAAATCAGGTGCTCAAGGGAGACAGAGTCTTTTCTGTGGAAGGCAGGGCAGGTCCTCTGGGTTCTTGAGGTTGCTGGCTACAGGACACACCGGGATTTCGCTTCTGCAGGTTCGAGGTGGGGACAGGCCAGTAGGGCTGGGGCCTAGTCAGTGGGCGTCCTCCTCTTCTTAGCTTCAGCACGGCTCTTCGGTCCTCCTTTTCTTCTTGGTCGGTTCTTGTCTGAGGAGGCAAGGTTCAGGGGTGCCCTAAATACTAGATTTAGGGGCATTACAGGTAAGTAAAGGTTGGGAGCAATGGGTCCCTTCGTTGGGGTGGGTACACCCCCTATTATGCCACCCTCCAGTGGGAGGGGGTCATATGCCTCACTCTGGTTGGCTGGGTCCCGCCATCAGCAAGTTGGTGGGGACAGAGTTGTGCTTCACCTCGCCTCCCCCACCTGAGGGGTGGGGTTGGCAAAGGTGGGCACACCTCCATTCCTCACTTGGTTTTCCCGCCGATTCTCCCACCCAAAGTTGGGGTCAGAACCGGTGGGGGCCAGTTGCTGGAAGCAGCAAAAGGCCTGGGGAAGCTCGCAAAGGCGGCAAGCCTTTGAAGCTTCCCCTTTGTGGACCGTGCCCATCCTGGGGGAGGAGGCTTGGCACCTCGTCCTAGGATGTGCATTGTTTCAGACCCCCCGAGAGCAGGAGGCTCTCGACCAAGGAGTCCAGAAACATGCCCTCTGTGTGCATTTTTCATTAAATCCCACACTGGCATCAGTGTGGGTTTAATGAGCTGAGAAGTTTGATACCAAACGTCCCAGTTTTCAGTAAAGCCATTATGGTACTGTGGAGTTCTTAATGACAAACTCCCAGCACCATATACTGTTAATGGCATTACTGCACTTACAATGTCTAAGAATAGGCTTAGCCACTGTAGGGGTACACAGCTCATGCACCTGTACCCGCACCACTGGTATAGTGCACCCAGTTAGAGGGGTGGCTGATCTATGCCAGGGCAGTGGGTTGTAGGCATGGCACACAGGGATGTGTGCCATGTCGACTCTTCACTTTGTTCTGCACCAAAACACGCAGCCTGCAAAGAGGGGGGTGTGTGTGTGTGTGTGTGTGTGTGTGTGTGTGTGTGTGTGTGTGTGTGTGTGTGTGTGTGTGTGTGTGTGTGTGTGTGTGTGTGTGTGTGTGTGTGTGTGTGTGTGTGTGTGTGTGTGTGTGTGTGTGTGTGTGTGTGTGTGTGTGTGTGTGTGTGTGTGTGTGTGTGTGTGTGTGTGTGTGTGTGTGTGTGTGTGTGTGTGTGTGTGTGTGTGTGTGTGTGTGTGTGTGTGTGTGTGTGTGTGTGTGTGTGTGTGTGTGTGTGTGTGTGTGTGTGTGTGTGTGTGTGTGTGTGTGTGTGTGTAAAGGTCCTCTAATGGTGGCACAATAAGTGCTGCAGCCCTTGGGGGCCTTCCCTGGCCACAGTGCTCCTGGTACCTGTGGTACCATTTAGAAGGGGCTGACCTGTGGCCAGAGAGTGCCAATTGGGTTTTGTTTTCAATGCAGTTTTAGGGAAAGAACATAGGCCCTGGGTACCTGTTTGGCAGGAGCCCAGGGCACAGTCAACGTACATCAGCAGTTTAGCAAAAAGTGGGGGCAACCATGCAAAAAGAGGGCACTTTCTTACAATGTTCATTTGGAATAATGTACATTTCCTTTGCACTATGGTATTGAAATGTACTTGTATTGTTGAGTCTTCTGCAATAGGCAATACCTTTTTTCTGTTTTTAATACAGGGAGAGGAGGAAGGGACTCACATGCGGTGCCAGGTATCGAGAGGAGGCCCTTCTGGGGCACCCTACCCTACTCTTCCTGGACATCACGGATGGTAACACCAGGTGATTTGGTTTGGATTTCTTACTTTCACGAGTTTTGATCATACCTGGCTGGCCAAAGTTTTATATTGACTGCACACTGGTTTGTAGCAATTTTCTTGGAGCGCCATATGTGGCTGTGGAGCACCACTTGCCCACATGGGCGGCATGTTATTCGTTTGCTAATTGTTTAGTAAGCATGAGTTCATACTGACTAGTGGACAATGGCAACGCTTCATTGGGTTGTCTATATAGTACCGACTAAGCCCACTTGGGCCTTACGAGCATGTCCTCACATGATCTACGACTGAAATCGATTGTGTGACATTAACATGTGACATTATTTACCCACTCGGACAGGATGAGTGGTTTAAGTTTTCTTTGATCAATTTTATGTGTTACCACTAAGTTTTACATTTTGCTATATTCCGTTATTCTCCTACAATTTATAATGCCATCATTTTTCACAATTTAGTGGCACTTGCCAATAAATTCCATGCCACCTATCTTGACACATGCTGTTGGAAGTTTGATTTATGTGAACCAAGTAATTTGAACATGTCAACCTACGATTATGTCAGTGATTGCCTGCAGCACACCCATTCACAATATCATCAAATGTCATTGAAATGAAATGAAATGAAATGAAATTTGTACTTGTAAAGCGCACCCATACCCCCAAAGGGGTGTCCAGGCGCTGTACGCATACCGCTGTGGAACCCTTCCTGGCTTTTCCCTGTGAAATGTCCACTCCTGGGCACCCCCAGGGTGAAGCCAGGCATCCCAGCGCTGTTGGGGCCGTTGTGGAGATTAAGCAAGCTATTGCCCAGAGTTGCAGAGTGGGACCCATGATTAGAATAGGCACCGAGGCGAGAATTATCAGGTCCGAGGAAATTGAGCCCAAGACCCGCCGAGGCGGGAATTGAACCCTGGTCCCGGGCCAGATCTCTGCATCAGGGTCTGCCGCTCTAACCATTGAGCCACACTTCTCCACTCATTGAATATCATATTTTCTATTCAGTCAATATAATGTATAATGCAGGATTTGTTCCATTCCAAGATGGCTGAACCTGTTGAATTCCGCTTTAGGGGTCCGTATATAGGTTTTCCTGAATCATGTCCTTATATAGGCACAATTCGCCTTGCCCTTATATAGGAATAGAATCCCAGTCCTTATTTAGGCATTAGCCGTGCACTCCAAATACAGGCATGGTCACCGACATCCGTCCACCCTAACGTCACAACGAGTTCTTAGAAACCAGACCCTCAAGCTTCGGGAGTTTCCCTAGCAAGGGACTATTGATTTCTCCAAGAACTCATCTATTATGTATGAACCGTTATACCTTAAGGGTTCATTCCGGACGTCTTCCTCTGTCCGACTTCACGTCAATGCTAACAATCCAAGACACCTACCAGGTATAGATATACCTTCCCTTGCCCAAGCAAGTTAGAGGAGACCTCGACTTCAGAGGAGCCCGTATCCCGGCCTGACGCACTGAGAAGACGCTGTCATTCCTGCATGCAGACGAATCCAGCTTCCAGTGTTCTGACTCCCTTCGTGGGGTGTTCGAGTTCCAGATCCGGCAGGAGATTCCCACCTCTCTCATTCTCAAGGTATGGAGCTGACTAGATCCTAGAGGGACTCTTGGCATACTATACTTAACATACTCTTAGTATACCAGACTAGAGAATACTCCACCTACTTCTACCTTTCCCTACACCTAGACTAGGTTAGGTACATTGGGGTAGAAGTAGCTTAGAGACGCATCGTATGAGTACTCTCATTCTTAGCTCATGTTATTTATGTACGTGAATATATGCTAAAAGATAATGCTAGCGCAGTATTATTTATTTCTACTGCTTACGCTGTACATTATTTATCTTGCATACTGTCTTGTGATCATAACAGCACATATCTCTTACACGAGAAACAAGACTGTTCAATAAAACCCTTTTATTGAAACGCCCGTCTTTCCTTTCTGTGTAACTCTGTAGAAACTAAGCATGCACGATTGAATGAGTGAAACAGTTATCTATTGTTTCCACGATTCTGAGACGTGTTCCGCTTCTAAAGGGAAACAAAGTTGTCATGTTTTTTGGTTGCCAGAAACTACTCCCTTCTTGTTCTCAAGGAGTTTCTAGTGGCCTCTGAGCTAGCTGGTACAAGTAATTAAGTTTAATATACTCGATAGGGACATACCGACCGTAGTCCTATGTCAAACCTATAGGTTATATTATTCCAATGCGCACAGCCCATTAGGGAAATAGGAACTACACTACATGGCGCCCAACGTTTGGTAAGGCAGTAATTTAACGCTAGATACTGAGTAACTCATTTGTGCTTTTCTCAGAGACCCCTACTCACATACTCCATAAGACGTCTGGAGTGGGTAGGGTTAAATATCCGCCATAACTAAATAGGGAAGCACCCTATATATTAGTTGTTTGGTTTGTTCAACGTTGAAGGATACAGTGTTCCAAAATATTGTGCACCTTATCTTTTTTGTTTCCTTGAAACTTGTTCTACATTTTTCAAAAAACAAAATGTCCAAACACGGGGACAATGCCACCAACACCGGTGGAGCTGCGGCTCAACCAGTCGTAACAGCTTTTAACTTTACAGGTTTAATTGAAACAGAGGAGGGTGTTATAGACATCCATCCAAACTTAAGAAGAGCCATCACTCTAAAACTTATAAAACACGGCCTACCACCAAGAGGAGGTAGAGCAGTTTTCGTGATAGAGGCACACGAATCCTTTCAGACAGAGGTATTCTATTCATGGGTAATATTTCCTGAATCAAATTCAGTAACAAGACTGTTTCACTTCTACAAAGAAGATGATCCACCAGAGGAATATATTCCTTTCGAGGATATTGAAATTCCACTAACATACCAGGAGCATCAGCTCTGGTTTAAAGGCGCCCTAAAACATCACAAAAACATTATCAGGCTTGGTCCACTAGGTAGACCAGGAGCAACATGGCCGATTCTAGCCGGCTACACCCCTCATCCTGACATCGAAATAATGTCAGACGAGGAATTACTTACTCAACTTACAGAGTTAATAAAAATCTACAGACAACTAGTCCAATATGTCATGCGGACTTTCACAGTCCAACCACCATTAACCATTCCAAATCAAACTCCTCAACAGGGGAATACACTAAAAATTACACCACAGACTCTATACGCAGTCATGGGAAAAATGCCCACAAAACGTGAGCAAATTCCATTCTGGATAGCTCAAAAAATTACTCAAATAGAAGCAGTATTTCCAAATACTAGCCCTTATGAGAAACACAGAATACTAACAATCTGTTTACCAATGGGGATCACACCACAACTGGAAGACTGCACCACTTGGGGCTCAGTCTTTGCTGCCATCTATAATAAAACACATGGTATTCCGTCAATTGCAGTAATACCTGATGTCCTGAAACAAATTCAAAACGAATACGGGGCAGAGCCTGCTCTAAATTTAGGTATGAAATTACTGAAAAATTTCGACCAGGTCTCAACAATAATATCTAATATTAAAGGGGAGGCAGCAGCCGTGGCGATCCGCCAACGATTAAGGTAATTCGATGTTACAGAACATCAAACAGAACTACCCAGAATAATAGAACAATCTTATGCAGAATTAGGCAGAGATAGTTTGGGTGGAAGACCAGTGAAGCCGAAACTATCTGAAAGTCCTGAGAAGGACTTTATTAAACAAACTCCTACATCTTCTAAAAAGAAGTGGGAAACTAACAAACAAAATTCAAACGAGAAACGTTCTCAATCCCGAGGTAGGTCACCTCAAAAGGAGCCCTCTGAAAGGAGGTATAACCTCAGGAATAGGGATAATTTGAAAAAGCCTGACAGGTATCAAGATACTGATACACGTTCCTCTCGTACCTTTCAGATCTCGTCAGAGACATCGGAAAGAAGAGGACAGTCAGAACATAGAGAAGAACGCGTGAAATCGAAAGACGACAAACACGCTCCGAAAAGTAAATCCAAACCTCAATTCTCAAAGAAGAAGGTAGCAGGTCTGGAGGTCAGACATGCCGAGGATACTGAGAACACAACTCAAGAACGGAGAATGGGCTCAGACAATGCTGGACAGTGCAGCAGAAGTCACAATAGCTCGCCAGAACCTGAAGGAACTTCTGGAGATAGTGGACTTGAATGAGTACATTACAGTTGAGACTGTAGACACCAGGGTTAGTACTCCACAAAAGTTATATGAAATAACACTCCGGATGGAGGGAAACATACCTAGACAGGTGAAAGCACTCTTTTGGGAAAAACTTTCAAGGGGCTATGACATACTTCTAGCAGAAAAAGACTGGCCACCACAATTTGTCAGGGAGTGCCCACATGGCGAGGACATTATTATGACTGCCTTCTCTAACCATATTCCAATTCACCTAAAATATACTTATGCCAGGAAATGGGCAATTGCCCAGGTCCCACCATTATACAAAAATCATGTAGGATGGGATGAGGACTCGCCTCACCATAAAATACATCTAAATAACGAACCAACTGCACAGAGGCAGTATCCAACAAAGCAAGAAGCTAAAAAACAGGTCAGGGAGATCTTAGATCAACTTGAATACCAAGGGGTGATTGAAACATGCACCTCTTCAATGAACAATCCTTTGTTACCTGTCTCCAAACCAGACAACACCTACCGTCTAGTTTTGGATTACAGACACTTAAACACTTGTTCAAAAACATTTGCAGTGCAAAATGCACATAGTACAGCATTAATGAATAACATTGTGCGTAAAAAATATAAAACCACATTGGACATCTCAAATGGTTTCTTTTGTCAAAACATAGACCTTGGAAGCAGGTACTTAACAGCTTTCTCAATAATGGGGACCCAGCGTCAATTTTGTCGACTCCCACAAGGGTTCAAGAACAGCCCAGGGTTATTCTCAGCGAGGGTAACGGAGTTACTACAAATTTATGACAATGAGGCATTGTCATATGTCGATGACATCTATCTGACAGACGATGACCTGGACAAACACTTGAACAGGGTGAGCACCATTATACTGGGCTTCGCCTCTGAGGGCTACAAATTCAACTTCAAAAAGTCCAGAATTGCCCATCTCAATGTCCTCTTTCTAGGATACGAGCTTTCAAGTGAAGGCAAGAGCTTGGCAGCTAACTTTTTAGAAAGGTGTGCGCTGCTCCAACCTCCAAAGACGCTGAAAAATTTACAATCCATCCTGGGTTTCCTAAATTTTGGAAGAACTTACATTCTAAATTACGCAGAAAGGGTTAAACCTCTCTACGCGTTAATCAAACCTGATTTTTCAATCAAAAATGGGACACAGGAACACACAGAAATCTTGCGTTCACTCCAAGCTAACATGTTAGCAACAAATCACTTACAAACACGCGTAAGTCAACGCAACTTAGTGATCCGAATAATTTCGGGTCAATGCGGATTCACCTACTTAACATTTAATGAGGGTGAAAAAGTACCAATTGCATACAAATCACATTTGTATACACAAGCAGAAATGCGCTTCACTTCAACAGAAAAAATACTGACAGCAGTTCAAACCGCTGTAGCAAAAGAAAGAGCTCAAGCCCAAGGGAAACGCATTATTGTCGTAACCCCAGTTCCGGCCTTAGAGGCGGTAACAAAGGGGCATTCCAAATGCTAAAGCATTACATCCTAGATGGATACAATGGGTTAATTCTCTTGCTGCAACAGATGTTGAATATGTTTTTGATCCCGATTTAAAAACACAAGCGTTCCTGCAATATGAACATGAATGTCCTCTGCCCACTGAGATTCTGCCTCTCGATCAGTATGAATTCATAATTTACACTGACGGATCCGCACAACCCGCAACAGGGAGTAAGCAAGCTTACAGTGCAGCGTGCGCAATCGTTAAAGGTCGCATGCGCGATGGTAACTTCAGTCCTATGGTCACTAAAACTCAATCTCTAGGAGATTCTACAGCTCAGCGAGCTGAACTACAAGCATTCAAACTGGCACTTGAAAGTACAGATCGAGAATTCCCCACACTATTAGTGTGCGATTCTTTCTACTGTGTGCAGTCGTATAATGAATATATACAAACTTGGCTTGAAAATGGGTTCAAAGATGCAATAGGTGGCACAATAAAGCATAAAACGCTTTGGGAACAAATAGTTCAGTTAAAAAGCGAACTACCAAAGGCTCACGTGATACACACGCTGAGTCATCAACGTGATGGCGTTCACGTTGCAGGGAATTCATTGGCTGACGAGCTGTTCAGACGGCTTCCGTAGCTACGATCACTCGTTCAAAAACGAGAATAGACAGTGAGATAATGCTGGCTGTCAATGCTACAAGCAAAGGCAGTGGTGCAGCGTTACCAAAAAAGTTTCCACTCAAGTACTCTTATGTAATTGATGCGAACAACGTTCCTTTTGCTCGAATCCCTGGAGTGGGGGAAAGGGTAATTCCAAACAAGGAACGGAGATTAGGACTAATCCTAGCAGCACATGAAGGGATAGCCTCTGCCCATGCAGGTATTTCTGCAACAGTATCTTTACTGAAACAAAGATATTGGTGTCCTGGCATTAGGAAACAGACCAAGAACTATGTTCTGGAATGTGACATATGCCAACAGATGAAAGTCTCCACAGTGAAACGTCCTGCGCAGACACCCCGGTTGATTTCAGACAAACCATTAGCTTGTGTTTACCTGGACCACTGCGGTCCCTTGCAAAGGGACGGTAACTAAATATATCATGGTCGCAGTGGATTATTGCTCTAGGTTCCTATGGATATGGCCTCAGCGCTCGGCTGACGCTCGAACGGTTATAAAAGATTTGCGAGTCTTTATCGGCACATATGCAATAGGCACGCTACATTCTGACCAGGGCCCTGCGTTTAGCTCTCGAGCTTACAAAGAAGCCATGGCCAATCTGGGCGTTGCATTGCGGTACTCCTCTCCGTTTCATCCTGAGGGAAATTCTGTTGTGGAAAGGAAAAACCGGGACATAAAGCAGTCTATAACAGCTAGGGTATTAGGTTCGGGTGATGGGTGGGTCAAACATCTTTATGGGGTCCAACGCTCATTAAACAATTTGCCAAGAAGTTCTCTAGGGGGGGTTACTCCATATGAGGTCCTATTTGGGACAAGAATGTGGGTGACAGATCTAGAAAGTAGTGGCACAGTGGTGGAAAATAAACCCTTTGATATCAAAGATCGTTTGGCTGTTTTACAGGATCTAAATGAACTAAGATCGAAACAAAGCAACGTATTCCTGCAGCCAACCACCACTGGGGAAAAACCGGCGGTCCCAGCAAGGCCTGTCTGGATTCCAAAAGTTGGGGATCTAGTCAGAGAGAAAATTGCGGAGAAGAAGGAATTTGGACCTTCTTACAGACAACCAGTACCTGTCCTAGCCGTACATGGAACAAGAACAGTACTTCTGCCCTTCTGCCGCCCCTTGCTGGAAGAAAGGAGAAAAGATTTGTGTCCATCGACCTCATCAAACCACAGAATGTGGCCAATACTAAATAGTAGGCCTCGTGGACTCCGACCTAGTAGCAGACGCACTCCTCTCGCTACTATCCAAGAGGTTCAGACTGAAAGACTGATAACCATCGAGAATTCAGCAGTAACAGATGGACTGAGCAACAATGCAATGGAACTCATCCCTCTTGAAACACAAGTAACAGTTCGTCCAAATACACCTGTCTACACCAATGTAACAAGTGATCAGCTGGTTCCAGCGATTTCTACAAATCCTGATGCAATTCCAACAATTGACAGAACTGCTTCTGGCTATTTCATTAACTTTGATACGTTTTCTGAGGATCTGAGTGAGCCCGAGACGTCGCCAGCATCAAAAACTTTTAAACAGCAAGTACAAGACTTTTTACATTTTTTGAAAAAGACTTATCTGGTTTCACCATGGATTGAACTTTGGGTTATTTCTGGAATATTTTTCTTCCTGCTTTGGCTAGCTTTGGTAATGACTATGAGCGTGCTTATAAATGGCAGATGTATCCATGTGAACACTGAAAGAAAAGAAGTGAACTTACTTTTAAAACCTCACAAATCATCCCATCGTGAAACAAGAGACTTGTCTGCAGTGAACATCACAGCCGTTCCTATACAGGATGGCATAGTGTGGGACAAAACAGATTTCGATATCTTTGGCCCGACGGAACATTTGAACATTCCACATTTATTTAAGATTTCACTAAGTGATTTTGTTTCATCCAGTACCTACTCTGATGATTGGGACTTTGAAACTGTAAACAACATGTTTGACCTAGAAAGATCTGCTGCATTTTCTAATAATGAATATTTAGAGGGTTCATCAGACTATGAACAGCTGTATTGCTATAACCACTATGGTCATCATTTTGTGCATAAATCTGCAACACCTAGAAATGTGTTTATGTTTAACCAATGGGAGCATTGTCCTCCACCACCAAAAGGTAGTTCAAAAACATTTGCTAAAATGTTTCCATATTTTTCAGGATACAATACATCTGATCCAGAAACATTTTACTATAAAAATATAAACAAAACAGGACTGAAAATTAGGTTAACAAATACAAAACAGATTTACTCTGCAGCATTTATTGCCCAACTGTCTAGACAGGGTTTCGACTTATGGAAAGACACAATAGACAAAATCTGTCTGGGGTACTAAAGATTGGCAAGTGCAGGGGATAGAAGCTTTATTTAGAGCCTGTATCGTCCCTCAACAAATAATGTTTTTGAATGACACTGTCCAACAAACGGCTTGCCTTGGGTTAGCCAAGATCAAAGACATGAAAACAACTTCTGTACCAACACCTGCAAGTGATAACAATACACAGGCAGCGGTTACAGTTGACACCATACTACAACTCAACAGAACAAATCCTGATTGGAGAAAATGGTTGATCTGGCCCACAGACACAAACACCTGTCAAGAAAGATTCCTGAATAAAACACAGGGGTTTACTATTCATAGGCCAGACCCACGATACGTCCAAAGACAGCATCCAGGGGTAGTAACAACATACAGTGTAGGAAAATTATGCCTCGATTGGCTGCAAAAATCTACACTCAAGGATGTGAAACAACACTTATCTTTACTTAAATAAGACGCAGACCTTAGGGAATTCTTGCTTGGACCAAGAAAACCGCGTCAAAAACGTTTCATATATGCCGGCATTTATGCTGCTTATAATGAAGCATGGAAGGTGTCCCAGATGGAGGCCGCAGAACGAATACGTGAACTTGATCGTATTAATTTAGAGAAAACTCTCTCTGTGGTCGACAATGGGTTAACAACTTTGTCCTCCAGAATTTATTCATTGGACAGTATTGTATCCTCTGCTATCGACATACTGGAACAAGATTTAGCCATGTTACAGCAAGGCCAATCTCAGTTGCGTTCTATTATGTTATTAAGCTGGACGCTGCAATCTTTGCGTGCGGGCTTTTGTGCCTTGGCGTTTTATCAACACAACGGCTCTGTTTGCAGAATACAATCTAACTGATAAACAGATCGAACTGGCACAAAGAGGAGCAAAGTATACAGTGCTGAGCATTGAAAAACTTGAAAAATTACCATTCACAGTAGCAGAAAAACCAGCTACAGAATGGCTTATTCATGGCAAAATTAGTCTACCTGTGACTACTTTCCAGTTTCAGTATTGCCTTAAACAGATGCAAGCAGGCAAATATGAAAGGTTGGGTAAAGAATACATTAAGACATCCTGGAATTTACCTTACACCTATAGATGTTGGAGTGGGGATTGTGAAGTGTTTCTAAGCGGTACACACTGTGAAAGTGCACTAAGCGGTTCACTGATTTGTCAGGACATATCGTTACACTGGGCTTGCAATGGTTCTGTGGCAAACTTGTCCTGCACCAGTAGGGTACACCAGCTGCTGTGATTAATCCAACGTTTGGACAACTTTATAATGGGAGTTACCTCATATTGAATGATCAGAGTTGCTGTGGCATGTTGCCAGGCATCCCATATCTAGTAACAGTCAACTCCAGGGTCACTTGCTGTATGCAAGTATTGTTTGCCCCAATAGACACAGTCAGGGAGTCGCCTTTGTGGCCTTCGTTGAATGTCTCTTTTATACGATTTGATACTTTAAGCAGAATGAAAGCCATGCTTATACAACAATCAGTGCCTTTGACCTCGGCCAAAGAAACCTATGCTCTACAAGTTGCAAGGACTTCAGCTGAGATACAAGCTTTAATTCGTACAAACTGCCCTATACATTTCGTAGAAATGATAGGACGTATCTTTAACATGTCTGATACAAGCGGAATTGTACATGTATTTAAGACCATCTGTTCCAGACTATTAGCACCTTTCCAGGCTGTCCTCGGAATCATCCCAAACTTCGCACATTCGGTGTTTGGTGGTGTGCCGTTAATTCTAGCACTTGTTGCAGGAATTCTGTTTCTATTCCTCCTACTATGCTATGGCAAGCCTCTTCGCCAACATCACTCCGAGAGATGTGGAGAGAGCCCTACTTGAACGGAAATGCCGTGAGCGAATAGTACAGCTTTTGGGCATGCCTCGTCTAAGGCAACTTAATACAACGTGGTTCCTGTCATTCAGGCCAATCTGGCAAGATTGCATCTTACCTGTTCTACGCTGCCTGTTTTGCGGTGAAGAATGCGTGCTAGACACCTGTCTAACACTCCCATCAGACATGCCAACGGATATCGATACTCTGCTGGACCCGATAACGGCCCATGCTGTGTGTTGTCCCCAGAGGCTTCCAATCCTGATGGCATTCATTGAGATCTCACAGACGCTTCCGGCTGCTGCTGAGGTATGAGATGGATCAACAGGCACACAGGTAACAACGGACGCGAACATTGCTTCTTCTGCTGAAAGCGATGTTTTTCATCTCTGTGCAATCAACCTTCTGAACGAGGTGTTCCAAATGTCACCAACTTCGGTGGACGATATTTTGGCTACGGAAATAGATGATCTAATGTTTACGCCAGCCCCATACACTGACTTTGATTCGGCTCACAGTGTACCAGGGCAACAATAAAATTTGGCCTTCATATTTTTCAAACTTGGAACTTTTCCCAGAATTGAACTTTTTTCTTTTTAAATTTTTGAAATGACATGGCACATGAACAATCTGCTTACAGTAGAATTAGTCTTATAAAACGGACATCTTTGCATACTTCCAGGGACACAATGTCACCTTACTTGTGTAACATTTCATTTAATTCTATGATATGCAATGGTTTTGATTTTGAGAACTTATCGACCATTTTGTCATATGTATATATTTCTGTTTCATTCAAGTTGCATTTTACTTCCGTTATATGCTTAGAATGAAAACAATGCTTTATATGTACAGTACTTATTGCATTTCAACAGTTTTGAGCCTCTTTTAAAATGCTTTAAAAAATGTTTTTAACAATATGTGGTACTCAATTTTATGTTTAGCATTTAAGATGTTTAGCATTTAGTATTATCGTTCAATCGAAGATGGAGTGGGTGTTGTATTCCACTTTAGGGGTCCGTATATAGGTTTTCCTGAATCATGACCTTATATAGGCACAATTCGCCTTCCCTTATATAGGCATAGAATCCCAGTCCTTATTTAGGCATTAGCCGTGCACTCCAAATACAGGCATGGTCACCGACATCCGTCCACCCTAACGTCACAACGAGTTCTTAGAAACCAGACCCTCAAGCTTCAGGAGTTTCCCTAGCACAGGACTATTGATTTCTCCAAGAACTCATCTATTATGTATGAACCATTATACCTTAAGGGTTCATTCCCGATGTCTTCCTCTGTCCGACTTCACGTCAATGCTAACAATCCAAGACACCTACCAGGTATAAATATACCTTCCCTTGCCCAAGCAAGTTAGAGGAGACCTCGACTTCAGAGGAGCCCGTATCCCGGCCTGACGCACTGAGAAGACGCTGTCATTCCTGCACGCAGACGAATCCAGCTTCCAGTGTTCTGACTCCCTTCGCGGGGTGTTAGAGTTCCAGATCCAGCAGGAGATTCCCACCTCTCTCATTCTCAAGGTATGGAGCGGACTAGATCCTAGAGGGACTCTTGGCATACTATACTTAACATACTCTTAGTATACCAGACTAGAGAATACTCCACCTACTTCTACCTTTCCCTACACCTAGACTAGGTTAGGTACATTGGGGTAGAACTAGCTTAGAGACGCATCGTATGAGTACTCGCATTCTTAGCTCATGTTATTTATGTACGTGAATATATGCTAAAAGATAATGCTAGCGCAGTATTATTTATTTCTACTGCTTACGCTGTACATTATCTTGCATACTGTCTTGTGATCATAACAGCACATATCTCTTACACGAGAAACAAGACTGTTCAATGAAACCCTTTTAATGAAACGCCCGTCTTTCCTTTCTGTGTAACTCTGTAGAAACTAAGCATGCACGATTGAATGAGTGAAACAGTTATCTATTGTTTCCACGATTCTGAGACGTGTTCCGCTTCTAAAGGGAAACAAAGTTGTCATGTTTTTTGGTTGCCAGAAACTACTCCCTTCTTGTTCTCAAGGAGTTTCTAGTGGCCTCTGAGCTAGCTGGCACAAGTAATTAAGTTTAATATACTCGATAGGGACATACCGACCGTAGTCCTATGTCAAACCTATAGGTTATATTATTCCAATGCGCAGAGCCTATTAGGGAAATAGGAACTACACTACAAACTCTGTACTCTTTATGTAAAAAAGTGTGAAATGCCGGTCTGTTTTCTATGTTTATATTCCTGCACATTATGTATGTATTTAAGTGGTTGGTATCACAGACCCTTCATGCATGATCAAGGCAGTGGGGCCGAAACACCTTGCAGAGACTGGAACACCTTTAATAAATCAGTTTGGAATATTTCTTATTGAGTGTGCGCAATTCGTGTTTCACGAAGAGAGAGAGAGAGTGTGAGTGAGTGTGTGTGTGCAATTTGTGTTTCACGAAGAGAGAGAGAGTGAGTGTGAGTGAGTGTGCGCAATTTGTGTTTCACGAAGAGAGAGTGTGAGTGAGTGGGTGTGTGAGTGAGTTGGGTGAGTGAGTGGGGTGAGTGAGTGAGTTGGGTGAGTGAGTTGGGTGAGTGAGGTGGGTGAGTGTGTGTGTGGGTGAGTGTGTGTGTGTGTGTGTCTTACCCTCTAAGCATCTGATTGTAGCATGTAGTGCTGGAGATTCATATGCTGTGCATGTACCTGCCATCTAGTGTTGGGCTCCGACGTGTGCGAGGTGTTTTTCTTCGAAGAAGTCTTTTCGAGTCAAGAGGTATAGTGACTTCACCTATTGCGGATAATGGGCAATGACTCAATTGTTAGATTGTTTTTTCTGCATGATGGGTGAGGCTTCAGATGGAGCATAGAGATATAGAAAGATGACCATGGGAAGGAAAAATTAAGGACGAAAGTTGAAAGAAACAAAAAAACGTCTGCAACACCTACAGGTGTCTTGGGAGGAAGGTGGGTGTGAATCTACAGCACTACATGCCACGAACAGGTTCTTACAGGGTTAGTAATATTTTCTGTTCAAGGCATGTGTAGCTGCAGATACACATGCTGTGCATAGACTGTAAAGCAGTCCTTCCAGAAGTGGTGGCTAGTCTGAGGATGTTGCAGAAGATTGGAAAATCATGCAAAGGACAGCCTGACTAATGTTAGGTTCTCGGCAAGCAAAAACATCCACACAGTAATGATTTGTAAATGTGGGGGTGGGGGTGGTGGTGGTGGGGGTGGGGCATAGACCACATAGCTGCCTTGCAGATGTTGATTATCGGAATAATGCCCAGGAAAGCCATAGAAACTCCTTTTGTGTGCAGCTAGGGTGGGATCTGGGAGGGACAGGCAAAGGTAGTTTGGCTTTAGCATAACAGGTCTGTATGCTTTTGACCAGCCAGTGTGCTAAGCCTACCTTAAAGAGGGCACGCCCTTTTCGTGGTTTGGAGAAAGACAAAAAGTTGTTGTGCCTTACGGAAGGCTTTGTCCTGTCAATGTAAGGGCTCTTTTGACGTCCAATATATGAAGAGCTCCTTCTGCTACGGATTCTGGATGTGGGAAAAACACTGGGAGTTCTATGGTCTGACTGAGATGGAAGCTAGAGACCACCTTTGGTAAACAATTTAGGTTGGTCCTGAGGATACTTTTATGGTGCACTTGAAAAAAAGGTTCTTCCCGGGTAAGAGCCTGGATCTCACTAACATGCCTGAGAGAAGTGATAGCTAACGGATACGCCACCTTCCAGGAAAGAAACTGTAAGGGACAACAGTGTAGTGGTTTAAAAGGAGGGCCCATTAGTCTAGTGAGAACAATGTTGAGGTACCACACAGAAGTGGGTGGGATGAATCCTTTTGAGCCTTTTCATGAAGGCTTTGATAAAAGGCACCCTGAAAAGCAAAGTGTGTTGGAGATCAGCAGTGACAGCAGGCAAGTGGAGTCTGATAGAAGTATAAGCTAGACCTGACTTCTGAAAGTGAAGCAGGTAACAGTGTCTTGGACTGTTGCTTTGAGGGGGATTAATGTGTTTAGGGACAGAGTAATGCATAAACCATTACACTTTTACGCATAGAAGGATCTGGCTGTGGCCCTGCATGCTTCTTTAAGAATGGTCATGCATTCTGCAGACAGATTGAGGTACCCAAATTCTAGGGCTTCAGGGGCCAAATTGCAAGATCAGAGATAGTAGAGACCAGAGGTAGCAGAGGTCAGGAAAACCCCATGAAACAAAGTGCAACAGTAGCAGCTTTGCAAATTTTCCTATCAGAAAGCCTTCACCTTGAACAACATTTTCCCCAAATAAAGCAAAGGTTCAGACTGAGGAGCTGCCATTGACAAAATTGTTTTAAAACAGACAATTTAATTCTGAGAAGGTTATTTTGTCAAAATCAGCCTCTCGAAGTTGTAAAGACAGTGACAGAAAATGCCATGATTGGGAAACATAAACAAGCACTGGCAAAGTGAACAAGTCTCATCTTTGGGATCTAATGGCTTTGCCACTGCTTTCTGGCGATGCTGTACAGCATTGGCAAAAAGAATTTAAAGGCAATGCTGTAAAAGAAAAACAAAGAAAAAGGCATAACGACGCAGCTATCATAAGTGTGTAACAACGCATGAGTGCACGCGTCCTAACGCTTGTATGTATATCTATAAAAGGATGCACACACAAATTAAAAAACATTTATTGATCCATCAAAAAAATGAACTGGAGAGCTGAGAAAGTGCTTACTTGTAAGGTGGAGTGTCAGGTAGTAATTTGCTGCTGTGGAATCCAAAAAAAAGACTGTGGTGGCGGAGAAACATAGCTTGAGTGTGAAGGGCGGATAAAATAAAAATAAAGTCGGTGGCGGGAGGAAGGGGAAAAGTAGCACATGAGGGAGAGAGCAGCACTGAGTGCGGGTGTGGGGGGGGGCATGTATTTTGAAGGGGAGAAGAACACGAGGGTAAGAAATGGAAAACACATGCAGTCTCTTGGAGTGCCTAACCAAAAAGAAAAAAGTTGTCTAAAATTGAGCAGTGGAAGGATACAAGTCAGCCAGTCAAAAGGATGGTAAAAGTCTATGCTCCAGGGAGGGACAAACACAAGAGGAAGAAGGTAAGCCATTGAATAAGAAGTAATGATAAGAGTGATAAGAAAGCCAACCAATGGTAAGCAAAGAGCCAAATGTAAGTCTTTGGAAAGCCTAGAAAAGGTCTTGTTTGTGAGATAAAAACACACTTTATCTTCAGCAAATGAACTGAGGGACCAACCCCTCATATTCTTCATTCTGGGACTGTGCAGCTCGTGCTCTGCCCTAAAGCAAGACATTGGTCAAACTGTATGCTTAATGGACAACTTTTCTTCCATTGTTTATCCTCTTTAAAAGAAAGTAAAAAGATTTGGTCAGCAAAACGTCTCCCTTTACTCCCAGCTTTGGTTTTCTAGTAGATACAGAAAACGAAAAGAAAGGAAATTATGCTTTTTGAAAAACAGTCTTCTGATTTGCAAAGAGATTGATTTCTCTCTGTTAAAATATTCTTGCATCCCCATATGGATGGCAATACTACACTGTTCGTAAATATAGGACCCATGACAGAGAATATATTTCTTAAGAACTCCTAATTACATTCCATATACTGTTTTTAATATAGATAAAAAGAAACATCAGATTTTACAAGCAACTGCTCCCACGTCTTCTATGTTCAAAGGTGCTCTACATTCAGTGAAGACTTTACTTTTCTTTAACTTCATCTCCCATTCCATACTCAACAAATGCTCAGTCTCACCTTTCAGGACAGAGTCTTCCAAGCGCTCAGACATCTCACTGCACTGCTGATGGTACTCGGAATTAGTAAAGTAATGCTTTGGCTCAGCAAGCTTGCGCTGCAATCTTTCCAAACGCCTTTGTTCTTTTTCTGCTTCTCGCTCTGCTTGTTTCTTCACCCAGTCAGCCATCCTGGCATAAAAAGAGGCAAGCAAATATTTGCAGTTTCAAAGATGACAACAACCAGGCAAAAGCACTTTGATCAAAGAGGAAGTAAATATTTTAAAATTAAATAGTCATTTCAATATTTTAACAACCCACTTTCCATCAACTTCACTTTGGGGCACGCCATCCAACAAAAATGCTGACATACAAATATTTTATGTAAAATTACAAAACATATGTATCAGCTTGAGTTGATAAAATGTAGAGGTTTTTAACGGTATACAATGCATTAGGTTTCAACTAAAGTCTCATATTAAGCGGCCATTCAGGAACATACATTACATAAGAATGAAAGGACAGCATGGACCATAGGGTAAAAATCTTACTCGACTATTAACTCCATTATACCTCCTCCATTAAGTCACTATTATAAAGCAGCACGTGAAAATCTCAACCCAGGTGACCAACAGAACCTATGCACATACAGATATAAAAAATAAAGCAGCCGGGTACAAATGCAAGCCTTGCACACAACCTTGGCTTTACTTTCTAAGCTGAAAACTGTGAACACCTCGATAAGTCAGAGGCGAAAAGTGGCCACTAAAGGTCGTGTACCCTTTTCCCCATTATACAACAGAGGTTTTACATTATTAAACATTGAGAGAGTTAGAAAATATGAACCGCAAATAGGAGAGGAGATGTGGCCTAGAGGCTAGACCTGCCAAATGTAGAACATGGGGACCCAGGTTTGAATCCCAGCTTCTGCACTTAACTAATATTGTGTGAATCACCTAATCTCACTGTGCCTAAAACAATGTGAACTGTAATGCGTGTGAAATGTATTTGTGTAATCCCTACTTGATACATACAATCTTTTAGATCCTCTCACAACCCTCTCCCATGCAATGTATAGCACTCCATTGCTTCATAGCTAGGTTCGCATTATATGAATACCAATACATACATACAGTAGAAGTAGGGTCGAATGTCTAGTTTCAAGTGTATATGCTGCAAATAAGAGCTTAGATACTTCACTCAATGGCGATCCTGAGATAGCTCTTAAGAGAAGATTTCCAAGCAACTGGCTTATCAAAATATTTAAAACGGGCATGGCCCTGAAAGTCACCTATGCAGTACTGGCATTACAGATAAGAGCAAAGACTCCTTGTGTAATGAAAAAATCCTGCATATTGCAGAAGTCCAATATGAAAGACAAAACAATGTGGGTACTGGGAGTTAGAAATGCCTTTCTATGTGTAAAGTTAAGACTACTTGCTGCAGTGTTAAATAAATACGATATTGAAACTACCTAGGCTGCCCACAGAGCTTTCTTCTTGCTAGAAGTTTTCTCGTAAGAACCAGAGCAAGGTTTAAAAATGGTTTTACTGTCTGGTATGCAAACCCAACATGACCACTTCAGAATTATTAACCAATGTGCTAGAAGGACTAACTTGTTCTCTTTCTAAAATGAATTTTTTTTTATTTAGAAGCAGAAAGAGGCTGGGGCCATATCATGATGGACCGAGCAACAGTTTGTTTGCGTGCGAGTTGTTAAATGTTCAAGCATACAACTTTTCTGAGTTAATGCATGAACTTTCAACAGAAATAGTGATCAGGGATTGCCTTTCTCCATTTCAGACTTGTTCTGTCTAAAATTCCTACATTAACTCAGAGAAATTCAGAGTTGTATGTTTGAACTTTAGACACCTCGCACCCTAGTCCTATCAGGATATGACCCATTGAGTCCAGCTAAGTGGGTAGCTAGAGACAATACATTCTGCAATTTCAAATAATTCCTTTTTGCCAATAACACACCTAAACCTAAAAACAATTGTCTGGTGCATTAGAAAGTTCCTTCATGGGTGACATAGCAATAATTGGTATAGCCATGGTTGCCCTAGACTGTTGCTGTTGGCAAATAAATGCCACCATACCTGTAAGAAGATCAAGAGAACTATTACATTGTGAAAGTTTTCCCTACTAAAGTGAACCAACGTATCTGAGCCTGGGTCCAGCAAAAGCAAAGCTGGGGGCCTTTGGGGGAATTTTGGTCCTCTATAGACAAGTGAAGGGCTTCGAACTTCAGTACTAAAACAGATTAAATACAATTCCACCAGCTTTGACACTGGCTTTGAATATCAACCAACGTGTTTCGCTTTGGGAGTAGACTGCTTCCAAGGAGTCCTCCAGCAAGCCACAATGCTATGAACAAAGCAATACCCATTCTTCTAATGAACTTTGCATTTTCCGAGGACAACCATCTGAAAAAAGGTTTGGTAATGTTGGAAAGAGATAGAGGCTCATGTGGTATTGGCACAGGAGATTTAACAGCAGTGAATCTGGCTTAGACAGGACTTCCCTTTAAAGAAAGGCAATGGTACCAATGTGGTAGAAATTGATTTTGAGAAACATGACTTTGGCTGACAACCAAACAAAAAAAATGGCTGCTATCTCTGGAAACTCCTAGCATTTGCGGGATAAAGGGCTGAAACAAAATTTTCTTTTGCTGAATTCTGTGTCAGAACCTAGATTCTGAAACTCCAAGGGGCTCTACTATCCAGGTCAGCCAATCATAAGAAAAGGCAGAATGAAACAGCAAGACGCACTAAATGCCTAAGCTTTCTCAGGCTCCCAGAGGTTCCTTAGAGCCCTAGAAGATTACATCCAGCATTGTTGAGCTGTCTTATAATGACCCTATGCATTTGTATGGCTTGACTGGTGCCTGCAATTTGGCAGTGTCTTCAACAATTCATGGGATACAACTAAGTAGCAGAATTAAGAATTTACCCACTGGAGAATTATGCAGGGAAAGAGTGTGGAGTCAGAAGGTGCAGGCGAAATCTGCAATGGTGGTTACGCTGAGGTTTTGTTAGACAGAACTAGTGCAAGCAATACAGCACAGGCAGCCAGGGAGAAGGGATAGAAGCACCAGTTGAGTGGTGAGCATAACAAGGGACACAAAAGTAAAACAGAAAGACCACACAGAGGAACAGGACCTCTCCAACATAGGAAAGAGCAGCAAAGTTCATGGTGATGCCTGTGGCAAAGATGTTATTTTGTACAGATTTGTAGAGCACACTATCATCCGGAAGGGTATACTGGTGCTGAGCAGGTGAGTCTAGCAAAACCTAGGGCTTAGTGGGACTACTTAAAAAGCGAGGTCTTCTGCTTCTTGCAAATTTAAGAAGTGAGGACGAGCCTCTTATGTGTAGCGGCAGATTGTTTCCCCCTCCAGAGTGATTTTGGAGAAGCCTCTACCAAGTAGTGTGCAAGGAGAAGTCAAGACGAGCGTTGTCTGGAAAGTTTGTGAAGGCAGATGTGGTTGTTGAGGTATGCTGGGCCAGTGTTATGTAATACCCTGAAAGTGTGGGTGAGGATAATTGTGCTAGTTTATTCATGGGGACCCAGTGAACCTTCTTCATGTGTGGTGTGATGTGATTGCCGCATGGGAGGTTGAGAGTAATTCTGAACACAGTTCGGAATGGGCTGTAGCCTTCTAGTGAGAATTTTGTTGATTCCAGCATAAAGGGTGCTCCTGTAGTCCAGCTTGCTTGTGACGAGGGCGTGTGTGATTGTTTTCCTGGTGCTGATTGGGAGTCATTTGAAGATCTTCCTCCGCTTCTTGTCATGTCAAGTCTGCCGTCGAGGACGATCCTGAGGCTCTTGACGAGGGTAGTGGGTTTTGGTCCTAGCTCTGATGGCCACCAGGTGGAGTCCCGCAGAGAAGTGCTCTTCCCAAAGATCACAATTTCGGTCTTGTCGGTGCTCAGCTTCAGACAGTTGGTCTTCATCCAGTGGGTGATTTCAGTCATGCAGGCATTGAACTTGATCTGGGTAATGGGCATCTTCTCCGTGCGAGATAGAATGAGTTGCAGGTCGTCAGCTTAGGAGAGGACATTGATCCTGGGAGTGGATGATGCTACCTAGAGGGAACATGTATGCGCTGAAGGAGGTCGGGCTCAGGGAGGATCCTTGCGGGACTGCGCAGATGAGGCCATAGGCGTACAAGTTGTTTGGTGCCAGGCTGACTGACTGGGTTCTTCCAATCAAACAGGAGCACAACCATCGGAGTTTCTGCTCTTTGATTCTGATGTTGTGTTGGCATTGGAGGAGGCCATGCCAATTGCTGCAGAGAAGCCCAGAAGGATGAGGGCCACCCTGTCTCCTCCATCCAGAGTCATGTGGATACCATCCATGGCAGCGATGAGTGCAGTTTCCGTGCTGTGATAGGGTCTGAAACCAGACTGAATGATGTTGAGGAGCAGGTGGTCATTGGAGTATTCGGTGAGGCGTTTGTTGATGACTTCCTCTAAGACCTTGGCCAGGGAATGGGAGATGAGGAATCAAGCTAGGCAAGGATGGACCACAAGGGACTCTGCTCCATGCACAATGTGCAAAGATATAATAAGAGAACGGAAGATAGTCCTGATCTGCAGTAATCCAGACCAGTAACTTATCAGTCAGCACTATTCTTCAAGTATTTCTCCCTCCATGCTCTGGGTATCGGAGTGTAAATGGACAGCACCAGACAAAGTAAGGTCTATTGGAGTCTGAAATAAGGGAGCCACAGCGCAGGCACTCCACGTTTGTAGTAGCATTGCAGCAGTGGGTTGAGTGTTTCTTCAGACCGCTGGTCTTGTGCGAGAATGCCTGCAGGAGCGAAACGAAAAGTGATGCCCTGCCTATTAAATCAACATATGAGTGGCAAATCTGTCCAGGCACGTCAACAATGAATCTGAAATTCCATGGCAACAGTTAATGGAGATATACAAGGGTGTGTCAGCCATCAAATAAGATGCAAGCAAATAACAGTGAGCTGTAAGCCCACTGTAATTTTTTTAAGGAGACCACAAAAGGTAATTCGCAACCAGACTGCTTGAGCTGTCGTGTAGGAAAGACATAAAAACATACTTTATCTTCAAGAAACAAACTGAGGGATCTACTGCCCTTATTCTTCATTCTAGGACTGTGCAGTAGACGATTTGGGCCAAGACATAGCCCAAGAATTAAACATGAGCACCAATCCCAGTATTAAGCCCCAAGATCACCCACTGCAGATCAGGCTTGAGCACAGGAACTGTGAGTTGAGTTCTGCAGCAGATCACCAGTGACTGTCATGGACACATCGCTAACTGTGCCAGAGCCAGTAATTGGTAAACTGCAGCACACCCCTGGATCTAAAATATTGTAAGGGCTGCAGAGTTCCTAGAACTCAGCAGGATCACGTTGGACGAGCTGAGTAAAATCGTGATTCAGCCGATATCCAATTCCTCTCCAGGGGCCATACACAAGTCCTGAATTGCTGCCAACTCAAAACTGCCACCTTCTATGAAAAAGTGCTTGCTACAAATAAATTACAAAAAGAAATATTCTGCAGGAAACCAGCAAATAATGTAGACCTGAGAAAAGTGAGCCATGACAGTGGACTTACAAGACATCCACAAAAGACTATGTCCAATTGTTGATGTAAAACCTTAGCAAAAATAATACAACGCTTCAGCAAGACTTTGCAAAATCCCTTATAAATCAGAAGCTAAAATCAATCCCATCAAAACATCCTTAAAGGAACAACTCGAAAGCAGGACACATTTCGGAAGGGTGGCGGCTCTAGAACGGCAACACTGCAAAGCATCTGAGAAATTAGATAACAAAGCAAACCATTCAGGTCATTAGGCATCCTTCATAGCAGATGATAGATAATGAATAATCCAGACTTTCCGTCAGATGGAATGGTTGGTTTATTCGGCAGACCAATGGGAAACCATTATATGTGAGGGACTTATATGCGACAGGAGAGATTAAAACTAGGAAAGGTTGTGAGTTCCCTTGCAGATTAAGAATATGTACAGATTGAAATAACTCCTTCATTGTGCCAAAGACTCACTGTGCTGGGGGAACCAGGCACTTACCACCTGTAGAAAATGTAATGAAAAAAGGAACGGTCAAAAGGTGTATGTCTAACTTCTTGCAAGTGCTGGGAAACAAGAACGAGCTATACACACAAGTACATAAAAGCCTGGGAGGCAGTATTGGCATCAGAGGTGCCGTAGGGCAATGAGGTAAAGGTATGGATGAGAGAAGCTACATCATCTGTTTAGAACCTAAGAAGGTTATAACGTTTATGATGGTTCTTAAAACCCATTAGAATGAAAGCGAAGCTTGGGGCAAGTGATCAGTGTTGAAGGGAGTGTGGACATACCAAGAATATCGCAGAAACAGTCATCTCTCTGTTGATTTAGTGGGTAAAAATCTGGAACATATATGCTATAAAAAGGTTAACCACCCGTCTGGATCGAAATGGCTAAATTCAAAAAGAGGTGGTGGCTTTTAAAAAAAATAAAAACACTATATTACCAGGTCCGCCTATCTCAGTTGATCATAGGTTTGTACTCCGGAAATACAACAGTTGTCAGTGTAGTGATTCATCCTGAACACAAGAGAAGCTACACAGATGTAGGGAATCTGCATGACTGGCATATTCCGATGTTTTGAATACTGTCCTAAAATATGATGTATGACAATAACTGTAGCCTAACAATGAGCTGTTACTGTATACTCCAGTGTCACAAAAACTAAACAAAATCCATTGTGCTTTGAATGCGTGGGTTCATACACCATCCTTGTCGACAGTTATGATGAGGACAACGATGAATAATATACGTAGGGTTTTTCTTTAATCGGTACCTAGCACCGCCTTACAACGCACCTGCGACCAACTGTCATAATCAATCAATCAATCAATGGAATTGTAAGCGCGCTACTCGCCCAGGAGGGTCTCAAAGCACTTAGGGGGGTCCGCAGATCTGTTTAGTCAAAGAGCCAGGTCTTGAGGGCCTTCCTGAAGGTGTTCAGGGAGGGGGTGCGTCTGATGTGTGATGGTAGTTCGTTCCAGGTCTTGGCTGCAATGTGAGAGAAGGATCTTCCGCCTGCTCTGGCTCTGTGGATGCGCGGGGTTTCGGCCAGTGTGAGGTTGGAAGATCGGAGGTTTCTTTTGGGTACGTGGAAGTTGATTCTGTCGTTGAGGTATTTGGGTCCGTTGTTGTGTAGGCATTTGTAGGCGTGAGTGAGGATTTTGAAGGTGACTCTTTTCTCCACGGGGAGCCAGTGGAGTCTTCGTAGGTGTTGGCTGATATGTTCATGCCGGGGGATGCCGAGGACGAGTCTGGCGGCGATGTTCTGTATTGTCTGGAGTTTGCAGAGTAGGGACGTGTTGATGCCGGCGTAGAGCGCGTTTCCATAGTCCAGTCTGCTGGTGATGAGTGCGTGGGTGACTGTCTTCCTTGACTCAGGGGGGGATCCATTTGAAGGTCTTGCGGAGGATGCGAAGGTTGTTGAAGCAGCTGGATGTGACGGCGTTGACCTGTCGGTTCATGGTGAGCGATGAGTCGAGTACGATGTCGAGGTTTTTGGCGTGGTCTGAGGGGGTAGGTGGGCTTCCGAGGGCGGTCGGCCACCAGGTGCTGTCCCATGCTGAAGGAGTGGTTCCAAGGACGAGGACTTCTGTCTTCTCGGCGTTGAGCTTTAGGCAGCTGTTGGTCATCCAGACTACGACGTCTTGCATTCCTTTCTGGAAGTTGAGTTTGGCGGTGTTGAGGTCTTTGGTGAGGGAGAGGATGAGCTGGGTGTCGTCGGCGTAGGATACGATGTCGAGGCTGTATTGTCGCAAGATGGCTGCGAGGGGGGCCATGTAGATGTTGAAGAGGGTCGGGCTCAGTGATGACCCCTGTGGGACTCCGCAGGTGAGTTTCGTGGGATCGGAGAGGAAGGGTGGTAGTCTGATCCTTTGGCTTCTTCCGGTGAGGAATGATCGGATCCAGTCCAGGGCTGTTCCTTGTATGCCGGCGTCGTGTAGTCTGGCGACTAGTGTGCGGTGGGAGACGGTGTTGAAAGCCGCTGATAGGTCGAGTAGGATGAGGGCTGCGGAGTGGCCTTGGTCCAGGAGGTTGCGGATGTTGTCTGGGGCGGCGAGCAGGGCGGTCTCGGTGCTGTGGTTGCTTCGGAATCCGGATTGGGACGGGTCGAGGACGGCATTCTCTTCGATGAATCGAGTCAGTTCCCTGTTGACAGTTTTCTCTGCAACTTTGGCTGCGAAGGGAAGGAGCGAGATGGGTCGGTAGTTCTTGAGGTCGGTGGTGTCAGCTGTGGGCTTCTTGAGCAGGGGCCTGACTTCTGCACGCTTCCAGTCGTCTGGGAAGGTGCCTGTTTTGAAGGTGGTGTTGATGGCGCATTGTAGTTCGGGTGCGATGGCGGCCGCAGCTCTGTGGTAGATGTGAGGTTGGGCAGGAGTCGGTGGGGGCCCCCCCGAGTGGATGCCTTTCATGGTCGAGGCAGTGTCTTCGGTCGTGATCGGAGTCCAGTTGGAGATGGTGGGCTGGCTGGTCTCTGGAGGGCGGGGGGCCGGCTGTGGCGTTTGGTGGGTGGCTGACGAAGTTGTCGTAGAGGTTTTTGATCTTGAGGTGGAAGTAGGTTCCAAGCTTGTCGCAGAGGTCTTGGGATGGGGTGAGGTCTGTGGCTTCGCTGTGTGGGTTGGTGAACTCCTGAATGACGGTGAACAGTTCCTTGGAGTTGGTGGCGTTGGCGAGGATTTTGTTGTGGATGAAGTTCCTCTTGATGGTTCTGATTTGCTTGTGGTAGTCCATCATGGCGTCCTTGTAGGTGGAGTAGTTTTCGGTTGTCTTGGTGTTTCTCCAGGCGTCTGCAGGTGCGCATGGCTTCTTGGAGATCGGTGGTGAACCAGGCGGCTTTCCTGGGGCGCTGTTTGCCGGGGTTGCGTAGCGGGGCGAGCTCGTCTGCGCAGATCCAAATGTGGAGTTCTCTGGCTGCGATGTTTGCGTCGGATGCCCAGGTGTGGTTGTCTCGGGTGAGGGTGGAGTTAAGTTGTTCGTCGGTAACCTTGTTCCAGTTCCTTCGTGGTGGGCGTGGGGCTGGTTTGGGTGCCTTGGGTTTGTCGACGGCGAAGTGTACGCAGTGGTGGTCGGTCCATGGTGGTTGTGTTGTGTGGCTGAAGTGGACGCTGTTCCCTGCCGCGAAGATGGGGTCGAGGGTGTGTCCTGCTCTGTGGGTCGGTGTGGTAACGAGTTGTTTGAGTCCGATGTTTGCAAGGTTGTCACGAAGGATGGTGGAGTTGGGGTCGTTGGGGTTGTCGAGGTGGAAGTTCAGGTCTCCAATGAGTATGTAGTTCATTGAGGCGATGGCGTGGGGGGTGACGAAGTCGGTGATGGTGGTGGCGAAAGGTGTCCCGGGGCCGGTGGGTCTGTAGACGAGGGTTCCTCGGAGTGTGGCGTTGGGGCTGGTCCAGATCTGGAAGTGCAGGTGTTCAGCGGAGGGGAAGGTTTCGCTGGAGGTGGTGAGGGGGAGGGTGCTCTTGTGGGCGATGGCGAGGCCCCCTCCCGGGTGGTTGGGGCGGTCCTTCCTCTGGATTTTGTATCCGTCCGGGATGGCGGTATTGATGTCGGGGGCGGAGGAGGCGTTGGTCCAGGTCTCCGTGAAGAAGGCGATGTCGAGCGAGAGAGAGTCGAGTAGGTTCCAGATTTCTATGGCGTGTGTGTACGGAGCGAACGTTGAGGAGGATGCATCTTAGGGAGTCGCCGGTGCTGGCGGTGTTGGAGGCCGGGGTGAAGGTGTGGCGGCAGTGGAGGTAGGAGAACTGGCCGTGGGTCGTGTCCGGCGAGGCCAGTGACAGTCTTGGAGTCTTCCGGGGTTGAGTGCGTGGGTGGTGGTGGTGTCGTAGCGATGGATGGCCGGAGATCCAGGGTTCCTGGCGCTGGCCGCGCGCAGACGGGCTTGCCTGAGGCGCGCCAGCGGCGCGCCCGCTGCGCGGTTCGCCATTTAGTAGGGGAGGGGGTGGAACGCGGGAGCGGGGTGTGAGCGGGGGGAGGGGCCGCAGCGGCGGCAGGAAAACCGGCGAGTAGATTAAGCTTCAAGTGAGCTTAATTAAAAATAGTAAGCTCAAGTGAGCTCAATGAATTTAAGGGGAACCAGAGGAGTTCACGGAGGGCGAGGAGGGGACACAAGGTGGGCGGGGAGCAGTGGTAGCGATGAGGCTGGAGGGCGGACTGCTGGAGGCTGCAGGCGCGAACCCTCACCAGGAGGAGGGCTGAGTGATGCGGCGAGGCGACTTGACTGCGGAGCTGTGGGAGAGAGAGTCAGCCCAGACAGGTGGTCAGGGACTTACTCGCGCTCCCCTGCAGCGGTCGCCATTAAGTAGGGGAGGGGGGCGGGAGGGGGCCGCAGGGGCAGCAGCGGCGGCGGGAAAACCGGCGAGTAGATTAAGCTTCAAGTAAGCTTAATTAAAAATAGTAAGCTCAAGTGAGCTCAGTAAATTTAAGGGGAACCAGAGGAGTTCACTGAGGGCGAGGAGGGGACATAAGGTGGGTGGGGAGCGGTGGTAGCGATGAGGCTGGAGGGCGGACTGCTGGAGGCTGCAGGCGCGAACCCTCACCAGGAGGAGGGCTGAGCGGCGAGGCGACTTGACTGCAGAGCTGTGGGGGAGAGAGTCAGCCCAGACAGGAGGTCAGGGACTTACTCATAACAGTCATCAAATGCAAGGGCAACAGAAACATTCCAACAGGTGGGGATAGGAAAGGGGGTTGTAGGAATAAAAATAGGAAGGCCTTTGAGAAACCACAAAACAATATGGAACACAGATAGGGTGTTACATTAAGTTCCTTTAAAAAAAGCTACATTTGTTGGACTCACAGCAGTGATAATGGCTACATTTAGCCAGAGAGTGAAAAACCAGAGAGAAAATGATGCCTGCTTAGCTAGGCCCATAGGGGTGTCACTTAAGAAGAGCTAGATAGAGGATCAGAGCTATTTCCTCATGGTAGCGAAGAATGAAAAGACTAAAGGAAGGAGAAAAATATAGAATAATAAACAGGAAGAATCAAAGCAAATCATACTAATTTTATAATTTCAGAAGCTCATCTATGCACAATATGTCCTTAGCATTAAGCCAATGTGAACAGCCAAAGAAAACCAGCAGTTTTTTCTTACAGCATAATGTACAGTACAAAGAGAACTAATCTAAGAAATTAAGTTTGAGGAGAACTTTATGGGTTCAACATGAGTTGTGAAAAGGGCATGCTAACTTGTTTGAGTGTGGCCACTCCAATCTCTAAACATATTTGGTGAGCATCCTGGGATGTGCTTTCTTGCAGCGGTAACTACAGCACTTGCTTTTGAAATTACTTAATCGTATACAGTCAATGTCCCTCATTGTGAGTGAAGGGTTAAATTCTGATCCCTTTGTAAACATGTGTTTTCACAGGGACTGGAATTACGAGTTGTGTGAGAATGATCACACCCACACAGTTTTTCTCTCATACATTCCGGCAGGTCAAACCTACTGAAATTTATAGGGGAAAAGACCTGGAAGAAAGGCAAAACATGCCGAACTCTGTGTGCTGAAAACAAAATTCCACACCTTATACCACAGTTTCCTTTTAAAAACTCAGCATAGGATGTATTTATCACTTGTGGTGAATACCCCCACCTTATTCTTACAAAGTCATGTGTGTTGAACTGCTACACCCCGATGAACTTGAATAGACTAAGAAATAGTTGAGAATTACAGTGACGATAATCAATAAATAGAAATACAAAACAGAGCCAGTATGGGGAGATATGGCCTTGAATATAGAGTGGTGTGGGCATGAACATATAGGTGTGGTCATAGAGGAGATGTGGCCTAAAGGCTATAGCTGCCAACTTTGGAACATGGAGATCCAGGTTTCAATGATGGCCCCTCCTCAACATCTTAGGATTCTGCGCAAATCACCCTGTGCCTAAACATAGTAACAGTCAGCTTCTGTTGTAAAGCACTCTAATGGCTTTGGGCCAGATCCACCCTAGAAAAACTGCCGATAACTATCACGAGGGAGAATTTACAGATACCAATTAGTGGATAGTTTCAGAGGAAAGCTATAGAGGCTCCTTTTTAATGTGTGAAATGAGCTCTTGGATCTGCAGGTAGCAATCGCTTAGCTTTGTGGCAGCACGTTTGTATGCATTGCACTATCCACCTTGCGATTCCAGCTTTGGATATTGGTGAGCTCTTTTGAGGGTTTCAAAAAGCTAGAAAAAGTTGTTGAGTTTTAAGAAAAGATTTTGTCCTGTCAATGTAGCATATTACTGCTCTTTCTGCCACTGATCCGGTTTTAGAAAGAAGACTGGGAGCTCAATGGTCTGGTTTACATTAAAAGATTAAATTACTTTAGGGAGAAATTTGGGGTTTATTCTTAGTACCAACTTATCTGGACGGATTTGGAAGAAAGGTTCTTCTAGAGTGAGCGCTTGAAGTTCACTTACCCGTCAGAGATGTTATAGCCACTAAGAATGCTATCTTCCATGTGAGGAACTGTATATCGCATGAATGTAGCGGTTCAAAAGGAGGACCCATAAGCCTGGTGAGAACTATATTAAGATTACAGGTTGGTGAGAACTATATTAAGATTACAGGTTGGTGCTGGTGGGATGGAGGGACTAATGACTCTTTTGAATCCCTCCATAAAGGCTTTAATAACCGCAATCTTAAACAAAGACATGTGTTTGCCTGTTTTACATCTGCAAAGATACATTACAGGAGAAATTATATTTTCCAACCATTAGTTTTACCCAACATTTACAGACACACAATTAGTAAATCCCCGACTAATTATGCCCTACCCAGCCAAAGAGGGGCCTATAATATTAGCAGTATCAAATGTGCAATGTGGCTAAACTCTCAATTTACAAGATTACAGATGCGGTAGAATAAAAATGTTTGAAGTCACGTTTATTAAACACACTTTGGCTGTTAAAGCCTTTAGGGCACCAGTAACATAAATGTAGTGCAGTGTAGTATAGCATGGTTTGCAGTCTTTACCCCGTAGGACGTTACCATGCAGGTATCGCACAGGTAAGTACTATGCAAGTCCCTTTTTGGGGCTTTAGCCTGCTGTACTTTATCACGCAGATAAGTATTTTAAGTATTATTTTTTATCAGATGTCATAATTATGTCATTCTCTTTTTAATAAAGGGTGATTTGAGGGTTTAGGGAGAGGTAAACGTTCAGGGTGGTATGGGTAAGGAGAGTAGAGGTAAAGTAGGCTGAGGGTTTTCAGGATTATGGGGTGGGCAGTGGTAAAGGGAGTTAAGGGTTTTCTAGGATTCAGGGCTGGGTAGAGGTAAAGGGAGATAAAGGGTTTTTAGGGTTCGGGGGGCAAAGGTAAAGGGATGGAAGGTTTTTTAGGGTACAGGGATGGTAATGAGAAAGTGAGGTAAGGTTTTTAGGGTGTAGGGGCGGCTAGAGGTAAAACAAAGTACAGGGTTTTTAGGGTTCGGGGACAGGAAGAGTTAAAGAGGGGTAAGGGTGTTTAGAGTTCAAGGGCAGGAAGAGGTAAACAGAGGCAAGTGTTTTTAAAAAATTTTTTTTTTTTTTTTTTTTTTAGAGTTTACGGGCAGGTAGAGGTAAAGGAATGTAAAGGGTTCCGGGAAGGGGAGAGGTAAAGGGTTTTTAGTATTTAAGGTCAAGTAGAGGCATGGGAAGGTAAGGGTTTTTTAAGGTTATGGGGCAGGTAAAGGAAGGTAAGGGGTTTTTACGTTTCAAAGTTGGGAAAAGGTAATGGGAGGTAAGTGTTTTTAAAAGGTTCTTTGTCGTGATATAAATACTTGGTCTATGTCCATTTTACTACATTCCATAGGATTATGTTACTTACCCTGTAAGCATCTGTTCTTGGCATGTAGAGCTGTAGATTCACATGCTTTGCATACTCCTGCCATCTAGTGTTGGGTCTGGATGTTTGCAAGTTGTTTTTCTTCGAACACGTCTTTTCCAGTCACGAGGCAAGGTGACTACTCCTTTCGGTGAAAAATGCACATGGGCATCAACGCCATTGTTAGATTGTTTCCCGCAAGAGGGTGAGAATGGACTAAGTGTAGTATAGAGATGTCCATGCATATGTAATGTGAATAATAATAAGAACTGCAACAACCATAGGTGTCCGGGGAGGAGGGAGGGCGCATGTGAATCTACAGCTCTACATGTCAAGAACAGATGCTTACAGGGTAAGTAACATAATCCGTTCGAGGCATGTGTGCTGTAGCTACACATGCTTTGCATAGACTGTATAGCAGTATTCTCCTAAAGTGGTGGCTAACCAGTGGGTGTTGCAGTTGTTTGAAACTGTTTTTAGCACTGATTGTCCTACATTGGCTTATTGACGTGCTAATACATCCACACAATAATGTTTGGTAAATGTGTGTGGTGCAGACCATGTAGCGGTCTTACATATGTCAGCTATGGGAATGTTGCCTAAAAAGGCCATATATGCTCCTATTTTGCGAGTAGAATGTGCTTTAGGAGGTATAGTTAAGTTCTTTTAGCTTTAACATAACAAGTTTGAATACATTTAACAATCCATCTAGAAATTTTGGATTTAGAGATAGGATTCCCTTTATGAGGTGGAGCAAAGGCAACAAAAAGTTGTTTTGTGAAAATCTTTTGTCCTATCAATATCATAATAGTGCTCTTTTGACATCAAGTGTATGTAGGGCTCTTTCTGCTACTGAATCAGGTTGAGGGAAGAACACAGGTAACTCAATTGATTGGTTAATATAAAAAATAAAAAAAGACCACCTTTGGAAGGAATTTTGGGTTTGTACGAAGAACCACTATCTTTATGAAGTTGAAAAAAGGGTTCTTCTAATGTTAATGTCTGCAGCTCACTAACACATCTTAGTGAAGTGATAGCAATGAAAAAGGCAACCTTCCACGAAAGAAATTGTAATGCACAGTTGTGTAAAGGTTCAAAAGGTGGACCGATAAGCCTTGTGAGAACAATGTTAAGGTTCCAGACAGGGGCAAGTGATACCCTAGGTGGTATTATTCTATTAAGGCGTTCCATAAAGGCTTTATTTACTTGAACTTTAAGTAAGGATAAATGTTGTTTGTTTTGAAGATATGCAGCTACTGCTGCAAGGTGTAATCGAATAGATGTGTAGGCAAGGCCTGCACGTTGTAGATGTAAAAGATAGCAAATAATATTTTGTATAGATGCATCTAACGGATCAATTTTGTTATTATGACAATATATCACAAACCTTTTCCACTTTGCTGTATAACATGCTCTAGTGGTGGGTTTTCTTGCTTCCTTAAGAATGGTTATACAATCTGGTGGTAGGTTTAAATATCCAAACTCTATGACTTCAGGAGCCAAATCGCTAGGTTGAGTTCCTTGGGGTTTGGATTTCTGATTTCTCCATGGTTCGGTGTGAGAAAATTTGAAGTTATGTGAAGCTTCTGGTGTGGAACTATTGAGAGTTCTAATAGTGTGGTGAACCATTTGTCCCTTCCTTCTGTTCCTGTCAGGCGGCACCGGGAACGCCTTATAGGATTAAAATAACATAACATAGTTGACAAGCCCATGTGGGAGCCACTAGAATCAGTGTGAGAGATGTCTGCCTGAGCTTCCAAACCAGAAATGGAAGGAGAGGGAGAGGTGGAAAAGGTCTATTTGTGGGAATCCCCATTTTTGGAAGTACGGAAGGAGAACTTGTGGGTGAAGTTCCCATTCATGTACTTGTTGCATGCTGAGGAGATTGGAAAAGATGTTGTCTGTCCCTGGAAGGTGATCTGCCAGGAGTTGGATTTTGTGATGAATCGCCCAACGGCAAATAGTTTGAGAGAGGCATGACAGCTGCAAAGAGTGTGTCCTTCTCTGTTTTTGTACATTGTTGTCATATTGTCTGTCCGGACTAGGGCAACTTTCCCGATCAGATGAGGAAGAAATGCTTTTATTGCTAGCTGAACTGCTTGGAGTTCTAGGTAGTTGATGTGATGGTTCTGTTGGGTGGGATTCTAAAGACCCTGAACTGTTAAATGTTGTAAACTTGCTCCCCACCCTGCGAGAGATGCGTCTGTTGTGAGTACGACTTGTGGAATAGGGTCGATAAAGGGCCACCCTTTTGATAAATTGTGTGTTCCACCACTGCAAAGAGCGATGAGTGCGGCGGTCTACCAACACTAGATCTGTTAGCTGACCCTGTGATTGATTCCATTGACGTGCTAAGCATTCTTGTAGAGGACGCATATTTAGTCTTGCATGAGGGACTATGGTGATGCACGACGCTATCATTCCCAGTAGATGCATGAAAGTTCTGACTGGTAGATATCACAATCCTATCACAAATCTGAGGTATTTGCGATATGCTGGGTGAATGGGTATATGAAAGTATGCGTCCTTTGAGTCTAATGTTGACATAAAGTCGCCTTGCTGCAAAAGTGGAAGTACTTGTTGCAGTGTGACCATATGGAAGTGTTCTGATAATAGTATAGGTTTAATGGCCTGAGATCCAAGATTGGCCTTAATGATCCGTCCTTTTTGGAAATTACGAAGTATAGTGAAGACACCCCGGATCCTTGTTGTTATAATGGGACAGGTTGTATAGCTCCTTTTGTTAGAAGAGCTTGTACTTCTAGTTTGCGCAGATGTTGGTGTTCTAAAGGCAGTTTGTGAATACGAGGATGAATATTGGGAGGGTTGCTTGTGAGCTCCAGGCAATAACCATTTTGGATAATGTCCAACACCCATTTGTCTGTTGTTATTGATTGCCAAATGGGAAGAAATTGTTGTAATCTTCTCCCGACAGGTGATGAATGATCGGGGGGGAAGTGATATCAAGTCACTGTTTGTTAGTGGATGGAGAGGTGCATGTTGGTGTACCTCTACCTCTTCCCTTAAAGAGGTTACCTCTATACCCACCTTTATAAAATCCTCTAGAGGGGAAGGATTGAGTTTGTGTTTTATACAAAGATACGCTGGCATCTGTGGTATTAGTCTTGGAGCATCCTCTGTAGAAGGAGCCTCTAGTAGAAGGAGACTAAAGTGCTCCCATTGGTTTTGCTACTTCTGCGTCCTTTTTCATTTTTTCTAGCGATTGGTCTATCTGAGGCCCAAAGAGGTGTTCCTTATCAAATGGTACATTAAGAATAGTTGGTTGAACTTCTGGTTTGAAACCAGAAATTCTGAGCCGTGCATGTCTCCTGAGTAGAATGCTGGTATTGACTCCACTAGCTGCAGTTTCTGCAGCATCTAACGCACATCTGATACATGAATTGGATATAAGCTTGCCTTCTTGCACTATTTCCTGTGTTTTTCTGGGAGATAATTGTAATAGTTCTCCCATCTCATCCCAGTGTGCACTATCATACCTAGCCAATAGGCCTTGAGTATTGGCTGATTGAGCAGCTACTCTCTTCCCGGAGGCATATATTAATTTTGATTCTTTATCAGGAGGTGGTGCCTCCCCTGATGTTTGTGAATTTGCCCTTTTACGGGGGTGAGAGACTACTAAAGAATCTAAAGGCACTGACCCTTAATAACAAGCATTGGCATAGCCAATAGGTCTCGCCTTTGGGACCTTATAAGTGTTTAGCCATGCAACAGTTGCATAACTAAATACTTATAAGGTCCCAAAAGCGAGACCTATTGGCTACACCATTATAATCGCGGCACCCGTGTTTTACTTTTAACATTAAAAGTAAAGCGCTTTAACATTAAAAGTAAGCGCGGGTGCACGCGATTATAGCAAAAGTAAAGAAATAGAAAAATAATCTATTTCTTTACTTTTGCTATATCGTGGCACCCGCGCTTTACTTTTAATGTTAAAAGTAAAGCGCCGGTGTCGCGATTGTAGCAAAAGTAGAGAAATAGATGTTTTTTTCTATTTCTTTACTTTTGCTATAATCGCGGCACCCGCGCTTAAAGCGCGGGTGCCGCGATTATAGCAAAAGTAAAGAAATAGAAAAATAATCTATTTCTTTACTTCAAAGCTGCGAAAGTGATCGCGATCACAATGCACTTAATGACCCGTGACGCGCGTGCACGCTCACGTGAACGCAAGCTGGTCGCCAGTGCTATTTGCACTTCCAAAACCCGCTTACTAAAACTCTCGCCAGAGCAGCGCATGCGCTGGCTCAGGCGAGACCTAAAAACAGGGCCAAATGGAGGGGGTTTAGAATTTTTGTCCACCCTAGGTGTTAATGTACGTCCTCCAACAGGATTTTTAAAAATATTGTCAGCATGCCATACCTTTTAGCATAGGCAAGGATTGTGATGTTCTGTGAGTGTTTCCTAAGGTTTCAAATAGGAAATCTTTCTCTAGGGCTTATTTATGTAAAATCATCCCATGGTAAGTGGCTGCCCTAGCAATCAACTCCTGATAAGCCTTATCATCAGGAAGGGAAGGGAAGGTTTCGCCGGATATAGATCTGGGCCTGTGTCTACACGTGGGTCTATATTGTAGTCATCCCATGGATCAGGTGGTGGCTGATTATAGGTGTCATCATCATCTACTATATCAGGATTTGTATTTGGAGAACCTGGTGACGTGATGTGTAAAGGGTGTGAAGCTAGCATAATAGGCGAAGGTGTCTATTTTCCATTTGGAAGATGGTACTGTTGGCTTAGTTGCAATGTGGCCAGTGTCAGGATTTTAATGAATTTTCTTCTGCTTTGGATCCAGCTTTTGTTTTATTCTCTCTAAAATAGGCTTGAGCGGCTTTAAAGGAGCTTCTTTATGTTTCAGTGCCGAGCTGGATTTGTTGTTTTTGTCTTTGGATCCGGAATGTTTCGGAACCAAAGGGATATCATCTTGACTCGAGCCCAAGCCGGAAGGCTTGACTTGCTGTTACGGTGCCGAGCCAGAAGGCGGGCGTTGGAATCAGAGTCTCGTGTCTACCATGGCCTGTTGGCAGCGGTGGCCCAATTGCCTTTTGTTTAGTTAGAGTGGGTTTTGTGTGTGGGCAAAGGGGCTTTGTTACTCACAGCACCCTGTCCATTTGGAACGTCGTGGGACTCTAGTTCGATCTCCAACTCGGAATCGGAGTCCTGGACGGAGAAGGACTCTTCTTTCGCGGCCAACACTTCCATCTCTTCTTGCTTGATATCTTCTACGAAGATATCAGGAGTGTCCTCGATATTCTGCCGATGCATGTCTCTTCGTCGACCCCCACAGTCCTGTGGAGTCTTTTTGGATCGGAACGACCGACAATCGTTGCAGTCTTCATCTTTATGTTCCAGGGAGTGGCAGATTACAGACTTTATGAAGGACGGTGCGTGGGTATTTGGAATGGCACCGAGGACAGAATTGAAACGGCGTCTGTTCCATTAGCAGAAGACTCAATGATGGATCTTCGAGTGGAAATAGACAGAAGAAAACGAGCTAGGCCCGAAGGCCGTGGTTGGAGTATTCTATTAGATACTGAAAGTTTTCAGAAATTTTCGATACGCAGAAGGTGGAAATGCGATCGAAAACAATACCGACAAGGGTAAGTGAATTGCGAACCGAAGGGATCCCGATTGACTGTTTCGAATCGGAGCCCTGCAAAGCATGTCCAAACCCGATGGCGGAAAGAAAACAATCTAACAATGGAGTTGATGCCCAGGCACATTATCACTGAAAGGAGGAGTCACCTTACCTCGTGACTGGAAAAGACTTCTTCCAAGAAAAACAACTTGCAAACATCCAGACCCAACACTAGATGGCAGGAGTATGCAAAGCATGTGTATCTACAGCACACATGCCACGAACAGAGGTAATCCTTTAGTGTAGACTCTTAAATTTCCACTCTCGGAACTAATCTCAAGTAAATGAGCCTAGCCCAATTTTGTACTTCGACGAAGTCCTTAATTTTGTTTACCGGATCATCTTTTGGCTATCCTACTTCCAGTATGCTTACATTCATAATGATTATATTGCCTCTATGTGCAATCAACTATTAGTATCCAATTTTTTTACATTCCTGCTTTACATTTGATGATGTCCTGCCTTTTGAAGGCTTTTAGGTTGCCCCTTTTACATTCCTGCACTATGAGATCTGGATGACAGCGCCGACCTTAGTTTGAGGAATAAGCAAAGCCTAATGATGAGAATATGCACAACTCGAACATGACTTTGGCTGGTCCTATTGGCTCAGTGTACTAATGCTGGTTAAACAGTTCTAACTTTTCTTTAAAAAAACCCTTCTTGATCAACTGGGAATATGTATTGATGCACCAGTACTGAAATTGGGCCAAACTCCTTCTGCTTTCCAGTTGCTGGCTGATGGAATATTTCGGAAGAGGCCAGTTGTTACTTTCTAATGAAACCATCAATGGATTTTTAGGTAACAAACTATAAACTCTTGTCCGAGACAGATGTACACGTGACCAAAATGCATCAGAGCAGAGTGTGAGAATGTGGATATCTTCCCACCTTCACTTGCTAGCTAGTAATCTAGTTTGGTTTTCTTTGTGATGCCACCTCCCCCACAAGGTACTAGACTCTCCAGTAGTCCTTATGCTTCTTTTCTTCTTCCCTTTGTTAAAAGCAAAACGATAATCATGAACATTACCTGCGCCATCTTGTCTGGTGGAATTCTATGTGCACATAAGTTGCAGTCATTTTAATCTATCAAAGCCATTTTGTACTCTGTTGGTCACCTTTGTTTCACCCTGCCCTTACTAGCATCCCTCTGACCCTCTGACCGACCTGGTACGTGTGCTGGGGGCTATAAACTCTATTGCCACAACAAACCTCAGCGCCACTTGCTGCCACAAACTCGTTTTTCCTCTCATCTCTGTTTTCAGGCAAACCTTTGGACACTCTACCCCTCACTGCACCTAGTTACACAAACAGGTTCCAAACACCAAAAAGACTCTTGCAACATGATTTATTGCACTGCAAACAGCAAGACTTGTTGTTACCAACAATGGGACCTGTTTTTATCAACAGAACGGACTCTTAGATCTGGCCGGTCTCACATGTTTTAGACCCTGAAGCAAGGTCCAGCTGCAAGATAAGATTGTCTGTTTGACCTGGGTGGGAAGAGAATTACTGTTGGGCTTGTGTGACAACCTGCCCGGGCGGGGACCCCAAGCTTGTGTAACCATGTTAATCAAACAAATGCATTGTGTCAAACTTGTATAAAAGGAAGAGCCAAAGGAGTTGTCAGCAGAGCACTTCCCTCAGACATCCCGGTGTCTGCAGTTGACGTGATCTCCTCATGAGAAATAAACCTTTTTCTTGTCTTCCAGTTTCCAGCGCTTGCCTCATTATTTTGATAGTGAATTAGAGGTGGAACCCTGCACCGGGCAGCATTGAGGGTCTTAGAAGACTCGCTGCCTTTCACACCTTTAGAAGCTTTTTATGGAGGGGTGCACACAGAATGGGGATGGTTTTTAAGTACACCCACTTGCAAGTCTCTATTCCAGACCAAAAAGACAATCTCTTCTTGTGGAAGTGTGAAATTCACAAGAATAATACCACACACAGTCACTAAATCATACCCAACTGTGAAAAATCACAGATCTAAGGTCGGTCCTAAAGAAATCCACACGACCCGTAGGGCAGTTGTTCTGGGTGAAACGTGTAGGCTTGAAGATGGTGGAGGAACTCATTCTCTCCAAAAGCATCGAACCTGTTTTTAATCTTGCCAACAGACCCCTTAATAAAATGGCAGGTTACAACTGGGGTAAACCTTAAGCAATTTTATTCTTACATCCCCGCACCCTCATAGGTGTTTGTTTGATGGTCAAGGTAGCGCCCGTCAAGACACTGACTTTATCTGGGCAAAGACTCAATTATGAAGTATGCCACTAACAGTCTTAGTGGGTGAGATTCAGTGTTTAATTTGTGCCGGTGCTTAGCACCGGCACTTATTTCTTAGGGCCGGGTCTACAAGAGATATCCATTTGTGCATAAAATATTTAAATTTGGAGCCGAAGCCGCCTGCCTTCAACTACCCGGGTGAGGTCCCTGCCTCAAGCGTAACAAACAGCAATATAGTAGCGTTAGTGCTCTATAAATGAAAAATGGATTAGCCTGGCCCTGTCTGTTCCTCCTTGGCACTGAATCGTCTTTCCCCTGGAGCCAGACCAATGCAGATTAGACAAGTGTTCCCACTTTTTGCCCGCCATACCATACTGCGCAGCTACAGAAGCGCTAGTCAGTCGAATGAGTCGAGTCATCTCAAAAAGCAAGCAGTGTGTGTCGCGATGAATCGAGCAGCAGCAGGCCTCTTATTAAAACCAAAAGGCAAAGTAAGTAATTATTTAATTTTAACATGTGCTAGTAGTTCTGTAGTGTGAAGCAAGTATGTTGTTTTATTGACTGAGGTACGTGCCCGGAAAAGTGCACCTCTCATTTGCTGTGAGTTGTCTTTATGTAAATGACCTGCCATACAATCGCGATTGCTGGGCTCCCCGAGTACTAATATGACTTCAGTGGACAGGGCGGGAGACTGCATCCCAGCTCTGTTCTGAAGGGAAAGATGGTGTGCGCCCAAGGAGAAGGGTATACTGCAGTGATAGGAACCATTTCAAACCCGTCATCACCATCACACCATACCAACACACTGGCAGTCACAGGCATACCACCCTACCAACAAGACAGCACTCACACATACACCATCAATCTATGATGCAAACGCTACAAATATCTCTTGGCTCAAGAAAAACTACAAAAAAAACAACAGCGAGTACAATTAATTGCCAAGGACATCACCATGAGATCCACGAGGGCTCCGATTATGTATGAATAAAAAGTTTTTAGTGCCTTCCTGAACCGTGAAAGGTTTAACTTTTGCTTCGTTTCCTCTGGCTATGAGCCCCATATTCAAGGGCCTGTGACTGAAAATCGTCGGTTTCCCTTGTTCCAGTGCAACTCTGTACTTGGAAATTCCAAGAGCATCTGACTGACCTCATGGTCCGCCCTGGGATATATCTATATTTTATGTACATGTAAACAAATCGTACCAGCTAAGACCACCTTCACATCACAATACAAACATACACTGTTTCAATATCCTACACTCAATACGAGACACACAAACACACCATCAAATCATATTATCTCAGTACCACACACCACCACACAATCTCAGTCACTCCCTAACATACACTGAGGCCAGCTCTGACAGTTGGCGCACTTACTGTGTGCGTGTATAAACGCCCACTGCTGCAGCCGGTTTGGTAACTGTTGCATTTATGCAGGAAAAGCTTGCACTGGTGCTGGACACTTTAATATATGTATTTTAATAAGTGGCCACTGCTACAGCCTCTGTTGTAACTGCTTTGTTTGTGGGGGGAAAAGCAATGCACTGCTGTTGGACCAATGTGTGTGTGTGTGTGTGTGTGTGTGTGTGTGTGTGTGTGTGTGTGTGTGTGTGTGTGTGTGTGTGTGTGTGTGTGTGTGTGTGTGTGTGTGTGTGTGTGTGTGTGTGTGTGTGTGTGTGTGTGTGTGTGTGTGTGTGTGTGTGTGTGTGTGTGTGTGTGTGTGTGAAGACGTGTGCACTGTTGTAGCGTGTGCTGGAACTGGTCTTTTTATGCGGAGAAAAGCTTGTACTGCTGCTCGATGAATTCTCTGTGTGTGAGGAAGTGTGCACTATTTTGTCTGTGTATGGGAGGGAAGCTTGCACTGCTGCTGCTGTGGGTGTGTGCATATACTTAACCCACACTGTTGACTGGACCAGTCGTTACAGTGTTGTGCATTAAGCTTGAAAGAAAAAAAACCTGTCTATACAACATTCAAATACATTGTTCATTGCCGGGGCACATACCTTTGCTCATGTAGCCACCACGTTTACTTTTTGTCATTTTTGTGAGCCAACTGCAAGAGGATATTTACGGAAGCATAGAGCGCATTTGTGTTCTTGTTTAGAATCCAAGATATCCTGTTATGAGACTCAGCTTCCTGTTAGAGTGAAGATGATGGGAGTTTGCGTAGGAGCCTTCTGCCTCCTCCCTCCCCCTCAAATCACCAATTATTAGCCTCTAAAGGAGAATGGGTTCCTTCTGTGAAAACCAGCACTGCTTCATCATTCAGCATTGCAACTGGAGCCCCACCACCCCATTAAGACATTAAGGTGGTGGTCAACTCTGGTTTTTTGAAGCAGTGTCAGAAATAAATATCGACCCTTAGGACCGCAATAAAAAGTCCAGTGGAAGGCTGTATGGCAGACTCATATTTTCTGAAAGTCCATTTAGTTGATTTTTTTCATATATTCATTGGATAGGGACTCCATCTGAGAAAAAGGCCTGATATTCTGAGTTCAAATACTTTTAGTCTGTGGCAGCAATAAAACTTCTGTATAGATGCTGTAAAGGTAGCTCACAGCATTTCAAATGCATACTTCCTAGTTTGGGAAGAAAAAAACCCTACAGATGATAACAAAGCTTCAGGTTTCATAGTAACTGCCTCCTAGGACAAGAACCCAAAGACATTTCTTCAGGAAGTCCCCTGAGCCAACCTCTTGAAAAAGCCTTGGAGGCTCCAGTCACTCTGGCCATCTTCTGTTTTATTACATGGTCCTGATTTTGAGGCTGTTCTCGTCATGCTTGTCGTTGGTTGTTATTTCCATCCATTCAAGAGCCTCTCAGCCTCTGATTGCCTCAAATAGGTCTTAAGTGCACTTGGACCATCAATTGTAAACATTTACTCCTTTCCGTTTTGCCATTGTCAAGGGTCAACTGTGTGTGCACTGTTTCACTGCCAAGGAAATACCCAGGTTGTCTTTTTTGTTATAGAAACAGCATATTCCAGCCAGGGTGAGGTCACAGTTGGAAGCTGTAAAAGAAATACTTAATTGTCCTAGGGTGTTGTATTGATCCAGCTGATCCTCGCAATGACCGAGTAACCCGAATAACATCAAATGTATTCATATGGATGCCAGTGATCATATTGCTGCCTCATGGGGACCTTAACACTTTATTGGCACTCACAGTGTTCATCTGAGCAACTGTGTCTTAAGCAAAAGACGGATACTGAGGTCTTGCTCACCAAATAGAAACATATGGCCAGTTAGCACAGAAGATGCAAGTATTGTCCACTTCTAAGTAGAAAAGGAAGTGTTAACTGCCTGACTAGCCTGTGGCTATGGGTCAACCAAAGATAGGCTTGGGGTTGACTAAGGTAGCTTGTCAGAACGAGGCAAGAGGCGGGAAGCTCAGGCCACCAGGATTTCAAAATGTATTAACAGGGATTAACACGAAACTGGTATCCGCCTCTTTGGTGCCATCCAACCCACAGGAGATTAGCAGCTCCTCTGTTAGGGAATGGGAGCATGCCGCCCCGTCCGTTCCTCCTTGGTGTTGAATCGTCTTTCTTCTCAAGAAGTCGGACCAATGCAGATCAGACCAGTGTCCCCACTTTTCACCCACCCCAGCGTACTGCGCAGCAGCAATAGTCAGTCGAATTGACTCAAGAAGCAAGCAGCGTGTGTCGCGTTGACTCCCGCAGCAACAGGCCTCTAATTAAAACCAAAAGGCAAAGTCAGTAATGATTTAATTTTAACATGCGTTAGTACTGTAGTGCCAAGCAAGTATGTTGTTTAATGGTTGTGGTACGTGCCCGGAAAAGTGCACTTTTTATTTGTTGCCCGCGTTTGTTTTTATGTAAATGACCTGCCGTATAATTCTGATTGCTGGGCTACCGGAGTAATATTAATGCGTCTCCGACGAATTGATTAAGTGGGTGGGGCCAGTGGAAGAAGTGGGTAGAGCCGGGGGGAGTGGGTGTGGCCTCCCTAAAAAAAATCTGAGCACCTGGACTTAATATTTTACAAATTAAGCACTGGTGAGATTCCTTTAAAAACATGAATAACCACATCAGAATATGAAGGCATTAAGTTCCTATGAGTGTGTTTCCCCCTTCCCTAATATTGGTTTACTCTATTTCGGACATCATCGGGCAAAATGCGGACCTTCTTTAGTCCGACAGAATTTGAAAACACATTTTTCAGACTTTATCTTTCAGGTTAACACCTCCTCCTTTATAGCTTCTCCCTCTTACATCTGTATTTTGTAAGGCCTGTTAACTGTAATGTGCTCTGTGGCCCCTCTGGCAGCGCCCATGCTATCAAATACTTTAGATAAATCAAATAAAAATTAATTGTTGTGCAAGGGGGTCTCTTTGTCGCTGCCTAAGTTGCCATTTATGTCACCTGGCGAAGTATGGGTGTAGGAATAAACTATCCTCTGCAATACTATCCCTAATTGTCAGCTCATTTCTACTGAACTCAAAGAGGTCACTGATTCTTTTTCACATTTTACTGAATAGGAAGAAACTAACAGGAGGGCAGGGCAGGTGTTTCTGAAGGCTTCTTCCACTTCGGCCTGTATGCAGAATTCTTCTTGGCTTCTGCATTTACTCCTGAATTGTTAAGCCTTTTGGGGCCTTGGGACCACATTAGTCACCTAATTTGTTCCAGTCACTGAACTCTCTATTGAAGGTAAACCTAACAGGAATGAAAGATCTTCTTTTATATCAGCATAAGTTGACCACATGGTGTGGAGACAGTTTTTGGGTAATTTACCATGTTCTTATTTCTTGCCCCTTTAATGAATGCTAGGGTCCTCATACTGTGCTACACAGTCACTGTTAGTATCTTTCTACTCCTTTGCCTGGCATGCTGAATACCCCAAACTAGCTGCAGTGATTATTAATATATATATATATATATATATATATATATATATATATATATATATATACTACATGATTCACATAGATATTAGTCAATATAACTTCTGAGTCTCTCTACATCCGAGTTGTTTTTAAGTATTTTCAAGAAACCTAACTAGCCGACATGGTAGATTCTAAGAGATAAACTCAAGAAACAATACTGATACCGAGGAGAAGAAGCCAGGCACGGTGCCTGTATAGCAAGTGGTCAGCAATAAGAGGTTCAGAGGCAGTACACCAAACTTGTGGCACAGAATCCCAGCAGGACCACTCAAACTTCTCGAGGCGGGCTGTAGCAGGAACATCATACGAGGAGAATCTGAGGCAGAAGTATGGACAGCTTGCAAAAGGCGTGTGTTCGCGGCCTAGGTTGCTTCCACAGAATTATTATGGAAGTCACATCAGAACATGCACCTGTCATAGAAATTAGACTCACTGGTGACGCTTAATTTATAATGGAATCCTGAAAGCAATGTCTTATGGTAAAATGCTCCAACTGGAAAGTGTAGCCCCTCCCAAATCTTTCTTCTCCCACTATACCTTAAACAATAACGGTTGCTAACATTAATTCTGTTTTGCTGATGTAAATTTGCAGCACACATTTTAAGGGAAATCGAACACATTAATCTAGGAATGTTGTAAATGCCACTTGTCCTAAAATCAAGTAGGTTAAATTCAAGACCTGCAATTTATATCATCTTTTTAAATTTCTTTTACTACGTACTGTAAGTGGTTGCCTGTTCCCAAACGTAAGCCATTTTATATTTATAACCAATGTAAAAATAGTGTCATTAACATCTTACGCATTTTCATGGTTAACATCACGAAGTCGTCTTCCGCTTAAATCTCGACAAGCCTCTCGGTTTGTTGTCTTTTCAATTTGAGCACCAAGAGCTCGCAGCATAGATCCAAACCCTTCAAAATAAATAAAATAAAAAGATGTTACAATTATATCATGATCATTGCTGAATTGTCTACAAGCTGTGTCAGCCTAATGTGAGATCTTACAAACCTGGCCAATGAACTACAACGTATCCAAAAAGTCAAGACGTGTAATCACTAAGCCCAGCTCTGTGGCTCTTAGATTTTGATAACCGTGCTTCTTCACCCGTGGTTCGCGGACCCATGTGGGTCCATGTTGTCTATTCAGGAGGTCCAAAGACACATAGGACCTCTAACCCTTATTTTCTGCCAATAATCATGCACATTTTTAGATCAATAACGGTAGAAAGGTGGTTTCTCTTACAAGGATGACTATTTCATCAAATAACAATAATACTTAAGTCTATTGTATTACTCCCCAATGTATCTGATGTATGTATTATTAAAATCAATAAAGTCATATTTTAAAAAAAAAAAAAATCAAAAGAATTTTTAAAACCTTAGTGAGAAGATTACTAGTTCAGGTCAGAGAAAGTGTGAATGTACACAGTCACTTAACACATTCCGACTTGAACTAGCAATTGGCTTCTGACTAAAAACACGTCTGAATTGATTATAACTTACAAAAAAACAAATCATACTCATGTGCACACTTAGGGAGCCACAGTTCTAGCTGCTCAGGAATCTATGGACATATACACAAGTAGACTGCCAAAAAGGCCCCTCCGGGCTGCATGTTCTGCCGTGTTTTATGCAAAGGCACTTGCAGATTTCAAGCACCTACACATAATGTATTGGAAGGGGGGAATAGCAGAGCTGACATTCACATGCTATGCACATTAGGCAGCATGTACTTCTAGCTTTTATGCAATCTCTGCCTTTGTCACCTTTTGCCACAAGGACCCTGCATGGTCTCCAGCTTTGGCCATACTAAGCTTGATTACCCTGTGTTTGTCCGAGGCCAGAGTCAATCCAGATACTACTTCGGTCTCACTACTTCTGCTGAGAGCTCCGATTTCATACGGCGAGCTGTTGATTTGAGAATGTGGCCCGAGTCTTATACCAGTGTGTATTCACTCACATGTTTAAACATGCAGTTGCAGAGGAACACAGATGTGTTGAGTTCATATAATGTTTACTTGTATGTTTATTTGTTGCGTTTTAGGTACGAATTGTTTATATGGCTGGGGATTCCAGTTGTGATTCAATGGGGTCCGGGAAGGTCAACAGGTTAAGAACCACAGTGATTTAAAAAAAAAAAAAGCTCACATTGGCCCATAAACAAAATTTTGCATTTGTTGATGCTTTCAAGTGTGACGTTATTGGCAACTGGTTTGTGCAGTGTTGTACACAAACATTCCCGTTTTAGAGGAAAAATCAATAATACAACATAAAACTCTCTCCAGCATTGACAGGTGGCATTCATTGTGAAAACGTGCTATGTAAAATAATGCATGACTGAAGGAAAAGAGGCAATGCCAATAAATAATGCACCATAGTGCTCCTCATTTACCACTGACTTGATATGTTTCTCTGTCTTGAATAGTAATGTCGAGTTGGGTAAAGTTTTGAAAAACGTGCTTCACTTTTGATCTAATAAAATAACAAAAATAAAGCCTGCCCATATTTCCAGTCACATTATTACCATTAGACAATTGCCCACTGAAACCAACAACGTCGAGCTAGGATGGTAATGATGTGGAGAGGCATCATTATCTAATGACAACACACTACACATTAAACGTCTCCCCGTCACTTTAATGCCCCTACAAAGCCCTACGTTCAGGAGTTACTTCCAAAGTATTCACAGTCCAAATAAATGTCGCCGCTGAAGAGGAAAACATCAAATTTATTATATTCTGAGTAACTTCCCAAGCAAGGCTAGCATCAAATGGTAGAATCAACCGAGTAATGTCATGTGAATGTGCAGAGAAGCCTAAGTGGCGGCTTTAGAGTTAAGTTCATACCAGGTGGGGATGGTGTGATCTACTTTGGAAAAGGGATAGAGACTCAAGTCCAACAGTGGCAGAAGACAAAAGTCAATGCATAAATAAATGGCCTAGAAACAGACTCCATATTCACAAGCTTCTTGATAGAATTGTGCACATGTGCTGCACATACTTGTTGACACTGACAGAACAAGCATTGGCATAGCCAATAGGTCTCGCCTTTGGGACCTTATAAGTGTTAAGCCATGCAGCACTTGATGTTGTTGCACCAAGGATATTGTGCTGGATAACTAAACACTTATAAGGTCCCAAAGGCGAGACCTATTGGCTATGCCAATGCTTGTTTTATATAAGGCTCTTTGCGGGGCTTGTAAAGAAAAGGCGGGAGATATGTAGTTGGCTTTGATGCACATAGAGAGAAGGCGGGTGCTTGGATTCGATTTATGCTGCTCAAAGCTAATTACATCAGCCATGGAAAAGGCTACTAACAATTAAAATAATGGCCAAGACAGGAATCAAAGATGGCTGCAAAACGGAAAATGTAGTTTTTCAACAAGAGTATGGAGTCTTCGGGGGCAATTTACTCGGCCTTTGCTTCTCAGAAATTGCCTCTCTGTTTGAATGTATTCAGGGAGTTAAATATTGTTTGTATCGTAGCCATAGGACAGGCATATTTTCTATACACAGCAACCTTGTTTTCTGTCAAATGTGCCTAAACCACGAGGGATTATGGATCTGTAAAACACAAGTATGTGCGCCGGCATGCCTCGCGGCCTATCAAGAATTTGTCTGCTAGCATTATTACAAGGCCAGTATCCGGCAGCTACCCTGGTTTACACCCCAGGAATGCTAAAAGCATCATTCATATTCACGTCTTCTATGAACAACAGATCACAGCTTTCATTCCGGACCAGACAAGATTATCAAGTCCATCTCCATTTTTTTGTAGTCGGCGTAATTGTATTTATTCTGTTAGTATTCAAGTTACTCTCTGCGGCTGGAGAGCCCGCGCAAACTTGGCCTCGAATCTCCAGCACGCCTTATTCCCAAAGTTATACGTCATTGTGATGGAGGAGGAATGGGTTCTGAAAGGAAAGCGTAAACCGTCTGTTTCAAGAATCATGTAATGAGGAGGGGGAGCAATACACCCTACCCGAGGGGCTGCCAAAACAACACAAAGAAAGCCTGCAATGCATACATTTCTAAAATAAAAAAACAGTGAATAAATAAACCATGCGAAAACGTAATAAGCTGCTCTGGTGAACACAGATATGCTTCTGCTGTCGAAATCTGTAGATTGAGTGCACACGCATTAAGAAAAGTCTCTGAACTGTGACGCCTACGGTCACGTGGTGTTTGTCGCGAGAGCACGCGCTGAAAATACCAAGCCTGCGAGTGGTGCGTGTGAGAGAGAGGGGGGGAGCAGGAGGTGAGCCCGGGAGTGGTTCGTGCGCGGTCTGCTCATTTTCAAGCACTGCACTCGTGCTTGTGGCGCGCCCCTGCTCGCTCCCGCAAGCTGGATGCCGCCACAAGCACGAGTGTGTGCTTCCAAAAAGAGCAGAGCGACGGCTAAAGGTCCTCCTATGCAGCGCATGCACATGCGCGCTGCGTAGGCGAGACCTAAAAACGTAATCATTCACCACCAAGTGAAGAGTTCTTTGCCATCGAACGGACAGGATTTCTTGTATGCCACTCTGGACTTGCAGATATCCAGGGCCCAAGTAAGAGGTAATTTAGTTAATACAAAATTAGACAATCAAGGAAAAAAGGGTTACATGCACTGATGGCCACACCCAGGCCCAATTTCCAATCTGAGTCCAACTGCCTTGCACTAATAGCAAACCGGCTCCAGGTGTCTGCCCCTTCTCCCCCGCATCACACCCTCTAAAGGCCCCCCACCCCCTTTGTTTGGGGGTTTAAAAAGGCAGCTGCAGCGCGGATGTGCACAAGATGCACCCAGTGGGCGTACCACTGACGTGCCAAAGGCTAGCCCATCTGCATCCATTCACACTCAGATTGCAACCAGCGCCCGGATCCCTGGATCTCCTCTGCCTCAGTCAGAGGTAAGGTTGAGTTACTCTACCTCCAGCCTGCGCAATATAACCAGGGCCTTCCCTCACTTCTATGTTTGCGAGCCTACCCCCACCTTTTTGAAGGTGCTTTCAACTTGCCTCCTCTGCCACTTTACCTGCCCTGTCCCGTGCCATCCATTCACTCCCGAGTCTCAGGTGCAGGCCACCTCCTTCCCTATAACTCTACCACCCACCCATTATCTCTCTGAAATGATGCTCATCAATACAGGCTCTCAAGCCAAGCACACCCTGGACGTTTGGGATCTAATTTTTGCCAAGACTCCAGACTTGCTCTTTCTAACGGAAACCTGGCTAATCCTACCTCCACCCCCGACATAGCCACCATGATCCCACTGGGCCGCAGTATACTTAACGGGACAGAACCAATAAACCTGGTGGCAGAGAGGCCCTCATTTACTGATCCACCCTTAAACGCTTCATTATTTCATATGATGCAAGCGAATATACGTTACATCGCGGTCCTTTACAACGCAGGCATTAAAACGCAAGTCGTTACAACGACTTGCGTTGGAGGGCGCTGGACTTAGGAATAGTATGATTTACTATTCCAACTCCAGCCTACGTTACAGTAGGGAAGGTGTTGGAATAGTAAATCATACTATTCCTTAGCTTAGAGCGCCATCCAGCGCAAGTCATTGTAATGACTTGCGTTGTAATACCCGCGTTGTAAAGGTATTGCGGTGTAAACACCGCGATGTAACCGATGTTTCCCGATGCAAGCAACTGGATTGAGTACCTTAGATTCAAAATCAGCTCCATTAGCTCACCTGCCTTGGGAGGGACTGTTTAAACTTCTGCTCATTTCTCTTAGCCTCAAGGCGATGCCTTTCTCTGCGCCAAGTTACCCCTTGCGGTGAAACGTATGTGTGACGAGCACTACCAACATCACATAACTGTTCAACATAACTATTCAGGCATAGTCTTCCGACCACCATCCTACTCCACCACAGTGGGTTGAAGCTTGCCCAGAAGCTATCTAAAGAAAAGTAAGACAGACAGGCAAGTAGTGAGGAAAAGGAAGTAAGGACCATCAGTAAAAGTTACTGGGGTGAACAACTTTACTAATTGGCAAGTCCAGGTAGCTTTCTACAACGTTTGCACAAAAGAGCATTCCTGGAACTCAAGGGTGCAAAAGATGAAGAGTGTGCATCAGTGCCCAAAGCACAGGGCAATCACTTGTGCCAGCAGCTCAGCATCAGACAAGGCCAGGCAAAACACAATCCCAAATCCATCTGGCCACACGTGAAAAAGCAGAATTGACGAGAACTGCTAACTGTGTGAACTGCAGGCAGAGCAAATACTCACACAACTTGAGGTAGACAGCAGAAACCCAGCAGTACAGGACAGAAAAGGAGTTCAGCAGGTTAAGTCCAGGACATTTAGAAGGAAATAAATCACACCACAGCCAAGGAATAGTGCAGAGGTAGTATAGGGAACTCACCTCAAGGTACAGGCAGAAAACAATCGCAGATCAGGGATGTGGAATTCCTATAGCCCGACGCCCAGGACATATTGTTTGGAGCCAAGGGCAACAAGTTTTCAAGTGTATTTTGTCCTTGGGACAAGTAATACCCATCCCCCTACAGCACAAACCCTTTGGCTGCCAGTTTGCAGTACCACATTATGGATCAAGGAAGGGGCACTGTCTACAGTTAAGGTAATATTTTTGTCCATATGTTAATGTTGTTCAAATTTGTATTTATGGCTCATTAATTGAAAGCCTTTATTATTAGGGTGAGCGCTCTATGTAAATGTTGTAAGCTCTGACTGCACTACTGACAGCGGTTCCAGTAAAAATGTGTACACACGTTTTCAAAGTTTAGCAATATGAGGCTATGTATAATGCTCCCAGAATGCTCTCTGATTTGATGCAAATATTTGCAGAAGCTTGAAAGCAAGACTGATGATTTCTTGCTTTCAAAATAAAATGTTGATAAAATGAAAGCAGGAAAAAAAACATTTCGCTAAACTACTGTAAAATTTCAGGTACCATTTCTTTGCAGCATAATTTAGTAACATGTGTTGATGCATGCTAGCATTTCTCAAAAATATTCATAATGGAAAATCTGTGTAACCAGTTTCAATAAGATTATGGGAAACAAAAATAAACATTTGTGCGCCCTGGGCCTATTTAAGAGACAAAAAGATCGCAAATTGGCAGGGACTTCTGGCGGACAAAAGGGCGGTCACATTGATATGGAAGGTCTCACTCCCACCTCTAATGATGGCCAGGCAGAAGACAGTTAAGAAATGGAGCCAGGTTGGGAGCAAGGCTCTGCAAAGAGTAGAACCAGATGACTCAGGAAGCACCTGATGGGCAGGGACTGGGATGTTCGAGGAAGAACAAAGAAATTATACCATGTCCCTATAAACCCTATTGCAGGTCTTCTACTGCAGTTACTGCCATATACTCCCTGGTCTATACTGGAGGAGGGCTCCCAGGTGCACTGGGCCTTCATTCCGATTATTTTTCTGGACTTGACTCCCCGTTCCTTGGCAATGTCTATGGGCCATACCCGTTTACATTGTTAAATGTTGACCCTGGGCTGTCATAGGGTGTGTGTCAATTCCCCTGATCCTCCTCCCAACTCCTTCATAATAACTTATGAAACAATAAATCATCCTTTTGAACAGACGCTGGTGCTAGACAAGACCTATCTCATGCGATTACTCCTCAGAGCCAAGAGAAGTTTCATCTATAAATGTTCAGAACTGTTGTCTAAAAGCGTTACTTACCTTAGAGATATGCCCGTGAAGTTATGTTTTATGCTATCTTAAACTATATGCAAGTGGCATGAGTTCCTGAATATGACCAGCTGATCCCTCATTCTTGTACGTCACTTATCGTCAATATTTTTTCATGATGGGAAATTTGAATCTCTTGCATCGTTAATTATATCACTATAAAATGCACAGTTGTATTATATAAAAATTCCAATAAAGACATTTATAAAAAAAAGTTAGCTCTCTAACTTTCCGAAGGCACAACAGATACAAATGTTATATCAAGTGGAGCGTCATTGAAAGTTACACTCCCAAAAACGGAAAGGAAATGACCTGTAAGAGAAACTGACTGAACATGTAAATGGATCTCGCTTCCTTACGAAACCCAAAGATACATTTCTTTCAGTTATTTCATATTGTTCTCCTAACTGTGATTGGAATTCCCTATCTTGCCACGTCATCCATCTTCTTTAGGTAGTCAGAATCAGAGCACAGTTAAATTTTACTTCAAAGTGCACTTCTCTACGCTGCATCCGTCAAATGCAATTAGCACCCAATCTCCATTCCTGCATAGTATCAATGAGTATACAAGGAGTATACAAGGAGTTGGGAGAATGGTATTATCAGTAGGGAGGATGCATATTCACAATGAAGATACTCTTGGTGACGTGAACTTAGATGTCTGGAAAGCACTTTCATCCACTGCAAGAGTAGTTTCCAAATATAGGGCAAGCGGCAACTAGACATTTTTGAAGGGAGTGTTGAAGAATCCAAAGCAAACACAAGGAGATGATGGACGGAGCGCTGAAACTTTTCAGACACTCGCCCCCAGTCACAGATCTGGGTTGAATCCATCATCAGGGCAGCTGATTTCGGAGCACAGGGTTCACGGTTCGATCCCCGGCTCCGGCGGCAGCTCAGCACCATGTGACTCTGGGCAATAGCTCACTTAATTTCCACTACGGCCCCCAGCGCCTTGAGACCCGTAAGGGTGAGTAGTTGCGCTATATAAAAAAAAAAAACGGACTTACTTTGCCACCTCAGTTCAGACCCAGCCATATGCAAATCAGTCTTGGCCCTGTGCCTCATGGGAACAGTCCAGCCCGAACTGCCAAGCCAGGTCTTCCCTGAACCGGAAACAAGCATCCTGGAACCGGTTTCGGGCTAACAGCCCTCATCAGCCAGGCTAGCCACCAGAAATGTAATATAGCTAGCCCACTGCGCAAAGTTAGTATTCCTGGGTATATGGTATGATAAAGCATCTTTTAAATATGAGAAACTAAAGTGCAATCCAGGGTGAGTTGTGGCGAAATGATAAATAATTTGGTGGTGGGGTGCAGAATTCCTCCACACAATGATACAGTAGGAACAAAACATGAACTGGTGCATGGGAGCAGCAAAGACTACGCATAAAAGTAGAGGCGGCCACTAAAAATCTGAAAAGGCAAGGTAACCACAGAAAGTGTACAGAGGGTATCAGTGATGCCACACTGACCCTCAAGCCTTCCTTAAGCAAGCAAAGTAAAACATGTTTTAGAATGCACACCACAAACAAAAGCCCAACATGGAGGGACCAGGGCAAAAAATATCCTCTACTGGTACCACACATTGGGCAAGTTAAATGAGTGGGACATACTAAAATCAGAGGAATGCTGGCAGGAATGTGGGAGTCCAGGTATACTTGTGCATCTTTTCACGTAATGTCCTGGAAGCCACAACTTGTTAACAGCCATTTTTGATGCAACGACTGTTCAAGAAATCCATTCCTACATTCCTCACTTATGCCCTAGGGTACGGTCAAACAAGAAAACATATGCCCCATTCACACTGAGGTGAAAACAGATGTCTCTGGCCTAGCATGCAACTAGGCAAACTAAAAATCGCTTTATGCAGAAAATCTCTAACCCCAGAGCTCAAAGACTGTTGCAGAGACTGTGGGGCCTATTCACAAACATCATTTTGTAGTACATTATACAACAGAACTACTAACGCACTACAAAATGCTATTCATAAACCTAAGTGTGAAGGTTCCACCTCCACCTTTCCTATCTTTTTCTGTGTTGAAAACTCTGCCCCAAACGGAGGAGTCGCCGGAGACGCAAGTATACGCGTTAGTATATCTGAGAGGGACAGCGGGGAGTGGCTAGAAAAGGAGGAATACTTACTACAGAATGGTGGGGGGGGGGGGGTTAAGGAAGGGCGTAGGGAGAGATGTACAACCACCCACAAAAAAGTAAGTCCGTTTCTGTTCACAAACCACACTTCTAAATTTACAGCAGCCTACATTTTTTTTTTAAAAAGACCCAAAACAGTAGCAAATGTCCGGCAGTTCTGCACTGGAGTAAGTCCAGCACCACACATGGCCAACCACTGGTACTGCAACACCCTCCCAGAGAAAATAATGGCAGTAGGGATTTAAAACAAAACTCTACAGAAAATAAAGCAAAATTACATTAAATGATGTAACTTAGTTACAAATATAAATACATTTTAAACCATTAAATTAAAATTCTCTAAAAATGAAATAAAAATAATGAAACATTTTAATAACCTTTTTTACATTTAAAAATTAATGTGACAATCTTATTACAATATGATTACTTTAAATTAATTCTGTGCATCCGATTTAATTTTTACAGCATAGTATATCTTTTACTTTAGGTGGAAATTATTTTAAAATTTAAGCATCAGAAAAACTTAATATATACAAAATAATTACATTTTACATTTAAATAAGTTATAAATGTTGTATTTTTTTCTTGTTCTAAAATTAAAATAACATTATACAATAAAATACTATAAAAAAAAATTACATTTAAAACTTATACACTTGATTTTTCCCTATTCTTTACCATACCGAGATCTCTGCCCTAGGGACCTTTGCCTACATGTGAAAAGTTACCAGTAGTAAAATTTAAACTAGTAACATATTTTGTTTAATTATTACATTAATTGAGATATTCGATTACTATTTATACGATTTATTTAGAAAAATTCCAACCTAGAGTAAAATGTTTGCATTTACTTATTTATTTAAAGTTTAAAAAAATTAAGTATGGAAGCAACTGAAAATAAGTTATATCTAACAAAAAATAGTTAATTGTTTAGTTAAAAAAGGTTATTAAAATATTGTATTGCATAATGTTTGTTATATATATATATATATATATATATATACACACACACACACACACACACACACACACACCCACACACACCAAATATTTAATTTAACTTTTTTTTTTTTTAACAAAGTAAAAATACATTTTCTAAATTAACATTACTGTCTATTGGGTTCTATTTTTAGTCCCTACTGCCATTATTTTCTATAGGAGGATTTTGCATTATCAATGGTTGGCCGTTTGTGGTACTGGACTTACTACTGCTCCTTTTGCTGAAGTAACTTACAATCATAGATTTGGCTCCACCCTCTGTTTAAGGGGGAAGATATGTACTTCTACACTTCTGAGTAACTTTACACTTGTAAATGGTGAATAGCCAAAAGTAGTAAAGTTGCTCATTGTAAATTACTCATGGTTGAAGGTAACTTTGTCACTAGCCCCTACAGGGTCTTATAAGAAGTGGAGAAACTTACATCATCACTGGAGCACAATTCAGATGCCTAGGAAAATATATGGCGGTCATTCCTTGGCCATCTCTCAAAAGATTATATGGAGCTCATGTGCTCCCCTATATTTGAAAGTCCTGAGAATTATATCACCTGAATGCTTCCAATTGCTCATGGGCACTGCAACAGGGTGAAAAAAGGATATGAGATGCTACATCTACATTGGGTTATGAGACAAACTGAGGTGGTGGGTGTGGGGGGGGGGGGATATGATATGGCCTATCCTCCCGCTTCATATATCAGGCATACTGTGGAGAGATTTAGAGGAGTTGGAGAATGGTTCTGGGAACTGGGTTACTATATCGTTTTTGGCTGATACTTGATTGGATTGTTCTTTCCGTAATGGCCACTGGATGTAGGCGAGGGCATGTGCCATGGTCTGATAAACAATTTCATCCCAAGATACTATTGGCAGCTTTTTTTTTCCCTGAAGACCGTTTTCAAGTTTCATGACTCATAGTAGAAGTGAATTTGGAACTGCAAATGGTTCAACGTTGTTTTACAAGATTTCACAGAATGGTATTCTCATGCTAGCAGGGTGAATAGAAGTCTTGAGTTCAAGATGTTAGGAGTGTTCCTGAAAAAGATGATGATCTTATTTTTAAGCAATCCTGGACTGTTCCTCGAGATACAGAGGCATTGATCAGGCTAGTTCAGTTTGGAGTCCAAGATGATGTATTATCTTTTAGAAGGGATGTAGGATTGTGTTCTGAAAAAATGAGCAGATGGACTTGTCTTGGCCAAGGTAGTTTTAAGTACAATAGGAGTGATTTCAATGAAGGGTGAACAGTGGACCATAATTTCCCCTACTAGAGCGGTTTGTGTCTGTTCATATGAAAGCAGGTGAGGAAGGTTTCTGCCATATTACTTGCGTGTTAAAAAAAAGAATGGGACTTTCACAGTTATCTTTGGAGTTTATCGAATTCACAACATGGAGACGGCTAGTAGCCTGCTCACAGATTACAAAATAGTTCTGTGGACCTTTTAAAGCTTTATTAAACTCCTTTCTAACAATGGCAAGTGCATTTCGAACAGTGTTCAGTTTGAGTCAAAAATATTTCTTCATGTTTCCCTCTTCTTACGTAATTTTACAAGTTTCCATGTGAAGAGATTATAGCACCAAATTAATTTTACAGCTCCAAAAGCTTTTCTTTGCACACTGTGTTCTACTAAAAACGACTGTGCCAATTTTTCTTTTTAAAATTTTCTGTTTATTAACAACAAATCAGTCATCGCATTACAGGTATTACATTGTATTACAGTTGGTGGGTATTAGTCTGGAATTCAACGATCAGTGTCACTCTCCTTTCATAGACAGGTGGACGTAGTTGCACCTTTATTATGAACAGCTTGAATCACAAAGTGTTCTCTCTCAATATTGAGTCTAGAGCAGTATCTCTAGGGAGAGTACACGGGCTTCCCCTAGACAAGTTCCATTTTCTCCAGACCCTCTCCCACTTTCGGGGGATTCTTCTACTTTCGTATACTGTTTGTTTGGCTACCATGCATTGATCTAAATCTCTTTTCCTAGGGTAGGGACGGATATCAGTCCCCCAAAGTTGGGCTATTTTACGTTTGGCTACCATCATGCCCAGAGTGGCCCAGGTTTGTTCAGCTCGTGTCAAGTCTGTGGCCTCCCAAACATTAAGAAAGCACCATTTAGCCGAAAGGGACATGGTCACTCCCAAGACCTCGCTCATGCACAATACAACCACTTCCCAAAACGTTTGGACTGCTGGGCAATCCCAGAGGATATGGAAAAATGTCCCTACTTGCCCACTCTTCCTGAGACACTCTGCATCTGGTTGCTTACCCATTTTTAACAGTGTGGTGCGGGAGAGGCCTCAGGCCTGTCTTCCTCCTGCAGGTCACCCAGGTGCGTCTCCCAACGTTCTCGTAAGTGGGTTAGAGTATCAGGGAAATTATTTATGAGTTTTCGGTACACTAGAGACATTGCTTGGTTAATGAGGTGTTCCTCTAGTAATCTATTTTCGAGAGGGGACGATTCAGGTAGGTTTTCTCCCGGGGAAGCACCCCTCGGAGAGCGTGTCGGATTTGTAACTATCCGAAGGTCTCTGTGGGGGATAGTTCATAGGTTTTTTGTAGGTCTGCAAATGGAATTATCCCCTCAGTAGTGCATATGTCTCCCACTGTGGATATTCCTATCAGGTCCCATTTATCAAACCCCTGCTTTTTCGCCATAGTGCCCAGGAGTTCAAAATCCAACAGGAGGGTGGCGCGGGTGAGCCTCCTCTCCCATCCTAACTTTCGTAGGGTTGAATGCCAGAGATTGATAGTCAGTGCTGTCGGTCCTCCCACACGGAAGGGTCGGAGATCGGTGTAAAACGCACGGCGGTACTCTCCCGGCTGTCGGACCAAACGGTCCATACGGTAGGCTGATTCCCCCTCAGACCAGTGGACCCATTGATTGATGGTCGTCAGCTGTGCCGCCCCATAGTATGACTGCAGATCTGGTAGCGCTATCCCCCGTCTTACCAACCCCTCGTCAGTTACTGTGCCAAATTCTTAGTTTTGCATCTTTTCAGTTTTTAAGGGGCTAGCACACCCACGGTTTCTGGCACAGACCTGGAGGGATCGATTGAAGAGTGGAGCATAAGTTTGCTGCTAGCATAGTCTTTCTGATGTATCTGACCTACCGTTTATTTAGGGTGACCAACTCCTATAACTTTGGAAGAAATAGAAGTGAAGGGATAAAAAGGTGTTCCAACCAATAAACAGTGATTGGCATCTCAATCAACAGCAGACCTTCTGCGGTGAAATAATTAAAAACTGAGCCTTTAGAGTGAATGAGGAACAGTATTGAGTCAGTCTGAAAACAGAAAATCAGTTTACAAATTTGTTGGGCCAGTGAGACTCCACCAGCATCCACTGGCATGGTGCAGGGAGAACAACAAAAAGAAATTCATACAGGAGAAGCTGTGCAGTAATATTTCTATTGACTCTGAGCCCTCCCCTCACACCTGCCCAGGCCCCGGCAGACTAGTGCTGTCTCTTCCCCCCCCACCCCCCACCCCCAAGTGTTTTAAAAAAAAAAACGATTTTTCCTTTCTGTGATTACTGTCTTTGCCTGTGGTTGTTACAGTTTAAAATTGTAGTTTTAACCTGCCTGTGATTGCATATTTTATCACCTGTTTTGTGTTTTAAACTTGTGGTTTTCCTGCCCATGATTGCTTCCATTTAACGTGTTGAATTGTGGGATTTGCAGTCCAAAACCTGTAGTTTTCCCCTCTCATTCCTGGTGACTATTCAGTTTTCCCTCCAAATTTCTCCTTTGCTCTGTGCTAAGACCGGTATGTTAAACAGTGCACCCCCAGCCACCATTTTGTGTTAACAAGCCAGTGAAACCAGCCCCCCCTGCCTCCCCCCCCAGCAACAGGGATATTCTACGTCAGAGGGTGCTTCTGTGAGCTGTTTAAACTGTGTTTAATAGGGACTGTGCACTTCGTTTTTTGGCCAGGAGAGGGAGTAAAGTTGTATTCAAACAGTAGTGTTAGATTTCAAGTTTGTGAGGCCTTTACCTGCAGTAGTCCAAAGTGTGGATTGAGCCTGTCTGTCGCCTAGGAGATTCTGAACCGGAGAAGCAGCTCCCCAGCCCCCAGGCCAGCAGGCCTAGGACTGGGGATTGGCTATTCAGCTACCAGGCAACTCTGAGCCCTCCCCTCACACCTGCCCAGGCCCCTTAAGGCTTTGCTGGGTGCACCCCAAATCATTCTCCTCCATCTTGTGAGTTGCAGCCTACCTGTGCCCCAGATTGCAGTGAGCAGAGTCCAGGAAGTGGTAAGGAGGCAGACTAGTGCTGTCTCTCTTCCCCCCCCCAAGTGTTTAAAAAACGATTTTCCCTTTCTGTGATTACTGTCTTTGCCTGTGGTTGTTACAGTTTAAAATTGTAGTTTTAACCTGCCTGTGATTGCATATTTTATCACCTGTTTTGTGTTTTAAACTTGTGGTTTTCCTGCCCATGATTGCTTCCATTTAACGTGTTGAATTGTGGGATTTGCAGTCCAAAACCTGTAGTTTTTTCCTCTCATTCCTGGTGACTATTCAGTTTTCCCTCCAAATTTCTCCTTTGCTCTGTGCTAAGACCGGTATGTTAAACAGTGCACCCCCAGCCACCATTTTGTGTTAACAAGCCAGTGAAACCAGCCCCCCCTGCCTCCCCCCCCAGCAACAGGGATATTCTACGTCAGAGGGTGCTTCTGTGAGCTGCTTAAACTGTGTTTAATAGGGACTGTGCACTTCGTTTTTTGGCCAGGAGAGGGAGTAAAGTTGTATTCAAACAGTAGTGTTAGATTTCAAGTTTGTGAGGCCTTTACCTGCAGAAGTCGAAAGTGTGGATTGAGCCTGTCTGTCTCCTAGGAGATTCTGAACCGGAGAAGCAGCTTCCAACTCCCTGGCCAGCAAACCTTGTCTGAGGTTGCTGGGACCTTATATAGTCTGCTAGTGGTTGGTACATGTATACAGTGATTGGTGGTTGTATCTGATGTTTCTACTGGATTGGGTTAGTGTCCTCATTGGTTGGGTATTTGAGGGTTTTGATTGGTTTCTGGGTCTGTGATTCAATCAATGTAGGGTTGGGACTAGGGTTATGATTTCTATTGGAAGTAGGGACTAGGGCTTCCTGTGTTATTTGTTGTTGGGACTAGGGTGGAACTAGGGCTAGGGTTTAGCCTTTAATTGGAAGTAGCGATTAGGGCTTCTGGTGTGATTGGTTGCTGGAATAGGTGTGGGACTAAGAGTAGGGTTAGGCTTTCTATTGGAAGTAGGGACTAGGGCTTCCTGTCCCATTGGTTGCCTGGACTAGGGTTGGTAATACTGGTAGGGCTAGGGCCTCTATTGGACGTAGAGATCAGGTTTTTTTTTAACTGATTGGGTGCTTGGAATAGGGCTAAGATTGGCTGTAAGGTCCTGATCTCCTATTGGTTCTAGCTTTTAGGGCTAGTGTTGTGATGGATAGTATTAGGGCTAGGGTTCCCAATGGCTGACGGGGTCACCTGATTACTAGGGCTATAAAAGGCCAGGGTTAGGGCGTCTCAGCCCGGGCGTCGAGGCTAAGGGCGGAGAGGACAAGGGCAGTTGCCTGTTTGAGCCTGTTAAGGGCGGAGAGGACAAGGGCAGTTGCCTGTTTGAGCCTGTTAAGGGCGGAGAGGACAAGGGCAGTTGCCTGTTTGAGCCTGTTCGAGACTGGCCAGGGCCAGAAATGCTGCCCATCCTCCCATTAATCAATGTGTCTGTTACTTTTCTCCTGAAAAAGCATATCCAATGCACTACCCTATTTCTCATCCGCTACCTCTATCAATATCTTTAATCTGCATATACTTACCTCCTTTATGCATCTATATACTTTCAATGTACTTATGGATCTATATATTTATCACTTTCTTCTAATTTAGCATTTCCAATGCACTACCCTATTTCTCAGCCTATACTTCCCTCAATATATCTCCTAGGCCAACTTTCTGACTCATCTCAAACTTCTTTCTACTACTCTTTCCAATTCACTACCCTATCTCACCCTATACATCTATCACTATATCCTCTACACCCACTCTCTCATTTATCCCAAACGCCATACCACTACTATGTTCCCCAAAATAACCCTTTCTCGACTCTCTCCTACTCTACCCCTCCTTGCATCTTCTGACACCTCCTTTACTGTACCGATCCCCAAAACAAACCTTTCTAAACTCTTCCCTTTGACTCTTCCCCTCCAAAAACCCTTTTTACTCATCCAAAAGCCTCCTCCTACTTCTATGACCTAAAAAAAGAAATCCTTCACTCTATCCCTCCACTATCCTTTTCAATCAAAATAACAGACTAGCATGTTCACTTCTCTAATTCCATATTCCACTATACTAATTCACCACTAATCCTTTATAGGTTCCAGAGTAGCGTGCCACTCGCCAACAAAGCGCTTCAACACCCATCAGGGGTAACAGGCGCTATATGAATGCAAACCTTTCTTTCCCTTCTATCCCTCCACTATCCTTCTCACTCCAAATAACTGACTAATATCCACCACTCAAATTACTTTCATATTTCACCATACTAATTCACCACTAATCCTTTATGGGTTTCGGAGTAGCGTGCTACTCGCCAAAAAAAGCAATTCAACACCCCATCAGGGGTTAGAAGCGCTATATAAATGCAAACCTTCTTTCCTCTTCTATCCTTCTGCTATCCTTCCGAATCCAAATAACTGACTAACATATCCACCACTTAAAATGTACTTGCATGTTTCACTATACTAATTCAACACTAATCCTCTATGGGTCCCGGAGTAGCGTGCTACTCGCCGAAAAAGCGCTTAGACGCCTCGTCAGGGGTAGTAAGCGCTATACAAATGCAATTACAATACGGTATTCTCAGGCAAAATGTTTCTTCTTTTGGTCGAGTCGCTCATGCTCTCCTCTGCAAAGCTAACCTTTTCTGGCCATTCTTTTTAACAGTACAGTACACTGTCATTAGGTAATTTATTTATTATCATCATTCCCCCAACGCACAGGTGAAAGACATTCAGCATCCTCTCCCATTCCTGGCGCTAACTGCAATCTTTCTCCTTTAACTGCCATCCAAAGATTTCTCTCACAGCTCAACAATACAGGGCGGGCCCAACAGCTATAATAGCCCTTTGCCACATTAGGCTTTTTTTGGTCATCTTCCTTTGTGATAACTTCCAATATCGAAATACATCTGGAATTGAGCGATTTGTAAACCAATACCATAGCTGCAGGCTACATCCATGATAAAACTCATGTGGAATAATACGCTGAAAATAATCCTGCAAGAATCATCAGGTGTTTCTGGATTAAGATAAGCTTTCCAAAAAACCTGAATACTTTCCTTTTCTACTTTACTTCAGATGCCTCACCTTTTGTCCATAAACATGTTTTGGGAATCTGAAGAGGCACACAGAACTGAAATATTCAATATATTGAAACATACATCATAAGTATATTTTATAGGTTGCATCTATCCAAGAGGCTACAGACAAGTGAGAGACAGAGATACATACCTCCTTTTCCACCACAAAGTCTAAGCTCCAAACTGTACACCAGTCCATTCTGCAGGGCTTCATCACCTCCAACCAATCGTCCATTACATTTCACGTAGAAGTCCTCCAGAGGATAATCCTAAACATCAGAAAATTTCTAATCAGTTATATGTTAATATAAATTTAAATAAGCTTAAGTCTTCTCCGTATTTTACAATAGCCTTGGCTTTTTCCAACACCTATTTTAAGTATGATCACTGGATCTTTTCATGACATAAGCATTCCGAGACAGGGATTGCCACAATATCCCACCCTACATTAGAACACAAGCACATACATACATACATACATACCTACCAAGTCTAGGTCACATGCTCTACATTTCAATTTCAATAACTAAGACAATAAAACCAGAGGGATATGATGCAATAAAAACAAAGGGATACAGACTTTTTTGCCTACATTGGGGAGGGTTCGTCCCAGGAAAAACATGACAAATACCATTTTTAAACAAATCAATGTGGTCCTGAGACCCATGTAAATCTGGAAGGTTGTTGAGTTTATGGTCTAAATATGAATTTTGTCAAGAACAAGTGACAAGCGTACAATGACATTTCTAGAGAAGCACAACTACTAACGAATGAACAGCACTGAGCAGACCTCAAAAAAGTATTTGAGTGTAATGGGCATCTCCTGGTGAAAAATGGGCATGGACAGATGCAGAATACTTCTAAAGATATGGGAAGTTGAGAGGAATATAGCGGAAAAAAGGGAAACCCATGATGTAACATTCTATATAGCGACTGAGTGATGGATGAAGAGCCAGACATGCATAATTGACTTGCACATCAGGTGTTTTTCATTAAATGTTTATGTGAAAGTCCTTAGGTATGAGCAGGGCCACTGGAATTATGTGGCAGGGGAAAACCGAATTATGCGACGGGGGAGAACCGAATTATGCGACAGGTTTGATAAGATTATGTATCAAGAAAAGGCAAATTATGTGGCATTATTCAGCATATTTTTTTATAGTATTGCTTCATTATTTTGTAATTTTTAACACATGGTAATATTGTCTGGGCAAATATTTCCCCTTATAAGTACCAGTTTAACAAGCAAATACAAAAATAAGCAACTGAAAGATGACCAGATAACCTTTGCGGAGGGCCTTCCACTGCATGCCAACACGTTGCTACAATTTTTCATATCCATCAGCCAAAGAAAAGCAGAAACGCTATGGCAAGGAGAGGAGCCCGGACATCCAAGTGTGAACCAGCTGCTCTAGAAGTTAAGGGAAGGGTGCAAAGAAGAATGGCACTCTATCAGGTGAGCGGCATCTCCTGCTATAGCAGCACTCCCTATTTTGACCAGTGCTTGCCCACAGCACACCAGAGGGACAATGGATTCCACAGAAGTCTGATCCTTTTGCAGACTTGTAAGTTTATATACAGCCAGCACAGGGAGCATTTTGATTATGCTGCCCAGGTCCCAATGTTCCACTCCAGGTGCAAAGAGTTGAAAGTGGAGTACATGGACAATGTTAGTCTGACGGCGCTTGCCAATGTTTGTGGTGCTTCACAGACCCACTCCACAGCGACCGTGGTCTGACTTTGTGAGCACGGACTGAAGGCCCATGAGCCATGAATGGTATCACAACTCTCCGCAATACAAACAAATTGAAAAGGACCTGCAAGGATACGCTCCTAAGGAGGATCACTGCTATGGATTTGATGGTGGTTTAGAAATATTAAATGGAATTTCTCTGTACCCGTTGCACTGCTCTTGTGCTTTATGCTGTGGGGGCACTGGCTTCCTGGGAGTCCTACTAGTTTGGTAACCACTAGTTAATCATTTGGGCAAAAGCTGGTCCAGGTGCCAGTATACCCAGATACATACACACTGGGTTGGTAAAACGGATAGGGGTTCTGCATCTCCAATTGTGGTTAAAAAATCCAGAGGTAGTGAGGTTCGGTCCAGCCACAGCGATTTCAAGGACAAAAGCTTGAAACTGTCCTGGCGTCTTGACTCTGGGTTCAAATTCATATAACCCAGTAACCCATGAGCCAGAAAAAGGTGGTCACTGGTTCGGACTCAGGTGTGGGACTGAGGCAATTCTCAAGACTTCTGGAGACAACTGGAAGGTGCCAATAAACTTTCCTGCAGCAGGGTGTAGAAGGTTCACGCTTAACAATAGCAGGACATGATGGCTCATCCCCTGTACTTCAGGTGATGCAGTTGCTCATGTTGTTGCAAACTCAAGCAGCCGGATTTAGGAAGACCTCGAGTCCAGGAGCTGGCATAGTATCACGACTTGCACCCAGCAGTTTAACATAATTTTCAACCCACTACCTAACAGACATGGCTAGTGCCAATTCACTTGTTGCTTAAACTTTAGATAAGCACGTGCCTGTCTCTAACACACATACTCTAGAACTTTTGATGACCTTATCAACTCCCCCAAAGACCAATGTAAAGAGCTGGTTTCTATGTCAGTGAACTTAAAGACTCATATGCCCTAGATTTACCATATTGCCCTATTTTTGGAGACGAAAGCAACTTGATATCAGGAAAGCAGGATGAAGATGCTGAGGCTCAGTTACGCAGATAATGGCCTTGGGAGAGCCTGGGTTCTCCAAAGGGCTTTATCTTATGATCTTAACCTGGCAATGCCCTCTGTGTGGAGGGGGCCTGCCTTTGGAGCCTACTCGGTTTGTCAATTGCTTCTGAAGGTTTTGTACTGCATCAATAATCTGTGCAGTCAAAAAAAGAAACAAAAATGGCAGCCGAATGATGTGAGCGCCATTTGATTTAGTTGTTTATTTAATGATCCAAGATGGAGGATGCCACTTGAATCAGTAAATGAAAAAATAAATCTTTTTGTAATGCGAAAGCGCAAATTAAAAAGGAATGTGAATGGTGTGTGGAGTGGTGGGGGGGCAACGAGGGAGCGGGTGGGAGAGAAATGAGAATAGCAGCACACAGAGGATGGGGGTTGGAACAAAAGACAGTAGCACAGAAGGACACTGGCAACAGTGGTCAACACGGAGCATGGGTGTGGAAAGAGAAGCATACGAGAAAGCAGTGCAGGGGAAGAGAATCACACAGATGATAGTGAGCAACATGGAGCAGGAGGGGGGAGAGAAGAACACAAGGGAGACAGCTGGAAAACGTGCACTCAATGAGTACTTAAGCAAACAGAAATGAGACAGCAGCATGGGGTGAGAAAAGCAGACGGGCAACACAGATTAAAATGGAGCAGGTGGGGGAGAGGCACACGACTATCTGAACACACATGCACTCTCGTGGAGTACTTAAAAAAAATAAATCTAGTTCCCTGAAAGTGAATGAGCAGTGGAAAGACAAGTAACAAGGATATACTATAGGGAAGAGACAAATACAAGATGAACAAGGGAAGCTACTGAATAAGAAGCTAGAAAAGGAGAGTGACACTAAAGCTAACTAAATGTAAGAAATGGCTGTGCTTGAATCCCACTGTAAGATAGTGGTAAACTGACAACAGGTCTTTTGCAATTAAACAGCTTGCATCGTATGGTGGGCTCAACCTAAGAACTACACTTAATTCCAATAGCCAACAAGTGCATGCAGGAATATTTACTTGCATACGCAAACTTTGGTGACATGCCATATGTATGTAATGCCGGTTTGGCTTCGTCCGTTATGTATTACTGACAGGTGTGTTATCACTGCATGCTTAATCATGTTCTCATGGAGCTGGCTTTTTAACTTTGCAGGAGAAGGTTCTGTAATACACTGACAGACCTTACTCTGTAAACAAATTTCTTGTACCGTGCACAGCCACGGCAATGCATGGGTCTTCTTAAGAGTGAAGAATAAGAAAGAGCAGCTCACACAGACAGGCATGGCTGGGCTGAACATAGTTTGATAAGATATTACTATATATTTGTGGCAGTGTTTTTAAAGCGGGTGTCTTTGCATAGGAATGTTCACTGGTGTGCCTCGCTATGCGACTGTGGCCAGGTCACTCTTTATTCGATTGAGCAGTGTGCTGCACACTGCTACTGGGGCTTGGGATCGGGATCGGGCCCTGCCTCGGCAGCTGATACATAAGGAAAGACCCTTTACACACGACTTTAAATGCAGTATAGATCACCATACTTTTATCATTATTAAAAGTCATTATGTGCAAGATGGGCAAAATATAGGTAGATGTGGTGAATAATAAACAGGTGCTTATATATTTTTAGACTCGTTTTTAAATATGATTTCACATATGAAGTATGGGTAGGAGACAATATGTTCATAAGAAATGTAAACATAGGAGCATGAGAAAGGTGCAGAATGATAAATAGCACTTAACTGTGCATCATGTGTAGTTTGAGACTTCACTCTGTTATTTCACTGGAGAACTTCAGTGCACTACAAAAATACAACTGAGAACATCACATGGGTTTAAGCCTGGGATGGCATAGGAGCCTGGTCTAACTTGTGAAGGGGACTTCCTGAATGCTATAAGGAAGGGACAAGCGCAACATAGACAAGGCAATCATTTGAGTTAGAAGCACGCAAATAAAAGTTACAAAGACAGCTAATGGTAAGCAATGGGTGGGCTTTAAACCCACTGTAAGATTTGGGTAAGCAGACAATAGGTTTTTTGCAACCGAACAGCTTGAGCTGTTTGGTAGGCTCGACATAAAGGGAAAAAGCACATCCAGTGCTGTTGGCTATTGACACCACTGTTTCGTTCTTTTGAACTTCTCAGAAGGGCAAAGAGTGTGTATTGAGGAACATGCCCTTCGCCTTAGTGCCTGTGGATGAGCCCCAAACACTCAGCCATGAAAAACTACTGTATTTACCATGATGCACTGAGCAGGACTGGGAAAGACTTGTGATCAGTGTGTAAGTCCACTCATAGACTCCCACACGCACTCACAGACCCCCACCCCCACTCACAGACCCCCACCCCCACTCACAGACCCAATGAGACACTCACGCACCCCCTCACAAACCCACTCAAACTCATGCACCCATAGACCCAGGCACTCACGCACCCACCCACTCAGACACATGTACTCAGTAAGACCCACTCAGAGACTCATGTACTCACTCACAGTCACTCAGACTCACACACCCACTCATAGACTCACTTAGAGACTCATGCTCCCACTTATAGACCCACTCAGAAACTCATGCGCTTACTCACAGACTGAGACACACACTCATGGAGTCTCGCAACCCCACTCAGACACTAACACCAACTCACAGACCCATTGAGACACTCACTCAGACACTCGCACACCCACTCAAACACTCATGCACTCACTTACAGACTGACTCACACATGCATGGAGGCACTCGCAAACCAACTCAGACACTCACACCCCCACTCAGACACTCATGCACCCACCCATAAACCCAGTGAGACACTTATGGATCCACTCCCAGAACTACTCAGACACACACACACCATTTGAGACACTCATGCACTCACACACACTCACTCTCATAGGTTACAGGTTACAGTTGGGGAATAAAATTTAAAAACCTTGCAAATTCACTAAAAAAAAAAATAACAAAGGTTACAGGAACATTATAGTTAGGCTCAGATTTCACTTGTACAAAACCAGTGAAATTCAGCAGTCATAGTTACCTCAGCTAACTAACTTATGCCCCTGCAATTCAATGTTTATGACCTTACATAATACATCACTCATGACATGGTCAGTGACATCACTATGGGGGGCATTTATAACATTTGGTTAATACATAGATACATACAACTGAATTAAAATATGAATATCAAAGAACACTGGCAGTAAACGGATGTTTGTGGGTAGGGAAAGAGAGGCCGGTCTTTAGAACTTCATGATAGCTGACAACAATGCATTCGGATCAAGGTTGACTGCAATAGAACTCAATTCTAGTTACTCCCACAATGTGCCTTGTCATAATAATTATTCTTACAGCACACCTTTCCTCTTCCAACCATCATGCGGTAAAAGGAAACGACTCTGCAGCCATGAAATTCCTGATACATATGCAATCTATAACAGTATGATTATGTCCAGTAATGCAGTGGATTTGTGTGATAACAATTTCACTTCAAAACATCTGTTAGGCCACACACCATAATCTCTGTTACTGTTCAGCTCTACAAATAATGTAACCCCCATACTGCCCTGAATTTCTTCAATTGGACAGTTTATATACCACCCGTTCGCAATAAACCATATGTCAGTTCCATACAACATGGTTTCCAGAAAACACACTTTAACCACTTGAGTGAAGTTATTAACGGAAGTCGTTAACCTTCTAAGTGCATGTGTAGTCAGTCCAGTTATATCAGAAACTTCATAGAGGGGGGCTAGGATTTCAAGGGTGGTATAAAGATATTTCTGCCTTGGCTACGTCTGCCCATATGGTGTGCCCATATGGTGTGGCGAGATGTACATAGGATCACAGAGTATGAATCAGGTCACATTTCATTCTCCACACCTCCAGCATGCATCAGTTGGAAGTAATTCAGCTTTGTATAGTTTCGCTGGAGACAGCACCATGAATGCAGTATTTTAAAATATGAAAAATTCCTTCTGGCTTCCTTTAAAATCTAGTCATGTGTTAACAAGAGATCAGATTGGGCTTCTTCGGTATAGTCCTGTACAAGAGTCTGTCATCGAAGTCTGGTCACACGTTCCACTTGTTTGGAATATAGGGTATTGACGAGTGCACTGTTTATACCAGACAATAGACCTTGACCATTTCCCGATAGGTTAAAATATTGTGGAATAGGCGAAACAAGTATGTCGATAGGGATTGCCTAGAGTGCCAGCAGTACTTCCTGTGCAGGTTTCCGGATCTACATAAAACAATCAAGTCCTTAAACTGCCAGTCAGAGAACACCTGGTCAGCTTTTAAGGTATTTTGCTACCCTGTCTTGTCACAATAGTGGTTTATTGTCTACTGTTAGGCCAGCCATGGGGAGTAGATATAGGGATCATTTTTCAGTAACTTGTGGCTTTGTTGCCAAACTATCAGAAAACCCCTTACTTATGATTGGGACGCCATGTGTGGATGTATGTTTACTGGCTAGGTACACTGGTAGGGTGGGGTTTGCATGATTCGATTTTCTATTTTAACTCACATGGGTTTCTGTATAACTTGTGGAAAAACAAAACAAATCGCTACTCGTGAAAACTTTTGGGCATAGTAGCATATTGTGATGAAGTATTTGCTCACCTTTATTGCAGTTTTAAGGTATGCCTGGCATTGCCCCTTTCAGGGAATCCAAGCTAATGAGCAATGGTAGTGTTCTCATGAAATAGTTATATCCAGGTGTCCCTGTCGTTTTGACAGTTTGGACTCTTCCCCATAAGGATTAATTAAGAGCAGTTCATCTAACAAGGTCATTGTTCATTTGTGTATTTAGATGTGTGTTGTCATCAACCACATTTTCAAGGTCCATATTAATCGGAATTCCTTGCATCCAAATGTGACCACAATGATGTGTGACCATTGTCAGTTCACTGTTTTGTGGATCCCTCCTCATGTATCTTTTAACACTGGAGACAATTAGTCAAAACTATAGTGGGCTTCCTAAACAAACATGCGCAGATATGTACAGGTTACACTCAAAGGTTATAGATCCACAATTTCAACAATTGCGGCCAAAGCAAAAGCCCAGCACTCGCCAAACTAGTCCTTTATTTAGATTTCGTCATTAGAAGCTCCTTCTCGTAGTATTCGGCTGCTACGAATACCACTGCAAACACATGAGAAATCATCCATATATCCAATTGGGGAAGGGCACACTCCAAAATGTAATGGATTAACAAAGAGTGCAAATTGTCAATTAATAGGTCTCCTTATTTTTCATGAAAACATTACAGGCAACGCATTTTTTTCCTTTTTAACAATACGGAATGTCTTCAGGGCAGGAGATTGTTCATGTTTCTCAAAATCGTTACAATAATTCCATATTTTTCCTACTTTAAGCACTTATTCAGATGATAATGAACCTTATTCTTAACCCTGGGTAAGGCCTAAATCCAACAGTTAACCCCACTGAACTATTTCCTGCCCTAAAGAGGTTCTGTTTTGTCAAAAAAGAATGAAACTCATTGGCTGCTATGTTTCGATAAAGAATAAAGGGAAATTTTAATTGGCAATTTGGACTCTTTGTTAATCCATTACATTTTGGAGTGTGCCCTTCCCCAATTGGATGTATACACTCAGAGGTTATGAAACTTGACTGACACACCTCCCCTTACCATTACAGCATGCAACACTGACCATGTGTATACAGTCTGCCAGGCTGACCAGTCTTTATTTCCAGGACTGTTCAGCTGTTTCTTCATGCACACATACATATAAACACATCATAGACCCACTCATATAAACAAAAACAAAGAGTCAGACACTGACCTAAAGATGCATAAAGCTGCAGGCATACAACAAACACACAGACAAAGAACACAATAGAAAAAACACAGGCTCAGAAATTAAACCAGTATGCAAATGCTAGAATACAGTTCGACACACACAAACACACACCCAATTACACATCCTCACACTTACAGACTCACAAACTGATCCATCCATAAAAAGACTTGCACTCAGATACATAAATGCAGCTACAGGCAGACCAGGAAACAGACAGATACATGTGTATTGCATTTGGACACAGGCATCCATAAAACCCAGACACAAACACTTACCCATTGACTGGCAGACATGGAGACGCTCACAGGCACATGCAGACGTGTCCATGTATAAGGATGACTACATACAAACATGTTCAAGCACATACAAACACATGTGGACACAGTCAGAGAGAAATGACAGATCCACATGCATCATATAAATAATCTAACAGACACATAAAGAAGGCATTATGAACAGGCACACAAATACACACAAAAATTTAAAGACAAACACTTGGGCCCATGAAGAGACATCTACAGTCTTAGACACACAATGGCAGCATGGGCAAATTTAGTAGGTATCCATTGGCAGCCAAAAGATCTATTGGCTTTGGCAAAGCTGGTTTCTTCTGATGCCCTGTGTTACATGGCTCTCATATTCCAGTGTGCGGGCAGAGGCCACAGAAACCTTACGGCAAGTCTGAAGAGATCAGCGAATGGTCTGTGATGCCCCATCAAGTATGTTGCATCCAACAACATCAGGTAATGCCGAGCCTTGAACAAGAAAGCAATCTATCCTGGAGGAGGAGCAGTGTGCACGGGACATGTATGTGCAATCTGTGTCTACTGGGGAGAGCAGTCGCCATATGCCCAGAAGGTTATTATCTGACATTATATCAGACAGAACAGCGCTATCATCCCCACTGCAACTATCTAAAGGCCCTGTTTTGCCAACAAGTGGATCTAATATGATATTCCACTCCCTACCTATAATCACCATGGAAGGACCAAATTCAATCAGCAGCCTAGATAATTGAGCAAAAAAGGCATCAGCTGGCACTAGATGCTTATACAGAGTCCACAACAAATTTGCATTTCATTATGCGTATTTTAGCAAATACATAACGGTTCCCATGACCAGACCAAGTCGTCAATACTCTATGTGGTATTGAACGCTTAATGAGGATGGCAACTGCGCATGTCTTAGAACATGAATGAGATGTGGAGAGAACGCCTCGTGTGTCTACCTTTTTCGCCTCTGAATGCTTCCTCATGCAGACCCCTCTTTAGTATATGGTGAGGGCCTGAAATGAATGTTGCTAGCACTCCTCCAATTATATAATATACCCGAGTGACTGGAGGTGCATTACAAGGTTTCAGGAGTGTTTTTCCATACATTTACAATGCTGAACCGTTATGGTCTGGTTCTGACATTTTATGAGTGACTGCCCGTAGGATACGGTGTTGATGTAACAAGGATCAATTAGTGTTTTTTAGGAGTACACGTCTGAAGGCTTGCTATTGTACTGCCCACTAACTTTAGAGTGACATAGTTTCCTTCCTAGCTGGTTGGTGCTGTACTGCGCTGTGATCCACCCCCACTTTGTCGATACTACAGGGCCTGGCTTCGGATTCCCACAGCATTTGACTCTGGTGTGGGTGCCCTTCAGTGTGTTGCCGGTTCCCTGTGTGCAGTGCATTAGAGCCAGGGGTGGGGCCCATTTGCTTAGTGTATCCGCCTACTTCACTTCAATTAACAGTGTGCCCCTGTTTCTTGCTAAGTGCATTGTCGGCCAGCGGTCGTCTAGTGTGCCCCATGACCACCGATGGCCAGAATCAGTCCCAACAGCCTGCATATTCACCACAATTCTATGGCTCCCAAGCAGAGAGCTCTGAGGGAGCAGCCATTTTGACAGTTGACACAGACCAAGCTCTGCCCCGTCCCTCTTTTTTTTTTTTTCTTTCAATCAAGATGGGGTTTGGTACTAGCTTTTCAAAGCGGATTTAAAATCTTAGAGAAGAACTGAAAGTATAGGTTGTTAGCAATGCAGTATATTCTAGACAATTTGCTTGTATATCGTAGCAAAAGACAGGGATGTCCTCTTATGATTCTTGATCTTTGCCTTACATGTACAGTTTTGTAATCTTTTTCATATCTGCAACAAGAAAGTGGAATTTTGCCGGTTCTTGCTAATGCCAGTGAGAAGAAAGCTAAGTGTCACAGATGATACTGAAATCTTCACTTCCGATGTTCAACTTGTCTGAGCACTATAGAGGATGAAGCCTGTTCCTTTGGGAAACTGTCAAGGTATTTGCTGAATACTAGCCAGTCTCAAATGCTGTTTAAACTAGAGGGTGAAGGACAGAAGTTACTAAATATCTTTCTCGAGGTTGATGGTACATCTTAATTATAATAAACAATAAAAGGGAGTGCAAGAGTTGTTTTGAAACAGGAGGGGGCAACACCAAAATTGTTGTGAGACCCTCAACAGTGCTGTAAGGTATATCTGTAAGGCATACAGTGTAAGGTATATCTGCCGTTGGCGGTCTTAGAAACTGATCGTTAAATCATTGGGTCTTATCCTCCACAGCACTGTTGAGGGTCTCACAATAATGTTGGTGTTGCCCCCTCCTGTTCCAAAACAACTCTTCCACTCCCTTTGATTGTTTATGGTTACTATAGGGAAGTAGATGGAACTTTAACTTCTTCCTCCCTCTTTTGATTCTTGCCATCTAAATTATAAACCACTCTTGGGGGCAAGGCCTGCCAAGATGCCCAACAGGTCTTGTTGATGCTCTCCAAAACCTGAACAATATCCTGCATAATCCTAGCACTTAGGACTCCAGAATAGTGCAATACTGCTTGCAATCTAGTCATTTACAAGAGCCTTTCCTAAACCTTTGAAAAGAATACCCCACGATTGAAGTTGTGACGCAGACAGAAAAGAGTGCTCCCACTCACGAACTCACTCACACACTCACTCACTCTCAAAGGTTACCGGTTACTGTTGGGAAATGAAATTCAAAAACTTCAAGGTTACAGGAATGTTATAGTTAGACTCCGATTTCACTCGTACAAAACCAGTGAAATTCAGCATTCATGGTTACCTGAGCTAACTAACTTATGCCCCCGCAATTCACTGCTTATGACCTCACATATTACATCACTCATGACATGGTCAGTGACCATGACCAGCCGGTTGGGCTAGGCCGGATTGGAGTTGGCGTGGCTGCTGATCGGAAAATGTTATCAGAGGCAATCAGGGGCGAAAAGAGTGAAAAAGCTTCTCATCAATGGCGGGCTAGCAGCAGGACGCCTGTGCCGGTTGTTGGTGGCTGCAGAAATGGCGCTGAAGGGCACTCGGCCAAGGGTGTGCGCCCAGGAGTGTACCAGCCTGGAAGAGTTTACCAACTTGGGGGGGGCGATTGGAGTCCACCGGCCCTGAGACTGCAAGAGTTGAGGGTCAGGAGGCGGTCTCCCCTGGGATCTGGAGGTGGGGCGGAAAGTGACAGCAGAAGCGGAGAGGATGGAGCCCTGGCGGACAGGGCCTAAGCCAGCAAGGGCCTGGCGAAAGTGTAGACTAATTGACGGAGCGGCCTGCAGAAGGAGCCAGCTCTGGGACAGACGTAGGTCATTTAGCAATATCGCAGAGACACAGTAGGAAGACTTTGAATGACTGACTGAGCCCGGTCCAGGTTAGAGGCTAACCCGTAGGCCAAAAGGAACCTGCTTTGATGCGCTGAAAAAGGAAACCAAGCACTGCAAACACCTTGTAATCAACTCCTGGGATGTGGAGAGGGATAGGAAGAGGCTCCAGCCTTTGCAGGATATTTGCACAGTAAAAATTGTGCCTGTGGCGAGAACTCAAGACTCTGGTAGATCACGCAAGCAAAGTGGTGTATTACATAATAAACAGAGAACATGCCTGGTAACTACTGCAGCTCCTGAACATTATAAATAATCAGTTGGAGCCTAATACATGCAGAGAAATAAAGACTGTTGGTTATTCTCAATTATAACGGGGTCTCCAAGGCATGAAGGAGAGGTCTACAATCAACAGAGTTCTTACTCGGTACGGCAGGCCTTGTCCTTTTTACGTTCTGTGTCTGGTGTCACAATTCTATCCAACAGATACCACGCTGCACTGCTGAGGGAGGAATATAAAGGTTTTAAACATGGAAAAACACAAAGCAGTGAAACCGGTGCAGAGTGTTAATATGGAATTGGATGCATCTTTCGATAAAAATGATATCTCATCTGTTTTGATAGAATCGGCCGTTGTGAACTCTTCATCAACCTTGAATCATAAATATGTAGTAAAACAGGTTCTCAGACCAAGGCCCGGGATAGCGGATTGATAGGGCACAGGTGGGAGGGTGCATAGCTGGCAGGCTAACGCTCAGGCAGGAAACTCTTGGTCAATCCCACAAATAGGCAAAGCAACATTACAAAGGGTCAAGGGAGATTGTCCCAATAAAGCGCACATGGCTGGAGGGGATACGCGCGTTCCTAAAAACACCATAAAAAAGTCAGATGCCACAGGAGTTAGGAATATATAGCCAATGAGGGCCTAGCACAAGTAGTGATCACGTTCCCCATGCCGGACATCTGGACATGTATCCAATGGTCAACATTGTGCCCAGGCGACGTAGAAGACCCACCTGTGGTAACTAACTATTAGACAATTAATTTAGGACTCCAAAGGCAGCAACAAACATTCATCATATATTGTATTGTAATTGCATTTATATAGCGTTTACTACCCCTGACGAGGCGTCAAAGCACTTTTTCGGTACGCCGGAAACTTTTACAACTGTACACATTTTGTATAAAAGGAAGACCTATACCAAATGTAAAATTGAGACCGTCCTCAGACCCTGTGCCTGTAACTGTTCTCCCGGCTGCACTGCTTAGTTAAACAAACTGTTCCTGTTTTGCTAAACGGCTCTGGTCTTCTCTTTAAGGGATTTCAAACTCAAGTGAGAAGAGTAATTCTATCACCCAGTATGCTATAGAGCAGGTGTTGCCTCAGCAGCAGACGAGGCAAATGGGCAATGAGATCACTGTAGAATAACAAACCCCCAACTGACGATCTGATTATGGCAGACTTCCTCTGGTTATACAAGACTAGCGAAGTGTGATGGAAATCAAGATTGATGAGGCCACCATGGAGGTAAATCTACTATGCACAGGCTTAAGGAAAATAGCATATTGTGTCCAGATGACCGAAGAGTTTGTCAACGGGTCGCAGAAAGAGCAGACACTACAAAAGACAGTGGCTATGCTGAAGCATTGACACACTTGAAAATAGAGCAGAGGACGCAGATTGACGCTCAAGGAGCAATAATTTGCATTTTCTGGCTTGTCAATGGGCACATACCCAGAGTTTTTTCTGCAACAATGGGTTAGAAAAACGCTCCAACCCCAGGATCTATTGCCGCGGTTTACAATTGAGAGAGCTGAGCACCACTTCTTTCCTACACTGCAGAGGATTAATAGCCTGGGAAAGGAAGAGAAATCTATTGGGATACAGGATACTGTCTCCCAGGTTACTAATTTTCACGCAAACGTATCTCATAACCCTTCATGTCTGGTCACTCACAAGCTGCAGTCAAGACCTCAAAGGGGAGACCCGCATTCGATTCTTAGTGACACTCAGACACCCTATTGGTGTCACCTGGTCCCTAGAACCCGGGATGGGATCAACCATTTTCCAGGGAAAATCTACTGATAAGATAAAAATTCCTGAAGAGAACCCAAGTGTCTTTAATATTGGGTGCCTGCTGTATGGTTAAAGTTATGCCAGGTGGGTATGGTGAGGGGACGCAATGTCTCTACACCTTGATGTATGTTGTCAAAATGTTTCAGCACTCGTGGTTAGGCCACTATGGGTCATCAGGATCTTTTAATGACCCTGCTAATGTGTCTCTTATCTCTGATTTCCTTCTCCTGTAATCTTGAGTCTGTCAGACAACACAAAACACGACATGTAAAACAGGCCTACCCACCTGTAATCGTGATAAGCATACATTAATGCCAGAAATAAAAAAAAATAATAATACACTGACGCAGTGAGTTACATATTGGTTGGCATATACATACAGGTATCGGTTTTTGGTAGACTAGACGGACAAAAAACATATACATAACGCACTTGCAATCACTGAATGCATTAATATATTTTAACCAATGCATTACGACAGAATATTGACATTGTATATCCAATAATACCACTGAAATCTGCTGTTGTTACCTCCTAGGCCTCTGAAGGTTGGTGTAGAACTCACCAATGACAGTAATGAGGGGTAACTGTTCCTGTAGTGCTAAGTCTCAGGTTGGGTATGTGGTAAGAGGGGGGGGATCTTCCTTGTTAGGAGGAAGTGCCCTCACACACCCGTGAAGGAGTCATGCTTCATCATCAGGCTTAGCTCCTCTCTTCCCTTCTCCACCTTCCCCTGGGTGGGATGTGAGGGGAAATGTTAATTAATTACAAGATAATGCACACTGCTTGTACGAGGAATATAGTTGAATGGTTTGTGGGAAATCTGTTGAAGTTAAAAAAAAAGGCTAATTAATGGATAGTTGGTGATGATACATAGAAACTTGCTCTCTTGGAATGTATGGGGCATCAACCACTACCTGAAGCGCTATAGACTATTTGCTTATCTTAAACAACAGGAAATGCAAATCGCAATGTTGCAGGAAACTCGCCTTTTACAAACAAAGGTTTAAAAACTGCGGAAACAAATGAACATTGCTGTGGCGCACTATTCCACATACTCGTGTGGAGTGCTTATATAAAACAGTTGCAGATCCCCAGGGTAGATCCGTAATGATACAAGGCCTGCTGGATGGCATAGAAACTGGTCTGGTTAATGTTCATGTCCCCAACACTGATAAAAAAATCATTCTTCAGAGAAGGAATGCAGATTGTGTCCCCATATTTGAATTCATCAAAAGTATGCTTGGGAGGGGGATTTTAACTGCATCTTAGACGGGTAATTAAACAGATATCCTCCTAAAGATGTGGTTGAGCTAAGAATGGTGCTAACTCCGAGACATATTATGGTGGAAACAGATTTGATGGACGCCTGGCAGTTGCAGCACCCAATCGATAATCAGTATTAGTGTTATCCAACCACGCATCACACCTTTAGTAGAATGGATTATATTCTAACACAAGATGGTATAGAGGGGACGGGCACAACAGCGTACCTGAATAGATTTGTGTTGATCATTTCCAGATACTACTTACCTTGAGACACACGCAAATACAACCCAAAATACCACTGTAGAAATTCAGACATAAGACCTTGTCTGACCCTCTGTTTGTGCCCCATGTTAAGAATTACAGAGCATAATTTTTTTTAATACAACCAAGCTTCAATGCAGAGTAGGTCTTTAGAATGTGAGGCCTATAAGGGAATGCATTTCACAGCTTGTAGCAGTCAAAATGACATAGGAGAAAATACTCTGAGACACAGAAGCAGAGTTGGTGAAACTTGAGCAGGTGGTGGTTTCTAGTCCCTACAAAATGCAGCAGCTGTTGCTTTTTAAAAATAAAAAAAGACTGGCTGAAACCTAAGATAGATTTACTCTCACCCATTACAGACAAAGAGTTATTAAAAAGAGAAAAGCCCCACGCACAAATAACACAACTGAGACAGGAAGACAGCCAAGACGCAATCACCCAAGAAGGGATAAATAGAAAAACTATAGATTACTTAATGGTAAAATAAGTATCAACAACAAATTTACCCACTAATGATATCAGTGAATATTTGACAGAGTTCAGAATCCCTAAGCTATCACCATAGCAACAGACTGCATTAGAGACCCCGATGACCACTGAAGCACTTGGTGAGATGCAAAAACAAAACTCTGCCAGGGCTGATGGGCTACCGGCAGACCGGTTTAAGTTGCTGACTGACCTAATAGTGGAGAGACTCTTACAGGTCTTTGAAGAGGCCAAAGCATCGCTGCGACAGGCGCGCACTACTCCAATTCCAAAAGCGGGTAAGGCTTTGACACAGTTGGCATCTTACACCCGCTATCAATGCTGAACACAGATGTGAACCAGCTCAGCAAAGCATTAGCTAATAGAATACGGACTGTGATCAACACCCTAATACATATCCATCAGTCAGGTTTTATCCCAGGCAGGAGAACTATGCACATTATCAGTAGAATGATATGTCATGAACTCACTCAAAGGTGCTCAACAGGGATTTGCCCTAGCAATACTAGACATATAGTGAGCTTGGAACGCTGTCCCATGGCAGTATCTATAGGTGGTGATGAAACAGATGGAGTTAGGCACTAATTTTCTGGGATGGACCCATCAATATTATATTAACCCATTACAAGAGCACACACAAATGGACACTTCAGAGGTGTACATGACAGGGGGTGTCCATGCTATTTACCATTACCATGGGACCCCTCGCATGTAGGTAGCGTTTGTCCATGGGGCTGTGGGGCATACAGGTTCGGGCAACAAAACATATGGTGTCCCACTATACGGATGACCCGTTAGTTTACCTCAAAGCCCCAGTGCAGACTGAAGACCAACAAGGATAAGTCACAACTATATCCATATGGTGACATCAGAGAGATGCCTGTTGAGGGGCTTCCGTATGTTGGCATAAAGTGGTAAAGGGAACATTTCCGATACCTTGGCAGTCAAGTGACCACTGATCCGACATAGCGATATAATTTCAACATGGGTAGAGTGCGAGTGGGAATAACTAATTCAGTAAACCTTTGGAAAACATTACCACTGTCAATTATGGGACAGATAGTTCTAGTAAAAATGGTATTTCTGCCTGTTAGACCTGGCCCTTTTTGCCGGCTTAGCCCTAAACATTTTGCCTACTAATTTTCGGACCCTGTTTTTGTTGGCATTAGGTCTCAGAGCCCTTCACCATTGTTGGTTCTTGACTTCCCGAAGCAGCGTGTGTGTCACGCTGCATGTGCCCTAAAAACAGTGCGTGGGGAGCACTGTCCATGGTGTTTGGAGCCGTCGGGTGGAGAACAGGAGCCCATCCTCCTAGAAAGGGGCACCGCGACCACCGGCAACAAAGTCACTTGCCTAGTGGGAGCAGCCACTGCACGCTCCTGGGTCTTAACCCCCTGGCAAAGCCCCCCTCTGCCGTGAGGACATGGAGAGCCGAGCTCATACCAGAGGGCTAAGGAATGATCTGTACTCTCCCCGCATTCCGTCCCGTGCACCAAGCGAGAGGCCGATTGGGGGCTGCAGCAGCTACCGCATTTCTGACGCGTGGGACCCAGCGAGGTCACACTGCTGCCTCAACAGTGAGTGCCCTTCCCGTGTGGACACATACCTTAGGGGACTTTTGTTGTCTTGGCCTCAGTTAGCCGGGTGGGAAGGAATCCTCCATGGAAGTCCCGCTCAACATTTTCCCCTTGCCTAAACTACCGTAGAGATTGTTGTAGGCGGGCAGGTGTCCCGATAGCCTATGGGTTGGAGAGCAGTGATTACTGGATTTAATGTAGGAGACGCCCAGAGGCTCTGCACCCCACATGATGTACTAGCTACCATAACAGGTCTGATAGAAGCGCAAGGGCGCTGTGACCGGTGTTGTTTTATGGTGACATGTGATGATTCAAGTGGTTTATTCATTACCTGCCGTAACGTGATGTATGTTTTCCTCACCTTGCCAGGACCTGCATAGAATGTACTGATGTAATGATTTATGTCATTTTACCTTGCATTGATAGGATAGCACATATCATTACAGGACCTGCATAATGTGTACAGCCCAGAAGTATTTACTTTATTGCACTACCTGTGATGTTATGACAATTGCCTAGTTGGCAAAGTGTTTTATAATTAATGGGACTGTGGTCTATGTGTTATATACAGTATACAAGATATTTTTATATAATATTGTGCGGAGTCTCTTTTGTGGTGTATTTGTTGTGTCATTGGTGTGTGTGTGTGTGTTGCGCAAACGCTTTACACATTGCCTCTGGGATAAGCCTGACTGCTCTGCCAAGCTATCAAGGGGGTGAGCAGGTGTTATCTTGGGTGTGCAACTCCTTTACCCTGACCAGAGTAGTGATCTCTGCCTGGCTTAGGGGCATACCCTAGCCAACCAGGAAACCCCATTTCTAACACTGCCTTTCTGTCACAATGTTTGTATCTACTGCAGAACTCAATCTGCTTATTACAACCCATCTCCCCTCCCCAAGATATTTCCCTCATTGGACAGACTGATGGGGGGCTGGTCTGGGCAGACAGCATAGTAGAGAAACTTGAAGCAGTGAAACTAACCCTGGGTGAATGGCGGGCTTGGGCTCCCAGACCTAATTCTTGGTCCGCTGCTTAATTATAGCATATAATACACTGGATTCATCCAAATGACAATTGGGAGAAGCAGTTACAGGTTGGGCTCCATGCCCTAATACCATGACTGAAGCCATTATGAAGGAAATGATCATCCCTTCTACCTTCCCGGAGACAGACGGGCAAATCAGGGAACGAATGGTTAATGCAAGACTGAAAAAAACACTGTATGAACCAGACATATGGCTATGGCTAATGAAACCATTCCAAGACATTACTAGGCTTATGTCCATGATAAAATGGCATGAGGGAGGGGGTTGCTGCATGGTAGAAGACCTTTATCTGAATAAACAGTTTCTTACATATGACCAGCTTGAGACTACTTTAACCTGGGGATGTATCAATTACTCCACCACGTACAATTAGCTAAGGTGAACAGAGAAATTTGGACTACATGTCAAGAAGAACCACCAGTAATGACTACCATTCTTAATATGGTGGGACGCAGATGACTAATTTATACTTAGCCTTCCTAAGTGACAGAGGTGGCAGCATTTAACAGGTACATAAGAAATGGTCATGTGAATGCCCGGAACCCTTAACCTATGGGGATTGCAAAAAGGGTTGTGAACAGGTCAAACGTATTTTCCCCAAATGCACAGTTTAAATGAATACAGTTCCACTATTTGCATAAAACATATCTTACGCCCCTGAAACTGGCACCAATTTATCCGGGCAGATCAACGGCTTGTTGGCAATGTGGCACAAGTGCAGACATCCTACATACGATCTGGGTGTGACCATGGACGACTGAGTTCTGGGGAAAAGTGGTACTAGAATTACAAAGGAAGACTACCACATCACCCACCAAGTCTATACAGCAATGTTTACTAGGGATTTTCCCCACTAGAAAAGCACACTAGAAGATTATGTTGACAGTTTTAGATACGACAATAGCGAAAAGCCATAGCAATACCTTGGGTGAGTCGGGGCCTTGGAATATGAGAGATGGAAAAAATAATTTATTGAATGGGCTATAGCGGACGAACAACAAATGACAAATACGAGGAGCGACGAAAAATTGACTGAAGACTTATAGTAGACAGAACTGCTCACTAAATTGACAGAGCCCCCAATAGGAGACCACCTTTAATCAATTAATAGATACCAATAATTATTGATAGGAATTGTATAGAGATGTATACAAAGACAAAACAACCAGATAATGAATAATCTTGAAAGTGTATAGACGATAAATGTAAAGAGACCGTACCCGATTGATATGAACTAAATATAAAATTACAAATTAACTGTCTACGTCTCGCCAAGGCAGCCCTTGCGCTGTCTCTTTGAGACATGCTGTATTCAGGATATGGGCATTAAGCTCTGCCCACTTTCCTCCCATCTTTTAATTGGCTCCTGTTACTGTCCTTTGTAAATAGTGGCCTTTCATTGGTTAATAGGCTTAGTAGTCCCTCCTTAGCACCGCCTTTTCTCTTGTTGTAACCTCCCATGAGGACTGGCCCTTTTACAAGTGTTGTTACTCCTAATGTTTTATTTACAGTCTGTGAGCACTATTTTCTCAAATGACTTTCTCCTGCCTGGACACGCTCTACAGCAACTGCCTTTTTTTCTATGCAGCGCGCTGCATGCCTTGCTTTATCTTATGTTTTTGGGCTTCAATAATGGCGCTGCACCGTTATGTGCGAATGAAACTGCTTTTTTTTTTGCCAGTGCGATGCACGCCACGCTTTATGTTATGTTTTTTGGGCTACAGGTGCATGCAATAACGGCGACCGCGCTTGCATTTTTTCCAAATTAAAATCAGCGTGACTGCTACTGTGCTTGATCTTTGGCAGCTGTGTGCTTTTGCTGATGTTAAATTTTTTTACAGAAACAAGCTCCCTTAAAGCAAGCCCTTTCCTGGCAAGCGCGGCACGCGATCCTCATTGCATGCTCCCTGGGTGTGCCCATCCAGAGGAGAGGCATACATATGTAATTCACAGAACAATTGTTGGTCGTGTCGACAAGTAACCCTGTAACTGTTTATATTTCATCTTATCTGTATTTAACCCTCACACGGCAGACTGGTTGCACCCCCATTCACTTTCGGGTTTCTAGTGCATGATTAATCCAGGATAGGGAGTCTGTTTTCAGTTTCCATCATTCTAAACGTGGCGCGTAACCTTGCGTTACTTAATAACATCACCTACGAGCCCAGTTTTAATTCACCACGAGGCTGTTCACACGCGTTCTGTCTCGGGATGCATTCATTCTTCAGTAAGTCAGTCAGTAAGTGTGGGTTATTTATTCCTTGACCCCAATTCTTTTTTATTTTTTTCATTGTTGACAAGTTCTGATTTCCCGCAAAATTCCTGGCTGGTCTAGTCGGTTTCGGACCTGCTCCACTGCCGCAGTGAGCACAATGAGGGTGACAGGGCTTTGGGGGCTGGGGAAAGTCAGCACTGGCGCAAGAGGGGTGGGGCAGTTAAGTAGTGTAGCAATGTGGAGAAGTGGTTGACCACAGACAGGAACACAGCCCCATGGGTCAGCGGCAACAGTACTGATTCTTTCAGTACTTTGCTGCCCTTCATGTACTTTTCCTCTTTCATGCCCGGTTCCCCCCCCTTACAAGTATTAAATTCCCACAGAGAAGTGCGGGTACTCTCCCTTTAAAATTCAAGAAGTGCAGGTACTCTGCCTGTTGTGAGTACCTGCACCTGCTGCTTTCCCATAGTTTTCTCCCTTCTTTAGCCTTGCCTATCCCTTACATGTTTGAGCCTCATGCTTCCCATGGCCTACAGCAACCTTTCCGCCCATCCCTTTCACTAACTTTCTTATCTAGTTTCGAAATGTGATGTGAAATTGAGGGTACGCCTTGTATATGTAAGGTAAGTACCTGCCCCATTCATTGCAAACCTTGTGCTGAGCTTTTAGCTAAACAACCAAGGTGCTTCTTTCACACTTGTCAGATGCAGTTTTGCACTTCCCAGTAGCACCTGCAATATTACACGTACAGTGAACTTGATAACAGAGAAGGAATCATGACCACAATGAAACTGGCTCTCAGTCCAACCCTATGATCTCTCAGCAGAACAAAACGAACTTTTGTTAAGATCTCTATGTTAGTAATCTGTCTCTGGCAAAGGTATCAGGTTCCAGGAAAGTATCTCTTAACTGTTAGCACTTGTATTTGGTGTGCATTTCACATTAAGGTATTCTAAGAACTATTAAACATAATGGGTATAGAAACTTAATGAACTACTTTTTCTGAAAAGCAGCCATTTCATTTTGCATTTCAAGTGTATGGCCGCCAACTCTGCTGCACCTGCTTATGTTGCACTGTGTGCGCCTAGGATGGTGTATATTCTCTTGCAGTACGTAATTCTTTTGTTGTATAACAAGTAAGTTGGTATCACAGTATACGATTTGCATTGGTAAAAAAAAAAAAAAGAATTTGCAGTGAAAACTGACATCTGTTGGGTAACTCTCTCCCACCAATGTATTCCTTAACCTCTTTCCCCCTATTCACTCCCCCCGAACAAATACCTTTTTTTTGTGTGTCATAGTGTGTTAGCCTGTATAAGATTATACGTTTTTCACCTTTTACTGTATTCAACTCCTACAAAATAGAATAGTGCAAAAGCGACCTTTATGGATTCCACCCACCTTAATTTGACACATTGACTCTGCTTTCTGTAGTTTTAGTTTAAACTGGGGTTATAATTAAGGATGACATTCTATTCACCATATGACGTTCCCCCTAAGTGTTGGACATTGGGTCCTCCCAGACTGTATATATTATTGGGCTTTAATGGGAGGCAGAAGGCGTAAGGAGTTGGGCTTTCAGGATACAGACTGCTTACATTTTGTACCACAGTTATCTGTAGCTTTGATGTCCTCTTTAGTTCTGATATACTTTGACAGAATAATGCAATATTCCCAGAAAACATGCGACATTTGTGCCAGGCTGATCGATAAAATTAAAAAAAGGAATAATACTCAACTATCTAAATAGTCAGGTTAGAGGAACATTTTAGTAAAAAAAAAAAAAACATTAAAAAGGAAGGTTTTCACTATAGCTAGAGCCAATGGCCAAAGCATTCTGGTATCTCTAAACTTTCAAAATATCCACTATTATGGGATAATGTCACACTTTTGGAAATCTCTTGGGATTCAGAGACAATTCCCTGGTGTTGATCTCACATTTAAAAGGTTGGGGCAACGCTTTAGTAATTAGACTCTCTGCTCTATAAGAGGTTTCAGGGTACATTTCCCATCATCCATCTGCACAGGCCGTGACATCACTGGTTTCCCACCAAAACTGTCTACACTTGTGAGGCTGCATTGCAGACGAGCATCAGGCGTGCCAATGGCATGCCAAAGAAAAGCCCATCTGTACCCCGCTCCCGGATCCATAGTCCTCCTCCCACCGACCTCACCCTGTCGCTACTCGACCGCGAGCCACTGCGCTCTGACCCCCCGTCGCATCTCACAGCACTGCTGCCGCGACTCGCCACCAAACATGGAAGGTGCATTCTCCTGCACGGCCTGCCATTTCATATGCACCCACCTTACTCCCCCACGCACCTCACAAACCCAACACAGATGACCACACAGACCTGGCCCCCACTACACCACACCCATGCCTGCCCTGCTCGCTCCTCAACGCTCGCTACCTCATTAAACATGCCACCAAAGTTTGGGATCTGCTACACAACCGCTCTTCCTGACTGAAACCTGGTTGACTCCCTCATCGGCCTTGTCATTCCAATGGCAATTCCCTTCCCCCATCTCCTGGGTGAAAGATAGCAAGACAGGGCAGCACAAACGGACACAGAGGTGGAATCGCTTTCACCTTCAAAGAATCAATCCAATGCTCCACCACCTCGGAAAGCACCAACAGCAAGATGGAGCACTTGACCTTCATACTCCAGGCCTCGACTCGCTATGGTGAATTAGATTTTATCAGGTCAAGCTATTTATAGGACCAACTGGCCCCTTCCTGCGAGTGAACTTAAACTGTAAAGGAACTGTATTCTGTTCATTCAGAAAGTGAATGAGCAATAAAGACGCCTTTAAATCTTGTTTTTATCTTGACAGATTTGCAGTCTATTCAAGGACAGAGGTCAAATGCCAGTTTTTTTTACTAATTGCTGCTTATCTTATCCTGGAAAATGGGGTTTACATTTCTTTCTCTTATTACAGTTAGAGATTTTTGTCAAGTGAGCGGTCTGACAATCATTGTGAAACAAAAGGCTGTAAGATGTCAGTTTTTTTTCTAACATACATTTAAACAGCTTGCAAATGAATAGCACAAAAATTTCAAAATATATCACAAATTACGAAAACACTTTTTTGTAATTCAGAAGTGTGATGCAAACAAAGATTTAAATAGCAGCAAAACAAATCAGAACACTTTACTTGGTGATGTGCAAATGACAAATATTTGCAGAAACCCCGATTTCTAAACATTGTTTGTACACTATATAGTTTTTTGTTTGATCTGTTTATTGAGTTTTTTGTTTAGCATATATAATACATTCGACAAGCAGTTACATTGTCTATAGAACCAGTAGGCAATCTTCAAAACAAATTCTTCAAACCATTATAGCGGTATTTGAACATAACGCACATCACAATCTATATCCATGCCAGATATCACCTTACAGCTTAATATAGCAAATAAATAAGATCAATCTGAGTTTGTTACAGTTTCCTTATTGGGGCACAATGCAATCGTTTTATACAAGTACATATTAATTCCATACATACGACTCAAAGGGCTCTTCTCGACTATGCTGCTTCGACCGAGTGTTCGATCAAACGACATATGTGCAACGTTAGAACTTTAAAACAATCAATTGAGGGGAGAGCAGGGAAGCCTGGGTGGGGGGGGAAAGGCATTCAGTATCTGTTACAATATTATCCAGTACATATTTGTACATATGCATGCTATATCACCATATAGTTCTTACTTGCTGGACTGAGGTGCGTGATGTATATTACACATTCTAGGCCACATTGTTTGCAGAGCATGTTACAACAAAATTGTGGACAAGTATTAGTCAGTATTAGGAATGTTCGGGGGGTCATCCGGAGTTACCATCACTTGAAGTGCGCTCAATATTGTTTTCCAGGCTATTGAAATGGGATATTTACACAACCCTAATGTGTCTTCCCTTATTAATGCGACTGCTTCAGCTTTGGCCCAATTCAGCATAGATTGGGACCATGCCTTTAGTGATGGGGGGGGGTCTCCTGCCTTCCAGCGACGAGTGATAAGTCTTTTCGCCACCACCAAACCCAGGTCTAAAAATCTGGAGGAGGCTTTGTGTTTCTTCCTTCTAGGGAATATCCCGGTTATGCAGACCTCCCACAAATTCGGTAACATTCTGCCTGTACAGGTAGACAAGGATTGGACCCCCCCGTGCCAATAGGGTTGTAGTTTGGGGCATGACCATAACATATGCAACAGATCGGCATCTACCAGATTGCAATGTGGGCAGCATGCATCTGTTCTATTAAAATATCTGTTAATTTTGTCAGGGGATAAGTACGCTCTATGAACTATATAAAATTGGATCAGCCTAAAACTAGCATTTCTGGGGATCTGTCTAGGACTTTCCAACAACATGGTCCATTCCTTGGACGTACATGGTCGTGCCATATCTGTCTCCCATTTATTACGCAATACCGCTAGATCCATCTTAGCGTGTTCTCGGATTGATTCTGCGAACCATTTTACGAGATTTCGCCCCGTGCCCATCACATGTACATACTGCATTAGAAGATGTGTTGGGGGTTCCTGTGAGATATTACCCCATTGTCGCCCCAGCATGGCCAACCAAGATGCGTGAGTCAAGAAGTGTCCAGGGGGGACCCCCTCTTCTTCAGACAGGGAGATAAAGGGCTGCATCACACCCTCCATGTATAGGTCACCCATTGTATGTATGCCAGTCTGTGAGGTCAGACTCTCTGACTCGTACCCCCCCCTTTCGGCATACCCAATAATGGAATAGCAGGCGCGTATGGTATGACATGCCTAGTAAGGTATAATGCCCTACGGAAACATTTCTGGGCTATTTGCAACAAATGGGGAAGCGGTGTGTGTGGCCTAGCAAATGGGTGAAAAAGAATTCTATCCAATGTGTACGGAGGCCCATGCTCCACTGTGTCTGCTAGGCGTAGTCCCGCCACCCATTTCACCACCCACAGCATTTGGGACGCCAAGTAGTAGTGCTCCATGTTGGGTAGAGCCAGCCCAACATGTGTCTGAGGCAGGTATAACTTTGCTAACGCCACCCTACAACTCGTGTTGTTCCAAATCAGATCTCTTATAATTCCCTCTAGTGATCGGAAGAAGGACGCCGGTAAATATATCGGGAGGTTAGCAAAATAATAGAGAAGACGCTGCAGCTTCACCATTTTTATAAGCGCCACCCTGCCTGCCACTGAGAGGTTAAGCGTTTTCCAAAATTCGATTTGAGATTTTAGAGCTGTGACTGCTCTGGATAAATTGCCATCCAGGAGATCCCGATCAGTGTGGTAAATGTGTATACCTAAATATCGGAACACCGCCGGTTGCCAGGCCACCAATGCTCCATCCACCACCATGTGAGGGGCGTCTGCCCCAGGGGAAAAGGGGAATAAGCAAGATTTACCCCAGTTCACACCCAGCCCGGACAGTGAAGCAAATAATTTAAGCGTGTCCAGAATTATCTGTGGGATTGCCTGTAGATCTCTAACATAGAGCAATATATCATCCGCTTATAGCGAAACAGCATGCATCTCTTCCCCTAGACGTATCCCCCAATGTGCTGCTGACTGACGCAACACTATTGCTAGTGGTTCAATAGCTAAGGAAAAAACCAATGGAGAAAGGGGACACCCCTGCCTTGTTCCCCTCCTTATCAGTATGGGTCTAGAGAACAGGGTCCCTAGCAGAACACGGACCGCAGGTGCTCCGTACAACAATTTGATTAAACTCAAGAAGTAGGGCCCAAATCCAAAGCGTCGCAGCACCTCAAACATATATTGCCATTCAACTGTATCGAAAGCTTTTTCTAAGTCCAACACCAGACAGCCTGCTGTTGGCCAGTCTATTGCAACGCTCCGCATCACCCGAAAGAGTCTGCGTATATTGAGAGACGTGCTTCGAGCTGGCACAAAGCCGTTCTGGTCCTGATGAACCAAATACGGAGTAACTGGCACCAACCAGCTTACCAAAACCCCCGCTAAGATCTTATAATGTCCGTTCAGAAGCGCTAGGGGCCGATACGCACATGTGTTCGTGGGATCTCTACCCGGCTTAGGAAGTGTAATAAGGGTGGCTTCTGTCAGAGTGGCAGGGAGGAGAATACCTTCAGGCGCTTCCTTATAAACCTTAAGTAAGTGCGGCCTTAACAGGTCTGCATATGTTTTATAAAATTCGTAGGGAAACCATCAGGGCCAGGTACCTTGCCAGATGGCAAAGCTCTCATCGTGCCCCTTACCTCCTCCAGTGTGAGCAGGGCTTCTAATTCCATATGCTGCTCGGGTGTGAGGCTAGGGAAGGAGAGGCCATCCAAAAAAGCATGGATCTCTGTCTCAGACGTTCAAGGCAGATCTATATAATTGCGTGAAATGTGTGGTCAATTCGCTATGGATTTCATGTTGAGTATATTTGAGCCTCCCTCCCCGAGACCGAAGAGCAGTGATGGGTCCTGCCGAATGGTCTTGTTTGACCACCCAGGCCAGAAGAGGTCCTGATTGATCTGCTTTAGAATGCGCCGACGCTGAATGCGCCGCACAGTTCAGACATCTGACGTTCTAGAAGTTCTGCGTGCTTCCTGCGTGCCTCTAACAGGGGGGGGGGGTAGAATCTGGAGCGTCTTCTATCGCCCGAGATTCTAGTGTTAACAGCTCTCTTTCCGCTGAAAGTAGGTCCAGCTCTATCTGCTTCCGCAGGCCGCAGCCCAGTCTTGTACACTATATAGTTTTATCAATAAAACCGTATGTCAGTGGAAAATGTTGTGAACATTTCAATGGAAAATCTGCTGATTGTAAATGTGTGATACCACTTCATGCTTTAGAAATGTATTTATTAAAAGTAATAGTTTTTAAACATGATTTGAGAAAAATTCCAGTCCCCCCTGCCCTGATGACAATGCTGTTAATGAACTAAGAGGCAACTCCGCAGTCATGTGTATCCTATATGTGGCTAGATTTGTATTATATATGGAGCAAAAGTTTAGTCTATTAACTCAAACAAAAGTGTTTTTTGTACAGTAGACAAGCTGAAATTGCATGTTTGAAGGTGCTCTCCTATGTGGTAAAGTAGAAAATGGCGGCTCAGTGAATTAAAATATTTACCCAGGATCATATCATTTGAAACCAGTTTATGGGTCAAGAGCATTAGGTTGAGTAGATTATTTAAGTCACTAGACCTGCAGGTCTCATAACATTTTAATGAATTTGAGGCCTGTACTCCTCATCACTGCCAACTACAACCTGAGCGACAGTCTCATCTACCATCAGCTGAGACCATGGGGCAACATCGGCAGCACCATTGCAGACTTAGTCACCCTTGACTCCAGCGCCTTTATCCTCTTTGGCGACCTCAGCTACCACATGGGGGGCTTCATGATCCCAACACGACCTGTCCAACCTCAGATTCACCTAGCAACAGGAAGGTCCCACACACACCTCCGGACATCTACTGGACCCCATCTTCACCTGCTTCAGCAAAATCACAGTAGACAAGCACACACTGATCATCTGGTCCGACCACTCTCCCCATCCCCTATCAACTTCAACATACCCATCCCACAATAACTCAGAAAAACCAACACCAAATCTTCACGACAGGACTGGAACAAGATCTCAGAAGTATCCTGGTCTTCCAAACTCCTATACCACTGGCCTCGACTCAAAACCCATCTCCTCAAGTCCATCTCCAACTTCAATAACTGGATCGCTGCCTGAGCAGATACCTTGGCTCCTCTCAAAGTCAACAAAGCTACAAGAACCAGACCGCAAGCAAACTGGTACAAGGAAGAGCTCTGACTCACCAAATGCCACTGCAAGCGATTTGAACGCAGGTGGAGACAGTCAGAATAATACCGACAAGAGCGCCAACAAATCCGGCTTCAGACTGTACCATCAACAAATCGAAGTCCCCGCTCACACACCATATCAAAAACAGCGCCAAGGAAATCTCTTCTATAGTGAAAGACTTCACATCTCCGGCAGTAAGCACCACCATCCCCCTCTCAGGACCTCTGCACTCAGCTACCCCTATTCTACAGCAACAAGATCACCAACATCTACGACAACTTTAAACCCCAACCAGACCCTTCCACCCTCACAGCCGACCTGCCCATCTTTACCAATACCCAGAGGACCACCCTAACCACCTGGCCCACCATCACCACTCAAGAAACCGCAACGATCATGCAATCCATACACTCTGGAGCACCCTGCCCTCACCAAGTCTTCATCAAAGGAATGGACCCCATTAGCGCAGCCCTCAACCCGATACTGAACAAATCAATCATCACAGCCACCTACACGGACGCCTGGAAACACAACACAGTGCTACCCCTTCTCAGCAGACCTGAATACGCTAGACATTTACCGGCCTATTTACCTGCTGTCCTACCCAACAAAAGTCATGGAAAAGATGATAAATCTCAGCAGAGGGACATTTTGGGTGTTAAAGCGAGACATGTCTATGTTAAAGTCACTGTGAAAATATTCCTTCGCAGTTGAGAAGAAAACCGTGTGCTTATGTGGCCTGGCAGAACGGGATGCCTGCAGCAGCTGGGTCTGCACTTACAAGGAACGGCTGGGGGAGCGCGTCCCTTTCATCCATCTCTGCCTTTTCCTCTCTCCACCTCTTCTTTTCTCTCCTAGCCCCCCCTTGCCCTAAAGTCTCCCAATGTGTTTTGTGTTCAAACGTACCGTGCCCCTTTATTTTTGGAGAAATCGTAACATTTAGTATACGCTCAAAGGTGCTTTTGATTGTGGGGTACTTCTTTGATAAATAAAATTGCAATGTGAGTTAATTTCCCCAGGCTGTCTAAATTAAAACTCGACTTTAAGGGACTACAGTGCTATATCCCCAACAACAGCATGGCTCAGAGCCATACATAAATTGCTTCTGATAGAGCTGCTAGCTAGACCTGCCTTGAAAGTCAAAAACAGGTTTGCCTCTCTAAAAAACGGAAAGTGATCATTTTCTCAGAAACCTGCAGGCAGGTAAACTGGGTTGGGGTGGCTTCCATTTTCAACTGCTTCTCTACCCTTTTCTGCAGGCACAGTCTTTGTCTGGGGGTCTTGCGCTCCTCACAGCAGGGTCGTTTTCAGCCTGGAGCACCCACAAAAGAGGCACTAACAGCCGCCTCTTTGCTTTTGGTGGAATACTTTTAAGGACCGCTCTGTGGATGGAGATCTCAATTATAGAATTTCAGAGTGATCAAAGTAATCTGGCTAACATCTTGGGACCTGCTGAACAATAGTGGGACAAAGTTTAGAATATTAGCCAGAAGCATAAGCATTCACCCATTCCCACTTTTTATTATGATGCGGATTGCTGAATCCTACAACAATTTATGTTTGTAATGATATGGCTCAGCCAAACTATTTGATATATTTATTATATCTTTTGTACTACCTTTTCAACAAAAAAATGCCCATTTTCAGAGCAGACCGACACAATTTGTGCTTTGCATTAAATTTGTATACACTGAAAAGTAGTATCTGTCTTACAATGAATGTTGTAGAAATGTCCTTGACAGAAGTATCTAAATATGTATGCATGTATCAAGGTATGCATGCATGTGGAATCATACAGCCAAACATAGCTGAAAAGCAGCAGAGCACTGGACATGGTCAAAGGCAAAAATACAAACAATGAGTGATTGGTGGGGTAGCAGAGTTCTTAGAGTGGAAGTGGTATATAACTGAGCTTTTATAGAATTTTCTTTGAAGAGATGTGTAGTTTGTCTAAAAATGGAGTAGGTCTGGGGCTGTACTGATGGATATCAGGATTTTGTTCTGAATTGTGGGTGCATATATGCCCTGATTATTTTTAAACACTTCCTTGTCTGATGGTGTCCTTGCTGTGGGTGTGCTAAGAACCACCAGTGGTGGTGAGCTTCTCACACAGATAGGCAGGAGTGGTTTGTGTGATAGCTTTGTAAATGATGCAGCTGCTTTTGAATACAGTGCACTCTGGCAAAGGGGACTAGTAGAGTGCCAGCTAGGTGGATATATTTCTTCAGGCCCTACATGAGGCATGCGGCACCATTTAGGATGGCCTCTTATGAGGAGGCAGTGTGGAGTATGGGAGGCACTGAAACTAAAGAATCCCACTATCCAGATGACTAAACATCAGTTCTGAATTTGTTTTCTGGGAGGAACTGAGTCACTTTCTTTAGCGAAAAGAGATGGAACCAGGAAGGGGGTATTACCCAGTAGCCAACATGCGGATATGCTTCTGGTGAGCTTAAGCCCTTGAAAATTGTAACGTTTCCCAAACAGCTTTTAGGATCATCTAACAGTGAGAAATACCTGTCAGAAACAAGAAGAAACGGAAAGTAGTCTTCTAGCATTTGAGTGAAAGAAAATTGGTTCATGTCCTTAAAATGTAGCCGAAAGCATGGATCCCTTTCGCTGGTCTGCCACAACACTGGAGTGTAGCCAACAATGCTAAGATGGCGACTACACTGCATGGAAATTTCGGTTGGTCATGAAGATTCCTCTCAGTGCCTTGGATCTGGGTTTAGTGCAGTTTGCAGGCCCCTACTCCCATGCAGCAATAGAGGTGAACTGGATGAGAGCACACATCAAGGGGAGTGGTGCCACACACAAGGGGGAGGGGGTACTGCACCTAGGCGTGAAGCGTAGAATCTGAGACTGTGCAGTGTCAAATGTTTCCACAGGCCTTGTTCAAAGCACTACAGAAGCACTTCACATGACATTTGTGTCAAGTACACACACGGTGATTTATGGCAATAAGGGTGTTTCCAAGTTGCCAGTAGTTTAGGATAAGGGAATCAGGGGATGGTGCATGCTTTCCAAGCTGACTGGACTAGTACTACTCCTTCTATTGCTAAGGGAACTGGCCTGACCAGACAACACTTTTCCACTCACTCTCCCTCAGGCGTCCTGGAGATGTAACCATTGGTCAACCAGATAATTACAAGTGCTGATCACCCAGATTCATACATTTAACCTTACAAGAGTACCCTGAAGTGACTAGAATCCAACATTCATTGCTCAAAAAACACTAACAATAACGAAAGCAAATATAATCTTCAGTAGAGCAAGACAAGCATTAGTCTTAAAATAGAATAACATTTCCTTCACTCAATGTTACTACAGCATATAATTTGCGTTCATCTGCCTGGGCTTTTTAGGAGGTGGGGTATAATCACTTTTTGATTTTATCAATAGGCTCGGCACAGATTTTCTTACAAGCTTTCTGGTGGTACTGCATTATTCTGCAGAGGGACATAAAGCTAATAATGTTCAGTGTAGTCTAGATTAATGGGTCTAAACCTTTTGATTACTACGGACCGCCACAGAATCACCATTTGAAGACGAGGAACCAGGCCTAAAAATGTTGATAATTGTAAACCTCAAAACAAAATGATAAAACTACAGAAACAAGTGTACATCAAACAAATACACAGATTATCACATTTTTCTTTAACTCACAAACAGAAAAAAATACAAAAAAATCTAAACATAATTAGAATGTTGCAGCTTTCCAAAATTGGGTTTTATTTCTAGAAGAAAAGCTATATTCTAGACTCTGGCATGTAGCTTTGTCCGTTTTGCTCCGAAAACATCCTCTTTTTTTGCCGGAACATACTAGTACTTCAATTGATACCCCCAATCGTCCAAACTACTATTTACTGTTCTTACCACAAATCAAGCTAATGATGCCATCTTAATTCTTAGACTCTAATCTCAAATTCCTTCACAAACAAAGAGATTTAAAATTGTATAATTTGTTTTGTGTATAAAATGTATTTATCTGCTAATATTTAACTTTTCAAACAGTTGCAGACCCCCTAAGTAGGCGTCACGGCCCCCAGGGGGTCAGCAGATCACAAGTTAAGAATCGCAAGTCTAGATATTTAACTTTCAAACTTTTCATAAGTACCATTGTGTCAAGACAAAAATGGTTACCTCCGATGTAGAGAGGGGGAGGCTGAGGCAAGAGAATTATAAGGGGTTGGTCACAATAGCTGAGAGCGGAGTTGTTGGTGGCTGGGAGAAGGATAAATTGAAGGGGGTGTCATCCATGGCTGACAAACTGCCTGAGCTGCAATAGGATTGTTCCTAGCCTGACCAGTCTGTGCCTAGGTACTGTGTGTTTGTATGATTCCTTGGCTCATGTTTATAGAATTCTTTTTTGGCCCAGTCGTCTATTTAATGATGCATAGTTTGAGACAGCAAAAGGGGAAAATAGTATGTTCTAGTTTGAATGGATGAGAGTGGAGAGGTGCACCATTGGAATGTATATTCAAAAATGTAAACGGACAAAGTTCCTTAGTGTTTAAAATCCTTTATTCAGACAATGTCATAAGATAGGCTCCAGCCAACGCGTTTCGTTCAGACAAGACTGAACTTCATCAGGGCTTAATTGATATATGCGAGTAGTAGATAGTTCAATAACGGGGTGTTGGAAGTAGTAAACAGGTGTCGATCAACCGTAGGATACACTATCACCCACAGCGTAAAACGGATCCTGCTACCGGAGCGAGGACGTTTTACGCACGCGTCACAGGTACTGATGCTGGGCCCTTATTTTTGAGTCCCATCATGGCACCTCCGCAGTTCTGCTAACAACAGTTACTGGTTACCATACATGACACGCTGTGGATGATAGTGCATCCTACGGTTGATCGACACCTGTTTACTACTTTCAACACCCCATTATTGAACTATCTACTACTGGCATATATCAATTAAGCAAAACCAAAGGGGGATGATGGACGGAGTGTTGAACATTGCAAGCACTCACCCCCAGTCAACTGATCTGGGTTTAATCCATCATCATTCTTTAGCTCACTCCGCCACCCCAGTTCAGACATGGCCATATGCAAATCAGTCTGACCCTGTGCCTCATGGGAACAGTCCAGCCCGAACTGCCAAGCCATGTCTTCCCTGGACCGGAAACAAGCATCCTGGGACCGGTTTCTGGCTTACAGCCGTCATCAGCCAGGCTGGGGTGGCGGAGTAAGCTAAAGAATGATGATGGACTGGCTGGACTGTTCCCATGAGGCACAGGGTCAGACTGATTTGCATATGGCCATGTCTGAACTGGGGTGGCGGAGTGAGCTAAAGAATGATGATGGATTAAACCCAGATCAGTTGACCGGGGGGTGGTGGGGGAGTGCTTGCAATATTCAACACTCCGTCCATCATCCCCTTTGGTTTTGCTATGTTCGCCCTAAGTTGGCAGGGTATGCCCAGACGTGGGTCCCTTGCTCACTTTGCCACTGGATTCAAGATAGCCTGGCTGATGACGGCTGTAAGCCAGAAACCGGTCCCAGGATGCTTGTTTCCGTTCCAGGGAAGACATGGCTTGGCAGTTCGGGCTGGACTGTTCCCATGAGGCACAGGGTCAGACTGATTTGCATATGGCCATGTCTGAACTGGGGTGGCGGAGTGAGCTAAAGAATGATGATGGATTAAACCCAGATCAGTTGACTGGGGGTGAGTGCTTGCAATGTTCAACACTCCGTCCATCATCCCCTTTGGTTTTGCTATGTTCGCCCTAACCCAACCAGGACACCGCCAAGGTCCCAGAGCTACGGACAACCAAAGATACCCCACCTGCCATCACTGAGCCCGGTGAGCACAGTGAGCCAATGGAGACCCCCACCCAAGATGCCACCGCGGACCAGGAGGAAGGGACCTGGACAACACAGGAGTGCAGGAAAAGGAGGCACTCAACAGACTCTGAAGAAACAAGCAAGAGACCCGTGAGCACCCACAACTCCTACTCCGGGCTCGAAAGTTCGGAAGAGGAAGATCAGCTGGAACAAGACAGCCCAGCTGACCAACTCGAGCAAGTGTCGAAAGTGCTGCAGGAGATGAGGGAGATGGCAAACTCCATGGAAGCGTCCCCACCCCCATCACCAGCAGTAGTGGAAGAAGTGGAGACCTCCATCGAGGGCCGAGAGCAAGACCTGCCCGTCACCCTGGAGGAGGTAGACCCCAGGCCCAGCCAAGAGCAGGGAGCGGCCATCGTGCAACAGCAAGCAACAGCTGCCGAGCAGGAAGGCCCAGTGCCGGAGTCCCAACAGGAGGCTGACCCAGCCCTGTAAGTAGCCTTGCCAACTGTATTTGTAACCAATTGCTTTGACTTGATAATTAGTCTTTAAGTACTAAGTTTACTCTTAAAAACTAATTAATGATGGCTATTTCATTATTTTCCGTAAATGTCAGAAGTATTAGAGACAGGCGCAGATGTGCTAGTACTTTGAGTTTTCTTGCCAGCCAGGAGTGTGACGTGTACATGATTCAGGAATGCTCCATCCCCTTTGCAACATCATACACGCACCTAGAACAGCAGTGGACCCTAGGGCCTTCCTTTTGGTCTGGGGGAACAGCAGTAGGTCTGTAGGAGTGGCTACCTTAGTCAGAGGAAGGCGTTTCACAATGGACTCAGTCACCGAGCTGGAGGGAGGCAGGGCTCTTGTCGTCGACGGTTCGTGGGCAGGAGAGCCAGTTAGACTTATCAATGTGTACGCCCCCTCTGACGTAGGCGAGCGACGGGAGCTGTTTCAGCGCCTCAGGCCACAGTTGGTCACCTCAAGGACAATTTTGATGGGTGGGGACTTCAACTGTATTCTAGAAGCAGGTGGTAGATGCGGGGCCAGGGCGGGGGAAGGATGGATGGATGATGCTGCGAAACTACTGGTGGAGATGGTGAGTGAGGCCTCCCTGACAGATGTCATTGGGTCCATGGGGGCGAACGCCAGGAACTTCACCTGGAGTCGCCCTGATGGTTCCGTGCGCTCCAGGATAGACTTCATCTTTACCTCTAAATCAGTGAAGCTCCAGCAACATTCAATGGTGACAGTACATTTCTCTGACCACAGAGCTATCCACTTCCAAGGGGAACTGACGGGCAAGTTCCTGACAGGTCCAGGCACTTGGAAACTGAATAGCTCTCTGCTAGAGAAAGAGGGGGTGAAGGAGGAGTTGAGGGAGACATACACCCAGTGGCAGGCCATGAAAGACACATTCGAGTCCACAGGGAAATGGTGGGAATGGGTCAAAGGCAGGGTCCAGGATTTCTTCAAGAATGTGGGTAGGCAGGTTGCAAGGGGGAGAAAGAGGGAGTTCAGTAGACTACAGCAAGAGCTGCAAGAGCTGCACGACCTCCAACTCCGGGGATGGGACGTCATGAGCCCTCTGGAAGAAGTCAAGAAAGAGCTGAGCGAGCACTTTCATGACGAATCCAGGAGGATCATTTTCCGTTCCAAGGTGGAGAACTTGGAGAAGGGGGAGAAATGCAACTCCTTCTTCTTTAAGAAAATCCACTCTGCGCACACCCCTCTGGTTCAACTGCGCAATAAGGAGGGAACCCTCTGTGACACAAGGGAGGACATTAGGAAGGTTGTGACAGACTTCTATGGGGACCTCTACTCAGAGAAGAGGTCAGAGGGAGATCAAGCAGAAAAGTTTCTGTCTGGTATCCCAAGAACTGTTTCCCCAACAGTGAGAGAAGCCCTTAATGCCCCCTGACTTTGGAGGAGCTGCACCTTGCAGTTAAATCCTTCAAGTCAGGAAAGACACCAGGTAGTGACGGTCTCCCAGTCGAATTCTATGACTCACTGTGGGACCTGGTGGGACCAGATCTCCTGCAGGTGTATGAGGAGATGGAGAGGGAGGGAATCATGCCCCACACCCTGAGGGAGGGAATGATTGCTCTCTTGTATAAACATAAGGGGGAGAGATGTGACCTAAAGAACTGGCGCCCCATCTCTCTCCTGAATGTAGACTACAAGATCCTGGCGAAGACACTAGTAAACAGACTGAAGGGCGCCATGGGAGAGTTAGTTCACCCAGACCAAACCTGCGGGGTCCCGGGGCGTAGGGTCGCAGACAGCCTGGCACTGATAAGGGACACGATCCAGTACATCACGGACCGCAAGATCAGGGCTGCCCTGGTCTGTCTAGATCAGGAGAAGGCATTCGACCGCGTCTCCCATGAGTTCATGGAGAGGGTACTGCATGGTTTTGGGCTGGGGGAGCGCTTCTGCGGTTACGTTAAAGTAATGTATAAAGACATCTTCAGTTCAGTCATTGTAAATGGTTGTAAAACAGACCCCTTTCCTATCAGGTCTGGGGTAAGACAAGGCTGCCCGCTCTCGCCACCTCTGTTTGTTTTGGTTATAGAACTACTTGCTGAGTACATCAGGAAGAACCCGAACATCAGAGGGATCCCGACACCTGGCGACGCGAAGAAGGAGGTCAAGTGCTCACTATACATGGACGACGTCACCCTCTTCTGCGCGGACGGGAAATCGGTCCAATCCCTGCTGGAGGCATGCACGGACTTCGGCAAGGCATCGGGTGCGAAAATCAACGTGGACAAGTCACAAGTCAAACTGTTTGGGCGATGGGACCTCTGCAACGAGCCTCTCCCCTTCCCCATCGAGGCAGGACTGATGAAGATCCTCGGCGTCTGGTTTGGAGGACCAGGGGCAGCAGCGAAGAGCTGGAACGAACGCTTGGCCAAGGTAAAGCAAAAACTGGGCCTCTGGAGCCTGAGAAACCTGAGCATTGAAGGGAAGGCTCTGGTGCTCAGGAACGACGCACTGCCCGTGCTGCAGTATGTGACACAGGCCTGGCCACTCCTGGCCAATGTAGCACGGGCCATCAACAGCATGGTGTTCCACTTTGTCTGGCACTCAAAGATGGACAGGGTGAAACGGTCAGTCATGCACAAGGAGCACCGCAAAGGGGGGAAGGCAGTCCCCGACATCTCAACGATCCTCAGGGCCTTCTTTGTGTGTGGCTGCGTCCGAATAACCCTGTTAAATGTGAACAAGGACCACTCCGCCTACAAGGTGTTCCGCTTCTTCCTCCTCCCGGTGTGGAGACGGCTGGGATGGGATAAGTGGGAGAACGCTATGACTTTCAACTGGGACCTCCCATGGTACTACAGGGAGGTAGAAAAATTTGTGGAGGAATTCGGGCTGAACTGTGTTACCCCTTGCCTTTGGAAGCCCAAAACAATCCACAAACTGATCAGGGCCAGGGACACCACTGAACCAGTGAGCGACCTGCCACCAGCAACGGCAACGCACGTGTGGGGAAATGTATCCTCCCCAATTCTGACCAACAGACACAAGGACATAGCATGGATGACCGTGAAGGGGGGCCTGCCAGTGAGGTCCTTCATGCACAGCAGAGGCCTGTGCCCGCACAGGAACTGCCCAAGGGGATGTCCCGCAGAGGAATCTGCACACCATCTGTTCTGGGCCTGCCCCTTTGCCCAGAGACTACGGGCTGCTTTACAACAAGAACTGGTAGCCTTCATCCCCTACAAGAACATTACGGACCAGTCCATGCTGTATGGGCTGTTTCCAGGGACACACACAGAGGAAGCCATCCAGGGGTGCTGGAGACTCCTCTGCTGCATTAAAGACATTCTCCTGTACGCCAGGACCCGCCTGGTAACCAATGGAGAGGTGGTAAACAGAGAAGGGTGCCGCAGGATGGTGCTCAGCCTGCTCAGAGACTATGCAGCCATGAACAAAAAGGAAAGTGAGGAAGAGGAAGAACTGTAACAAAACCCTCCTTCCCCACTGTACTCTTTAAAGTGGCGACCCCATTAAAACCGTAAACGCTATTTTCAAACATTTCTGAATCCCACACTGATGGAATGTAAAAGTTAAATTACATTGATTGAAAAGTTAAAGTGGACTGCCCACCCTAAGGGGTGAGGTACCACTTCCTTATAAACTATGTATCGCAACTTTTAAGCACTTAATAAAAGTTTTTGCCCCAAAACTAAAAAAAAAAAAAAAAAAAAAAAACGGTCCCAGGATGCTTGTTTCCGGTCCAGGGAAGACATGGCTTGGCAGTTCGGGCTGGACTGTTCCCATGAGGCACAGGGTCAGACTGATTTGCATTTGGCCATGTCTGAACTGGGGTGGCGGAGTGAGCTAAAGAATGATGATGGATTAAACCCAGATCAGTTGACGGGGGAGTGCTTGCAATGTTCAACACTCCGTCCATCATCCACCTTTGGTTTTGCTATATATCAATTAAGCCCTGATGAAGTTCAGTCTTGTCTGAACGAAACGCGTTGGCTGGAGCCTATCTTATGACATTGTCTGAATAAAGGATTTCAAACACTAAGGAACTTTGTCCGTTTACATCTTTTGAATATACATTCCAGTGGTGCACCTCTCCACTCTCATCCATTCCTTGATCTGCCTTGCAGTTTGCACCAAACAACGGCAGGTGCAGGAGTCGTTTGTGCACACGTCTAAAGGCTCTTTTAACGAACGATTACAAAAAGGAACACAGCAGTATTGTGCGGCTCTATAAGTCCGCCGTTGATTTGTCCTGCAGTATGTTCTAGTTTGAGTAAAGGCATGCAAATCATTCAACTTTAAAAATCTCTAGCATTTTGCTTTGATGACTCAACCCTGTACTTCTGAGCACCATCACAGATGCTGGTTCTTGAATGATACCATTCACCTACCATACTCATAATATTAAAACATAGCTGCACCACTGTGGCTTGTGTATTTTATGTGTAGACATATTTCAGGATGAAGGAAGAACTACAACACAATTGTGTGTTTACATTGGTGCTCCATTAAGGTTGGCGGCGGACAGTTACCAGAAATGTTGGGGGAATTAAACAAGGGGAGGAGGCAGGGGGCGAGGGGACAACTGGTGTTCATATAAAAGAATTGAGCTTTGAGGATTTTGAATTAGAAATGGCAGAAACCGGTTTAGTATTACCAGTATACCGAGTGGGCCACGTTGCTCTCTGTCCTATCGCTGGATCAAGACTAAATGTAATCATCAATTCATTGGTTATGGGTGGACCATGGAGTGCTTTGTTATAGTAATGGCCTAGCAGTCTATATGAATGTGGTATACCACATGTGAAAGTTATAAGTTTCAGTTTATTTTGTACTTAAGATTAGCAAAAAATGCACTTTAAGAACACTCCCCTTGAGAACAGGATGCTCCCACAAACATTATAAATAAAAACAATTCCATAACAAAACACAAAAGACAAGTAGATCACAACAATTATTCCAAGCACTCTGTAGACCTCGGGATAAAAAAATAATAAAATAAACCCTTAAAATGCAGTTCAAGTTAAGGAAAATCAAAAAGAAATGCACACCAAATAGACTGCTTGCTGGTGTCTAGCACTTAGCAAAGCCTCATTCAGACGTAAGTTTCTCCTCATTTTGGTTTCATGAGTAAATACTAAACGTTCAACCAGCAGTATCTCCTTATAAATCCTTCATCAAAGATGATAGTCATATTATTCCGGATATCAGCCCCAGATTCATAGCGTGTTCTTCTGCATCCCAACGTTTGCACTTTATACATTTTAAATCTTAGTGACTTGATTTTATGAACTTGTGGCAATGTAAGCAGCGCTACAAGAGTAGTTCTCATGTAAATTACTGCACCATTTTTTTTTTACATTCTTGTATGCAATGTTTTTATTGTGGTCTTTCGCAACTGTCTTCCTGCATTTTCTTCTTAGTGATTTGGTTTTACGAATTTCTTCGGTAAGACATGGAGTTTCATAGGAGTTGCACTGATGTGAATTGTTGCACTTCTTTTAAAGTTTTTGCATGCAATGGTGTTTAATAACTGTGCATGGGCTAATAAAATAAATAAATGTAGTCACCCTCAACCGTCTGTTAAACCTTCTCATCCTTAAGACAGCATTCTTCCAACTCTCTTCTTGGTTAGAAGTTTTCATTCTATGCTCGCTTCCACATGTGCCTAAAAGTCTACTGGGAGACCCTCTCCAACATTCTCAACGATAAAACAGACACTCTTCACACTTTGGCAGACCTTGGTACAGAAAAGCTCATTCTAATTAAAAGAACACTTACGACATTGACAGCACAGTAGCAAGGTACAGATCTAAAATACAGGCTAATGAACCGGAGACCTGCCCACACATGAAGATAGCAGACTACAGAATATTCCACGACCTACACATAGTTTATCACAAAAACACTGTTGCCTCCTACCACTTCACTAACATTTGACATCCTAATGCCAAATGGACAAACCATAATTCATAAAGGCAAATCTAACACAATTAGAGACTGCCTAGGCCCTATTTGTTATGTAAAAATACTCTAATAGCTAGCCTCCCCAAATCTATCATAACCCCTCTGAAAACTAATCTACACGCAACGACACACCTTGTCAAATAAACATATAAAGCAGAACACATAACCTCTATTTAGATAGAATTTCACTGGCATTACCTGGTAGATAAAAATCACACTTTGTGCACCAGGCACAAATCTCTGTTTTTTTAGCATACCCTACAAGTTGAAAAACAAACACAATAGGAAGAAGAAACACAAGAGGACATTTTTGCCTTCAACTGGAAATTTCAAAAACGAAAAAAATCTAAAACTCTTAATCAAACCTGCTCCTGCTAAGCACGAATATGGAATCCCTTACCTGCAGAACTCAGCCTCAACCCCTATGTGCCAGACTTCTTGAAATCCTTAAAACCCTACATTTTCAGATGGACCTAAATAACTAACATTGTTCAAAACGGCGCTTTCTCCATAACCTAACCTTGTTTTACTATACTTGTTTTTTTGCTCATAATTGTAAAGACTCCGCTGCTCATGTGGCTAGAGATGAGCTAAACATATACCATTCACAAAAAAACGTAGAAATGACAGTCCAAGTTCAAAGCAGGGTTACTGTAGTATACCTGACAACCATTCCAATTAAAGTTCAAGGCCAATCTTCCTCTTGAATGAAACGTTCAACCTATAACAAAGGATCGCGGGACGAGCACGGGGTGATATGATAAAGAAGTGAAAATGGTTCACAAGCGGTTCCACACCTCTTTAGGGATAGTAAGCGCTATATAAGCGCAATTCTTTATCAATGTGCCCTTGGCGAGCCAAAGGCACCACCTACCTGTATGAAAAGTGACCGTTTCATCACCAAAAACATAATGAGCGGAACTTGCCAAAAGGATAAACTACAGAAGTGTAGTAAGCAATTTCAGAGAATGTTAGCAACAATGATGCCATGTGACGTCAACAACCCGTGACGACACCAAGATTAGCGGTGTATTTAGGAGTCAGCCACTCCATTTGACGTAGGCATGTTTATGACGCCTTAGTGTTCCCATTGCCGCCGAGAGCTCTCTCTCACCTTGTCCTTCGATAGCAGTAGATCGCGCACCGGGGTCCCATCGCAGACGGTACGCCGGTCAACTTTTCCGGTGAACAAGTCCCTCACCCACAGCGTCAGGGCCATCGCATGGAACTGAGCAGCTCACAGCCTAAAAGTCAACTACTAGACGCAGGGGAACTCCCGGGAAGGAAAACCAAACCAGCTGCCCATAAACAGAGAAGGTGGACTAGCAGGGTAAACTCCCTAGCAGTTCAACGGAATACTACGTCAGCCGCCCCCTGTGACGCTATAAACGCGTCGGCCATCTTGGAACGGTGAAGGGTGAATAACCTTTAAATGGACGCCATTCAGAAACCTGCCAGTCAGTCACAACACGGGGAACGTGGCCTGTAGTATTTCGCGACGGATTCGGGGAACTAGATCACCGAACGTGTCATGTAAAGCTCAGTGTCGAAAAAAAGGATGCAGGGTCGTTCGTCTGGTATTCGACCAACTGCAAATTTACAGCATTTTCTTTTTCCCGTCACTCGTGACAAAAGATAGAGAGAGCGCAGTCCCCGGTCTGTGTTCTGCGTTCAAGCGAACAGAAGGCGGCGATCCTAAAGATTTGCTACCTGGTAGGGGGACCAACTAGCATAGGTGCAAATTCAGGAAGGTGAGTGTAAAAATTCAGGACAAAGGGTCAAAATTCAGGGCAAAAATTCAGGGCAAAAGGTGTGTTTTACACAAACATCAGAGGAGGTCGCGCAATAGTATTTAAGTAAGTAAAAAGACAACCAAAGTAAAAAAAAAATTATGTCCCAGAGGAACAAAGAACTTGAATAACTTCTTATTTACAGGGTTTTTTTTGCCGAACTGAGTTGTAAACAGTTTATCAAACTTGGAAGGATGAATAGCTGAGCGAGCCCTGACAGGATTCAGACCTGTGTGCTGTAGGATATACGGAAGTCAGCAACGGGAATTTGACTCACTGAGTCATCTTACAGTTTACGGTGCTATTGCACACTTTTGCATACTATTTCATAAAGTAGAAAATGAATACTTAGAGGACCATATTTGTTGTGTTTACTATTGTTCTTGGTCTCGCGACCTGCCTCGCGCTGTCCCGAACTTTTCTTCCCAGACACTCTTGTTTATAATGGTATAGGGTGACCCTGAATCTGCTACGATAGAAATGTCCACCCCACCAATATTTAGTTCACATATAGGTTTTTTACTCTTGCCTTTTACATTAAGGACTTCGTCATTGACAAGTAGTACAAAGAGATTCATGTCTTCGTCTTCGGACGAATCCAATTCATTGTATTCCTCAGGTACAACCATTTTTACATTAGAGTTCCTTCTTTGTTTGCTTTGACACTGTGTAACAAAATGGCCAATAACTCCGCATTTAGTGCACTCTCTTTGCCAAACTCCTAGGTAGCTATCCCAGGGCTTACAATACAGCAGTTGAAAATAAATCGCACATCAGCTGGTATTTAGCAGTTTATGCTTCTCTCTGTCGCTTTAACTCCTCTTTCACAGCTTGCTCTGTCCTAGTCTCTTGGTCTTTCAATAGATTTTCGAGTCCATGAACTCTGTCTACTAACTGTACCTCGCAAAAACGAAATGTGGTGTCATCAGGAAGCTCCAAGGATTGCAGCAATTAACGCATACCAAGCAGCCTTTCACACATTTGCATTTCTTTGGGGAAGCAGACACTGTTGAGTGCACACGAGCTCTGTTCCGCTCGTGTGTCCTCGGGAGCATGAGCGTGATCTTTATCGCGCTCATGCTCACCATTCTTTGAGGTTTGTTCTCGTGGGGGAGAGTGCGGAGAATGTTGTGATTAGAAAATGTTGGCTTTGTAATAAGATAGGGAATAACGGTATTTGGTCATTCTGTAACTGACGCTTGATGGATTCACACTTACCGCAAATAAAGGAATCTTCTTCCACGCTACGACGATCCTTTCTCCTTTATTTACTTGCATGAACGATGATGGATTAACTTCCATTTCCTACACTGGCGACGAGCGGGCACAAAGCCATTTCAATTTCTACTACTTTGATGACTGTCGTTTTGTGGAATTGTTCTTCAGTTCTGTTCCACTCCTCCAGCGTGTCTTCTGTTTCCAGCACTTCAGAGCAATTTCTACTTTCGTTGTTGTTCCTGTGATTGATTTTGCCATTTACACGTAGAAATGGGAAATTTTGTTTGCAACGTTATTTGCCAATGACGTCATTCGCGCAAACGCAGATCGGACGTTCCTTAGCAACGAGGATACTTAGCAACAGTATCATACGTCATTCCACGTTGGCAGCCATCTTGAATGTCATTACCCCGATCATAAATTCCTTATCAGCTGTTTTTCTGCAGCGCTTCCATGGGAGTTAGGCCCTCCTTTCTTAAACCGCTACCAACGTTTACAGCTGCAACCTATCTGAGATCCTTATTTCCTGATCAGCTGTTTTTCGGAAGCGTCTCCACGTGAGTGAGGTTCTCCCTTTTTAAGCTGCTTCCAACTACTACAGCTGCATCATTTCTTCAATTTGAGGTAACGATTTCGGTGACAAGCACACCTTATTACTGAAGTGTATCAACTTACATAACGAATTATCCTGAGCTTGTTTGTCTATTGCGGTGACAAGCACACCTGCTTGTTTTTTTTTCTTTTCTCAATTTTTTTTTTTTGGTTTCTTTTCTTTGTCATTTATTCATATTATATAATATGGCTGGCATTGTTCCTCCTTCTTCGTTTTTGTCTTCTCCTGGTGAACCACCAATGGATTGGGAGACATGGGAACCAGCATTTCTGGCTTATGTCGAAGTTTTAGAAGGTGAAGAGTGCGAGCCAGAAAGGAAATTGGCATTACTAAAACATTGTTTAGGTGGAATAGGTCTCAAAGAATTTACAAATTTACCAGCTCTTATCGATCCTGGTAACATTAATGTATATCAATATGCATCCAAGCAACTAAGTATGAGATATGGGAAAAAGAAAAATGTGGTTATGGAAAGGTTTATTTTTTACTCTAGAAAACAACAACCCGATGAGTCCATCGAAGATTTTGTTTCAGCACTTAGGTGACTTGTGACTTTGAACATATTTCCTACGAACAGGTACTTAGAGATCAAATTCTCATGAGAACTAACAATAAAAAGTCCAGGAGAGATTATGGACTTCTTCTGACATGTCTTTAAGTGCTGCCATCGACATAGCTAAATCTATTGAGCACTCAGAGAAATTTGTGAAAGAGATCAGAGGTAATGAAAAAGGTGAAGTTTTTGCTATTTCTAAAGAATTAGATAAATCCAAGAAAAACAATTTACAAAAAACTGAAAATTTGCAAAAATATGATGGAAAATATAGAAGTTTTGGTGCAGACAATAAAAAACATGTATTTGTATGCTATAGGTGTGGAAGTCCTGGGCACCTAGGTAATTCAAAGTTATGCCCTGCTAGTGATAAGATTTGTTCCAAATGTGGAAAAAAAGGACATTTTAGTAAAGTTTGCAAGTCCATTCCAAAAAGGGTAAATATGATCCAAAGTTATCCTGACTATGAGAATTCTTATGATAACTACGAAAATAATATTAATACTGTTATTAATATTTGTGGAAGTGAAAGTGTCACTAAGTTTCCCTCATGCACTATTTGTATTGATGGTATTGATGTACAATTACTAGTAGATTCATGTGCTGGGTATACTATTATTGCGAAAAAATAGTTGATGACAAATGGCCAACCAAAAATTACTTTCTCCTGATGTTACACCTCGTGGATATACAGGTCACAATATTGATTTAGTGGGATATTTTTGGGGCAATTTGGAATTTTCAGGATGCCACACTTATGGTAAAGTTTATGTAGCGAAATCTGGGCAATCCCTCCTGGGTTGGCCACATCAGGAGCAAATGGACATCAAACTCAATCCCAAAGCAAATCCTCCCGTTTATGTCATTGATTTACCTACAACTTCTCATAACGACAATATCAATTTTGTTTCTAATTTAAAAAACAAATTTCCTGAGGTTTTCACCAATAAATTCGGAAAGTACCAAGGATTTAAACATAGCATTAGATTGTGTGACAATGCTATTCCTATTCGTCACAAAGTAAGGAAAGTTCCACTATCCTATAGATCAAAACTTACAGATATTTTAAAAGATTTGTGCTCTAAAGGTATAATTGAACCCATTGAATCATCTCCATGGGTTTCTCCGATTGTTATTTCAGTTAAATCTACAGGTGAGCTCAGATTATGTGTGGACTAACGCAGTCTTAATAATGCTATCTGGGTAGATGCTCATCCCTTACCTAATTTACATGAAATGGTTGCTACATTAGCTGGTGCACAAGTTTTTTCCACCATCGATTTAGCCAGCGCATACCATCGAGTTGTTTTAGATGATGAATCAAAAAACCTTACTGCATTCATAACTCCTGAAGGTCTTTACAGATATTGTCGTATGCCATTTGGCCTTGCCAGTGCCGCTTCAGTTTTTCAAAGATTGATGAAAGAAACACTCGAAGGTCTGGCAGGTGCTATAGCTTTCCAAGATGACATTCTTATGTATGGTAAAAATGCTGAGGAGCATGACCACAATTTAAACAATGTACTCTCTGCTTTGTCATGTAAGGGTCTTACTCTCCGTACAGATAAATGCAAATTCAAAGCATCTCAAGTGGAATATTTAGGGCACACTATCAGTGGTTTTGGTATCAAACCCAAGCGTAACCATGTAGAAAATATCACTAATGCTGAAATTCCCAAATCTAAGGAACAATTAGTTGCCTTCCTAGGACTCACTGAGTTCTATGCTAAATGTATCCCTAATTACGCATCCAAAGTTGATCCATTCAGATGCCTTTTAAAAAAAAAACACAAAGTTTGAATGGACCAATGATATGTCTACTGCTTTTACTTCTTTGAAGACCTGCATTGTAAATGGTCCTTGTTTACAACCTTTTGTAAGCGGAAAAAAATGCATAATTATGGTAGATGCAAGCAGTACTGGTTTAGGTGGTGTTCTGATGCAGAAGGATAATACCAAAGAATGGATTGTTGCCTATGCATCTAGAGCCTTACGCGATGCAGAGAGACATTATTCTGTAATAGAAAGATCATTGTTAGCTTGCGTGTGGGGTGCAGAACATTTCAGAACATTTATTTGGGGGACCAAATTTGTCATTAAAACTGACCATAAGCCCCTCATGTTCATGATGGCACCTGGTGAAGGTCGCACCATGTCTGCAAGATTAGCCAGATTAGCATCTAGGTTGCAGAGTTTTCAGTTTCAATTGGAATATGTTCAAGGTAAATTTAATGTACATGCTGATTGCATGTCTCGGTTCCCTCCCTCCACACCTGACGCTGAGGAAGTGATGAATGAAGAATGTGAAGTAGCTTTTACCATGCATGACATTAATTCACTTTGTGGTGATCAAACAGTTATCCAAGAAGATTTATGGTTAAAAGAAATGAATAATGATGAGGAATTAAAAAGACTTAAGCATCACATTTTGCAGGGGTGGCCTGAAGAAAGGAAGTTATCCGGTGATTTGACAAGTTATTGCAAAGTTAAGGAGGAATTAGCTATTGAAAATGATGTTGTTTTAAGGGGCGACAAATTCGTACCTCCTTATAATTTAAGGAAGAACATTATTGTTTTAGCTCATGAGGGGCACTTAGGAATATCAAGTACCAGAAGACGTGTCAGGGAATCCTTTTGGTGGCCAGGGATTGATATGTCTGTGGAACATTTTGTTAGAAATTGTTTTGAATGTTCCTCCAGTGATAAGTCAGCAGTTCCTTTACGTCCTGAACCACATCCCGTAGACTTCCCAGATGGTCCTTGGCGTAAGTTAGGTGTGGATATTATAGGACCATTTTCTGTTTTGCTTAAACAAGAATCTTTCGGAATTGTTTTGATTGATTATTTTTCCAAGTGGCCTGAGGTCAAAATGGTAAAAGAAGTCACTTCAGAAAAGATAATAGAATTTTTGGACGAAGTTTTTTGTAGGGAAGGTATTCCTCAAGAAATTGTCACCGATAATGGGCCTCAGTTTGTTAGTAATAAAATGGAGTTATTCTTTCAAAAATGTGGAATTATTCACAAGAATATTGCAGTGTTCCATCCAGAAGCTAATGGCCAAGTTGAGAGATTTAATCGGGTCATAAAGGAGGCCGTTCAATTATCTGTAAAAAGTGGACTAAACTGGAGAAATTCCTTACAATCCATGCTATTAGCATACAGGACTTCTCCTAATTCTGTGACCTTAGTTAGCCCTTTTGAATTATTAAGAGGACGTAAACCCAGCACCAAGCTTGTCCCTTGGTGGCTGAAAGGAAAACAAAGTAAGTTGAGTGATATTTCTGAGGTGGACTATGAAAAAGTCCGGTGTAGAGTTGAAGAATACAAAGAAAAGATGAAACATAAAATGAGTAAAAAGCAAGGTTCTGTGAGCAAACAATCTGTTGAGATTGGAAATTTGGTACGTATCAAAAGAGCAAATACAGTTGGGAAGGGCTATCCTATGTGGTCATCCCCCAAAAGGGTAATTGAAGTTTTTAGAAATGCTGTGAGAGTAGATGGAGGAAGTGTTTGGAATCTCAATAGGATTTCCTTGTTCAGGGGAAGAATAATTCCCAATAGTGATAATGGGAGCAATGTTTTCCTTGACATTAAGGGACAGGAATGCACTAAAGCTTTAGAAACAAGTGCTACACAAATTGTTGATGGTCCCCAAAGGTGCATTCGTTCTCGTCATCCTCCTGTGAGATTCCAAGACTATGTCATGTCTTAAATTTAGTAGATAATACTTTTATTTATTTCCTTATTATTATCATTATATAGATATATGTATGTGGTGGTGCGGTGTATTTGGATTTAATAAAGAACCCTGCACTTAACTTTTGGGTCAGTGTTCGTCTTTCCTGGAGCAATTTGGAAGTTGGAGACGGAGTTCTCTGTGTTATATATATATATATATATATATATATATATATTTTTTTTTTCTTTATTTTTTTTTCTTTTAAGGGGGGAAGGTGTGTTGAGTGCACACGAGCTCTGTTCCGCTCGTGTGTCCTCGGGAGCATGAGCGTGATCTTTATCGCGCTCATGCTCACCATTCTTTGAGGTTTGTTCTCGTGGGGGAGAATGCGGAGAATGTTGTGATTAGAAAATGTTGGCTTTGTAATAAGATAGGGAATAACGGTATTTGGTCATTCTGTAACTGACGCTTGATGGATTCACACTTACCGCAAATAAAGGAATCTTCTTCCACGCTACGACGATCCTTTCTCCTTTATTTACTTGCATGAACGATGATGGATTAACTTCCATTTCCTACACACACCCTGGGCTTATTTCTTTTCAGCCGTCTGCGCCTCCCCCCCCACCCCCTCTCCAGAAGGATCACAGGGGACTCCCTTGCTTTGTAGCTGGGGAATCTAAATTGTGTAAATAAACTTTTGTATTTTAGCTGAGAGGTTGAAATTATGGACAAATGCTGTCAGTGAAGACAATCATCACGGACAACTGACTTAAGGGCTAATTTACGGACTGTCCGTGAAAATTACGGACGGTTGGTCACCCTACTACCTGGTGGTAGAGAAACAGTGGGGGTCTCTGCACCCAGTGACGTATCGCTGTCTCGAAGGTATTTTAACGTGGGCGGCTTAGATCCTCAGGACTTGACTCATCTTTGCAAAAATGCTGCAATCTCATAGTCCTGGTTCACCCATTTCAGCCGTCGAGAGTGTGAATATGTTCATGTGTATGCTCTATCGCTGGCACAAAGACATATCTTATGTTTTTATTTATTTTTAATGCAATTTCATATAGCGCAAACTTTACCCAAAGGTGTCAGAGCGCTTTACAATAGAACCAGGTACTTGTGATGGAATTTACACATATACAAACATGATAACAAAAAATGAAAGGTTACACAATTGGGGTAATAAAGGTACAGGATATATATTTACAAAGTTGAGTTCACGTGAGTGCCAAGCTGCCATGAGGGTCAAGAACTGGGTAGAATTAGTCCTGAACGTGTCTTTGGAAGAGAAGAGTTTTGCAATCTGTTTTGAACGTCCGGAAAGAAGCGGTGGTTCAGAGGGTTGGAGGTAGCGAGTTTGCGAGTTCCAAATTCTAGCCGCACTACCTGAGAATGATTGAGTCATAAATCTTTCCTTTTTGAAAGTAGGGGGTTCGAGCAGTAGGTTTTCAGCATTGCGTGAAGGTCTAGACCAGCCTGATATTTTGCGTTTATTCACCAGATAGCGAGGGGTGGAAATGTGCAAGGCTTTGTGGGTGATACAGGCAGTCTTGTAGATTGACCTAGCTGCGATGGGAAGCCAGCAAAGAGAAAAAAGTACGGGTGTGATGTGATCATTTCTTTTGGCCCCAGATACAAAACGTGCCGCTGAGTGGAGGATGGATTTTAGAGGGGAAAAAGTGGGTTTTGGGGAGGCCAGCAAGGAGAGATTTGGAGTAGTCCAGTCTGGGGAGAACCAGAGATAGGACCAAACTTTTTAGCAAGGCTGAGTTGCATCCCTGAGACAGACAGAGCTCCTGCCCGTCCTCTTCTTCTACTGACTAATGTGGTACACCAATAAATCTCATGGGCTTTTGACACAGCAATCAATCGCACCTGGCCTAATTGGGGCTTATTTCCCCTCCTTCCAATTTAAGTCTCTTGGTCATAGGAGATCGGTGATTACTCTACCGGGCACTATCTTAATTTTTATTCTACAAGCCGTGCCTTCACATTGTGATTTATCAGCCCACGATGCCGCTTTGATCTCTAGACCCAAGATTTGATTCGCTACTTGAGGGTCATTTAATATCACATGCTCACAATTCCGTCCTGATGAAGATCTCAAATTGTTGAGATCGAAACGCCGTCGACCCTTCTACAACTAAACTCCTTAATTTCTTTAATTAATTTTGTAAGGAGTTTTTGCTCTTGTTGTCAATGCGATGTATGGTTTTAAATGTTCCTTCTCTCACCACATCACGTTCCTTTTCACTATATTGTGAGCACTAGATCTATAATCTGCTTGTAATGATATAGTAAATTTTGTTAAATAAATGAACTGCCTTACAATGTTCACGTGTCCTGTCCTATACATGATATCTAAAAAAGTTCCTCATGCCACAGGATTACTGATTGATTCGCTTCTCTGAAAATTTCTATCTCCACCTGGACCGAGTGGCCTTGTATGAACCATTGTGTCTTACAAAACTATCTGAACCCCCAGGTTCGATAATAGGGGTCCCCTTGTTATGTAATACATATCATGCGTGTTGTACTTGAAGCTCCAGAGAAAGGTATTCAAAGGTGCGGAGAGAGCTGATGGGATGGTCTTTGAATTGAAGGGAGTTTCTGAAGTTAACTGCCATGCCTCCCCCAACTTTATCCTCTCTATCATTTCTGATAATGGAATAGTCCGTGGGGAGCAGAAGATCGAAAGTGGTATGAGAGGTGTCTTTGAACCAGGTCTCAGTGAGGAAAAGTATATCAATATTGTAGAGATTGATGATGTCAGAAATTGCCAGCTTGTGTTTATTTGCAGATCTACAGTTATGAAGCAAACAGCGCAAATGTGTGCCATTTCCATGGTTTTAGAGGCACTTATGAGTGACACGCTACAGCCAAATGACAATTTCTTTAGAGTAAACCCAAGCAATGGAGTCAATATAAAGAAGTACATATCAGAAAGTACCCCCTTTGAGCAACGAGAAGCTTTAATAAAAAGGTCAACCTGAAGTGCAAGGTCACCAACTGCTTGCCGGAAAATGTGGCTACTCTGCCTCCCACACATGAATAAGCTTGTGTTTGCCTTAAGGTGACAGCTGTCGCATGACATCAGACCCTTCTTGAGACCATTAGTCACGCAAACAGTAAGGCACAATAGCACCATTTTAGCAGTACACTGCCTGTACTGTAAGGTATTACTGAGTGAATGGAGAAGGGTACAGGCTGCACAAGACAGGCTCAAGCAGTGGGCAAGCCTCAAAATTATTAAAGAGCAAGGGCTGAACCTAAGCCTGTGGCAGCCCTTGAAAGTGTAAGAATCTGACCCGACTCTCTCCTAGGATCTGCACTTTACAGATTACTGAGTATTGAAATTTGGAAATCAAAATAAAGATATGTTGGTAGTTGGGCTTTGTATATTCTACCTAGACAGCCACATACAGTGGGAGCTTAGGTGTGATTGACCCAGCCTCACTCACCTGAATAGGCTGTATCCTGTCCCCACAGAAAGGGCTGCAGTTAGTCTGTAGCCAGGGCTGGCAGGGCATCTGTGCACTTCAAAGGCATGTCTCTAGAAGTTTCTCCTCACTTCAAAGTCACAACTGTGTATAAAAGAATGACTTCAGACACCACCACTTCAGTACACTTCTGGACCTGTGGGTACTCTGCCAAGAAGAAGGATTAATGTGCTGCTGAAAGGACTACCAGTCTGTTGAACTACTGCTTTTCTGTGCTGACCTGCTGCCCTCTTGCCTGGGTGAGAAGGACTGGACCTACATCTCTTGAACCCAGAGTAACTCCAAGGGCAAGTTGGCTGGCCTCCTGATCTGAAGCCTCAGGGACATAACAGGTTTCCAAAAACCTTGCATCTGAACTCTGCCATCTGTGAGTCTACCCTGCCAAGTGGTTCCACCCCAGTCCTGGACCCTTGGAAGTGGGCCTAAGGTGCTTACCAGCAGAACCGACGTATCTTCTCTGCTGAGATATGCATCCTCTAGACCAGAGGTCTTCAAACCCTGGTGCGCGCCCCCCGGTGGACCTTGGCTGCATTCCTAGGGGGGCGCAAATGGCTCACCAAGTACTTGTAAATGAAGATGGCCTGGAAGCGCAACTAGGAACGTTTCCAGGCTCTCTTCATTTACATGCAGTTCTTGAATTGGTTAAAAAAAAAAAACAGACATGCAGACCTAATTATTTAAAAGAATGTATTTCCATGGGATTAGCTGAACTTGCATTTATTTTTCGTTTAAGGTTTCTGTATTTTATATGCAGGTAACTGAAAGTGGAAAAACAAGAGCCAGAATATTTTTTGTTCCTTTTAGCCATGTGGTGGCAGTGTCAAAAACATGGCTAAAAAGAAGAAAATATTCTTCAAGTGTTTTGTTTTTCACTTTCAGTTAATTGCATATAAAATAATACAGAAACCTTAAACGAAAAATAAACGTAAGTTAAGCTAATCAGATAGAACTACATTTTTTACATTTTGAAATTTCATTTGGGTAATGTGGCCAATGCAAATATGAGGAATAGTGGCTTGTGTATTTATAGTGCTAGAAGGTCCCAGCCTGGAGCAGAAAGCACTGTGAATATGCAAGTAATTATTTTTAAATTATATTCTACACAGTATAAGGTAGACTGCTGCAAAATGATTTGGTGTTTTAAGATCAAACAAGTGCTTTCAACATTTATATTTTAGTAATTGGTAATCATTGCCTAGTGCAAACATTTGTCTATTATAAGTACACTTTCTAGAACTCAGCTTATAACACCGTGACATTAAGCATGAAAAAGAATAACTCATTGTCCCTATGAAGCCTCAGGAGCCTCCATCAATTAAAGCCTAAACTGACTCCCAAGCTGCCTTTACATTTAGGGCCTAATTACAATGTCGGTCGGAAAGCCTCCCAACCGACATTGTAGGTTTAAAGTCCGACGGCTGTATTATGATGGTGGCGGTCGGAGTTTAAACCGGCTGGGAAATCCGACGCGGCTCCAACGGTCTCAAGGAGCCCGTCAGCCAGTCGGTAAGGTCTCATAATCCCTTAAGGACGGTGTTTCCGCCATCGGGATTATGATGTATGTTTCTGACAGCCAATCTATGCTGGCCTTTCCGACATGGATTGGCTGTCAGAAACTGACTTTGGGGGCCCCTCGCCCACCGCATTTGGCCCTGGGGGGCACCTATGGTGCCCCTCTAAACATCCCTGCACCGTGTGGCAGGCACCATGAGGTGCCTGCGACACGCTGCAGGGCTGTTTGGAAACATACATTTTTCTATGGTAGCTTATGCTGCGGGCGTTATCTGCCCGCCGCACAAGCTCCCATAGAAAAATTGATGTTTCCGACCGCACTGTGTGCGGTTGCATCCAAATGATGTGGTCGGAACCGCTGACCTGAGGTCAGTCGGTTCCCATTCCGCAACGGTGACGGGCGGTCTCATCGTAATCAGGGCCTAAGTGATTAATCAATTGCACACATTTACATTCTTTCAGGTAGCCGGCACCCTGGTGAGGATGCTGTTTCATTCTTACCTTTGTGTCCCTCCCTGAGATTCTCAACACAGGAAAACACATCCTCAACCCCACCCTCGCTTCACTTTTATGGAGAAGCACTTCACAGGCCACAGTAATTGTTCAGGGGTGGTAGCTTTTTAACGAAAAGTATGGAAACTACTTCTGTAAAAATTAAAAAAGCATGGGGCATGTGGCTCCCCATGGATTCCGTCCGCTTTGACCTCTGTTTGCATGCAGATTAGCCTGACCCCTTGGGCCTCAGAGTAATGGTCCAAGAGAAAGAGGAAAGTGGTGAGTACCTTGGATAGCATCAAAGAGATAGCCCAGAGGAAGTGGCGCTATACGGGGGGTATTTTTTTTAGATTACAAATGATCGAGACAGCTTCCTCAGAGAGATGTCTTGAGGAAGTTGGGGAGTTTTGGGGCCCCTTTTTTTTAGGGTTTTTTTTTTAGTGCAGCAGGTGCAGTTGCATTGGGACCCAGGTTCACAACACCCCAAATATGGGGCCAGGGGTTTTTGGTCCATTTCTGTTTTGGTTTGATATATTTGTTCTTTTATAAGTCTCCCATATAGCGTAGATTATGAGCTACAGAAAAATACCCCTGAAATGAACTCCTAAGCACCGTCCCGGAGCTCACCCCTGCCCCTCCCACTCTCCCTATTCTTGCCATAAATGTTTGGAGGGGGGCCCGACTTCAAAGCATTTTGCTTAGGGGGCTCAGAGCAAAAAAGTATGAAGACCTCTGCTCTAGACAAACTGATTCATCTACTTGGCTGAGCGGTGCATCCTCAAGCAGAACCGACGCATCGTCGCTGTTGCATGGATTGGGCCAGGCGCAGAACGCCTGCATCGCCCTCACATCTTCAGAACCGATAGATCACTGATGGCGCGGCGCATCTCCGACCAAGGTTCTTGCATCTCTTGTCGATGGCAGCTCGACGACGTCCTCCGCATCGCAGCCTCACAGCTCCTCGGAACTGACGCATCGCCAGCTGCGCACCGCATCCTTGACGCCTGGACTTCGCATCGCAAACCCCTGTCGAGAGGATGCTCGATGATGACACAACAGGACCCCGCACCGCAGCCTCGCCGCATCTCGGAGCCGACGCATCACTTTGTGCGACGCTTCTTTGCCTCGGATCCACACAACGTTCTGCAACAAGGATTTAAGGTACTTTGTTCAGCGGGCCTAACCTGGTCCCTGTACCCAGCCCATGCTCCATCGCAGTCAGCCTGAACTTGTGGCTTTGTCCCGGTCGTGTGCAACCATATATCCCTTGTTGGCACTTGTGCCTTTTGGTTCTATTTTACCGTAAAACTTTAAAATTCAATATTTCCGGTTCTACTAATTGCATTTTTGTCATTTTGGCCTTGTGTTATTTATTAAAGTTTAGGGTGTTCTCACTGTATTTACTGTTTGAAGTGTTGCACAAATACTTTACATATTGCCTTCAAGTTAAACCTGACTGCTCTGTGCCAAGCTACCAGAGGGCGAGCACAAGATAATTGGGGGTTTGCTAGTGCCTTACCCTGACTATTATTGTGGTTGCTGCTTGACAAGGGCTCACACCCCAGTCAACCAGTAACTCAATTTCTAACATTTACATGTGCCAAGAAGTGCCCAGTGATGCTCATCAGTCATTCTCAGCCAGCCTCAAAGACTGCTTGCTCTCTGACGCTCGGAAAAGACAACTAGACAGGGACTGCATTGTGCTGATTGCTCACTTTGCTGAATGCTGCAACTGAATGCTCCATATGAGCCTGCTCTCCACGCTGAATTGAATGCAGCACCCACTATCCTGCTCTTCGCTGCTGACAATGTTGAGACAGGGCAGGACCAATAACCAAAACAGGTTGAGCCGAGGTTTTGCTTTGGACGGGACGCAAGGTGCCGATATTGTAGGCTATGGATGGCAGGTACGAGACGGAGTAGATTTGTGACAGTGCTTCTTGTTTTGTGCAGCAGCTACTTTCAGTGTTGTTGGGTGTTCAAAGAGAGGCTGTCTCTGTCGTTGGTGTTTCTGGGAGCTCCACACAGTCCAAAACAGGATCCCTCCGCACATGTGTGTAATTTGGCAGCAGGAGGTCAGTCAGTGCTGATTATTAATAAGTTGACTGACTCACCAAGACCAACATCCTGCAAAACAATACATTCGTTCCAAGGGGGCGAGGTGTCAGCGGAGAAAGGAGCCACTGATAACGCATTTGGTTTGTATGTGTCACTGTTGCTGGGCAGATCATGGTAATGAAGACCCCACCCCTGTAGGTTGTGTTTGACTTACACAGTGTTTGTGTTTCTTGTTGACTCTGCATTTATTGGTGCTAAAATATACAAGTCTAGTTGGCAAAATGGTGAAGTGGAGTTTAGTACCCTTCAGCATGGTTTGGGGTTACGTACTGGATGTACATGTTATGCTGTGCAACTTTGGGGAAGGTGAGTAACCTTTTGCAATATGTGATCTTGGTGTTGCCAGGATGGAGAAGTGTACTACTCTCATGTCTGGTATCTGAATATGAAAAGATGTAGTACCATGTTTTCTGGTGTGCGAATGTGGAGAAGAACAGCAGCCATGTTGCATGTAGTTTCTGGTGTTGTGACCATGAGGAAGAGCCTTACCCTGTAATGTGGTGGTTTGTGGTGTTGAGAATGTGGGGAAGAGCAGTACTGTGTTGAAAGAGGCAGTCTGAGGAAGTGTAGTCCCCTTCGGTGTTGTGGTTGATGATCACATGTTCTGTCTGTATGTGTCTGGCACCAGTCATCTCTATCTGCGAAGAGTTAGATCTGACAGGTGCATGTTACTAGAAGCAACATGCATTGGTGTGAGGTGTTTTGTATGTTTTGTAAATTCTCTGGTACCTTCCTGGTCAGTGTCACTGCTCTCCCCCGCGCGGGTCCACCGTTGGGGGATTGATCTTGAGCCCGAGCTCTGTGCCAGGTAGGTGTTCGAGGCCCTCCTCCACCCGCAGGCTCCTGCCTGCGCCTCATCCCTGGTGGTCTAGTGGAAAAGCACTCTGCTCTTCTGCTATTCTGCTCTGTTTTCTGTGCCCGTTTTGCTCTTTTTCCTCTCTCTTTTTGCTCTCTTTCTGTTTTTGCCCTTCTCTTTTGCTTCTCTGTTTTGCCCTTTCTCTTTGCTCTTTCGGTATTGCTTTTCTCTCTCTGTTTTGTCCCTTTCCAGCGCTCCCCGCCGCTGCTGCCCCCGCGGCCCCTCCCCCCCAGCGTGTCACTCCCGCTCCCGCCTCGCAGCTGACCACCCTCCCCCCAAATCCTACTTAATGGCAGTCATGCAGCGGCCGAGCCGAAGGCCCACCAAAGGCAAGCCCGTCCGCGACCCGTCTGCGACCAGCGCCAGAGACCCTGGTCCCCCGACCCACCACCGGTACAACCCTAGCATCCTCCACGCACTTAACCCCGGACGCAGCAACAACTGCCAGCAACACCCAAGGTCCGATCTCCTGCCGACCCTGCCACCGCACCTTCATCCACCTCCGGGTCCCATCAGTAGCTCCCTGCCCACTGGACGCCAGCGCACACAAAGTACTGAACTGCATCCTCCTCAACGTGCTCTCCCTGCACAGACACGCCATAGAAAGCTGGGACCTCCTCAACACTCACACGCCAGACGTCGCCTTCCTCACAGAGACCTGGACCAACGCCAGCTCCGGACCCGACATTGCAACCGCCATCCCCGACGGATACAAGATCCTAAGGAAAGACCGCCCCACCCGCCCAGGAGGAGGCATCGCCATCATCCACAAAAACTCCCTCCGCATAACAACCACCAACCCGGACGACGCCTCGCCCACCATGGAACATCTCCATTTCCAGATCCAGACCAACCCCAAAACGACGCTCCACGGAACCCTCATCTACCGGCCGCCTGGCCCCCGAGCTCCGTTCACCAACATCATCGCCGACCACATCGCACCCTAGGCCCTCACTGCCACAGACTACATACTACTCGGAGACCTGAACTTCCACCTGGACAACCATGACGACCCCAACACCACCGCCCTCCTAGAGAACCTCACCAACATAGGACTGAAGCAACTTGTCTCTGCCCCCACTCACACAGCAGGACACACACTCAACCCAGTCTTCGCACTTTGATTTCCGACCGCGCCTACGCTGTATCATTGTCTTCACGAACAGCTGCTCCCTGACGGTCCCGCAAGTTAGGACGGGCCGCCATATTTCGGTTAGCGCTCTAGCTGCCTGAGCCTCTCCGTCCACGTCAACCCTATAAGAGGGCATGCTGACGCGACCGCGCAGCGCTGACCAAAGCTGAATGTAACTGGGAACTGGTAACTAGCTCAGGGGTGTTTCTTACACTGCTACCTAGATGCACTTTGTTTTTAGAAAATAAGTTGTTTTTAGACGATTGTTTTAAATAATCACTCAGAAACTTCATGATTTTAGAGGTATTTTAATATTGCACGATGTATGAATTTGATGCTTTAACCTGACCCGCACTTTGATTTCCGACCGCGCCTACGTTGTATCATTGTCTTCACGAACAGCTGCTCCCTGACGGTCCCGCAAGTTAGGACGGGCCGCCATATTTCGGTTAGCGCTCTAGCTGCCTGAGCCTCTCCGTCCACGTCAACCCTATAAGAGGGCATGCTGACGCGACCGCACAGCGGACGCGCGCAGCGGGCGCGCCAAAGGTAAGCCCGTCTGCGCCCGTCCGCGGCCGGACTGCGCCCTGCGCCAGTCCCCCTGGTCATTCTCCGCTCACTACCTACTGTAAATCAATGTTGTTGAATCTTCGACATAAAGGTGAGTGCAATTTATGTCAGCCCATTTTTCCGAGCACTGACTTCCAGACACAATGTTGTCCTGCGTGTAGTTTCACTCTGGGTAACGGTCATCCACATTCTCACCCCTCTAACACTAACAAGGTGGTTCGGTTCAGCACACGTTTCGGTAATAAGCGTACCTTAACTTGTGTTTTACTGAACACTAGATCACTTCCCAAACATAGATACGAACTCGCTGATTTTATTGAACGTTCCACGCCAGACATACTATTTCTTACAGAGACATGGCTTCACAGTACTTCTGAACCAGATCTAAATGTGGCCATACCTTCCGGCTACGATCTGTTCAGAATTGATAGAGAAGGACAAAGAGGGGGAGGGGTGGCTATTGTTTATCGTTCTTATATCAAAGCCACTTTCTCTGACATTCCCCAATCAAAGGAGGAGGCCATTCTATTCACTTTTAAAGCTACCAATACCTCTATTTTTAATGGACTGCTAGTTTACAGACCTCCTGGGCCCAGGAAACCTTTCGTAGAATCCATTGCAACAACTATGGAATCCTGTATGGTACACTCTAATTTCTCTGTGCTAGGTGATTTTAATTTTCATTTAGAATCTACCGAAAGTGCGGAAACAAAGAATTTAATAGATCAACTAAATAGCCTTGGCTTAAAACAAATTGTCACAATGCATACACACATTGGCAATCATACCCTGGATGGCATTTTTACTAATCACGCACAGTTAAATTTTACTAAGACAATACCCCTGCCCTGGACGGATCATTTTGCGGTCTTTTTTGAAGTTCATACTAATGGATCTCCTATTAGAACCCACTGTATAAACAAGACAAAGATATCACGCCCTTGGAAGCAAATAAATAGTCAAGACCTTGAAATCGCTTTGCTATCTCAGAACCCCCCTACTGACACCGATCCCGACCAAGCAGCGGCAAATTTCCACCGCTGGATTGACCAGGCAATCTCAAGATTAGCTCCAGAAACTAGTACATCAAAAAGTAAAAGACTGACATCAGCTCCATGGTACAATAATAAGCTAAAAGATCTAAAGAAAATTTGCAGAGCCAAAGAACGATATTGGAGGAAGGATTATTCGGAATTAGGCAAAATACAGTATAGCCAGGCTTTATTGAAATATAAAGAAGCAATAATTGCTGCAAAATCTACATTCTTTACTGAGAAAATAATGGCCTCTAAAAATACACCCAGAGAACTGTTTAAAACAGTCTCTAAATTAGCCACTTTTGGTAACACCAAACCATTCAAATCCACCAGACAGTTCTGCGATAACCTTGCCGAGTTCTTTCATGACAAGGTGGTCAAAGTATATGATGAGTTCTCTAATAACACCAATGGCATCAGAACAGAAGAGCATAACAACAACAGATCAAATAACCAAGCACAATTGCAAGAGTTCAATCCTCTAACACAGGATAGAGTTGAAAAAATAATTATGGCAACCAAGTCAGGTTCCCCACTGGACCCTTGTCCGGCTATGATCTTTCATATGGTCCCCAATACTGTCGCATTTTACTTGACTCCTCTTCTGAACAACATCCTCAATTTAGGATACTTCCCTGTTGGGTGGAAAAAGTCCCTAGTACGACCTATTATAAAAAGGCGACTCTCGACCCCTCGGAAGTTGCCAGTTATCGTCCCATTACCTGCTTACAGTTTCCGTCAAAAATTTTAGAAAAAGCACTAAATGAGGAATTGCTGTCTTTCATAGAAACTAACGACAAACTTGATCCAGCACAACATGGTTTTAGGCCACGGCATAGTACTGAATCTGCATTGATTGCAGCTACTGAAAATTTACGTGTCGAACTAGATCAGGGAGGGAAGGCCATACTAATTTTGCTCGACTTGTCGGCAGCGTTCGACACGGTGGATCACCTTATACTTCTTCAGCGGTTGGCCGAAATAGGTGTCAATGGCAAAGCAGCAGATACACTTCGGTCATATCTTACTAACCGAGAACAATCTGTAATACTGGACGAACATAAATCACTCCCTTATGCTATGCCATGTGGAGTACCTCAGGGATCATCGCTTTCCCCGACCTTATTTAACGTATATGTTACCCCATTGGCTAAACTTATACGTTCCCTCGGTTTCTCCGCCATCTGTTATGCGGATGATACACAAATTGTTGTCTCCCTAACATCAAAACCAGAGACGGTGGCTGCACGTTTTAACCTCTGCATGAGTCACATCATTAGCTGGATGCAGGATAACTGCTTGAAATTAAATACCGGGAAGACTGAAGTAGTTACGTTTGGAAGGGAAACCTCTTTCTGGAATTCCACTTGGTGGCCAGGAACAGCAGGGCCATGCCCTCAGCCCGTGAAGAAGGTAAAAAACCTTGGAGTCCTGATTGACGACCATCTATCACTGTCAGACCAGGTGAATAGCATTACCTCCTCGTGTTTCTACACATTAAAAATTCTTCGGAAGATTCTTCCTTTTATTCCTATGCCCCTCAGGAAGACGGTTGTCACTGCCTTGATTTTGTCAAAAATCGATTACTGTAACTCGCTCTATCTTGGAGCTAAAAAGACTGTGACACATAAATTGCAGACTTTGCAAAATGCTGCCGCTAGGCTATTACTAAAACGTCCTAAATTCAGTCCTATAAGTCAGGTCATCCGGGAACAGCTGCAATGGTTACCAATTGTGGCGAGAATTCAGTTTAAATCTATGTGTATAGTACATAAGATCCTGTATGGGGCAGGACCTGCCCAGATTAGTCAATACATCAAGCGCTACACCCCTCAGAGAAGCCTTCGTTCGGAATCGGCGTCACTGCTTGTAGTGCCGAGAATAAAGACACTGAAGTGGGGTGGCAGAAGTTTCAGATATTTAGCCCCTAGACTATGGAATTCCCTGCCCCTGCATCTTAGAAATCAAAACAATTTGCTACAGTTCAGGAAGGAACTTAAAACCTGGTTATTCCATTTGCACTAAACTGGCTGGTTGCTCTTCCGGTACACCTTCTTTGGGCAGCAAGCGCTAAGACGCCATGGCATACATGCGCTCTATAAAAAAAAAACATTTCATTTCATTTCAAACAGCATCTGCTTCAGCCACACCACGGAACTGCTCTGGACTGACCACCACTGCATTGACACACTCGTCCCCCTCCGGAAGGCCACAGGACGACACAACAAGAGAGCAAGCTGGTTCACCACGGCACTCCAAGAATCCAAGTACTCCTGCCGATGACTTGAAAAGACTCGGAGAAACAGCAACACCCCAGAAACATGCACCGCCTACAGAGAAGCCACCACAGCACACCACCAACTTATCAAAGCCACAAAGAAGAGCTTCCTCCAAGACAAAATCCTCTCCAACGCCCACAACTCCAAGGAACTCTTCTCCATCATACAGGAATTTGCCAAACCAGACAGCGAAACAACAGACGTCCCACCCTCCCAAGACCTCTGCAACAGACTCAGCTACTCCTTTCACCTCAGGATCAAGACACTCTACGACAACTTCGACGACCAAGACCTCTTCCCCGCGCCAACTCCCACCCCCAGCGACGCCACCCAACAGACCCTACTCACCTGGACCCCGCTCATGACATAAGACACCTTAAAAACCATGAAGAGCATCCACTCCGGAGCACCCTCAGACCCCTGCTAGCCTCACATCTTCCACAGGGCCGCCACAGCCATCACACCCAAACTACACCGGACGACCAAATGCTCCCTCGAGACCACCACATTCCCCGACGACTGGAAGCACACTGAAGTCACACCCCTCCTTAAGAAACCCTCCGCAGACCCTCCGGACCTCAAGAACTTCAGGCCCATCTCGCTGCTTCCATTCATAGCCAAAGTCATCGAAAAGGCTGTCAATACGCAGCTAGCACACTTCATCGAAACCAACAACGTCCTAGACATCTCCCAATCCGGATTCCGCAGCAACCACAGCACTGAGACCGCCCTCCTCGCCGCCATTGACGACATCCGTGCCCTCCTCGACCAGGGCCAAACAGCAGCCCTCCTCTTGGACCTATCAGCAGCCTTTGACACCGTCTCTCACCGGACACTAGCCACCAGACTCCAAGACGCCGGGATCCGAGGAAAGGCCTTAGACTGGATACGCTCATTCCTCACAGGCAGAACACAGAGAGCCAGCCTCCCGCCCTACCTCTCAGAACGGACCGAGACCAGATGCGGAGTACCCCAAGGATCCTCCCTCAGCCCCACCCTTTTCAACATCTACATGGCCCCCCTCCCTACCATCGTCAGAAACCACGGGCTCAACATAGTCTCCTACGCCGATGACACCCAGCTCATCCTCTCCCTCACCAATGAACCCAACATCACCAGGCACAACTTCCAAGAAGGGATGAAAGCTGTCGCAACCTGGATGAATAACAGCTGCCTGAAACTCAACTCAGAGAAAACAGAAGTTCTCATCCTCGGCTCCACCCTCTCAGCTTGGGACGACACCTGGTGGTCCCTCGCCCTCGGAAACCCACCTACCCCGACAGACCATGCACGTAACCTCAGCATCATACTGGACTCATCGCTCACGATGAACTGAGGTCAACGCCATCTCCTCAGCTTGTTTCAACACCCTCCGCATACTCCGTGAAACATTCAAATGGATCCCCTCTGAATCCAGAAAAACGGTAACACACGCCCTCATCACCAGCAGACTAGACTACGGCAACGCCCTCTATGCCGGAATCAACAAAAAACTCCTCCGCAAGCTCCAGACTGTCCAGAACTCCGCAGCCAGACTAATCCTGTCCAGTGGAGTGTGCACCTGCGCACACTCCACTGGCTCCCTGTCGAGGCGAGAATCACCTTCAAGATGCTCACCCACGCACACAAGGCCCTCCACGGCACCGGACCAGCATACCTGAACAGCCGACTCAAATTCCACGCACCCCAAAGGACCCTATGATCAGCCCAGCTCTCCTACGCCGTGGTCCCCCGCACCAGAAAGACCAGATCGGGAGGCCGCTCCTTCTCCTTCCTCGCGGCCAAAGCATGGAACGCCCTTCCGCTCCACCTCAGACAGACAACATCGCTCCCCATCTTCGCAAGAAACCTCAAAACCTGGCTCTTCGACAGACCCCCTCCTTGATGGATGGAACCTGCACCCCCCCCACCCCTAGCGCCTTGAGACCCTTACGGGTGAGTAGTCGCGCTTTAACAAACCCCTGATTGATTGATTGATCCTTGACATCCCCAGCTACAACCACATCACCCAACACCTCCACGCCCGCACTGGCTCCCCGTCGAAAGAAGGATAACTTTCAAGTTGCTCACGCACGTGTACAGGGCCCTCCACAACATTGGACCACAATACCTCAACAACTGTCTCTTCTTTCACGCCCCCAAGAGAAACCTCCGTCCAGCCAACCTCTCCCTGGCTACCATCTCACGCTTCTACAGGAACAGAGCGGGTGGAAGGTCCTTCTCCTACCTCGCAGCCAAGACCTGGAACAACCTCCCCCCTCCACCAAAGCCCCACACTGCTCCAGTTCAGGAAAGACCTCAAGACTTGGCTCTTCAAATGACCCCAACGGAACTGCACACATACCCCCCTACCGCCCTGAAACCCTAATGGGTGAGTAGTGCGCTTTACAAACCCCTGATTGATTGATTGAATTGTAACTAATTTCGCACTAATGGTGCAAAGGGATCCTGGAGCATGCTCCCACCTGAGATGAACCAGAGTCCTCTTTGGAGCGTGGATGCAAGGTGCCTAGCTATGAATGGGAGAAAGGAAAGTGTTAGTACGCACACCACTGCCAACTTATTTATTAATGAGGTAAGCTCCTAGTTTCTCTGCACATTGCAGGAAAACAAAAAGATGGTGGGCTTTCAACTTTGTGGCCGCTCCCAAGAACAGATCAAACAAAGGATATGGCCTGAGTCAATGGGAACAAATCCTCCTCTGGTCCATCAGTCTCCCGAAAAAGATGTGGAGACAAACGCCCCTCAAGGTAAATCTGTGATGAAAGCAATTAAAGAGAAAATGTTTAGTCAAATAATTTAACATGGCACAGAAATCACAGCAGTTTTCACAGCACAGAACAATTTTATTTTAATTTGTTGGCTAATCTTTGGACAATCAGTAAGTCTTTCTTAGACCAATGTTCCTTCAAGATGTCCTCAGTAATACGCCTCCTACTCCTTTTTCACACCCCCCTTTGCTTGCTTACCCTTTATTTTGCAATTTCTTGTCTTTTGTTTGCTACCCAAGGCCATTGTGGTTCCTCCATACCCCCTCACCCCCCACCAGTTTTTTCCTATTTCTATGGCCATATATGAAGGAAGGGGATACACCAATCTAAGTTTATACACCTTTTCCTAAATGTCAGGTTCTCTGGGCTTCCTCACAACTTGATAATGTCCCTATGCACAATCATGAACATTAATCTTCGGCTGCATCGCCTAAGGCACACTTCAGAATTTACTTTTCCCATTTTCATCAACTTAATTCTGGTGAAGTACATTTTCGGGAGTAATTTAACTTGTACCATCCAGATTACTAGCTCTCGGTGTTGTTGCATGGAATTCTCCCATTCCGAGTCATCTATCTCTTCCCTCCTTCCAGTGGCAGCCGGCACGGCTCGTGGGTGGTGGGCGTGGGTTAAGGGGGCGCAATGTAAAAAAATAAATAAACACCTTGCCTGCCGGGTCCCGCATCTCTGCTCCTGCTCTCCTCCGTCGGACTCCAGGAACAGGAAGCACAGCCAGGCTTCCCTGACCAATCACAACGCTGCAATGCAGCGTTGCGATTGGTCGGAGTGTCGTGGTTCGATGCTCAGCCAGGGAATGGGGGCCTGGGCATGTTCTCCACGCAGGCTGTAACGCAGCCTGCGTGGAGAACAGGGAAAGTGCGCATTACTGTTTGGCCGGTCCCAGAGGGCCGACCAAACAGTCATGGGCACTTCGTAGTGGGCAAGCCACTTTTCCCCTGCCCTGCTCTAAGAGCAGAGCAGCCCCGCTGGCCCGCAAAGCAGCATGGAAACATAAAATGATAATAACTCAAAGTTATTATCATTTTATGTTTCCTTTATTTGCACTGCTTAAAAGCAGTAGGGAGACGCTCCTCCGCCATAGCGGAGGAGCCGCCACTTTCCCCTTCCCACCTTGACCTTAGTCCGAACAGTGTACCTGGAGTGTTATCATTCAGGCTCCTGTTCACCTTCGAAACTGCTTTAGGTATAGATTCTCTCAGTACCTTATGCTCTAATGGGCCGTCATCTATCAGACGCCTTCTGAGGCCGTGAGCCCAAAATGCATGCTTGAGTTGTATATGTCAAAATCTCTTTGTTCCCATTAGTTTATATCCCTTTTGTAGTTGTTCAAATGATTACGGGCCACATGTATCAAACAATTTTGCATTCACAAACGGTGCAAATGGGTAATTTCGGCCGTGTGCGAATGCAAAATAGCCTTTCAAGATGTATGAAAAGCTTTGAATTTGCAATTTTAGGTAATCGCAAAAATTGCCATTACCTAAAATTGCGACTACAAATAGGGAATCACAATTTGCGAGTCTCTTAACACATGTACCAAGCATTTTCTAAATGCGAACTGTGCATTTAGGAAAATACTATTACCATCGACTCCAAGTTGATGGTAACCATGTGCAAATTTTGAAAAATGTACAAAAATGCATTTTTCAAAGAGCCATGTAGTGCACACATGCCACTAGGACATGTATGCGCTTTGCATGTGCTCATTTGTTTTGGGGGGTGCTTCAGGGGAGCCTTAGGCCCCCGGGCACCCTTGGCTTTGCATTACCTAATTTGCGGTTACCAATTAGGTAATCGCAAATTAGCTAATGAAAAACTATTTGCACCTATGGGCTTTTAGGCCCATAGGAACGAATGGAGAAGTATTACCTAATAGCAATTACCTAGTTAGCAAATCGCTATTTGGGAATATTAAGGAATCGCGAAATCTTTGGCGATGCCGTACATGCATAGCATTTTGCAATTATCAATAGCAATTTGGTAAAAATCGCTATTTGGTAATTACAAAATAAATGTTTTTTTAAAACATGTGGCCCTTAGTATCTCCCTTATGCCACCTATCCCCCAATTGCAAAGATATCTTTTGTGTCCCTCCATCCAAACCGCTGCACATTTCCAGTCTGCAATAGCCTTTTAGTTAACCACTGTAGAGTTAGCTCAGTGTGGATATTCAGCCCCATGTGGATATAATTTTAAAGTGGATTGCAGCATGTGTAGCAGCGATGTACATGAATGTGGCCTACAGGCAAGCTGTTGGCATCTTCCATCTTTAATGCTATTTTTATTTTCAGTGTAGTTTCTACTGCTACTTTGAGTCTCAACTGCTATAACAGCAAATTCACACACTGTATCTCTGCACGAGAACCGGCTCAAACAAATATATTCTTGGTTTTCCAGCTACTGCAAAGGTCACTGCGTCATGTGTGAGCTGTGCCTGATCAGAACCCAGCCCGGTAAAGCACCCCTCTCCCTTAACCGGGAGTAATAAATCGGACAAGAAAACAGAGTCTGCTAAAACATACTCCCTTGCCAGACACACAGTAAAATAGGACCTCCCTTGGACACTGAAGGACACAACTAATACAATTACGGACCTCTTGTAATACAGGATTGCAGACTTTGCAGATTTAGGGCATTTTCTAATAGGGTGGAAGTTGCTGCTCCACAAAGCTCAGAAATAGGGACAGACTTAAGTAAAATCACAGGGCTGGAGAGATGAGGAAGAGCTAGAGGGTTGTCATTGACATGAATATAAAAGCTGTTGCTAGTACACGGGGAGCGTTGACACTGGACCACGAGGCCTTGGTAAGATCATACATGGGAACTTCTGCAAAAGCTGAACCTATCCATTATCAAGCTGCTGGATTCAGTGGGCTAATGCAATGTTTTTGAACGCACCCCACAATGAGAATCCAAATGTTCTCTTAAGAGACCATGATTGATTCCTCAGCACTTTTGTTGCTGCTTTGCATGCTCTAATCATTCTCTGTATGCTTAAGTAGGCTCTTATGGTACAGACAACAAAATGGTCCTAACAGCAATGCTCTAAAATACAGAGTGTACAAATTCAATAAACTTATCTCGATCATGACAAATTGATCAATTCTGTAAACAAAAGGGAAGAAGAGAAAAAATACAACAAACGAGGCAAAATGTATGCAAAACAATTCAGATTATATTTAGACATTCGTAATATATACATATATTTTATAATACAATGGTTGCTCCATTATGTGCAAAGAAAGTGCTCAAAGAAGTGTTCATGTGTAAGTGATGGAGGATGAAGAAAACTCAGATACAGTAACAAAATCCAGTAAAGAAATAAGCAGCGTTCTAAAGCCACTGCAGCGGGCCTGTCTGAAGTTCAGTTAGATGACTAAATTCATATCCATCAAAAAGAGGTGGCTGTCTTGGTCAGTGCACTGCCTCTGTGTGGATATTTATATTCAATATTGGCTAAAGAAGTAGGTTGTCGACATTTCGACCCGAACGTGGGAGGGAGCAGTTCGGCCCTTAACTGCGAGTCTTCATCACGACAGACAAGAAAGGGTAGTGTAGTGTAGCTCCTATTTCCCTAATAGGCTCTGCGCATTGGAATAATATACCCTATAGGTTTGACATAGGACTAAGGTCGATATGTCCCTATCGAGTATATTAAACTTAATTACTTGTGCCAGCTAGCTCAGAGGCCACTAGAAACTCCTTGAATAACAAGAAGGGAGTAGTTTCTGGCAGCCGCAAAACATGACCACTTTGTTTCACTTTAGAATCGGAACATGTCCCAGAGTCGTGGAAACAATAGATAACCGTTTCACTCAGCTCAATTGTGCATGCTTAGTTTTCCTCAAAGTTACACAGAAAGAATAGACGGGCGTTTCAATAAAAGATTTATTGAACAGTCTTGTTTCTCGTGTAAGTTATATGTGCTGTTACGATCACAAGACAGTATGCAAGATAAATAATGTACAGCGTAAGCAGTAGAAATAAATAATACTGCACTAGCATTATCTTTTAGTAGATATTTACACACATAAATAACATGAACTAAAAATGCGAGTACTCATACGATGCGTACCTACGCTAGTTCTACCCCAATGTACCTAACCTAACCTAGGTGTAGGGAAAGGTAGGAAGTAGGTGAAGTATTCCTTACTACGGTATACTAGGAGTATGTTAAGCCTAGTATGCCAAGTATGCCAAGAGTCCCTCTAGGTTCTAGTAAGCTCCATACCTTAAGAATGAGAGAGGTGGGAATCTCTTTCCGGACTCGAACTCTAACACCCCGCGAGGGAAGTCAGATCACTGGAAGCGGGACTCTCTGCGAGCAGGGATGATAGCGTCTTCTCAGTGCGACAGGCCGGGATACGGGCTCCTCTGAAGTCGAGGTCTCCTCTAACTTGCTTGGGCAAGGGAAGGTATATTTATACCTGGTAGGTACTTTGGAATGTTAGCATTGACGTGAAGTCGGACAGAGGAAGACGTCAGGAATGAACCCTTAAGGTATAATGGTTCATACATAATAGATGAGTTCTTGGAGAAATCAATAGTCCTGTGCTGGGGGAACTCCCAAAGCTTAAGGGTCTTGTTTCTAAGAACTCGTTGTGACGTTAGGGTGGACGGATGTCGGTGACCATGCCTGTATTTGGGGTGCACGGTTAATGCCTAAATAAGGACTGGGATTCTATGCCTATATAAGGGCAATGCGAATTGTGCCTATATAAGGACATGATTCAGGAAAACCTATATACGGACACCTAAAGCGGAATACAACACCCACTCCACTTTCGTATGTACGATAATACTAAAATGCTAAACATTTAAATGCTAAACATAAAATTGAGTACCACATGTCGCTAAAAACATTTCTAAAAGCATTGAAAAGGAGTTGGAACCGTAGAAATGCAAATGGTACTGTACATTTTAAGCATTGTTTTCATTTCAAGCATATATTAAAAATAAAATGCAACTTGAAAGAATAAACAGCAAAATTTACAAATGACGAAATGATTGATAAGTTGTTCAAAAATCAAAGTCACTTCATATCATGGAAATAATTTTTTTTTTTAGACAAATAAGGTGACAATGTGTCCCTGGAAGTACTTTGAAGTCCGTACTATAAGAATAGTTCTACTGTAAGCAGATTGATTTGCCATGTATTTTCAGAAAAGTTCAATTTTGGGTAAGGTCCAAGTTTTGAAAACATGAAGGCCAAATTCATTGCATCTCTGGTACACTGTGAGCCGAATCAAAGTCAGTGTACGAGTCTGGTGTAAACATGAGATCATCTATTTCCGTAGCCAAAATATCGTCTACCGAAGTTGGTGACATTTGGAACACCTTGTTCAGAATGTTAATTGCACAGAGATCAGAAACATCGCCTTCAGCAGAAGATGCAATGTTCGCGTACGTTGTTACCTGTGTGCCTGTTAATCCATCTCGTACCTCAGCAGCAGGCGCAAGCGTCTGTGAGATCTCAATGAATGCCGTCATCAGGATTGGTAGCCTCTGGGGACAACACAGAGCATGGGCCGTTATCAGGTCCAGCAGAGTATCGATATCCATTGGCATGACTGATGGGAGTGTTAGACAGGTGTCTAGCACGCATTCTTCACCGCAAAACAGGCAGCGTAGAACAGGTAAGATGCAATCTTGCCAGATTGGTCTGAATGACAGGAACCATGTTGTATTAAGCTCCCGTAGACGAGGTATGCCCAAAAGTTGTACTATTCGCTCACAGCACTTTCGTTCAAGTAGAGCTTTCTCCACTTCGCTCGGAGTGATGTTGGCGAACAGGCTGGCCATAGCATAATAGCAGGAATAGAAACAGGATTCCTGCAACAAGTGCTAGAATTAATGGCACACCATCAAACACTGAATGTGCAAAGTTTGGGATGATTCCGAGGACCGCCTGGAAAGGTGCTAATAGTCCGGAACAGATGGTCTTAAATACATGTACAATTCCGCTTGTATCTGACATGTTAAAGATACGTCCTATCATTTCTACGAAATGTATAGGGCAGTTTGTACGTATTAAAGCCTGTATCTCAGCCGAAGTCCTTGCAACTTGTAGATCATAGGTTTCTTTGGCCGATGTCAAATGCACTGTTTGTTGTATAAGCATGGCTTTCATTCTGCTTAAAGTATCAAATCTTATAAAAGAGACATTCAACGAAGGCCACAAAGGCGACTCCCTGACTGTGTCTATTGGGGCAAACAATACTTGCATACAGCAAGTGACCCTGGAGTTGACCGTTACTAGATATGGGATGCCTGGCAACATGCCACAGCAACTTTGATCATTCAACATGAGGTAACTCCCATTAGAAAGTTGTCCAAACGTTGGATTAATCACAGCAGCTGGTGTACCCTGCTGATGGCAGGACAAATTTGCCACAGAACCATTACAAGCCCTGTGTAAAGAAATGTCCTGACAAATTAGTGAACCGCTTAGTGCACTTTTACAGTGTGTACCGCTCAGAAACACTTCTCGATCCTCACTCCTACATCTATATGTGTACGGCAAAGTCCAGGATGTCTTAATGTATTCCTTACCCAACCTTTCATATTTGCCTGCTTGCATTTGTTTGAGGCAATACTGAAACTGAAAAGTAGTCACAGGTAGAGTGATTTTGCCATGAATAAGCCATTCTGTAGCTGGTTTTTCTGCCACAGTGAATGGTAATTTTTCCAGTTTTTCAATGCTCAGCACTGTATACTTCGCTCCCCTTTGTGCCAGTTCGATCTGTTTATCAGTTAGATTGTATTCTGCAAACAGAGCCGAAGTGTTGATAAAACGCCAAGGCACATTGCCCGCACGCAAAGATTGCAGCGTCCAGCTTAACAACACAATAGAACGTAATTGAGATTGGCCTTGTTGTAACATGGCTAAATCTTGTTCTAGTATGTCGATAGCAGAGGATACAGTGTTGTCCAATGAATAGATACTGGATGACAAAGTTGTTAACCCGTTATCGACCACAGTGAGAGTTTTCTCTAAGTTAAAACGATCAATTTCACGTATTCGTTCTGCGGCCTCCATCTGTTACACCTTCCATGCTTCATTATAAGCAGCATAAATGCCGGCATATATGAAACGTTTGACGTGGTTTTCTTGGTCCAAGCAAGAATTCCCTAAGGTCTGCGTCTTCTTTAAGTAAGGATAAGTGTTGTTTCACATCCTTAAGTGTAGATTTCTGCAGCCAATCGAGGCATAATTTTCCTACACTGTATGTTGTTACTACCCCTGGATGTTGTCTTTGGACGTATCGTGGGTCTGGCCTGTGAATAGTAAAGCCCTGTGTTTTATTCAGGAATCTTTCTTGACAGGTGTTTGTGTCTGTGGGCCAGATCAACCATTTTTTCCAATCAGGATTTGTTCTGTTGAGTTGTAGTATTGTGTCAACTGTAACCGCTGCCTGTGTATTGTTATCACTTGCAGGTGTTGGTACAGAAGGTGTTTTCATGTCTTTGATCTTGGCTAACCCAAGGCAAGACGTTTGTTGGACAGTGTCATTCAAAAACATTATTTGCTGAGGGATGATACATGCTCTAAATAAAGCTTCTGTCCCCTGCACTTGCCATTCTTTAGTACCCCAGACCGATTTTGTGTCTATTGAGTCTTTCCAAAGGTTGTATCCCTGTCTAGACAATTGGGTGGGCACTAAATGCTGCAGAGTAAATCTGTTTTGTAATTGTTAACATAATTTTCAGTCCTGTTTTGTTTACATTTTTATAGTAAAATGTTTCTGGGTCAGATGTATTGTATCCTGAAAAATATGGAAACTTTTTAGCAAATGTTTTTGAACTACCCTTTGGAGGTGTAGGACAATGCTCCCATTGGTTAAACATAAACACATTTCTAGGTGTTGCAGATTTATCCAAAAAATGATGACCATAGTGGTTATAGCAATACAGCTGTTCATAGTCTGATGAACCATCTAAATATTCATTATTAGAAAATGCAGCAGACCTCTCTAGATCAAACATTATGTCATTTACAGTCTCAAAGTCCCAATCATCAGAATAGGTACTGGACAAAATAAGATCACTTAGTGAAATTTTAAATAAATGTGGAATGTTCAATTGTTCCGTCGGGCCGAAGATATCGAAATCAGTTCTGTCCCACACTATACCATCCTGTATAGGAACGGCTGTGATGTTCACTGCTGACAAGTCTTTTGCTTCACGGTGGGAAGATTTGTGAGGTTTCAAAAGTAAGTTCACATCTTTTCTTTCAGTGTTCACATGGATGTATCTGCCATTTATAAGCACACTTATAGTCATAACCAAAGCTAGCCAAAGCAGGAAGAAAAATATTCCAGAAATAATCCATAGTTCAATCCATGGTGAAACCAGATAAGTTTTTTTCAAAAAATGAAGAAAGTCTTGTACTTGCTGTTTGAATTTTAATGATGCTGGCGACGTCTCAGGCTCACTCGGATCCTCAGAAAACGTATCAAAGTTAATGAAGTAGCCAGAAGCAGTTCTGTCAATTGTTGGAATTGCATCAGGATTTGTTGAAATCGCTGGAACCAGTTGATCACGTGTTACATTGGTGTAGACAGGTGTATTTGGACGAACTGTTACTTGAGTTTCAAGAGGGATGAGTTCCATAGCATTGTTGCTTAGTCCTTCATCTGTTACTGCTGAATTCTCGATGGTTATCAGTCTTTCAGTGTGAACCTCTTGGATAGTAGCGAGAGGAGTGTGTCTGCTACTAGGTCAGAGTCCACGAGGCCTACTATTTAGTATTGGCCACATACTGTGGTTTGATGAGGTCGATGGACACAAATCTTTTCTCCTTTTTTCCAGCAAGGGGCGGCAGAAGTACTGTTCTTGTTCCGTGGATAGCTAGGACAGGTACTGGTTGTCTGTAATAAGGTCCAAATTCCTTCTTGTCCGCAATCTTCTCTCTGACTAGATCCCCAACTTTTGGAATCCAGACAGGCCTTGCTGGGACTGCCGGTTTTTCCCCAGTGGTGGTTGGCTGCAGGAATACGTTGCTTTGTTTCGATCTTAGTTCATTTAGATCCTGTAAAACAGCCAAACAATCTTTGATATCAAAAGGTTTATTTTCCACCACTGTGCCTACGTGTTCGAGGTCAGGTACCACATTCTTGTCCCAAATAGGACCTCATTTGGAGTGACCCCCCCTAGAGAACTTCTTGGCAAATTATTTAATGAGCGTTGGACCCCATAAAGATGTTTGACCCACCCATCACCCGAACCTAATACCCTAGCTGTTATAGACTGCTTTATGTCCCGGTTTTTCCTTTCCACACCAGAATTTCCCTCAGGATGAAACGGAGAGGAGTACCGCAATGCAACGCCCAGACTGGCCATGGCTTCTTTGTAAACCCGAGAGCTAAACGCAGGACCCTGGTCAGAATGTAGCGTGCCTATTGCGTATGTGCCGATAAAGACTCGCAAATCTTTTATAACAGTTCGAGCGTCAGCCGAGCGCTGAGGCCATATCCATTGGAACCTTGATTCAGTATTCGTGGGATTGCATTTGTCCAAAGGGACGCCTGCACATAGATAGTCTAATGCTGTCTAATAATGGTGTCTGTCCCTGGCAGGCTACTTCGTAGCAAGGTGTCTGGTGGCGTTCTGCATCTCGCTGTACCTTACAGTCTATGCAGTCATTTATGAAGATGTGAATCTGTGTATTCATTCCAGGCCACCAGTACATCTCTTTTAACGTAAAAATTGTTTTAAAGATCCCTTGATGTGACAGACCCTCCCCCAAATGTGCTTCATAAATCAAAGCTGCTCTACGTTCCATGTTTGGAATTGCCCTATCCCCCACTCCAGGGATTCGAGCAAAAGGAACGTTGTTCGCATCAATTACATAAGAGTACTTGAGTGGAAAGGTTTTTGGTAACGCTGCACCACTGCCTTTGCTCGTAGCATTGACAGCCAACATTATCTCACTGTCTATTCTCGTTTTTGAACGAGTGATCGCAGCTACGGAAGCCGTTTGAACAGCCCCCTTTGCGGCTTCATCAGCCAATGAATTCCCTGCAACGTGAACGCCATCACGTTGATGACTCCGTGTATGGATCACGTGAGCCTTTGGTAGTTCGTTTTTTAACTGAACTACTTGTTCCCAAAGCATTTTATGCTTTATTGTGCCACCTTTTGCATCTTTGAACCCATTTTCAAGCCAATTTTGTATATATTTATTATACGACTGAACACAGTAAAAAGAATCGCACACTATTAGTGTGGGGAATTCGCGATCTGTACTTTCAAGTGCCAGTTTGAATGCTTGTAGCTCAGCTCGCTGAGCTGTACAATCTCCTAGAGATTGAGTTTTTGTGACCATAGGTCTGAAGATACCATCTCGCATGCAACCTTTAACGATTGCAGACGCCGCACTGTAAGCTTGCTTACTCCCTGTAGCGGGTTGTGCTGATCCGTCAGTGTAAATTATGAATTCGTACTGATCGAGAGGCAGAATTTCAGTGGTTAGAGGACATTCATGTTCATATTGCAGGAACGCTTGTGTTTTTAGATCAGGATCAAAAACATATTCAACATCTGTTGCAGCAAGAGAGTTAACCCATTGTATCCATCTTGGATGTAAAGCTTTTGCATTCAGGATGCTCGCTTTTGTGACCGCTTCTAAAGCTGGTACTGGGGTTACGACAATAATGTGTTTCCCTTGGGCTAGGGCTCTTTCTTTTGCTACAGCGGTTTGAACTGCTGTTAGTATTTTTTCTGTTGAAGTGAAGCGCATTTCTGCTTGTGTATACAAATGAGATTTGTATGCAATTGGTACTTTTTCACCCTCATTAAATGTTAAGTAGGTGAATCCGCATTGACCCGAAATTATTCGGATCACTAAGTTGCGTTGACTTACGCGTGTTTGTAAGTGATTTGTTGCTAGCATGTTAGCTTGGAGTGAACGCAAGATTTCTATGTGTTCTTGTGTCCAATTTTTGATTGAAAAATCAGGTTTGATTAATTCGTAGAGAGGTTTAACCCTTTCTGCGTAATTTAGAATGTAAGTTCTTCCAAAATTTAGGAAACCCAGGATGGATTGTAAGTTTTTCAGCGTTTTTGGAGGTTGGAGCAGCGCACACTTTTCTAAAAGTTGGCTGCCAGGCTCTTGCCTTCACTTGAAAGCTCATATCCTAGGAAGAGGACATTGAGATGGGCAATTCTGGATTTTTTAAAGTTAAACTTATAGCCCTCAGAGGCGAAGCCCAATATAATGGTACTCACCCTGTTCAAGTGTTTGTTTAGGTCATCGTCTGTCAAGTAGATGTCATCGACATATGACAATGCCTCATTATCATAAATTTGTAGTAACTCTGTTACCCTCGCTGAGAATAACCCCGGGCTATTCTTGAATCCTTGTGGGAGTCGACAAAATTGACGCTGGGTCCCCATTATTGAGAAAGCTGTTAAGCACCTGCTTCCAGGTGCTATGTTTTGACAAAAGAAACCATTTGAGATGTCTAATGTGGTTTTATATTTTTTGCGCACAATGTTATTCATTAATGCTGTGCTATGTGCATTTTGCACTGCAAATGTTTTTGAACAAGTGTTTAAGTGTCTGTAATACAAAACTAGACGATATGTATGGTCTGGTTTGGAGACAGGAAACAAAGGATTGTTCATTGAGGAGGTGCATGTTTCAATCACCCCTAGGTATTCAAGTTGATCTAGGATCTCCCTGACCTGTTTTTTAGCTTCTTGTTTTATTGGGTACTGCCTTTGTGCAGTAGGTTCATGTTTCAGATGTATTTTATGGTGAGGTGAGTCCTCATCCCATCCTACATGATTTTTTATAATGCTGGGGCCTGGGCTACTGCCCATTTCCTGGCATATGTATATTTTAGGTGAATTGGAATATGGTTGGAGAAGGCAGGCATAATAATGTCCTCGCCATGTGGGCACTCCCTGACAGATTGTGGTGGCCAGTCTTTTTCTGCTAGAAGTATGTCATAGCCCCTTGAAAGTTTTTCCCAAAAGAGTGCTTTCACCTTTCTTGGTATGTCTCCCTCCATCCGGAGTGTTATTTCATATAACTTTTGTGGAGTACTAACCCTGGTGTCTACAGTCTCAACTGTAATGTACTCATTCAAGTCCACTATCTCCAGAAGTTCCTTCAGGTTCTGGCGAGCTATTGTGACTTCTGCTGCACTGTCCAGCATTGTCTGAGCCCATTCTCCGTTCTTGAGTTGTGTTCTCAGTATCCTCGGCATGTCTGACCTTCAGACCTGCTACCTTCTTTTGGAGAATTGAGGTTTTGTTTTATTTTTCTGAGCGTGTTTATCTTCTTTGGATTTCACGCGTTCTTCTTTATGTTCTGACCGTCCTCTTCTTTCCGATGTCTGTGACGAGATCTGAAAGGTACGAGAGGAACGTGTATCAGTATCTTGATACCTGTCAGGCTTTTTCAAATTATCCCTATTCCTGAGGTTATACCTCCTTTCAGAGAGCTCCTTTTGAGGAGACCTACCTCGGGATTGGAACGTTTCTCGTTTGAATTATGTTTATTAGTTTCCCACTTCTTTTTAGAAGATGTAGGAGTTTGTTTAATAGAGTCCTTCTCAGGACTTTCAGATAGTTTTGGCTTCAATGGTCTTCCACCCAAACTATCTCTGCCTAATTCTGCATAAGATTGTTCTATTATTCTGGGTAGTTCTGTTTGATGTTCTGTAACATCGAATTCTCTTAATCGTTGGCGGATCGCCACTGCTGCTGCCTCCCCTTTAATATTAGATAATATTATTGTTGAGACCTGGTCGAAGTTTTTCAGTAGTTTCATACCTAAATTCAGAGCAGGCTCTGCCCCATATTCGTTTTGAATTTGTTTCAGGACATCTGGTATTACTGCAATTGACGGAACACCATGTGTTTTAGTATAGATGGCAGCAAAGACTGAGCCCCAAGTGGTGCAGTCTTCCAGTTGTGGTGTGATCCCCATTGGTAAACAGATTGTTAGAATTCTGTGTTTCTCATAAGGGCTAGTTTTTGGAAATACTGCTTCTATTTGAGTAATTTTTTGAGCTATCCAGAACGGAATTTGCTCACGTTTTGTGGGCATTTTACCCATGACTGCGTATAAAGTCTGTGGTGTAATTTTTAGTGTATTCCCCTGGTGAGGGGTTTATTTGGAATGGTCAATGGTGGTTGGACTGTGAAAGTCCGCATGACATATTGGACCAATTGTCTGTAAATTTTTATTAACTCTGTAAGTTGAGTAAGTAATTCCTCGTCTGACATCTCTTCAATGTCAGGATGAGGTGTGTAGCCGGCTAGAATCGGCCATGTTGCTCCTGGTCTACCTAGTGGACCGAGCATGGTAATGTTTCTGTGATGTTTTAGGGCGCCTTTAAACCAGAGCTGATGCTCCTGGTATGTTAGTGGAATTTCAATATCCTCGAAAGGAATATATTCCTCTGGTGGATCATCTTCTTTGTAGAAGTGAAACAGTTTTGTTACTGAATTTGATTCAGGGAATATTATCCATGAATAGAATACCTCTGTCTGAAACGATTCGTGTGCCTCTATCACGAAAACTGCTCTACCGCCTCTTGGTGGTAGGCCGTGTTTTATAAGTTTTAGAGTGATGGCTCTTCTTAAGTTTGGATGGATGTCTATAACACCCTCCTCGGTTTCATTAAAACCGGTTAAGTTAAAAGCTGTTGCGACTGGGTCAGCCGCAGCTCCACCGTTCTCGGAGTCAGGCATTTGTTTTTTGAAAAATGTAGAACAAGTTTCAAGGAAACAAAAGATAGGGTGCACAATATTTTTGGAACACTGTATCCTTCAACGTTGAACAAGCCAAACAGCTAATATATAGGGTGCTTCCCTATGTAGCTTTGGCGGATACTTAACCCTGCCCACTCCAGACGTCTTATGGAGTATATGGGTAGGGGTCTCTGAGAGAAAAAGCACGTCTGAGTTACTCAGTATCTAGCGTTAAATTACCGCCTTACCAAACGTTGGGCGCCATGTAGTGTAGCTCCTATTTCCCTAATAGGCTCTGCGCATTGGAATAATATACCTGTTAGCGGGTCGGAAATAACAGGCTGTACTCCTTGGAAAGGTAAAGAGGGTTTTATTGAATGGAGTCCCCGTTTCAGTCTGTTCGCCAGGATCCAGTACAGTGAGGAGGCTGCGGCCCGATGTTGGATGGTCAGGTCTCCCGGGTCAAGACCCCTTCTCTCTGTTCTCCACGGGGTCCCTCAGGGTCTTCCTAGTCTCTCAGCTTGGTCGTCAGCACTGGATACTCGAGGCAGCATAAAAGGGGAATAGAAAAGGGTTTGTGAGCAACGAGTGCTACGCAGTGGTTGAGGGGAGGGGTAGTGAGGGAGCACCTCCACACAAGTGACGACGGTATCAGCTGGGGGGGGGTGACTCGTGGTTGTGAGGGAATAGGGGTTGTTCTCGGTAGGAGATTATGTACAGGGCGGTTTGCCTTCTACGGCCGACTTCTCCCGCCTCACTACCCAGCCCGCAAACTGTTTGCGTACCTGTGTCAGCCACGCTCCTCCTGGAGCGTGGCCGGGCGAAGAGCGGTCCCCGCAGACCCTCGGTCCTCCTGACGTCTTCGGGCTCCTGCCTGTCTCTCCTCCGCCAGATGATGCTCGCGTCCCTCTTCGTTCCCCTTCCGCTTTCTCTCCGTCTCGACCTCTGCTCTCCGCGCTCCTTCCTTCTCCTCGCTCCTCTCGACCTCCGGTGAACCAGCACACCTCCTTCCTGGATCCGTCCTCTCTTGTTGCGGCGCTGTAGGCTACCTCAGAAGAAGGGGCGGAGTCACAGTCCTGGCTGGGCCAGTTAAAGGTATAGCAGCCCGTGTTGTTTGCGTTCCCGCATTCCTCTGGAGTTGAATTCACCCATTCATCGTACTGCGTGGAAAAAGAAGGTGAGCAGTCAGGATGCACCTCCCACCAAGCAGCTGTCCGTGTCAGTGCTTCCCCCGAACCACCTGCCTCGCGACAATACCCTATAGGTTTGACATAGGACTAAGATCGATATGTCCCTATCGAGTATATTAAACTTAATTACTTGTGCCAGCTAGCTCAGAGGCCACTAGAAACTCCTTGAATAACAAGAAGGGAGTAGTTTCTGGCAGCCGCAAAACATGACCACTTTGTTTCCCTTTAGAATCGGAACATGTCCCAGAGTCGTGGAAACAATAGATAACCGTTTCACTCAGCTCAACTGTGCATGCTTAGTTTTCCTCAAAGTTACACAGAAAGAATAGACGGGCGTTTCAATAAAAGATTTATTGAACAGTCTTGTTTCTCGTGTAAGTTATATGTGCTGTTACGATCACAAGACAGTATGCAAGATCAATAATGTACAGCGTAAGCAGTAGAAATAAATAATACTGCACTAGCATTATCTTTTAGTAGATATTTACACACATAAATAACATGAACTAAAAATGCGAGTACTCATACGATGCGTACCTACGCTAGTTCTACCCCAATGTACCTAACCTAACCTAGGTGTAGGGAAAGGTAGGAAGTAGGTGAAGTATTCCTTACTACGGTATACTAAGAGTATGTTAAGCCTAGTATGCCAAGTATGCCAAGAGTCCCTCTAGGTTCTAGTCAGCTCCATACCTTAAGAATGAGAGAGGTGGGAATCTCTTTCCGGACTCGAACTCTAACACCCCGCGAGGGAAGTCAGATCACTGGAAGCGGGACTCTCTGCGAGCAGGGATGATAGCGTCTTCTCAGTGCGTCAGGCCGGGATACGGGCTCCTCTGAAGTCGAGGTCTCCTCTAACTTGCTTGGGCAAGGGAAGGTATATTTATACCTGGTAGGTACTTTGGAATGTTAGCATTGACGTGAAGTCGGACAGAGGAAGACGTCAGGAATGATCCCTTAAGGTATAATGGTTCATACATAATAGATGAGTTCTTGGAGAAATCAATAGTCCTGTGCTGGGGGAACTCCCGAAGCTTAAGGGTCTTGTTTCTAAGAACTCGTTGTGACGTTAGGGTGGACGGATGTCGGTGACCATACCTGTATTTGGAGTGCACGGTTAATGCCTAAATAAGGACTGGGATTCTATGCCTATATAAGGGCGATTGCGAATTGTGCCTATATAAGGACATGATTCAGGAAAACCTATATACGGACACCTAAAGCGGAATACAACAGTAGGGGCAACCTGAAGATGTGCACTGTCCGATCTTAGCATGGCTGGGCAACCTCTATAGGGAGCAAAGGCACAAGGGCTCTGCGTCTGGAGGAAAACACATCTAAATTCTGGATATACATTCAATGGACTTCTCGAGTGCAGCCTTTAGATCGGTTTTCATATTAGGTCAGTGCCAGATTGCAGAATTAATCTGTTCACTTCAGGGTGGGAGAACCCCTTCTATATGTATCAACAAGTGGGTTCAGGAGTGATACAAAGTATCACTGTCTCCCTCTCGCCATGCGGCTGCATTGCACTCTGGTCCTTCGGCTTTTTGGGTTACGCCATTATTTTGTAATAGGTAGGCTCTTAATCAGCATGATGCCAGAGAGAACCACCAGGTGTCCCACAGCCCCCAGTGCCTGCATATTTGTTGAAAGTGAGGGTTCCTGCTGGGGTGGAAATCGTCATTCATTTCTTATTGTTAGACGTGCCATCCAATAATAGAAAGATCTGGGATTTTAATGCCATCATCGTGGACTACTCGGGTCATTGTCTGTATTGGTATTGGCCCTCCATGCTTCACATAACAGAGTGCATATCATTGTATCATGTTTCAAGAAGAATTCCTCCGGTCCCCAGTGTGGTGTATGTTGTAATTGGTATAATATTTCGGGAGGATAATCATTTTATATACTGTTGCCCTCCCCAACCAGGAGAGTGGCAGGGATTTCCACTTTTTAATGTCTTGTTGGAAGTCTGGGGCACTCTATTCAGGTTATATCTCTGAAATCCCCCAATTTCTAGTCACATAAACTCCTTGGTATAGTATAGATTTGTCCACATCTATGCTAAACCCGCTGTTTTGTCCAGATATTCTGAACACATGTAAAATTCTAGCTATAAATTATTTTTTTTGCGTCTGTCACATATAGAAGGATATCATCTGCAAACAATAATGTATGTACTTCCGATTGGGCTTCCCGTCATAGACCCCTAACTAGGCATCCATCTCACTCAACATGCAAGTGGGTCCAATGCTAAATGCATTGGCGAAAGAGGGCATCCCTATCACGCAACCCTTACCAGTGGAAATGACAGAGACATCGTTTTATTCACCCTAACTCCTGCATATACAGCAACTTGATCCAGAACAAGAGTTTTGGTCAAAATCCAATTTTTCACGGAATCTCTATTAGGTTATTAGGTCTATTAGCTGGTTCAGAAGATGAATGATCAATTCAGATGCCTCTACATTTTGTTTTATCTTAAAACATTCGCTGTGTGTTCAAAGACAGGTCAAATGTCAGGCGATGTCTTGTGACAAATTGCTGCTTATTCTTTTAACATGGAGATTCGTGTTTACTTTTCTTTCTCTGACTACAAACTTAGAGGAAAATTAACTATCCAAGGAACTTGCTAGGTACAGGGAGAGTGAATGGAAAGGCTGTAGGGGTTCAGCGTGTGTTTAAACTCACAAGAAACTTACATTCCTGTAACTGAACCGTGCAAATATTTCAAAATATTCAGCAGTTACAAAAGCATAAATAAAGCACATTGTTCTTGTAAATTGAAAGTGTGATGGTAGCAAAGTTTAATAGGCTCAAAACAAATCAAGACTTTTGGTGATGTGTAAATGATTAATCATTTGTTGAAACCTGATTTCAACGCATTATTGTTTGTGTGCTATATAGTTTTATCAGTACAACTTTTTTGGCCATTTCAATGGAAAATGGGGTTTCTGTTAATGACAGTGTGCTACCACGCCGTCCTTTTAGTAATATATTTGCGACAGTGTGCTCCACTCTCCTGCTGAATGGGCATGGCTTATTTGCAACACTTGTTAGTTGTGTGGCACTTAGATTTATCACAATCCCTATGACTTCAGTGATGTAACATTGATAGCAGCACCCCCCACTCTGACAATAGTTCCAGCATCTGTGCTTTGCAGCCTGTCAGCTGGATCCTCTCCTCATCCTCTTTCCCCCAGCTTTTGCACTACTCCCTATAGCTTTGCTGTCCAGCCCATTGGCCTGTTTTGCCACCTCCCATCCAGTACTGTTATTACACATCCCTTTCTTTCCACTTCTTGTTGTCAGTGTTTCACACTGGCTCTTTATCCGTGCCGGTGTCATCTCATTGAATTCCTCTCTCAAGTCAGGGTGCCTGCAGAGCTCCATTCTTGTTCAAAGCATCAGCCATTATTAAAGATTTCCCTTGCCTCACATGCCTCTGGGGCAGACCTCCTTCGGTCCTGCATGTGCTGTCCTCGATGCTGGGGATGGGCACTTCTCAGGTCATCTCCACCTTATAGTCCAGTCAGACTTCCTACTGTTGTTCGAAGTGGCTCTTTTTGTTAGTCGCTTACCCTTCTTTCCGCCACTCACAGGATGGAGCTGGACTCTCTCTCTCTCTAGGTGTTTTAGAAGAGGATATCCCGTGCCCAGTCAAGATCTTGGTATTCAATCAGCCATCTTGCTTGCAAGTTAGGCCATGTCCTCAATTGAGAAAATGGATGGGTTGGCAAACTGTGTGACTCTAACTGGTTGCACATCTGTGTCTTCTGTGGCAATACAGATGTTGGAAAGTAAAGAACAAGAAACCAAAGGCACATTAAGTAGTCTGATCAAATTCAGCGACAGAGCAATAAAAACCATGGTAAGACTGAAACAGAGATGTGAAACAGAGGTGCCACCTGAAAGTCCTGGCAGTACCAACTGAGATAGATGAGGTCTCCCTCAAACCAGTTTTGAGAGTGGCATTAAAGTGGAGGAAGGTGGTACTTGACAACCTCCACCTGCTTCTTTTCCCTGATGTTTCTGATTTGTAAAAGGGAACTTTAGGAAGTAAAGAACTTTTGACCAAGGGCATCAAGGCGTCCATCGGTAGGGTTCCCTGTACAGTTAAAGGGTGTCACAATAGTAAGAGGTTTATTCTTCACAACCTGATTGCTTCAGCGCTTTTGCATTGGTTGGAAGGGATAAGAGGTAAATGTGTTTTTTTTAGATTTTTTGTACTCCATGTTTCGGGAATGTCCCTGCATGCCGTGGGAAATAACGCCGGCCACCTGAGCAGGGGTGGTGCTATCCTGCAAGTGAGAGGTGGAAATTATTACATTTTACTTTTGTTTACAGAGTGCGAGCAGTGTGTCGTGGACATATTCTGATAGCAGTCCATCTCCTCCACGGGGCAGTGTGGTAGATTCGTATAAGAGAGTGAAAAGGGAAGTTTCAAAGAGAGGTTTGTCATGGAGTGAGGTGGACCTACCCTGATATGCTGATTTTCTTTTCCCGAGAGGTGCTTAAGAAGTGCTGCCACTTTTGTTTGTCCTATAAAAATGAATGAGAAGAAATGTGTTGAATCTGGACTTTGTTATGTAAAACCGGGCAAAACCTGAAACAAGTGAAGGTCCACAATAAAGCTAGTAAAAAAAAATATTCCATGGTCCGAAGCTATAAGGAAAGATTAAATCATCTCTTCAGATATTTATTAAGAATTATGTACATTAGGCCTCCTTATGGACCATCGTAGAAGAATATCATTGGCAGCCAGCAAACCAAGGTGAGAAGATATTGAGGATTCTGTACTTGATCTACACACTGTCTTAAGATCAGAAGCAAAGTTCCTTATGGAACGTATAGGGACAGGATACGGAACAAAAAACAGGGGAAAAAACTATAGGTTGGTTTGAAAATACAGTGCACCTCTGGAAGAGAGGTCTTTCCCTTGATAAGAGGCTCAACATAAAGAACATTGCTGTTTACTTCTTTTTTTAAACACATTTTATTTTTTTAACATCAACCATAAGATCATCATAGCACAGTTACACATATGGGAGCATTATTAAATACAGTTACAAATACAACTCAATCGGCAAATATATTGTTGCAAACAGTATCTGCTCTGCAGTCCCTCATTATTCCAAAACTTGTAGCAGTGTTTCAGTTTTGAGTATTAGGTGTGGGATCTACCATACCTTTCTCGTCAAAGAGTCCAATGGACGTCTCTTGCTAGTCTTTTATATCTTCTTGTAGCCGCTCATCAGTTCACATCTTATTCCTTTGAATTTCTTCAGCTAACATCCACTCATGTACGTCCTTCATCCATAGTTCTAAAGGGGCTGAATCTATTGCTTTGCTTAGAACAGTATTAATGCTACAGACGTGCAGTGATTCTTTCTTTTCTTCGGCCTTGGGTGCAGCCTTAGAATGGCTAGTGTCAGGGAATGCATCTCCAATGTCTCTGCCCCCCTCTTTAGAGTGCACAAAGCCTGATTCCAGTAATCTTCCACTACAGGGCGTAACCACAACAAATGTAACCTGTTTTCGCGACGGTGAGGACACTCCCCCTTCCTAGCAGGGTATATTTTTTTGCAATATTTTTGATTTAAGATAAGCCCTGCACAATATTTTATACTGGGGTAAGTGGAACCGCGTGGTGCTAGAAACATCCCTGTGGTATGTCAGTATTTTGGTCCACTCAGCATACATGAATGGCATGCCTTTATCCTCCTCCCAGTTTGCCCTATTCGTTAGGGGACAAAGCGCTAGATCTTGCAGCAGTGCTCTATCGATAGAAGATATAGGTCGTCCTCCCTGGGCAAGGTTGGCCACATTGTCCATAATCTTTTATTCCAGGGGTTGTCCCGGGAATCCCTCCTAAGATGAGTAGAACACTGCAAGCCCTTCAAATATCTGACCAGCATGATTGTTGTGAGGTTGGGCTGAGTCCAGCATGGATGTGTCGGCAACATTCAACACTCAGTGTTCAGATATATCCTTGTATAGTAAAGGCTTGGGGATACATTCATGTCATCTGTCTGGGCACTATATGACGCAGTGTCTTCAACCATGGTTAACACTCTCCTTCTATGTCCTTGTTTGTTAACTCACTAACCTTATCCTTATTTACATCGGGTATTGTCAGCATTTATGTTGTCAGCATTTATGTTTGTTGGTTGTCCTTCCTGTTTTTTCTTGCCTCACCATTTGTAAAGCGCTGTGATACCCTTCTAGGGTAAAGTTTGCGCTATATAAAACGTTATAAATAAATAAAAAGTATGCCTCGCAGCAGCCGTCAGTGTAGTATATGTCAGAAATTGCCCTACACACACCAGAAACCTACATCTGGAATCCTCAAAGGTGAATGAATTAATTTATTAATCATGATATAGTTAATTAAAAACCTTTACATGATAAAAATGAAAAAAATGGTATTAACAAATATAGAAACAGATAAAACATATGTGCTATCAAAAGACTCTTTTAAAACATGTTTAAAAAAAGAAAGAGGTATATGTTATCAGTGCCATCCAATGGCGTCTTTCACAGCAGGCGCACCAGTGCCAGTGGTCCATTTCAACATTGTCCTCAATGGTACAAGAAAGTGTAAAGTAAAAGTGGCAGTGGTTAAAAAAGTGCAACTAAATCTACATAAAGGTCCCTGCGGACACTTGGATTCTTTGTAAAGTGCACTTAAATGACATCAAACTAGCAACAAGACAAAGGCCAGGCCTACGAGGTTAAAAGTGGCGATCTTTGTAAAGTCCAGCGAAACTTGCAAGATGAGTACAGCTATAGCTCATGGAGCGGTCAGACGTTGGGCACAGGTGGCAACACAATTTACATACAACCAAAGTGTGTCATTGTCCGGCTGTGGTAAGTCAGCTCTAGCTGTGTGACAGACTAGAGGTTCAATTTTTGCTCACTTTTTCCATCAACTTCAGTGTTCAATAGGTGTAGTTTGAGTTCAGGTTGAGTGAAAGCATGAAACCCTTCAATGTAAAAGTCTGTTGTTAACCAAGTTTCTTGGTAGCACATGATTTTGTATGCATTTATAAATCTAACCTAGTCCGGGTAAGACATCTTTGTTTGGGCTCCAACGATATTCCATGAGACAATACTGTGGGGCAAGACTGATTTGCATATGGCTGGGTCTAAACTGAGGTGGCGAAGTGAGCTAAAGAACAATGATGGATTCAACCCAGAGTGTCTGAAAAGTTTCAGCGCTCCGTCCATCATCTCCTTGTGTTTACAATACTAAGAGTCGCCATTTGGGATGAGTTACCAGGGGACCTTCAACAGGCTGAGGCTGACTATGATCGCGGGGCCCAAATTCATGTTGATGGTTTGGAGGAGCACAAATCTCCCTTTTGGCTGGTGAGTGAAAGTATTCCTGAGTCACACATAGAGACTCAGTTTCCTCAACATCAGAGGTCATTTTGGTGTGGCATCAGTCAATATCTTCCAGTGTAGCCAGGGGTTCAAAGGCATTTCTCGTGGAGATATTATACCTAGGGCTCATATTTGGAGGGCGGGCAGTTGGCTCAACACTATTAGCCCTGGGCAGTATGGAAGGTCTGAAGAAATAGCCCAGGGGTACCACCTGGATGCAGCCCAGTGGCTGAAATTGGTTTTTGAAAAAAATGTAAAAGTGAATTTACCACCATTTGTGTTCTAAAACATACAATCAGACAGTCTCCCTTAGACTTCTTCCTACCAGGGCCCAACCTAGGGGTTCTTCTAACCATCAGGATTTCAGACGATAAGTCTGATCTCCTGCCTTGCTTTTGAGCCAAAAGTCACTTTATTCTTCAAACTTGCCAATTCCTCATAGCTCATACTAGAAATGGTTGGAACATTTTTTCAAACCAATACATAGGGGGTACATTCTGGTGGAAGTTGGGGGAAAGAGTGAGGGATTTCTCCAACTTTTTAAGGTTCACTGTTTAAACCATTTTTTCCAGGCCATGTGTGTCTGAGCCTTGCTTTGGGCCTGATTCCTGGCTGATTCACCTTTGGGGTCCTGGGACAAGTGATCAGGGAGGTCGATTACGGGGAACTTGGTCCAGCTAGTTTCGTGGTATGACTGGTTTCAACCGCAGGGTGTCCTTGGCGCTTGGCATTCAGGGTTAAAAGGTACCCATGTATGTTGTGGCAGAGAGCAAGGAAGATCCAGGTTACTTAGTTTGGCTTCAATATCCTCCAGCCGGGCGAAGATAGGCTTGAGCTTACTAGATATGAGGTCTGTTATAAAGACCTTGAGATCGCTGATAAGGATTTTTTGGCCCCTTGTTTGAGCATCCAATCATGGCGATTCTTTTCCTGGCATGTGTGTCGGGGTTGTTGTACGAGGTCTTTTGGATTTAGAACTGACTGCCGGGCCTTTTCTTTTCCCAGGCTTACTCCTGGATATCTTACAACCACCTTGGGTATTAGGTATCTCCCTTGGGGGCGAAGAGGATACAGAGTCATTAATAGATACAGCCTCTGTCGTTTTAGACCTGAGGTGGTCGTCGGGGAGGATAGTGTCATTGTTTGTGTCACAGCAAAATATAGCCTGCAATCCCAGTGCAGGACTTTGTTGAATATTTGGTGGTGAAGAGAGTGATAGGCGGCGTTCGGCCAACTCGATTTCTTTTGAGATTACCCAGACTGCTCGTTTTAAAAATCCATCCAGGGTAGTCCCTTGTAGCGGTCTAGCTGCCGCAGGTCTATTGACCCCTGAACCCCTGGCCCGGAAGGGTCCCTACACATTGTATCACTCTCTGGCCAGGCGTGGCCAGAGAGCTTAAATAAACGGGCGGAGGTCGCTTATGACTTCTGGCCCAAAAGTGACTACCTGTGTGGCTGTGTCTTCATTTGCGCTCCTGCGAACAAAGCTGGGTCCGTGGCCCGTAGCCACTTTACACTGGCGACGAGGCTGGGCGTCCCTCGCAGTTTGCTCCCCACCCAACACTGCCTCCTCACCTCCGTCCTGTATCTACAGGGAAAGACGACGCAGCAATGAAGGGGCACTATCACCGCCGGCAGGCCCGCCGAATGCACGCCGCTGCTCCGGTTGACACAGGGCAGCGTCTGAAAGGCGCGCGTCACTGGGGCTACATCACCTCCACGCAGCACCGACTAGCAAGGTACCGCACCGGCACCCATATCAATCAATCAGGCGTTTGTTGAGCGCGACTACTCACCCGTAAGGGTCTCAAGGCGCTGGGGGTGGGAGGGGGTGCAGGTTCCAGTCCATCAAGGAGGGGGTCTGTCGAAGAGCCAGGTTTTGACGTTTCTTGCGAAGATGGGGAGCGATGTTGTCTGTCTGAGGTGGAGCGGAAGGGCGTTCCAGGCTCTGGCCGCGAGGAAGGAGAAGGAGCAGGAGCGGCCTCCCGATCTGGTCTTTCTGGTGCGGGGGACCACGGTGTAGGAGAGCTGGGCTGATCGTAGGGTCCTTTGGGGTGCGTGGAATTTGAGTCGGCTGTTCAGGTATGCTGGTCCGGTGTCGTGGAGGGCCTTGTGTGCGTGGGTGAGCATCTTGAAGGTGATTCTAGCCTCGATGGGGAGCCAGTGGAGTGTGCGCAGGTGCTGGGAGATTTGGTAGAGTCTTGGCAGGTTGAGGACCAGTCTTGCGGCGGCGTTCTGGATGTTCTGTAGCTTGCGGGTGAGGTTTTTGTTTATTCTGGCGTAGAGTGCGTTGCCGTAGTCGAGTCTGCTGGTGACCAGGGCGTGAGTGACGGTCTTTCTGTGTTCGAGGGGGATCCATTTGAAGGTCTTACGTAGGAGGCGGAGGGTGTGGAAGCCGGAGGACGAGACGGAGTTGATCTGGCGGTCCATTTTGAGCTCTGAGTCCAGGATGATTCCCAGGTTGCGTGCGTGGTCCGTGGGGGTGGGCGGGCTTCCGAGGGCGGGGGGGCACCAGGTGTCGTTCCAGGCGTCGGGGTTTGGGCCCATGATGAGTACTTCTGTTTTGTTGGTGTTTAGTTGTAGGCAGCTGTTTTTCATCCATTTGGCGACGGCTTCCATGCCTTCTCGAAAGTTGTGTCTGGCGGTGTTGGGTTCGTTCGCACCTCTGCCGCAGCCATCGTCCCTGCCACAAAGTACACGCGGAGGCCCGTGTGCACCAGACCTTGTGAGCGCTCCAGGACTACGCGCACATGCGCTCCTTAGCCCCAGCCTGAAATCTGCCTGGCAACGCTCTACCGCGTATCTTCAATCGGCACGCACGTGGCAGTGCGCACCAGCACCGCTTTCCAGCTTCAGCACGTCTGCCTGCCAAGCATTGGAGGCTACTCCTAAGCCCCAGGCAATAGAAGGCAAAGTAAGGACTGGGCATCTGGCGAGGAACATTTAGCAGGCACCAGAAAATACACACAAAAAAGAAAAAACAGGGAAAACCTAAAGAGAAAAACAAAAAGGACAATAATTACAAAGATACAAGCAAAGGGAGGCAACATTGGTGGAAAGCTAAGGTCTCCAAGTGGACAACTAACAATAACAATGCCAAGCACACTCAGAGCGCAACCATGTCAGACCCAGCAGCACAGGCGGCTCCACAAAAGTCCTACCGGTGCAACAAGCAGTGCAACCCACGTCACAGCATTCCCAGATCAACGCGCTGCCCCCATTCAGCGAGCTGATAGATCCAGCCACCGCATCCCCCAGGTGGACTGTCTGGATCGGCAGGCTAAACAACTACTTTACAGCGACACGTGAAACAGATGGTGCAGTTAAGAGGTCTCTACTGTTACACTTCGCGGGGGAGGAGATATACAAGTTGTTTGCTCACCTACCAGACACCGGGGCACCCAACAATTACGATGCGGCGGTCAGGGCCCTGAACGCCCATTTTGATCCTCAACTGAACCCCGATTACGAACGATTCCAGCTCCGACAATCACGCCAGAGAGAGGGGGAGTCAATGGATGCATTCCATGAACGGCTAAGAGAGCTGGCCAGCACATGCACGGATGACGACCAGAACAAGGAGGTAAGAGCCCAAGTCATCCAAGGCTGCAGAAATAAGAACCTTCGGACCCTCAATCTGCGACAGCCAGGGATCGCTCTCGAAGACATCCTCATCATGGTACGATCACATGACCTATTGGATGCCAGGGCAACAGCGATGGACGTCCCAATCACCCAACAAGCAGAGAAGCCAGTGGCAATCAAGACGGAAAGAGCAGACGCAGTGCGCCCACAGAACAGAGGCACCCGTGGGCGGTGGCCAAACAAGAGCACGCAAGGATCGCGCTGTGGATACTGCGGAAAGGAAGAGCACCCGCAAGAAGAATGCCCCGCACAAGGACGGACGTGCTCAAAGTGTGGCACCTCCAACCATCTTGCGAGTGTGTGCAGAGGAGGACCACGGAACCGAGGGACTCGCGGAAGAAGACCACCGTCAAAACCAGTAAAGCACCTGTCACTTGAAGATTCCGAAAACCAGAAAGCGCTCAAAACACCAGCGCGGCACAGGCAATACCTAGAGGACTCATCCACACAAGAGGAAGGTGAATGCTACCTCATCTCTTTTGCCAGTGACCTCAAGCGGAGGCGGCGCCCACAACCCACGTGCGCTCTCGAAATTGCCGGATCACAAGTCACTGCGCTGATCGACACAGGGGCGTCCGTAAACGTGATGGGGTGCCAACAGTACAAGCGGCTAAATCCAAGACCCATATTGACCCCGTCGCATGTAAGAATCCTCACATATGGCAGCCAGACACCCCTACCCCTCAAGGGTAAGATGACGGTGCAGGTCAAATCAGAAAGCCACAAGATCACCACGACGTTCCACGTGGTGGACAGAGAAGCGGACATTTTAGTGGGAAGGCATACGGCGGAAGACCTCGGCCTAGTCACATTCGCCAATGCAGTCAGAACCCTGCAGACCGAGGATGTGTTAGAACTGTTCCCACAACTTTTCAAAAGACTTGGGTGTATGAAGAGGCCCCATATCAAATTACACATTGACAAGGCAGTAAAACCGGTCGCTTTGCGGCACCGACGCATACCCTTCCATCTCCGCCCGCTCGTCGAGCAAGAACTGCACAATCTCGAACAGCAAGGGGTCATAGAGAAAGTTACTGGGCCAACACCATGGGTATCCCCCATGGTGATAGCAGAGAAGCCGAAGCAGCCAGGAAAAATCAGGCTCTGCATCTACATGCGCATGCCCAACCTGGCGATTAAGCGGGAAAGACACCTGACGCCAACGTGTCGACGACATCCTGGCTGATCTAAATGGGTCCCGCTGTTTCTCCAAGCAAGACCTCAACGCAGGATACCACCAGTTGAGGCTAGCGGAGGAGAGCAGATACATCCTAACCTTCTCGACCCACCTAGGACTGCGTCGCTACAAGAGGCTGAACTTTGGGATCTCCTCGGCTGCGGAGATATTCCAGAATGCCGTCCGAGAAATGCTGTCAGGACTCCAAGGGGTGCTAAATGTCAGTGATGACATTTTGATACACTCCACAACCATCGAGGACCATCATCGTCACCTCCGAGCCACTCTCCAACGACTCGCCGTGGAGTAACCCTTCACTGAGACAAATGTCAGTTTTTTCAAAAATCCATCCAATTCTTTGGCTACGTGTTCAGCCAAGATGGAGTCGAGGTGGACCCCCGGAAATCGCAGGCCATACAGCAAGCCCCAGCCCCGACCACAGCATCAGAGACCCGGAGTTTCTTAGGAATGGCCACCTACTGCGGGCGGTTCATACCAAACCTGGCCACGATAGCTGAACCACTGCGCGCTCTGACATAAAAAGATGCTACCTGGAAGTGGGAGAAAGAAGAAGAAGAAGCTTTCCAGAAGGTCAAATCGGCACTTCTGGGGAAAACCACCATGGCGTACTTCGACACTACCCGGCCGACAGAACTGGTGGTGGATGCCAGCCCCGTCGGGCTTGGAGCGCTCCTAGCCCAAGAGACAGAACCAGGAAAATGGGCTCCACTCGCGTTCGCGAGCAAGGCTCTCACACCGACGGAAGCCCGCTATTCCCAAATTGAAAGGGAAGCACTCGCGATTAAGTGGGCCTGCAACCATTTCCACATATGTCAGCGGGCATCCCTTCAGAGTGGTGACCGACCACCAGCCACTGATTCCACTGTTTAGAGGCACTGCTCCACACCCACCACCAAGAATAGAGCGTTGGGCGATACAACTACAGCACTATCAAATGGAACTAGCATATCGTCCTGGGGCAAAGAACCCCGCAGATTTCCTGTCACTGCACCCACCGGACCTAGCAGAAGAAACCAATGAACAGGAACTGCGAACAGAAGAATACATCAACATGCTGTCCCAATGGGCATGTCCGCGAGCCCTCACCATGGAGGAAATCAAGGCGGAGACCAGCACCGACGCTGTGCTCTAGAAAGTGATGGACTCCCTGCAGAAGGGTTCCTGGGAAGACTTCCTTCACGGCGCCAATGGATGGAACGAATCGGACAGAGCCCGGCTAGGAAAGATCTGGAAAGTACGGGACGAACTGTGCGCCGCTGCAGATGGAGTAGTACTAAGAGGCTCCCGGATTGTCATCCCTGCAAGTCTCCAGGAGCGAGCCACAATACTAGCCCACGAAGGACACCAGGGGACCATGAGGATGAAGTCGAGGATGAGAGAAAAAGTGTGGTTCCCTGGCCTTGAAGCAGCCGTGGACACATTAGTGAGGAACTGCAGAGCCTGCCAACTTACCAGCGGCCAGGAGGCCCCTGCGCCCGTAATAACAGAAGACCCCACGCCATCCCCGTGGTCGTGGGTGAGCCTGGACTTTGGGAGTTTTCCAGACGGGCAGGTGACCGCAGTCCTGATCGACAGCTACACGAAGTACCCGATAGTCGAAGTGATATCGTCTACATCCTTCGCCCACCTACAACCAGTCCTGGAAAAGACATTTGCACTCTTCGGGTTACCGCAGGTAATCAAGACTGACAACGGGCCCCCGTTTCAAGGGGGAGAGTTCAAAAACCTGTTAGCACTGCTTGGAGTCCACCACCATCGCATCACTCCACAATGGCCGTAGGCCAACGGCGAAGCCGAGCGCTTCATGTGAACCCTTAATAAAATCATCTGAATAGCGGTGGCAGAGCAGTCCGATCCTGAGGTTGCGCTTCAAAGGTTCCTACGGGAATATTGTAGCACCCCGCACTGCATGACTCAGAGGTCGCCCTGGTCCTTGATGCTAGCTGGACCCCGTCGAGACACCATCCCCGTGGCGGACAACTGGGTCCCTGAATCGTACGATCCTGTCAACACCCAAGCTCGGCGTACGGCAAATAATGAGAGGGCCAGTGGGCGAAGAAGAGCGAAGGCTCGCTTCATTGCACCGGTATGTATGGTCCTAGTACGGAATCGCCGCAGTGGGGGGAAATTTCGCACAGCATATGAACCGGGGCTGTGGATCGTGCTGAGGCTCAACGGAACTGCCCTTACAGCCCGACGAGGAGAAGAGACTATCACCAGAAACATATCCTGGTTCAAGAGAGTACAAGAGTCAGATGCTGAGACGATGTCTCCTGGAATGGCGGAGGGTGGCGAGACAGTGAGCGGGGGTCTCACCCCGTGCCCGGAAGAAGATCAAGCCGAAGCCAACATGCCTCCAACCCAAACCGCGGAGACTGAACAAAGCACCATCTTGAAGACCCCGTCGTCTGGTAGTCCGAAGAGAAGTCAAGGGGATCGCCAGCGCAAATACAATCTGAGACCAAATCCCAGACCGAGCCAAAGACTTGTAGACTTTGTGTGTTAAATTTATTTAGTTTGTTTTGAACACTGACTTGGGATAGGATGTAGCAGTCTAGCTGCTGCAGTTCTATTGACCCCTGAACCCCTGGCCCGGAAGCGTCCCCACACATTGTATCACTCTCTGGCCAGGCGTGGCCAGAGAGCCTAAATTAACGGGCGTAGGTCGCTCGTGACTTCCGGCCCAATGTGACTACCTGTGTGGCTGTGTCTTCATTTGCGCTCCTGCGAACAAAGCTGGGTCCATGACCCGTAGCCACTTTACAGTCCCTGTACTCCCTGGCGTGATCGTTGTGATCTTACGTTTCCCCATAGCGAGAGAAGGGATTATTTCAAACCAGTCTCCTTTCCCTCAAGCTTTAAATAAATAGAGGAGGTGAACAGATCTTCTCATGCCCCAAGTAAACACAAATCTCTTACTAGGCTCTTGATATCTTTATGCTGAACCAAAAGGGGTGGCCCTGCCTCTTCCTGCCGCTGACGGGCTCAGGACGGGCCTGCCCTGGGCCCAGGCTTTGCCTGCGCTTTGGGATTAAATCAAGCGCTTTAAAGCGCTGCCGTGGCAGAGCGTGAAAAGGCAATCCTGGCCCCTCCTCCAGGAGTAGATGCAAGCTGGGATTTAGAGTCCCCCAGTCCAGGCCAGCAGCGATGCACTCTGCTAGAGGTGCAGATTGCAAAATGGGGCAGATGCACTCTATGTGCAAAAGAGTTTTTTCTGGTCCCAAGCACAGCCTACAAAGCGCAAACTTGGTATTGGAGCCCACGGCGGCAGTGCGTCGATTACTGACGTTAGGCTAAACCTCAGCACTAGGAACCTGGATTTGTAAAAGCCTTTGAATGTTTCAAACAGGTAGTTCTGTGGGGACAGTGATTTGTTGGTATTTATACATAGCCACGAATGTTTGAGCTTTTGGAAGTGCTCCTTCTCCTGCACCCGTGAGAATAATTTTGTTGTTTATTCATTGCATATTTGAGAGCATTATGAGGAATATTTGCTTCCAGAGGTGATAAGCGTTCAGGGCCTCTAAAGCCTCACTTCTGGCCTGGACCCAACAATATCAAAGGTGATAAAAAGCTCTCTGTCATACACATCTCCAGTCCACGGCATCCTCTCATTATCCACCCCAAAACCTTCAACCATCCCTTCTGATATGAAAACTTGGGCACCCTCATATTTCAGCCTCCACCAGGAAGGGGATTCCCTACGCCAAGGTTTTAGTGATTTCTTTTCCAACCTTGAGGCATCAACAATATAAAAAGGGGACTTTGAGAGCCATCTGTTTCGGTGTCAAATATACATTGTGTAATTCAGCCTCAGGCAAGCATCCTGCAAACAGAGCGGTTTCCTGGTTGGAAGGACCTTCTGCACATGGGCTGCCAAATAATAACATTCAGAATCTGGGAGAGCTAAACCCCCTTGCTCATATGTTCGAAGTCGTCAGGTTAATTCTGGGTGGTCTCCTCCCCACAGCAGAGCCGTGACCCGTGAGTATACGTTTGTGGAATATCATTTTGGGTAGTCGGCACATTATGACCTGGAATGTGTGCAGACACCTGGGCAGGGCCTATCTTCACTGAAGATCAGTGGAGGAAATAAAGTAAGATGCATAATGGCATGTGCCACTGCTGGTTGTATGACAGAAGCACGCATGCCTCTACTACGTGGCCCCAACAACGAATGCGTCTTAACCATGCATTCCTTTACCACGCAATTTCGTTGTAAAGGCATGATTGGTAAAGGGATATCTGTGGTAAAGATCACTCACCTGCCCTGTGCCCTAAAAACAACCAGAGCCCTAAAAACAACCCGACCTCCCCCCGAGCCCTAAAAATAACCCCATCCCCCCAATCCCTAAAAACAACCCCAACAAGCCTGAGCCCTAAAAACAACTCCAAGCCCTAAAAATAACAACAACCCCTGAGCCCTAAAAACAACCCGACACCCCTGAGCCCTAAAAACTACCCCACCCATCACAACTACTCCCCCACCCCCTCCAAAACCCGGCCTCAGTCCCACTTACCAGACTATGTCCCGGAGTTCCCTCTCCCGATCCTTTGTCTTCCTGTGCCCTCCCATCCGCACCTAGACCGCGCACTACAGGCAAGCATGGTTCCGCTTGTGGGGCAACAGCACGCGTGGCTCCGCCGCATTGTAAAGGCTGTTTCCCACAACTGCTTGCTCTGTAGTCTGGACCAACTCTGTATTTGCATTTCTTTGCATAATAATAAAAATGAGTTTTGTATGACTTGAAGGTGAATGTAAATAGCGTGGCTCCACTGAAACGCTGCATCAGCTTCTTTAAATAATTGCATTACTGCTACACTCTCATCATCATTTAAAAACATACTCATTTGAGTAATATTCACATGTTGAATATGGATGGTGAATGGTGGGAATATATTATATATTGAAAGAATTGAAAGGCTATTTCTGAGTTGCTTCTGAGGGCATGTATTTTGGATGAAGTGAGGATGTTTATTGTCTTTTTTCAATATTACTTGCAAACTGCTCTTACCAGCAAGGATAAAAATTAAAAACTCAATTAGGGTTTAGGATATATGTACCAATTAACCGGAGTCAAACTGTTTCAGCATAGGTACATTTAGATAGTAAGATCCTGTCCTTTATTTGAAACCCATGCTTAAAATAGGGTAGGCTTTTTGATAGTAGTCTATTTTATTCAGGGTGAGGACAAGTCCCGGCTCCTCTCATTTAGGAGTGATGTCAGGCTGTGCAGAGTCTTGGTTTAGCGTTGGTTGTGGTAAGGGCCTGATCTCCAGCTTTGGAGCTTCACACATGACCTATACCTCCAAAGATAGACCTGAATATATATATATATATATATATATATATATATATATATATATATATATATATATATATATATATACGCTCCTGTTTCGAAAGAAACACGTTGCACCTACGGGGTCCGTTCAATATAACTTTATTTGCAAGGACGCGTTTCGGCAATGGGCCTTCTTCCTGCTTGCTTCATAAATCAAACAGCACTTGCGTGGTGGTGCTTATAAGTTCAAACCTCGATTTTCATTGGTCGCCGCAAATAGTAGGAGAAAGGGATTAATCACTCGCGGGCCAATGTTATTGCCCTCCATCTCCATTCCAAAGTTTTTCGCATCCATAGTGTGCTTCGGAATTGTAATATCAAAATTATTGTCTGAATGCCATGTATCCTTTTTGCATATTGTACCTCCACATGGGAATTCCAAAGTGCACAGTTCATTATTTGGAATACTTCACTGTTTCTCCCATATTTGCTGTATTACGCTGTTGTAGTTGTTTCATTGTCGGGACCCCTCGTCCACCCGTAAGGCTTCACAGCACGTAACGCAGGAGTCGGTAGATAGCCGTGTCTCCAACAGTCTGTATGACTGTCGACCGCGTCGACGTTGGTGCCCGAATTCCCTTACAGGCGGTGCAAGGTGCCGTGTATTAAATACGTTGCTCCGTAGTCCACCTTGAGGCGCTGCTGCACTCTTAACGACGGGTGCATACGAACAGGGAGGTGGGTCCATGGAATTATATACACTCCTGTTTCGAAAGAAACACGTTGCACTCACGGGGTCCGTTCAATATAACTTTATTTGCAAGGACGCGTTTCGGCAATGGGCCTTCTTCCTGCTTGCTTCATAAATCAAACAGCACTTGCGTGGTGGTGCTTATAAGTTCAAACCTCGATTTTCATTGGTCGCCGCAAATAGTAGGAGAAAGGGGATTGATCACTCGCGGGCCAATGTTATTGCCCTCCATCTCAAAGTTTTTCGCATCCATAGCGTGCTTCGGAATTGTAATATCAAAATATATATATATATATATATATATATATATATATATATATATATATATATATATATAAATGTTATAGTGTTGCCATCAATGATGTCATGTGAGATTTCACCAGTGAGGCCATAAATTAACGTTAATGATGTCACTGACACATTCACCTAACTATAACGTTACTTTAAACTTAGTTTTTTTCTGTGAATTTCTAACGTTTTAAAAAAAAAAAAACATCTTTTTATCACACCTAACTTTTTTACTTAACCTTTTCTAGTTTTTTTAAACGTAAAGTAATATTTATTACCATAGGCACAGCCACTATAATTATGCAGCAGGGGAGGGCCAAATGATGTGGCAGAGGTGAGTAAATTATGTGGCATGAAAAGGCAAATAAAGCGGCGTAATGTGGCACATTTTATGATAGTATTACCTCATTAGTTTGTCATTTTTAGAGTCGAGCCTGTGAGAGCATGCTCTAGTGCATGCGCCTCACTTGCGAGACACTGTTGTTAACAGAAAAGGCTTGGATCCCGCCCATTGCTTACCATTTGTTGGCTTGCATAGCACTCTTCTTTATAGCCTTGTAGTTCGTCAAGGCAGGCATAACATAATTTCCATTCCTCTTTGTGGAGCGGGGACCAAGCACTGATTGATTCAACTTAATCAGTGCCCGTCCACTACTCCCGACATGATTGAGGTACCATTTTGTACTGTTTAACTTTTAGTGCCCTGCAAATAGAAGGCATGTGACTGGCAAAAACGTGCCCAGCTGGACAAACAAAATTGCAAAGATTTATTTTCTATAGATTTTTTAAAAATGTTATTTGTTTTTATTGAGTTTTAAAACGTACAACAGTCGCAATTACTTATTTAGTAAAGTCATATTAAGTAAAATACATAGCTACGTGGCCTAGTAAAACAATTCACGACCATACATATCCATTAGGGTGCAGCAATATGGCATTTCATATGTTATATCTCCAACTTACGCACATCCATTTCTTAGAGTAATTACCATTACAATAAAGGTGGGTATATATTATACTACCCTACGTACACTTGAGCATCAGGAGGTTGATGTTTATTGGACTAGATACAGTGCTGGTTAGGTGGGGCAGGGAAATCTCACTCGTGCAGTAATATTAATTAAAAGCGTGATTACAGGGGGAGCTTGTGTGAATAAGGTTGTATTAATCTTATGTCTGCTCTGGTGTGTCGGGGTTTAGTGAACGGAGCCAGCAGGTGAATGGGGCCCATATGTCTTTTGGTCAGGATTTGACTGGTATGAGTTCCCAAAAATTGGTCAGTTGCTGTTTGCAATATGCAACGTCCTTCAGCCAGGTTTTGATGTCGGGGCTGGTCTTCTACCCCAGTGTATAGCCACATGACACTTAGGTAGTAAAAGCAGCATAGCTGTAAGCCGTCTGCTAGCGACTAGAACATCATGCACATAGCCCAGTAGTGCCTCCAGCGGGGATCCCACCAGTTTCTGATCGGTTATGTACTCGATGTGTTTGAAAACCTCCCTACAGAATCCAGCAACACATGGACAATTTCATGCCACATGCAAAACTGTGGCCTTTGGTGCCTCACAGCGCCAGCAAGAGTCATCTGGGCATATACCCATACGGTGTAGTTGCACTGGGGTGCGATATATGCGGTGCAAGAATTTGAAGTGTATTAGTTTAAGCGGTAGTTTGGGGAGAGCTGCTCTAGCTGGCCACAGCAGGATGCCCATTATGAGTCCGGGTTGGAGGAGTTCAGTGGCCCAGGGACTATGAGATTTAGGGATAGTAATCGGAGATGCATGTTGTGTGATGGTGTAGACACGTGTTATTAATTGCGAGCGTATGAGTCTGTGAGTATATGCTCTACGGCCAATAGTGGCGGGGCGGAGGGGTACGTGTCATGTATAGCATGACAGGCAGCCCACAATTGAAAATATAGTAATATATCCAATTGTGCCAATTGGGGAGATTTGATTAATTTCTGTAAAGTAATGAATTGGCCCTCTGGGTATATGTCTGAAAATTTGCCTATGTGAAGTTTACGAGCATGTTCCGTCGTTATCCATTAATGGGGGGATTTGTTTTCTATAGTTAACTTTCTTTTATTTTGCCAAGTCTTCTTTTCTCACTTTGCAGTCATGTTTTCTTTTGTTTTTTGCTCGTGGGCGCTGTGCTCAAAAGATGAGGATTATCTTATTGCAAAGCAACATTGTTTCTGAAATTATGCTTTAGCACATAATCGTGCAGTACACCCCATAATCGTGCAGTACACCCCAATCCATCCTACTCCAATCCGCCTTACTTAATCCAATCCATCCTAGACCAATCCCATCCACCCCACTACAATACAAACCACTCCCCCAATCCAATCCACTTCAATCCACCACACTCCAGTCCTCCCAACCGACCCCACTCCAATCTGCCCCACTCCAAGCCAAAACAATCTGCCCCACTCCAATCCAAAACAATCTGCCCCACTCCAAACCAATCTGCACCACTCCAATCTGCCCCACTCCAATCCAAAACAATCTGTCCTACTTCAATCTGCCCCACTCGCATTTTTTATTTAAGGGGAGGGGGCGTGTGGCCTCCCTCCTCGAGCCATTATGGGCCCCAGGGAGCCCAACCCTGGGGCCGCATTACATAAGGGTAGGGGGGCTTGCAGCACAAAGTCTGCACCCACCGGGCAAGAGCTTTAAAAGTGCTCCTGCCAGCTGGGAGCAGACTTGTGGTCTGGTTTCCCGCCTGCACTGATGCGGGTAGGGTAACAGATCAAGAGATTGCTCCTGCCCGGAGGGAGCAGCATAAGTAGCTGCTCCCTGCAGGTGGGAGCAATTCCGGTTACCACAGCATGTGGGGAGCCGGCTAGGTGCTGCGGGGGCCCTGGGACTCCGCTGCGGCCCCAATATGGAGCATGGTGGGTGGGCACGAGGGCACCCACCTTAAATTAATGCGAGCCCTGGGGGACGGGTTCCCCGGGCCCAAAAAGGCACTTTAAGATAAATAACTAAAATATATATGACCCTGGGAAATGGGGTCCCCAGAGCCATAATAGGCTCAAGGAGGGGGAAGCTGCGTGTCCCCCCTCCTATAAATTTTAACAAACACTCCTCCTCCACGTTGGCAAAAGGTTTATGCGCACTCCATCAGTTTCTTGCAGTTGAAGATGTGTGTAATTCATAAATCCAGCCACCTAATGCACCAAGCAGTAGGTAAACAAACCCACCCTACACGTTTCGGCGTTCCAGGCACCTTGCTTATGGGTGAAATGCTCATGTGGCCACAAACAGTGGGGAATGTTCAAACCAAATGATGCGTATTCTCATTAAATTTGCCTGGCAAGAAAGAGAAACAATTCTGAAAGAGATAGATATTTTAAAACAAGATCTGCAAAAAACAGACAGCCAAGGAATTGAGATCCAATTTAAGAAGCAGAGAAAGTTTCTAAGTGATCAAATTAATTATGAAACTGGCAGTATATTAGTTGAAAATATGATGAGATTCGCAGAAATCTAAAGACCTCCCAAAACTTACAATCTCCGAACCCAATACAGAGTGTAACAGAAAGTGACAACAGTGAATTCAGCGAAAGTGACGTTTCCGAAACTGGAGAAAATATCCCATCAGGGAGCACTACCAAAAAGACACATTTTTGGGAGGAATTCCAACTAATCGGGCAGGAAAGGAATCAGCAGAATTCGAAAAAGGACAGAGGAAGAGGAAGAGGCAAAGGTGCTGGAAAACCCGAAGAGGACAAAAGAACAAGAACACCATCTCTCATGAGAACTCTCACGAGGGGACAAAAATCAGGCCAATGGTGGAGGAAGCCACGAAAGTGGTAAATCTTTCAACTCTACCCTTAGTGACATTGAGGTAGGAGTACTTAAGCTGGGGTTGTCATTTTGCCCGACAAACGGTTTTAGTTATGCTCAGTGTCGCATAGATTTGTTTCACTTTATATGCAAGTTAAAATTACATAAGTGGTTCTTCTTGAAGGGGAATTCCAAGCCCATATTTCCAACAGGGTAGAACCTAGCAATATTCCGATCAGTGACATTGCTTTATTTACTCTAGCAGACATAGACTTGGAGGTAACACGCTCGGGCTAAGATCCTCAACCTAGCAGACATGGAAATCGACCTGGAAATGAACTGCCCAAATGATTTCAGGGCGAAATCGACTTTTAGCCCTAACTTGGGTCATGATGCCATTGATACTTTTGAAGCCATGGTAATTGGTGATTTGAACAAACTGGCAAAAAAACGTCACTGGCATTCTGACAACATGACTAAATCTCAAAGAACAGCACCTAGAGATCTCCAAAATAACAACATCGTAATAAGGCATTCCGACAAAGGGGGTAACGTGGTGATATGGTCCAAAGCATGGTATCTAAAAGAAAGTTATCGTCGACTCAATGAAGCTAATTACTATGAGGTTACCAATCACATGAACTTTCGGGACTCTAATACAGCCTTTAAAGATAAATTGATTGAATGGAGGGAGAGGGTGCTAATTGAAATCGGATGAGTACAAATTTTTAAATTGGGAATTCCCCAAGATACCCATCCTATACATACTACTAAAGATACGCAAAGATGCCACTAACCCACCAGGGAGACCTATTGTGTCATCAGTAGGCTCTATGCTAGAAAATACACCTAGGTACATAGATTTTTTCTTACGCTCATTTGTCACCTCGTTACCTTCCTACATACAGGACAGCAGTGAATTCATTAGTAGAATAGAGGAAGTGCTGTGGGTGGGAGGAAGGCTTCATGCTATTAACCTTAGATGTTAACAGCTTATATACAAGCATAAGGCACCTAGATGTCATCACAGGATGCAGTCACTTTCTCGAGGCGAGGTCGCTTTCACTCTTCTTCCATACCAAAATACTCCTTGAAATGAACCAATTCTGCCTAGAGAACAACCTTTTTATCTCTGAAAACAAATTGTTTAGACAGAAGCAAGGTACAGCGATGGGGGCCTTCTTTTACTCCCAGTTCTGCCGGACTCTTTATGGGATGGTGGGAGCAATAGGTAGTGGAGGAACTGGAAAAAGTTAGCATAAAAGTCATCATGTGGATTTGCTACATAGACGACCTCTTTGTAATCTGGAAGGGCACTAGTGAGGAGGCACTAGACTTCGTGAGGAAGCTCAATATCAAACCTTACAATATAGGACTCACATCACAGATCAGTGACTCCACCATTGACTTCCTTGATGTTACAGTAGGCGTCGTGGGTAACAGACTGACATCCAGACTCCATAGAAAAGCAACTGCAGGTAACACCCTTCTGCATCCTGAGAGCAGCCACACCAACACTCTTATTGATATCATCCCCTATAGGGAACTACTACGTGCCCGCAGAAACTGCAGCAGTGATGAAGCTTTCTGCCAAGAATGTGCAGTAATGATGAACAGCTTTGAGAATAGAGGTTACAGGCCAGCAATTTTGAAGGCCACACCAGAGAGAGTAAAAATGGTCAACGGAGAGGAACTGCTGGTTCCCAAAAAGAAGAAAGTGGTGACCGATCCCAAGGAGGATAACAGATTTATCACCACATACGGGCACTCAGCTGAAAAAGATTCTTAGGAAGCACTGGCCTATTCTCTTAAAAGGGAATAGCCTTAAAGAATGCAGAGATGACTTCCCCGGCTGACTTTCAGAAGGGGCCTGACACTAAAAGACAGACTGAGCCATCACCACGAGACTAGCCAAGAAAACACAGGGTGTAAAGGGCTATTTTTTTTGTCTCAACTGTAAAGCATTCAAATACAGCACTGGTCAGGCGAAGAAAATAAATTTACATCTCATATGCACGTCAGATCACAGTATAAATATTGATCTGTCCCTGTGGACTGAGGTATGTGCGGAGCACAGTGCATCCCACAAAGAAAAGGATACTGGAGCACGCTAGAGCCATTAAACATTTAGATCACCAGTATCAGGTGGCTCGCCACTCCAACACCTTTCACAATAGAGATACCTCAAAACTCAAGTTTTCCATAATTGACTGGGTAGCTGTGCATAAGAGAGGGGGGGGGAAGAATACACATACTAAGATAACTTAAGTCAAAGCACATACTGTAATTAAATACCAAGAGCCCTAATGGCCAGAATGTGGATGAAGTGCATAAGAGAGGGGGGTCAGAATACATACACTAAGACAACTTAAGTCAAAGCACATACTGGAATTAAATACCAAGCGCCCTAATGGCCGGAATGTGGATGAAGAGATGCATATTCATTTGGAGTAATATGTCACACACATAATAGATGTGATAAGGGGTACAGATATAGACACAGGATTTCTTTCTCTGTGTATATCGGCACTGGACAGTAGCTTGTTACACAGTTGTAATTGCTTTTAATCAGTGTACATAGTGTTTGATTTTCTTTCTTTTTTCCTTCACACTCACAGTTTTCAATTTTCTTATTCTTTTTTTCTATTTGCAGGGTTGCAGAATACAGAGATTGTACCTGTGATTCTATGGCAACCTTTCAGCGTGGAATGGAAACATGTCGTATATATTGCACTTCACTTACGTAGCTGACTTTGCCCACTGGGGCAGAATGTGTTGTATAGCTAGGGGGATGCGCACCTAGACTTATGATGGCACATGGCGATATTATGGTTATATAACCTTATGAGCATAGCGACTTATACTGACAACTAATGATTGTACCAATTGGTTTTGGGAGCCAAGTTAGTGGTGTGCGCACCCTGCCTTTATTCTTAGGATGTGGTTTCGTTAACCTTCAGAAACTGTTCTGATGTTGAGGAAATGCCAGTTAGACCCTCTGTCCTGGGTGGTTTTTGACACATTGTGGTAAATGTTCACCACATTAATCTTAAAAACGATCTAAAATTGATTTGTATACTTGTACTTATGTCACGTGTTCTCTGCCAGAACCACTCCGGGTATAATAAATCACTACAGTATACCAGATAATAGAATATATTTCCATCAATGACTGTGCATGCCTAAGATGGTGATTATATAATGTTTATGATTAAGGGCCACATTACGATGTTGGTCGGAAAGGCTCTGAACGGCATTCGGATTTTCCCAATCCGAGTCGGAACCCATGTTTCCGACCATCTCGGAAACATTTCGGACCGACCGATTACGATGGTAGGTAACCATTCGGTCTGTCCGACTTGGTTCTGACCGGCATTCGGAGACTCCGAGTCGGTCGAAGCTGAATCGTACAGCTCTGCGGATCGCGTTTCCGACCGACGTATTACGATGTCGGATTCGGACAGCCTTTCCGAATCGGTCTGTCTGACATGGAACAGCTGTCGGAAACTGACTTTGGGGGCCCGTAGCAGGCCCCCCTTCACCCGGAGGCCTCCTGTTGAGGCCCGTGGGGGTACCCATGGGACCCCTCTTTGCAACCATGCACAGTGTGCCAGGCACCATGGGGTGCCTGCCACAGGGTGCACGGTTTTCCGCAACCACCCTTTTCTTCAATGGGAGCCTGTGTTGTTGGTCGGAACACAGGCTCCCATAGAAATCAATGGGAGTCTGACCGAACAGTGTTCGGAACCATTGTAATCGGTCGGTTGGACTCCCCAAACCTGAGTCGGTCGGAAAGGAATCCGACAAGGAGTAGGTCTGAATGCTTTCCGACCGACATCGTAATGAGGCCCTATGTTGGCAAAACTGATGTAGTATATGCATTTGCTATGTAATCAACACCATTTGAAAATGGCCGCCATGTTATTGTATTACAAACCTTCCCTTGCAAGTCCTTTTTTGATGTTCTATATTTGTTGTCACGATGGGTGTTTAAATACACGGAGGAAACACAAGCATTTCACCGGTGAGTAAGACGTCTGGAACATCAAAACGCATAGGGTGGTTTTGTTTCCCTACCGTTTGGTGCATTAGGTGGCTGGATTTAAGAATTATGGATTTATGAATTAAACCTATCTTCAACTGCAAGAAACTGAAGGAGTGCACGTCATCCTTTTGCGAACGTGTAGGAGGAGTGTTTGTTAAAATTCGAACCGGCTGCCTCGCCCAGACGCGCACCACTGCAAATGTATAAACTACTATATATATATATATATATATATATATATATATATATATATATATATGCTGATGGTCATAATAAAGGAGCAGCCCTCTGTAAGACCCGTGTGTGCTCAACTTTCTTGTGCCTCAAGGAAGTATGGCGTGGATATTTGGCGCGGCCGCAAGCGTCTTGGGAGCACCCACCCCACAAGCAGTTTGGCGGATCTGTGTGGCAAACCGTGGACAATTCAAAAGTGCTTTGAAAACGCCGAACCGCCGCTCACCCGTGATTGTGCCCTGCCATCAATGTATGGACTGCGACTACGCAGGGGGTCGCTACTTACCGAGGTGGTGCCTGCGGGTGGAGACCGGGACGCCAGTGGCGGGGTGAGGGTTTCGGAGAGCTGCTCACCGCCACACTTAGATCTCGACAGACATTGTAAAAGGAGCAGACACCGCCCACTGGGGCTAGTACTGACGTCTAGTGCCTGCTCCCACACGGACTTGGAGTTCCGAGTCCGTGTCTTCCAGTGAATCTGTACGCTGTGCTCCGACCAATCGTAGAGGGGCATGTTGCTTTTTAATGTGTGGACTGGCAGAACATTTGTTTTGTGACCGCATCTGAAGAAGTCTAATTTTACGACGAAACGCGTCATGCTGATGGTCATAATAAAGGAGCAGCCCTCTGTAAGACCCGTGTGTGCTCAACTTTCTTGTGCCTCAAGGAAGTATGGAGTGGAGATATATATATATATATATATATATATATATATATATATATGTATGTATATATATGTATGTATATATGTGTATATGTATATATGTATGTATATATATATATATGTATGTATGTATATATGTATATATATATATGTATGTATGTATGTATATATATATATGTATGTGTATATGTATGTGTATATGTATGTATGTATATATATATATATATATATATTACCTACTGGCGGTCGCCAGTAGGTAGTTATAGTTAGGACCACGTTTCCATAGGAAAAGCATTTTTTGATGTGCTTATAACTTTGGCGTAGTTTGATGAATCTTTACGAAATTTTACAAAAAGTTCCTCTTTTCAGGTCAGCTCCTATCCTGAAAGTTTGGGGGGATTCGTCAAGGGGGCTAAGAAAAAGGGGGTCCCAAAACGTGTTTTCTCCATGCAATTTCCATAGGAAACTTTAGACAAGGCTACAGGTCAAACTGCTGAACGGAATTACGCCAAATTTGGCAGGGAGAAAGGTCTTGGTCCAGAAAGCACGCTTTTGTTTAAATGGGGTAAGTCCGTTCAGTAGTTTTAGAGAAATATCAAAATTTACAGATATTTGAGAATTCTGACATCTGATTGGTTGAGGCGTTACGAGCACGAGCGTGCGGCTCATTGGCTGCGAACTGTTGAAACTAGGAAGTGTTGGCAGCCATTTTGTGACTGAGTTGAAAGGCGTAGGGGGAAAAATAAGAGAATAATTGTATAAGAGGGTATAGTAGGAACACTGTGGTCTTAGTTTAAGCAGTCTGTACGGTGCAGAGGCAGGGAGTATGAATGTTGCGTAGGCCGTGGAAATCACGTCCGCAGAACAACGGTGCGCGGTATTGCGGCAAGGTTGCGTAGGCTCTGGAAATCCCGTCGGGAAAACAATGCGCCGTATTGCGGCAAGCAGTGTGTAGGGTGCACACACAGGTAGTGTGAATGTTGCGTAGGCTGTGGAAATCACGTCCGCAAAACAACGATGCGCGGTATTGCGGCAATGTTCAGTAGGCTGTGGAAATCATATCGGGAAAATAACAATGCGCCGTATTGCAGCCTTCCTTTACCTTCCTTTAATATAATGCGCAGTAATGTTTACTTATAATGCGGTGTTCACTTTTATCACGGACAGTGAACAAAATTAACGTTTAATTGGCTGAGGTGTTCCAACAAGGAGCTCAATGTTCATTGGCTGCGAACCATTAAAAGTAAAAGTGTTGCCAGCCATTCCCTCCCCCTGCGCGGAGTAGCAAGGACATCTGATTGGCTCACATGTTCCAAGCAGGACCTTCTAGAGGTTAATGTTGATTGGCTGCGAACCATTGAAAGTAGAAGTGTTGCCAGCCATTTCCTCCCTGTCCGCGGAGTAGCAGGGACATCTGATTGGTTGACGTGTTCCAAGCAGGACCTTCCCAAGCTTAATGTTCATTGGCTGTAAACCATTGAAAGTAGAAGTGTTGCCAGCCATTCCCTCCCCCTCCACGGAGCATCAGGGTCATCTGATTGGGTAATGTGTTCCAAGCAGGACCTTCCCAAGCTCAATGTTCATTGGCTGTGAAGCATTAAAAGTAGAAGTGTTGCAGTGATTCCCTCCCCCTCTGCGGAACACCATGGACATTTTATTGGCTAAAGTGTTCCGAGTACAAGTTTGCTCATTATTGGTTGGGAAGGTTTCACTGTTGTGAAGCGTTTTGTGACGCACTTCAATGGAGTACGGGAAAACTAAGTAGTAGCGGGGAGCGTAGGAACACTATTAACTCTGTAAAGTGGTCACAAGGTGGTGAACAGGGATTGTGAAGGTAAAAATTGTTTTTTATATATTTTAAGGGCCATTTATATAATTGGCGTGGGGTGTAGAAATCACGGCGGGAAAATAACAGAGTGTGTTGCGGTCTTCTTTTTATTAAGTTTGCGGGTGGGATACTTCCCAGTAGCACTATTTACTTAGAATGTGGTGTTTACTTTTCTGTCGGGGAGGTGTGGTTGCGCAGCAAAATTTCAGTCTAGGTTTGAAACAGTTTTTATTAAGCAATTACAAATAAATTTTCTTCGAAAAGTGAAGCTGTATATATCAAAGAGGTGACAAATAAAAACGCAATTCATAAAATATCCCTTAAGCGTGGCCACACCCTCCCTTTTTTTCTGCTATAGTTTGTAAAAGTGTTGCCCCATATTCTTGATAATATAAGAGGCATGAGTTACTTTTAGATAAAGTAGAAAAGAAGTGCTACAAGAAACACTCCCGCACTACATCATCTCAGGTCACAAGAACAATAACAAGTAAAAAACTGTTAAACACAAATGACTTTGGGGTCGATTCCGATTCGGGCCGGAAAAAGCACCGACCGACTCGGATCCGGAAAAATACCGACCGACACGTACCAGTGGCGCCCGACACGCCAAGTACGATGCAAGCCGCGATAAATCCGACCGACACGTCAGGAAACCAAGCCGACCGACCGAGCCGCTCGGAAAATAGCAATCCGGCCGGAAAAACACGCGAATCCAACCGACCGACACGCACCCGGAACAAATCCGACCGAATCGTACCCGCCAACTCCAACCCGCAAAGTACGATGCAAGGCGCGAAAAACACGACCGAGTCGGACGGAGGACAAGCCGTACGACCGACACGCATACAAAACCGAGCCGAAGCAACACAATACACCGCGACCGACGCATACGCAGCATACAAAACTGCACAAACACAGCGTGAACGAAACGGAAAACACCGTACGAGACCAATGCAGGGTCCGACTCGGTCACAAGAACGTTTCCAACATACACAAACAGCACAAAGGAAAAATCACCCAAAAAAAGGCCAAACAAGCAATTACCAAGCCAATAAATACTGGGGGGTGGGGACAGAGAACAAAGACACACCCACAACTCCACCTATATAAAGGACACAAATCACTACCATGAGCCTTTGCAAATGCCATTTCACTGCCAGCACCCAAGAGAAAGCAACCGCACACCCACAGCTCACCCCTCACACAAGCCACACACCATCAGCACACCAACAAATACCTACCTCACATACACCCAGCAAAACACACACTCACACACCCTCACCTGCACACCAACACACACATCACTCACCATCACCACCCATCACCATGCCCCCAAGAAGAATCCCAAGTTCCTAGATTGTGAATTGGAAGTCCTGGTAGACGAGATCCTCAGGGTGGAGCCACAGCTGTTTGGCACTCTGGTCCAACAGACCCCCATGTCGCAGAAAACCAAGATGTGGGAGAGGATCATCAACAGGGTGAACGCCCAATCATCATGTCGGCGCACAAAGACGGACATCCAGAACAGGTGGTATGACGTGCGCAGGAGGGTACGGGACCTGCTGAAGATAGACTACATCAACAGCCAACATACCGGCAGTGGCCCTCCTGCCAAGCCAATATACCTCAGGCCCTGGGAGGAGAAGGTGCGGGCCATCCTTCCGCCAGTGAGCGTATATGGACTAGAGAACATCCCAGAGCCTGGTGAGTACACAACAAATGTACACAATAAACTGCCACAAAACACACACATCACTGTCAAGGGAGAGTCAAACCATGCACACATAGCAATTACACAGCAACTAGAACAGAATCATCCCAAAATGTGTATGTCAGTCAGATAAACACAACACATGCCATCAAAAAGTCACATCCAACTGTGCCAACACATGTACAAACACAACCACAACTACAGCTAGGCAGTGGCACAAATAGAACTAACACACACATCCACACATGTAGCCACCACAACAACACCAACACACAGTGAAGACCACTCAAAGGAAGGAATTCTGTGTATGCTGGCCAAGTCAGTGTAGCCAATAGCATCATGGGAGTCGCAGTCACACATATTGCCCCCCACAACTGTCCCATCAACACCACCCTGAACCATGCTCACATCACAGGGAGTGGAGAAGGACTCACAAGATGGCTGACACTGGCTACTGCTGTGGGGAGCACAAGGCCCTGCTGCCAACTGTGCACCAACAAACAGCAGGACACCACTGACTGACATCCTGAGAGACAACTTACACTCCCTGCAATGCAAGCACGTTCCATGGTGGGATATCTGGCTGGCTGGGTGGGAAGGGGGACTTGCAGCACTGACTATAGTCACCAGCACCTCCCCTCACACCCCCCAACACAAACTCCACAGTACCCACCTGGTAGAATGCAATGCCCTCCATCCTAACACAAGATCCCACAAAGCACCACCACCCTGGCTTATGTTGTGTGAAGCACAGGGACACTCTTGGGACTCTTAGCCAAACAACTGCCAGGACAACACTCCCAGCCATCCTGTCAGCACAGCCAGCCCACCCCACAGGGAAGCAGAGTCAAAAGGAAGGAAGCATGGGCATGCTGGGAAGGGGGTGGAGGCAATAGCATGATGGGAGTCGTAGTCACAGACATTGCTCAGCCTCACAACTGGCCCATCAACACCACCCTGAACCATGCTCACATCACAGGGAGTGGAGAAGGACTCACAAGATGGCTGACACTGGCTACTGCTGTGGGGAGCACAAGGCCCTGCTGCCAACTGTGCACCAACAAACAGCAGGACACCACTGACTGACATCCTGAGAGACAACTTACACTCCCTGCAATGCAAGCACGTTCCATGGTGGGATAACTGACTGGGTGGGTGGGTGGGAAGGAGGTCTGGCTGTCAACCAAACACAATCAATGCAGACCATGTTCACACCCCAGAGAATACATAGAAATGCCCAACTAATGCAGGACAATGTGCCACACCAATATCAACCCCTGACTGTGACGACTTAGGACAATACAATGTACAGGCCCGCACCCCGAGGCACAGTCACAACTGTCAGGTGTGTCAACCACTGATGCCTGCAGAAACATGACATACATTGTTTGTGTCTCCCAAAAACAGGTGATGATAGGGACACAGCAGCAGACGCTGAGGAGTCCCAGTCCCAGGCTCAAGAGGATGCCGAGCTCACTGGCGTCGTACAGCCTCTGTCCTCCTCGGACGATGAACAACCTGGCATATCCGGTGCAAGTCAACATGCTGCACCAGCAGGACCACCAGCTGCAGCACCAGCAGGTCCACCAGCTGCACCCCCTGCACCCACCCCTCCAACGACTGTCACCACGAATACCATCCCTGCCGACATGGACAGAATAAGGAACAACACCAGCGCAGTGACCCTGGACCAACCTGGGGCCATGGACACCACCACCACCACCAACCCCCAAGGTGGACCAGGGTTATCTGTGCGTGCAACTGCACACACTGCACATGTCAGCAGGGGTGGTGGGAGGGGTGGGAGACAGAGGTCGCTGCTTGCAGACGTTGCTGGTGTGCATGAAGACCCACAACTGGTACGCATAGCTGATGCGTACCAGTCCAGCACCGGAGAGCTCAGCCAGGTAGTGGGGCTCCTCAGAGACATCAAACAGCAGCAGGCTGCCCATCATGCCCGCTTGGACTCCCACATGTCCGCAAGTGGCCAGTCA